>OX424559.1:10822623-12307994 GCA_949152475.1 Terebella lapidaria | reverse complement strand
CGGCATGTCTCTGGAGAATTCTGTTCTTGCTCATTTACTGATACAAAGTGAGACAAGTATGTGAAATTTCCTTTCCGGTGCAAAAGAGAGTAATAAATCGGGAGATTTCTGCTTTCGCTAGAGGGGTGTAAGGGATTGCGCTAATTTTGACAGTGACGGATTGCTGTGATATTTGAAAAGACTGGAGAATGACAATTTATTGTTGTTTTCGTCTGACATATTCGTACAAGCCACAAGTTAGTGGTTACTGTCAATTTTATGCCCAATTTCTACCTTCTACCTTGGGTGATTAATTTTACGTCATTTACCGCCGGTGCGGACGCAAAAGCGAATGACTAATCTTAATTACTGTATGATATTTGCAAGGTCCCCCGGGATAGAAATTTATTTTCTACCTGTATACATGGTTTGATTTGGAGTCACCGGAGGGAAATGATTAATAGTGCATGTATTTTGGTCCGGGCGTGTGTCAGTATGACCGGGGACAGAGTTTTGCAGCGACACCGCGTGCATTGCTGCACGTGTAGTATAGCTGTCATTTGCTACATGTATATATATGTAAAAATGTCGTTCACGGATTTTTATTAATCTCCAGATGTGTAGCACATGTGTTTTGTGCCACTCGCATTTCGTCCGCTGATGCGGCGCTAGATCCCGCGGGATCCGCGTGTCCGGTGTTCGAGATGCGGGTGATTTTGCCAGTTGTAAATTCCCCAGGCGGGCCGTGCTGGAGATGTGCGGGCGGGCGGGCGGCTGCATGTTAGTGCAGACGTCCGTCCATCTGCGTGTCTTTACACAGGCCTGTGCGGGTTGCAGTATACAGGTACTGGCAGTCGATGCGGCTTGCCGCGTTGGCTTTGATAGCTGTCTGCGACAGCTGTCCGCAGGTGTATGTGTGTCTGTTAGATGTACATATGTCATGCGGGCGTGCCGGAGTCGCTCCCGCGGCTCCGCCCTGCCTCAGACCCGTTCTGCGGATCTGAGGAGCCGGCCGGCAGGGCGGTCGGCAACATTTTTTTAGAGGTACTATCACTTTTGATCACTCGGTGTGTCGTTTTACAAAATTTCTAAATTTAAAGTTTAACCTTAAAGATATTCCAAAGACTCGACACACCGTCCTTTTATAACGGATGACCTTCCAAGGTCATCACACGGTTTTGGACCACCTCGGTCAAAATTTTAGCTTGTTTATGAGGGTTTATTCAAAATTGTAAAGCGCGTTATAGTTTACTCCGTAAGTCCGGGGGTAGTTCCCCATTCTTCCTAGTGTTTGCGCCGTGACTTCCGGGCGTTGCCATCTTGCCTTCTTTCGGCCCCCGCCATGCGAAGCCTTCGTCGGGTTTCGAGCATTTTGGGCGCGGGCGAAACATGTTGGGGACCAACATTGTAAGAAGGGGGTAATGTGGCGAGTTTGCCCTAAGCACGCGGCAGGTGATTGTAAACATAAATGCCATTTATGTGGCTTTTTCGTACCTGGCCTTGTTTTGACACGCTCGGTTCGAGCGTGCGTTGCCACGGCGACGCATTGTAATTTACGCTCCAGTAAACTATAACAATGGATCGATTAGACCTCGCGTGCGCCCTACAGCTTGTGGTGTATTATATATACACTGGAAGCGACTCGATCGAGGAGATTGTCCGAGAGAGAGTGAACAGGACGCACGCAAGGCTCGCCATGAGCTTTGCGTTCCCTGGTCAGGAGTAGTGGGCTCTTAGAGCCCTGGGGACGATTTCCATGGGGAGGCCCGGGCTGGGAGAGACAAGTTGCTGACTCGGGGGCGTAAGCCCTGTGGATCGCCAGTTCTCTCCCTTCCCGGGACGTGTGACACAGGCTCTGGCAGACCGTCGGGCTGGCTCAGAGTTCTATCTCTGTGACAGTGCCTTCGGCGAGACCGGCCAGCAACATGCCCACGTGTATGTGCTCCGTGGAGCCGCTCCATGGCTCCTCGGACTCTACACACGGCTACATTACCATAACGAATGTATAATGTGCATGTTGTAGATAAGGTGATGATGATGATATGTGTTATGTTGTGATGTATGACGGCCGGACCCGTTCCGGATATGCGGAGCCCGTTCCGGATGTGCGGAGTCCCGTTCCGGATGTGCGGGACTCGTTCCGGAGCCCGTTCCGGATGTGCGGGACCCGTTCCGGATGTGCGGAACCCGCTCCGCATGTTCTGGATCCGATCCGGAGGTGCTGTTACCTGGTTGTAGTTGTTACCGTAGAGAGCGGCGCCCTGTAGCGGGCACCGAACTTTACAAAGTTGATCCAAATATCCATAACAAAACTACGGCCAAAAAGCGTGTTTCACTGATAGATGAATTTGACTTTACAAACTTTGAAAGTGTTGCCACTTCACCGTGTCTGTGATACTCGTCCGATTTCAATCCAAGAAATAGCCAGTCCCACCAAAGCGTCACCTGGCGAACAAAACCTTCGGATGCCGACCCTCCATCTGGCGAATAGTTCAGACACTACAGTATGATTTTTTGGAACGGTCACATGATTTTCGACTAAAGTTCTGTTTACAAAGTTGGTTCACAGTCTGCACCGGTACACGCGGACAATGTTTGAGCATATACCAGGACACTTCCAGGTTTAGGATTACGAAAAGTATGATACGCAATACACTGTCTCTGTTGAGTATTGTCAAGCGGCCGGGGGCTTACATTTAATGGATTTATGTAGACGTCTAGATTTAATGTGGAATAACGTGGGCAATTCTGGTCAGACTGGTGACAGTGGTGTGGTGCAGCGCTGTGCACAGACCATGTAGGCCTATACTATAGATGGTAACAGGACGGTTCACCGACGGGTCGATTCACCGACGCTTTTCTCGAGACGATTCACCGACAGTTTATAACCCCGATTCAGTGATTCACCGACGGCTGGCTGGGCGGGCCAGACTTGCTGTGGGCTTAGCTAGAGAAGTGTTGGGAAGTACTAATACATATTGTACCTATACAAGTTACATGACTTTGTCGTCGTAGCATGATAGGCCGGGCCTAGCACTAGAATGTTGCAGTTGAGCATAATATATAATATCGGAACACTTGCAAATCGTGTAGAACTAGTAACATGTTCATGTTATCTAGTAAAATCATATCTTAAAATCTACACACTATTATTTTTGTCTAAAATGTGTCATTGCATTGATATCTTTGCAGGTCCGCTTCTTGACAATCCAGTCCATCCAATCTCAGTTACTATAGGCATCACCAATAATGTTCAATGGAATTATTTTGCATGTACTTAATATTATTAGTTCATAAAATATGTCGTGGAGTGACATGCAGTCAATATCATTGAATATATAGGACTATGTTTTTAATCCATACATGTATGAAAAAGAAAATTGTGAAAATATCAGTTCGTGTTGTGTTTATTGTTACATTTACAAAACAAAAAATGTCACTTCTGGCATATCTATACACAAACTGATGAAATGAACAACCAATGATTTTTTTTAAATGAATTTTTTATCATTGAATTGACCTCAACTTGAAATTTCTGTGATCAGCGTGTGACACGAGTTGAACATTTCTCATCATTGCATAACTGACACGATCTGAACAACCACAAGCTTTGATCATTGAATTGGCATCCTAATAAATATATATATGTGACACCAGTTGAACACTTTTCAACGTTGCTCAGTAAATTGGATTGCAATTAACCACATTAAAGTAGCACACTAATAATTACATACATATACCGTTTGATGCAAGATTCGTGGTGACAAAAAAAATGGATTGCAATTAATTAAAATAACTTTGACGATCAAGTGATAGCAGCTGATTCATATTCCAAAACTTTAGCTGATTCTGGTCTCATGCAGTGGCTGTTGCGAGGCGACATTTTTCGATATCAGAGGAAAGCTTACAAGACCTAAGCAAAAGGTCATCAACTGATGGGAAGAACTGAGAAACGGCAACATCTCCGCGAAGGATCTCCTCAAGAATTGATTAACTGTCAACGGACCCTCCATTGCTGTGTCATCTTGAAATGCAGTTTTGGTCACCTTGTACTTTGAATTTCAACTTGAAAGAACTTTTACTGTGAATTTTAACTTGAAACCAAGTTTGGCATATATTATGAGTTAATAAAATATAACTATGGCGAAAAGTTTGATCTGGTTCCAATTTCGTCATCTTGAAATGCAGTTTTGGTGAACTTTTACTGTGAATTTCAACTTGAAACCAAGTTTGGCACATTGTATGAGTTGAAACATTACTGTGAATTTCAACTTGAAACCAAGTTTGTCAAATATTCTGAGTTGAAATATAACTTCAGGTGAAAAGTTTGACTTGGCTGTAATTTCGTTATTTTGTCGATCATGCCGAGATGGAAATTCTGATGCAGTGATTTCAGTGGTTATCTTGAATTCGACCTTCGATCAAAGTAACAAATGCCAGTCATGAGACATTGTAGCTGTCGGTGATAATATTACAAAGTTGTGTCCATCGGATCGTTCATGGGCTTTGGGGCCCATGCAGGCTAGACTGTACAATACAGTAAATGTAGGCCGTCGGCTTCACTGTTGGTGTTTGCCCGACCATCTAGGTGTTATAACTCCTCAAGCCGATCGCCACTCGTCGGTGAACCTGTGAAATAACTGTCGGTGAATCGTCTCAAAAAACCGTCGGTGAATCGTCCTGTCGGTGAAACGTCTAGCATTCCTATAGATCTAGTCCATAGCATAGGGCTAACTCTGCTCCATGACTGAACCTGTAACCTATTTTTAGCTCGCTGGCCCATTTGAGCTGATAAGCCACAGTGACTTGGTTCCAAACGAACGGGCGCCACCATATTGTAAATGTCGATTTCGGAACCAAGTCACTGTGCAATTAGCTATTGTCGTGGTTTTATATCCGTAGTCTGTAGTCCGTCATTCGTCCGGGTCTATAATTTTTTTGACATTATATGCATATGGCATTGTTTCGAGTGCCAGATGGGTTTATCTTGGCACAAGTCTCTGCGATCTAGGCCGAGCCTTTAGGCGAGGCCTAGATAAAGAGACGTGTGCCAAGATAAACCCATCTGGCACGAGAATACAATGCCGTATGCATTTTCTGGCACGATTCCGGTACTTACAGTAAGTTACAGGCGTAGGAATTGTCCAAAACACTGGAAATATCCACGAAATCAACAACTTTCAAACCAAAACACTGTCCATTTTGCCGGTGTTTACATGGCCTTAGTTACGTAGGTTTTGCAATGATAACGTTTTCGTTTTTTTCATGACGTTTTGCTTGACAACCACAGAGTGCCAGATGGGTTTTTCCTGGCACTGTTCTCATCATGGGACAATGCATTCAGAGTGCCAGAATACTAATTTCTAATAATTTCCCTATAAATTTATAGTAACATACCTTGGCCAATATCTAAAGACGCTTCTAAAATTTTTTTATTGAATCGTTTTTGACCATTTGGCAGCCATTTCAGTGCCGAAAATTGCCAACATGAAACCATTTAAATTTTTAAAAATTATTTTCTCAAAATTGACATGATACCTTTTCTTTTAATTATGTACAAACATGCTACTTTAGGCTGTTTGTGTTGTGCATGAAGATGAAAACAGCCCGAAGTATAGGCCCCAAGTGGGCCGAAATGCACAAATTGTCTTCTGGGGTCAGAACACATGTATGTATTGTAGAGCTCAGATTTGTAACATGTCGTATGAAGTCATATATTGGGGCCCGGACGAGTCGAGTCGACGGGTACCCGAATTTGGGGCGGGTCAAACAATTACTCGGGTCGAAATTTCATTACCCATATCTGAGAACGAATAATGATATAGATTTTGTCTAGAAAATTCGCAATAAACGCCAGTAGAATGACAAGAATTTCATCGGGGAAAAATCGGAAGTAGTTTTATGAGACCATGTGATCACTTTCAGACTTGAAAATAAACATAGACGAAACAAATAATATGTGTCAAAGATCAGTGAGTGGCATTCGCGTGTTACAAATTGCTCGTATTTGCTCCAGTGATTCCCGTTAAAATTTTGATCTATATTTGGACGGGTTACCCGGGGCAGGTCGGGTCAGACCACACGGGTACCCAGGGCGAAAATTTCGACTCGTCCGGGCCCTGTCATATATCATGTAAATAGTGGATCTTTTGCTGACCTCGAAATTGACCTGGGATGACCTTGAGAGGTAAACGTCAAGGTCATGTCTGACCTGAAAGGTGTACATTGGCCTATGCAGACAAAAGGCTTGTAGATAGTGCTTGGGTTCGTATTGTAAGCATATAGGGAGTTACTGTAAAGCCAGAAATATTAGCGTCCATTAAGTTTAGCATTTTAACCAAAGTGGACGTATTAGCGGCCATTTAATTTAGCGGGTGGATGACAGAACCAGAAAAAGCAAACAAGTATATTAAGACTTAGCATCCATAAATATTAGCAATTTTTTTCAAAACCCTAAATAAATGGACGCTAATTCTTTCTGGGTTTACAGTATACTAGTATGTGCCTGGATCTTTTGATGACCTTGAAGTTGACCTCAGAAGAATATGTGGTAAATCTCGAGGTCATGATTGACCTGAAATATGTGAGTTGTTCTCTGCAGACCAAACACATGTAGATACGGTGGAGCGGTCCCCCTCAGATAAGACCTACCCTACTGCCACAAAATTAGGGTCTTATCTAAGGGGATGTCTTATTAGAGGGATTCATTTACATGTTAAAGTCATCCTAGCACCACAAGAAAAAGTCTTTACAAAGGGGAAGGTCTTTATTGAGGGGATCTTATCTGGTGACCTTGAACTCGAATGACCTTGAGTGGTGACTCTCAAGGTCACATTTCACATGAACTATGCCCATTGCTCTTTGTAGAGCATGTTTGCTGGTGGGCTACAGCGCCCTTGGTGCTATGTTCTAGGCGGGATACGTTTACCAGAGTTAGGCATAAGGCCATCCCTGAGGCTGATAGGGATGCTCAGACCTACTAGTAGCCTGAATCAATAAAGTGCAATCACTGTTATCCGCTGATCAATGATTGAAGTTTCTCTTGATAGATTTGTTTAAAAAAAAAACATAATGTTATGAGCCACAGGTGGCATAAAAGTACTTGCCTGTATGATGATGATGTGCTGTGCTGTTGATATGGTTTTTTCTTTCAATGAAATGAATTTTCATATGAATTTTTGGGCCAATACCTAGAGAAGTTTTTTTTCTATTTCTTCGATTGAATAATTTTTTACCATTTGGTATTCAATTTTAGGTTACCGGACCTTTGGTCCGATAACCTATTGGCATGGCGTTGCGTCCGTCGTCCGTCCGTCCGTCCGTCCGTCCGGCCGTCCGTCCGTCCGTCCGTCCGTCCGTCCGGCGTTAACATTTTTATCTTTAAAGTTAACGATCGAATCTTTCTGAAATTTTGCACAAAAATGCCTAAAAATATTTTGAGAAGGAGGTATTTTTTTGTTTTTTGATTTTCGCATTTTTTTCAAAATGGCGGCCGTTTTTGTCGAAAAACGCTGAATTTTGGACTTTGACGGCCATTTTCTCAAAAACTGTCTGATCAGTTTTGAGTTTTTGGTTTCAAAAGATTCCCCTCATATACCTCTGTGATATGTATAAGTTTGCTTGCCCTAAATCTGCCGGTTTTCGTGTGGCGGCCATTTTGAATTTTTGGCGAGTCGTCGAAAAAATTTTTTTTCGCCCCAGATCGCATTACTATCCATTTTGGGCCATTTCTAGAGCAAAAAAAAATTTTCACCCTTTGAAAAAAATTTTGGACTTAGAAAATTTTCGGCACTTTTTCCCTTCATAATGGGAGCTGTCCGGACTGTACTCATAGAACGCTTGAAGATAGAGCTTAGAAATTGGCACTTTCAAATGGGAAGTCATATATGGCGACTTGTGTGGTGACCTTGAATTTGACCTTGGATGACCTTGAAAGGTCAAAACAGCCATTTTTGGGTCGAAAAACGCTCAAATTTGCACCTGGTCTGTATTTTCTCAAAAACTCTCTGATCAGTTTTGAGATTTTTGCTTAAAAAGATTCCTCTTATATACCTCTGCGACGTGTATAAGTTTTGCTGCCCTTGAATCGCCGATCTCAGTGTGGCGGCCATTTTGAATTTTTGACGAGTCGGCGAAAAAAAATTTTTTCGCCCCAAATAACATTACTATCCATTTTGGGCCATTTCTAGGCAAAAAAAAATTTTCACCCTTTGAAAAAATTTTGGACTTAGAAAATTTTCGGCACTTTTTTCCTTCATAATGGGAGCTGTCAGGACTGTACTCATAGAACGCTTGAAGATAGAGCTTAGAAATTGGCACTTTCAAATGGGAAGTCATATATGGCGACTTGTGTGGTGACCTTGAATTTGACCTTGGATGACCTTGAAAGGTCAAAACAGCCATTTTGGGGTCAAAAAATGCCCAGATTTGCCTTTGTAGATGAAATGCTAGCAGATAGAGCTCCTGTTTGCATTATGAACATATAGGAAGACATATATGGCACAACTAATGATGACCTTGAACTTGACGTCAGATGACCTTGAGTGCCAAATGTCTGACTTGGAATGTGTAAATTGACCTGAGCGGCCTAAACGATTCCACCCAACATATAGAATATCAAATGCCGCACACATACATGTAATGGTTACATCGAAGTTCATACGGATGACCTTGATTGGTAAATCCCAAGGTCATATGTTTACACTGCGAACCTTGATTGGTAAATCTCAAGGTCTGTTACCTGCCAATGCTGCCATGGCCAAACCAAAATTGTCCGGTAACCTATCTTAGCCTTTGGGCTAATTTTTTAGGTTACCGGACCTTTGGTCCGATAACCTATTGGCATGGCGTTGCGTCCGTCCGTCCGTCCGTCCGTCCGTCCGTCCGTCCGTCCGTCCGTCCGGCGTTAACATTTTTATCTTTAAAGTTAACGATCAAATCTTTCTGAAATTTTGCACAAAAATGCCTAAAAATATTTTGAGAAGGAGGTATTTTTTTGTTTTTTGATTTTCGCATTTTTTTCAAAATGGCGGCCGTTTTTGTCGAAAAACACTCAATTTTGGACTTTGGCGGCCATTTTCTCAAAAACTGTCTGATCAGTTTTGAGTTTTTGGTTTCAAAAGATTCCCCTCATATACCTCTGTGATATGTATAAGTTTGGTTGCCCTAAATCTGCCGGTTTCCGTGTGGCGGCCATTTTGAATTTTTGGCGGGTCGCCCCAAATCGCATTACTATCCATTTTGGGCCATTTCTAGGGCAAAAAAATTTTTTCACCCTTTGAAAAAAATTTTGGACTTGGAAAATTTTCGGCACTTTTTCCCTTCATAATGGGAGCTGTCCGGACTGTACTCATAGAACGCTTGAAGATAGAGCTTAGAAATTGGCACTTTCAAATGGGAAGTCATATATGGCGACTTGTGTGGTGACCTTGAATTTGACCTTCGATGACCTTGAAAGGTCAAAACAGCCATTTTTGGGTCGAAAAACGCTCAAATTTGCACCTGGTCTGTATTTTCTCAAAAAGTGTCTGATCAGTTTTGAGATTTTTGCTTAAAAAGATTCCTCTTATATACCTCTGTGACGTGTATAAGTTTTGTTGCCCTTGAATCGCCGATCTCCTTGTGGTGGCCATTTTGAATTTTGGACGAGTCGGCGAAAAATTTTTTTTTCGCCCCAAATCACATTACTATCCATTTTGGGCCATTTCTAGGCCAAAAAAAATTTTCACCCTTTGAAAAAATTTTGGACTTAGAAAATTTTCGGCACTTTTTCCTTCATAATGGGAGCTGTCCGGACTGTACTCATAGAACGCTTGAAGATAGAGCTTAGAAATTGGCACTTTCAAATGGGAAGTCATATATGGCGACTTGTGTGGTGACCTTGAATCTGACCTTCGATGACCTTGAAAGGTCAAAACAGCCATTTTGGGGTCAAAAAATGCCCAGATTTGCCTCTGTAGATGGAATGCTTGCAGAGAGAGCTCATGTTATGAACAGGAAGACATATATGGCACAACTAATGATGACCTTGAACTTGACGTCAGATGACCTTGAGTGCCAAATGTCTGACTTGGAATGTGTAAATTGACCTGAGCGGCCTAAACGATTCCACCCAACAAATAGAATATCAAATGTTGCACACATACATGTAATGGTAACATCGAAGTTCATACGGATGACCTTGATTGGGATTTACATTGCGAACCTTGATTGGTAAATCTCAAGGTCTGTAACCTGCCAATGCTGCCATGGCCAAACCAAAATTGTCCGGTAACCTATCTTAGCCTTTGGGCTAATTTTTAGGTTACCGGACCTTTGGTCCGATAACCTATTGGCATGGCGTTGCGTCCGTCCGTCCGGGCTAACGGAACGGAGTTGGGGGCCTGGGAAAAGCTGAAAACGGCCCCTAACCATGGTTTAGGCCAAAAGTTAGATTCCGTTCCGTCCGTCCGTCCGTCTAGCCGTCCGTCCGTCCGTCTAGCCGGGCAAACGGAACGGAGTTGTGGGGATTTCTTAGGGGGAATAAAGCTGAAAACGCCCCACAACCACAGTTTAAGCCAAAAGTGCGGTCTTATGGGGATTTTTTCAGGACTTATGGGGAAAGTTAAGATAGGAAATTTAACATTGGGTCCGCCCGTAACGCCCATCCGTTCACCCGTCCGTCCGTCCGTCCGTCCGTCCGGCGTTAACATTTTTATCTTTAAAGTTAACGATCGAATCTTTCTGAAATTTTGCACAAAAATGCCTAAAAATATTTTGAGAAGGAGGTATTTTTTTGTTTTTTGATTTTCGCACTTTTTAGGTTACCGGACCTTTGGTCCGATAACCTATTGGCATGGCGTTCAGGGAATAATTTGTTTTTGGAAAAGTGAATAGCACGAACTGCTACACAATTTCGTATTTGAATAGCAGTTGGTCAAAATTGAATAGCAGTTAGAAACAACAGAAAACCGACACCAGATCAGACAATTTGACGAAAGCATTTCGTGCGGACAGCAACAGTCATGATGCCTGGTGAACAATGAACGTAGATATAGAAAAAGTTATTCCAACTGGTACAAAAACCATAGATAGCATAATACCATAGGCCTGAGATCGGTGATATGTCTAATCTGGTAATGGATCTCTGATTCCAAACCAAACATGAGCAGTTCACAAGCATTTCCATCGTTACCAAGGAGACCGCACGCGATAAAATAAACAGACCGCTGATGAATGATAAAACTGTCACGTGCAGCATGACTGAGTGCAGTGATACCCCCCTCTAGGGCATGATTGCTCAATTGGGAGACCCCTCTAGGACACAATTGCTATTAGGCTATACCCCTCTAGAGGCAATTGCTCAATACCACCACCCCTCTCGCTTGTATTAGCATGTAGCAGGCTAGCAGCCCGTGCACATGACAAATCACAGAAAAGATCGGGACACAGTTTTGCATCGCCTTCATTGCGACAGAAAAACAAGATTGTATCGCAATCCGTCGAAATTGCATCGCAAATTGCGATGCGATACCGAACAAATTATTCCCTGATGGCGTTGCGTCCGTCGTCCGTCCGTCCGTCCGGCGTTAACATTTTTATCTTTAAAGTTAACGATCGAATCTTTCTGAAATTTTGCACAAAAATGCCTAAAAATATTTTGAGAAGGAGGTATTTTTTTGTTTTTTGATTTTCGCATTTTTTAGGTTACCGGACCTTTGGTCCGATAACCTATTGGCATGGCGTTGCGTTCGTCCGTCCGTCCGTCCGTCCGTCCGGCGTTAACATTTTTATCTTTAAAGTTAACGATCAAATCTTTCTGAAATTTTGCACAAAAATGCCTAAAAATATTTTGAGAAGGAGGTATTTTTTTGTTTTTTGATTTTCGCATTTTTTTCAAAATGGCGGCCGTTTTTGTCGAAAAACACTCAATTTTGGACTTTGGCGGCCATTTTCTCAAAAACTGTCTGATCAGTTTTGAGTTTTTGGTTTCAAAAGATTCCCCTCATATACCTCTGTGATATGTATAAGTTTGGTTGCCCTAAATTCGCCGGTTTCCGTGTGGCGGCCATTTTGAATTTTTGGCGGGTCGGCGAAAAAAAATTTTTTCGCCCCAAATCGCATTACTATCCATTTTGGGCCATTTCTAGGCAAAAAAAAATTTTCACCCTTTGAAAAAAATTTTGGACTTGGAAAATTTCCGGCCCTTTTTTCCTTCATAATGGGAGCTGTCCGGACTGTACTCATAGAACACTTGAAGATAGAGCTTAGAAATTGGCACTTTCAAATGGGAAGTCATATATGGCGACTTGTGTGGTGACCTTGAATTTGACCTTGGATGACCTTGAAAGGTCAGAACAGCCATTTTTGGGTCGAAAAATGCCCAAATTTACACCTGGTCTGTATTTTCTCGGAAACTGTCTGATCAGTTTTGAGATTTTTGTTTAAAAAGATTCCTCTTATATACCCCTGTGACGTGTATAAGTTTTGTTGCCCTTGTATCGCCGATCTCCATGTGGCGGCCATTTTGAATTTTTGACGAGTAGGCGAAAAAAATTTTTTTCGCCCCAAATCGCTATACTATCCATTTTGGGCCATTTCTAGGCAAAAAAAAATTTTCACGCTATGAGAAAAATTTTGGACTTAGAAAATTTTCGGCACTTTTTTCCTTCATAATGGGAGCTGTCCGGACTGTACTCATAAAACACTTGAAGATAGAGCTTAGAAATTGGCACTTTCAAATGGGAAGTCATATATGGCGACTTGTGTGGTGACCTTGAATTTGACCTTCAATGACCTTGAAAGGTCAAAACAGCCATTTTGGGGTCAAAAAATGCCCAGATTTGCCTCTATAGATGAAATGCTTGCAGATAGAGCTCATGTTTGCATTATCATGATTATGAACATATTGGAAGACATATATGGCACAACTAATGATGACCTTGAACTTGACGTCAATCTCAAGGTAAATCTCAAGGTCTGTTACCTGCCAATGCTGCCATGGCCAAACCAAAATTGTCCGGTAACCTATCTTAGCCTTTGGGCTAATTTTTCATTTATTTTATACGTGTATCACCGTCTGTTCTGCCTTTCATCAGTTTCCAGCCATGAATGAAGACGAAGAAATCATCCAATCAACAGAGATCACCGCTGCAAACAACGTTGGACCCCCCACGATGGCGGCAGATTCGCGCAGACGACTGACTTTTGGTTCGCCCGAGCTTGCCGTCAGTGTAGAAGGACTGTACAAAAGTTATGGACAGGGGCGTAGTCAAGTTCCCGTCTTACGTGATCTGGATATGACGGTTCCGCTTGGGGCAATGTATGCATCTAGGGAAGGTTCTATGGGTTCATACTTGTTTTTTGTCGGAAATTGTTGATGACGTGCCACTGTGTATTATATGTGTGATATATAAGTGGTACCTTCGTGTGCAATCAATTTCACTCTGTATCAAACATGTGTAAACAGCTATATCTGTAAGATTATCAGTACTCTACATATTATCAACATTAAGACAGAGCAATAGCTTAAAGTGATATATAGAAGTCAATACCTCCACATGTGTTTTAAATTTTCAAACCAATCACAATTCAATCTTCAGTAATACTGTAATAAATATATGTCTATGCAACTGATTTGATATCCCTTGCTAGCTATGGACTGCTTGGACCTAGCGGTTGTGGAAAAACAACTCTGCTGCGTTGCATTCTGGGAAGGCTGCACGTGAATAGCGGGGATGTCAAGACTCTCGATCGTGTTCCCGGCTCGATAGGACATGAGGTCCCTGGGAAACGCGTCGGCTACATGCCCCAGGTTCGTGCAATACTATGTAATTCACGTGAATTTAATATGAACATCACATGTTGGCAAACATTAAACTCTTGTGAACAATATGTTACGACTAACTACTGACGTATAGTGTAATACTACTGTATTTGCTTTATTTGTTGAACACTCTATTGCAAAAAGTTCTTTGTTGATAGTGAGAAATCATTTAGGAAATTGTACGGGTTTATTGTAGTGGGTCAGGGATTTGTGTCTGAGTTCAGTAAACATGTGCTCCGAAGTACATGTATCAGAAGTAAAGAAAATTTGAACTCAAAAATGAACTTCACAACAATTTCCAAAAAGTATTTCAAACACATGTGTATATGTACAGTAGACAATCTTTCAAACTCAGTTATTGTTTCAAGCTAGAACTGATTAATTGTATCCCCCGAACGAAGTTCGGCGGATACTATGGATTTGTCTCCGTCGCGCCGCCGCCGTCGCCGCCGCCGTAGAGATTTTCTTGTGAACGCTCTACAGGTTGCAAATCTTAACTGATTCTAATAATTTTTTATACAGACACATCTTATGGTAAGATCCCGACACCAATCGATTTTGGTTGCCATAGCGACCAAATTGGCCGATTGGCGACACATTTTGTGCTCAAATTAGCCTGTTTAACACACATGGCTTGTGAACGCTCTACGAGTGGGAGTTTTCATTGAATGATCATGAAATCGCACAGGCTCAATGAGAAAGACCGTCACACAAACCCTATTGTTTTTCAGAATTATCAAATAAATATTAATTAGTTAATGGACTAACTTATTACAACCTTTAAAATACCCACTTTGACATCTGTGCTCACTCCAATACCCTGTATTACGAAAGTAAATGGCAATGGATTTTTTGTTCAGAATAGAGAACTGATGTTTTGGGTGAAAACAGAACAATATTATTGAATAAGTTAACGTTAGTTTTACTAGTTAAGTCTATTATTCCCCACAATAAAAATAGTTAAGATGAGAAACATTTATTATTAAGCTCAACAAGGTAAAAGTTTCGTCCAGTACAAATTTCATGGGTGTAACCAAATAAGTTAAAATTATTTTTACTGGTTAAGTCTATTATTGACCACAATAAAAATAGTTAAGACAAGATATATTTATTATTGGGCTCAACAAGGTAAAGGTTTTGTCCAGTACAGATTTCATGGGTGTAACCGAAAAAGTTGACATTATTTTTACTAGTTAAGTCTATTATTGGCCACAATAAAAATAGTTAAGACAAGAAATATTTATTATTGGGCTCAACAAGGTAAAGGTTCTGTTCAGTAGAGGTTTTATGGCTGTAACCAAATACGTTAACATTATTTTTGCTAGTTAAGTCTATTATTTACCTCAAAAAAAATAGTTAAGACGGGAAACGCTTATTATTGAGCTGAACCAGGTAATGGAATTTCACATTCAAATCTAATTTGTAACATATTTCAGGTGATAATAGACCTTTTTGTGAAAACATTGATCTGGCTCCCATTTTGTCATCTTGAAATGCAATTTTGGTCAACTTTTGATTTGAATTTCAAATTTTCAACTTGAAACCAAGTTTGACACATATCATGAGATAAAATATATGTTATGGTGAAAAGTTCGATCTGGCTCCAAATTTGTCATCTTGAAATGCAGTTTTGGTCAACTTTTAGTTTGAATTTCAACTTGAAACCAAGTTTGGCACATATTATGAGTTAAAATATAACTTATGACGAAAAGTTCGATCTGGCTCCAATTTCGTCATCTTGAAATGCAGTTTTGGTCAACTTTTACATTGAATTTCAACTTGAAACCAAGTTTGGCACATATTATGAGTTAAAATATAACACATGGCGAAAAGTTCAATCTTGCTCCAATTTCTTCAACTCGAAATGCAGTTTTGGTCAATTTTTACTCTGAATATCAACTTTGAACCAGGTTTGTCAACTATTCTGGGTTGACATATTACTTCAGGTGGAAAGATTGATCTGGCTGTAATTTCATTATTTTGTCAAACATGTCGAAATGGAAATCCATATGCAGTGATTTTGGAGGTGATCTTGAATTCGACTTTCAATAATCTTGAAAGATCAATGCAGCAATTTTGGTGGAAAACAAAACAGTTGTGGCTTAAGATTTTACCTTTCTCTAGTAATCTTTTTTAGCCCTTGCTCTAGTTTTTCATACTTATCAGTAATATATTTGGGGCAACAGGGATGATAAGGCTACGGGGGATACACCCAAGCGGTCGTAGGCGACCGGAAATGTCTAGTTAACTCATACGTACGAGTAAGTAAGTCGTACTTATGAGATACTAAGTCATACGTATGAGTTATTAAGTCGTTCATACGAGTTAATAAGTCGTACATACGACTTAATAAGTCGTATGTATGAGATATAACTCTTACGTACGAGATAAAGAATTTTACGCACTTGATAACAATACGCTTCCGTAGTGAAACGTATTGTTATCAAGTGTGTAAAAAAATGTATCTCGTACGTATGACTTATATCTCGTACGTACGACTTATTAACTTGTACGTACGAGTTAATAAGTCGTACGTACGAGTTAATAAGTCGTACGTACGAGTTAATAAGTCATACGTACGAGTTAATAAGTCGTACATACGAGTTAATAAGTCGTACGTACGAGTTAGTAAGTCGTACGTACGAGTTAATAAGTCGTACGTATGACTTAATGAGTCGTACATACGAGTTAGTAAGTCGTACGTCCGAGATACAAATTTTTACACACTTGATAGCGATACACTTCCGTAATATGCTCAGTAGCAATTTGAAATTTTGTTGATATACATATATAACATATCTGAGTCTGGCTGAAAAAAAAACACACACATAGTGATGGTGTGGAGGTACTGAGTCCAAATCTCATTGTGTGTTTGCAATACAGTGTGTATCAACTGATAAATAATTTTAATTTTCTGACTTGCAAGTTATTCACTCTATGAATATATGTGGCTGGAATATAGCTGTTGTTATATTGCCTAGGGTGTATACTTCGGAGTGTCTGTAGAAATGTCTACTATACATGCTATTCTGTACGGTGATGTAATCTTATTATCATTGATGTATCTGTTCATACTCAGTAGCTGTTTAAAACTTTGTTGAAATACATATATAACATACCTGAGTCTGGCTGAATGAAAAAACACATAGCAATGGTATGGAAGTACTACACGTAAGTCCAAATTTTAGGGTTTGTTTGCAGTACAATGTGTATCAGCTGACAGCTAACATATACCTGAATCTGGCTGAATGAAAAAACACAAAGTAATGGTGTAGAAATACTGAGTCCACTTTTCAGTGTTGGTTTTGCAGTACAATGTGCATCAACTGACAAAAAAGTTTTATTCTCAGACTTCCAAGCTTTTCACTTTGTGAACACATGTTGGCTGGAATATAGCTATTGTTATATTGATTAGGATGTATATTCTGTAGTGTCTGTAGAAATGTCAAAGTTTGCAAACTATACATGCTATTGGGTAGTGTGATGTAATCTGCTGAACATTGATGTATCTGTATATACCAAGTAGCGGGTTAAAAAGTGATTAATAGACATATATAACAAATTTGTGTCTGGCTGATTGAAAAAACATTGTAATAGTGTCCTTGTGTCTACAGAAATGTTTGCAAACTATACATGCTATCCTGTAGTGTGATGTAATCTGATCATCATTTATGTATCTGTATAGATCCATATACCTAGCAGCTGTTTGATATACATATACAGTGGATCCTGTGTTTTAAGACCACACAAGGGACCCCAAAAAGGTGGTCTTAAATGACAGGTGGTCTCTCATTACAGGTCTGTTTGGATGATAAAAGGCCACTTGGGACCAAGTGGAATGGTCATAAAACACAGGGTGGTCTCTCAAACCAGGTGGTCTTTAACACAGGATCCACTGTATAACATACCTGAGTCTGGCTGAATGAAAAAACACATAGTAATGGTGTAGAAGTACATGTACTGAGTACAAATTTCAGTGTTTTGTTTGCTGTACAGTGTTGTATCAGTTACAATAGCCGTATTAGAATATGTTGATGTAGACAATACATAGGTCTAGTTGACTAAAAATCACCATGGTAACTATTATTGTTGTGGAAGTACAGAGGTCAAACTTCAGTGGTCTCCTTGCAGTACAGGTCATTTCGGATGATACTGAATGAGGACTGACATGAACTAGTACAAGTATTATAAATTACTTCCCTTTTAGAGTTGCAAGCCTTCAGTCGGTACATATTTGTGTGATGTACATCACATGTCCTGATATATATGTCATTTCTCAATAGTTGCATAATTCCAATTTGGTGATATATACACATGTAATATAACTAGGTATGGCTGGATACGAAAAATGATATTGTGGAAGTACTGAGACCCAGTGTCAAAGATATGTGTTGCTTTAGTGTTGCAAAGCCAAAGTGTTTATGTGTTGCAAAGCCAAATTTAACAGCCATACTGAACCACTATTCAAGGGCTCTAGTATTCTAAAATTAACAGACCAGTATATATATGAGGTTATGTCATTAAGGCATTTCGGCAGAAATGCCTTTATGGTTTTAGCAGAATTTTTTTTTTTTTTTTTTTTCTTCCGCCACTTTTGGTTTCCGGACGATAACTAGATTGCCTTGACGGATCCTCGTCAAATTTTCACCACAAGTCAGATATGATAGGTGGAAGAACCCTATTCTTTTTGAGCCGGATCCGAGGTCCGTGAGGTCCGTGAGGATGAAATCAAGGCTAATTTTGAGACTTGGTTTCCGGACGATAACTGGAATAATATTTACGCAATAGTTGCAGAAGGTTCATGGAGGTTCATATGCCACCAGGGAAGAACCCTATTGATTTTGGGATCGATCCGTCAAACGACCTTTGACCTAGAGGTCGAAATAATTTTTTGCTGATTCATCCTTGAGGCTTCCTGCATATCTCAGAAACCGTGCATCGTAGAGCGAAACGGACGTTATTTTCGGACTCGTCGCCCTAGACAAACATCTCCAGGGTGTATTATTTTTTTTGTTCCGGCTCCGAGGTCTGTGAGGTCCTTGAGGATGAAATCGAGGCTGATCTTGAAACTTGGTTTCCGGAAGATAACTCAAAAAATATTCAGGCAATAATTGCAGAATTTTGCACGTGGGTTTATATATCAACAGGGAAGAACCCTATTGATTTTGGGATCGATACGTCAAACGACCTTTGACCTAGAGGTCGAAATAATTTTTTGCTGAGTCATCCTTGAGGCATCCTGCATATCTCGGAATCGGTGCGTCGTAGAGCGAAACGGACATTATTTTCGGACTCGTCGCCCTAGACAAACATGTCTAAGGGGTATTATGGATGAACTTTGACCTTGACCCCAAATTTTTATGCCGAGTCGGCATTTTTCGTTTCCGTCGATATCTCGGAAACGGTCCGTCGTAGAGCGAAACGGACGTTTTTTTCGGACTCGTCGCCCTAGACTAACATGTCTAAGGGGTATTATTGATGAACTTTGACCTTGACCCGAAATTTTTTTGCCGAGTCGGCATTTTTCTCGGAAACGGTGCGTCGTAGAGCGAAACGGACGTTATTTTCGGACTCGTCGCCCTAGACAAACATGTCTAAGGGGTAGGGCTGGCTATCGGTACCGAGATTTATATCGATTATCGTCAGCATAGTATCGATAGTATATCGATAGTATATCGTTTTTTTGTCATTTCCAATATCCAATAATCCCAAGAGTGCGGTCAATAAATGAGCTGGCAATTTGTTGCTCTCCCTCAGGCACGCTATTGACGCTGAGTGTATGATCAATCAGTTTGCTAATTGACGTGATTAACATCCATAATCTCATTAATCTATGTGTTCAAACTTTATATCATACATCAATCAAGCGACGTGCGTTGCTATCATCGCTATTTTTAACTACGATATTGACTATCGATATTTTGACTTTCATATCGATAATCGTTTTTCCCGTATGTATCGATAGATATATCGATATTCCGATATATCGTGCCAGCCCTACTAAGGGGTATTATTGATGAACTTCGACCTTGACCCGAAATTTTTTTGCCGAGTCGGCATTTTTCGTTTCGTCGATATCTTGGAAACGGTACTTCGTAGAGCGAAACGGACGTTATTTTCGGACTCGTCGCACTAGACAAACATGTCTGTAGGGTATTATGGATGAACTTTGACCTTGACCCGAAATTTTTTTGCCGAGTCGGCATTTTTCGTTTCGTCGATATCTTGGAAACGGTGCTTCGTAGAGCGAAACGGACGTTATTTTCGGACTCGTCGCACTAGACAAACATGTCTGTAGGGTATTATGGATGAACTTTGACCTTGACCCGAAATTTTTTTGCCGAGTCAGCATTTTTCGTTTTCGTCGATATCTCGGAAACGGTGCTTCGTAGAGTGAAACGGACGTTATTTTCGGACTCGTCGCCCTAGACAAACATGTCTTAAGGGTATTATGGATGAACTTTGACCTTGACCCCAAATTTTTTTGCCGAGTCGGCATTTTTCGTTTTCGTCGATATCTAGGGAACGGTGTGTCGTAGAGCGAAACGGACGTTATTTCGTCGCCCTAGACGAAGATGTCTAAGGGGTATTATGGATGAACTTTGACCTTGACCCGAAATTTTTTCGCAGAGTCGGCATTTTTCGTTTTCGTCGATATCTCGGAAACGGTGCTTCGTAAAGCGAAACGGACGTTATTTTCGGACTCGTCGCCTTAGATGAACATGTCTGTGGGGTATTATGGATGAACTTTGACCTTGACCCGAAATTTTTTTGCCGAGTCGGCATTTTTCGTTTCCGTCGATATCTCGGAAACGGTGCGACGTAGAGCGAAACGGACGTTATTTTCGGACTCGTCGCCCTAGACAAACATGTCTTAAGGGTATTATGGATGAACTTTGACCTCGACACGAAATTTTTTTGCCGAGTCGGCATTTTTCGTTTTCGTCGATATCTCGGAAACGGTGTGCCGTAGAGCGAAACGGACGTTATTTTCGGACTCATCGCCCTAGATAAACATGTCTGTGGGGTATTATGGATGAACTTTGACCTTGACCCCAAATTTTTTTGCTGAGTCGGCATTTTTCGTTTTCGTCGATATCTCGGGAACGGTGTGTCGTAGAGCGAAACGGACGTTATTTTCAGACTCTTCGCCCTAGACGAAGATGTCTAAGGGGTATTATGGATGAACTTTGACCTTGACCCGAAATTTTTTTGCCGAGTCGACATTTTTCGTTTTCGTCGATATCTCGGAAACGGTGCTTCGTAGAGCGAAACGGACGTTATTTTCGGATTCGTCGCCCTAGACAAACATGTCTAAAGGGTATTATGGATGAACTATGACCTTGACCCGAAATTTTTTTGCCGAGTCGGCATTTTTCGTTTTCGTCGATATCTCGGAAACGGTGCGTCGTAGAGCGAAACGGACGTTATTTTCGGACTCGTCGCCCTAGACTAACATGTCTAAGGGGTATTATGGATGAACTTTGACCTTGACACGAAATTTTTTTGCCGAGTCGGCATTTTTCGTTTTCGTCGATATCTCGGGAACGGTGTGTCGAAGAGCGAAACGGACGTTATTTTCGGGTTCGTCGCTCTAGACAATATTTATCTTATATGTATTATGGATGAACTTTGACCTTGACTAAACAATTTTTTGCCGAGTTGGCATTTTTCGTTTTCGTCGATATCTCGGAAACGGTGAGTCGTAGAGCGAAACGGACTTTTTTTCCGGACTCGTCGCCCTAGACAAACATGTCTAAGGGGTATTATTTTAAAGGTAAATTTTTTTGCGGAGTCGACATTTTTCATTTTCGTCGATATCTAGTATATATTATAAATTAATCATCACACCGAAATGCCTCCAAGGCATCTTTAGGCCTTGACGTCTAGTTTGTCAATGATTTCTTCACTGGTAAATTGCCAGATTCATTTTCAAATACATTCAAACTAAACAAGGATATCAAATCAAACTGCAGTACATGCACTAGACAATCAAATGATTTATATGTACACCCAATAAAATCTAATTTTGCTGGCAAATTGCCCCTTTGCAACTTTCCAGTTATTTGGAATACATGGAATCCTGGCAACAATAGGCTGGAAACCATCTCATACACAAAAAAATCATTTCAAGGAATCATTAAATGGAATTTCCTGGCATCATACACGAGTATTGTGACATGTGATAATCAATTTTGTAAAGCCTGTGATGGTAGCAATTAGCATAATATTGTCATGCACCCCATGACAATTTTGTTTGAATCAACCTACATCTTTTGACTTTGTTTATCGTGTAAATCATAATTGTATCCCCCGAACAAAGTTCGGCGGATACTATGGATTTGTCTCCGTCGCGCCGCCGCGTCCGCCGTAGAGATTTTCTTGTGAACGCTCTACAAGTTGCAAATCTTAACCGATTCTAATAATTTTGTATACAGACACATCTTATGGTAAGATCCCGACACCAATCGATTTTGGTTGCCATAGCGACCAAATTGGCCGATTGGCGACACATTTTGTGCTCGAATTAGCCTGTTTAACACACATGGCTTGTGAACGCTCTACGAGTGGGAGTTTTCGATGAATGATCATGAAATCGCACAGGCTCGTTGAAAAAGACCGTCACACGAAACCTATTGTTTTTCAGAATGATCAAATAAATATTAATTAGTTAATGGACTAACTTATTATGACCTTTAAAATACCCACTTTGACAACTGTGATCACTCCAATACCCTGTATTATGAAAGTAAATGGCAATGGATTCTTGTTCAGAATAGAGACCTGATGTTTTGGGTGAAAACAGAACAATATTATTGAATAAGTTAACATTAGATTTACTAGTTAAGTATATTATTTACCACATTAAAAATAGTTAACTTGAGAATCATTTATTATTAAGCTCAACAAGGTAAAAGTTTTGTCCAGTACAAATTTCATGGGTCTAACCGAATAAGTTAACATTATTTTTACTAGTTAAGTCTATTATTGACCACAATAAAAATAGTTAAGACAAGATATACTTATTATTGGGCTTAACAAGGTACAGGTTATGTCCAGTAGAGATTTTGTAGCTTTAACCAAATAAGTTAACATTAATTTTGCTAGTTAAGTCTATTATTGACCTCAATGAAAATAGTTAGGACGAGAAACATTTATTATTGAGCTTAACAAAGTAAAGGTTTTGTCCAGTACAGATTTCATGGGTGTAACCAAAAAAGTTGACATTATTTTTACTAGTTAAGTCTATTATTGGCCACAATAAAAATAGTTAAGACAAGAAATATTTATTATTGGTCTCAACAAGGTAAAGGTTCTGTCCAGTAGACATTTTATGTCTGTAACCAAATAAGTTAACATTATTTTTGCTAATTGAGTGTATTATTTACCTCAAAAAAATAGTTAAGACGGGAAACATTTATTATTGAGCTGAACCAGGTAATGGATTTTCACATTCAAATCTAATTTGGAACATATTTCGGTTGAAAATAGACCTTTTTGTGAAAACATTGATCTGGCTCCAATTTTGTCATCTTGAAATGCAGTTTTGGTCAACTTTTAGTTTGAATTTCAACTTGAAACCAAGTTTGGCACATATTATGAGTTAAAATATAACTTATGCCGAAAAGTTCGATCTGGCTCCAATTTCGTCATCTTGAAATGCAGTTTTGGTCAACTTTTACATTGAATTTCAACTTGAAACCAAGTTTGGCACATATTATGAGTTGAAATATAACTCATGGCGAAAAGTTCGATATGGCTCCAATTTCGTCATCTTGAAATGCAGTTTTGGTCAACTTTTACATTGAATTTCAATTTGAAACCAAGTTTGGCACATATTATGAGTTGACATATAACTTTAGGTGAAAAGATTGATCTGGCTGTAATTTCGTTATTTTATCGAACATGTCGAAATGGAAATCCATATGCAGTGATGTTGGAGGTGATCTTGAATTCGACTTTCAATAATCTTGAAAGATCAATGCAGCAATTTTGGTGGAAAACAAAACAGTTGTGGCTTAAGATTTTATATTTCTCTGGTAATCTTTTTTAGCCCTTGCTCTAGTTTTTCATACTTATCAGTGATATATTTGGGGCAACAGGGATGATAGGGCTACGGGGGATACACCCAAGCGGTCGTAGGCGACCGGATGTGTCTAGTTTAACTAAATGCATTTATATATTTACATATATATATCATGTACAATGATGCCGTGTATATTTTTTTCCACAGGAGCTGGCTCTCTTCAGTCGATTCACCATATCCGAGACACTGAGCTACTTCGGCCGACTTCACCAGATGAAACGGGCAAAAATTAGGGAGCGAACAAGTTTTCTCATCGAGTTCCTCAACCTACCCGAGAAATTTCGCCTTATTGAACAACTCAGGTATTAAAAGAAAAATTAGGAAATTACATGTACAATTCTAAATATTTCATGGCTATTGAATGTTAAGGTTCAGAAAATATATAAGGAAAACACACTTTCATTCTTCAATTCACAGTGGATTTGCTATCCTAAATTAATAATTCCACCCAAATATTGTGCTATTTTAATTCTTACATTCACACAGTGGCGGCCAACAACGAAGAACGTCGTTCGCTATCGCACTCCTACAAGAGCCAGAACTGCTCGTGTTGGACGAACCCACGGTGGGGGTGGATCCGTTGCTACGGCAACGCATCTGGGAACATCTCATCACCATAGCCAAGTCCAGTGTCACAGTCATCATCACGACACATTACGTGGAGGAGGCGAGACAGGCCAACATGGTACATAGCTTATACTGTACAATACAGACCTCCTTCAACAAAGATATCATTTCCCAATCAATCAAACATGCATGTATTGTATCATACATTATACCGACTGAAAAATATCAGTCGCAAATATAATGTGTCTGGAGTGATGGTAGTGCTTATAAAGTAGCGGTGAGCTTTAGGTTGGCATTCGACTGTTTGTAATAGAAAAGGTCTCGAGTTGCAGCCCTTTTTTTATCAATAACTGACCAGTCTTTTAGGACATATAGAATATACACACCACAAAAACGTGTACACTAGTACTTGTTTTGCTAGCTTACTACTAGTATATTATAACGGGTTTACTGTTATACATTATGTTTGTCTGAAATATTCACCATAGTGACAACATATCAATTTCATTTTTCCATCGATAAATGCAATCGCTGTCACTGATACACATAGTGTTGTCACGTTTCAGGTCGGATTGATGCGGAATGGCCGAATGTTAGCGGAGGCTCCTCCGGACACACTTCTATTGACTTACCAACAGGACTGTCTGGAAGATGTATTCTTACACCTCTGTCAACAGGACTCTGAGGAAGTCGAGTGCGACCAGCAATCCAACGCCTTGGAAGTAGTTCCTCGTGTCCGCAAAAAGGTTGGGTCCATTTCTATTCTTTACTACATTTTTTAGTATGAATTTTGAGATGTTTATTCTAAGGCCATAGTTATTTGATTTATTGTATCCCCCGAACAAAGTTCGGCGGATACTATGGATTTACGATCGTCGCGCCGCCGCGTCCGCAGACACTTTCTTGTGAACGCGCTGCAGCTTGCAAATCTGAACCGATTTTGATAATATTTTATATGGACATGTCTTATGGTGAGATCACGACACCTATCGATTTTGGTTGCCATAGCAACCAAAATAGCCGATTGGCGTAACATTTTGTGCTCAAATTAGCCTGTTTAACACACATGGGTTGTGAACGCTCTACGGGTGGGAGTTTTCGATGAATGACGATGAAATCGCACAGGTTCAATGAGGAAGACCATCACACGAAACCTATTGTTTTTCAGAATGATCGAATAAATATTAATAAGTTCGAGAGGTTAACTTATTACGACAATTAATATACCTACTTTGACATGTGTGATCACTCCAATAACCTGTACTATGAAAGCAAATTATACAGGATTCTTGTTCAGAATACAGAACTGATGTTTTGGTGAAAACAGAACAATATTACTGAATAGTTACTGAATATTACTGAAAGTTAACATTGGTTTTACTAGTTAAGTCTATTATTGACCACAATAAAAATAGTTAAGACGAGAAACATTTATTATTGAGCTCAACAAGGTAAAGGTTTTGTCCAGTAGAGATTTCACAGGTGTAACCAAATAAGTTAACATTATTTTTACTAGTTAAGTCTATTATTGACCACAATAAAAATAGTTAAGACAAACATTTATTATTGGGCTCAACAAGGTAAAGCTTCTGTGCAGTAGATATTTCATGGCTGTAACTGAATAAGTTAACATCATTTTTACTAGTTAAGTCTATTATTGACCTCAAGAAAAATAGTTAAGACAAGAAACATTTATTATTGACAAGAAACATTTATTATTTATTATTATAAAGTTTTGTCCAGTAGAGATTTCATTTGTGTAACCGGATAAGTTAACATTATTTTTACCAGTAAAGTCAATTTTCACTTCGAATTTCAACTTGAAACCAAGTTTGGCACATATTATGAATTAAAATATAATTTATGGTGAGAAGATCGATCTGGCTCCAATTTCGTCATCTTGAAATGCAGTTTCGGTTAACTTTTGCTTTGAGTTTCAACTTGGAACCAAGTTTATCAAATATTCTGAGTTGAAATATAAATTTAGGTGAAAACTTTTATCTGACTGTACTTTCGTTATTTTATCGAACATGTCGAAATGGAAATTCGTATGTAGTGATTTTAGTGGTGATCTTGAATTCGACCTTCAATAAGCTTGAAAAGTTTCACACTCACAATGTACATCAATGATATTTTGGGGGCAACAGGGATGATAGGGCTACGGGGGATACACCCAAGCGGTCGTAGGCGACCGGAAGCGTCTAGTTGGTTTACGGATTTTTTTTACCCTTGATGACCAAGGTCGGTCGAAAAAAAAAAAAAAAAAAAAAAAAAAAAAAACCCCGATTTGAGAGGGTCGGTCGGCAGAAAAAAAAAGAAAGCAGGTGATGGATGGTACATTAATTCTTTAATAAGGAAAAGTCGGTCGTATCTCCGGTTGGCAGACATCAAGATGTCGAACAGGTTGGGTTGTTTTTTGGGGATATCTTTCTCTTTTGCAGCAGCCAAACTGGGTCTGATACGTACAAACAGATATTTTAGTCCAAAGTCTGCTAACTCCGTCATGGACATCTTGTCATCGAGTGACAGGCTGATAGTTCTCTGGCCTCGGGAACTGTCTGGGCCGGCTGACACTGATTGGATTTCATCGACGTCAGTTTCACATGTTCTTCTCACAATTTCTATGACATTGTCATCCCTGGTAACTCTTTGGAAAAAGCGTTTTTCTTCACATTCTTTTTCTCGAACGATGCACACATGAAATGTGGCATGTCCCGCCATTTCTGGTATTAAAAACCGACGACATAAATAAACCACGGGACCCAGCAGTCGGCGGGATAAATTAAAAAAAATGGTTAGAGGCAATTTTTTTTTTTGGAGTCGACAGGTTTAAGAGCAGTCGGCGGATCCGTAAACCAATAAATCAAATAACTATGGCCTAAAACTAGGTTTTAACAAGGTTATTACATGTATTGTGATATATTTGATGTGGTATATAAAGTGATATATGTATATGCTAGTAGTATAATATTATGTGCAGTATGATACCAACTCTTCACCAAAATTGCCTGATTATTTTTTGTATGTACACATTAATATATATATATGTATAATCATATTGTTCAATTTTACAGAGGCGAGCTTCAGGGGCCAGTGATCCTGAGGAGCGCAGCTGTCTTTTGGAAGAGGGACCTTCTCAGTATAAACAAGGTGAATTTCATAGTTAATAGGACATTCCAGTATGAACCAGGTGGAATTGTTATTGATAAAGTGAGCTGTTTCAACAAACAAGTTGATTTGATCCTAAGGAAGTACTGTCCTTTGTTCACATGGTCTATTTTGCTGGGTAAACTGAATCCCCAGATCGAAAATTTTCTGATACTTACATGTAGTGTTTACGTGAAATTATTGTAATTTGGGACTAAATCAGTGAGAAAAATTTAAAAATATACGCTAATTCATTATTTTAAAGACAAGGTGAGCCCCTGCCAGAAATTCTGTAGCTGGTGGCCGAAATGTCACAAAGTTGTCGCCCAAGCCATCAAAAACTTCATCATGCTGCGGCGAAATATTGGGTCAGTATCTGAATGTCATATATATATATGTAGAGTTAGTTCTTAATTTTAAAAACATGAATATGTAGTTCACATACAATATTGTTTTTTTTTAGGGTCAGTTTAGGACCCATGAGTGCCTAGCTATAGTACATCTTACATGTGTCAGTACAGATCTGTGATTTTATGCCGCAAAGTTTAGAGTTTACCCGATGAATTTACACATAGTACATGCTAAAATCACCCTAGAATGACAATTTGTCAGTAGTCTGTATTGAGTGAAGTCGCATCCGTATGAAAGTTAACGGCTTTCGTTTCTGTACATAATTCACCATGAAAAGTATTTTTCACCTCTTCCCTCTATGGAATTTAAAAACCACTAATTCCCACTTTATATTTAACGTTGCATGTAGACGACCACACCCATTCAGACAGCATGAACACTTCTTTTCCGTTTTGACCCACAGATTCCTACTCTTCGAGTTTTTCCTGCCGGCGTTACAAATCACGCTGTTCTGCTTGTGCATAGGACGAGAACCGTACAACTTGAAGATGAACGTTGTGAACAACGAAACGTGCACCAATGGTTCATTCTGTGGGAGCATGGACTTTCTGAGCAAGATTAGCAATCGTAGTATTAAACAGGTACAACTTTAGTGGATGCAAACTTTTAAAAAATGCTTTGAAATTGACGTAATCAAACAAAATACAGCATAAATGGTTTGTGATTAGTCATAATTAAGGCATTTCGGCAGAAATGCCTTTATGGTTTTAGCAGAATTTTTTTTTTTTTTTTTTTTTTTTTTTTCTTTTTTTTTTTTTTTTCTTCTTCCGCCACTTTTGGTTTCCGGACGATAACTTTAGATTGCCTTGACGGATCCTTGTCAAATTTTCACCGCAAGTCAGAAATGATATGAGGAAGAACCCTATTCTTTTTGAGCCGGATCGGAGGTCCGTGAGGTCCGTGAGGATGAAATCAAGGCTAATTTTAAGACTTGGTTTCCGGACGATAACTGGAAAAATATTTATGCAATAGTTGCAGAACTCTGCATGGAGGTTCATATGCCACCAGGGAAGAACCCTATTGATTTTGGGATCGATCCGTCAAACGACCTTTGACCTAGAGGTCAAAATAATTTTTTGCTGATTCATCCTTGAGGCTTCCTGCATATCTCGGAAACCGTGCGTCGTAGAGCGAAACGGACGTTATTTTCGGACTCGTCGCCCTAGACAAACATCTCTAGGGTGTACTTCTTTTTTTGATCCGGCTCCGAGGTCCGTGAGGATGAAATCGAGGAACTTGGTTTCCGGACGATAACTCAAAAAATATTCAGGCAATAGTTGCAGAATTTTGCACGGAGGTTTATATATCACCAGGGAAGAACCCTATTGATTTTGGGATCGATACCTCAAACGACCTTTGACCTAGAGGTCGAAATAATTTTTTGCTGAGTCATCCTTGATTCATCCTGCATATCTCGGAAACGGTGCGTCGTAGAGCGAAACGGACGTTATTTTCGGACTCGACGCCCTAGACAAACATGTCTAAGGGGTATTATGGATGAACTTTGACCTTGACCCGAAATTTTTTTGCCGAGTCGGCATTTTTCGTTTTCGTCGATATCTCGGAAACGGTGCGTCGTAGAGCGAAACGGACGTTATTTTCGGACTCGTCGCACTAGACAAACATGTCTAAGGGGTATTATGGATGAACTTTGACCTTGACCCGAAATTTTTTTGCCGAGTCGGCATTTTTCGTTTTCGTCGATATCTCGGAAACGGTGCGTCGTAGAGCGAAACGGACGTTATTTTCGGACTCGTCGCACTAGACAAACATGTCTAAGGGGTATTATTGATGAACTTTGACCTTGACCCGAAATTTTTTTGCCGAGTCGGCATTTTTCGTTTTCGTCGTTATCTCGGAAACGGTGCGTCGTAGAGCGAAACGGACGTTATTTTCGGACTCGTCGCACTAGACAAACATGTCTAAGGGGTATTATGGATGAACTTTGACCTTGACCCGAAATTTTTTGCCGAGTCGGCATTTTTCGTTTTCGTCGATATCTCGGAAACGGTGCGTCGTAGAGCGAAACGGACGTTATTTTCGGACTCGTCGCACTAGACAAACATGTCTAAGGGGTATTATGGATGAACTTTGACCTTGACCCGAAATTTTTTTGCCGAGTCGGCATTTTTCGTTTTCGTCGATATCTCGGAAACGGTGCGTCGTAGAGCGAAACGGACGTTATTTTCGGACTCGTCGCACTAGACAAACATGTCTAAGGGGAATTATTGATGAACTTTGACCTTGACCCGAAATTTTTTTGCCGAGTCGGCATTTTTCGTTTTCGTCGATATCTCGGAAACGGTGCGTCGTAGAGCGAAACGGACGTTATTTTCGGACTCGTCGCACTAGACAAACATGTCTAAGGGGTATTATGGATGAACTTTGACCTTGACCCGAAATTTTTTTGCCGAGTCGGCATTTTTCGTTTTCGTCGATATCTCGGAAACGGTGCGTCGTAGAGCGAAACGGACGTTTGCCGAGTCGGCATTTTTCGTTTTCGTCGATATCTCGGAAACGGTGCGTCGTAGAGCGAAACGGACGTTACTTTCGGACTCGTCGCTCTAGACAAACATGTCTAAGGGGTATTATGGATTAACTTTGACCTTGACCCGAAATTTTTTTGCCGAGTCGGCAGTTTTTGTTTTCGTCGATATCTCGGAAACGGTGCGTCGTAGAGCGAAACGGACGTTATTTTCGGACTCGTCGCCCTAGACAAACATGTCTAGCGGGTATTATGGATGAACTTTGACCTTGACCCGAAATTTGTCGACATTTCTCATTTTCGTCGATATCTAGTATTATAAATTATTCATCACACCGAAATGCCTCCAAGGCATCTTTAGGCCTTGACGTCTAGTTTAACAAAAAATTGAACATTAAAGGGGGGAACTTAAATGGGTTTAGAAGATATTTGGATATTTTTACCTGTTTACATGGATTTTTCCATGGTAGTTCAGCAGTGCTAAAAGTTTTCATTCTGTGATTTGCCAAACCGCGTGATTGCCGCTCAATTCCCAGGTGAAATGTGTCAGACTGTTGAAGATCAATGCCCCCTTACATTTGCTGAACTATATGTACCAAAAACATACCGTTAGGTTAGGTTAGTTAGTTTAACATGTTAAAAAATCAGAGTACACATAGTAATAGTGTATTATAAACCGATGTTGGAGTTTCAAGGTGATACATCCGTGATTAATCAGGACATTGAACATATTTACGTGTAAGCAAACATGTGCATCTGTTCATCTCATGAAAATTGCGATATTGGTTGTTAGCTATAATACACATGATAGCTTTATTGCTATCTTGTGATAAATTTTGATTCCTGGCTTAATCAATTAGAAATATTCGAAATTATGTATATATACAAGTTCATGTTCCCCATTCAAAACACAAGGTGACAAAGTTTGTTATGTCCTGTACATTGTGCAATGATTTCTGACAGATGTTATCCATGTTGAGAACAGGTCGGTTACAGCCGTGACCTACAGGGGGCGATCTCTGACGTACGGCAAGGTCACGCCTGGGGGGTGATAGAAATTGGAGAGAGTTTCACTGTAGACTTCGTCAAACGGTCAGCCATTTTCCAATATCTGACAGTGATATTATATTATAGCTTCACAGTTTGAAAAATTCTTGAACAGTAAATATATTTGATCATCATGTTTGCGTATTCTACATGTACATATCCTGGTAGAATGCACCAGTTTAGATTCGCGGTCGGTAATATAATGAATTTCCCACTTCCAAAATAACAGATTTTTGTTCTCAGATATCTTCCATCGCCATCCAATGAGACAATAGAGGGCAGCACAATACATTTGTATCTGGACATGACCAGTAAGTTCTATCAGTTACCATGGTTATATATCATGCAATGACTGATACCAACTATTGTGAATAGCATGGTAATTGATCTGAATTGAGGTTTTTAGATCAGATCATATCGCGCTTCCAACGATCAAAATCCAACATCATGGCGCTAATAACGATATTAACTGCAAATGCAAAAGACAAAACTCAGCACTGCAGTAGACACAACAAATTTTTCTTTCGTAGACCAACAGATCTCGATGACTATCCAGTCCAAACTGTTGTTGGCGTTTGAAAGTTTCTCGAGAGATTTCATCGTGAGCATGGGTAAAAATCCTCTTCTCGCTCAAATACCTCTCAAGGTAAGTTGTTTATAACCTACTGTTAACTCTATAGTGAACACTGAAATTATGAGATAAGTATGTAATAAATCAAGTTTAAACTTCCTGTTGCTTCGATGGGGGTGTCTAATACCATAAGCGGGGACCATGTAGTGAAGGTTCCAAGTTTCGTGATTTTTTACAGAACACGAATATTTTGCTAGTATTGATACAATATTCCTGTTGGGCTAATTCGCATGATTAAAGTACTAGGAACATGAAAATATGATGTGAACTCAAATGAGAGACCTGGTTTTGCTGAGTGAAATGTTGTTTACTGCATGCCAATATCTCTATCGGTTAAAAAGTTATGGCCATTTGAATGTCACATTTTGGCAGGTTATAACATATGCTGGATTGAACACTTCTGGATTTTACGTGCAGCTAATTAGTATGCAAATGAGGTATTCGTGACGTAGAAGGGGGAATATTTTTAATTAGGCAAGTTTGAGTCTTAATATAATTGTTCTGCTCAGAATTATTGGAAACCTAAACTTTACACATTGATAGGCATGGTCAATAATCAGTGTTGCGCAAAGTGTTAATGTTGCCATGGTTACTATTCACCTGCTGGAGCCTTAGCAACCATTGGTTGCTATGGGTCCTATCTGCCAGAAACATGGGTTTTGACAGATTTTGATTATTGTATATTATTTATGCTTGTGGAGTCCATCTATTTTCACCTTTGGTTTTGTTTGTTTATCAATATAACTGTGGATTTGGGCCATAGCAACCCTGGTTGCTAGGGACCTTATATCAATACTGGTGACCTTGGCAACTATCCGGATGTGAAATTCATTGACTATCAATTATGGAGAGCATGTGGAATAAACTTTGTTGAATAATTGCAATTGCAATAAAAACTTAATATGCCGATAAAACCAGCTAATTAAAAAGTGTTCCCCCTGTGACGTCATGCATACAAATTTGCATATTAATGAGCTATTTGATTTTTTCGAATTGTACTCTGGGCAATTTGAACTTTGAAGCTCTGTAACTTTTGAACTAATCGAGATATTCACGTTCTGTAAGAACCGTTCTGATCAGCTCACATGGTGCTTTAATCTGAGCTCGCATCATATTTTCATGTTCCTAGTACTTTAATACCCAGCACAGTGATCAGGTTCCCGAACTCACGAAATTTAAACCCTCACGAAATTAATCCCCTCCTACTAGTTTTGATGGCTGATCAGTTTTGTAACATGTTTCATTAATTACTGTACTGTAAATACTTTGAACTTAGCCGTTAGGAACAAATTTCTACTATAAATGGTTCCAAAACTGTTTACAAAAAATGTATTCTATTATCATGGTGCATCAAATGGCAATATTGTACATATTGGTATATTTATATATCACCCAGTTATCAATCAATCATTTACACATCGAAAACATCAAAATTAATGGCTAACAAAAAGTTTACAATAATATACACTAACCATAGAAGGTTTACATTTAATATCCAAGAATCACAATACTGTTTCTCACAAGTCTATCACATTTCTACCCCATTTTACAGATTGAGGAAGCAGTCTATGGAGAAATGACTCCAAGCTTCACTAATTTCATGGCTCCTGGTATCATTCTCAGGTGAGAATCTATAAAAAATGGACATGAATTCGTCGTGTACACTTTATGAATGTGGCGCCGTACGCGTACAAATACTTAAAATGATAAATATCACCATATATCTACGGATATTGATTAACATGTATTCCTGTTTTCAGTATAATATTTTTCATGGCTACTGGGCTGACTGCTCTAGCGTTTGTACTGGAGCGAAAACAGGGCCTCATGGACAGAAGTATGGTGGCTGGTATGTACAATGTATGTATCTGCAGTGGGTCCTGTATTTATTGCCATACCACTACCTCTATAATAAACTCTTTGGGTAATCTTACCTTGGCATTCAAAGAAGAGGAGAGAGAAATGAATGTCACAAGAATTTTCTCAAAATTCCTGACATCCATCTCGAACTCTAAATTGAAAGAAATTACTCTCACACATCTCAGATTCCCCGCGGTGTAGATGTGACGTCACACCGGTCATATGATTGACCTTAGCCGCCATTAATTTGCTCCTCCATTGTTGGATGTGTCAGCAAAGTCTTGCTTTTGGCATTCGAAGTTGATTTTTCACGTCTTCGAGCGTCTTCTGGCTGTTCTTTAGTCAGCCTTTTTTGCTTTTAATCGTGGTTACGATTGTTAGCTAGCTTAGAGTTAGTTATTTGCCTCCCCAGGCAATATAAGCCTCCCCAGGCCCCTTTCCCCAGGCTATATAAGCCTCCCCAGGCCCCTTTCCTTCCCCTATTGTCGACCGTTGTACTTCGATGTGATATTTTTCAGATATGAAGTGCATCGTGTGCAAACACTACCTTCCAAAGTGGGAGGTACACAACGCCTGCTGGCAGTGCAGAGACACTGTGTATTGTCGTCCGACGGCGACATGTGAGTTGTGCGCGGACTGGTGTCTGGACGACTGGAAGTTATGTCTGCAGGGGCTACGGGAGATTCAGGCCCGCAGGTTTGCTGGTTGTCCCACCCCCCCTTCCCCGTCTGATTCTAAGCCGCGCCCCAAGGCGTCCGACGAGCGCAAGCGGCGGTTAGATCTTCAGTTATCAAATGCTGTTTGTGCTGTAAGTTTTGATTTATCATTGTATCTTTCTTTCAGCGCACAGGTCCCGGGAGCCGCTCGCTCGGCTCTCGGCACCCTGGCTTTCCCACAGCCTACGGGTTTGTATGGCTCTCTGTTGGCTCCCTCTCTACTGGCCCCTCGTTCTCATGCTTCTCTGGCTGAACGACCTGGGTTCCAGTTTCCAAGTGTGTTTTCGGGGTCTGCCGGTTCCGTCGGGCACACGACGGTTCCTTGCGCCCGGAATCCCTCTGGAAAGAGAGCGTTGTTTCCCCCTCCGGGTCGGGCTCCGGCCCCCGGGGCTGGGATTCAACCCAAGAGCCAGGGCGGATTTCGGTCCGGGTCCGTTACGCCAGTGTTTCAGCCGCCGGTTCCCGATTTCCCGCTGGTAACTGGACCCCAGGCCGTGGCCCCTTTAGCCGTGGCCGGTAGGGACCGGGAGCCAATGGCTTTGAGCTGTCCAAACCCACGGGTTTCTGGGACCCCGTTGTTTCCAGGCTCACCCGTTTGTTCCGGTAATAATTCTGTTCATATTTTTCAGATTGCCGAGGATATTCAGGACGACTCCCCTCTCTCTACCCTTCCCGTCTGCTCTTTCGCCTCGAGCCAGGGCATGATGTCGTTCGCCCAGGTAGCCCAGTGGTCCACTGGTCCGCCGGAGCCGCACAGCTCTCCAGTCCAGGGGACTTCTCCTACTGTTCCGCCCGAGCAGCGCCTCAGGGGCGAACTGGAGGCCTTTCGGGCCGTGGGGCCCCTGCCGGCAGCACCCGAGGAGATCGCGGTCGAGGTCGAGGCCGTGGCCGTGGCGAGGCTCCCAAGCCCGCAGGGGAAAAGAAACCGGGTACGTATAGCTTCGGATTCCGGGCCGGATCCTTTGCTCGAGTGTCGAGGAGAGCTGCATGGTCAGCTCGTTTCGGTCGATATTCCTTCTTCAGACGAGCCCGTAGGAGCTCGTTTAACTCTGTTTTGGAAAGAGTGGGAGCGGCTCGGGGCTTGCCCCTGGGTCGTCTCGACGCTCCGTCGAGGATTCGGCCTGAAATTCGAGAAATTGCCACCGTTATCGCCCGTCCCAAGGGGTTTCACTCTTCCAAACGATCCAGAACGCCGCCGTGTTCTCCACGAGGAGATAACGGCGATGATCGAGAAACAAGCGATAGAACCTGCTCCAGGGGACACTCCCGGGTTCTACAGCGTGTTGTTTGTGGTTCCCAAAGCGTCGGGGGGTTGGAGACCAGTGATAGATCTTTCTCCGTTGAACAAGTTCCTAATCGTGCCGACGTTTTCCATGGAAACGCCGGAGCAAGTTCGTTCAGTCATGCCTCGCGATTCGTGGGTGGTAACGATAGATCTCAAGAAGGCCTATTTCCATATTCCAATGAAACCTGCAGTTCGCAAATACCTGAGATTTCTCTATCTCGGCCGCGTATGGCAGTTTCGGGCGCTCCCGTTCGGATTATCGACAGCGCCGTGGATTTTCACCATGGTGGCTCGGGAAGTCCAGATTCTCGCCCACAAGCAGGGGATTTTCATCCACCAGTATCTCGACGATTGGCTAATCCGGCACCATTGTTGCGAAACGCTGATCGTCCAAGCACAGTTTGTGGTAAATCTATGCTCACGGATGGGGTTCAAAATCAACCAAAAAAAGTCCGACTTGTCACCGCGTCGGGACTTCGTCTTCTTGGGGTATCGTTATCAGACTACCTCAGAGACTGTTTTGCCGACGCTGGATCGTCAGTCAAAATTATCCGTGCTGTCAGAAGGGTTCCTTCGTCGCATTCCACAGACGGCCAGACGCTGGCAGTCCCTTCTCGGGATGCTAGCTTCCACGGAAAAGTTAGTTCCGTTGGGCCGCCTGCACATGCGGCCTATTCAGCGGCATCTACACTCCCAATGGTCCCAGGTCACGGGAGACAGATCCCAGCTCGTGCAGGTCTCTCCGGAAGTCGTTTCCCATCTGCAATGGTGGCTGGATCCCGTCAATCTGCTCCGAGGGTCGTCATTCCGCCGGCCGCCTCCATCCAGGCACGTATTTACGGATGCCAGTATGGACGGCTGGGGCGCTCACTGGGACGACAGCGAGGTCTCGGGCACCTGGTCTTCGTCTCAGCAGGAATGGCACATAAACCTGTTGGAACTGGAGGCCGTGTTCTTGGCTCTCGGGCATTGGGAAACACATTTCCTCAATCAGGCTGTGTTGGTGGCCACCGACAACTCCACGGTAGTCGCCTACATCAACAAGCAGGGCGGTACGAAGTCCCAGTCGCTGTGCCAAGCCGCTATCGACCTCCTGCTCTGGTGTCACGACCGGGGTATTTCGCTTTTCGCGAGGCATATCCCTGGTCATATGAATGTTTGGGCGGACCGCCTCTCCCGGAGGGGCCAGGTCCAGGCCATGGAGTGGAGTCTTTCCCCCAGGGTATTCCAGTCTCTCTGCGGCCTATGGGGCACGCCGATGGTCGATTTGTTTGCGACCCGGTGGAACCACAAACTTCCTTCGTTTGTGTCTCCCATTCCCGATCCCACGGCCATGTCAGTGGATGCGATGTCGACGTCCTGGGAGGGCATGTACGCGTATGCTTACCCCCCAGCGGTGTTGTTGGACAAGGTGATCGCCAAGTTTCGGACTCACCAGTGTCGCCTCCTGCTGATTGCTCCGTGTCTGCCGCAGAGGTCGTGGTTCCCGGACCTTCTGGAGTTGATAGTAGACTTCCCTCGTCAGCTTCCGGATCGGTGGGACCTCCTCAAACAACCTCGCTCCAGCATGTTTCATCAGGCTCCCGCAAGTCTGAAACTTCATGCCTGGATATTGTCGAGCGATGTTTCCGAAAGAAGGGATTTTCAAGGGAGGTGTCCGCAAGGATCGCCCGATCAAATCGAAAATCTTCTTTGGCAGTCTACCAATCGAAGTGGACTTCCTTCTGTGCTTGGTGTCGTCGCCGGAAGGTTAGTCCTTTCAGAGTCGATGCTCCCTTAATTTCCGAATTTCTTCTCGAAAAGTTCAATGAAGGGCGAGCTCCATCCACGATCGCAGGTTACCGTACGGCTATCGCGAAGACTCTAAAACCCAAACTTGGGATCGATTTTGGTCATGATCAAGGTTTGACTGCGTTGATTAATAGTTTCGAGATCGAAAGACCCAAAGCTAGGAACCCGGTTCCTGAGTGGGATCTATCGCTTGTTCTCAACGTCTTAAGAAAAGATCCGTTCGAACCCCTTGAGCGGGCCTCCCTAAAGTTTCTGACGTTTAAGACGGTCTTCCTTTTGGCTCTGGCTTCAGGGAAGCGACGGAGTGAGCTCCACGCCCTGTCCTTTTCCAAAGTTAAGTGGAAGTCGGATGGCTCCTCGGTTCTCCTCGGAGTCATTCCCTCCTTTCTGGCCAAAACTCAATTAGCAGGTACGCCATTATTGAGCTTTTCCATTCCCGCCCTGACTCCTTCTCTGGGGCCGGGCCTGGAGGAAGACGCGAAGCTTTGTCCCGTGCGAGCCCTCCGCATCTACGTTAATCGTACGCGTGAGCTGCATCTCGGCAAGCGTTTGCTTTTCGTGTCCTATCTTAAGGATTTTCCAAATGATATCCGTCCTGCTACGATCTCATCTTGGATCAAGAAGTGTGTTAGATTTTGCTATGAAAAGTCACAGGCGAAAAAATCCACAGGTTTCAGAGTCAAAGCGCATGATGTGAGGGCTCTCGCGGCTTCACTTGCCTTTACGAATAAAGTATCTCTGAATGATGTCATGTCTGCCTGTACCTGGAGATCTCATAACACATTCACTTCTTTCTATCTCAGGGAGTTAGCTTGGGAGGATGACTCCGGCCTCCAGCTTGGACGACTGGTGGCGGCGGAGAGTATAGTCCAGCTGTAAATACCTGTAGATAGCTCAACACGCCTCTGTACAGATGCACCTGAGGTCGACTCCCAGGGGAGTTGCTCCTCTTCTTTGGCGAGGGAAATTTTTGTTCATCTGCAAGAGGAAAGTCACCTCTGCAGAGCCCCTGCTCGTCTCCATGCATCTGAAGGTAATTCAGGCGTGTATTATGGTATGGTTGTAAATATCCTGTAAATATGTATTTTCGACTTAAAATTATAATTTCAAAGCAAAACACAATATTTACTACTTTCGATGGATATTTCCTACTCTCACACATCGGTGATGAATTCCCGGGAGAGGGTTAAACCCACCTCCTTTGGTTATTCTGATATAACCCAAAGAGTTTATTATAGAGGTAGTGGTATGGCAATAAATAGGAAGTTTTAACTTGTTTAAAACCAGTATTTATTACATACCTACCTCTATAATAAACACGATTATTCTCCCTCCCGCCTCCCCTGCCTTAACCAGGTGGGCAAATTAATGGCGGCTAAGGTCAATCATATGACCGGTGTGACGTCACATCTACACCGCGGGGAACCTGAGATGTGTGAGAGTAATTTCTTTCAATTTAGAGTTTGAGATGGATGTCAGGAATTTTGAGAAAATTCTTGTGACATTCATTTCTCTCTCCTCTTCTTTGAATGCCAAGGTAAGATTACCCAAAGAGTTTATTATAGAGGTAGGTATGTAATAAATACTGGTTTTAAACAAGTTAAAACTTCCTGTTATTGACCACCTGTTGTGAGATACCACCCTGGTTTGAGAGACCGTTCTTGTAGGTCCCGAATGGTTTCTTATAAATCATATAAATGAGCCTGCCAGGAGAGACCACCTTTTTGGCGGTCCCTTGGGTGTTCTTAAAACACCGGATCCACTGTATCTAACAATCCAGATGTTATATGGAACATAGTACACACGTCCAGGTTCTTGTTACCCTCTATAGTATACTCTTTCAGTAATCTCCAATGCACTTGGGCATTCAAACCTGGAGGCGAAAATCCTGTAATATCTGTAGTATCTTGAAATGTTATATGTGTTCTCTATGTGAACCTCTGATTTGATATGTTCGAGCATTCACGACCAATGGAGAAGAATCATGTCGGCATGATTTTTTTTAGAGAAAATCACATCTTTCTCAGACTCCCTCTTCAATATTCTACTTTTACCTTACTTTTATATTGTATCCGGTAAAACCTGTGATTCACCATCTTTGAGGTTTGATGCCTCACACTCAGACCCCAGGGGACTATTTTGTAACAAATGTATATAAATCTCGAAATGTATTTCGCCAGACAAACATTCCTCGCCAAAAATACTAGCTATTCAGTGAATTTGTTGCTACACAATGATTTTTTCAGGCGTGTCCACCATTGAAATCATGCTGGGACACATGTGCACACAGTTTGTTGTCATGACGGTACAAGTTGGACTGCTGCTCGTATTCGCCTTGGCTATATTTGGAGTAAGTACATTTTAGACTTAATATCTACGATATTTGGCCATTTCATAAGCATCGATAAGCTCACATGTACATGATGTATTGCTGAACTATGACATAATCGTAAAACGGCGGATTTGGCAGTTGGCTAAACACCACCAAATTAAATCTCCGCCAAGTAATGTGGGGCACACAACCACCAACTTTCATGCCGCCAAAAGTAGTCGTTTTACAATAGATTGTTTAGTTTCAGTGGATATTGAAATATTTAAAATCACACTCGTACTAGGAGCTGCAAGACATTTCTTGATCCAAGCATGCAATATACGAAACACAAATTGCATATAAATGTTCAAGAAACTAATGTTTGCTCTATCAAGCAAAAACAAAACTATAGAGAAAGGTCAAAATGATGCCAATATGTTACTTCTCAGGTACCCTATGAAGGCCCTCTGATACTAGTGATCCTACTGGCTCTGTTCCAAGGAGTTACAGGCATGGCCATGGGTGAGTGGCTATGATAAAATATATTCCAAATACCGGTAACTACAGGTACGGGTGAGCGAAACTTTACTGTTAAATGTTTAGTATGGTGATTGGCATGTTCAATACAATGTTCAGTATATGTTTGGTATTATGGTTAGTAGTACGGAAAATCTATTTTAAATGTTCAATAAGAGTTTGAGAGAGTTCAAAATTTAAAAAAGCGTTAAATCCTTAGCAATTATCACTATGTTTAAGTATGTTTTGGAAAAAAAAGCCCCATCTTTTTTCAGGACTGTTCGTGTCCTCGCTGTGTGAGGAAGAAACATCAGCAATGCAGTGTGCCTTAGGCCTTGTCTACCCAAATATGTTACTGAGTGGTATGTATAGCTAACATAAGAGTACACAGTGTTTATTATAGAAGTAAGTATTGACATGATTTGACATGTTTATTATAGAAGTAAGTATTGACGTGATTTTCAAGCATGGAAAAGAACTACAGACAAGGAAGTCTTATTTTGTTGGTGTCTTATCTTACAGGAACCACTGTAAATGCATATTTCCCAATTGCCATTTATTGCAGGCATTATCTGGCCGTTGGAGTCGATGCCGTTCTGGCTCCAGTACATCAGCTATTTCCTCCCCATGACGTTCGCCGCCGACTCTATGAGGAGTGTGCTGGCGAGAGGTATGTATGGAATCCCAGTCTCGACATGAGAGCTGCGACCTGCGAGCCATAAACTGCGACCTGCAACATGCGAGCTAATGTAACAAATTTGTTATAACCTGCATGAAACAAAATGCAACTTTGAATATTTGGTATATTTTGTATATTAAACCATGGTTTACTACAGAATAAGTCATATATGCGAGAGCATTCCATGCTGTGCCAGGCCTGATGTTGCAGATCGCAGTTTATAGCTTGCAAGTTGCAGCTCCCGTGTCGCCACTCTTGAAGAAACATGTGGGCATGTAGTCATGAAGATAGAATCTTTCGGGGCATAGAGCCTATATTATGATCAGGGTTATACACATAGCCCTTAGGTTATTTTGCATATTATATTTTTGCTACTTTTGTTGGAGAAACACCCGCACTGAAAATGTCTTCTAAGTAAAAACTATGTATACGATTAGGCAAAGAATTGGAAGCAGCAAATTTATTGACTAATTCAATATGTAATTGCTGGTACATCTATGTCAAGAATTGTTTTACACTATGCTTTGATGTTCAGCGACTATCTCGTAAATTATCAGGTTAATTACAAATGACTAAATTGTTTATTTGTTGCACAGGCTGGGACATCACGTATCTGGTCGTATGGCGTGGATACTTGACTACCTTCGCCTGGGGAATCATCATGTTGCTATTGGCTGCCGTTGTCGTCAAGATCAAAGGAAAGTGATTGATTGTCATGGCAACATGTGCAATGATTGTACAGTGTGAAATATTTCTGAAAATATTCAAGTGTGCTGAATAGATGTACAGTATTCAAGTGAAACAGAACTTAAGAATAATATAATATTACACTGATGCTTTTAATTGTATCGATTCTGAATAGGTAAAGTTAGATTTTATGTCACATGTTAAAATATTCATTCATGAAATCAGACTATTGACAATTATAAATCAATATCAGAAATCATCATATGTCAGTGTTTACTTTCACAATCAAGCGACTGTGATTTCAATGTTGTAGTTTGATGTTCCTTTATATATGTATATGGTAATATCATGGACACAATACATGGATCTATGTTTTATATATGGATGGTAAACCCCAGCCTTCTTACGTGTGTATGCGTATATACAGTGTATGATTGTTCGATGTCCATTCCCTTTTGGAACTGTATTAATATACTTCAATTCTATTTACGTCATTTATATGAACAGAACTATGTACACCTGAATGTAATTTGAAGAGATGTTTACAACAAACATTTATTTATTTATTATTCATGCATGTATTAGCCACATTAAATCTTGTAGAACCACGGGTATTATTTTAGACAACAGTCATGAACTAAGAGAAAATCCTGCATTTCTCAACACTTATTTGCTATTTCCAAAAGGCATTTTTCTGTTGTGTAGTGGACGTGCTGATATCAGCGATCTGAGCGCTGACAAGTTAGTGATTTTATTGGGTAATCTGACGAACAACGAAAAGTTTGTATGTATGTAATAGGAACCCTTGGAAAACAATACGCGTACAGGAACATGCTAGTATGTGTCATGATTTCATGTACGATTTTGGCATAGCCTTCGTTATACAGATAGTAAAGGTCTTCATAATTGACCTATCGCCAAAGCCCCCGAAAGTTGTCCGAGTTTCACATATTACGTCAGCAAACTTCTCTTTGGCCAATGATAACGTTTTGCAGAATGCGTCGTAAATGGCGTAAAAAGACTCGGACAAATGGGCTCGGCGATAGGTCAATTATGTAAATGACATGACTGCCAATGTACTGCTGACAGTCTTGTTGATCATGTTGATGTTTCTTATACGTTTTATTGGGCGATGCCAGCATATCAGGTGGGTGTATTAGTTGAACAGGCAAACACTGACTCACAAAGATGCCAAATGTCAACCGCAACAGTCTAGCTTTTTTGTGAAGATTTGCGAAAATAGGTGCTGTATATGTGTGTAAGTTGTGTATAATTTAAGGTTTTTTTTACGAGTATTAGGTTTTTTACAGGTATTTTCATTCCTATGAGTTTTCATTCCTATGTGCATAATAATCTATTAGGTGTTGATCATTGTTTAGGTATTAGGTGTTGATGAATTTGTATACACACAAGATTATTTGGAATCTATCAAAACCCACAAGTATTGGGAGTCAGAAAGGTTTTGCCATATCTGACAGCAAGTATACTCTGATTTTTTTAACTTGTTTACACTGTTTTTTGACGATATTTTCGTAATGCTAAATGTTATCGTTCTATAGTTTGGCACACTTCACCCGTGAGCCAAACGTCAATTTTCTACGAAAATTCAGACTTCTGTTACAAAATTTGAAAAAGTTGGCAATCTAACCCAATGTTAAATTTCAGCCCAAAACGGGATCTCGAGAATCAGAGCATATTCGGGGATTTGGTCCTGCTTACATCCATCAGGATTCAAAATATTATTGTTATTTTGGACCAGAAATCATATTGGGGTGTATTCTACACAAATATGTTGAATTTGAAAGATTGCACTGATACGAAACCGAGCAAATGCACAAAATTGTGTGCGGACCCAGGATCTGAATGACAGGGCTAAATTTAACATTGGGGTAGATTGCCAACTTTTTCAACTTTCGCGATAGAGATCTGTAATTCGGTAGATTATTGCCGTTTGACTCTCAGGTGAAGTATGCCAAGTTATAGAACGATACCATTTAGCATCGCAAAAATATCAGCGAAAAACAGTGTAAACGAGTTAGAAAAATCAAAGTATAGGTGACGTTGTGAACTTGTGATGTCGTGGGCATTGTTTACTTCGTCATATTCTGAGAAATACTCGGAGACCTGAGCTACTGCACATCCAGAAACCTCGACGCAATGTAACACAGGCGAAATTTAGTATCAGTTTGAATGCATGCACAATGCTTATGGGTTTATTCATTTGTTATCGATTATAAGATGTATTTTTTCTAGGCCAGAAGCAGTTTCAGTTCAGGGTTTGACAGTGGGTGGTGTTTACCATTCGTATATCTCGCTGTTTTATTGTGATATAAATGTAGTGAACGGTGAATAACATACGTTAAAGGGCCACTGTATGGGATTCGGCTTTTAGGGGATTTCCAAGATTTTTCTCCCAACGCTTCTATTTATAGAAAAAAAGCGTCAGATGACGTTTTTGGCCTGGGATCTCTGCCGAGCCGACCTGGGCTGATCTGACAATTGGCTCGGCAGAGGTTCTGGGTCAAAAACGTAATCTGACCTTTTGTTCTATAAATAGAAGCGTAGGGAGGAAAATCTTGGAAATCCCCTAAAAGCCGAATCCCATACAGTGGCCCTTCAATTCCTAACCTCCACTCGCAATAAACATGTAACATTGTAGCAGCCTAATTTACGTATTACTGTCATGAATATGTATGTATAAATTGTACCCTCTCTCAAGTGAAGCATAATCTCTGAAGGGACCACGCATGTGTGTGCAACAGCATCACTCGCCGCAACAGCCAACAGTGAAATTACATGTACGGTAATGGAAGTTACATGTACACCAAAAACCGTGACATTTGAATAAAAATGTGTTGTATGTTAATGTACATTCATTTCTTTGAAAATGAAACAAAATGTTACGTTTGGAATTATGTAATAGTGTTTGGTTGTTGATAGTGTACATGTAGTTGGTTTACGTCTGTGGTCAAACAAACTTAACAAACTTAATATATTTGGCATTGATTCAGTACAAAGAAAGAATTTGTACCTTTATATATTATATTTCATATATGTATGTATGTATGTATGTATGGTAGTGTACTACATGTACCATAGTTTATATGTAAAAACTTTTTTTATCAAAGAACTAGTTCGTTGAACAATGTTTTTTGGTTTCAATTCTCACAAATGCATGTACATGAATGTATTTATACTGCTGATTATTAAGATGATAGTATATTCTCTTTTGTTTTATTTTCAAGTACCTTCATGTACTGCTATAGTAATAGATTGCGATAACCTTGATTCTTGTACAAAAGTTTTTCTGCAAAATCAATTTATGTACAAATACATGTTTTTCTGTGAAAGGGAATTTTTGTCACGAGGGTTCAAATTTTGTGAATTTCATGATTTCTACAGTGCACGAAAATAAAACCCCACAAATATTTTGCCAGTATTGATATGATATCCCAGTTGGGCTGCCAGAACCCTGCAAAATGGTCACCTTATTCGCAAAATTTAATCATCGTGAAATAATTTCCTTTACAGTAGATACATCGAAAAAGACAGTGTATCAATATCGGCCAACAGTTTTGGATATGTCTTTTTTGATGGAATTACATTGGAGAAATTGTTGTATCATCTTTTATGAATGTCTTTATTGAGAGGGCTACACTGCAATATCCCTAGATAGCTATGTCACAAATGTATTTTCTATTTGTTTTCTAGTGTGATTGTCTGAATATATTTGATGAATATAACAATATGTATACAGGAATGCTTTTGAAAATATTCATGATCACTTGACATATTGATCTGTGATGAACAGTGTTACCATGGTTACAATATCGGTAATAAAACGAGGATTTAGAATTTACCTGTATATTTTAATGTAATAAACATATATCAGTTTGGAATCAGTTTGCTTTGTAAAATAGTTGCTTAAGGATATTTCACCCATGTCAAAAACATTGACGTGGATAATATACAAAATTTTAGAAAAAATCTGTCTAGTCGTTTTCATTAAAAATTTATTTCAGTGAAAATGGCCAAAAATGACCCATTTTGGGGGTAAAATTCCCCATAATTTATTCCACAGTGTACACAATATTCCCTCCAATTTCATATTGTCATATTGTTGATTGTTTTGAAAGTCTTGAAACAATCAAAGGAAATTCACATTTTAGCCAACCTGAGTGGCCCCTTCAGTACATGATGTAGAGCTTGTCCTTAATTTGTTTGCACAAATATTCATTAGGTGTTGAAAAGTTGCAACTACGTTGTACCTGAAATGACTTCTTTGAGAAAAAATACAACTTCTTTGAAACTTTCGATGAAATTTTTCAGCAGTACTTTCCATTCGGAGTAAATCTCCTAAGAAGTTGTAGTGTGGCCATGAAGAGCAGATAGAACTTGAAAAAAATTAGGCCGAGGGCCAAAGATGGGTTACCGGACAATGTTTAATATTTTAGATGTTAGCCAGGTCAATGGTTAAATTCAAGGTCAAGAGAATATTGAGAATACAAGAGCTTGATTGCTAAGCTGTAAATTCAATAATCAGAGATATTAGCAATTTTTTGCTGTAGCCTTGAAAATGAAAGCAAAAGGTCAAACTCAAGGTCATCAAAATATTCAGTGCATATCATTTTATGTGTCCACAATTGATTCCCAAGCCATACAGTCAATAGAGGAGCAAGATATGAGCCATTTTCTCCTGTGACCTTGAAAATGAGGTCAGAGGTCAAATTCAAGGTCACGAGAATATTCAGCATATATCATTTCCTATATATCCACAATTGATTCCTAAGCTGTAAAATCGATAATAAGTGAGATATTAGCCATTTTGTCCTGTGACCTTGAAAATGAGGTCAAAGGTCAAATTCAAGGTCATGAGAATAATCTGCATATATCATTTCCTATATGTTCATAATTGATTCCTAAGCTGTAAAGTCGATAACAAGCGAGATATTAGCCATTTTGTCCTGTGACCTTGAAAATGAGGTCGAAGGTCAAATTCAAGGTCATCAGAATATTCAGCATATATTATTTCCTATATGTCCATAATTGACTCCTAAGCTGTAGAGTCGATAATAAGCGAGATATAAACCATTTTGTGCTCTGACCTTGAAACTGAGGTCAGGGGTCAAATTCAAGGTCACAAGAATATTCAGCCTATATCATTTCCTATATGTCCACAATTGATTCCTAGTCTCTAATCTCAATATCAAGTGAGATATTAGGCATAATGTGTCCCATTATAAAGCATAGGAGAATTTAACATGGGAAATTCCCATTTGGGCCGAGTTTGGGCCAAAATGGCCCACTTCGAGCGATTCAAGCGCAACGAAATTTATAGACATCATAGGAGTACATACGAGGAGTCTTATGTATCAAAAAGAAAAAAAGTTACTGAACAGATTTTGAGAAAATGGCCCTCAAAGTCCAAAATCAGACATTTTTCGTCAAAAACGGCCGCCATTTTGAAAAAAATGCGAAAATCAAAAAACTAAAAAATACGTCCTTCTTGAATTATTTTTAAGTATTTTTGTGCAAAATTTCAGAAAAATTCGCCCGTAAACAAAAAAGATAAAAATGTGGACGACGACGACGGACGACGACGGACGACGACGGACGACGGACGCAACGCCATGCCAATAGGTTATCGGACCATAGGTCCGGTAACCTAAAAATGCTTGCCATCATCATAGTAGTTTGTTTTGTAATCGTGACAGAACTTAACAGAAACATGTAACAGTATTTGCTATTTGTTAAACTTCATCAGGAGACAAATGTCTTCAGAGAACATTATCCTGGTCAATTTATTGATCAGACAGGACCATTAAAATACATCTAAGTGGAAATTTGACAGTGCAACTTCATCGTAAAATCAATAGTAGAAACGGCATGAATGAGCTTTAACAAGTCTCAAATTACCAATTATACAAGCTAGTAGATCTAAGATGTGTCCAACATGAATCAATATTCACGAACGTCACAGAACGGATCCATTCAATTTGACAACAAAATGCATAATTTTGTTGATCTTTCAACAACAGATCCGCATGCAGAATAGGCGTATATCTAGCCTACAAATAACTTGATATTTTTCCTATAAAAATCTTGTCCAATACAAAGGGAGAGAAACATCATTGCCTCACCAGGGTGATAACATATATGCAAATGGGCATTTGTGAAACATGGATGAATCTATCAATGGTTTAAGATATTTACTTTTTCTGGTCATGGCCAGAACGATGGTATCAACAAATGGTACGTACACCACATACAAGTACAATTACCCTCAGAAAGTGTTTCATCTTCAGGGAAGAAAATGGAACCTGTATGAAACCTCGAACCTGTACTCTGATCAGGTTCAATATGTACATTCAAGTGAGATTCTTCCAGCAACCTTCATCGGCTATCTGTGATATAGTATTTTTATAGAAAACCCTCATTTCGTGTAGGACAAGTTAACGCCATCTGCTGAAACACATGATTCGTTGTATTCTACCACTTTTCAGATGCAGACGTACTATTGGTTGCCAGGGAACGCGCGCTGTTTTGGATTGACTTGTCCAGGGCAGAAGATCCAGGCACGTGGATTCCAGCGCGCGGACTCCAGCACGTGGTTTCTATTGACTACGACCCCGTGGAGGAGTTCGTATATTGGATAGATGCTGGAGCCAGGGCAATCAGCAGAGTGAAATTGAACGGGTCCCGTAAGTGTTTTTCCTTCTAAAACAACGTCTCATTGTGTACGTAATGGTTATTGCAACTCCAGTGGAACAAATGGAAGGATGAAAGCTTACATTGCAAATGAGGGACAGTCACCCGATCAATTGACGGACAAACAGGTCCTCTTCAGCCTGAAAATGATGGAGGGGGGGGGGGAGGCTTAGGGCGGTGGCTCTCTCCAATCTAAAAGTCGGTGAGGGTAATTTTGAAGTGGTACTCTGCAACCTAGAAGTCGGTGGGAGCGGTTGGGTCGTAGCCCTCTCCAACCCAGGAATTGATGGGGGCAGTTGGGTATTGGCCCTCAATCCTAGAAATCGGTAGGGATGGTTGGGCAGTGGCCCACTCTAACCTAGAAATCTGAGAGGCGGTTGGTAGAGCCACAGATCAGCCTTCGTTTTGAATCCGGGACTGCAACCACCTCTCGCTTCGTACCTTCAAGACATATTTATCATATAGGCATATTTATGTACATGCAGTTTGGGAATATGTGTTGTTGGAGAGGGCTAAATCTCAGGTGCCCTTGGGTGCTCAAATCTTTGGTTATGGTTTCTCAGGGATATGTGAATTAGCCACCAGAGATCAAACGATTGGAGATAACGCTTGGAGATGGAGCTGAGGTGAGCATATAGGAAGGTCAAAGTACTGCATTTCTGAGCGATTTCGAACTAGACTTTTAAATAAAAAGTGACCTGTTTGTTCAGACTCAAAACCTGTGCCCGGTTGGCGATGTTCCCCTCGGACATGATGTTAGAAATGATATAGCCTACATGGCCTAACAGGCATGACAGAGTAAACGTCATTGTATAATCAGTCTTTATATAGAATATTGGTTTACTAGTATTCGAAAGGCGTATTTTGCTACATATTTTCGAATTATAACGTGAATATTTTTCATATAGCAATTTTCAGTCATCGTTTTTCCTCAATATGACCCCAGATCAGGAAATAGTATTCAGCCACGGTATGGATAGAGTTACCGGTTTGGCTCTGGATTGGGTTGAACGAAGACTCTACTGGACTGATACCAGACAGGGAATCATAGAAACGGTGTACTTCAATGGCACCGGGCGGGAAACAGTTATTTCTGACTTGGATGAGCCAAAGACAATAACTCTGGACACAACAAACAAGTATGTCGGCCGTTACATGTACGTGTATGTCCCGCTATTTGCCTGCTCATATTATTAGAATATATTCGTCCTGAAAATATTTTTTAAGAGTTCAACGTTAATATCTATTATTACTCAAAGGTCAAATAAATAAAGGGAAAAATGTCTGCTGAAGTACGCCCAATAAAAGTTACTTGTGTCTTTCATAAATAACAATTGATATTTTACTTGTACGGCTGTAAGACAAATTTATGTTTAGTATGATTGTAACATTTAGTTTTTCTTCTACGCATAGCATGCTCTATTGGACCCAATGGGGCAAAAACAGTAAAATCGCACGTGCCAAATTGGATGGTACATATCAGGAAATTCTACATGCGACTTCCCTCGGTTACCCAAATGAAATTGCACTGGATTTGTCTAGAAATCTCATGTTTTGGGTGGATGGACTTTTGGATAAAATCGAGGTGTCGGACTTAGATGGATCTCAAAGACAATCAATAGTTACTGGACTTGACCACGGATATGGTCTTGCCCGTCATGGTATATATGTTTTCTTTTTCGATGTACATTTAATATTCTTGAAGAATGATTTATTCATCACATGTTGAGTTGTATGCAGTAATACCAAATGTCACTTGTGTTCATATTATATCATATATAAGTTTTGAAGAACCACTCAAAATATTGTGTATACCCAATGATGTACACAAATGGAGGCTATTACTATAAGCTGAGAAATATCATTTTCATATAATAGTTAACCCAAAAACGCATCTCAATATCGCAATATCATGACTAGCAGTGAATTACAGGAGAATATTTGTATTGGTCGGATTGGGTTCGTCAGAACGTCCAAAGAGCAAACATCCACTCTGGCAGTAACCACAGTGTGGTCATGTCCTACATGACGTCATTGATGGACATAGTGGCGGTTGAAATCACCCCTGGACAGAGTGAGCTAATTCTACATGTAACTTTTGCTCCTTGAAGCGTATACATACGCTGTGATATAGCCGGGGGGGGGGGGGGGGGTTGTATTCAATCGATTTAATTGTCATGCATGCCCAGTACATAAAAAGAATCCAGTTTCACATCATATTTCTTTATTTCAAACTTCAAACATTAGCATTTTCCAGTCCAGCATCAGATGTTCATGACGTAAGGGTGACCACTTGAATCGTTTTGTTTTCTTTTGATAGATATTGCATTTGTGGCTGGACGAAAGGAAATCAGGGAATTTCGTCTGGATGATGTGAATTTTGGGGAAACCCTTGGTGACGTCATACCACTGAGAGGATTGAAGAACGCCGTTGCCATTGACTACAACCCACGTGACGATCACGTGTACTGGACCGACGTCCAAAAAAAAGGAATCCATAAATCCTATAGAAATGGAACAGGTTGGATATTTGCGTTCAATTCAGTTAATTTTCAATTTCATTCTGATTACATATATTTATAGTTCCACTATAACATAAATTGCATGCTCCAGAGAATAAAACCTTATTCCGATCATATGAAATGAATATACTAGAATATATTCAAGTATATAAGAAATCACGATGGATTCTTTGGCCTTGACCTCAAATGGTCATTCGGATCTTACTAGTGTGCGAGCGTGAACTAGGCCTATGTAGTGGCCATGGGTTTCGTCCAAGCAATACACTGAACTAGATCTACATATCATTGTATATAGCATCATATCTCCAGGTCAAACAACTATAGTTAACAGCACAATAGAGATGCCAGACGGGTTGGCTCTCAGTATCCGGACACAGCGCGTGTTCTGGACAGATACAGGCAACAATAGGATAGAAGTGGCTGACTTGGATGGAGCACGAAGGAGGGTCGTTCTACGTCTGAACTTGGACGAGCCGAGGGCGATAGCTGTCAATGATGAGACAAGGTACATGTAGCATGATTAGTTCATACGGGAATGTGACGACCATTCAAGTATAGTTGTGAGTTTTCCCCCCTGAACCCCTTGTAGATCTACAAAAGGAGAGATGTAGAGCTTAAAGAAATTGGCACTGCAATAACATATCTCACTCACATGGTGTCGACCCTCGACCGTGATGACCGGGCATCGGGGGGATACACCCACACGGTCGACAGCGACCGAAGACTGTCTAGTTAATCACCCCGTTTTACTCCAGAATGATATACTGGACGGACTGGGGGGAGGTAGCCTCCATAGAGAGAGCCACGTTTGAGGGAGAAGACCGACATGTTCTCGTCAATACTTCCCTGGAGTGGCCCAATGGCCTCACACTGGACACCTCACGCCGTACCATGTATTGGGTAGATGGCAAACTTGAAAAAGTGGAACAAGCTGGACTGGACGGGACCAATAGGCGTGTCATATGTGACGATAGGAACTTTGTAAAACAGGGTTTTGGGCTGACCAATTTAGGTAAATATAGTATGTTTGTGTATGCAGGATGCTGCACATGTATGTTTCAGAAAGTTATACCACGGAATTACAAAGGGTCGAAGTCATGAGTCAATCGATTTACTATTATAAGTAATATGCGAACAATTGGAGAATTGATTTGTAAAACTAAGTGAGTCACGATATAACCAAATATTTTGATACAGCACACGAGTCTGATATGAATAGTATACCAAAGGCCTTTTACACAATGTATCACTTCGGTAGCCTGCGTTTAGATCACCTCCAATTCAATCTCTCTTTCGTGCAGGTGAATATTTGTATTGGAGTGACTGGTCGTTGAAGTCAGTGGTACGCCTTCACAAGTATAACCACAGCGACGTTCAGATCATCATAGATGCCAATGATTACTTCATGGGACTGAAAGTCGCCCCAAGATCAATATCAGGTTATATGGAGTGATATTTTGATGGAAAGTGAATCTTTTACCCTCCTGTTTCAGGGGGGCATGCTCAAAACACCAAATACTTGTAATAAATTCCCAAATCAGACCAGTTGGTGGATATCCAGATGTTTGACCTTCAATTTCAGATGAGACACCTCCAATAACTTCAGGTAGGCCTTCACAAGGACCCGTGACTGATGCTCCAATGGTAGCTACCACATTGGTGACCACTAAGGTGTCAACCAGCATAACAACGCCCAGTACTCCGTTCATTCATCACCAAACCACGAAAACACCGAAAGAATCTGCCACAGAAACCACTAAAACCAACCCACAATCAACACATGAAATGATAACAGAACATCTTCTGAAGCAAACTTCAATAAATGATCAAAGTCAGTTGGAAACTTCAATAATCACATATCATGAGGGAGACCAATCCACAGCAACACCGAAAGAATCTACCATGGAAACCACTCAGACGAACCTACAATCAACCCATGATAGCACCACGGAACCTCTTTTGGAGCAAACCTCACTTAATGAACAAAGTTCTTTGGAAGGTTCAACATTAGAAGGGGATACCAGTGACTACCACACATCAACGAATGCTCAAGTCCTAATAACAAGGGAGGAAGTTGGCGACCCATACAAAGTCAAAGGCTCTACTGAACTTCGCGTCGAGCCATGGGTCATCGGAATTATTGTCATCAGTATAGTAGGACTCATCCTCATAGTAGTGATTCCACTGGTCATAATACTGAGAAAACGCCGAGCAACCAGGAGTGATTCTACAAGGTTGCTCTCAAGGAGCAGGGACAACTCATTCAGATCGTTACCTGAACTTCCCTCCACTGAAGAGAGGGAATCGGGAGACGGTTTGGAAGGAATCTACTCAAATGTTAACAACCTAGAGAGAACCACGTCTTTCACTGGCTTCGAAGCTGCTGGGTTTTCGTCCAATTGTAGCATACAGCCATCACTTGGTAGCTTGTCAACATGTGCGGAACTTCGGGAACCACATCAAACAAAAAGTGCCACTCCAAATGAGTATTCAACGCATCTCGACGCTCTTCAACGAATGACACCATATGACGTTGATAACAGTGAAAGATCTTCCAAGTATGTTAACTTGCATGTACAGGAAGACGATGACAACACAGTGCACAACTACACGGAGTTGGATGTCCGTGGCCCTATGAATGAGTACAGTTCTCTTGATGACGTCACACAAGCAGGTGGCTCAATCAGTGTCTCACATGTGCACCCGGTGTATGAGAATGTACGACGAGATCAACATACCTGTGATTCTCAGTGTACCAACGTGAGAGCTTAAACATACGTGTAGATGAATTGTGAATGTTCACAGTAGTATACCAATTATTCATAGGAATGTATAACTGGAGTACACAATGTACTATTGTTATGTAAGTTTATGTGATGAAGCAAAATATAGAGTCACACGATAATTATTTTGTGCACATGGCTCAAGATATTTGACCGACAGTATGAATATGTTAGTGTATACATGTTCAAAACTGTGGAGATCACATAAAGTCATCACAAAGCTTCACGCTTACACATGTAACAACCTGCAGCTCTTTTGACGAGGTATGGTTAGAAATTGTAGAATTTTGTCTTTGGTAAAGTCATCATATAGGATTTATTGTTGCAATAAAATTATGTGATCATCAATAAAATCTGTACATGAAAGTGTACCCACTACACTTATCGGCAATTGATTGGATACAGTGTTTGAGGACCTGGCTCATGTCTGGGCTGTAGCACACACAAGCTTGCAAGTGTGTGGGCCTCAGGCCTCCCTCAAACATTACACACTCGAGGTATTAAAATTCAAAACCACATACTAGTATGCACTTGTGAATTTGAGGGGGGGGGGGGGGAGAAGATCCGTACTAGAGGGGTTCATTCAAATGTTAACTGATCGAAATGGCACGCAAATGTCTTTATAGATGAGCAGTCGAGTAATCTTTATTGAGGAGGGGGGGGGGGGGGTATCTGAGGGACACCACTATACCATGGGCATGTCATGTCCATACCAACAGCTCATGGTTGATGAGGAAGGGAGGAACAAACACAAGCACATATCTCACACTAGAATTATATATTTACATCTTTATTCCAGTTAGCCGCATAGTACACGATTATGATATATGGTGTAGCTTCAATAATGCCTCTAATATTTTGCTGGTGAATGTGCCTAGGGGAAAAAATTAAAAATTGAGACAAAAAATATAACCTGAACACAATAACTGACTGGCACTACAGTTCTGAACACATCATTAAACTCAAACTGATAGATTACATTCATTACAGCTGTCCCCGTGTTTTTATTTGGAACTTCCATTTTCAGTTACTTATAAATTACATTTATAACATTCAGATCCTTCATAACTTGATTCTGACCTGAATCTCAGCAACATCCCAAAATATAACAAACTTTGTGTACATTGTTGTCTTTATATACTCATTTTATAAAGTTCTCAAGATATATACCAAAGGTTGCATCTTCACCAAAGTCGAGAATGACAACAAATTTCGAGAATGAACTACATTCACACACAATGAACATTAATAAGCGACACTCGGAAATGAATAATACACTTACTTAACAGTCAGAATATATGTTCAACGTATCTATTAATAACAAACTGTACAGTGTAAACATTAAGCATCGTTTCTGCATGCCTGATAAAACTCCAAATATTGACATTCACCTTGACCTCAGTCGTATTGTCATTGACCTTTGACCTCAGTAGTATTGGCCTTGACCTCCATAGCTGTGTCTCGGGGCTGAAGCATGCGGTGAATGTGCACTCTGGAAAAAAAAAGTTACGAGTTATTGAATATCTTCATGGATGTCTAAATGAATGCAGCTTAAAACTTTGCAGTCTCACTTGTTATCAAAAGATTTAACATGGTAATTTATTCATGGGTGGTGAATCATTATTTGTCAGTAGGAATCAGTTCCATAGAAAAAAGTCTGGTTTCTTTATGCCAAATATAATACACTATTGAAGCACATCATGTTCACACATCATAACCATGCTAGAACAAACGGTTAATGATGGCCCCCAGTGCGGCATAATATCAACAACATATCCACTGACCTGTGTGGACGGGGGCTGGTAGTTACTGGTGCTGCTGGCCTGGGTCCTGATGGGGAAGCCTGTCACTATGGAGCCCTGGCGTGGGGGTGGGGCAGCTGGCTGGGAGGTCGGTAACTGGCCCGAGGGTAGCATGCTGGACGCTTGTTGCTGTGGCAACGGATTGACCCCACGTATTGGCTGTTGCTGCGTGAAACCGGGTTAAGAATTGTAGAAAGAACTGGATATTGATTGTGATACACAATGAGTAAAAATAATTAATTGAAGTTAAATTTGATTTCATTAGTTTTGAAACATATGTATTGATGCGAGTATCAGCTATTGACACCAATATTCAGCTATTACCATGATTACAGCTACTTTTATGACATTTTCTGGAATTTAGTTTTAACATTGGACTTTTAACATAATATTGCTCTAGTTATAAAACTTTAAATTCACAATTTAAAGATTCAACTATTTTGAACAGTTTCAGTTAAGTTAAGATATATCACTCCTCAGATGAATGCCAAATGTACAAACCTGCACTGGCACGATTCTAGAACATATACCTTATTGAATCCAGATTTCTGGTTGGCATGCTCCAGTTGTTGCTGTAGAGTTGCACCAATGAAACCTGAAACAGTCACAGAATAGTGTACACATACCGGTATGTATATGTGTATGATTTCAACTGTATCTCAACTGCACATCCCAAACTTCTCTAATAACTACAACATGTACAAGGCAATATACATAACCCTGCTCACATTGCATTCTTATCTCTTTCAGGGTTTTAGTTAACAATACAAAGTAAACAATGGCACTGGTATATACAGTAAACTCTCGTTATTTCAAAGTCGAATATATCGAAGTAGCCACTTATAACGAAGCAGGTTGGTGGTCCTACCCATTCCCCATTCAATTACATTACAAACGAAGCCGGATATAACGAAATGGATATTTCGAAATTTCGCTTATATCAAACACATGAGCTGGTCCCAACCCCATCAAATACATTGAAATTACTACGGTTAAAGCGAAGTCATTGAAGCTGGTCAATTTCACACCCCATTGGTTTCTTGACAATCGCGCCTCAGATATAATTCGTGGCCGAATACATTGGCTATCAGTGCACGGCACGCTGTGATTTTTGTTGTCGGCTGTCTGCACGTGTCACTGGTCGATTGCCATCAGGTCGGCTATATGGTTTCAAGAGGTAGTTACAGTCTTCTATCCACATGATGCCGAGCAGATTTTGTCATATTGAGTAGATTATGTACCAATAGAATGTTGATAATGTTTTACAGAGGGGACAGTATGAATAGAGCAAATTATGAACTAATTTATCAAAAGTCATCATGGCTGCCAAATAGAAATGTGTATCCATTTATCAACAAAAACGAACTACTTTTGATCCTATTTTGACATGTTTGAGAGAAACCACATGGGAAATGAACGAGAAACAACATTTAAACTTCTTTTATTACAAACTTCTTTTATAACGAAGTACTCACATGGGTCTCATCGACTTTGTTATAACGAGAGTTTACTGTACAAGTAATTTCTATCAAGAGCTAGTAGCAAACATCCATTCAAAATCACTCCAGCTATAGACTTGCCTGGTTGCTGCCCTCTGACTGGATAAGCCTGTGGGGGAATCCTTTCGGGAATTCCCTTTTGCTGGGGCGGGAAGTGGCCCGAGTATGCTTGGAATGCCGATTGGCTGGGTGGAAACTTGCTGCTCTGTGATTGGCTGCCTTGGTGTTGGGCAGGAGGGGCTTGGTGCTGAGTGGGCGGAGCTCCCTGGCCGTGATGGGGCGGAGCTTGATGTTGTGAAGGCGGAGCCTGATGCTTGGGAGGCGGGGCCTGGTGCTGAGCTGGCGGGGCCTGGGTCTGGTGCGACTGGACTTGGTGCTGTCCTGGGGGGTGCCCTTGGTGTTGTGTGGGCGGGGCTTGATGTTGAGCAGGAGGGGCTTGATGCTGGGGAGGCTGAGCTTGGTGGGACGGTGGGGGGTGCTGTTGCTGGGAGCCTGGGGGAGGCCCTTTGTGTTGGCTGGGGGGAGGAGGGGCAGTGATCTGGGGGTGTGGAATGCTCTTGTGAGTGAGGGGAGTCTGGTGGGAAGGGGCAGTGGCATGGGAGTGTGGGGGTTGGTGGGAAGGGGGTGGTGCCTGGTGTTGCTGGGTAACATGGGGGTAGGGTGAGCCAGATTGGATAGCGTAGGTGACCTGGGTAGATGGAAACCCTGTCCCTTCTGAAATAGAAAAAAAAAATTCTCAAGTTTGTCCACAATTGCACATGATATTCAATGCTCATTACAGTTCAATGTACCAAGCACTATAATATGTGTAGACACTGGAATCAACCCCAAGCTACGGAAACCTCACAAATACTTACTAGTAGAGGCATTGGAATACGGCTCCTCACGCTTCATCTGCGAGGGAAATGTTGCCGTGGATACCGGATACTTAGTGGCGTACTGCGGGTAGACCGGTCTGGAGTGGGAGGGAGGGGACGGGCTTCTAGGACGCTTCACACCCTTCGACAGACAGGAAAAGGGTCCTATATTATCTCAAATCACTGGCTAGTATATATATATATAATTGATGGTACCATAGCAGCAATCGAAGAATAAAATTCAAAACAAATATTTAGAAAACAAAGATCTTGAAAATTGAGATTTAACTTAGAACTTACTGAAAAGTAAACATTCATTTGCAAAAGTAATCATGCTTTTTCCTCAATATATGTTGCGATTAGCAAGTTTTAATGTATCAAAAATGAACATCACTTCGCCCATGTGTATGCGCGTACAGAAACAACAGGGTTGTGGATAGGCACGTTGAGGTATTTGCTGCCTCTCTGTTGCATGTGCGGCTGCATGAAGATTGGATGTGCAGACATCGCTGCGTTGTACTGTTGTTGTTGTTGTTGCTGCTGTTGTTGTTGTTCCAACTTCATGGATATCATCTCCCTACGAGCAAAAACAATCAACAGTTACTGTACACCATTCTGTATTGATATTTATCTTCTCGGTCAACTGGAACCGAATTCTGTTCTTCTTCATGATGTTAAACTAACAGGTATATTGAAATCAAAACACAAGAAATTCAAAGTCGATGCTCCGCGTTGAAGGCTCTGTGGCATTTTTATACATGTATTTATTTATTCTTTTTTTATTTATTTAATATGATTAATATTTTTTTATTTAATAGGATTAATATTCAAATGGAATATCATACACGAAGTACAATCGAGGACGATAAACTAAAACCTACTTGTGCTCCTTGATCTGTGCCTTCTTCCTGTTCTCGTCCTCCTGATGAAGAACTTTCTTCAGTTGTGAGAACAGTTCGTGTTTCTCGTGTTTCAGGTGTTCCAGGCGTGTTTCCAGCGCGGTAATCTGAAAGAAATAGAATTACTGGATAATGATTGGCATGATAATGGTATTAATCCATGAACTGGGTTTTCATTTTTCTATTGATTTTTCATACACATAATCATGATAATGAACATCTGTGAAATTTGGGTCTTGAAATCCATCAGAGTAACATCCAAATACCGTAAAAGTTGTTGAACATAATGTTCCTTTGTGTAACCTAGTGACACAATTCCTGAAATTACACATACTGTAAACCCGTTAATGTTCGCTGCCTTTTAGTTCTGCTGATTTCACTCTTGAACAAAGCCACAAATTTTAATGGATGCACACATGAAAAATGGCATCGAAACTGACATAAAAGGAACAAATTCAAATGGTTAGCGAACAGTCGCTTTTTTAAAAATGCGACAATTAATGGGAGCGAACTTAAAGATGGGTTTACAGCGCTTGTTTCTTTGTTAGGCCAGGAATGATACACATACTTGTTCCTTTGTTTGGCCTAGAGTCAGACTGTCTTCCTGTTCTTTTTTCTTCCTCAGTTCTTGTTCTTTCCTCTGTTGTTCCATTGCTTTGTCATGTTCTTGTTCTAAAAACGTGAAGGAAAATACAGTAATGTATATAACATTTCTGGTTGTATTTTGTCAGGATTTGAAATCTTCCCCAAACAAATTCAGGTAGAGAGTGACTGTGAACATAGTGAAGTTTGTACAGTTTCACCTAAATAAACTTTTAATGCATAGTTTGGCCAAACAAACTTGCAAGAATTCAAATTTACAGATTTCTAGTACACATAATCCTGTATGAGTGTATCGTTTGACAACACATTAAATAGATATGTGATTGTACCTTGTTTCTTTTTCTCCCTTTCCCTCACGATGTGTTTCTTCAAGGACTGATACATGACACGAGTCATCTTGGGTCGCTCGATGGTTATCCCTGGCATTGTTTACAGATGATGTTGACCAATAACCATGGGGCAACCAATACTACCAATGTGCTCTGGAATAGAAAATATACCGGCATATTTTTCATCAAAAAGTCATGCGCTCAAATTGCGAAAATGATAATAGAAATTTAGCCTTTGATCTAGGTTGTGAGACTAGAAACCATTATTTGGCATGTGTGTGATGTAGTATTTCTTGGGAAATCTGAAAGAATTTCACTGTGATTGGTTGAAAACTTGTAACGACATATTACGGCACCACCGAATTGTGGCACCACCGAGTGAACTGCGATGTCATTTAAGCCACTGTTTAATACTACTGACAATGGAAGCATGAATGACCCAGCCTTGAGCTTGTGAAATCATGGTTCAGGGTTTAAAGTTGGGAACATTCTGTGCTGGCCTTATCACCTGTACCTCAATGTGACCATGTCATAACATGAATAAAAAAGACTTGACCACTTTATTCTGCATGTGAGCCCTACATTTTATACAACCACCATCTAATGAAACTGTGACTGATTGTCGGCTCCTAGTCCTTTGGGCCTAGTGAACTTCGAAATTTGGAAATCGGATTATAGTAACTAGCCAGTAGGGCTTTGTTTATATTCGAGAAATGTTGTTTTTGGTTTAATGTGCACAGTCAGTAAGTTCTAGATCTGCTACCGGCATTCCCGGGAAATAGGTCCCGCTACATTATGATGAGGCTCATTCAGTTAAAATACTAGATCTAACACAATTTTGATGTTTTCAGTCCCTTCTGAACATATCGTGATAAAGGTCCCACTCAATCCTGCTCCACAGCTGAACCTGTATTCTCGATCGATACCTTCAATGTATGTTCCTGCAGTTGGCTTTGGTAGATTGGATTACGCTTATCCAGAGTTAGGTCCCGCTTATTTCAGACGTTATGATATAGTGTGTCCCTCTATTCTATCACCTTCTATCATGGGCAACTTTTATTAGCTGTCTTGGTCTTGGAGAATCCTGGACCTGGTCCTGGACAGTCACAGTAAACCTGGAGGCTGGAGCAGTTGGGGAAAGGGGCAAATTTGGGGACTGTTGTCAAATTTACCAACAGTACCCAAATTTGGGGACCAAGGGTTGGTAAATTTGGGTACGTGGTATTGGACCAATATCCAAAAAAATGTTATAACTAAATTATATCATTATGGACATCTAATAAGTTGACAAAATGAAGTCTTCTGCAAGTGTATATTGTCTGCAAGATTATCTCATTTGAAGTAGCAAATAAATTTCTGAGCTTCAGGCGCGTCCAATGCTGCACCAAAAACCTGGGACGATCCTGTCATTATTAGGTGTTGGACCAGTATATTTAGTCGAACAGGGAAAAGTAATGCACCAAACACAGATTACTCCAGAAAAAGAGATAAGTTTATTCGAGTACTAGTACCCAAATTTACCAACCCCACAGTTGTCAAATTTGGGTACTGTTGACAGTGTTGTCAAATTTGCCCCTTTCCCCAACTGGGCTGGAGCCTGGCACTGGAGGGAGAGGGGAGGGAGGTGGTGGGGGCGGACGCATGCACACACTAGATCGAAAATCATAACGTCCGATATGGCCCTGCTATTAACATCACCAAACTCTGGATTGTTTGGAGATTTAGGTTGATATTTACATTTATTTCGATTTTTCAGCCAACACTAAAATCTTCTTGACTTCTCTGTCATCTAAACACCGTCATCTGACAGGGAGGAAATATATCTGAATACCGTCATAGAAAAGGGAACGCTCGTTCGATATCCATATTACGGATCAGTGGGTCGAAATGTATCTTCAACAGATTACGTCGCCTGCCGTTTCGTTGACCCCTCTCAATCCCAGTACCAGTTGAAGGCTTCTTCGAATGACGACGCATGATAACTGTTCATTACTATGGAGTTCCAGAAGGGATATTACGACTTACTGACCACAGACTTACTACTTACCACTTACTACTTGGTATATTTGGGACATTGCGACTTACGACTCAGCACTTACTACTTACGATTTACTACTTATTGCTTACCACTTATCACTAACTACTTAATTTAAAATATATAGGTTGAGTGTTGTTTGTTCCACAACTGGTTTACCGCCCAGTTGTCAGTGGTAGGCCCAAATAATCAGGTAAGAAGTGGTCAGTAGTAGGTGGTAAGAAGTAAGTGGTAAGTAATAAGTGGTAAGTGGTGATTAGAAGATGGTAAGTAGAAAAGTTTGCCTTCTAAAGTAGTAAGTGGTAAGTAGTAATTTGTTAATAGGTAAGTGGTAAGTAGTAGGCCTGGGTGGTACCGTATGCATGGTATGTGGTAGCCTATAATTGTGAGTAGATGCAATTAGTAAGTGGTAAGTAGTAAGTGGTACGCAGTAAGTCGTGATGTCCCTTCAGGAACTCCATACATTACATATCAACAATTTTAGTTAATTTTGGTAAGCAGATTTCATACAGTTTCATTATTGACTAGGAGTTGCTGTTTACAACTTGGTCAAAATCGTCTGATTCAGTTGGAATCCCCTTGTTTTCCAATAAACTTATTCGTGATCCAGTGTCTGATTGGAAGCTCTAAGGAATCATAGACATACAACAATCACTGAGTACGAGTTGGCAGTCCATCTGTTCTATGTCGATGAAGGAATATAGGAATATAGCCATAATGGGTCGCGCCTGCCTAACAGTTATAGACCCTCATGAAAAATGTAGTTGAACCCCAGGGCCCTATAGTCCATGCTCTCCTTGTTGAAGTATTTGGGATTAATCCTTTCTACATTCATATGGGGCGTTTCCATCTCCATATAATGACAAGTTAATTATTGAAAATTGACTGAGACGATTCCAGTTTGGCCATGAGATCATCGAGTTGAGTCATGCATCTCTTTATAAATTGAATATTTTATTTCAAAAATTAAATTTGAAAAAAAAAAACATTTAGCCTTTTCTTCTCAAAAACAACTTCGAACTAATATTACAGTTTGAACTTTTTAGTGATATATAGAACTAGAGCCGAAATTGGAGTTGTATATACAGCCCTAAAGGAATATTTTGTATATAGAACCCTAAATAAAAATCATGCAGTTCAAATTTTGTCCTCATCTGAGAAGACCGCTATAGGCATATCATCTCTTTCTTGCTTTTGGACATTTTTATATGGCACAATCTATTTTCACACATTCATTGATGTAGACACAGTAATTACCCTGTACTAGTAGGCCTATGCTTGATACTTTGAATAAACGTGGAAGTCAAATAAATCAAAATAGACAAACGAAATGTTTTATTCATGAACTACATGGGCAAAAAAAAGTGAAAACCCCAGTTAAGACCTATGGCTTATATTTAGTTCGTGAATGATAGAAAACGCCCAAACGCTATAGGGTACACACGTTACAACAGCAGATTTTCAATATGGGGTACAGAAGTTAACTTGTGCAGTGTTTCTCAAATCTTAAATGCAGTTAGTTAAATGCAGAAATATGTCAACTACTGCAAACTCAAAGCCATTGTTGTGCTTTTAATTTCGATAACTTTGTGAAATAGAAAAAAATCGCCGAAGTTTGTCGTGTAGGGGAAATCATTAATTGATTAATATTAAATTGAAATTGAGCTCAACAAAGGCTCTCTACTAGTGAGACATTATTGCATTAGATCTGTAATATAAGCTTACTGTATAAGTTGCTCTTGTTTTTTTTATGTTTTTATTTGGTATCCTATTGGAATTATCGTATTAGAGCTATAATATAAGTTTACTGTATAAGTTGCTCTTGTGTTTTATGTTTTTATTTGGTACCCTATTGGAATACCTATTTTTATTTGTTTTATTGCATGCTCATATGGAGAACTGTTTAAAACAATATCTATAAAAAAATATTTTATTTTAGGCATTCAATTGTTTTTCCACTAATCATGAGATTGTCTTAATAGTGAATAACAAAATCGTCAATATTTTTGGCAAGGTAACTTTGGAAAAGACGTATTTGCCAAATATTTTTTCCGTCAATACATTGGGGTTATGGCACTAAAAACTGTACTAATGGATGGAACGGAGAAAGTAAAGAAAAAAGTATGACAGCGAAATTGTGAGATATGATCTGTTGATGAATAAAGTTGTAACGTTACTTTACATTATGCACTTCTGATAGAACCAAATCAGATTAATATAATTTTTATGTACCCATGTCTAGGAGATTTCCTGATCTAAATTATTCGAAATAATGTGGAACTATCAGTGGTTCGCAACAAAAATGTCATAGCAACGTTTTGGGCCATATTGCGACTCTGGTTGCATTAGCATATAAATACGTATTTTTTTTATATAATTGATTATTTTCCGGAAAATGTTACAAGCAAACCTCCATATTTAATTTGTTTGATTTCTAACACCGGGAAAATATACCAGATATTTGAATTTTGTAAAAACATAAATGCATTCCAGACAGCTGTCTTCTATAATGACAGTGGTCAAAAACAAAATTAATGTTTATTCCTGCTTTTTTTTCTTTGCTACTTGTGATAGTAATCTCAGTAGTCCCTTGCTATACGCTTTAATGGGATAAACCAGCCAAACCAAAGAACTCAGAGAGAATGAACGGTTACTATTTTTGACGCTGATTAGAATACGAAGGGATACTATATTTTGTTCATTTGCTGGTCGAAAATGATTAGATAATATTCGACGTAACAAGACGAATATCTTCATCATTGCAGTAATGATTTACGAATTATGATATATACACTTTGTTTGAAAGTGGTGTCGATATGTTTGCGAAACTTTATACAATCTACCCAAGTTTTGAAATAATGAGTCCTCCCTGCCTGGAGATCAAATGTTTCAAAATGGAGTTTGCGGTTCAGAACTTGTTTCCCTCCAACACTGTCCAATAGAAATAGATCTAGACGCATTTCCACGACAAAACTTCTCTGATCTTTCTCACTTATCGAACTCTCGAAGTACACATGAAGCAATGTCTTGTGGAGTACCCAGGTGCGAATCTGACACAAAATGATCTATGCTTATAATATCTAGAGTAAACCATACAGTTTTCGGACACTTAAGGTGAAATCACAATAATGACTGTAGAGAAAAATATCAGATGATTTATTTTACATGCAACGGCATATGCACGTAAATGTGGTAAAAGTTATAAAGTCGTATGGAAATATTATTTTGTCTTGACTTCGATATTGGTGAATTATGAACTGTGAGTTCAAGTGACAGTAATCGGACACCCCAGACAGAAATCGGACACCTTCTGTGTCTTTAAGAATAATAACTATATCATTATAATTTTAGGCTATATACATGAAGCTGTCGATCGGTAGTTGTTGCAAGGCTAAAGATCAGTTATGAAAGAAAATTAAGCAGCCCTGAGGACAGGAAGATCATATAGAGTACACTAGACAGTTTTCGGACACTAACACTAACAGGGAAGTTAACATTGTAGAACTTATCAAACTGGATACCCCTGCTAACACTTCGCAGAAATTTCTTCAAACCAGCAAAGACCACAGACACTTGGCTCGGTTCAGTGCTTGAGAAAATTTGTTTGCGACATAATAACTGACATAGAAAATTGGTGGTAAATCATGAAGTGTCCGATTTCTGGTGGTGTCCGAAAATAGGCTGGATTACTCTAACTGGAAAGTCAGTCATTGCTGCTCGCTCACTCATTCCCTGAGTCCCTCCGGCCTAGTTCCAGTGTATCCGCATTCTCGAGGCCCTCGGCCCTCCGGGCCTCGAAAGCACGGATTTACTAGATCTACCTCCGGCCTACCTCATTCACTCACTCATCACTCACTCAACACCTTCCAAACTGCTGTCAATGTAACTATAAATCACCGGCGCAATGATCATGTTCGGCAGATGATCATTGTTCACTACTTAATTGACAGCTCAAAATTGTGCAGACGACTGATATAAATGATAATATATTGATTTATACGATCTTGCAAAATATGATCAAGAAATCGGTTGTAGATTTTGTAATCGAATATTTGCAGTAACCTAACCGCAGACGGTTAATCGTCTACTTGGGCGACCACTATAAAATTGTTCCTACACATATCAGTCATTTTGGTGTCACATACCTACCACGAAACATACCCCATGTAAGTGGCCTCGATAATAGGGCCCAGCCCTGCAGGCGATGCTCACTTACTGAGTATTTAATGAATTTATGAATCAATCCTTTTGGATTTTAATAAGATTACAATACCTTACACATTCCGACCAGAGTCGAAGCGAGTGCAGATTCCTAATAGTGTAGGGCATAGCCAGGCCTATCTCTGAATAAGTGTATCGGCTGCAGAATTAGTGCTTAGCCCTGAATACAGGCCGATCGATGTGCCTCGTATTCTGGGGCGAGACAGAAATTAAAGCATGTCGTGGTTGATATTTTTGGTGGTGTACTTTCATCTCACAGGGATACTGGTGATAAAAAAACTCTTCACTGCCACCAAATCATTCCGGAAAATTTATATTTATGTCCACACTTTGACCTCTATAATAAACACTTTTGGGTAATCTTACCTGGCTTTCAAATAAGAGGGAAATTAATGCCAATAAAAAAATTATTGGCACATTCTCTTAAACTGGTCGTTCTATGCCCCTCAGACTCGGTCGTTCATAAGGGTTTCTTGACGAAACCTGAGCGAGTCAGTGGTCACTGAGAAATCTTTCCTGACGAAACTGTTCCCCCAGAACCGCCATTACGTTTGTCCCTGCTTTGTTGGAAGGACAAGCTTCTTACTCCTTGGCTTTCAATTGGAGTTTTCTCATCACTTTCTCGGATCTTTGGATCTCAGGATTATTTTACTGCTTTATTGTACTGTTTACAGTAGTTTAGAGTAGTGTAGTTTAGTGTTTTTGGGAGGAACTGGTAAATCCTCTTAGGTTACTGTTTCTTCCCCTATTATCGCCCATCGCACATTGGTTTGTGCTCTCTTTCCAGATGAAGTGCGCTGGGTGCCAGCAGTTTCTCCCCAAGTGGGAACTACATCATAATTGCTGGATGTGTAGAGAGTTGTGCCGACCTACTGCCTGTTGCGGGATGTGCGCTTCGTGGGGAGTAGACGATTGGTCAGATTATCTCAACGGTCTGCGCCAGGTGCAACTAGAACGGTTGGCTAAACCTATCCCCCCTCTCAGTCCCTCAGCTACTTCTAGTAAAAAGTCGAGGTACAAGCAGAGCGCGCAGAGGCGCGAGGAGCAGGATTTACGTCTACTACGTACCATCTCTGCTGTAAGTTTAGACATGTTTTTGTCTTTCAGCTTGCCGTTTTCGCGGTTCCCGGGACCCGGTTTGCCGGTTCCCGGGAACCAGGGTTGTACTGTTAGTACCGTGAGTTTTTTACATCAGCCACCGGGTTTGATGTCGTCTTCCTTTAGCCCTGTTCCGCCATTGGTTTCCAAGGTCTCACGCTGCAACATGCCTCTGATTCCTCGGTTTCCGGCTTTGAGCTCCGTTCGGATGCGGCTCCCGGGGTCCTTTAACCGGGAGTTCAACTCTGTTAACGTCTCAAATTGTGAACAGCTGCCTTCCGATGCCACAGGCTCCGAGGACCCTGTGGATCGTGCAGGTGGCACGGGTATGGGCTTTTCGGCTCCTGGGTTTCCGTCAGCCTTTTCCTTTGGGGTTCTGACGGTTCCCGGGAACCGTGGGCCGGTTTCCGGGAACCAATTGTCGGTTCCCGGGACCCGTTTTCCGGTTCCCGGGAGCCCTCCAGTGCTTGCTGGAACCCGGGATTCGCAGCCCGTACGGAGTTCAAAGTTGGGAGTGGGATCAGGGCCACGCTATCCTTTATCTCCTACTGTTATTGTGAAACAACCGTTTCCTGGTGGCTTGTCAAAAACTGACGGCACTTCTTCAGAATCTGTTTCATGGAAGAAGTCTGTTTCATTTTCCTTAACGCCTACCTTTTTTCCGCAGGTTGCGGAGGATTTTGAGCAGGGCGAAGTCCCGGCGGACCCCGGCCTCATTTTTGACTCCTTGCCTACGTCTTCGAGTGCGGGTTCGGTTGCTCCGACGATTTCCAAGCCTCCGCCGTTGCCTACGGTTTCCAAGCCTCCGCCGGCACCAGTCTCTAAGCCTTCTCCGGCTTCCACAGTGTACCATTCTGTAGCTGAATCCCCACCTTCGTATATCTCTAAGGAGGAGTTCAGGACGGAGATGGCTACTATGCGGGAGGACTTCTTGGGCAGGCTGGAGAGCCTTTTGTCACGGCCTCCTAGGGTCCCAGAGGTTCAGCGTTGTCAGCCGCCAGCTTTTGCTACGTCTTCTCCTTCGGAGGGTTCTGAGGTGGTTCCCGTTTCGGTGCAGCAGGATGGCATTGTTCCTTTACAGGGACCTCAGCCGAGCACTTCTCGTTTACTGGTACCTAAGCGCCAGCGCGAGGAAGACTCGCAGTCGGCGGATGAGGAGGATCCTACTAATCCCTTCAAGCGCCCATGGGCCGACAAGTTGGATTTTGTGCGTCGGTTGTCTGGAGAGGAGTGGCCTCAACCACGTTCTGATTCTCCTCCTCCAGCGAAGAAGGCGAAGTCCTTCACTGAGCGGGACCTACAGCAGCCCAGGGTTCCTAGAGATGCCCTTAGGTTTCCCCTGGCTCCTGGGGTTCGGAACTCGTTTTCTTCGCGGATCGAGGACACGGTTAAGAAGAACCGCACACATGTCGGCGCGTATCCCTCAAGGCCCAGAGTGACGGATTTCTACACTTCCTCTTTGCTTGATGTCGAGCCTTCGCGGCTTCAGGAGCAGGATGTGTTCGCTGTCCCGAAGTCGATTTCCCTTCCGTGGGCGCAGATTTCGGATCTGCAGGCGTCGCTGCGTTTGGGAGTTGCCGTAGACTCAGCTATGGATTGGCTGGTGCATGGCTCTACGTTGGCCCTCACGGCCTGTCATGACCAGGTATTGAACAATGAACAGCTGGATAGGTCCGACCTCGCTGAGGCCCTCCATGGATCTATCAGCCTCATTCAATCGATAGGCCGAGCCGTGGCTGACAAGGTGGCTCTCGATACCCACATGTGGTGGGTCTCCGAGTTATGGCGCAGAGATGCCATTTTGCAGAAGGCGGACTTCAAGATCTCGGACCAGTTGGTTCAGTCCCTGAGACTCCATCCTGTACTTCCGCCGGAAGGGCCTGCTTCTCCCTTCCTCTTTCCGGAGGGGGTCCATCGGGAGTTGGAGGAAGTCAAGACTCGGCAGGAGGATAGGGCGCGAGCGAAGGCCTCCTCTGATGCTTCGGTCCGTCAATCCCAGGCACTGGAGCGTTGGGCGCGTATGCTTGCGCAGCAGCAGCAACGGAAACCCGCCCAGCAGCAGCAACCATCTCACCAGAGTCGTGGGGCTTCCTCGGCAGGTCGTGGCCGGGGTAAGGCTCTGGGGCAGCCCTTTCGTGGGGCCCCTGCAGGCGCGCAGCGAGGGGGGCAACGTGGTCGGGGTGGCCGAGGTCGAGGCCGTCCCTCCAGCCCAGCCAAGCCGGCAGGGGAGAAGAAATCAGGTAGGTGCCTCGCTGTTGTCTCCGGACCTTCCACGCATGGTCGGGTCACCAGGCGCGATAGGCTCAGTAAATATCGTGAGTACGGACGAGCCTGTAGGCGCGCGTCTCAGCAATTTCTGGCTTCGTTGGCGAGATCTGGGAGCCAGCCCCTGGATAGTCACGACCTTGCGTCGGGGGTTCGGCCTCAAGTTTGTTCAGTTTCCCCCATTGACGCTTTCTCCAAGGGTTTTTTCCCTTCCGCACGATCCCGAAAGGCGTCAAGCGCTCGTCAGCGAAATTTCCGCCATGATAGACAAAAGAGCGGTAGAACCGGTGTCAGATCATTCCCCCGGATTTTACAGTATTCTGTTTGTGGTACCCAAAGCTTCCGGCGGTTGGAGGCCGGTGATCGACCTTTCGGCCCTCAACCGTTACCTTCACATACCCACCTTCACGATGGAGACACCCGAGGTTGTTCGCTCGGCGATGCCCCTCAATGCGTGGGTGGTAACTATAGATCTGAAGGATGCGTACTTCCATGTTCCGATGAGGCGGTCCATTCGGAGGTACCTCAGATTCTTCTATCGGGGCCAAGTTTGGCAGTTTCGGGCGTTGCCTTTCGGTCTGTCCACGGCCCCTTGGATTTTCACCATGTGCGTGAGGGAGCTTCAGGTACTAGCTCATCGCAATGGTATCGTCCTGTATCAGTATCTGGACGATTGGCTAATCAGGCATCACTGCCCTCGGACTCTTGTTCGGCAGGCTCAGTGGGTGGTCGATCTTTGCCATTCCATGGGTTTCAAAATCAACCCCAAAAAGTCCGACTTATCTCCTCGGCAAGACTTCGTCTTTCTGGGCTATCGATTTCGGACTATCTCCGGATCTGTTATCCCGACCGAGGAGCGTCGGTTAAAGTTATCAGAGCAGTGCCGCGGGTTTTTGGATCGGGTCCCTCAGCCAGCGTCTCGGTGGCAGTCCCTGATAGGCACCCTGGCTTCAACCGAGAAAATGGTGCCATTAGGGCGCCTACACATGAGGTCTCTTCAGCACCAGTTGCATTCTCAATGGTCCCAGGCGACCGGGGACATGTCTCAGTTGGTCCCGGTGTCGGCGGAAGTGGTTCGAGATTTGCGTTGGTGGCTGGATCCAGTCAACCTGTTCCGAGGGGCGCCGTTCCGCCAGCCGCCTCCATCCAGGCATCTCTTTACGGATGCCAGTTCGGAGGGCTGGGGGGCGCACTGGGACTCTCACGAGGTCTCAGGTCTGTGGTCTCGTTCGCAGCAGGACGAGCATATCAATATCCTCGAGTTAAAAGCTGTCTTTCTGGCGCTACAGCATTGGGAACGTCAGTTTTCTCAGCAAGTTGTGCTGTTGGCCACCGACAATTCCACAGTCGTGGCCTACATAAACAAGCAAGGGGGTACAAAGTCGGTTTCTCTGTGCCGGCTCGCAATAGACCTCCTTCTCTGGTGTCACGAGCGTCGAATTCTGCTCAGGGCTCGTCACATTCCAGGCCATATGAATGTTCTAGCCGATCGCTTGTCCAGGAGGGGACAGGTGCAGCCAACAGAATGGTCCCTGTCTCCAGTGGTGTTTCGGGCCTTGTGCGACCTCTGGGGTTCGCCTACGGTCGATCTGTTTGCCACGAGGTGGAACACAAAGCTTCCAATGTTTGTTTCCCCCATCCCCGACGAGCGGTGTCTCGAGGTGGATGCTCTGTCGGCGGATTGGGACGCCATGTTCGCGTATGCGTACCCTCCGGCAGTGCTCCTGGAGAAGGTTCTGGCCAAGTTCCGATCGCATTGCGCCAGAATGATCCTGATTGCCCCGCTGCTTCCCCAGAAGCCGTGGTTCCCGGACCTTCTGGAGTTGTTAGCAGCCGACCCAGTTCCGTTGCCGGACCGTTGGGATCTACTCAAGCAGCCTCGGTCCGACATCTTCCATCAAGCTCCGAGCACGCTGAAACTTCACGCGTGGCTCTTGTCGAGCGATGTTTTCGAAAGAAGGGCTTTTCTAGAGAAGTGTCCGCGAGGATCGCCAGAACAAATAGACGATCTTCTTTGGCAGTCTACGAATCCAAGTGGACGCGATTCTGTGCTTGGTGTCGTGGCAGGAAGGTTAGTCCTTTCAAGGCCACTGCCCCTCTGATCTCGGAGTTCCTCCTGGAAAAGTTCAATGAGGGAAGGGCTCCGTCCACTCTTGCTGGGTACCGGACCGCTATCGCGAAGACCCTTAAGCCTAAAACGGGGGTCGATTTCGGTCAGGATGCGAGTTTGTCCGCGTTATTAAACAGTTTTGCTGTCGACAGACCTAGAACGCGAAATCCAGTCCCGGACTGGGATTTATCGCTAGTCTTGAATTGCTTACTTTCCGAACCTTTCGAACCGTTGGAGAAAGCGTCGTTGAAGTTTTTGACCTTTAAAACGGTCTTCCTCCTGGCCCTTGCTTCAGGGAAGAGGCGAAGTGAGCTGCATGCTCTCGACTTTTCCAAAGTGCACTGGAAGGAGGATGGCTCCGCGGTTAAGCTCGGGGTCATCCCTTCCTTTTTGGCTAAAACTCAGCTAGCCCAGACCCCGTCTATGACTTTTACCATCCCTTCCCTTACCTCTTCCCTAGGCCCGGGTTTGGAGGAGGATGCTAAATTGTGTCCCGTCAGAGCTCTGCGCATCTACGTCAATCGCACGAGGGAGCTTCATGTTGGGAAACGGTTACTTTTCGTTGCGTTCAAGAAGGGGTTTCAGAAAGATATCAGGGCTGCAACGATCTCTTCCTGGGTAAAGAAATGTGTTTTGTTCTGTTACGACAGATCCAACACCAGAACTTCGGGCTCCTTTCGAGTGAAGGCGCATGATGTGCGAGCTCTGGCGTCATCACTCGCGTTCATGAATAATGTTGCCCTTGCCGATGTCATGAAGGCCTGTACATGGGCCTCTAACAATACTTTCGTCTCTTTCTATTGTAGGGAATTGACGTGGTTTGACGGCGACCACTACCACCTCGGACCCGTGGTAGCGGCGCAAAGCAAGGTCCGCCTGTAGATACTGTTCGATTGGGGAGCACATGTACATACGCACAGATCGCCGGACGGTTGTCGGCTCGGGGGACGGGTTTGTCCCTCTTATTTGGTGGTAGAAGTTTTTTGGTTCGCCCGCCGTCAGCAAGCGACTGCCGGGGGTCCCTCCTTCGCCGACGACCTTCTCTTACCCAGGTACTATTCAGTTCTTGTTTATGAATATTTGTCGTGAATAGAATTAAACCTTCTCATTAATTCTCGTCCACTTTAATTACTTGCAAGTAGGTTTTACTCGCAACCCTAAATTCATTAAACATCTGAAATAGTGCGTTCTATGCCTCTGTGATGACATTGTGAGGGAAGGGTTAGCCCACCTCCTGTGGTTATTCTGAGATAACCCAAAAGTGTTTATTATAGAGGTCAAAGTGTGGACATAAATAGGAAGTTTTAACCTGTTAAAACCAGTATTTATTACACACTTACCTCTATAATAAACACGCTGATTTCCCTCCCGCCTCCCCTGCCTAACTATCAGGGACAAAGTAATGGCGGTTCTGGGGGAACAGTTTCGTCAGGAAAGATTTCTCAGTGACCACTGACTCGCTCAGGTTTCGTCAAGAAACCCTTATGAACGACCGAGTCTGAGGGGCATAGAACGACCAGTTTAAGAGAATGTGCCAATAATTTTTTTATTGGCATTAATTTCCCTCTTATTTGAAAGCCAGGTAAGATTACCCAAAAGTGTTTATTATAGAGGTAAGTGTGTAATAAATACTGGTTTTAACAGGTTAAAACTTCCTTTTATTTTCCTTTCTAGGTTTCTTCCTATATCTATAATGTTAGTTACAACTATTGTTGCCAGGTCTGTCAACCCGTTCCAAGACAAGCCATTACACAAGGCTCACTACCACCCTTCTAGGAGCAAAAAGGTCAATGGACTAGACAAAAAGGTGAGCCACATGCCTAATACAACAGGAATAATACAAAACACAGTAATAGGAGTCATTGGACACCATCTAAAAGGCTGATGATTATAGTGTCCAGTATCATGGGGCCTGTTAAATTCTTTATTCTGCTCATCTTTCTTCAGGCAAATTTACTTACTGACTGAGCTAAATATGTTTGAACTTTATATATGAATATAATATGTATAGTCGCATTGATATCTCGGGTGTACAGACAATTTGGTATCATTGCAGATGAATGTAGCTTATAGTATCAATCCACTTGTCATTATTGTTCTGAACAGAACATGTTGAGTCCCCGGAGGCTTGGACACGATGAGGACAATGAACCTGTGAACAAAGCGATCAGTCCAGAGGAAGATGCCTTCCTGAGAGGGTCGTACAACTATACAAAAGCTCACAGGCTGCCACGAGATGGGGACGGCATTGCGGAACACGGCTCGCCGGACTTTGACGAGTCATGGCCTGCATCAGAAAGGCCGTCAACTATGAGGTAAACTATCGGAAATGTATTTTTCCTTTCTCTCAGTTGTGCTAGAATAAGTTGATGAAGATGTTCTGAAGGTGAGTATTCTCACTTAGTTTTGCTGTAAAAGTAATGGTATATATCATTGAAGTCGCACCTAAATGACTCTTGACTTGTGTCAAGACATCAAGAAAGCAAAATTACAAACACATGGTTATAGAAGCAACTTTCTTCTCAATAATAATCTACGTTCTGCTCCAAGTTATAACAAGATGATACATATCAGTAACTAAAATATGCGTTCTTTTAAACATTCAGTTTCCCAGAAAGTGAGCTTGTCCAAAGTCCAATGCTGGAAGAAATCAAGAAATCGGCAAAGTCTCGGGGGAGTATTTCTACGATATTTTCTGGCGAGACTGAGAGTTCTTCACCCAGCGCGCGACTGAACAATGTCCGAGGCCTCATAGACTTCGAGCACAGCGACCCAGAGGACCGACCTCGGAGGTCAAAGGTCACGGCCAAAAATGTCTCGTCAAAGCTGAAAGGTGGTGAAGATGAGAAGGAAGAATCAACACTTTCAAAGTATGATCTATTTTATTGTTCTCACATTATATGTATTTATTCATGACACTTATCAGTGTTCTTATATATTGCAATTCTGTCAGTTTCCCTTTTTAAATACATATAATCAAGTTAAATCTAAATTTTATTTATGAGTTTCTGTATAATAACTTATATAAGTGTTCGTGTCCCCGAATACTAGTGTAACTGGTGCTAAACTATCCAGGTACATCCACCGCTTCCGACACGGTGTGCCAATGCGCAGGGAGGAACGGGAACACGCCTCCAAGGGGCGGGACTTTTGGTGGCTAAGCTCCGCCCACTCCCAAGACTCCGCCTCTCCCAGTCCTCCCTCCAGCTCTACACCCAAGGAGAAGGCCGAGCGTCAGAGCAGACTGTATGGAGGGGGTAAATCCAAGAAGATACCGCTGACAAGAGAAGCTTTGGTGAGCTATGTGTTAGAATCTTAGAATAATGTGTAGATACTTGACTATCGGGTGAATTTGGCAGTGAAATTTTAATATTATCTCTTCATTATATGACGAATAACATTACATTATGAAATGTAGTAATACTTGAAAAGTTATGCAAAGTTTCACATTATATTTTGAAGAACGTTACATTGTATGTACAGGAGGCAGCCAATCTAACAGGACGATCGAGAGTTCGTAGTAATCCATGGAACCCTGCGATGGATGAACAATCGCATCGTCTCCAGGAGAAAGCTGACCAAATTCTCGAAAAAACGTTAGTTTTAATATGTTCATTTCATAAATATGTATGAATTTCCTACCACCAACATGTGATAAGCAGATTTTTTTTGAAAGTTTGTATCAATTTTAATTCAATTTGAAGTATTGAAATCTCTGAGACCATATCTCTGCTTGGTAGGCCATTTAAAATATTCATTACAGGAGTATTTTATTTGTAGTTCCAGCACACTGTCCGGGGGTGGAGCATCTATGACTTCCAAAGGTTTGCGGACCACCTCCACATTTAGTTCTGGTGGCCCCGCAGTCAGCACCGACGGTCTAGGGACCAGTTCCACGGACAATACTTTCATGTCAGAGGACAGCTACAAACCATCCTACCTGGGCAAAATGAGAGGTTTGTGTTGTCCTATATTGTTTGGTGTTTTAAATCTCCAATGCAGCATTAGTACACCGGCCAATTATGAAGAGCTCTCGTATCTAAATACTATCAGCATGAGTATGAAAGATGGTCCATATACATGTATAGGTGTGTTTCCATACATTTACATTCGCTTATCGACTTTAAGTGAAATTCTAAATTTATCTTTACACAATTCACCATACATTCAGACCACCCAAAGCACCATGTGGTGAAAAAGCCCAGCAGGAAAGAAGACGATATTTTGTATCAGTGGAGATTACGACGAAAACTTGAAGAAAAACCTCTCCGATATGTCGGGGAAGTGCTTACACGAGTGGGCGGGGCCAGAGCAAATGTCAGTGGAGCCATTAAGTACCAGGATGTTAAGTCCCAGGAACTGCAATTTGAGGAAACAGAACAAGATGACCAGGTTTGTGATAATGAATGTGTCTGCGATCATGTCTTGCTTTGCTTCGATAGTTGTGCTCAGATTTCTGCAGTGCAGTTATTAATCGTTTTGTTGATGTCGGAGAATTATCTTTTACTGCCAGTTTGACATCAAGAAAATGGAGTCCAAGCTGGAAGAATTCCGAGAAAAAGTGTCGCTACCAGTTCACCAGCGAGTTTTGACACAGCCCAAAATACAAACAGCTCCAGTAAGCACGGTATGTCAACAATTCAATTGTAAATATTTGGCATGACACAAGTTTTGCGGTATCAATTATCTCAACTATTTCGGTGTATGAAAATATATGGTACGCGTTTAAGAAACTAAAAGTGATAATTTATTGCCTGGTGTACCACTAAGGAATAGAGATACTTTCAGGTGATCTGTGTTGCCAGGAACCCATACACTAGTCTCTGGTTTTGTTGCAGTACTTGCTCAATATATCTTTCTTCATTAAAGTTGGAATCAATTTTAAAATCAGCCAAATTTAGCGATATTGATTGTCACGCAAATTTGAAACTACATCTCGAGAGAGTCAGGAATATATAGAAAATAGGCACAGTTCGACAACAAATACTCAGAAAATTGCCGTTAATCGTGCATGAAAACAGTGGATAGAGAATGATCGGTCTGCCTACATTGCCGGTTGCCACAGTATCTACACAAATACCAATGACGTCACGAGACTGTGTGTAGAAATCGCTCGCAAGGCGGGCCGCTTTGAGGAAAAAAATGATTTGAATCTTGATTTGACAACTCAATTTAGGCACGCAATACACATTTTCAGACCCAAATTTGTACGATATCTCATTCTATAGACAAAATAAAGCTACCGCAGAATGAATAAATTTTGTCAATTCTAAAAGTGATTATAGCTTTAATGATTGTGGCTCGTGAAGATTTTGCATGATATATATTGCATTTACAAAGTTTTTCATATGCCAGTTCTACACATTCTCAGCCATCAGTAAATGCCAAATATGTATGAACATTTTATTGTCATCTCCAGAAGCAAGCTCCGACAAGACAACTCGAGGAAAACCTGACTACTCCAATAATAAAAACCACTGACAACCGCCAGTGTCCTTCATGTTCTCAACATGTGAGCAGCTCAGATAAATTCCAAGGGGAGTCCACACAGGAGATCCAGGAATTAACTGATACTACAGACATTCCACGCAAGCGTGACCCTTCCACTAGAAAGCCAGACTATGATAAGGGCAAACATTTGCAAGATGCCAGTGAAATTGATAAATTCCAGAATCCTCTGGTGGAAGACTTAATTCCAGAAAGGGATGTTCAAACTGCAACGAACACAGGGCAAAATGCTCGAACGGATTCTTCTTTGTGTAAAAGCCGAAAGTCGAGTACTGTTGACTATGAGGAGGATGCACGGTATTCAGAGAGTAGAACTCATAGGCAGCGTGATTCTTGTAGTTCTATTGATGCTGGCAGAAGGCGAAGAGTAAAACGTGGCAAGGCTATAAATGATGCTCAAGTTGAGACTGACACTTGTGACACTTTTGATGTCAGTGACATTGCAAGTTTGGAAAGAAGGAAAAAGTTACAGGATGAGTCAGAGTCCATAGCTCTGGGTGAGAGTTCATCCAGGCGACTGCAGAGTTGCAGCGAGGAAATAAACACAAGAATTGGGCGTGAAAAATGTGTGACCGATGATGTTACTAAAATCCCCAGAGGGTCAATTTCTGAGGTGCCAACGAAACTCAAAAAGCAACAATCGAAAACTCCAGAAACACCTTCGGACACATCTGATGACAGGCAGCACTCTGCAGGTGGAACTCAGGAGAGTAGCGATTCAGAAATGTCATCTAAAGCTTCAACTTCCAAGCTCCCAACAAGGGAGAAGTTTCCGAGGGAGAAAAAGAAAGCTGCAGAGAAGTTGACTTCTCGACTGCCCCCGGCTCCAATATCACATAGCAGCCCGAAGAGGCTCGTGTCCAGTGCCATCGGGCTGGTAAGTATCACTATAGTTCATGGTCATTGCTCTTGTTTCTTGAAATATTGCTGTAGATGCGTCTGATATGCATCTGAAGAATCTGCAGACGTATGCATGGTATGGGTCCATTCGCTAACTAAATGTACATGGAAACAAAACTGTTCATGGCACACATTTAATTCATTCTGTACTGTAATTGAAGCAAACAAATCGAAGTATGAATGATATTTGATAACATCAAGTAGCAAATTCTTTTTATATGTAATTAATTGAAGAAGGGAAGTATTTATTCAGTCATTTGAACTTGGATGTTGCAGGAGATTCATTATCTCTGAACTCTCGAATGATGTTACTATTATTTTATGCAAAACAGGCCGTGAAGGAACATCTCCTTTCGTCAAGTGTCTCAACTACCGACTCGGAAAACAGTCTGCGATTCTCACAGGATTTAAGCGAGGTCATCGCCCCTACGGACAAGACACCAGTGCACCAGGCAGCACCAGGTGATGCACCACCCGTAGAGGACAATAGAGAACCACTTACTACGGAGAGATTGACAAGTGGGGAGTCGCCATCGGCTAGTGGCTGTGACGGTGGTGCACTTGGGAGTCACTACATGCAAGCATCGAAAAACGACGGCCCTTCATCCAGAGAGCTATGGATTGGTATGTTGACATTGGAAGGCTGGTGTTATCTTACAGAGATAACACCAGCCTGAATTGAAGTATTCCGTAAGATAACACGGCTGGGGTTATCTTACGGAATACTACAATTCCGTGAAGTATTCATATATAAGTCTGTATGTTATTTTGCTGGCAGTATGCAAGAAATATCAAAGACAGTACTAGTAATTAACATCTGTATGTTTTGGTCACTTGACGTTCTTTTTATTCTCAATCTATAATATCATTACAAAAATATATATCAATTTTGAAATGTCTGTACTTGGAAACCATCACAGTGAAAACTTTGTATTTACACCACCCACCATTGAAACTCACTCATACCTCCCCAGCATTTTGTCACCCTTCACAGATGAGTAAATTAAATTTCACCAATGAAACCAATTCAACTTGAATCCATACCTTCCCACTCTTCACAGATGACCAAGTTGTTTACCTGTCTGATGGAGAGGATTACCCTGATGACGACCTGCTCAAAGACCTGCGACGAAGACGAGCGATGTTCCTGGCGAGACTGTCCAAGATTGAAGAGCTGCTCACAACATCCCAGCAACTAGACTCCTAGAATGTTCACATTGTAGTGTTTATTTGTGTGTTTTGTGACCAGAACTTCCTTGTACCATGGGTTGAGGGGTACCTCTTCGGGGAAAAGCATATGTGGAGTGTGCTGGATTGATATGTCTCAAGTTAGATGAAAAGACCATTTTAGATCAATGAATATTTTGTTGTGGAATCTGAACCAAATTATTGATAAGTGGGGCTTCTAGTTTCTATGATAGGATTAATGTACTGCTATTCATATGAAATTTAGATCAATGTACATATAATAATGTAGAAACTGACAACTAAAGTGACAGACTGATTCTTGGCTTGATATTATTATGAAGCAAAGCAGTGAGTTTACATTGTAAGCATTCTTCATTCAAGCAATATATCAGTAACTTGAAAACCGATATCATGATGTTTCATGTGTAACGTTATGACCAAATTGTGCAAATGGTGATGAAAATGGCTGTAGATGCATTATGAATTATGAAAGGGGCTATCAGTCCACAGCTCACATGTATGTGTATACTAGAATATCAGGTGTTGCTCATGAATACAGTGGAATTGATTCCATGATATATATGAGAATATATATTTAAATCATATCAAGTGTTGGATTCAAGAATTACTTCAAATACAATGAATAAAACAAAATAGTTCTACATTGTAAAAATTTGAAAATCAATAATTAACCCCATACATGTAATATATCCTAGAGTAGGGATAGTGGTCAAATTTTCAAAGTGATCATATAGCTTTGTAAGTATGCTCATTGGAAAGCTCTCATTGAATAGATCAAGAAAATATATAGGTTTATTTTATACATCACCAATCTAAACTACTACATGCTCCTTTTCGATCCTTTGGATCGTTCTGGATAGAAATTCGCGTACTGAAAGCAAGGCACGATCGTCTGCCTGCATGACTCGAGCGCTCCTTTTGCCGCCAAAACCGCCGCGCATATGCGCGCGCAGCTGCGCAGAAGCTTCACTTTTCTGTCCACCGCCATTTTTGCTTGGCAGCTTTGGATTTTGGTTCCCGGTGAATTCGTAGAATTTAGTCTGCAAACTAGACTTTTGCGATATATTCTTACGGAATTTCACCTGCCACGTTCATAGACATCGTTTTGTGTCTATTTGGATAAGTATCGGTCGATAGTTTGTTACTTGCTAGATCGTCAGCGATTTGTATAGCCAGTTCACCCTATTATCGTCCATCCGTCGTACTTGATAGTGTACTTGTTGTTTACATCTATCAATAGTTCTACGTGAATTTTCTACTGTATATATTGTGTATACGTATACTGTAGTTTATATATTCGTAGTCCTCTTAGGGTTCTTTTTTCAGCGCGGTCTCAGGTTTGCATTTATTGCCCGCCCTGTTACTGTGTGTGGTTAGTTCCCTTGTGTGATCATGACTTCACAATCCTCCCTTGGTACCGGTGCCATGGACGAACGCCCATGCCCGAAGTGTCTGGTCAATACCCTCCGAGGAGGGGAGAAACACAGTGTGTGTTTCGACTGCTTAGACCATGGCCCGGTATCTATGGAGGATTTGAGGTGTGATCTGTGTCGTTTCTGGCGTCCCTCTTCCTTCGTGCAGGCGACTGCAAAGTATTCCGAAGCCTCGTTGGCTCGTCGGGATGCTTTGAGGCTTGCGGAAGCTTCGGCTCCGCAAGTCCGCCAGTCGCCCATGGAGGTGGAGACTCCGCCTGTGACGGCACAGATTGCGTCCGGTGTTAGCCAGCCCCTGGGGCTAACACAGGACATGGTCAACGCGGCTGTGCAATCTTTCTTTGCACAGTCGTTATCGTCCCTTCAGGGTCCCCTCCTGCCGGGTCTCTCTTCCCTGCTTGGACAGGGAGTCCCGGCCGGTTCTTCGGCTGCCCCTTCGTCGCAGGGAGAGCTTGCTCCCCCTGCTGGCAAGAAGTCGAAATCTTCTAAGAAGAAGGTTTCAGTTCTTGCCAAGGCGAAAGCAGCCAAGGAACCGCACTCCACCTTCGTCGTCCCTCAGTCGGGGCCGATCGAGGTGGAGGGGTCCGTAGTCTCTTCCCCGGGGCCTTCCAAGAAGAGGAAGCGTGCTTCCTCTAAGCGCCGTGGTGCTGAGACCACATCGATTTTCGATGTGGCTCAGGCTTCGTCCGACCTCTCGGTGGGCGACGATCAGGCTTCGGGCTTCGATCGGCGGGGCAGCTTGGATGGCTCTTTCGGGTCCTCGGTCTCGAGGTTCGAGGGGGGAGAGTTCCCTTTGTTTGGGGGTGAGGCTCTCGATCGTTCGTGCGATCGGGAGTCTTCACTTGGCGGTCGTGCTCCTGGTCCTCGATCAGGGCACGATCGGGCGGGTGGTGCTGGGGTCGTTCCTCAGGGCCACTCAAGTCCTGTGTACGCGGATGTAAGTCGCCGGACGGGCGCGATCGCTGAGCAGGCATTCCCTCGCCCGTCCTTTGATGTACCCTTGGGGTCATCGAGGTCTTCGATCGGACCTGTGAGGTCCAACGATCGGGGGGGTCGAGTGGAAGCTGATCAGGAGTCGTCCTCCTCGGAGGATGAGACTTCCGATCAGGCCGGGGGTTCTAACTTCCGGTGGGCTTTGGAGTCGGTCGCAAGGCGAATGGACTTGCCGATCGATGCTCCAGGGCCCTCACGGGGAACCGGTAGGTTCGCGTCGGCGCCAGTTCGTCGGCCGATCCGGCTCCCTGTGGCTCCCGCGTTGGTCAAGTCCTTCGACAAGATCAACAAGGGAGTTACGGCTAAGAAGGATGTGGCTCGTACGGAGTCGACATTCCCGACTAGCCGTGTTCGACCTGAGTCGATCGACACCTATCGGACTGTAGAGTCCGAGGGTGGACATCAGACTTCCGTCCCGGTCGAAGACCCTAACCTTCACCTGCTTTCCCGGAAGCAGGGTACGGTCTGGTCAGCTTATGTGAAAAAGGCTCGCCTTTCTCACTGGCAGACGCTGTCTCATCAGTTGATGGGGCAGCTCTCGTTGACAGATCACCTGACCACCTTGGTTCAGGAGTTTGTGGACGAGGCGGATCTGGAGGAGGGGAGTCGCGCCAACATACATGCAGCACTCGGCGTCTTGGCCGGAGTGGTCCATGCTGCTGAGCGTGACAGTGCGCACCTGGGCGCACAATTGGATCTCACCATGCGTGATGCCGATCTCCGTCTGCTTGACGTGTCCGCTACGGACGTCGCTGAGCTACGTGGGAGGCCGCTGTTCTCAGGCTATACCTACGCCAACCTCTCTCGATCGGATATTTCCGTCATGCGGGAACATCTCCGGGATGAGGCTATGGCCAAGGCTTTGCTTGGGAAGTCGGCGGGGTCTGGGACAGGCAAGAAGACCAAGGGTCAGAAGCCTGCCCAACCTCAGGCACCACATGCACCCGCTTCTACGCAGCCGCCCTTTCGTGGGGCGCAGCCTCCCCCTCCCCAGGGGGATGGCAAGCGCGGAGGCAAAGGGGGTGGACGCTTCAAGGGCAAAGGGAAAGCTTCTGGTAAGAAGTGACTCGTTGCGGGAAAGCGTAGGCTCTGTGGAAGGTTCAGTTCTATCGGAATTCGATCTTCCACAACCTGGTCCAGTCGGGGGACGCCTGGCTCAGTTCGTCCAGAACTGGAGCGATCTGGCGTCGTCAGACAATTCAGTCGTGGCATGGGTGAAGTTCGGTCTCACCTTCAGATGGGAGGCTGGAAAACCACCGATCAGACCCAAAGCGTGGTTCTTCCCTGTGCCCGGCGATCGGGAAAAGTTTCAGCTTCTGCAGCACGAGGTGCAGCAGTTGCTAGAGAAACGTGCGATCGAGGTGGTCAAGGACGAGAGAGGATTCTATTCTCTCATCTTCCTGGTGCCGAAAAAGACAGGCGGGTGGCGTCCCGTTTTCGATCTGTCAAACCTCAACAAATTCCTGATCATACCCAGGTTCAAGATGGAGTCGGCGCTTTCCGTCCAGAAAGCTCTGTCCAAGGGGAAGTGGGCAGTCAGTATCGACGTCAAGGACGCGTACTTACATGTGCCAATACACCCAGCCGATCGGCGATACCTCAAGTTCGCCTTCGAAGGTTCGGTGTATCAGTTCAGGGTACTTCCCTTTGGAGTAGCCACCGCCCCTTACGTGTTCACCCGTATCGTAAGGACGATGGCAGCCAGGTTTCGATCGGTTGGAATTCAATTCCACCATTATATCGACGATTGGTTAATCATAGCCGACTCCCCGTCTCAGGCTATAGAGCAATCCGGGTTCGTCCTCAGGTTGGCGACCAGCCTCGGCTGGATCCCCAATTGGGCGAAGTCTCATCTGTCCCCGACACAGAGGTTCGAGTATGTCGGGGTAGATTACGATCTAGAGCGAGGAGTAGCTCTTCCTCCGCGGAAGAGAGTTCTCAAGGCGATTGCGGCGATGGAGGTCGCGCTGACGCAGTCGTCGATCACAGCTCGACAGTTTCTGTCTATCATCGGTCTGTTGGCGTCGATGGAGAAACAGGTGCCGTTCGGCAGGTGCTTCCTCAGACCCATTCAATGGTGTCTAGCGTTGCAATGGCGGATCCTCACCGATCGACTAGACCAAGTCGTATCGGTGGACGATCGTGCTCGGGAAGCAATGCATTGGTGGCGGGACCATCGGAATCTTTTCCGAGGGATGCCACTCGCGGAGTATCTGCCCGATCGGACCTTCTTCACCGATGCGTCAGAATTGGCTTGGGGAGCTCATATGGACGAGCACGAACTCTCTGCTGTGTGGAACACGAGCGAGAGGGCGTTGCACATCAATGTCCTAGAGCTGCGAGCGGTGAGACGTGCGTTCGAGATCTGGGGGCCTCAGAGTCCCCCAGGGACGAAGTGGTTGGTCTTCACAGACAACAGCACAGTAGTGGCGCACATAAACAAACAAGGTGGAACTCGGTCGAGTCAGCTTTGTTTGGAGGCCGAGTGTCTGATCAGGTTTGCCTTCAAGTACCGTCTGTTTATCAGGGCGAGGCACCTGCCGGGTCACAGGAATGTCCTAGCGGACGCTCTGTCGAGACCGGACAAGATCATAGGCACGGAGTGGAGTCTACATCCGGGGGTGTTTCGGCGCGTTTGTCAGGCGTTCGGGACACCGAACATAGACCTGTTCGCAACCTCTCGGAATCACAAGCTCCCGGTCTACTTCTCACCTCTGCCAGAGAGCGAGGCACTGGCTGTGGACGCGATGTCTCAGTCGTGGGACGGGATGTTCGGGTATGCGTACCCGCCAACTCGGTTCCTAACAGAAGTGCTGCACAAAGTAGCCAGGTCTCAGTGCGAGATTCTGTTGGTGGCGCCATGCTGGCCGATGCAGGCGTGGTTCCCCCTGCTACTGTCCCTCCTGATCGATGTACCACGGGTTCTCCCGATCGAGGACAGGTTGCTGAAGCAACCGGGGCGGGATATATTTCACGATTCCGTCCACGTGCTCAAATTACACGTCTGGAGGCTATCGAGCGATCCTTCCAGGAGGCAGGATTTTCTCAGCAGGTGTCCGTACATCTCGCGAGAAAGAATAGGAGATCCTCCTCTAAAACGTATGAGGCTAAATGGAGAGTATTCGTACGTTGGTGTAACGGAAGGCGCATTGATCCGCTCTCTGCCCCTCTGAATGCAGTGCTAGACTTTCTCTGCTATCTCTTTGATAGGCTTAATTTGAAGCCTACTACGATCGAGGGATACAGGTCCATGCTGGGCCCTGTATTCCGTGCTAGGGGGATCGATTTAACTAATAATCGTATCTTTGCTGATCTCTTGGCGTCCTTTAGGACGCAAAGGCCACGTGGAGTTCCTACTCTACCGGATTGGGACATGGCTTTTGTGCTATATTGTCTTACTAAAGCACCGTGGGAGCCTCTCAAGGAAGTTTCTTTGCAGAGGTTAACTCTTAAGACTTTCCTGCTAGTTATGCTAGCAAGTGGTCGAAGACGCTCAGATGTCGCGGCGATCGACGTATCGCGAGTCGCATTTGGCGCGGATGGGTCCGTTTCCTTATACCCAGTACGTGATTTTATGCCTAAAACACGTGCTGCAGTTGAGGGCGGGAAAGCGTTCTCCCCTATTGTAATTCCGTCACTGGGCGGTTACGTAGGACGGAATGAGCCGGACGCTCTATTGTGTCCAGTAAGAGCGCTGAAAATCTACATCGATCGTACCAGATCGATCAGGAAAGATCGCAAGCGATTATTTATTTCCTATCAGCCTAACAGGGCTACGGATATCTCCACAGCTACACTATCCCGATGGGTGAAGGTTGTAGTGAGGACTGTCTATGCGGAATCAGGTGCTGACGATCGAGTCACTTACAAAATATCGTCCCACCAAATCCGACACATCTCGATGTCTTTGGCGGCCAGGTCGAATATTCCGTTGGAATATATCGTGAGGGCTGGAATGTGGACTAATTCTACGACATTCATCGGGTTCTATCTGTCCAATGCTGCCGAACTTCAGGACCAGTCGTCCAGATTTAGACTGGGTCCGCTGGTCGTAGCGCAAGCTGTTGTTTGAACCAGCTGGACAGAAAAGTCTTGGTTTTAACGTGCACGTGTATATAAGCAACACTTTGTGTTTGTGTTTGAGTTTCTTTATGTTACGGTCTCAAGTAGAGTTCCGTTTTCCACCGATGGGTGAAGAAGAAATTCGTGCATCTCGGAGGCAAACGATCGCACCGCTAGGTGAGTATCTTTATTATATTATTACTAAAGATATATCGAAAATGTAGCATTTTAGCGATTCGCTTGAAATCAAGACTATCGTCTGTTTTCATGACTCTCTAGCACTACTGCTCCACCGCCTATCCTTTGATTCTAAGGAGCATGTAGTAGTTTAGATTGGTGATGTATAAAATAAACTTCCCAAATTTTAATTGTAAATTTGCCGTTTATTGTTATTACTCACCTCTAAACTACTACAGTAAAGGCCCTCCCATCCATCCCCGCCAGTTGTGTGCTAGGGGCTTCCTTTTGTCGTTTTTTGGACAGAAAAGTGAAGCTTCTGCGCAGCTGCGCGCGCATATGCGCGGCGGTTTTGGCGGCAAAAGGAGCGCTCGAGTCATGCAGGCAGACGATCGTGCCTTGCTTTCAGTACGCGAATTTCTATCCAGAACGATCCAAAGGATCGAAAAGGAGCATGTAGTAGTTTAGAGGTGAGTAATAACAATAAACGGCAAATTTACAATTAAAATTTGGGAATTTTATGGGTCTACTACAAATACTTTTTGAGATATGGCAATTTTTTTACCTCGAAAATCGGCACTTTTTTGACGGGCCAATTAGATAGAGAAATCAGATTATCAATTGGAATAATCAGGCAATTTCAGAGGCCTACAAAAATATGAAATACAATATAAATATAAGTTTTCCTTGATGTAATTGACTATTTGCATATGAGATTATGACATAAAACAATAAAAAGCCTCAAATTCATATTTGAAATCAAATTATCAGCATCTGAATTATGGAAAAAAACCCAAAATGCTAGATTTGGACTTAGTAATTTTGGCGGCGGGACGCGACACGCTGACCGAAATCTTAAATGTCTCCTAACTTTGGAACTATTCACCACAGATCCATAAAACTATATATATTCTTGCTCAGCTCATTAAGAGCTTTACAATGAGCCCATTTACAAAGTTCTATGATCACTTTGAAAAAAAAAAATTTTCAGTGGGGGTCATGAAAATGACATGGAAAAATGAGGGTTCATTCGTCCAACAGTACAAGATCCCAATAAAATCATTTTTTATGAATACTTCAGTTTGTTTATTATAAATATTATATTAACAGCATCTCGACTAGTCTATAAATTGTATCATTCTAAGTTTGAAAAATCAAAAGCATAAATCATCCAGGTAGTGTCAGCATGGCTTCCCATAATCTCAGTGGGAGCATGGTACATCACATGATGGAGTCTTCATCTGAAGACTGAGCATTTCGTCTTTGGTATTTGCATGTTGTAGGTGAGAAGGGAGATATACATGTACAGATCCCTCCTCACATCATATTCAACTGTGAACTTGAACAAGGGCACTCATACAGCATAATGTGTCATTCACTTGTTAAATAGTAATGACTGTAGTCTGTACCATGCCACCATACTCGTCTGTACTGATTGTATGTTTATTCACTCTGCACATTGATGTGAACCGATCAATTTCCAACTGAATTAATAAAGTTATTCTTGTCTTGTATTGTCTTGTTTGAATCGACTCCATCATCTGCCTTGGGGTTGAAGTACGGACCAGCATATCACCTCTATCTGAAATTAAACAAGAACATAAAGCATAATCCTGTTTTTCAACCATTTAATTCAGTAATAAAGTTAACCAGTTAACCGTATCAATAATAATCATACTAGTATAGAACTTGATTCACATGAAAAGGACATCAATGTGTTTATTTTGTTGAAGAAAACATGTTAAGTCAAATTGAAAGCTAAGTTGCTAGCTAATTTTTCCCTCTTCAGTAATGAAGTTAACCAGTTAACCATATTAATAATAATCACACTTGTATAGAACTTGATTCACATGAAGAGGAGACCATAGAGCATATGCTGACTAATTTTTCCCTCTTCAGTAATAAAGTTAACCAGTTAAGCTTATTAATAATAATCATACTTGTATAGAACTTGAATTACATGAAAAGGACAACAATGTGGTTATTTTGATGAAGAAAGCATATGCTAACTAATTTTTCCCTCTTCAGTAATAAAGTTAACTAATTAAACTTATTAATAATAATCATACTTGTATAGAACTTGATTCACATGAAAAGGACACCAATGTCGTTATTTTGATGAAGAAAGCAAACACTAACTAATTTTTCCCGTTTCAGTAATAAAGTTAACCAGCTAACCGTATTAATAATAATCATACTTGTATAGAACTCAAATCACATGAAAAGGACATCAATGCGGTTATTTTGATGAAGAAAGCATATGCTAACTAATTTTTCCCTTTTCAGTAATAAAGTCAACCAATTAAACTTATTAATAATAATCATATTTGTATAGAACATCATTCACATGAAAAAGACACCAATGTCGTTATTTTGATGAAGAAAGCATACACTAACTAATTTTTCCCATTTCAGTAATAAAGTTAACCAGTTTACCGTATTAATAATAATCATACTTGTATAGAACTCAAATCACATGAGGACACTAATTTTTCCCTCTTCAGTAATAAAGTTAACCATATAGTCGAAATGGTCTTGATCCTAAACTGACTATTTTTCCCTCTTTAGTAATAACATTAATCAGCTAACCATATCAATAATACTCAAATTAACTGGTCTGGAACTACAGTAGATGCACAGAATTTATTTTATGAAGGAGTAGATATAAAGTAATTAACTTCTTCCTCTTCATTAACAAAGTTCATCTCCTGCAGTGATCATCAACAGATTAACTTATTACACAATAGGGGCCAAGCAGGGTGTGGGGGGAGTGGTTGAGTAGCTATTTAGAAAAGAAATTTAAATAACTCAATCATCGCCATATTTAGAATTAGATCCATATATTTTTGAACTTTACTGCCATACAATAGAAGTCACATCGTGAGAAATTCAGATATACACAGCTGTCCAACTTGGGAATGGAAACCGTCATCGATCATCTTACATCAATGAGACAATGAAATATAAATTGATGTCTATGGATTCTCTGACCTCCATTCTTCGTATTGCTTTCCTGAACGATCATCGTACAATATATATACAACAGATTAAACACGATTTTGTTTCCACCTCCATGTCACCAAACTTACAGTGTCCTGTCCACTTGCGAGTGACGCGCCCCGTGCGGAAGCCCCGTGTCGAGTCAAAGTTGCACTCAAAACCGCCGGGCGGCGGAGACCTGATCTAGGCACGTGTGTGACCTCATTCAACTCTCGTGCGCTGACTGGGTTTTGTATAAATAGTTTCGATTTTTTTTGCATGTAATTAAAAAGTAATCAGTTCTTTCAAAACTGCTTGAGTTTAATGTTTAATAAAACTCCTAATAATATTTATTTCACAACGGAGATTGCAAATTGTAATAAAAGCACTTTCCCTTGTCACAAAATCCTAAACTCAACCATTTTTCGAAACTACGGGAAATTTCCTTTCCGTTTGTTTACTTTTTGTAGCTCTGCATCAAGAACCCACTTAGCGCAAGGGCGATAAAAAACACCTGTGCCGCGGACCATTTGTCAACGAAGCGAAAATTCCTGACCTCCCGCAGCGATGTTCAACGCATCGTTACTCTGTCAATTGCTGGTCGATTTTCTTCATTCGAAAACCATTTTATTCATATTTATCCTCTCTTCAGTGAGCTAAAATATTTAAGGAAAAATCGTACAAGTTCCCACACAGCGAAGTTTTTAAATCACATGTTCGCCCTGTGCTGAGTTTGACGTTTTCCCATTGAAAACGTCCTGTCAAATTTACGTTTCGGTCTGACGCGCTCCCTACCTAGAGTATGTTTATTTTATACATCACCAATCTAAACTACTACATGCTCCTTTTCGATCCTTTGGATCGTTCTGGATAGAAATTCGCGTACTGAAAGCAAGGCACGATCGTCTGCCTGCATGACTCGAGCGCTCCTTTTGCCGCCAAAACCGCCGCGCATATGCGCGCGCAGCTGCGCAGAAGCTTCACTTTTCTGTCCACCGCCATTTTTGCTTGGCAGCTTTGGATTTTGGTTCCCGGTGAATTCGTAGAATTTAGTCTGCAAACTAGACTTTTGCGATATATTCTTACGGAATTTCACCTGCCACGTTCATAGACATCGTTTTGTGTCTATTTGGATAAGTATTGGTCGATAGTTTGTTACTTGCTAGATCGTCAGCGATTTGTATAGCCAGTTCACCCTATTATCGTCCATCCGTCGTACTTGATAGTGTACTTGTTGTTTACATCTATCAATAGTTCTACGTTAATTTTCTACTGTATATATTGTGTATACGTATACTGTAGTTTATATATTCGTAGTCCTCTTAGGGTTCTTTTTCAGCGCGGTCTCAGGTTTGCGTATTTTGCCCGCCCTGTTACTGTGTGTGGTTAGTTCCCTTTCGTGATCATGGCTTCACAATCCTCCCTTGGTACCGGTGCCATGGACGAACGTCCATGCCCGGAGTGTCTGGTCAATACCCTCCGAGGAGGGGAGAAACAGTGTGTGTTTCGACTGTTTAGACCATGGCCCGGTATCTATGGAGGATTTGAGGTGTGATCTGTGCCGTTTCTGGCGTCCCTCTTCCTTCGTGCAGGCGACTGCAAAGTATTCCGAAGCCTCGTTGGCTCGTCGGGATGCTTTGAGGCTTGCGGAAGCTTCGGCTCCGCAAGTCCGCCAGTCGCCCATGGAGGTGGAGACTCCGCCTGTGACGGCACAGATTGCGTCCGGTGTTAGCCAGCCCCTGGGGCTAACACAGGACATGGTCAACGCGGCTGTGCAATCCTTCTTTGCACAGTCGTTATCGTCCCTTCAGGGTCCCCTCCTGCCGGGTCTCTCTTCCCTGCTTGGACAGGGAGTCCCGGCCGGTTCTTCGGCTGCCCCTTAGTCGCAGGGAGAGCTTGCTCCCCCTGCTGGCAAGAAGTCGAAATCTTCTAAGAAGAAGGTTTCAGTTCTTGCCAAGGCGAAAGCAGCCAAGGAACCGCACTCCACCTTCGTCGTCCCTCAGTCGGGGCCGATCGAGGTGGAGGGGTCCGTCGTCTCTTCCCCTGGGCCTTCCAAGAAGAGGAAGCGTGCTTCCTCACGCTTCCTCTAAGCGCCGTGGTGCTGAGACCACATCGATTTTCGATGTGGCTCAGGCTTCGTCCGACCTCTCGGTGGGCGACGATCAGGCTTCGGGCTTCGATCGGCGGAGCATCTTGGATGGCTCATTCGGGTCCTCGGTCTCGAGGTTCGAGGGGGAAGAGTTCCCTTTGTTTGGGGGTGAGGCTCTCGATCGTTCGTGCGATCGGGAGTCTTCACTTGGCGGTCGTGCTCCTGGTCCTCGATCAGGGCACGATCGGGCGGGTGGTGCTGGGGTCGTTCCTCAGGACCACTCAAGTCCTGTGTACGCGGATGTAAGTCGCCGGACGGGCGCGATCGCTGAGCAGGCATTCCCTCGCCCGTCCTTTGATGTACCCTTGGGGTTATCGAGGTCTTCGATCGGACCTGTGAGGTCCAACGATCGGGGGGGTCGAGTGGAAGCTGATCAGGAGTCGTCCTCCTCGGAGGATGAGACTTCCGATCAGGCCGGGGGTTCTAACTTCCGGTGGGCTTTGGAGTCGGTCGCAAGGCGAATGGACTTGCCGATCGATGCTCCAGGGCCCTCACGGGGAACCGGTAGGTTCGCGTCGGCGCCAGTTCGTCGGCCGATCCGGCTCCCTGTGGCTCCCGCGTTGGTCAAGTCCTTCGACAAGATCAACAAGGGAGTTACGGCTAAGAAGGATGTGGCTCGTACGGAGTCGACATTCCCGACTAGCCGTGTTCGACCTGAGTCGATCGACACCTATCGGACTGTAGAGTCCGAGGGTGGACATCAGACTTCCGTCCCGGTCGAAGACCCTAACCTTCACCTGCTTTCCCGGAAGCAGGGTACGGTCTGGTCAGCTTATGTGAAAAAGGCTCGCCTTTCTCACTGGCAGACGCTGTCTCTTCAATTGATGGGGCAGCTCTCGTTGACGGATCACCTGACCACTTTGGTTCAGGAGTTTGTGGACGAGGCGGATCTGGAGGAGGGGAGTCGCGCCAACATTCATGCAGCACTCGGCGTCTTGGCCGGAGTGGTCCATGCTGCTGAGCGTGACAGTGCGCACCTGGGCGCACAATTGGATCTCACCATGCGTGATGCCGATCTCCGTCTGCTTGACGTGTCCGCTACGGACGTCGCTGAGCTACGTGGGAGGCCGCTTTTCTCAGGCTATACCTACGCCAACCTCTCTCGATCGGATATTTCCGTCATGCGGGAACATCTCCGGGATGAGGCTATGGCCAAGGCTTTGCTTGGGAAGTCGGCGGGGTCTGGGACAGGCAAGAAGACCAAGGGTCAGAAGCCTGCCCAACCTCAGGCACCACATGCACCCGCTTCTACGCAGCCGCCCTTTCGGGGGGCGCAGCCTCCCCCTCCCCAGGGGGATGGCAAGCGTGGAGGCAAAGGGGGTGGACGCTTCAAGGGCAAAGGGAAAGCTTCTGGTAAGAAGTGACTCGTTGCGGGAAAGCGTAGGCTCTGTGGAAGGTTCAGTTCTGTCGGAATTCGATCTTCCACAACCTGGTCCAGTCGGGGGACGCCTGGCTCAGTTCGTCCGGAACTGGAGCGATCTGGCGTCGTCAGACAATTCAGTCGTGGCATGGGTGAAGTTCGGTCTCACCTTCAGATGGGAGGCTGGAAAACCACCGATCAGACCCAAAGCGTGGTTCTTCCCTGTGCCCGGCGATCGGGAAAAGTTTCAGCTTCTGCAGCACGAGGTGCAGCAGTTGCTAGAGAAACGTGCGATCGAGGTGGTCAAGGACGAGAGAGGATTCTATTCTCTCATCTTCCTAGTGCCGAAAAAGACAGGCGGGTGGCGTCCCGTTTTCGATCTGTCAAACCTCAACAAATTCCTGATCATACCCAGGTTCAAGATGGAGTCGGCGCTTTCCGTCCAGAAAGCTCTGTCCAAGGGGAAGTGGGCAGTCAGTATCGACGTCAAGGACGCGTACTTACATGTGCCAATACACCCAGCCGATCGGCGATACCTCAAGTTCGCTTTCGAGGGTTCGGTGTATCAGTTCAGGGTACTTCCTTTTGGAGTAGCCACCGCCCCTTACGTGTTCACCCGTATCGTAAGGACGATGGCAGCCAGGTTTCGATCGGTTGGAATTCAATTCCACCATTATATCGACGATTGGTTAATCATAGCCGACTCCCCGTCTCAGGCTATAGAGCAATCCGGGTTCGTCCTCAGGTTGGCGACCAGCCTTGGCTGGATCCCCAATTGGGCGAAGTCTCATCTGTCCCCGACACAGAGGTTCGAGTATGTCGGGGTAGATTACGATCTAGAGCGAGGAGTAGCTCTTCCTCCGCGGAAGAGAGTTCTCAAGGCGATTGCGGCGATGGAGGTCGCGCTGACGCAGTCGTCGATCACAGCTCGACAGTTTCTGTCCATCATCGGTCTGTTGGCGTCGATGGAGAAACAGGTGCCGTTCGGCAGGTGCTTCCTCAGACCCATTCAATGGTGTCTAGCGTTGCAATGGCGGATCCTCACCGATCGACTAGACCAAGTCGTATCGGTGGACGATCGTGCTCGGGAAGCAATGCATTGGTGGCAGGACCATCGGAATCTTTTCCGAGGGATGCCACTGGCGGAGTATCTGCCCGATCGGACCTTCTTCACCGATGCGTCAGAATTGGCTTGGGGAGCTCATATGGACGAGCACGAACTCTCTGCTGTGTGGAACACGAGCGAGAGGGCGTTGCACATCAATGTCCTAGAGCTGCGAGCGGTGAGACGTGCGTTCGAGATCTGGGGGCCTCAGAGTTCCCCAGGGACGAAGTGGTTGGTCTTCACAGACAACAGCACAGTAGTGGCGCACATAAACAAACAAGGTGGAACTCGCTCGAGTCAGCTTTGTTTGGAGGCCGAGTGTCTGATCAGGTTTGCCTTCAAGTACCATCTGTTTATCAGGGCGAGGCACCTGCCAGGTCACAGGAATGTCCTAGCGGACGCTCTGTCGAGACCGGACAAGATCATAGGCACGGAGTGGAGTCTGCATCCGGGGGTGTTTCGGCGCGTTTGTCAGGCGTTCGGGACACCGAACATAGACCTGTTCGCAACCTCTCGGAATCACAAGCTCCCGGTCTACTTCTCACCTCTGCCAGAGAGCGAGGCACTGGCTGTGGACGCGATGTCTCAGTCGTGGGACGGGATGTTCGGGTATGCGTACCCGCCAACTCGGTTCCTAACAGAAGTGCTGCACAAAGTAGCCAGGTCTCAGTGCGAGATTCTGTTGGTGGCGCCATGCTGGCCGATGCAGGCGTGGTTCCCCCTGCTACTGTCCCTCCTGATCGATGTACCACGGGTTCTCCCGATCGAGGACAGGTTGCTGAAGCAACCGGGGCGGGATATATTTCACGATTCCGTCCACGTGCTCAAATTACACGTGTGGAGGCTATCGAGCGATCCTTCCAGGAGGCAGGATTTTCTCAGCAGGTGTCCGTACATCTCGCGAGAAAGAATAGGAGATCCTCCTCTAAAACGTATGAGGCTAAATGGAGAGTATTCGTACGTTGGTGTAACGGAAGGCGCATTGATCCGCTCTCTGCCCCTCTGAATGCAGTGCTAGACTTTCTCTGCTATCTCTTTGATAGGCTTAATTTGAAGCCTACTACGATCGAGGGATACAGGTCCATGCTGGGCCCTGTATTCCGTGCTAGGGGGATCGATTTAACTAATAATCGTATCCTTGCTGATCTCTTGGCGTCCTTTAGGACGCAAAGGCCACGCGGAGTTCCTACTCTACCGGATTGGGACATGGCTTTTGTGCAAAATTGTCTTACTAAAGCACCTTGGGAGCCTCTCAAGGAAGTTTCCTTGCAGAGGTTAACTCTTAAGACTTTCTTGCTAGTTATGCTAGCAAGTGGTCGAAGACGCTCAGATGTCGCGGCGATCGACGTATCGCGAGTCGCATTTGGCGCGGATGGGTCCGTTTCCTTATACCCAGTACGTGATTTTATGCCTAAAACGCGTGCTGCAGTTGAGGGCGGGAAAGCGTTCTCCCCTATCGTAATTCCGTCACTGGGCGGTTACGTAGGACGGAATGAGCCGGACGCTCTATTGTGCCCGGTAAGAGCGCTGAAAATCTACATCGATCGTACCAGATCGATCAGGAAAGATCGCAAGCGGTTATTTATTTCCTATCAGCCTAATAGGGCTACGGATATCTCCACAGCTACACTATCCCGATGGGTGAAGGTTGTAGTGAGGACTGTCTATGCGGAATCAGGTGCTGACGATCGAGTCACTTACAAAATATCGTCCCACCAAATCCGACACATCTCGATGTCTTTGGCGGCCAGGTCGAATATTCCGTTGGAATATATCGTGAGGGCTGGAATGTGGACTAATTCTACGACATTCATCGGGTTCTATCTGTCCAATGCTGCCGAACTTCAGGACCAGTCGTCCAGATTTAGACTGGGTCCGCTGGTCGTAGCGCAAGCTGTTGTTTGAACCAGCTGGACAGAAAAGTCTTGGTTTTAACGTGCACGTGTATATAAGCAACACTTTGTGTTTGTGTTTGAGTTCTTTATGTTACGGTCTCAAGTAGAGTTCCGTTTTCCACCGATGGGTGAAGAAGAAATTCGTGCATGTCGGAGGCAAGCGATCGCACCGCTAGGTGAGTATCTTTATTATATTACTAAAGATATATCGAAAATGTAGCATTTTAGCGATTCGCTTGAAATCAAGACTATCGTCTGTTTTCATGACTCTCTAGCACTACTGCTCCACCGCCTATCCTTTGATTCTAAGGAGCATGTAGTAGTTTAGATTGGTGATGTATAAAATAAACTTCCCAAATTTTAATTGTAAATTTGCCGTTTATTGTTATTACTCACCTCTAAACTACTACAGTAAAGGCCCTCCCATCCATCCCCGCCAGTTGTGTGCTAGGGGCTTCCTTTTGTCGTTTTTTGGACAGAAAAGTGAAGCTTCTGCGCAGCTGCGCGCGCATATGCGCGGCGGTTTTGGCGGCAAAAGGAGCGCTCGAGTCATGCAGGCAGACGATCGTACGCGAATTTCTATCCAGAACGATCCAAAGGATCGAAAAGGAGCATGTAGTAGTTTAGAGGTGAGTAATAACAATAAACGGCAAATTTACAATTAAAATTTGGGAAATTTCTGAAATTCTTGACTTGTCTGACCATCAATATTTGTGTTGCATTCATTTATCATCAGAGAAATTATATCCAACTGCGAGTTGTAACATATACTCTGATTTTTCTAACTTGTTTACATCGGTTTTTGACGATATCTTTGTGATGCTAAATGGTATCGTTCTATAACTTGGCATACTTCACCTCGGAGACAAACGGCAATTTTCTACCAAATTTCAGACTTCTATCGCAATAATTGAAGAAGTTGGCAATCTACCCCAATGTTAAATTTCAGCTAAAAGCGGGATCTCGAGAATCTGAGCTTTTTCGAGGATTTTATCCTGTTTACATCCACCAGGATTCGAAGTATTGTTGTAATTTGAGACCAGATGACACACTGGGGGTGTATTTTACACAAACATGTTGATTTTGAAAGATTGCACTATTACAAAACCGAGCAAATGCACTAAATTGCGTGCGGACCCAGAAATTAAATGACAGGGCTAAATTTAACATAGGGTAGATTGCCAACTTTTTCAATTTTCGAGATAGAAGCCTGAAATTCGGTAAATAATTGCCGTTTGACTCCCTGGTGAAGTATGCCAAGTTATGGAACGATAGCATTTAGCATCGCAAAAATATCAGCGAAAAACGGTGTAAACGAGTTAGAAAAATCAGAGTATAGATACAAATACACTGTGTATGAATGAAATTCAGATGTTCCAGAATTTTGCATGAAAAAGACAAGCCATGATTGACATCAACACTGATCCTGACATTTATCAAAAGTGGCATAAGTTATATTGATCGTCATGGCGAACACACTGGTAGTCCATGCGATTACCAGAAACAAAATGTGGCACAATTATATGTGATCATGCTTGAGGTCATTTGAAGGAGATTTGCGTACCTTCTTATATTCACCATAATACTGATATACATACATGTACAACCAGTCTACCAGTAATTAGGCATTTCGGCATGAAATGCCATTATGGTTTTGGTTCAAGGCTTCTTCTTTCACTTCACGCCGTTTTCGTCACCGCTCGAAAACACCTCAACGGATCGACTTGAAGTTTTCACCATTGCTCAGACATATTATGTAGATGTGCTGTATAATTTCGGAGCCAGATCCGAGGTCCGTGAGGATGAAATTGATGTCAGTTTTTGGACTTTGTTTCCGTGCGATAACTCAAAAACTATTCAGGCTATGGCTGCAAAACTTTGCGTGGAAGTCCATATATAGCCAGATCCGAGGTCTGAGGTCCGTGAGGATGAAATTGATGTCAGTTTTTGGACTTTGTTTCCGTGCAATATCTCAAAAACTACTCAGGCTATGGCTGCAAAACTTTGCGTGGAAGTCCATATATAACCAGGGAAGAATCCCAACAATTTTGGGGTCATATGGTCAAACGACCTTTACCTAGAGGTCGAAAGATTTTTCACTGAGTCATCCATGAGGCTTCCTTCATATCTTGCAAATGGTGTGTCGCAGAGCGAAACAGATGTTATTTTCGTATTCATTGCCCGAGACAAACATTGGGGGTATTCGGGATGAACTTTTTTAGGTTACCGGTCTGATAACCTACTGGCATGGCACTGCGTCCGACGTCCGCCCACATTTTTATCTTTGAAGTTTACAATCGAATCCTTCGAAAATTTTCCACGAAAAATGCCTGATTTTGGACTTTGGCGGGCATTTTCTCAAAATCTAATGAGCAATTTGTCTTCTTATTGATGCGTAACACTCGTCATATGTACCCCTGTGATGTGTATAAGTTTAATACCATAGAATCGCTCAAAGTGGGCAATTTTCGCCCAAATGGGGCTTTCCCTTGTTAAATTCTCCTATGCTTTATATTTGGGACACATTATTCCAATTTAATATTGAGATTAAGAATCAATTGTGGACATATAGGAAATGATATATGCTGAATATTGTCGTGACCTGGAATTCGACCTTTGGCCTCATTTTCAAGATCAGAGAACAAAATGGCTAATATCTCGTTAGTTATCAACTTCACAGCTTAGGAATCAATTGCAAACATATGGAAAATGATATATGCTGAATATTTTCATGACTTTGAACTTGACCTTTGACCTCAAAATAGCTAATATCTCACTTATAATCGACTTTACAGCTTAGGAATCAATTGTGGATATATAGGAATATTCTCGTGACCTTGAATTTGACTTTCGGTATAATTTTCAAGGTCACAGGATAAAATATCTCACTTATTATCGACTTTGGAGCCTAAGAATCAATTGTGGACATATAGGAAATGATATATGCTGGATATTCTCATGACCTTGAACTTTACCTCTGCACTTAATTTCCCGGCCAGATCACAAAGTGGCTAATATCTTGCTAATTATCGACTTTACAGCTTATGAATCCATAGCGAACATGTAGGAAATGATGTATGCTGAATATTCTGGTGACCTCGAATTTGACCTTGACCTTGACCTCCCACTACATTATCACACCTCTGGGCTGAATGTTTAGGATGGGAAGAGGTCGAGAGATATATTTTAGCTTATATAATTTTTACAGATGATGTCAGGACGCTAAACCTCAAACTACTAAGTATGTCTTACCCGCCACCACTGAACGCTCAACTGCTACTACACTACATCGGAAGCCCCGACTCCCTCATCCATCGGACATGTTGTACCCCTTTCTTTTGCCTTTTCGCCCAGTGCCATACGCCAGCCGTGTATCAGTGTTTTTGGCTAGACCAGCTGTGTCATTTCCATTGCTCGCTCCCCTTTTTCGTCCTGATCGACTCCACTCCGGACTGATTGATGGCGGCTGTTCTGGAACAACTCCGCTTACACACAAAACGACTTTTACACAATGTCATTGTCGGTTGCGCAATCAGGCACTACCTCAACCAGGTCACTTATGGCATATTTGCCAACGAACAGTGGCGGCAGAATGCCTTCCGAAAGTTCTTGAATTTCAAGGATCCAGACGTCCTCTGCTCCAGGCTCCAAACCACACCCATGATCGCTCAATGACCATAAAGTAACGGCTCCCTCTTCTGTGGAGTGGTACTGTCCTTTGACACGGAATTGCTTCAGGTTTTTGGTTATAGGCTGTGAACCCTCAGATGATACATGACGTACTACTCAGGCAGGCATCCTGACACCAGCACTCATCTCAGCCACAGCATCCTGGCAACTCTCAGGGCACATCCAAGCCCAAGAAAAAGGCCAAGAAGTCCTTCCAAGACGTCCCCGCTTCAAGGAACTCCTCTCGAAGTAAGCGTGGATGTCTTCAGTCCAGTTCTGGGCAGAGAACAGTCTAAAGGGCGGAGTGGTGGCATCCCATCCCAGCCTTAGCAGTGATAACTACCATACATTGGAACCCTTCGAGCACCACTCGTCATCAGGGGCCGCTCTTCCATCGGCAGGGATTTTTGTTGGGAAATGATGGGAGCCAGTACTTCGACGGTGGAAGTTCTCAGGGGAGGTTTCCAAATCCCGTTCGAAAAGTCTGAAACATTCACTCGCTCCGAAACCTACCACTCTGCCCTCCACAACAAACGTGCGGGCAGCACTGCATGCCGAGATTAAGAAATGGATATTCAAGATCACTATCGAACCAGAAGATCCCAGGGATTTCCACAGCATAGTATTCTTGATCCCCGAGAGTTCACCGTTGGCGACTGGTGATCGTTCTCTCTTCCCTGAATCCTACTCTTTCAGAGTACAGACTCTGAAAGTCGTTATGGAGACAACTGTGTTCATTTCGATAGCTCTGCCGGTGGATGATTGGGCAGTCTCCCTGAATTCGAAAGACACGTTCATTCTCGTTGCAATGCACTTGTTCTCTGACTTTCAGTCTTCATGTGTCGGATCTGCTTCCGTGGTGTGATGCTCGACCGAAGCAAATCTCTTTCCGTCTGGCCATATCCCGGGGCGACTTTGTACCAGTCTTTCCGTCTGGCCATATCCCGGGGCGACTTTGTACCAGAATCAGCTCTCACTTAGAGCACTGGGTTTTTACAGCGCTATTCATAAAGTATACTAGTACGGAAACTTATGTGTATGGGTAGATTGGGTAGTTCTTATGGACCAGTAATTACTGTATGGATCAGCATTGGTTTAAAGCTGCTGCCTTCGAATGTATGCAATATTTTTTTGCAAAACCAATTTTTTAGGTAAACACATTTAATGCTACAAAAAGTGTGCTCAATGATCTTGACGATTACACTATTACAGTCCATCCGAGTTGTCTTTTTTATCCGTTTCAGTGCCCATTTTGTACCGGTTTTGTAAATAAACAAACGAAGTGTAACCATCAAACCCGAATGCAAACAAATGCTCAAATCGCGCTTAAAAGTCCACATCGAGTATTTTCCAGTTCATATGTGCATATATAGTGTAGTTGTGAGAAAATAGTAAGTGACATACCATGATGTGCGTGGAATTGTCAGTCTATCTCGCACTTCTATGCTTTGTTTACATTTGCGTGTGATGGATAGAGTTCCTGTATTTACGCGAGAACCGCCTGTTCAAATGAGCAAAATTTCCCTGAGGACCGGTTATTTTCATTACATTTGATGTGAGTATGTTTCATTCAGTTAGTTTAGCATGTTTAACATGAAATATAGTTTTAAAAAATATTGACTGGTTTCGAAGGCAGCTACTTTAAATGAACACACATGCGATAGATTTTGATACAGGCTTGACACATGTTTTCGTCATGGGGATATAAAAAATTTAAATTGTCTCCACATTGGACTGATGAAATTATCGAAATCATATTTCACAATATTTTTGGTATACTAAAAAAAAACTGTTCTCAAGCATTTTTTTCTAATATCCAATTTGCTATCTCTTTTGAGGTCTCAAGATCAACGAGATAATCAGAGATTGCAGACCCTCGCCCCTTCAGATTTAGTTACTAAAATCAAAGCTGATGACCCTTATTTGTGGACCTTGGGTGATAAAAGGGAATTTGGATAGTACGACCATCGATCATGTAGAAAATGATGTGGAATTGACTATAGAAAAATACAAAATTAATGAGGGAAATTAATAATGAGTATAAGCAGAGCTATTGCGACTTCTCGATTTTGACCTTTTCTGTGACCTTGACCTTGTAGTTCGACATTGGGCGATAATGGAGAGTTTTCGTCGTTCTACCATCGGCCGTACACCATACGATCGGGAATTGATCAAAGTTATATATATATACAAAAATAGTGTAAAGTTATTGACTACCGTCCGCTCTTCGGGATCCTCGAGGATAGTCCTCTCTCATCCGAGTCCTTGCGGACGCGCATCCGCTATTCCGGATCCTCGCGGCAGGGCCGCTCACCGGAGGTCGCGGCGGACACGGTAACTACTTCATCATTAACGGTAACCAGGTAACCGCCCACCCGACACTCCCAGGCCTACGGACACCGTTCAGAAACTAGTTCATCCCTACGGTGTTAACTGGCGGGGCCTGGCGAGCCGCGGTCTGCCTCGGGGACGGAACCCCGTACAGTCCGACATGCTGGCCAGAGCCTCTGTCACATGTCCCGGGAAGGGAGAGAGCTGGCGATCCACAGGGCCGAAGGCCCCCGAGTCAGCAACTCGTCTCTCCCAGCCCGGGCCTCCCCACGGAAATCGTCCCCAGGGCTCTAGGAGCCCACTACTCAGACCCAGGGAACACAAAGCTCATGGCGAGCCTCGTGTGCGTCCTAGTCTCGATCTTGGACAATCTCCTCGAACGAGTCGCTTCCAGTGTATATATAATACACCAGAAACTGCAGGGCGCACGCGAGGTTAAATCGATCCATTGTTATAGTTTACTGGAGCGTAAATTACAATACGTCGCCGTGGCAACGCACGCTCGAACGGAGCATGTCAAAACAAGGCCAAGTACAGAAAGGCCACATAAATGGCTTTTATGTTTACAATCACCTGCCGCGTGCTTAGGGCAAAATCGCCACATTACCCCCTTCTTACAATGTTGGTCCCCAACATGTTCCGCCCGCGCCCAAAATGCTCGAAACCCGACGAAGGCTTCGCATGGCGGGGGCCGGAAGAAGGCACGATGGCAACGCCCGGAAGTCACGGCGCAAACACTAGGACTTTAAGAGTCCCTTTTGGAAGAATGGGGAACTACCCCCGGACTTATGGAGTAAACTATAACGCGCTTTGCAATTTTGAACAAATCCTCATAAACAAGCTAAAATTTTGACCGAGGTGGTCCAAAACCGTGTGATGACCTTGAAAGGTCATCCATTATAAAAGGACGGTGTGTCGAGTCTTTGGAATATCTTTAAGGTTAGACTTTAAATTTAGAAATTTTGTAAAACGACACACCGAGTGATCAAAAGTGATAGTACCTCTAAAATGTTGCCGACCGCCCTGCCGGCCGGCTCCTCAGATCCGCAGAGCGGGTCTGAGGCAGGGCGGAGCCGCGGAAGCGACTCCGGCACGCCCGCATGACATATGTACATCTAGCAGACACACATACACCTGCGGACAGCTGTCGCAGACAGCTATCAAAGCCAACGCGGCAAGCCGCATCGACTGCCAGTATCTGTATACTGCAACCCGCACAGGCCTGTGTACAGACACGCAGATGGACGGACGTCTGCACTTTCATGCAGCCGCCCGCCCGCCCGCACATCTTCAGCACGGCCCGCATGGGGAGTTTACAACTGACAAAATCACCCGCATCTCGAACACCGGACACGCGGATCCCGCGGAATCCAGCGCCGCATCGGCGGACGAAATGCGGATGGCACAAAACACATGTGCTACACATCTGGAGATTAATGAAAATCCGAGAACGACATTTTTACATATATATACATGTAACAAATGACAGCTATACTACACGTGCAGCAATGCACGCGGTGTCGCTGCAAAACTCTGTCCCCGGTCATACTGACACACTGCCGTACCAACATACAAACACCATAAAACTCATGCGGAGGCAGTCATTTCCCTCCGGTGACTCCAAATCAAACCATGTATACGGGTAGAAACGCATTTCTATCCCGGGGGACCTCGCAAATAACTACAGTAATTAAGATCAGTCATTAGCTAAAGCTTCCGCACTGGCGGTAAATGACGTGAAATTAATCACCAAAGCAAGGTAGAAATTGGGCATAAAATTGACAGTAACCACTAACTTGTGGCTTGTACGAATATGTCAGACGAAAACAACAATAAATTGCCGTTCTCCAGTCTTTTCAAATATCACAGCAATCCGTCACTGTCAAAATTAGCGCAATCCCTTACACCCCTCTCGCGAAAGCAGAAATCTCCCGATTTCTTACTCTCTTTTGCACCGGAAAGGAAATTTCACATACTTGTCTCACTTTGTATCAGTAAATGAGCAAGAACAGAATTCTCCAGAGACATGCCGCACACTTGTGGCTTATAATCCTCCCATAAATAATAAATGAGATGGAAAATAAACAAAATCACTCCCCATAGCCGCTGGCACGCTTACAGGGCGATCGGACATACCCATGACGTCCGGACAGACAATCGGGCGCCCTATGGGCGTTTGCAAAGCGCCCACTAGCAACCCCGACGTACTGCCCGGCCGCGGAGCGGTGCCCGATCCAGCCCAGAGCCTCCTCAAACGACTACCGGAGCGCGGAGCCAATAGATTTAGACGCGGAGCCGGCATGGTCCATAACCGCACTGGTTAGGGGGCGAACCCTTCATACCGGCGCCCAATCTAGAGGCGCCCAAAGATGGTGAAAGCAATAGCCGGCGGACGTCCGGGGCTGCCCGCGGACGGAGTCCAGGACGGACGTCTACCATTGTACGGCGTATTGCCCTTATCCAATGAAGATGAAATTGGAATTAGAAGCCACCACAAGTGTTGCGCATGTAATATACGACCCCCTTCTTAGAAGGAGGCCGGGGTTCCGGTCATTCCGGCCGGACCGCGTATTGTAAGGTACGATCCGGACGAGAACGAGCGTCACCCGCTGCCGCGGCTGGTCCGCACACGCGGACTTAACAACCGCTCCATTATCATAATGGATAGTCGGTTTCCTGCCGTAAGAAACCTTAAACTACTATAACCGCAATTACAGTAGTGGCTCACGGGGGATAACTACACCGAAGTGCGTCATCTTAAAGCGCCGCGGACGACGGACGAGTCACGCGGACGAACCGCGGACATCAGTCCTCATCTGCGGACACTATCCCCGCGTCCAGAGCCAGTTCCCCAAATCCGTGGGAAGACGCTTCTCCCGTAGCGGACGTAAATCCCAACCTCAGTCTGGCCATATAAGAGGTTGTCCCGGGACCAGGGGCGTCCGGCCGAATCAGTAAATTCGTCCGGCCAGCGTAACCGTTGTGCGGAATACGCCGGACAGCCGTCCATAAGGTGCGGACAGGCCATCCGCACGTCCCTGGCGCTAGAAACTACAGGAGGGCGGATGCGGAGCGGCGGCGTTACGACATGAAAGTCTCCGCGGACCTCAACTCCGAAGATGGCCACAAAGTAGCCACCCGCGGAGGTAAGTCGTGCGGACTCTCACGGAACGACCTAAAACCCATCCATAGTATGACAGACGGGTACCGCAGACGCATCCGCATGGGCGGAAGGTTATTCCCACCCATACCGGGCTGGCGCACGTGGTTTCCGGCGTGGCCGCCCGTCATCCGCAGGTACTGGAGGGAGTGGAGGTACCTGCGGATCGCCGTCATCTGGCTGATAGCCACCCAGTCCATCATCTGACGGGTCAGAGAGGTCCGGGAGGCCCACCATACGGCGCACACGCTCGTCCGGAGTCCGCGGATGCTGACCGGACGGATCCCATACGGGAGCATCATCCGGTTCCGCATCTTGAATTAGCGGATCCATGACAAGCGGGCCCTCGTACTTCTTCAGATTATCGATATGGACAACCAGAACCCTGTCCGGATCGGAATCCCTCCGGATCCGGTAGTCCACATCTGTCACCTGTTTCAGTACGGTAAACGGGCCTATCCACGGCTTAGCAAATTTATTGCCTTGCTTAAGCGGCGGATAATAGTAGCGCACCTTGTCGCCTTCCGCAAAAGCTGGCCTACCCTTAGCATGGGCGTCATAGCCTCGCTTCTGCCGGAGGGCAGACTTGTCCAGGCGCGCGCGCGCGCGAAATCATGGGCGTTCGCCAGGGCGCGGCGAATCCACTCCACGTACTCCGGACCGCACTGGGGTACTGCGCCGGTCTCTGCCGCAGTTGGATACATAATATCCACGGGCAAATTTAGCTCCCGGCCGTACAACATCGCGTGCGGAGTAACTCCGGTCGAAGAGTGGACCGACGACCTGTACGCCATTAAGACATACGGGAGGTGGTCATCCCAATCATTCGCACGATCATTCACAAAGGCCGCCAGCATGTTGAGGACCGATCGATTAAAGCGTTCGACCTGGCCATCAGACTGGGGCCTGTAGGGGGTGGTCCGCACCTTGGTACTCCCTAGCATCTGTGCTAGGTTCCGGAACAGGTTGCTCTCAAATTGCGTGCCCTGATCCGAATGTACCTGTTTAGGTACCCCATGGTACACCACCCATCTATTCACCAATAACCGAGCTACCTCGTCCGCAGTCTGGCGGCGCAGTGGGTAGGCGTCGGTATACTTGGTAAAATAGTCGGATATCACCAGGATGTACCGGAAACCGCGCGGGGTGACCCGGTGGGTATCCAGTATATCCAAAGCTATCCGATCAAACGGCGCGCCCGCCTTAACCGTGGTTAAGGGGTGGCGGCCAGGAGTCGGGACTCCTTTGCGAGCTTGACACCGAGGGCAGGCTGCGCACCACCGTTGCACGTCCAAGCCGCTACCAGGCCAATGAAAGCGCTGTTGTAGCCTATGGACGGTCCTCCGGATTCCCAAGTGACCGGTCACCCGGAGGTCATGCAACTGGTGGAGTACTTCTTTCCGCAGCTCCGCCGGAAGCACCAACTGCCATATTGGAGGCAGTGGGGTCGGTGGCTCATAGCGCCGGTATAAGAGGCCATCCCTCAAGGAGAGTCGTTCCCACTGAGATACTAGAGACAAGGTCTCCTCCCTGTAGGTCTTTCGCTCATCCTTCGAGGGCTTCTGGCCGGCCTCAAGGGCTGTGATTACCGGTGCCAGAGCTCTGTCAGCTCTCTGCGCCGCAGCTATCTGCGCCGGAGAGTAGCCACCCAAGTAATTAGGCTCCTCATCCGTCGCGTCCGGCTGCGCCGCAGCGGCCATCACCACAGGGGGCAAGGACCGCTCATACTCAGACTCTCCAGAGGACGAGGGTACCCACGAGGAGTACACCGCCGGACTCGAGGAAGACTCGCTGGAGCTGAGCCGCACCTCCGCTTCATATGCGGGACGCCCTCGCCGATATCGGCGGGTCCGCGCGCGGAGATGAGCCCTAGACGCTCCGGCCGCCGTGTTGTTAGAGGGGGCGGCGGCCTGCGGTCTCCCCGGAACGTCCAATTCCGAGTCTGAGGACGAATCCGCGGCTTGCTGGAATGGTGCCATTCCTGCACAACCCGGATTCTTGCACTTATGACAACGGGACAGGCCGTCCGCGTTGCCGTGCAACTTACCAGCGCGATGCTCTATCTGCATGTCATACTCTTGGAGTTTGACGAGCCACCGCGCCACCAAGCCATCGGCCTCACTATAGTTGAGGAGCCATCTCAGCGAACTATGATCAGTCCGCAAGCGGAAATGGCGTCCCAACAAATAGTGCCGGAAGCGCTTGGTCATCGTAACCACCGCGAGCAACTCGCGATGAGTGGTACAGTAGTTCATTTGAGAGCGGCTCAAGGCCACACTCGCATAAGCTACTACCCGCTCTTGCCCGTCCACGATCTGCGAGAGGACACCGCCGAGCGCGAAGTTACTCGCGTCGGTGTCCAGGATGAACTCGCAGTCCGGACGAGGGTGCCGCAGCACCGGGGCCACTACCAAGGCCTGCCGGAGTCCCGAGAAGGCGTTAGCCTGCTCGGCGGACCAAACAAAATCGGCGCCCTTTTCCGTGAGGATAGTGAGGGGACGCGCGATCTCCGCAAAGCCGCGAATAAACCTGCGGTGGTAGCTCGCGAAGCCCAAGAAGGACCTCACGTCCACCACGTTACATGGCGGAGGCCATTTCTGCACGGCCGCCACCTTTGCGGGGTCTGGTCTCACTCCGGTGCCCGTTACCATGAAGCCCAAGTACAGGATTTCCTGCGCGAATAGCTCGCACTTACTTGGCTTCAATTTAAGCCCTGCTCCGCGGATGCGATGGAGCACCATCTGGAGGTTGGTGAGGGTTTCCTCGAACGACCGGCCATACACGACGACATCGTCGATGTAGACCATACATCGCTTCCAGAGGAACCCTTTGAGTACCATCTCCATGAGGCGCTCGAACGTCGCTGGTGCGTTACAGAGCCCGAACGGCATTACCTTGAATTGGTAGAGCCCGTTCTTGGTAACGAAGGCAGTCTTCGCCCGATCACTCTCCTCCATCTCCACCTGCCAATACCCGGAGGCCAGATCCAGAGCACAGAAATAGTGCGACCCGGCCAGGGCATCGAAGGTATCCTCAATGTGCGGGAGAGGATATGAGTCCTTCCGCGTGGCATCGTTGAGTTTCCGATAGTCCACGCAGAACCTCCACGAGCCGTCCTTCTTCTTCACCATAACCACCGGACTGGCCCAAGGGCTGTCACTGGGTTCGATGATGTCCAAGTCGAGCATCTTTTGCACCTCCTGGTCTATGACCTCTTGGTGCACTATTGCTGCCCGACGAAGACGCTGCTTGAGAGGACGCTCGTCCACGAGGTCGATGCGGTGCTTGGCGACGTCAGTCTTGCCAACCGCACCATCAGGACCCATGAACACATCCGCATACTGCCGCAGCAGTCTGCGGAGCGCTTGGCGCTGCTCTTCATCCAACCGGTCCTTCGGAACCCGAGATTCCAAATGGTCCGGCAGGGTGAACGGATCATCTCCGGCGGCCGCCGTCGCGCACGCAGCGCGGCAGACCGGATCGTCGGGGATGACACGACTCGAAGCCGCGGGAATAGCAGTAGCTGCTATGCATCCGCGCTTCAGTACAATCGGAGCATCCGTAGGATTCACCACGAGGATGGGCATCGCGCGGGGGTTGGACATGACCAGGGCCCCACCCAGCACGAGCCCAGTTCCTGCGGCGAAACTGCTCACGGGTTGCACTATACACGGACGACCATCGAGGGGCATGCGGGGACGCCGCGGCCTCGTCTCGATGATCATCTCACTCATCGGCGGCACTACTACAGTGCGCGATGTCCGCATCTGGAATGAATGCATCGGGCCCGAGCGGAAGAGGAAGTGCGTGTCCTCTCCCATCCGGAACTCGCCAGCGCTAAAGTTGGCAATCACCCGGTGGACCCGTAGGAAATTCATCCCAATTATCCCGGCCGCTCCGATATCCGCCACGATCGCCTCTGTCAGATACACCTTGTCCCCAAGGGTAATAGGCAGATCGATGATGCCATGGATACGGATGCGGTTGTCTCCCGCTCCGTAGAGCTTGTACGGTCCGGGATCTCGCAACTCGAGGTTGCGGAGTGCGGGCTCCTTCCTAAACGTTCCGGCGGCCACGAGGGTCACCTCCGAGCCTGAGTCTATGAGGAACCGGACCGGCTCCCGTCCGAAGGACAGGGGCAGGTACCAGCAGGGGTCCCTCACCAGCGCGCAGGTCGGGCGATACCTTTCGCACGCGCTGGGCTCATCTACGGAGTCCTCGCCATCCGCCTCAGCCGCGGAGGAGCTAGACTGGTCTCCAAGGACTACTTCCGGAGAAGTCATATCCACTTGGGGTCCGTCCTGCTCATCAGCGGGTGGGGCGGCATCGTTTGCCACCGAACAACTATCCCCGGACGCAGTGTTGGTCGCCACCACGTCCGGATCTAGTTTCCCTGCCGCGGGTTCCGATTCTGCTGTCCCGGAGGACCAGACCGGAAGGAATTCCTCCGTTGCGGGCCAGGGAGAGCTCCCTGGTATCCGCGCGACCGCAGGCGTTCCAACAACTCCGGACACTTCAGCCAAAAGTGTCCCTGCTTTCCGCAGAAGTAGCAGGGACGGTTCTGAGCTGGTCCGGAGGTGAACGCGCAACATTCTGCGGCTCCCGGAGCTTCGAGCCCGGCGCAGTGCGCAATCATCTGCGCGGCGCCGAGGTCGTATTCCTCTATGTCGCACTCGTCCGAAGGCGAGCGCGGCGCGGCGACCGGTGCCGCATGTGCGGGCGCCCCTGTAGAGGGTGCCGGCGCACTAACCCACTGCTGGGTAGGTTCCCTGGCGGGTTCCCGGACGACCGGGTCCTGCCACGGGGTTACCTGCGATGCCTTGACCGGAGGAGGAGTCGCCACCTGCGCGGGTACAGCCGAGGCCGGAGCCGAGGCTGGAGGCAACTGTCTAGGACGGACAGCCATCTCAAGCGCAAGCGCGGAGTCTATCGCCTCCTCCATCGATCGCTTTTCATGGGTGGCCAGCCCGTACGCTAGGTGGTAAGGCTGGCCATCGATGAACTGATCGATCAGCATCGTCTCAAACCGTCTGGAGTCCATGTCCGGAAAAGCTCTCCGGCCGAGTATGCGTAAGCTGTACGCATAGTCTGTCACGGACTCAGTCGGCTGGCGGATACGCGCCTTGAACTCTCGTTCAGACTGCCGCCGATTGGTCGTCGGCAGGAACAGCAGGCGAAGTTGACGAGCCACCTCGCCGAACGTCACTGTTCCTACCGGCAGACACGGCATCACTCGGAGAGCTTTCCCTTCCAGGCTCCCCGCGAGGACGTGTCCAGCTTCAGGCTGGGACCATCCTTCGTACACGGCGGTACGCCATACCTGGAGCAAGTAGTCCTCCAAGTCGGCGTTATCCCCGTTGAACCGTTTCCGCCACGAAGAGTGGTCGGGCCCGTCATCGCGTTTGCTACGCGCCCGACGTGCGGTCCCGGCTCCGGGGTCGTCCGTGTACTGCGGCAAGTTCCGCGCGCTTCCCGCGCCTGCGGCGGAGTCTGCCGGAGCAAACATCGACGCCGCGGACATAGGAGCAGGGAAGCTCACGTTTGCCGCCGGGATCATTCCCGCTGAAAACCCACTCTGGCTAGGTGCGGGCGGGGCTCCCATTGAACCTACTGGGTAGGCTCCAGAAGGGGCGGCAAAGCTTGGGGCCGAAGCCGCCTGTTGCCACTGCCCGTCCGACACACTGTACGTGCCAGGGTAAGTCGACCACGCGGCTTGCGCTCCAACCGTCGGAACGGTCGACGCGGTCGCCAACGTGGTGCCTCCGAGCCGCGGGGCAGGCGCGGGTCCCATTGCGGGGGCCACTGGCGCCTGCGGACTCGGCAGGACTTGGGGAGGGGCTACTGGCCCAGACATCCCCGGACTTAGGGTGACCGACGGGTCAACGCTCGAATGCAGCTGATTCCGCTTGAACAGTACAAGCGCCTCGGATATCAGCCACCTCTCCCTCTCCGTCAAAGGCCCCGAGTTGCCTTGTGACAGCGGAGAAGGGGAGCGGTTCCGCCGGTCTGATCGTCCCTGATGGGGCGACCGGGCGCGGTCATAGCGCCCGAGGGGGGCCAGCTCGCCAAGTGCGTCGGTGAGCTGATCCACCACACTGCCCGGTGCGGACCGACCAGAACCCATGCCGGAGGCTCGCGAGGGAGCCCACCCGGCCGGGTGCGGCATCTGGTATGACTGGTCCGCTCGTCCAGAAGGACCCGCATGCATTGGCGCTCGATTCCGGACGCTCGAAGGCGTCTTAGGGAAGGGTGCCATTTGCCACGGATCTGTTCTGGGCACGGGCGGGCGCGGCGTAGAGCCGTTGCCAGCTCCACCCACCGCGCCTAACACGTCAAGGTCCGGCCTTGACGGCAACTCCTGCTGCGGCCCCGCGGGGCCCGACTCTACGTCCGAAGACGGAGCCAGGGACGCCGGAGTCGTCTCCGCGGATGGGGTCTTGTCCACGGAGGTTTCCGCGCGTTCCTTCCGGCCGCCGGAGTCGTCCGGAGACGTCTCACGGTGGCTGTCGCGCGACCGGGTGTGGTCCGCGACATTTCCACCCTCATCCCTCCCCTTGGGTTCATCGGCCTTATTTTTGGCCTTATCTTTCGCTTTGGTCATTCTTTGAGACGTCCTTGAGGAGCGGGCGATCCCCAGGGACTAAGGAGGCTACAACACTGTGACGGTAGGCTGCGATGGAACACTGTCGGACTGATCCTGGTCACGGCACCAATGTAAAGTTATTGACTACCGTCCGCTCTTCGGGATCCTCGAGGATAGTCCTCTCTCATCCGAGTCCTTGCGGACGCGCATCCGCTATTCCGGATCCTCGCGGCAGGGCCGCTCACCGGAGGTCGCGGCGGACACGGTAACTACTTCATCATTAACGGTAACCAGGTAACCGCCCACCCGACACTCCCAGGCCTACGGACACCGTTCAGAAACTAGTTCATCCCTACGGTGTTAACTGGCGGGGCCTGGCGAGCCGCGGTCTGCCTCGGGGACGGAACCCCGTACAGTCCGACATGCTGGCCAGAGCCTCTGTCACATGTCCCGGGAAGGGAGAGAGCTGGCGATCCACAGGGCCGAAGGCCCCCGAGTCAGCAACTCGTCTCTCCCAGCCCGGGCCTCCCCACGGAAATCGTCCCCAGGGCTCTAGGAGCCCACTACTCAGACCCAGGGAACACAAAGCTCATGGCGAGCCTCGTGTGCGTCCTAGTCTCGATCTTGGACAATCTCCTCGAACGAGTCGCTTCCAGTGTATATATAATACACCAGAAACTGCAGGGCGCACGCGAGGTTAAATCGATCCATTGTTATAGTTTACTGGAGCGTAAATTACAATACGTCGCCGTGGCAACGCACGCTCGAACGGAGCATGTCAAAACAAGGCCAAGTACAGAAAGGCCACATAAATGGCTTTTATGTTTACAATCACCTGCCGCGTGCTTAGGGCAAAATCGCCACAATAGTTAGAAAAAATAATATCAAGTAGAACGGGAGTTATAGCCAATTATGTGATTTTCACGTTTTCGTTGCCATGACAACCGTTTTTATCTGATTCCGACAAAATTTGAGGAGGACCGAGCCACTGCCATACCGCTTCATCCCTATAAGTTTGAAGTCTATAGAACCATATATATGTTGTCGAGTTATGCTCGCGGAAGGACAGACAGACAGACCCAAATGCAACACCCTCTCCCCCTATCGGGGTGAGGGTAATTAGGGTCATTTTCAAAGTTACAAAATGGTTGCCCAGAGAGGAACACCTCACACATACACACAGTACCTTTCTATTAGGCCTATGCTGAAAATAAACTTGAACTTTACCTGTTTGTCCTCCATTCGCCAGTTTTCATGCTGGTAAGTATATGTCAAGTTACCCATCAATTTCAAGCTCAAGGTCACGGAAAGAGGCGCCATATTATTTTTTTTTGTTTTGTTCGTGAACATAACGTGATTTTGGACATTCGAGGTACTAATCTGTGACTATTCTGATTCAAGAACAAGCGGTTTACTCAGAAATATACTAGGAATATATACCTCTTATACACGTACTAGTACGCTACTGTCACTGTGTTATTCCAGAACAAAAATTCAGGTCTCCGCGATGTCGTGAAATCTAAAAATTATAATAATTTTGAAACACCAAAGAATGTTTTATATGAATATGTACGGTATAATAGAATACCACCAGAAACAACCCCAAAGGTCTTAGTTATGTAACATAATCACTTATTTCTCACGATGTTACATCAGTCTATACTAGCTAATGCATCTATTCTACTCGCGTTGATACAGATGTCCCAAAACAAAACATGTCAAATGTTATGTCAAAACATGGTATTTCATACCAAAGCATACTATGAAAACTGCCACGGTGGACGGTCAATTCACATATGCCCATTATTGATTTAATATTCATCGATTTAGTGAACTGTCGAGCGTGATATCGATTTTATTCCCGCGTCGATACGTACTTGATACTCTACTTTTTCACTCTGACCACCTTTTGCCATTCGCGCTAAGGGGGAATTGAATACAATCAAACCCACGGTCTTGGATGGACTCGAGCGCTCATGAAAAGGTATGTTCATTCATCAAGTTAATTACTATTTGTAAAAATTTGCATATCATCACGTGCCGTGTTATGACATATATTTCAAAGCTTCGCATCATCTGAAATGAGAAATATATGCCAAATACGCCTCGTGAACGCTTGAATGTGACGATCTTCATGATGGTTTTTGCAAACCTCGAAAACTCGATATGATTTTGAAGTTTGAATTATATCAAGAGTGTCTTATATATATTCAAAGTCGCATGTACACAGTGGAGCTACACTTTTCCACATGAATCATAGCAATAAAAGCCGTTTTCACGTTGGGTAATATAAATAGCTAGAGGGTGTGTGTGTGTGGACTGCTATATTCTAGCTTGGCCGTTGTCGGCCTGTTGTAAGGCTTCTGTTATATTGGTTAGGCCTATATTTGTTCAATACTTCGACCATCAATCTATCATTATCGACTGTGGAACGTATTTTGCAAATAACAGCAAAATATTACAGTGAAACGCACCACAAGCAACTCTCACGTATGGATAACTCCCACTATTATAGAAACAGTATATTGGACAACAAAATTGAGTTGGGACAGACAAACAAATCATAAATAACAGCAAAATATGTCAGTTTGACCCGAGCAATGTAATGGCAACAACATGAGAAAAACCCACCAGAAGTCTTCAGATATTTAAATTGTGGTGTTTTAAAAGAATAAAATTGGGTTAGAATTTGATTTGTCAGTGGAAAATGTTTTTTTTAACTAAATTTTATCCACGTTTCATTCACGTACTACATGCATTTGTATCAGAAAAAAACAAGGTTACTTCTCTGTCGATCAATCGTGGTTTAGTTACAATTGTGGACTTTGGTCAATCAATACCGCTCCCCAAATAATTTCAAGACCACAAAATTGAATTTTTTGCGTAATATTTTATAACCACACAAATCAAGTGTCAGTAAAACTTAGGCAGATCTAGGCTGACATACTGGATATTGATAATTCGTGAATAAAACAAATATTATCGCAAAAAGCTTTCATGGCCGTGCATAATGTTGAGTACACACAGGCGATTATTAAAGTACAATATAGCCTATATAATTGGCACATCCAACGGTCAATTTCTTTAATAACTAAACACTTGATTACGTATCTATCAGCTATTTTCATAAGAAAATGTTGGCTGCGATTTCTAGAAATAGCATTAACACGTATGTGCATGGCATACTAGTAATGTGGAACATGTCCGTAATGTCGATATCTGGTACACTTTATTATGCATCACCAAAGGAAATGCATCATAGGCCTGCTCGAAAGTTTGCGTATGTCTAGTGCATTCTTTGATATGAGAGTATAAAAATATATTGGCCTTAGTTTTACCATAGCTGCCCCTTCAGAGGTGGGTTTATCATCTGAAAATCGTTAAGTTGTCAATGTGTAGGCCTATATATATTCAGCTCAAGGAAGGTAATATGCAACATAAACTGTACAATTAATTCATTCCAATTTAGCATGCCAGCCATCGGCATCAAAATCTCCATCTCGTCACTGATGCATCCTTAGCGAATCGAGTCAAACGCCCTACCACAGACGTGGTGACATTTGCACGCACACGGAAAATCGATAGGCATCAAACATAATATCGATTGCAAAATTCTGATAATCGATTGGGCAGAAACACGAGTTTTCACAGCACCCTAGCTACGCTTGACACGTAGATCCGGCCATGCCCGTGAATCTTTGACTTGTGTGTTGGTCAGTTTGTCACACACATATCCCCCCACACGTATCTTCTGGAATACAGCTATTGCTAGACGAGGGAATACGGTGATTTATTGCTGGCGCGCGTTGCACGTCGGGATCGTTCGTTCTCTACACCAGAACCGTCGGCGGGTCAATGCGCCCGTCGTTTTACATTTTCACTCAGGTAAATTGATTAAACTATTTCGATCAAAATCATTACCATTGTAAAATTTCTGGGTTAATTTTGAGCCTATATTTGGTGATGGGTATCGGATACAGTAGGCATCCAACATCCAACAGTTTTCTACAATGTGTGATAGGCCTAACACATTTACTAACACGTGAAACGTGGGAACCTGTAGGCCCAGTGATGAAAAATGGAAATAAAATTCTTATCCACGATGCCCGAGAATTCAACTACTATCAAAACCCTTCTAATTTTGGTGACAAATGTAATTGCCATTTTTGCTCAACTAATGTTTCAATTCACTCGAAGTAGGTCTAATAACTCACGTCATTCTGGTGTCGATGTTTGTCGCAACCATGACGAATGACATGTAATTAATATATTATTAATGTACAGAGGTATCGACCTATTTGTTCATAGCGAACAGTTACCTTTGGCTGTTAAAATGATAAATCAAGTTTCGTACGTGATATATTTACTGGGGCACATCTACAAAGAGTACATGTAAATATTCAAATTGTAACTGACCTGAGATTAGTGAATCAATTCATACTTTCAAATAGATATATACTTTCTGAAAGAAGCAATTTACTTTTATTTTCACCACCTTGTACGAATCATCACTAATTGTTAAAAGCAATCGATAACCTATCATTAGGAATTGGAGTCAGTGACCTTTTACGAAATGATGAATTTCTCTTTTCAATTATGTACATTCTGCGTTATATTTGTATTCTCCTAGCTGTTGCATTAGGAACAAACCCTTGTGTTTGCAAGCATAGAACATTCCAACGTCACATGCTTTTGGATTTACCATATGCACTCAACACACGACACCGTCTTGTGACGGCACATTAGAAATTGAAAAACAAGTGACACCAACGTGTGACTGCACATTTAAAAATCAAGAAACACATAACACTGCCTTGTGAATGAACATTTAGAAATTAAGAAACACACAACACCGCCTTGTGGCTGCACATTTAGCAATTAATAAACATATTACACTGCCTTATGACTGCACATTTAGAAATTAAGAAACACATGACATTGCCTTGTGACTGCACATTTAGAAATTAGGAAACACATGATATTGCCTTGTGACTGCACATTTAGAAATCAAGAAACACACGACATTGCCTTGTGACTGCACATTTAGAAATCAAGAAACACACGACACCGCCTTGTGGCTGCACATTTAGCAATTAAGAAACATATTACACTGCCTTTTGACTGCACATTTAGAAATTAAGAAACACATGACATTGCCTTGTGACTGCACATTTAGAAATTAAGAAACACACGACACTGCCTTGTGACTGCATATTTAGAAATTAAGAAACATGACATTGCCTTGTGACTGCACATTTAGAAATTAAGAAACATGACACTGCCCCTCGACTGCACATTTAGAAATTAAGAAACACAACATTGTCTTGTGACTGCACATTGAGAAATTGAGAAACACACGACACTGCCTTGTGACTTCGAATTTGGAAGTTTCGAATTTGGAAGTTAAGAAACACACGACATTGCCTTATGACTGCAGACTTAATTTATTCATTTTCATTTCATTTCGAACTGGTCCATACAGTACATAATTTATGAGAACAGATACGTATGAAAAAGCAAGATCACGTGACAGAAAATAATAAAGTAAAAAAAAAAAACCCCAAAAAAACAACAAAACAGATCAAACGTAATATCACAGGAACATGCCTTCTGTTCAGAGATTCAGCCAATATAACACATGGTAATGTTGTGTACGCTACTTTACACTTGGTAATGTTCTTACTCTCGAGATTTGCACACACAAAATTCGTGTTCGTGACTTTAGCAAATGTGATACTCGGTGATATTACTGATTGCGATCACACAAATATTACACATGGTAATGTTAGCAAGTGTAGCATGTATAACATATGGTAAAGTTTTTCATGGGTTCAGGCCGTATAACGCACGGTAATGTTCGTGCCTAGGTTTAGCACGTGTAAGGTAAGATAGGGCCTATATATATAACGCATTGAGTCTGCAGGTTTATCGTTACGGTAGAAAATAATGTTGAGAGTTTGCAGGTTGAGCCCGTATAAAAATTTCAATGTATGTTTGCAGGTTAAGCGCGTATAACACAGTTTATATGAATGACAACGCCTACCAGAGGCTACCGCCCTCAGCCTCCTCCCCCACCCTGACCGCTGTCCAGGTGGAGACACCATCGCCCGGCAGGCGGCGCTCCAACAGCAAGTCCAAGGTTGGTAACTACTTTCTCTCCACATGTACGTTAACGTTTCTTATAATCTTGTATCACAGTTGCGTTTGTGCCCTGTTTGTCAATCCAGTGTTGTTATTTCATGTTATCGAGTTGATATTGAACGCGTGGTCATTCCGCTTGATATGCCGAGATAATGCTTACCGGTAACACGATATCAAGAGTTTCAAATGCAATTTTTTTCAATCGAAAATATCCTTAAGCAGACGACGGAGATTGTCTGGATGAAGGTTCGCATAGAGATTTCATCCCTATAATGAGTGATCTGAATGACCTATTATTTACATTAAAACAAGATTTCGGTTTCTTGATTTTGCAGGTGATATCTGTTTGGAAGCAGTGGCGGAGGTCGTGGCCCACAATTAACGTAGACAGACTGGTCAGGATGAGGCTACGGTGGCGTACAGTGGCCAAGATCCTTGGCGGTATTCTCTTCTTCAAGATCACGCTGTCCATGCTAGGTTCGCTCGGGGGTTCGGGCACGTCAGGTGTGGAATACATGGTCATGCCAGACGGGGCCATGGCTAGGGATATCTTAGCGAACGATAGCTTCGCCGGTGTTGGGATTAATACGACGGAGGCGCCCCCGCCGCCACCTCCGCCAATCCCGCCACCCGCGGAGGCGATCACGTGCGAGACTCTGCGAGATTATGCAAATTTGGTGGAGTCGGCACCGGAAGTGGATGAGTGGCAGACGATACAACTAGGGATTTCATTCGCTTTCTCTGCTTATTTCGATGATAGACTCGATGGGATAGCAGCTATTAAAGTGAATGCTCTAGCTGACGAATGGCTCGACGCACCCACGCCTTTTTGTCAACTATGGTTCCCAGACAGAGTAGAACCGTTCGCACTTACAGCAAATGTTACAAACTTCCCGGCACAACAAACTGCAAGGTAGGTTATCACTGGTGGGGGAAGGTGGCCTATATACTATATATCGTACTTCAACTGAATGAATTATAATAGAATCAATACATTGTGTGGGAATATTCATTATAAGCGACTCCACACACTTTAATGAGCCCGGTGACCAGAGATAGGTTTACCAGTACTACACGTACGAATGGTTTAATTCAATTACATGTAAACAATCGGAAGTCCACTAGGTTATTTTCTTGTGCACTACCCGATCAAAACATGAAGATCACCGTCAAATGATAAATAAATGATATTTATTCAAACAAAAAATGATTCTGAATTATATACTGTACATTGTAATAATAAGCACGAAATTCCATGAAACTCGAAATGTCATCATATCCAAATACTACATGTTTTACACAAGCGTATTCACATATATTTGAGTGGTTCTTTTTGTTGTCCGATCTCGCAGCTGTTGCATTCAATAAAACAAGAAAAAACATTAACTAAAGTCACATTTTGCTGGTAAATCTCTAGTAATTATCCACTTAAGTCATTCTAGGGGAGGATTCACAGCTTAATGTGAATTTAATGCCTATCATTAAATACATGTAATTATGCCAACTATACATATATTCGATGATTATATACGTGATACCTAGATATATTAATAGCAATGGAACTAGTATATGATGTTGTTTTATTCTTTTGTACAGTAAAATTGGTTAATATCAATTACTCAACAGCCCAATTTTAATGAACTCATAGAAACGAATTCGTCAGCTTTGACTGACATTTGAGTTCATTGGGTTGCTTGACACAACATCGTTAATCTGATATTGGGATGGACATAATATATTGTGCACATGTATTTGAGCACTTGTAGGACATATATTTTGCACTGATAATTCATCAACAAATATTGAACATTTTATTAAAGCAAACACTCCTCATCTCATTCACTTATTCACATGTAATTTGCATCCACCTTGAATACCGTACCTGGCCCTATTATGCTATATGCTAATCACTAACGCAAGCCTCTTTCACGTGGCAGTGTTTAGTATTGATTATCGATAGTTTTTATCAGGACCATTGAATAATTGTCCAAACACTGCCACTAAAGTTTCCCAATAAATGGATACATCGATTACACGAGAAGCTGTGGGTTATAATGACACGTGACTGCTGCTCTCTAGTACACATATGTACATATTGTCTGTGGCGGATTTAAGGCCCGATGATTGAACTATGTTTCAAAAGATCACGTTTTGTTGTGATATCAACGGTAGATCTCCTGTTTCCTTCCACGGAATGGTCTTACAACGACCACCCGTTCACCAAGATCCGAACCGACAAAATATGCCAATATAACCAAATTGTTGGAGAATTAATAATGTAGGAATTCGGTGTTAAGGACACTAATTTAATACATTGAACGGACATTGAAGCACAACATTGAAGCACACCACAGAAGAGCAATTTTCCATCGAGTCATTCTGAAAACGCTAAATTGGGGCTCATTTTTATAAATGTAACGTTTTTGATACTAATATCCTTGCGATAAAATAACATGTTTAGTAAAATACATGTATGCCCTTGAATGGGTTCTACATCAATCAAGCGTAACATACATATTTAGATATATCAATAGCCAATTCCCTACAATCGATAACCGAACATCAACAAAACATCATAATTTTCATCAAAAAACAATCGTTATCATTCCGAGTAACATTTACATTACCGGTATGCTGTTTATTTGCAGATACAAGTCCGTGATGTACACATGTGCATATAAGCCGACAGACCCGGAGATGCCCGCCCCAGTGGCGCTCTCAATGTCATCAGAGGCCTGCGGGAAACCTCTCAGTATGTTCAAACTACATAGGATGGACAGATCCAACCCCATAGAGAACCGACAGAAGATCTCCGTCTGCCTGGCTAGCCCCATGCGACTGAACTTCTCGGAGCCTGGCGAGATGGTAGACTGGATCGAGGTACACAAGATCTTCGGTGTCAGCAAGTATATTATGTATGAGCATGACATAGCGGACAATGTCCGGCCCTACATGCAGCACTACATCGACAAAGGCACCATGGAAGTTGTACGGTGGAAGTTACCGGCAGAGATTCGTGATCCGAGGGAAAGCATCAAAGCTTTCGGACAACTCAGTATGATTAACGACTGTCTCTATAGGAATATGTTTAAGACTAGATACCTCGCCTTCTTAGACTTGGATGAAATGATGGTACCTCGGGGAATGTCTAAGACATTGGAAGAGGTTCTAGTAACGACTTCTTGTCAAGACAAGGCCCAGACCATCATTCGAAGTGCCTTCTTTAGAAAACAATGGACGAACGATGAGAAGTATGCCTCTGACGAACGCATGGTCAAGCGAAGTTTGGTATCTCTACTAAAGACGAAACGCGAGCGGAAAGTTCTAGCTATCAACGTCCACGCTAAGTATATAGTAATTCCAGAGATGATAGATGCTGTTGAGACGTTGGCTGCCTTGCGGTTCATCCCCACAGTCGTCAATAACACCGGGGAGGCAACGTGTATTCTCCTAGCTAAGGAATGCCTACTGCACCACTATCGGTATTATGAGGAATTCTCAGGAGATTGGATGATTGACAGAAAACTGCACGAGTTCACAAAACTCATCGTGGAGCGGACGGGGGCAGTGTTCGAAGACGTGGCACGAATCATCCTCGCACAGCAACAGGCTGCTCAAGCGGCTGCAATAGAGGCCCAACCCGCACAGGCGCCTGATGAAAGCCCAATTTTCGACCATCCACCGAGCGATTCAGCTGGTTCGCAAGCCGTTGATTCCCCTGGGAATCCAGTAGCAGCCCCTGTAGACAGTGCCCAACCCTCAGATGCACAACCCCCGCCCAACTCTGACACAGGGAGCGATGTCGCACAACCACCACCGCCACCCCCACCATCTGTTCCTGACTCAGCGCTCCAGACAGCTGATGCCTCACAAGCTAATGCCAACGTCCCATCAGTGGTGCCAGCAGCCCCATCACCGCCCCCAGAGGGTGATGGAGTCCCTCCTGCAGCCCCCATGGATGCAGTCGGGAACTCTGCCCCCGCAGAGGACACCCAGCCAGGTGACAGCGTGCCTCTGGGTGGGGACGTGGCAGCCCCCGTGGAAGGCGACGTGGGGGCACCTGCTGGGGTGGAAGGGGAGGCTCCAGGAGATGTCCCGGCTGGATGAAGACTGGGACGGATAAATAGTTGACTTATTGAAGACATATTTATTGAAGAAGTATTTTATTACTCGGGATTGTCGGATCCTGTTGCCTGTGGTCGGTGATGTTTTTTTCTATCGTTTGACTTTTTCGTTCACATGTGACATCAACGTTAATCACTACAGTATATCCCAGCTTTCTAAAATCGGACTATAGATCCAGTCATAGGATCATTTTGACTCAAGTTATATTGTCACGTATTCAACAAAAAGATATCCGTAGCTCTGATCTTGATGACCTTTTCAGTATACTGCAGCCCTCTCCTGTTCTAATTTGTAAATACGGTATACATTGGTATTTATTGTAAATGTAATTAGTATCCAGTGAAAGTGTGTGTGATTGTCGAATGCGTAGCAAATGTTGAAATAAAAAGTAAATATCCATAACGATTTATTTTTGGTTACATGTACATACACCCGTTCACCAGTTCCCACACATGTGGTATACCTCGACGATCTGGCGATACTCAACGTGCACAACTGGGGGAGGACGCATTCGGGTGGCTGACCCACTTAGAGGGGCGAAAATTCTAAAATTCTTTTAAATAATCATCAATGCCACATTGTAAAGAAAATTTTTATTATATATTCTCTTCAATGTGGTCTTATGGGTAATTTTGACATCCTGTGGCTGCAAAATGGGTCATTTTTTCGGCCCTCTTCCACCAAATTCCATCATTTCGGAGCTACTATATTTGTAATATCCACCTGAAAATCAAATTACCCAAACTAGGTATGTTACTCAATTATTATTAGTAAGTATTATTACTATTTGACAAAATGCAGTCAAAGCTAGAAGTAAGCATGGTAAGGTCTAAAGACTTATATTTTGATCATCACATTACTAGTATTTTATCTAGTTCCAAAGTAAAGTTTGTTGATAAAATTGTCCCACCAAATACGAGGCATATTCCACCACTATCATGATTATAATGAGTATTCATGATGGCAGAACAGGAAAATAAGTTTCATAAAACTTTTGAAATCGAAAATTTTGATAGAGCTATACAGCTTACATGTACGTTTAATTTAATACCTTCAATGTTCAGCATGAAATATTAGCAGTATCTATTCAGATTGAGCTTAGTTATTCAACACAGCAACATTTCCCTTGATGAAGCCCATAGCAACAATGGTTGCTAGGGTTATACATGCTATCAATTTTATATTTGGCTGAAAATGAAAATATGATGATGTCCGTTCATTTATCTGATGCATACCATTTAGAACCAGTTTAGTTTCATGCTATGAAGTGAGCACTAAGCAAGCATGGCTGCTAAAGGCCTCTTCACCTGAGAAATGGTGGTGTACTACTTTACACAAACACGGTGTATTCTATAATATAGCCACAACTATTGATAATATACACGTGTGATTCCATGCAAATCAATAATATAACACTAGTAACATCTTGTGGTAAATAATCAAAACAAGCATACTGGTGTGACGTCAGGAATACTAATTAACATATCTAATGAGGCAGATATCATGGTGAAAATGTGTCCATTGTGTTCTACTTTATGAGTTGTCAAATATCAACATATGTATTGAATTTAGATAAGCATCGAAGTTGTACAATTTGGAGGAGTCAGACACATTTTGATTGACTATTCAGAAGTGACCAATAGGCTCAAAAAACGCAACTTATCATTTACTAGAAAGAAACTAGGATGGCGCCGAGAACTTCATCCAACTGTTCGCCAGTTTAATATCTCGCCGACTACACAATCAGATGTGATTATTTTGTAAATGGGTAAACGGAAACATGATCTGATCTTCTCTGTTATGTTTTTTTATTACTAGATAAAAAAAAATCATCACACAATTCACGTCACATCGCAGGCAATCAAGTGAATATTAGTTTTCTTTGTAATGTCGTGATTGCCAATATCGCAAATTGAATTGGTCTTGGTGTCCTGTTCCAATTCGTCCGGTTTCATTTTACCACCTGCTGATATTTTATGCTCAATTTGATATAGCATTTCATATATCGTTTTGTCAATAAGCATATTGCATATATATATATATCCGACATATCCATTTATGAATTTGTTATTCTGTTCCCCACTTGTGTTGCCCTTTTGCGCACACAATCAGTTTAAAAAAGACATGATGAAGCTGGTGACATTGTTGTTGAAAATCGACAATGTTCAAAATGTCATACGTACATTTAGTGATAACACAACTTGGGTGAATTTTCTTTATCCATGATCGGCAAGTATTCTGTATACACAGACATAGTCAATATACATCGCATGGACATCAGACACACTAACTCCAGCTAACAAACACAACAGTCACTTCTTATGAACAACTTTCAAAGACTTTGCCTCCAGATTTGATGCCTTGGACAGAATTTCGTCTTGAATCCCGCTGACGATGACTTTCTCAACTTTCTGTTAAAAGTAACAGCAGATTATTCAAATATTGTTTTGAGTTGAGGGCACTTGAGACTAACATAATGTTCATCATCAAATTTATGAGATATCAGTATCCCATGACTCAAGTTTACGTACCTTTTGCATAGCGAGGGCTTCAACCTGCTTAGTTTTCTTTGGTGCAATGAATCTGGCTGAAAACAAGAAAGAAATCGATTATGAAATGAACAATACTAGATCTCCTACTTTTCAGTACTGATGGTTATGGTCTCCCGGTCGCTATTTGATGCCGACCCTAGTGTAATACGGTATATGACCATGATCGTGTTCGTGATGTGAAAGCATGTCTAGAAAATCTTGGTTTTGGTAACAACAGGGACAGCGGAATATTTTTCCGGGGATAGAGTGGTCAGCATACGACCATTGATCATGGTGGAGTCTCTTTGGGTATAACTGCTCATGGGCGCGGACCTTTTAGTGGACACAGAACACGATAAATACTAGAGAATTGTATAGTGTAGCATATGCATGTATACATGTATAAGTGACCATACCACATCATTTTTCTTTACCGATATAATTTTGTTTGGAAAGTATCTTACTACCCTGAAGAGTTTAATGACTTGCACCAGTTGCACTACCAGTTGCAAGAAGGCATGTTTTATGTGGATTGTCATTAAAACAATATTCTGCCTGTAGAATTTTATAGATAGTTTATACCTAAACTAGACCACTTCAGGCCCCAACATTTTGGTCTGTTGGTGAGTAGTGACTCTGTCTACAGTAACCTTGGGTATTAGCGTGAAATAGGTCCCGCTACATCATGACGAGCAGTAACATCATTTAATGTTTTCAGCCAACTTATATATCTTGGAAAATCCTGGGAGGTGGATGGGTGGATGGAGGCACACACTAAAATCATAATGTCCAAAATAATTCACGATATGACCTAGATCTAATACCGACCCTTTTTTCCCCTTTTTCTCAACTCCGGCAACTAGCCTAGCACCAGCCAAAGCGACGTCGCTGGCCTCTGACCTAACATTATTCATGGGCAGTCTGTTATTGGGCTAAACCAGATAGTGTAGAACACTAAACCAGAGAGCGTAGAATTTACTAGAACTGTTCTAGCTACACTCTCTGGTAGACAAACAATATCGTCTTCTCTGAGGGCCAAAGGCCCTCAGAGAAGACGATATTGTTTGTCTACACTCTCTGGCTAAACTACACTGGCCAGCCTGAGCGACCCACCCAGAGCAAACCCGTAGGGACCTACACAAATGACATCGTAAATGATGAGTAAAACTGTGTTCGAACAATAATTTCAATGATTGCCTGTTCACAAGTGAGTCAGAATGTGTTCCGGGTGTACACCGTGTTCACACTCCAGTAGGCCTATTGTCAAATTGCGCAACAAGTTTTGATCGCGGGCGATAATTGAGGAATTTTACCGAACAAGGCCATTTTATGAATGTTTAACACAGTGAACTTTACCAAAACTTTGTAGTATAAATAAAACCTACCTCCTTTCTTCAATCCAGTCGGCTTTTGGTGTTTTTGTTTCTGTTTTACGCCACTAGGAAGGCTTTTCTTCTTCATTTTACCTTGTGCCATTTTTGTTGTTTTCGTGGATGACGGCACTGCCTAAATGTCGGAATCAATAAATAAACCCGTCCGTGTTAGCGGGCCCATATGCAATTTTTAGCATGTACAATTAATTTTTTCAATTCTGCAAACATTATATGTGTACTTTCATTGGCATGTCAATGTTCATGATTCGGATAATGTTCATGATTATTATTTACAACTCAGTTGAGTGTATATAAAAAAATTGATTTTATTTCCGAACCACTAACATAATAGATCTAGGCCTACCGGCGTAATTCAATTTTGACCCATGTTTTTTTCAGGATAATTTCTTCAGTTTTCAGTTAAACTCGTGAAATTTCAGCAAGTTTTATATTTCTAAGCGGCCTAATTGGGTATGGAGTGGTCAGAACAGTGAACAGAAAAAAGTAAAATAAAATAGGGGCCTAGTTCTCACCATAGTATGAGAAAACTCAAAACTGTGTTCGAACTTTTGAAATTAACATTGGACGCACCGCAGCTACATGTATATACAATGTATATCCTTCGTACCTCCATAAATTTTTGGTATTTCTCATTTTATTAGGGCGGAATGGGCTAATTATTTGTTCACTTTTCCATCTTCCTGAAAAGATTTATGAAAACTGTGGAAATTGTATGCATAGATCTTCAAAATTGAATAAATTATCGTGAATAAACGGGCGAGAGGGTGGTGAATGGCGCTGACTAAACTTGTGCAGGCACTCAAATGTACCCTCACGAGTGGAATAATATCATGTGATTAAGGTATTTCGGCAGAGACGAATTAAAACGGCAGAAGAAGAAAAGAAAAGAAACAAAATTCTGCTAAAACAATTTCGGCAGAAATGCTTTAACGGTTTCAGCAGATTTTTTTTTCTTCTTTCGCCGTTTTCGTTTCCGCGCAATAAATCGAGAACGCCTGAACGGATTGTCTTGAAATTTTCACGACTGCTCAGGCATATTGTGTAGAATGTAAATGTGCTAACTTTTGAGCCGGATCCTAGGTCCGTGAGGATAAAGTCAAGATTGGTTTTGAGACTTGGTTTCCGGACTATAGCTAAAAAAAGTATTCATGCAATGGCTGCAGATCTTTGCACAGAGGTTCATATACCCCCACGGAAGAACCCTATTGATTTTGGGATCAATCCGTCGAACGTGACCTTTGACCTAAAGCGCGGAATAATTGTTGCTGATTCATTTTTGAGGCTTTATTCATATCTCGGAAACCGTGCGTCGTAGAGCGAAACAGGCTGTGTTTTTTCGGACTCGTCGCCCTAGACGAACATGTCTTAGGGTATTGGGATGAACTTTGACATTGAACTTGAATTTGTTTGCTTAGTCAACATATGTTTCGTTTTTCGTTGGTATCTCGAAAATGGTGCGTCGTATAACAAAACGGACGTCATTTTCGGGCTCGTCGCCCTGGACAAACATGTCTAAGAGGTATTAGGGATAAACTTTGACCTGGACCTCAATTTTTTTTTGCCGAGTCGGCATTTTTCGTTTTCATCAATAATTCGGGAACGATGCGTTATGGAGTGAAACAGATGTTATTTTTGGACTCGTGGCCCTAGACAAACTTGTCTTATGGGTATTAGTTATGACCTTTGACCCTCGAACTTTGACCCGTGACACTTGATTTTGTTGTTGTTGAGTCGGCATTTTTTTTTATTTCCGCCGATTTCTCAGAAACATTGCCTCGTAGTGCCAAACGAACGTTATTTTTGGACTCGTCGCCCCAGGCAAACATGTCTAAAGATTATCAAGGATGAACTCTCACCCTGACCTGAATTTCTTTTACTCAGTCGGCATGTTTCATTTTCGTCGATATCTCGGAAACGGTGCGTTGTAGAGCGAAACAGACGTTATTTTTGGACTCGTTGCCCTAAATAAACATGTTTTATGGGTATCGAGGATGGACTTTGATCTTGACCTAAATTTTTTTTGCTGTGTCGTATTTTTCATTTTCATCGATATCTCAGGAACAGTACTATACATTATAGACCGAAACGGAAGTTATTTTCAGACTTGTGGCGCTAGACAAACATATTCTAGGGGTATTAAGGATGAACTTTAATTTACCATGACTCGGAATTTTTTTTTTTTTGAGTCAGTATTTTGCTTGTTTGTTTGGCGATATTATCCAAAGATTGTGACAGGAGTTTGGCCGTGATCATACTCCATACCTCACCTGTTTAGGCCGCTTCAAGATTGAAGCTCGTGTGTCGCCTAGCGACGTATTATTGTCTTTGCTCACTTCGTTATACTGTAACAATGGCCTTGACGTCACACCCTTGCTCTCGTGCGCTGCTAGCTTTATAGTCAGCAGCCCGTCTGGTTTCCTTTAAGTTGTCTCAGAGCAAGCAAAGCGAGAGGACGACGGTGAGGGTGGCCATGCATCCCCAGTCCCCTTTTCCTGGCTAGAAGGTCCGCGAGGACCCCGAGGACAAAGCCAATTGGGGACCGAGGAGGGAGGCTGCTTTGATCCGGGGACTCACGCCCCCATGGATTGGTAGTCTCTCGCCCTGGGACCGCCTCAACACGGGCTCTGGCAGACCGTCGGGCTGTCCAGGGTTCTATCCCTGTGGCAGACCGTAGGTGAGCCGGCCAGCAACACGCCCATGTGCGGGGTTCCAGAAGCCTGGTAGCCGTTCCCATGGCTCCCGGACTCATCACACCGGGCTACATTGCCATGATGATGTAATATCTGAGTGATGTATCGAGGCTGGACTTGTTCGGCGGACTGTTACCTGATTGTAGTTAAGTAATCACGACGCCCGCCGTGCCCGTACCCATCACTTGTAGTAAACATGTAAACACTGAAATGCCTCCGAAGCATCTTTAGGCCTTGACGTCTGGTCTTTTACAACACACTATAACTAGACGTAACGGCCTAGAGGCCTTGGGGCATTTCGATACACAACACAATCACAGGTGGACTGTTAATTACTGACAACTCTGCAACCGAAATGATTACGTAGATACATCCATTTCACTCTAAGACGACGGTTTCTGAGATATAAATGAAAATAAACAAGATATGGTCGAAAATGAAAAATGCCAACTCAGCAGAAAAAAAATTTGGCCCAGGGCCAAGTTCACCCAATATACACCTAAGACATGTTTGTCTAGTGTCACGAGTCCGAAAATAACGTCCGTTTCGCTCTACGACACACCGTTTCCGAGATATGGCCGAAAATGAAAAACGCCGACTCAGCAAAAAAAAATTTGGCCCAGGGCCAAGTTCACCCAACATACCCCTAAGACATGTTTGTCTAGTGTCACGAGTCCGAAAATTTCGCTCTACGATGCACCGTTTCTGAGATATGCAATCAGCCTCAAGGATAACTCACCAAAAATGTTTTCAGCCCCTGGGTCAAAGGTCGTTTGAGGGATTGACTCCATAATCGATAGGGTTCCTCTGAGACACTATATCAACGTACATGTCAAGTTTCAGAATGGTAGCACAAGTACTTTTTGAGTTATCAACCGGAAACCATTTGACACAAAAATCATCCTCACGGACTAACCGGACCTCGGAGCCGGCTCCAAAACAATAGGGTTCATCTATGTAATATGTGTGATAACGGGTGAAAATTTCTCGAAGATTTGTCGAGGCGTTCTCAAGTTATCGTCCAGAAACCGAAAAGTGAAAAAAAAAAATTCTGACAAAACCATAAGGGCATTTCAGCACGAAATTTTTGTCAGAATTTTTTTTTTTTTCTGTTGTGACGAGATGGTGTTGCTAGAATAAAGTTGACTATTTGAGTAAAAGCAAAGAGAAACGAATCATTATGATTGAGTGGCATTATCACTTTCCACATTGAAACAGTAGCGGATTTAGAGGGGGGGGGGGGTAACTGGGGTCAGGACCCCCCCTTTTCGAAAAAAAAAAAAACATATACATAGGCGGGTTCAGCCTTCCTGCCCGAGAAAAATGATGTTAAAACACAATGTTTAAGAACAAGTTGATCATGGTGAGTTTGTTCGAAATGTATTCTCAGGAGAGACCGGGAAGCTACCACAGGACATAAAAAGTGGTCTGGCTTCTGGGGGTCCTTCAGCAGGCCAGGGGCCCCCCACCCAAATGTGCAGATTCCCTTCTACGTTTTTTTTAACCAATTTTTCAGGACATAGTCATCAATGAATTTTTAAGTGCAATATATACCGAGGAGAGCCACTAAATTAATTCAGAACATAAAAAGGCTATGATTTCTGGGGCCCTTCAGTGGGCTCAGATCCCCGGCCCAAATGTCCAGCTTCTCTTTCACCTTTTTACAAACTTTCCAGAACATGGTCATCAACGAATTCTTAAGTGCAACCATTCCCAGGGAAGGGCACAAAATTAGTTCAGAACATAAGGAAGGCTATGACTTCTGGGGCCTTTGGGCAGGCTTCAGGACCCCCGTCCCAAATGTGTAGCTTTTTTTTTTCTACATGTAAATTTTTCACAAACTTTCCAAAACATGGTCATCGATGAATTTTTAAGTGCAATTTATTTACCAGGAGAAGGCCACAAAATAAGTTCAGAACATAAAAAGGGTTATGAATTCTGGAGCCCTTGAGCAGGCCAAATGGACCCCCGTCCCAAATGGATAGCTTCCCTTCTACATTCTACCAACGTTTCCAGAACATGGTCATCGATTAATTTTTAAGTGCAATTTATTCCCAGGAGAAGGCCACAAAATAAGTTCAGAACATAAGAGGGTTATGAATTCTGGAGCCCTTGAGCGGGCCCCAAAACCCCGGCCCAAATGAATAGCTTCCCTCCTACTTTCTACCAACGTTTCCAGAACATGGTCATCAATGAATTTTTAAGTGCAATTTATTCCCAGGAGGAGGCCACAAAATAAGTTCAGAACATAAATAGGGCTATGACTTCTGGGCCCCTCAGCAGGCCCGAACCCCCCCCCCCCCCATCCCCCAAGCCGAGACGGTTCGCTTCGTTTCTAGCTTTTGCATTTATTATGGAAGTATGGCGATAAATGGGTATTCAAATGAAAATTATACCCAGGAGATGCCATCAACTTACCTCAAGTCATAAAAAAGACTCTGGCTTCATGGTTTCTTGAGCGGGCCGCAGACCCATACTGGGACAGGCTCGCTTCACTCACAACTTTTTTTTTACAAAAATACCAGGTGCAAGAAGTGGGATTTACACCCAGGAGATACCAGGAAGCTACCACAGGACAGAACAAAGACTCTGGCTTCTGGGGCCCTTGAGCGGGCCCCAGACCACACGCCGTATAATGTTGGACCCCCTCTTTTCAATTTCCTGGATCCGCCCCTGTGAAACATCACATAACATATTGGTCCTCTTTCAAATGGGTTATTTTCCTTTCCTATGGTTACTGAGGTTCACTTGGTTTCACTGATACTGTGTTGTTTCGCGGCACTGCTCTTGGTCGAGTACGCATGCGCATCTGAACTGCCATGTGCATGTCCTCATAGATTTGCAGTGTCAGCTCTGGAAAGTCAATAATGGCAGGGAAAAAACGCTACTATCTCAAATGAACTATTCACAGTAGTAATTATTGAAAACGTTTAATTAACAGCTGTCTTTTTTGTGTTTTTTCACTTTGGATGTGTAATCTATCTCGTTAATTCTGCTCAATAAAAAAGCTAAGTTCACATTTTTTATTGGAACCAAGGAACAAACATCACCAAACGCTATACCCGACAAGCAATAGGTGTCGAGGTGAGATCACCTTGAAATCCAAAATAATTATAAAATGTCTGAAAAGCAGCTTGCATACAGACCCTGTGAGTTTGCTGAAGAAAGATTTAGCAGCTTGTGACGTCAGAATTGGCAATTGCTGCGGTCCTATATTGTCTCCGAATTCACCATTTCAGCGGATAAAAATAATCCCTGGTATATATGGAAAATCCAACGGCGACACCCACGGCGACCATGGTAGTTAAATAAATCGCGCATAAGAGTTGAATGACGTTTGCCAGAAACTTCTTTATTGACACTGACACTGATGTAGCCTGATGAGTACTTCATATTTCCGCATGATATCTTGGTATTCAGAACTGCATCAATAAGCCTAATGTTCCTAAAATTTATGTGTAGATGTCCTAATAATTAAATGTGTTCATTCTTTTTATTTTCCAGTTTGCACGGATTTTTCCAGGCATTTATTCAGTCTTTCAAATGCAACGGACGGAATACAACAGTACATCTCGCATTTCGCGTGAGCCAGTATACGTATACATGTATATCATGACGTATCACGACGCATTGCAGAGAAGTTAGTGTTGAGTTACACACAAGAAAAACTCATTCACCCATGCTTTCTCCTATTTACTGGTCCAGAGTGTGATTACAAACAAGACCATTGGTCTCTGACTCATTTTTCATGTCTGTTACAGTAAATTGATATAATCACATTAAAGTTCATATTTGTGCAGGTAAGATGCTACCAAGTGTATGCAAGTGGATTTACAGGCTATACCCAAAGCTTTCAAAATGATTTTGTGAACTGTATAATTTTCTTATAGAGCTACCTGAAATTCTTAAAATGTATACGGGTGTGATATTGCGAGTGATTTTTGATTTTTCTGTACAGTTCCATTTTGGCTGATGAGCTGTTGTCGTGGTTTTAGGGTTCACGGGCTCAAAAATAGCACCTAAACAGTTTTAAGATGAAATTAAGGGCTATCCCTGGCTTAATATTTAACTCAAGTCAAACTGAAACTTAAATTATCATGTTTTGTTTGATTGATAGCTCAAATACTAATGTGCTGGCTTCTACAGATTATCTTCAATCTTTCTCGAGATATTATTAATTTAGTGTTATTTTTGTGTGATTGTTTACTGAAAATCCGAAGGTTATTGTCTATTACAATGAACATTCATGACGTCACATGATTGTATTGCTTGCATCAGCTGCTTGTAGAGCTTTTTTGTGATGTACCTATGCATAGTATCAAAAAAATTGTTTGCACATTTTTAGGTTACCGGACCTTTGGTCCGATAACCTATTGCCGTGGCGTTGCGTCCGTCGTCCGTCGTCGTCGTCGTCCGTCGTCGTCCGTCGTCGTCGTCCGTCTACATTTTTATCTTTAAAGTTTACGATCGAATCTTTCTGAAATTTTGCACAAAAATGCCTAAAAATATTTCGAGAGGGAGGTATTTTTTAGTTTTTTGATTTTCGCAATTATTTCAAAATGGCGGCCGTTTTCGTCGAAAAATGGCCAATTTTGGACTTTGGCTGTCGTTTTCTCAAAATCTGTTCAGTAACTTTTTTTCTTATTCATGCATAACATTCCTCATATGTACCTCTGTGACATGTATAAATTTCGTTGCGCTTGAATCACTCGAAGTGGGCCATTTTGGGCCCAAACTCGGCCCAGATGTGACTTTCCCATGTTAAGTTTTCCTATGCTTGATAATGGGACACATTAAACCTAATATCTCACTTAATATTGAGATTAGAGACTAGGAATCAATTGTGGACATATAGGAAATGATATATGCTGAATATTCGCGTGACCTTGAATTTTACCTTTGACCTCATTTCCAAGGTAACAGGACAAAATTGCTAATATCTCGCTTATTATCGACTTTACGGCTTAGGAATCAATTGTGAACATATAGGAAAAGATATATGCTGAATATTCTCGTGACCTTGAATTTGACCTTTGACCTCATTTTCAAGGTCACAGGACAAAATGGCCGATATCTTGCTTATTAGCGACTTTGCAGCTTAGGAATCAATTGTGAACATATAGGAAATGATATATGCTGAATATTCTAGTGACCTTGAATTTGACCCTTGACCTAAATTTCAAGGTTAGTCATTTTATTTTCAAGGTCAGAATACAAAATGGTTTATATCTCGCTTATTGTCAAATTTACAGCTTAGGGGTCCATAGTGAACATATAGGAAATGATGTATGCTGAATATTTTGGTGATCTAGAATTTGACCTTTGATCTCATTTTCAAGGTCAGAGAACAAAATGACTAATATGTCGCTTATTATCATCTTTACATCTGCCCCTGATGACGCCAGTGTGTCTTTGGATAAACTATTTGGTCGGGCTTTGTTTCTATCGCAAAATGTTGTATTTTACGTTTCTTATTGGCGTCATCAAAATTTGATTGTATTGGTGGTAATAGATTGATACTCACATTTATACCACTGAGTCGGTGTCACTGCTGGCGGACGTTAAATCTGTCCCCGAGGATACCATCAACTCAGTAGCCTCCGGGCTTGTGATTGGGTACTTTTGTACTTGTCATGTATCTATTCCATGGGGTTAGATTCGGATTTCTAAATTATTTTCATAGGTTGTTGGGCAGTTGTATACTAATTCCATCTGGTGTACAGTAGAAACAACTACATTTAACACATTGTCTGCCCCTGAAGACGCCAGTGTGTCTTTGGATAAACTATTTGGTCGGGCTTTGTTAGTTTCTATTGCAAAATGTAGTATTTTACGTTTCTTATTGGCATCATCAAAATCTGATTGTATTGGTGGTAATAGATTGATACTTACATTTACAGCATAGGAATCAATTGCGAATATAGAGGAATGATATATACTGAATATTTTCGTGACCTTGAACTTGAACTTTGACCTCATTTTCAAGGTCACATCACAGAATGGCTAATGTCTCACTTATTATCGACTTTACAGCTGAGGAATTTATTGTGGACATACTAGAAGTGATATATTTGTCGAAAATTTCATGGCCTTGAATTTATCAGTGACTTTATTTCCAAGGTCACTGGACAAAAGGCTAATATCTAAAATGTATATTGTCTGGTAACCTTTCTTAGCCCTTGGGCTAATTTTCTAATTTCCTCTCAGAGTCTGTTGGACAACTTTTCTCTTCCAATTTTGTTTAGAGATGGCAAATAAGAATATTTATTTTATCTATGAAGATTTTTCCGGCATAAGGACGAAAGGTCGGAATTCCTATCAAATTAGCTTTGGACAGTTTATGATCGAATATATATAGAACTTAGTTATGTAATTTGAACATCACTATATCAAGTCATATGTGGTGCATCTTCTATTGACCTTGACCTTGACATCAGGTGACCTTAGGTACTAAACTCTGTAAGATCTGTAAATTGGTCATTGGAGACAGATCATTCTAAGCTGGAGCTTAGGTTTATATTTAGAGCATATGGAAAATATGGATCATCTATTATTGATTTCCATCCTGATCTGATATGACATTGAGTGCACAAACTTCATGTCGTGTCTAGTTTGAGATGAGTAAAGTGGCCATTTTCGATAACACACGACAAGGTATGGTTGTAATTGAACGTATATGCCAAATAATATAGGATGCATATATCTGGACCTTGAACTTGAACTGCTAAAATTATAAATTGATCAATAACCACGAAAGGCATCAAGAAAAAGCATGGGTTTAATAGTGTCATATACATTGGACACTTGGGAAAATAGGAAGCATTGGATCATATTGACCTAGGATGACCTCTTGCATGAGAAAGAAACGGAATATTCACTTCCTAGTTACGTAGGTGCGTATCTTAGCTACATCCATTTTTGACATTAGAGCGTTGGGGGCGAAGCCCCCAACCCTCTACATGTCTATGTGCTAACTTTTTCATGGAGGTTTCATGCCAACTTATCGACGCTCGTTTTGGCGTGTAAATGTTTAGATACCTACTTCAAATGAGGATTTTCTTCGTCCTTGACATAAAATCTCTCGAATTGATGGGAAACTGTGACTATTCCACAGATATATTAGGCATAAATCGATGTGTCAGGTTTGAGAAAATTACGTAAAATGTACAAATTATCTAGAAACGTCCCAAAATGGCGGAGCCGATGGAAATTGACGTTCCCAGAATGCAAAGCAAATTTTACCACAATCACGCGTATTTTGGAACACAATTTCTGTTCAGCAATTCGTGCATGCATACATGTATGTGGGGATCTGCGTGGGCATCTGTTGCGTTATGATGTAAACACACTGATTCGTCTGCAATGCCACGGCTACATTTAACGTAATTTGACGTATTTTATCGCATGACAATTAAGCTGGTGTGTTGTGTTGGGTTGCGAAGTCTTTTTATTTTAAACTTTTCATCCTAGTATACAGAAATGATCGGAATCATGTAGGGGATGAAATTATAGCTTCTTTTTTTGGGGAGGGGGGAGGGGTGGGGTAACGTTGTGTAAGATACATTCAGCTGTCGTGGTGTTGATGATGTGCTCAAGCTCTAATTTTCTTGTTTCTTGACAAACTTCATCACTGATGAAATATACCAGTAACACATATCAAATATAACACATAACGCTCGACAGACGTGTTCATTCCACATGATAGTATACATTTATGTTTTTCAATTGACAAATGGAAAAAAAAATGTAATAATTATAGGTAATTGACTGGATACAGTGTTTGAGTCCAGAGGTTGTGTCTGGGCCGTAGCACGCACGAGCTTGCGAGTGCGTCCGCGGCACAGACACGACCGAGGACCTCAAACACTGTATCCAGTTGATTAACTTATTATTATGTGCCGCATCAAAGATGTGTACACCCCTCGAGGGAGATATGATTACAAATGCTGACATTTCCTAGCCATTTTAAACCCTGAAAGCAAAGAATTTCATGGACATTTTCATGCACTACAAAACCAAAAACGTCATTTCACCAGCGCATGTATACCTAAAAGTCAAAAGACCGTCGGTTGCTATGCGCGACCAGGTCAATATGAAGGAGGTCAATACCGCAATATATCGGATCGATTGCACTCTGTGTAATCCATTGTGGAATTTTCGTAGGCATATAATAATTACATGTATTGTGATTGTGACCCTCCGAAGTAATTAGTATTACATGTTGAGGCATTCAATATCATGTTAACTCCCACCTGTGATAGAATATCATGAGAATTTGTTGATATAATTGAAATGACGAGACATTAAAGACCTAGTGGCATGCCGATGAAAGTGCTCTTCATTTAATCCATTATGAATAGTTATCTGTAAATTCGAACGAATTTTACAAATACAATCAATGGGTTTCGAGATACTGAATCAAATAGGCACTCTTTCCGTAAATTGCCGAAGATTTTGATCACGATTTTAGTATGGGTCACGTGGTTTGTGACGTCATTTGAGGCAGTACTGAAAGTACATGTAGCCAGCAAGGTAAACTGCATGTTGCATATTCATTCTCGTTGTGTATGTTTGACAATTCAAGTGAACGGGTGAGATGGTTGGAATACGGCATTTCTTGTCTTGATATTTACAATCAGTACTATTCATTCTCCCAGAACGGAGGTTTGTTGAACTGCAAGATGTCCAGTATTTGTTGGTTTTCATGTGTTTTCTTTTGAATCTCATGCCTTTTGGAGTGGTTTTCCATCTTTGAGCTGACCGCCCAAATTACGTATTTTACGTTTTTGGCCAGCCATCAAAGCACATTTTGCCTCAACTGACGTCACGATTACGGAAACTGCCGAAGCTATTTTATTCATCGGCATGAGAAGGCGATTGCAATACTGGCTCAATATACTCGATTATATTTCGCTGTCATTAATTACCAATTAACGCGAACATCTTTTTTTATCATTATATGTCCACAATGCCTTTATCTGAACAGGAATAAAACCATATAATGGTACCTTGCTACTATGACTTTAAGTGTAATATGTCACATATTTGAATATAATTACGAAAGGCGACCAATCATGATTAAATGGCAAATTATCACTTTACAAATTGTAGGTTCGCTTCCAAACGTGACATTTTCCGTTTCCATGGTTATAGGGAGTCACATGATCTCGCTAATAGCTACTGATACTTTGTTATTTCCTGGCATTGTTCTTGGTCCAGTACGCATGCGCATCCATACTGCCACGTGCATGTCCTCATAGATTTACACTGACACGATCTGGAAAAGTCAAATCAAATAGGGCACGTAAGTGAAAACGCTATATTCTCGAAATAAGCCTTGACCAGATTTCGCTGGTCTCAACCTATTGTCATATATAACGTGCGTGATATAATATGATAACAATATATACAATGATACAATACTATCTATACTTTCTATACTTTACGTGATACAATATATAACGTCATATATATTAGGTGTTTCTACTATATGACACTATTATCTCCCACTTTTTGCATACCTCGTTTTCCAGATCAATCAATAAATATTGCAAAGAAAACAATGTGATGAACGATATTAACCATATTTGATAACACTCGACCATAATTTGCCACGATATTGTCAGTAAGACTGGAGAACAGGGCACAGTAAACGTACAGTTGTTATGACTCGACACTTTCATTCCGCTTATAAAATATAATAATGCGGGTTTATATGCATGTTTGGTTTCAGAAAGGTAGCAAACCGTCAGTTTTTCATCACATAATATGACACATAATTTACTGATCCGATATTAGATTCATTTTTGAATTAATCGCATTCGTCCCATTATAAAGAATAGGACCATAGGTCCAAAAGGCTTACACAACGAATATTTTCATGCGTTGCGAACAATATTCGAAATTCACTTATGCTCCCTATGATGAGAAAATAATTACGTATATAATGTGCATAGGGTTATCCTGAAACTTTTCCAATGGCAATGGGAATCCAAAAGCCCTGAATACTGCATTTACATTTAAAGAGCATTTGTCACATTAATTAGCTGACAGTTATCTTGTCAGATTCTGTGAATATGTACATGTTTGAATATTAAACTTTGAATAACTTTGAATAAGTGCCATAACTTTGGAAGAAACCATGATATCAATATGTTGTGAAGACATGGAAGACCGTTTCGTGTTTTTTTTTGGTAAAAACAATACCCAATTTTTGTGACATATGCTCCTTTTTTATACTCATCCTTATGACAATGACAGGCGACAGAGGCAAGACGTAGATTGTGCAATCCATATATTGCCTACAGTTTACATTGCTCAACAGAACACTTGAATTTTTTTTGGAAAGCCCTGACCAATTACACTGACTATTCACATATATACTGGCGTCACACCATTTGTAACGTGGTTATTTCTACATTAAATTTGATGGTGCTAGCACACCAGTGGTCTAAGTAAAAAAAAACACACTTGGAATCCAAAACCTATCTGAAAAGGCTATCTTCGGACTTACCCTCTGAGTTTGCTGAAGAAAGATTTAGCAGCTTGTGACGTCAGAGATGGCAGATGCTGAGGTCCCGTTCTTGTCTCAGAATTCACAATTCCAGGAAAAAAACCCATTCCAAGTAATATGGAACATCCGAGGAAGACAATCACGGTAGACATATTAGTGAACTGCATGGTGACTGAAAGTTGAATGCCGTCCAATGATCTAAAATTCAATATTATACCTGGCGCCAATTTAACCCAGTTATACAGCGGTGTATATGCATATTCCACGATTACATAGTATGTTTACAGTTCCATATGAGCAAACTCTTCAAAATACACTTGCACCCATATGTTGTCTTCCTTTGCTGAATTTGCATATGAGAAAACAACTTTAAAACTGTATATCCCTCTTCGCATGAATTTTTCTGCAGAGGTATCCAAGGTGTTTCCAAATGCAACGGACGGAATACAACAGTGCGTCTCGCATTTTGCACGGGCTATTATACGTATATATCACGACGTTCCCACAATGCAACGCGTTGCAGAAAAGTTAGTGTTAAGTTACACACACGATAAACTCATTTACCCAGGCTTTCTCCTATTTACAGGTCCTGAGTGTGATAGTCAGGTGCCCTGGTGGTGTTATGTTCATAACAGTAAATTGATATCATTATTTTTAGGTTCACGTTTGCGAAGCTGAGATGTTGGCAAATGTAATCAACGTGACGTCACAGCTAGACACGATTCACCTTACACGATTAAAAAAGTTGATTCCAAAGCGTCGGCGATGTCATTTAGTGAATAAAATGAAAGAAAAAAAAAAGTGAAATTTGATAGTTGTCTGCTCTTGTCTGCATGTGTCAAAGTATTACAATGTGGTATTTATGAAATATCTACAAAATAAACACTTCATGATATATACCCTTTTAGTTTGAGCTTGTCACATGACTAGGTTTAGTGGCTTTAGTCACGTGGACTGGGGATAAAATTCCATGGTGCCATCGATCCATCTGATCAGGACCTCAGTGGTTCTCTCCCACCCATAAATCGGTGAGGCGGTTGGGAGTCTTTAACTCGCCACAACGATTTCTAGGTTGGAGAGATCCACTGCCGGGGCTTGTCTGAGAACCTCTGTAGGGGCGTTGTAATACTAATTCACTCAATCACACGGTAGCAGAAAGTGTAGGGAACACTGCATGTCTGCCCCTGGTTCTGCCCGTGTGAACTTTGATAGAAACGTTTATCAAAATCTGGCTGTAAGTGTTTATCGTCATATTGGTTGTATATAATTTTGAATGATCATTATACATTATTGCCTCACTGCAGACTCAGACTTCAGTTCCCCCAGAGCTCAAGATCATCATATTTCTCGTGTCGTTCCCATGTGTCATTCGTGAACATAATGTGCATATCTTGCAACTTACATTTATCAACAGATAACATATATGGTAGTTAAGTGTATTTGTAAAAACACAATCTACAGATATCGCTCAGTAGATGTAGTCGGAACACAGATGTAAAACCCATGTGGTTATAGTACTGTATCGCATTAAATGTTGAGTCAGTGCACAATACCCTTAAATCTTGACATTTTGGGGCATTTTTTTTTTGCATTTTATTCAAACAAAAATGGTGATGGGCCTAAAAAATGCCCAAAGACAGCTGGTTGTGACTGTGTGCATTATCAATGGGTGGGTATTATATATGTGTTCATTTGCTGATTGGTCGTTAATTAATTAGGCACATACGTACGGAAGCGTATTGCTGCAAGGCCTGAAATTTTTATCTCAACATTTTGAGTTAATAACTCAAAATTTCGAGTTAATATCTCAAAATTTCGAATTAATATCTCAAAATTTTGAGATAATATCTCCTAATTCTGATTTGGAGTAATTATTAAGTAAAAATTTCAAGATATTAACTCGAAAATTTGAGATAGTAAGTCGAACTTTCCATTTCAAAATTTCGAGATAGTAACTCAAAATTTCGAGATATTATCTAAAAATTTCGAGATATTAACTCGAAATTTCGAGATATTAACTCGAAATTTCGAGATATCAACTCGAATTTTTGAGATATTAACTCGAAATTTTGTGATATTAACTCGAAATTTCGAAATATTAACTAAAAATTTCGAAATATTAACTCAAAATTTCGAAATGTAACTTGAAATTTTGGGATATTAACCCAAAATTTCGAGATATTAATCCAAAGTTTTAAGACACTACTATATATGATTCATTTCGTAACTTTTAGTTCATTTTCAGTTATTATCTCGTAATTTTGAGTTACTATCTCGAATTTTCGAGTTATTATCTCAAAATTTTGAGTTATTATCTCGAAATTTCGATTTATTATCTCGAAATTTCGAGTTATTATCTCCTTTGGCAGCAATACAGCTCCGTACATAGGTGTATATATACGTGTGAATTTTTTTTCAAATACCAATCCATGACAACTTCTCTTAACATATATTTTCAGTTCCCATGTATCTTATCTGTTTTCATCATGATGTTTTTGGAGTAGAAATGACTTTCGTGATCCCATCATGAAGAGATTTATGAAATGCAATTCAAATCAGATACCCTCTACTTGCTCTGTGCGCCTCACACCGGCCAGGAGCCGTCACGGAAGTGCAACGCCCAACGATCGATGACATAGATGGTTTGAATTATGTTACTACGGAAGCGTATTAAGGCCACATGGGTTTTTTTAAATTCAATTTGTCGACTTATTATCTCAATAAATCGAGTTATTTATCTTGATAAATCGACTGAATATCTCGATAAATCGAGCTAATTATCTCGATAAATCGAAATAGTATCTCGATAAATCGACTTATAAGACTCAGACATTTAAAGTACAAGTAAAATGAATATGCATCGACCATAATATAGGCGAGCCATACCATTTCATTGGTTACCTTGGCAACAATAGGACAAAGAAAATATACTGATCACTCATATTGAAAACTATTATGGAGTATATGATTAACAGTCATTACATTAATCTTTGAAATAATATCAAACTATGCAATTGAAGAAGCCATACAGATTTATAACTTTACGAATATACATCATTCCATGTTTAATAGCTAAATAATTTTTGAAAAACAAAACTTACAATTATACCATTTTCATTCATGAACATGTTGCATCTTTCTAAGAGATAGTGATATAGTAACTTCACTATAGTTTTTAATTCGGTAATTTGGTCTGTATTATTCAATATTTAACGTTATAATGGTCCATCATATAAGCCTATTCATCATAGTTTTTAATATGAATAATGTGACTCGAAACATATTTCCATTTTACTTGAACTTTAAATGCCCAAGACATAAGTCGATTTATCGAGATAATTAAGTCGATTTATCGAGATAATAAGTCGATTTATCGAGATAATATTTCGATTTATCGAGATAATAAGTCGATTTATCGAGATAATATCTCGATTTATCAAGATAATAAGTCGACAAATTGAATTGAAAAAAAACTCATGTGGCCCTAATACGCTTCCGTAGTTTGGCGTATATCTGAGGAGGAAATTATGCGATATTGGACATTCAAGTCGGATTAGAATTTTAAACTTTTTTTCCACTAAAGAGTGAAAGGACTGAAAAAGAAATTTGGCTCAGATCTATTATTGTAAATCAGGTAGATTTCAAATTTGGTAAATTTATGGAGGATTTCATAAGTATTGAATTTGACCCCCTAAAAAATCAGTGGTTTTTTTTTTCAGAATAAAAAATCCAATATATTGTGGTATATGCAGTTGCTTATTATAAACAGTGAAACACAAATTTTTGATGTAATCAATTTTTATTTTTTGATCATACATACATACTTTTCGGCCTTTTTGTGTGCAAGTCTATTGATGGCAGGAGTAGGCCTATCATGGAGGCCTATCATGGAGACCTTCTGTAGGGCTAAGCCCACCTGACAGTGTGTGGAAAGGAGAAACACTAGCACCCGCAGAAAAATATAGGTCCCCAAGTTCTAAAAAAAAACCACGGTTTCAATCTGCGGCATCCAGTAGGCCTATGAGTGAGAAAAAGACGAATAGGCACTCGCAAAAATAGGATCCAAGTTTTAAAAAAACTGTGCAGTTGAAAATAGGCCCCCTAGTTGAAACAAAACTGTGGATCGTTTTTGTGAGAATTGGGGGCCTATTTTTTTCTCGCTGGGCCTGTGGGCCTGGGGCTGCCGCCCCAATAGCCCCTACGTTAATCTCGCCCTGACTGTAATCGTGAAAATCATTGAGCACACCTTTTGTTATGTTGCATTAGATGTGTTTCACACAAAAAACAATTTGGTTCTGAAAAAAAAAAATACTCGAAGGCAGTAGCTTTAAATATTGGCGCATTCAAATAGAAAAGCATATATTGCGGTTTCAGTGGTGACCTTGAATTTGACACCAGCCTTTTCTGTCAAAAAACGGTCAATTTCTTACTTCGGCGGCCATTTTCGCAAAAACTGTTCAAACAATTTTGAGACTTTTGTTCCCCTTATGTATTTTGCGTCATGTATAAGTTTTGTTGCCCTCGAATAGCGGGCTTCACGTGGCGGCCATTTTGATTTTTCGACGGGCCGGCGACATTTTTTCTTTCATCCCATCAAGCCACTGAAGTAAGATTTGTTTTGAGTGATTTCCAGCCGAAATAACAACAATAATGTCCCCCCCCCCCTGGAGAATTTTCTTGGACTTAGGAGTTTTCACCCAATGTTTCATTCATAATGGGAGGTGTATGGAGTAAACTCCTAGAACACTTCAAGTTAGAGCTTAAATAGTGACACATTCAAATGGGAGATCATATAAGGCGAATTTATAAGTGACCTTGAATTTGACCTTTAATGACTTTCAAAGGTCAAAACGGCGATTTTGTTGGAAAATTGTTGTTTACCAATAAACCGTTCTAAACATTTCGCCAGTGACCTTCCTCGATGCTAAACCTTATTATAAATCTGCAAACTCCAACTGGAAGTCAAACGGCTATTTGCTGTCGAATTTCAAACTTCTATCACAAAAATTTTAGAAGTTGGCAATTAATGTACCCCAATATTAAAATTAGCCCAATCATTGAACATCTGGGTCCACACGGGATTTTGTGCATTTGTTCGCTTTTGTAGTGTTGTAATCTTTCAAAATCAGCATGTTTGTGTATACCGACGGGTAAAAACCAGAAGGTCGTAAGCGCCATTTTCGGTGAAAATGAGTTAATCAGTCAAATCAAGCCAGGAGCTTCTTTGTCATCATCCAATTGATGACTGATCGTGCTCTCAATAAACCAAAACCGGAAATTCATTTTTTTCTAAAAAGTCGTAAGCGCCAAATTGCACAAAACGTGTTCGCCAAAAGGTCGTAAGCACCAGCGATTTTTGCCAGAAGGTCGCAAGCGCCCGTGTGTGATTCACAATGGTGACGCCAGAACCTCGTAAGTGCACTTGCGTCAAAGCCAGATCATCGTAACCGCCAACACGTGTTGACATACGAGGACTTTTACCCGACATGTGGAAGGGTTATAGGCTACCTAAAACATATAAAACATATGTGAACAAATTGGAAAGGATATATTCTGAATATTGTCATGACCTTGAAGTTGACCATTGACCCAATTTTCAAGGCCACAGGACAAAATGGCTAAATCGTATCTAGCTATGTCTTTGGATAAATTATTTGGCCGGGCTTTGTTTCTATTGCAAAATGTTGTATTTTACGTTTGTTAATGGTATCATCAAAATCTGACTGTATCGGTGGTAATAGATTGATACTTACATTTATACCACTGAGCCGGTGTCACTGCTGGTGGACGTTAAATCTGTCCCCGAGGATACCATCAACTCAATTTTGTTTTTGGCTTGTGATTAGGTACTTATAATAAAAATAATCTAATACATGTGTTATATAGCGCTTTATCAACGTTACACACATTCTCAAAGCGCTTCATAGTTTCCTCTGAGAGTGGTCACTGCCAGGATACATGTCGTTCTCAGAGGGGTCTTTTACAACCCTTCACAACATTTTTGGAGATGGGACCTCCATTTAACGAAATATTCGAGTCACGGGCACACTGCCAGTTGTGAGGACAGGGAGAAAACCCCCTTACAATTACCGCACATGCGGCCCGACGTAGGATCGAACCCACGCCGGCGATAGCTGTTGGTTCAAGTTGAGCGACTAAGCGGTCGCACGTAACCACTCGGCCATATTATCTCTTCAGATAAATTATTTGGTCGGGCTTTGTGTCCATTGAAAAATGTTGTATTTTACGTTTGTTATTGGCATCATCAAAATCTTAATGTATCGGTGGTAATAGATTGATACATTATTACCGATTTTACAGCTTAGAAATCAATTATGAACATAAAAGAAATGATATATACTGAATATTTGACTTTTGACCTCATTTTCGAGGTTACAGGACAGAGTGGTTATTATCTCGCTTCTTATTGACTTAACAGCTATAGAATTCGACCTTTGATCTCATTTTCAAACACACGGGACAAAATGGCCAATATCTCGCTTTTCATCGACTTTATAGCGTGGGAACCAATTGTGGACATACAGAAAATTATATACGCTGAATATTCTGATGACCTTGAACTTGACATTCGACCCTATTTTTTAAGATAGAGCACAAACTGGCTAATATTTCGCTTATTATCGACTGTGTACCGCTTAGGTATCAATTGTGCACATATAGAAAATGATATATGCTGGATATTGTCATGGCCTTGAATTTGATCTTTGATCTAATTTTCAAGGTCACAGCACAATATGCCTAATATTGTGCTTATTACCGACGTTTCAGCAATCAAGTGGGCATATATAAGGAATCATGTATGCTGAATATTTGGAGGACCTTGAATTTGACCAGAGACCTTATTTTCAAAGTCACAGGGAAAATGACTAATATTTAATGTATGAAACATATGTTGCCCGATAACCTGTCTTAGCCTTTGGGTTATTTCTTTTCCTTCTCGCAGACATGATGTGCCATTCATGTTGGTTCGTATGTGTTGCATAATGTGTTTTGTTCATTGATAATGCGTTTAGAATCTGAGAGAAAATGCACCATTCATATTTGATGATTCGCCTCTGGTCTGACCAGTCAATGAGCAATGAAAGGTGACGTGCACCCTTCCTCTGCTCATTAACAATTGTTGTCGACACTTTTCTAGGCCTACATATAATAAGCCTATACATCCATGCGGTAGGGCGGATCAAGAAATTTGAGAGTGGTGGGGGGGGGGGTGGAAAATGATAGGCAGGGGCGGGCCCCCCCTCCCAAAAAAAAGAAGGAAAAAGACAAGAAGAAAAAAGAAGGAAAAGGAGAAAAAGAGAGGGGAGGAAGTGTTTTCAAGATAGATTACACCGGGAACATCTAACTTCTGGGGCCCCATGTCGCGAGTAATGTATTCACTCTATAGCCTACCCACCTGTTCTCAGTGTAAGCATTTTATGACCATCACCTTCTATAAATGATTTGAGAGCATTGAATGGCCAAATGCGCTTGATCATTTGATGGGGTCTAAAACTAAGTGATATTTTATGTCATATTTTGTTTCAACTACAGTGATCATGCGTTTATGGGTGTTGAGTAATGCTTGATAGTTAGTTCCGAGAGAACTTTGGGATACTGTATTAGGCATGCGCATATCGCCAGCTTCTGAGGCCCTTGAGCGGGCCCCAGACCCCCGACCGACAGGGGCTGGCTTCAAGTTGCCTAACAACATTTCAGAACTAGACTTTCCCTCAAAATCCTAGATTTGCCTGAATCAGCCATACAACACACTCTTTAGGGGGATGGAGAATGGACCAAAGGGAACCTGCGAAACACACCACTGCATATCCCTTCAGCTTCTGGGGCCCTCAAGCGGGTCCCAGACCCTCGGTTCTCGCTTCACGACATTTCATATCTTGGCCTTCCTTCAGAACCCTGGTTTCACCCAAGATCAGGTATTCATAAACGCTCCAAGGCCATGGATATTGGACCAAGGAGAGCCCTAGAACACATCATTGGGGATGCATAAATCTTCGGCATCTGGCCGGTCGACACGGGCTTGCTTCAACTGGCTTAGTAACATTTCATAAATGGGCCTTCCCTCAGATGCCAGATCTGCTCCGAATTAGCCATGCAAAAAACTCTTAGGAGAATGCCCCCCCCCCCCCCCCTTCCCAAAAAAAAGAAGGAAAAAGAGAAGAAAAAAGAAGGAAAAGGAGAAAAAGAGAGGGGAGGAAGTGTTTTCAAGATAAATTACACCGGGAAGTAGCTCGGACCAAAGGACCAAAGGAAACCTATGAAAAACACCACTGGGCATGCATATCCTCTCAGCTTCCGGGGCCCTTAAGCGGCCCTCAGACCCTTGGCCTTCGCCAACTCGCTTCACAACATTTCATATCTTGGCCCTCCTTCAGAACCCTCGATCCACCCCATATCAGGCATTCATAAACTCTACAAGGCCACGAAATTGGTCCAAGGAGAGGCCTAGAACACACCATTGAGGATGCGGGCCCCAGACCCCAAAACGACATGGGCCCGCTTCACAAACGGGCCTCAGACCCTCGGTCTATGCCAACTCGCTTCGCAACATTTCATATCTTGGCCCTGCTTCAGAACCCTCGATCCACCCCAGATCAGGCATTCATAAACTCTACAAGGCCACGAAATTGGTCCAAGGAGAGGCCTAGAACACACCATTGGGGGTGCATAAACCTCCAGCGTCTGGGGCCCTTAAGCGACCCCCAGACCCCCGGCCGACATGGGCTCGCTTTGCACACGTGCCTCAGACCCTCGGTCCACACCAACTTGCTTTGCAAGATTTCATATCTTGGCCCTCCTCCAGAACACTCGATCCACCCCAGATCAGGCATTCATAAACTCTGCAAGGCCATGAAATTGGTCCAAGGAGAGCCCTAGAACACACCATTGGGGGTGCATAAACCTCCAGCGTCTGGGGCCCTTAAGCGACCTCCAGACCCCCGGCCGACATCGGCTCGCTTCGCTCGCCGCTCTGTCCATCAAATGTTTTGCCCCCCCCCTCCCAAAATCCTATACCCGCCCCTGATAGGCAAGGGTCTGGGACCCGTTCAGTGGCTTGAGCAGTAGATCTAGCCATATCCATTGTTATTTCCTGTGGTAGATCTTTGGCTGCTGCTGCGTAAAGAATTCCAAAACCTCACATGTAGGTTTACAAATAGGCCCGGTCTACAGGTAGGATCGTAGGCCTAATGCGTTCCATATATCACTGTGGCGGACAGTAAACATGGTCAGTTCGGTTTTTAACCGTATTTTATCAAATGACAGGCCCATTTGTGATAAATGGATACTTCGAAGGTAGCTTAGGTCAAAGACATGCGTAGTTATTTCAAGCAGATCACGCTTCTTTGTTTGGATATGTTGAGGAAAAGAATTAGCGATAAGATTCACAAAAGTGAGATTTCCTAACGATATAGGCCTAATACGTGTATATTGTAATAGGTCCATATCATACACCATCGTGAGTTCGTTGATTTATGCCTATGTTGATCTGTACCTATCAATACATGTCAATTGGTACTTTATTTCAGGTTTAACATTTAAATAACGTAGATTTGAATTAATAAAGAAACGATCGTTAGGAAATCTTCACATGTTCGTTACGGAATCTTCGATTTTACAAAAACAATCGTTACGGAATCTTTCGGGGTTTTTTTGGACGAGTTTTTCATGCTCAAACCAACATAAATCGCCATGTATTTGCAAAGAACGGTTGTTTCGTGCGCATAAGAATCAGCAGATGTATGTGTGTATCGATCACCATCTTAATTATCGGGAAAATGAAGAAAATTCAAACGAACCACGAGTGGGTTTGCCATTGCGGGATGCACTAACGATCGTTGAAAATGGTTTGAATGAGTTTAAGCAGTTGGTGATTGCATGCCAAAGGACTACCCTTAGCACGTATAAGTTAAAGCCCGAGGAGCGCTTCATTACCTATTGGTATTGGAGACCGAGGGCGAAGCCCGAGGTTTCCAATACCAATAGGTAATGGAGCGTGACGAGGGCTTTGACTAATGTAAAGTCCACCATCCCCAAAATAATCCCCCACACAATCACTAAAACTCAATATGTGAGCTGTAAAGACATGAGTGCAAATGTGTTATATAAGAGAGATGTACGGGAAATGGTTGCATTCATTTCACAAACAAATGTTGAGAGACAACTTCGTATTGTTCAAGTGAAATTCACACAATATTTAAAAGTTCACGAGACAATATACGCTCCTCCTAACTGTGAAAGCTGATTGCAACCAGTCATGGATATAATTATAACTCGCAGGCATTACTTGGGATAATCACACACGATTTCATGGATATTCCAAAAACAGCTTATATGCTCGCACGATATTATTATATCTTGCAGGGACAGTTCTTGTTTTTTTTCTTATAATCACACACAATGCGATGGATATTGCGAAATTGGATATATTCTTTCACATGTAACAAATAAATGGATATTTTCTGGAATTGTCAGACCAGTGTCGCAAGTAACTTCTGCTGCTCGTTCCTCTATACAATAAGGATAAAAAAAAGGTGCGAGACGGATTGTGGTATGTTTATAGTGGACGAGTAGTATTGCGGAGCAGTACAAGGTGCCTGGGCCAAGTACACTTCAGAGAGAAGAGTTCAAGCATGAGTAGCTTCATGTCAATTGGCAATACTGCACATGATTTAATCCCGTTGTGTTGCAATCAATGAAGCGACCAAAACTTCTCTCAATATTTCACAGTTGAGCTCAGCTCCAATACTACAAACATTTCGCTCCAATATCCGCACGTAGCTCTCCATTACCTATTGGTAATGGAGAGAAAGAACAATAGAGTGACGTCACGGGTGGACTTTACTTGAGATTATGACACTTGGCGGTGGCCCCTTTCGCATGCCATAGGCCTAGGCCCACTCATAATACAACTGAAACTTCAACGGCCAAAGTCATATTTTTATGTGTGTGAGTTTTCATGGTGGACGCCATATTGATACTCGAACTAACTTTATTTCCGGATACATTCGATAGGTGGCGCTATACATCATAATGCATTCACATGTACACCATTGTAATGTTCATCATATCATAATGTCACATCCCCCCTTGAGTCAGAATGTCAAATTGTTTGCTGAAATAAATGTAATATTCACCATCAAAGACATTACCATCTTTTATATTACATGACATCACACAACATTTATCAACCAATAAATGTGCACTATGGAACTGATATATCTATTTGATATTCTGTCTGAGAATGTATTATATCTTTCAGACCTGTAAAATATAGCCACAAACTCTACTTTCAGGCTAAATACTGAACAATATCCCTAGCTTCTATAAAAGCACAATACTGGTAAACATGTATAACACTACAAATGCAATTCAAAATGAGTATTGGTGAATCTCTACCGCTTATGAACTAGACATAATATTCATCTTGAATATTTAAAGTCATGTACATGCAAAATACTGATTAGACACAATTCAACCACAACAGAAATAAGTACATTCACTGATAGACTTACAGAGAGTTCATTTTGTACATGCTGTGCCACTTTGGTGGATTAGTGGCCCTTGAACTACGCCTGTGAAGCTTCATGAGCATTTCTGGTCTCACGGCCATCCGTTTTTGATGTACTTTTTCAACAGAACGATTACTTCACCATTCTGGGAAGCTGCCTGTAGCTGTTGAAGCTTCTGTGTTGTTGCTGGGAAGTGTTTTGTGACACTGTGCACATGCAGCTTTCCGGTATACGTGACAGGAGATGAGCACATTGCTCATCTCCTGTCACGTATGCTCTCGACAGTGTGTCAGCTATGTACATTTTCGATCCCTGTACATATCTCACGTTGAGACGATAGCGTAGCAGCTTGAGAAGCATGTTCTGTAAGCGTGGAGAGGCTTTGTGAAGAGGCTTTCTTGTGATGCTTTCCAGCGGCTTGTGATCACTTTGCACTTCTACATCACAGCCATAGATGAAGTGATGAAACTTCTCGGTGGCAAACACGATGGCTAATAGCTCTTTTTCGATTTGAGCATATCTGGTCTCTGCGTCGGTGAGTGACCGTGAGGCATAGGCCACGGGTTGTCCGTTTTGTAGGAGACATGCTCCGAGACCTCTGGATGAGGCATCAGCTTGCAGAGTGACTGGTAGTAATGGGTCGAATAACCGCAGTAATGGCTGGCTGCTGAGTATGGCTTTGATCTTAGCCACGGCTGTTTGGTGTTCACCGTGCCACTGCCACAGTGTGTTTTTCTTGAGAAGGTCACATAGAGGGCTGATGATAGCAGCTTTGTTCAGGATGAAACCTGACAGAAAGTTTATCATTCCTATCAGACGACGGACACCTTCTTTGTCCTCAGGATCCGGCATGTTTACTATTGCCTTCACCTTCTCAGCGTCAGGTCTGACGCCTTCTGCTGTAATGACGTTTCCGAGGTAGAGCACTTCAGACTTCTTCAACTGTGTTTTTTTCATGTTGAACTTCACACCTTGCTGTCGTGCCCGCTGAAACACTGTCTTTAGCGTTGCATCATGCTCTTCCTCTGTCTCGGCTGCAATCAACATGTCATCCGCTATGACATGGACATTTGGAATGTCACCAAAAGTTTTGTATGTCCATTTCTGCAGCACTTCACTGGCACTGGTTATTCCGAACGGCATTCTGAGAAACCTGAACCTTCCAAACGGAGTGTTGAAAGTCGTCAACATGGAGCTGGCCTTGTCTAGGCGAACCTGCCAATATGAGTCTTTTTGATCTAGGATTGTGAAGATCTTTTTCCTGCTGAGACTTGGGCATATATCAGCGAAAGTTGGAATCTGAAAATGTTCACGTTTAATGTGTTGGTTGAGCTGTTTGGGGTCTAGGCACAGGCGAAGTGATCCGTCACGTTTCTCAGCAATCACCAGACTGTTGACCCAGTCAGTAGGCTCCTCAACTGGTATTATGACACCTTTATCCTCGAGGTCCCTCAGCTTCTTGCGCAGTGGATCGTACACGACATGTGGGACTCGTCTGGGTGTGTCAATAGATGGGCATGCATCTGGCTTGAGTTGAATGTGATATTCACCTGGATATGTGCCAAGTCCATCAAACACATCTCCGAACTCATCACGAAGTGTTTGCATGTCGATAGGAGTTTTGGCCTGTATGACGTCTACTGCCACAACCTCCTCGCTCTTCTGGACGAGGCCTAGGGCTACACAGGTATTCAGTCCTAGGATGGGAACTGACTTGTCCCTGGTCACAAACAGTTCTGAAACAGTTTTGTACTGCCCTGCTTGAAACGACACTTTAGCGGCACCTTCATGCTCTATTGTACTTCCACCAAAAGCTCTAAGGGTAACGTTGTTCCACAAAAGCTCGGGCTTCCCGACAATGTGTCTCCATACATTGTCTGGCACTGTATTTGTCTCGGCTCCTGTGTCTATCTTGAACTTGATGTTGGAGTTACATACCCGAACATTTGCGTTCCAGGCTGAATTACTGACAGTTCCAACATTCAGCACGTGATTGTATCCAGGAAGAAGTCATTGCCACTGTCACTGGACTCCATGTCAACTGTATGCACTGACCTGGCTGTGCACACAGATGCATAATGATTATTTCTCTTGCACTTGGAGCAGATAGTGCCGTACGCTGGGCATGAGCGGCGGGCATGTTGTGTACCACAGCGGTAGCAGACCCTGAACTTGTTTGTGCGACTTGGGTTTTGTCTTGTTGTTCCGTGCTACCTTGTTGGCGTGGTTGGCGGGACCGTGGTTTGCGCCGTTTCTTTGTGGCTTGTACCGGCTGGATTGACTTCTCACTTGCCACTCCCGTCACGCCTGATGCCGCCATGGAGCTGACTTCATTCTGTGTAACTTCATATGCCACACACAGGTCTTTGGTCTTTGTCAGTGTGAGATTGTCAGCTGCTAACAAACGCTCTTTCAGACGCTTGTCTTGCACATTGTCCACAGAGAATATTATCTTATCTCTGATCATATTGTCTTTCTCGGCAAACTCACACTGATCAGCTAATGTCTGTAAATTTGTTAGATAGTCAACAAAGGGCTGATTTTCAGGGCGGCGGTGCGACCAAAACTGGTAGCGACAGAACACAGTTCTTTTCAAACCTTGAAAGTGTATGTCAAATTTCTGCATCACCACGTCGAACTTCGTTTTGTCCTCGGTGTCTGCATAGGTGAACTGATTGTACCTGTCAATCGACTCTGGCCCGATGCTCGACAGGAGCATCGCGATCTTGATAGAGTCGTCCTTGGCTTGCGACTCGGATGCTGTCAGCCATATCTCGAATCGTTGTTTCCACTGGCGCCAATTGTCCGCGATGTTGCCGGACAATGCTAGATGTCCTGGCGGCTTGAAATCGCTCGACATTACTGTATTTTCCTACTATTTCTTGTTTTTTTTCTGACACCATGTGAGTTTTCATGGTGGACGCCATATTGATACTCGAACTAACTTTATTTCCGGATACATTCGATAGGTGGCGCTATACATCATAATGCATTCACATGTACACCATTGTAATGTTCATCATATCATAATGTCACAATGTGGGCCTACAACTGTACATGTAGATCCGTATATCAAAACACACTGTAAAAAGCATATCTTGGATTAAATCACCAAATATTATTTATAATGAATTTATCGGATATTGTAAAACAAAAACAGCATAGATCTAGAAAATAAATATTGAACAGCATGTAGCCGGGGAATGACCTACCTGTGTATTCGAACGCGAGCGCTCTTAGACTAACCACTCGACCACTGCGGCACCACGCAACCGAGCGTTATAATCTTCAACTAGCAACTGATATTTCTTACAACAGCATGACGACCAGAGAACGTTTAAGGAATCCAAAACCAATGTAACCCCCCCCCCCCCCCCCACTCTCCAAAACCAAATGAATATTTGTAGGCTGTGTAACACTTCTGGTATGTATTTTAGGAGTCTTTAGGCATTGGAATTATAATTAAAGATTACACCACTGAAACTTGCCTGCTTCAAAATTTGACAATATTCATCATGACAACTTTCTAGATGGGCCTAATTTTACGAGAAAGAATAACTTATCAATGTAGGTATACTAGGATATATATCATATCAGTCCCAATAGTGGCACGCGCCCTAATAGAAGCACGCCCCCTCTTTTCCCCAAAACTATTCGCTTTTCGTAACCTTATATTTCACGTCATATCTTTCTAATAACATCTTGGGAAATTTCAATCAACATACTTATGACATTTGAATCATAATAAAGGGGAATTGAAGGCTATGGGTATATTTTTCAGTGTTTGTTTTATTTTTGACCTTATCTTTGCGCGCGCTGCTGCAGGAGATCTTGCTTTGGCTCGCCATGCTACTATTAGAACCAATACGGCAATTTAATTGCAAACACACGCATGGTAAACACAAAAAAAGAAACACTGTTATATCACTTTGAAATGAAGACATTCATCATGATAGTGATCAATTTAACAATATTTAAGTTCGCCCACAAGAGATATGACTACCTCACACCCAAGAGCAATGACGTCAAACTTGTGAGGTCTCTGCGATATCCTTGTGAGATCATCAGTGTGTTACACTATCAGTCAATATTCATTCCCAGTATATCCATGTATATCAAAATGTCATGTTAAAATTACTCCGGACAAGATTGAAAGATAAGAAAGAAAAAGAACAAAAATGAGAAACAAAATGTGGATCTTTCTTGGTGTCTAATTGTTAGTGAGCATTATCTATCCAGTATCGCCAGGGACATAACATGAACCTCCCCAAAAATCGACCTCCCGAGAAATATTAATAATTCAAAAGTGTTCACGGCCAAAAAGTTGGGATGGGAGGAGGGGTCAGGACAGTGGTTGCTGAGTAGAACTGCGTTCATTGAAACTTGGCCCCATAATATGATACAGAATATTGCGCCACATGAAACCGTAAAATCAAGACCCCCCCCCCCCCCCATTTGTTCGATCTCGGGATAATCGGGGGTTTTGGCCGTACGACCATCGGACACGCAGAAAAAGACACAAGTCTTATTCAGAAGACTAGTCTTAGAACACGAGTCTTATTCAGAAAAAAAAATTATTGCATTTTTTTCGATATGGACTTTTTGCTTGAACGTGACTTTTTTTTACTTACCATAGCCATTAGGCCATCACCTCACAAAGTCCGTCTGATACTTCAAGTTACCAAGTACCTGAAACTCGACACACCCGCCTGGGTATTTATTTCTTAGATACCTGTACAGTAGATTCGGTGCCATTTTGTAGGTTGTTATCCAAGAGGAAAACGTACTGTAGTTAGTCAAATATTTGTTGGATTTCAATAAAATGGAACGTGGTAATTTTAGACACGAAGTATGATATATATTTACCTGAGATTATGAATTTTCATCAAAATTCAAAATAACACCAGCAAATGCCGGAGATAACTTGGATGAGTCGGAAAAAAGTTATGTGCCGTTTGTATGGCGCACAAAAACAGTGGCAACAGTGGCCCACGAATGAGCGCAAAACTTCATTCCTTATCCAGTAAAAGGTTCATGTGGGTTTCATAGCCTAAATCACAGCATTTTGTTTTGGTATTCTATCACGTTATTGTCATGATGATGAAGGCTTCATAATAATACAAAAAATGAATACCTATGGTCATCCTTTGAACACGCTCACTATATTCAGGATAATCAATGCCAAAAGATACAGTAATTTTTTTTTTTCTGGGCTGACGTTCTTTCACAGCCACTGGCACTTACGATGTTCTGGCGAACTCGTGTGGCGGTTACGATGTTTTATTGATTTAACCCATTTACATTGCTCCAATTTTTATTTCGTTTACCGTGTGTGATCCGCTATCCATGTATTGCGCCATGAACTCGTGTCATTGTTGTATTCTGAAATAGAACGGAGTTGTGGCCTCGCGAAAAACACTTACGACCTTCTGGCGTTTCGTCAGTGTTAGGTCTTCGCGGAATAGTGACGAGCCAGAACCTCGTAAACACCATTTGCGTTGTTCATGCTTGAAAGTGAGGAATTCGCTAAGATATCGATGCGAGGATATTAGTTTTCAAAAGTAATACTAGAATGAGCATGCATTGGCAGAGATTCTCCCATTTAAAGTTGTCGCTTACGATGTTCTGGCTGGTACCAAGCATGGCTATGCCTTGTTTAGACGTGACGCCAGAACATCGTAAGTCACATTTCCTTTCATAATTAAATAAAAATTATAGCTATGGTGGATAAAGAAAGTGAAATGACACCAACAATCCCTATTACAAAGCATGTGGCAGGAGAAATTTCAAGGATCACAACAAGTAACTCTACAGGATGAAAAATGACGCTCTTGTAAAATTGTGAAATTGGCGTTTACGACCTTCTGGTTTTCACCCGTCACACCGGATGTGTATATTGCTCCAAAACTTCAATAATACTTCGAATCCTGATGGATGTAAACACAGCCAAATCTCCGAATATGCTCAGATTCCTGAGATCCTGTTTTGGGCTGGAATTTGACATTGGAGTAGATTGCCAACTTTTTAAATTTCCGGGATAGAAGTCTGAAATGTGGTAGAAAATTGTCGTTTGTCTCTCAGATGAAGTATGAGAAGTTATAATAAGATATCATTTAGTATCACGAAAATATCAGCAAAAAACAGTGTAAACAAGTTAGAAAAAGTCAGAGTATACGCATATTACAAGGTCATTTTTGTGTTCAACAACAAAATATATACATACAACATGGTGTTCACATATTGCGTATTGATACAAACACCAACACCATAATGATGCAGTGCAGTTGGTGATGTATTGTTGTGTATTTGTCAGACTTTTCACCGATTTTGAAACATCACTGGGACGCAAACCAAAACATTTTTTTGGCTTAATCAAATATTTCCAAAATAAATATTTCGTGGAAATGATGTATGTATTGCATGGCCCACATACATGATCTCATCCGACTGTATTACATACTTAATCAACTTTACTACATTATTAATGACACAACGTATTCCAATACTATTGTTATGCCACAGACCTACTTACGGGGTTATGTGATTATTGTACCTATCTCCGTGTTCACAGTGCAGTCTGGGTTTGGCCGTCACTCTGTTACTCATGTCCATTGCTGGCATAGTCCTCAGCATCTGGTCGTCTGCTCTCTGCTGCGCATGCGTCTGCTGCGGGACTGTAAGTGCAGCCATTGTGAAACATGGCGTAGTCAAACTCTTTTGTCAGTAACGACTACTTTCAGCTGTAAGGACGAACGTATGAATACAATTAAAATGTGTAGTACATGCCTTTAAAGTACGAAACATTGTAACGTTAGTGCAATAAAACCAAATTTTATATGCACATTAACAATAGTTTGTTAAGATCAGAATGATACAATAAACAAGAAAATGCAGCTAACTGCGAGAGTCGACATTAGAGCTCGAACACATCATCAGCACTACGACAGCTGAATGTATCCCAGTCAACGGTGCCCCCCCCCCCTCCCCCCTCCTCAAAAAACAATGGCTACCATATCCTTAACCGCATGATTCCAAATCATTCCCATATATTATTATCATGAAAGAATAAGCCTACTTCATTCATATTCTTAATTAGTAAACATTTACTAGTATTTTGAACTCAATGGAACAGATACGCCTGCTAAAATGACATTGAACCTCAATGAAATATCCTTAGAAAATATTGGAAGCTATGAGGAATATTATGGGCTAATATTTAAAGACCAGATTAGAATGAATGAAGGCTTCGCAAACTCAACACCTTGTCATGTTATAAAATAGTCAAATTATGGTAAATGTAGCCGTGGAATCGCAAACGAATCGTTGTGTTTACTCCATAACACCGAAGAATGCCACACGCAAGCTTACATGTATTCTTGCAAGAATTGCTGCACAGAAAATTGTGTGTTCCAAAATATGCGTCATTGTGGTAAAATTTGCTTTGCATTCTGGGAACGTCAATTTCCATCGACTCCGCCATTTTGAAGTTTTCAAAACGACCTGAGCTTTTTTTCGTAATTTTCTCAAATCTAACACATCGATTTATGCATTATACATCTCTGGAATATTATAAGTTTGCCATCAATTCGAGAGATTTTATGTCAAGGACGAAGTAAATTCTCATTCGAAGTAGGTGTCTATACGTTTACATGCCAAAACGGGCATCGATATGTTGGCAAGAAACCTCAATAAAAAAAAGTCAGCACATAGACATGTAGAGAGTTGGGGGCTTTGCCCCCAACGCTCTAATGTCAAAAATACGCATGCTGTTCTTCTGCACACACAATAAAAGTCATGCCATTAAATCCCACAAAATGATCCATATGTTTACCATACGTGTGAACATATTCATTGATTAATGTTTTATTTATCCGATTACAGTCCGGCAACAATACTGAAAATGAAGCTGTAGTCGCGTACGTTTCAAATCCGGGAAGGGCAGTGGCACCTCTGCCCGAACAGTCTGGTTACCAGCAGCAACCAGGTCAGGGCAACCAGGTCAGTAACAAATCTATACTCAATTTACCGTTGAACCCTGTTATTTAACTGATTAGCACAATTCTTCATGAGCTGTTAAAGTGATATTGGAAGAAAATTATGGATTTGTCCATTTTTTCCATATGATCGCGAGTTTCTGGTGAAAATATTTTGAGTTTGTTTACATTACCGCTATTCTCGGTGCTTTGTATCTCTGGATGCAATGCGATTCCAGCTTACTCGTATATATATTCGAGCCAATCGAGCGTGGAATAGGTTATGTCACAGGTAACTCTTAGTGGCGCACAAAACAAAAGAAAGGCGGCTGCTAGTACTGTAATATGTTTGATTTATCTATCTGATCAAGCATGGTTTGTCCCGTAGCCTATTGTTCTGAGACCACAGGCATATATTTGATTGATTTGGAAAAAAAGTGCCAATATCACTTTGAATAAGCTTGAGTATAAGACTCACTCGCTGTCTGGGTTTCCACTCATTCAATCATTGTGACTCATTGACTTATCAGCCCTTGATTCATACTAACATTTAATTCAACAAGTATCCATTTACTTTTTTGTATTCAGTAGGCCATGGAGTGAACCAAGGCAACTACCAGCACCCGTCGGTGATTAACATCGACACTGCAGTGATTGGGAATACCTCTTTGTCGTGAGGTCCTTTATCCGCTACATATTAATATTGCTTTTATTGTATTTCGATGGAAATTGTATACACCTACTCAATAACCAATTTGAACACTTCACTAACCAATATCAATATAATGATATATGTGGATACAGGTAGGAGGTGGGGTGGCTCTTGCCCCCCCCCCCCTTCCCCATCACCCTGAACAAATTATCGAAATATGTTCAAGAACAAAATCTAGACTCGGAGTGACGTTGTGTGGAATTTATACTCTGGAAAAGCAAAAAAAGCTATCAAACAACATAAACAAGAGTAGCTTAAAAAATGAAAACTTCGACCGAATTAAGGTGGCAATCTCTGAAGTCAAAATCATCTATCAGTGAAACACGCCATGCTTTTCGCCATAGATTTATTTTGGATCATCGTATCAAGTTGAAATTTTGTGTCCCTTAATCATGTATCATGCCGCAATTTTTCACTAAAGTTCAGAATTTTATCTCAAGAATTGAAGAAGTTGGCAATCTAATCCAACGTTAAATGTCAGCCCCTATATGGACTTTCGGAGTCTGCACAAAAAAACCCAACGTTTTTCGATGTACGAGTTATTATTAATGCTTCAAAATAAACATAATATTATCTACCTTAACATACATCAACTACGCATTCAGACTCCAAAATCGGCGCCATAGGTTAATTCTATGGGGCATAAACACGATTAAATTTGTTGGAATTCAGTTGATCCCATTTTGGACTGAAATTAACATTGGGGTAGATTGCCAACTTTTTCATTTTTCGAGATAAAATTCTGAAATTAGGTGACAGATTACGGCATGAGACCCAATTAAGAGTCACAAAATTTCAAGTTGATCCGGATATCCAAAACAAAACTTCGGCCAAAAGCGTGTTTCACTGATAGATGAATTTGACTTTAATCATATGAACATGGCCAATTCAACCAGATTTCTTTCGAGTGTTTTGATAATCATGGCGATTGAAAATAAATTCAATGTGCAACAAACACTCTCGTTGATTGTACTAGGGTATCTGGAAGGTAAATAAACTTGAGGGGCGTGCTATGCCACGAAAGCCCTGGAACTGAAGCTCCTAAACAGAAGAAGAATTTTAAATCAAATTTTGAATATTTGTGAAATACGTCGTGGAATATTAATCTTTACATTCATAGCCACAAACGTAACAACGTAAAATGCTCCACACTTATTTGGTGAGATTATATAACGTTACATTTATTATCACTGGATGGAATGTATAATCATAGAACTATACAATTCTATGGTATAATCATATCAATTTACACTTGGGAATGGGGTAATACGAATTAATTGTCCAAGAATACGGCGTAACTCCAGAAAAGGACATTTGTAAGGTGTACTTGTATTTGTAAAGTGTTTTATTGTCTGAATAATGACTAATTTTCGTACATCTCTAGCATGTCAGGTTACCAACGATATCCGTTGTCTGTCTATTTGTACATCTTCAAAGAATACCGTCAAGTTTTTCTTCGATGAAAAAAACGCACAGTTTTGGCCATTGAGCCTAATGTCAGCGAGTAGAGTGTTTCACTAATTATGAGCAATTTGTATGAACGCTGATACAAGAATCACTAATTAAATATCAATGGCAGACGTGATATCGTCTTCGTTGCTATCTTGTTATCAGACACGGTTTTATTATCATATCGTGCAGATTTGGAATATCTTGGAATATTTTCATTTTCGAATGAAGCTCATGTGGGGGTCAATCGGTTTCCATACATATTGTTGTTCCCACAATATCTTATCCAGACGTTGAATGCTCGTAATAATAGTAATAATCGGTTTCCATACATATTGTTGTTCCCACAATATCTTATCCAGACGTTGAATGCTCGTAATAATAGTGGCAGATATAACCTCCAATAGAGACAAGTTACACGTTCCCTTCCAGATGTGCTCAAGGCGTTATAACTTCATATCCATTTCAAACATTTTCTAACTGATGGTCAACTCGCGTATTTGGTGGTAAATTTTACATAATATGCATATGGAAGGACAAACTGAATGATTTCGATTTATAACGAACACCAGAATGTCAAATTGTCATAATGTCTCCATGTATGTATCAACCAGCATGTATTCTTGGCCAGTGCGTCGCGCTGGTCTTCTAAGTTTTCCTGAAATGAGACCCCCGGAGGGTAGATATGAGTGGGCCCGGTCCTGTTATCATTTGTTGAATATAGTAATCTCAACAAAGGATCACAGCACTTTCAAAAATAATATCTCTGATTGTTTCCATGAAGTTTTACATTTTAATCTTGTCAGTTGACGCAAATACTGTAAGAGCTTTGTGATATTGTTGATTTACCATAATACTTACGCATACCGTAGCGCAACAAAAATATTGAGCTAAATTTCTGATGTTGACAGAACAATCACCAAAGGTTGCCAACTTTTATAGTTCACGATATAAAAGTGATAAAATGTGATGAAAAAATTTTTTTACGCCAAAATAGACGCATAAACTCAATTTGATCCAAAACATTGAATCATTGAATGTCTGTGCCCTGATATACATCTATAGATATGTTCTTTTTTGTTTATTATATAGAGAATAATGAGCATTTTAATCAATCCCAACATATTTCCGCTGGCCACAAAAATAATTCTATCCACTGTAGGTTACTTGTTACCATGTATAAACTATGTATGAATAATGATTGGGAGGAAAATATACATTATGTCTTCCAATGTTTGTATTTGAGAGAATGATAAATACGTCAGTAAAATCCAGTTGATTTCAATAGGAAACTACCTAAATGTGGGATCGGGTCTTCACCGTGAGTTTTTTTTTTGCATCTATCAAGACAAGTAACACCTGTTTGCCTTTAAATTGATTTATCAAGAATTCTTGATTATAGAACCAAATGACCTTAGTACAAACAAGATTGAAAGTGAAAATATGTAGATTAAGGACATTGTACACAGTACGAAAATTCGAGATAGAATGAATTGGGTAAAAGTAAAATATACACACTAGACTACAATGTACATGGTACAAATGAAACAGATATGAACCTACGAACAAATGGTAGATGGTACAGGTAATACACTCGATACATTTATGATAAGTTGAGAGGCGGGACTGACAAGAAGACTTGTCAGCCCCGAGAGATTACTACTACTTTCCCCAACTAGAACGGGTTGAAAACAAAAGGGGGTTACACACGGAGTTCGAAACGAGGGTTCGCGAGATTTGGAATAAGATTACCGTACTGACCCGTATAGTGTTACCCATAAAAAGATTACGACATTTATCCCCCTCCTTGCTGGATAAAACGAATTACAGTGATAAATCTGAATTTATCGCTCGTGTGTCGATTGATTTCCGATGCGCTTCTCTTGCATTGAAATTTGAAAATATCACACATTATAGCAGTATACCAGTGTTATGATGAAGTTAATAAACATCTTAGTTTCACGTTTTAAGCTATATCCTTTCACCATTCATTCAAAACTGCGCATCTAGTGAAACATGAGTCCGCGATATTCCATTTAATTTTCACCTTATTCGTTCTATTCTTGCAAACCACTAGCATTGTGCGTTTATTCCCGGCAGCCATTAACCCGTGAACCGAATCCGAGGCATATTCCGTATATTTGGCTTTCAGTAACGATGTCCTGAAAGCGTATGGAATGAATACAGAATTGGAGTATCAACGCTGCATTTATTTTCGGAGGTATCCTTGTAAATTTCAAATATTTTTAACCAACTGATTGTGAGAATATTTGTTGTGGAAACGCTGTATACTACAATAATCAGTTTATCGAATGACACAACTAATCTCTGTATGTCCGTTGCACGTTGATTTTGTCTGGATTATTCCCCATAACCTCAGCGCATGACAGCAACACATTTCGATAATAACATTTTGAGATGGCGACAGTAAATCAAAAGTGTAACATGCAAATAATTTCAAAGTGTAACATGCAAATGAAATATAGATAATCAGATACAACATAATTACCGCGAATTTAAACTTTTTTTCATATACAACGCAAAATTTTCTTTCAGTTAAATCTTAAGCTTGTGCAATATATGTGTCTGCATTGTCCAGACAAGAGTTTCAATGATTCAAATCAAGTTCAGTGAAACAATCTGGGCCTGGTTTTCAAAATGATTAATATGTACGACCTAAACCTAGTACATATCGGAAGTTTGACAACATCAACGTTTCGATTGTCCAACGATATAACCTATGGCATTCAAACCGTGAAGTTGAACTAACAAAGATCATCTACACCACCGACACCGATATAATACGACATCAAACATATTTAACAATAAAAGTTCAGACATTGATGAATGCCATTCGATGGACATATGACAGCGAGGTATTGATTGCCTGTTCGGAATCCAAACATATTCTTGATTATTATTTACTTTCTGTATTATCTACATATGGAAGACCTAGAAGGTATGAATTCCGAGGAGCACATAGTAAATCAAATCCATATTTGCAGTTTAATTAGACGATCAACATATTTGTTTGCGAGATTCTGCCAATTCACAGAATAGGCTGTTTTAAATCTTTGCTTGATTTCGGTTAAAGCAAAGGCGATCCAACAAGTGTAGATAAACTAAATGAATCGCTATATATGTGTATAGCATTGAATATTTTTAAGTTGTATAAAACATTACATAATACCGAATATATATCACAAATTTACTTATGTTTTGCCTGAATTAGTCATATCGGTAATGCTCCACAAGGGAGTCAAGCGGCATTTCCTCACATGTTTCAAGCTCATAATTTTATGTTGTTTTTGTAACTTCGAAGCCTATAAAAAAAACTCTGATTTTTCCAACTCGTTTACACCGTTTTTTGCCTCTGTTTCAGTCAAATTACTTTGAGCGAACCATTTAACTGAATACTACATGTCTATGATGCAAACGGCAATAGATTTTCACAAACGTGGCTTCCGAAACGCTGCATGTTTCTTTCAAAACACAAAATTTCAATTCAAGCGAGAATTTTCACTCTTGTAGGGCGCTGCCATATTGCCTCGTTCATTACGTCATCCAAGTGGACAAGTTCAAGTTAGGTACTTTGGGGGGCGTGCTCTGCAGTTTATGCACAATTACATGCTGGGACGGTCCCATTCCTAACCCGCGCTCCCTGCATAAACCATCCAAATAGAATCTTCCGTCACGCGCTCAAAATAACAATGTCTGTTGACATGCAGACGAGAAGTTTTCAGGAGGAATTTATCATTGCAGTAGATTACTAACTTTATCAGTTTCATGGGTAGGAGTCTGAAAGTTTGCAGAAAATTGCCGTTTGGTCCCCAGGTGAGCCATGCTAAGTTATAAGACGATACGATTCAGCATCGCAAAAATATCGGCAAAAAACGTTGTAAACGAGTTCAAAGTATCAAAGTAAATCAAAGTATATGTAAGAAATCGAAAAAAGGTCACAATATAAAAATTGGCTTCAGAGATATCACACTAACATTCAACAAAAACTTCACTGGGCTGGGACAGTGAGTGGATGAAACAAGACCAACGTTGTCAGAATTATCAACAGCAAGAAAAGCCAGAAGAACAGGCGATCAAACACTTCAGCAAGATTTCGCCAGTCTTTGCTATAATCCACGGCTTCCATTCCAGTTTTTTAGGTTACCGGACCTTTGGTCCGATAACCTATTGCCATGGCGTTGCGTCCGGCGTCCGTCGTCCGTCGTCCGTCCGTCCGTCCGTCCGTTCACATTTTTATCTTTAAAGTTTATGATGGAATATTTCTGAAATTTTGCACAAAAATACCTAAAAATATTTCCAGGAAAGGTTTTTTTTAGTTTTCTGATTTTCCAATTTTTTTCAAAATGGCGGCCGTTTTCGTCGAAAAATGACCAATTTTGGACTTTGATAGTCATTTTCTCAAAATCTTATCAGTAACTTTTTTTCTTATTGATGCATAACACTCCTCCTATGTGCCCCTGTGACATGTATAAATTTCGTTGCCCTTGAATCGCTCGAAGTGGGCCATTTTGGGCCCAAACTCGGCCCAAATGGGACTCTCCCATGTTAAATTCTCCTATGCTTTATAATGGGACACAATTACGCCTAATATCTCACTTAATATTGAGATTGGAGACTAGGAATCAATTGTGCACATATAGGAAATGATATATCCTGAATATTCTGGTGACCTTGAATTTGACCTCTGACCTCGGTTTCAAGGTCAGAGGGCCATTTTCGTCGAAAAATGGCCAATTTTGGACTTTGACGGTCGTTTTCTCAGAATCAGTTCAGTAACTATTTTTCTTATCAATGCATAACACTCCTCATATGTACCCCTCTGACACGTATAAATTTCGTTGCCCTTGAATCGCTCGAAGTGGGCCATTTTGGGCCCAAACTCGGCCCAAATGGGACTTTCCCATGTTAAATTCTCCTATGCTTTACAATGGGACACATTAAGCCTAAATCTCACCTAATATTGAGATTAGAGACTAGGAATCAATTGTGGACATATAGGAAATGATATATGCTGAATATTCTCAGGGTCTTGAATTTGACCTCTGACCTCGGTTTCAAGGTCAGAGCACAAAATGTCTAATATCTTGCTTATTAACGACTTTACAGCTTAGGAACCAAATGTGGACATATAGGAAATGATATATGCCGAATATTCTGATGACCTTGAATTTGACCTTTGATCTCATTTTCAAGGTCACACCACAGAATGGCTAATATCTCCCTTATTATCGATTTTACAGCTTAGGGATCAATTGTGGACATATAGGAAATGATATATGCTGAATATTCTCGTGACCTTGAATTTGACCTTTGACCTCATTTTCAAAGTCACAGGACAAAATGGCTAATATCTCATTTATTATCGATTCTACAGCTTAGGGAGCAATTGTGGACATATAGGAAATGATATATGCAGATTAATATCGAGACTATCAATTTGACTTTTGACCTCATTTTCAGGATCACAGGACAAAATGGCTGATATCTCGCTTTTTATCCACTTTACAGCTTAGCAATCAATTGTGAACATATAGGAAATGATATATGCTGAATATTGCTATGACCTTGAATTTGACCTTGACCTCCTTTTCAAGGTCGCAGGACAAAATAGCTAATATCTCGCTTATTATCGATTTTACAGCTTAGGAATCAATTATGAACATATAGGAAATGATATATGCTGAATATTGATATGACCTTGAATTTGACCTTTGACCTCATTTTCAAGGTCAGAGAACGAAATGGGTAATATCTCGCTTTTTATCGACTTTACAGCTTAGCAATCAATTGGGGACATATAGAAAATGATATATTCTGAACATTGTCATGACCTTGAACTTCACCTTTGACCTAATTTCCAAGGTCACAGGACAAAATGGCTAATGGCTTGCTCATTATGGACTTTACAGCTTAGGAATCAATTATGAACATATAGGAAATGATATATGCTGAATATTGCTATGACCTTGAATTCGACCCTTGACCTCATTTTCAAGGTCACAGGACATAATGGCTAATATCTCGCTTATTATTGACTTCACAGCTTAGGAATTAATTGTGGACATACTAGAAATGACATATGCCGAATATTATCGTGTCCTTGAATTGACCAATGACGTTTTTTAAAGGTCACGGGACAAAATACTAATATCTAAAATATATATTGTCCGGTAACCTTTCTTAGCCCTTGGGCTAATTTTTTTCACAGTTTTAACAACTTGTTCCCTCGTATGTTCGTAGCGCGCCTGCTGTTGCAACTCCACCAAGGATTCACCTTCTCCGTCATCCTGTAAGCCTGTGTAACTACCACGTAAATACTTTCCACCACCAACAAGCACAGAATCATGTTTATCCGTTCTCCTTTTACCCAAAGAAGTATAATATCCAACGCTCTTTTTTTCCAACCAACCAAATATTAATGTTTCCATAGACATTACTTGGCACTACACTTATCACAGATGCATATTGAAAAATATGAAATGTCTTTTCAATAATCTCACTAACTGAATTACCAGTGGACATAAAAAGGAGAAATGTGCTCAGCAAGCTAGTACCTAGAAGAGGAATATGGTCCGACGTTTTGGGAATGTTGTCCGTTACGTTGAGTAGAAAGATTCTGAAGGACAACAAAACCACAACTGCAATTTGAACTTTCTGTCCGGGAGTACAGAAGAATATCGATAACAGAAGTATTGACGTCATGATGCTGGGGAGGATGACGTTCTTGACGTAATACATGTGACGTCGACGCAAGAGAATCTGGAATCCAACGTTGACAAATCTCTCGTTGGGGCAACATTCATATATGCAAATTCTTTTCTTTGGACCTGTTAAACATAATAAATAGCACCTAAAGAAGGTCGTTTGATTTTGTATAAATTTGCAGACAAGATTGATTCATTAATACTCTGGCCCTTTTTTTTTTCACATTTTTCATTCAGTTCCAACGTTTAAAAAGATATTTCACCGGCATATGGTGTGTTTGTTTCTCAACTTATACGCTATTCCAGAGCTAGTTGCAAATATGAGGACTTTGTCTATCGAAGTGCCCAGCTAGTCTCTAAACTGCTACGACAAGGATATGTTTTACCAAGACTTATCGCTGCGTTTAAGAAATTCTATGGACGTCATCATGATCTGGTTGATAAATACAGCAAATCCATGTCTGCCATGCAACTAGATCTATTTTCATGTTAATTTTGGGGAATTCATGACGGGTGCCACTAGTGGGGCAGGAAATGCTCACTCTTTCCGGAACACCTGATTTCACCTCCTGATGGCCATTTACGGGGGTTCATGAGTTTCCCTGTCATTTTTGTTTTCTCTCACTTCGTATGCCTGATATGACTTTCTGTCCCCGGACTATGAGATTGGATAACGGACCCTGTTTTGTTTGCTCGGAATACTTGATACTGGGTATTGATTCCACGTCTATTCTTGCTACTGTCTAGTGTCTACGCGTATTATTTTGCTTTCCCGAAAAGCTATCATAAGTGGTTGTCAGTTGTTCACTGGTGTACAATAGAATAAAATCTAATTTTGAAAATTGTCTGCCCTGATGACACCAGGGTGACGTCAGACATTACGTTTGATTGGTTTCTTTATTTTTTTTTGACATTAGAGCGTTGGAGGCGAAGCTGACTTTTTCATGGAGGTTTCATGCCAACTTATCGACGTCCGTTTTGGCATGTGAACGTTTAGACACCTACTTCAAATGAGAATTTTCTTCATTATCGACATAGAATCTTTCGAATTGATGGAAAACTCTGTGAATATTCCACAGATGTATAATGCATAAATCGATGTGTTAGGTTTGAGAAAATTACGTATAATGTTCAGTTTGTCTTGAAAATGTCAAAATGGCGAAGCCGATGGAAATTGACGTTCCCAGAATGCAAAACAAATTTTACCACAATGACGCGTATTTTGCTTGCGTGTGGCCTTCTTCAGTGTTATGAAGTGAACACAACGATTGGTTTGCGATGCCACGGCTACATTTACCATAATTTGACGTATTTAATCACATGACAAGGTGTTGCATGCTGGGTTTGCGAAGCCCTTATATTTCAAACTGGTCTTTTAGTTATCCCAGTAGGCATATGTTATATCATGATATCAGATGCAGATATTCCTCATAGTTTCCAATATTTTTAAAGGGTGTATATCACGAAAATATGACATCAGCTTATTTGAAGCTAATCATTGAGTTGAATAGAACAGGCTTTACAAAATGTTGATATCTCGATTTGTTGAAAAGGTATAGCTATTTTGATATTGAAAATCCGGCATATTTCTCCAGATAGTCTTGAAAAATCTGTCAGCTAATTAGTATGCAAATAAGATGTGTGATGTCATTGACAGCTTGCTTTTTAATTAGGATATTTAACATGTCACAATTAGGCATTTAAGCTCATATTTGGTCACCAAAAGTCATTAGATATATCGTTCAGTAGGGATATTCAGTGAATGTATATACATTTTGGGGCTGATTTGGCCCTTAGCAACCAGGTACCTAAGGCTGGTATTCAAGTTAATACATGATATAAAAGTATCAAACGAATTCAGTTAGCAGGGTAGTGACTATATTTTGTGGAATTGATCAACGAAATTTTCAATAACACACCTTAGCAACCGATACAGGGCTGAGAAATCACTGACGTTCAGAGCCATTGTAAGTTAATGGATGCTATTACTGCTGGTTTTCCAAGCCTGTATTGGTTGCTAAGGGTTGTGTTCAGACATTTTGATGGTATATTCCTCAATATGTTGTCATAACTCTATTGTCTGAAATGGTTTCATACATGTATATCTTGTTTTTAATTAGATATTGACCTTAGCAACTATGGTTGCTAAGGGCCCAGCCAGTTGCCATGGCAACTACAAATTTCTTGAAATCACTGACTATTCGAACTAAAAAGCATAAAAATGGTTTTTGTTGAACAAATATGGATACAAATGGTCTCATTATTTCATTGAAAAATGTCTAATTATAAAGCAGTCTGTCAATGACGTCATACATCTCATTTGCATATTAATTACCTGTCAAACTCTGTTGTCAGATTCTGTGAATATGTACATGTTCAAAGTGTCATAACTTTGGAAGGAATCATGATATCAATATGCTGTGAAGACCATTTTGTTCGGTTCAAATAGTGCTTTCACGTACATAACAAAAACCAGTATCAAATTTTCGCGATATATACCCTTTAAGGATATTTTATTGAGGTTCGGTATCATTTCAGCAGGCGTATCTGTATCATTGAGTTAAGAATAAATGCCCATTAGGAATATGAATGAAGTAGGCCTATGCTTTCATAATAATATACGAGGATGAATTGGAATCATGTGGGGGAATATATGGTAGCAATTTTTTGGAGGGGGGGGGGGGGGTGTAAATTTATTAGGATACATTCAGTTGTCGTGATGTTAGTGTGCTCGACCTCTAATGTCGCCTCTCGCCGTTAGCTGCATTTTCTTGTTAGGCTTTCCATTATTATCATTGAAATTGTGCACTAACGGCAATCAGTCATTTCATTTCTCTACCTGTGGAAACGAATTACCATTGAATAACCATGCATTTTAAAACTAACCCGAGTGTCATATATATGCCATTCTCCATTCCAATTGAAAGAGTCCAAGTTGACTGTACTCTCTAGATTCGCGAGGATCATCTTCAATGTGTGGTATGACCAGGCACCAAATATCAGAGTACACTTCTGCTCATCAAATGGATAAAACTCAATATCTATGGGACACATTGTCTTGAACACGCCTGAAAAGTCGAGAAAATGGGAGAGATTCCGCAAAATTGGACGTGTTTAATTATTTATAGTCTAAGTTAACAGTGGTATATATGATAGAACCGTTTGACTGCCAAATTCATTTGACCATACCGCACAACAATAAATGGCTTCTTCCATCCTGATCTACCCACCTCCAGGCTCCCAGTGGACTTGTCCATCGTGAGTGACAACCACACGGAATTGTGGGTAGCCTTTCATAAATAATCTCTGCACTGGGAGAAAAAATAAATCATTTCCAATTTGTCACACGGAGTTAACCAGCAAACGAGAGGCCATAGGCCACACACTTGCCGGAATGAGTACGTAATTATGACGTCATTTGTCGTCAATTTCATACTGCAAACTTACTGTGAATGGAGTTTTTTAATATGCATGATAAAATCGTTTTCATATATGTCATATTATACCCGTACAAGATCATAATATCTTGAAATGATGAGTTTCCTTTGAAATTTTACCAATTTGTTGCCACAAAAACGTCAATTACGTCCAAACGGATATACCGATTGAGCTAAAAATTGACAGAAGCCATCACAGGACGACTCCACATCGTTTGCATATGCTAGATCTGCAGTATATGTTATAACTTTCCACATCTGACACTCAAAAGGCCTAAATGTCAGTCTGAAATCACATTTGACGTCATTATGACGTCAATTGACGTCCGATTCCAAAAATGACAACATATTTGGAAAGTACTCTCGAAGACCTTTCAAACGAGCTACTACTCGATATTTTTGCAAAAGGTCAAGGTCAAGGTCATTTTTGAGGTCAACTTCGACCTCAGGCGCTTGCAAAGGCTATCGGTCATACGCCTTACGTGTAAATGCAAAAGTTGTTAGGCTAAGTGAGTGCAATACTCTGAATTTACTTTCGTGTCTCTATCTTGCTTACTTCCCGAGATATAGTGACCCACATGGTTTTCACTTGCAGGTCAATATTGACCTTGACTTTCGACCTTTGACCTTGAAATTTCCTGGAACAAAAGAACTTACCCTTGACTATAAACTGGTGTATTATCAGAATTTTACGCACATTATTGACGCTTTTATCAGCATCGACAGCTTGAAACATGCAATTTCGCTTATAATGGGGCTGATTTCGTTGCCATAGAAACGTCAATTACGTCATAACGAATTGGCCGATCGGGCTAAAAATTGACATTGAGCATGATGGACCGGTCTCACATCGTTTCCAAGCATTAGATCGAAAGTCGGAGGAGGTGACCTCCAAGGTCAAATATTCGACCTCAGGCGAACTTCTCAAGGTCAAGGTCAAAGGTCAAGGTCACGGAAGATAGAACTCGAGTTTTTCTACAATATGAACTTGGTTTGAAGTCTCTAGCACAAATAGAACCGGAGTTATGGCCACTTAGGTGTTTTCAACGTTTTGCGTGACCTTGACCTTTGACCTAGATACACCAAAATAGGACGTTTTCTGCCCGGTGTCCTAGAGAATATGTACACCAACTTTGAGAGAAATCAAGTAAGAATTGTGGACGCTAGGCTGGACACAAACAAACAAATCCACAAATCCACGAACGAACCAACATACTTGCCGAAATCTTTAGATTCCGGCAAGTAACGAGCTTGCAAATCTTTGTCTTTACATGATATTATTCACTTGGTAATATCATCAACCTTCCTTACACTATAAAAATCAAATTACCGGTTATAAGTGAATGCTGACAATGACGAACTTATTGTCGATAGCATCAGAGAGTGTAGAATAGAGACGTGTCACTTCACTGGCACCATTTTGTATTTTCAACTGGTGGCACTTCTGGCGGATGAATGCGACTTATGAATGATTGTGTTTTACTTCTATTACTATGATATGAAATTATGAAGAATATATCAGCAAAATGAAATGACGGAACTCATAATAGTCTCTGTGGACGACGAACTACAATATCGCACCCAGCCGCTAGGATTACACGGCTCCATGAGACAAAATGGTAGACAATGGAAATTTGGGGAGTGACACCTCTTTATTCTACACTTTCTGATAGCATACTCATCTATCACAGCAAATTCCGGGTCCAAAGTTGACTTGCTTCAATGGCAACATCAGTGAGACCATTGTGATTAAATGGGTCCCACGTGATGCGCTCATCTTGCCACTCCTCGGAGACAACCATTGTGACGTCACAATGGACAGCCAATCAGTGATAACATGTTATACACTCAATACTCGCGACACACATTCATCGTTAAGCTTCAACATTCTTATTTCTGCAATGCACAACAATAAAACAAAATCATGGTTTGTTACCCAGCTGTATCATTCATGTTGCTCACCAGCCTAAGTAAACCAGTTGTTGTGAATTTCTGGCTTCTTATATCCTGAAAAAAGACCTTTGAAAGTACCAGCTAAAAGTCCAGTATTGCCAACTACAGGTCGGATTTGTTTATGTATAACTAGATTCGTTTCGCGATAATAAATATTTTCCAGAAAAAATTAGAAATATATCCTCAACATTATGAATGCCACTCATCACATTGGGGATGGAATCAAGTTATATACAAAGAATTAAACATGACGAATCAATCTTTTCGCTGATGTTGCTGGGCACTTTCTTCTGTGTAGATTGACAAACAACATGCTGTGGCTTCACAGGCAAGGAAGCACTGATTTATGTACTTCCAATATCAAATGAACTCGGGTAAATATACATAGCCTAATTATCCGTATGTTTCAGACTCTCTCTGCTAATCTCTGCTACACTCTCTGCTGATATACTCTCTGAAATAGTAGATATATGTACTGTTCATTGACTCAATATCGAATAACTCGTGATGATTTATCGGGTGTATGCATAAGTTGATATAAATCTGCATGCATTATTCCTGTGAAACGCGTAGCTAAATATAATGGATGGTTGGATGATATATTACAGGTAAATGGGCCGTTATGCCCCTGGAACCGTACATGGTACGTTTTATGGGAAGATCTGCATTCTGGATAATCTCTTCTAGACTTTTTAAGGGAGGTGATTCTTCTTTGCCACATATATTTTTGCTGGGATATTTTGACGAAAAGTAGGAATCCTCAATATTACACATATCGTTTCTCACAGAACTATTCAATGATATTTCTAATTATATGAAATATTTTCGCCTAGTATTTACTGATATATTTACTGTATATTACTTATATGATATGGATGAAACGAATACTCAGATATATTAGTACCAACTGGACGAAAAAGTAGTGACTATATAACCTATATCGCATATTTGCTTGCCTTCTAAATGCGAGTTTTTGATAACTAAACTTTTGATGACTTTGATGACTGGAAAATGACTGATTCACTGACCAGTTCCTTGATGTGCATGAGTGAGAACTGGATGGACACGGACACAGACTGGGCTGAGTCAAGGACAGGACGGGCTGCTGGGTTATAGTCCGAGAACAGCTCATCCAGCAGCCGCTCCTCGTCTGATAAACCACTGGGGAAGATATGGGAGTTTCTGAAGAGAAATCCAGGTAACTATTGACATGAATGGAACCTCATTTAGCTCTGTATATGATTCTACTGTAAACTTTCTGATACATCTGCGCTTTACTAATTCACCTGAGCGAGTGATATGCATGAATATGTCTTGATTCGATATTGCATCATTCATGTAAACATGATTTACTTTAAGTACTTTATCTCATTCCTACAAGTAAACTGAGCAGGCATTATAATTAATGAATGGGCTCATAGAATATTGGATAAATAGGAATAACAGTTCCTCTAGGTGAGGGTATGAAAACTGTAAACTATAAGATCTGAAGAGGCAACTGTAAAAAAAATAACACAGATAAATTATCTAATGATTTAGTTGTTAAATTCGCCCACGTGGATTGCCGTTCAAAAAACAATTATAGAATAGAAATTATGATGTGAGTCATGTAGTGACAAATGTGTTATTTACCATATCCTGTACATTGTATATGTCAGGGAAGAACTTGAGAAGAAATTGTATATCCGCCTTGGAGCACACCTCCACAATCACGTAATCATTTAACCCTTTCACTGCCGGAGGCGACTTTAGTCGACAGGGGGGTTCACTGCCGGAGGCGACTTTAGTCGACCAAAATTAGGGGAAATCAGGGCAATTTGAAACATGATAAATTAACATTAAACTAATGTCCCAATAGTGAAATTTTGAAATTTAAATTATATACATTGTATTTAGAACAAACCCACTCTATATTTTATTAGAATGGAAACTGTTTCACAATAAATATGTCATTTTAATATAAACTTCATAATTTCTTCAAAATAACTTGGCAATGGAATACAAGGTCTGGAAGAGTTTTTGGCAGTGAAAGGGTTAAAATAAATTCTGACTGTATTTGACAAGTCAAGTTTCGTTCTGTGCATGTCACTAACACATTTGTCAGAAAATACTACAAGTGACGTATTCGTCGTTGGTGATGTCATAGTTCGTGTCATAATCAACGTCCCTGAGTGTTATTGGTGGCTTGCTTGTAGAGTTATTATATATTGTTAGGGGGATGAACCGGATGATGTCTGTAAGAAACTTGTGGCAACAAAGTACTAGAGATTGAAAAATTAATAATAATTTTAATAATAATTTGTTAGACAAGTTGGGTTTGTAGAGTTATATGTTTAGTTATGTTTATAATGATGAAAAACATAATGCGCCTTATAAGAACAGAGATCAGAGAAGTTATTCACCATCTTGTCACCAATTAGCACTTCAATACATGATCGAGGTTATCAGTATTTTCATGTGATTTTAAACGACGAGTAATGGGGGTACCTGCTGATGCCACGTGCTTTTGAGGCTCTAAAACAGACTATTATGCCCAAGAAGTACAAAAAACGTCATGTCCATTGTTCTGCATTATGCAAAAACAAACATGACAAAAATTTAATGTAATGTAATTACGTTTTTGTATATATTTGGCAAGTAGACTGTTTCTATGGTCTATCTTTACCTGACTTTCATGGTGGCGATCCTGGTGGCAAACAGGAACCTCATTGGATGGGAATGAAAGTACCATACTTTGAAATTTAAAAAAAACATTCGTAGTTATAAAACTCACCAATAGGAGGTAAGTGTGTTACCCACACAACGCCGAGTAAATCCAGTGTTGACACTCGTCCAATCATCATGCAGATGATTTCTAGGTCATGATTCTAACAATCGATGCTGATTGGTTGGAAATTTGGGTCATGTCGAAACGCAGAAACATATCACATACTTCGGAAACCAATAAACCGAACGAATATGCCGTGGCTGAAATGTTCTATGTATTGATCAAAGCAAGACAAATGAGTATAATATGGATGAATGTGCCACCAAACAATGATATATCACCCTCGCCATGTTATCTGTGTATCTATACAAGCTGCTCATATCGAGTAGGCAGTCACACCAGGCAATATAAATTTCAGTGAGTTTATGGAAATACATTATGTATACAGATAACTTCTCTGTACGGATTGAAAAATGATATGGCAGGTCAAATGTGTATGTATTTGGTCAATAATGTGTCAATTACAGACACGAGCATCACAATCTACATTCATATTATGCTCATATGTAGATAATAAGTCAGTAATATGAACGTATGAATTATACGTTATCTTCATAATTAAACATTGGAGTGACACCACCTCAAAAAAGTCCACACTGGAGTAATGTTCGTATAACTTATTATTGTACTTATAGCAAACTTTGCCCAAAGATCACAGCAGAAGATTATTTCTAAACACTTTTTTTTCTGGCCTTGTTTTGGATGTTTCATGTTCAAAGCACATGCGCTGCTTAGCAACGCCCTCTAACTCTCTCGCCCATTATACTGTAACAATGGTCTTACGTCATTTCCCTCGTATCTTGTGCTGCAGGGTTATAAATACTCTGAAGCTGTGTTGTTCAGTGGAGTTGTCTCAGAGCTGAGCAAGGCGAGAGAACGACGGAGGGCTCGACGATGAGTCCAACGTCCTCACTCTTCGGCTAAGGCCCGCGAGGGCCCTGTGGACAATTCTCACAGAGGGTCCAGGTTGGGGGAACCGTTGCTGACTCGGGGGCTCACGCCCTGTGGATCACCGGTCCCCCACCTGGGACGGTGCCACACAGGCTCTGGTAGACAGTCAGGCTGTCCGGGGTTCCATCCCGGTGGAAGTGCTGTCGGTGAGGCCGGACCAGCAACATGCCCACGTGCGCGAGTTCTGTGGTGCCGCTCCCATGGCATCTTAGGCTCCGCACACGGCTACATTATCATAACTATGTACTATGTATGTTGTATATGATGATGATGTTGATGATGGTGATGATGATGTGTTATGATGTGATGTCTTACGTCATTTCCCTCGTATCTTGTGCTGCAGGGTTATAAATACTCTGAAGCTGTGTTGTTCAGTGGAGTTGTCTCAGAGCTGAGCAAGGCGAGAGAACGACGGAGGGCTCGACGATGAGTCCAACGTCCTCACACTTCGGCTAAGGCCCGCGAGGGCCCTGGGGACAATTCTCACAGGGGGTCCAGGTTGGGGGAACCGTTGCTGACTCGGGGGCTCACGCCCTGTGGATCACCGGTCCCCCACCTGGGACGGTGCCACACAGGCTCTGGTAGACAGTCAGGCTGTCCGGGGTTCCATCCCGGTGGCAGTGCCGTCGGTGAGGCCGGACCAGCAACATGCCCACGTGCGCGAGTTCTGTGGTGCCGCTCCCATGACATCTTAGGCTCCGCACACGGCTACATTATCATAACTATGTACTATGTATGTTGTCTATGATGATGATGTTGACGATGGTGATGATGATGTGATGTATGACGGCCGGACTAGTCCAGACGGACTGTTACCTGGTTGTAGTTCTAGTAATTACGACGCCCGCCGCGTGCGCCCTCAAACATTACATACTTTTTATTCAAGGTTGCACAAGCATATCGTATGAGAAAGAATAGGTCGATTTGTAAAATGTTCATCACTCACCTGCAAATGTTATTTAATGGATTACACTCCTCGCGATGCTAATCTAACGATTTGCTGCCAATTTATCCAGGCGCCTTACACTCATCCAGATTATGATGGATGAGACGGTCTCATCAGCTCCTATTTTACAGGAAGGCACCACTGTATGGGCTTCGGCTACAACCCCGTAACGGCGAGGCAGTCAGCCCAAAGATAGCACGCTGAAATTTATGGATTTTCACCAGCTCGTGGTGATGTTAGTGCAAACAGAGAAGTCTTGAATTTATCAACCGTAGTTTTTTTTAATGTAAGACGAGAGGCATAAAAACCCCGTCTTACCGTGATATGAACCAACCATATAAAGTGATATATTTGGACTTTTTGAATTGGAGATGTTTGCATTCCGAGGAGTTTGGTATAGATTTGTGGGATGCTTTCTTCGCTTTTTTGGAGATATGAAAGTACTGCTAATGAATTGGAGCACTTTCCTTGTCTCTCGTAATTGATGATGAAAGAATTACATTTCATACAGATAGGAAATACATCACGAGCAAAGAAAAACACTGCAGACTCAAGAACAAATTTATGGAAAATGTTGGAGCAAAACAAAACGAAAGAGGAATTGCACTTCATTGCAAAACTGATTTTGATAGATGCTCATCATGTACATAAAAAAATTCATGTACCTGCACATCAAAGACACCTTTCATAATTTGTTTTTTTAATGAGTGAAATTAGTCGTATCAACAGACTTGACAGCACGGAAAATTTTACATTCATAGTCACTTTGCACAATTATTGGCTGTCTGGGAAACTAAAGATCTACTTAGACAAAACGAAGTCAAGAGATATGCGTCATTGATATGTACTTGTTTAGCGTGTACAACACTTGATGCCAATTTCCGCCTCTATTGAAAATAATGAAGAGTGGCTTGAGTTGCCGGAACTCATTGAATACATCCGGTAAATTGATATGGCTTGAAAAAGCAATTGTGTACCTCAATCACAGTGAATACCATGCAATACTGCTATTAGCAAGTCAATATAGTCAAGCAAAGATGGAAATTCAGTTATTAGGCATAAAACTGGCAACGTAAGATTTGTTTTATTTTGTTTCCTGAGATTCAGCCCACTATACTGAATGTGAACGTAATGTTTCCATTGCAGTAGACTAGACTATTAGACATCCAGGATAAAACAAAGTCCGAACTCTGTTATGTATCAATGACTGATAGAATTCATTTTAAAACATTGTCATTAGGCTTTCGGAGGTACGTTATTCTTTGTAACATCCAAGATTGCTCACAGCAAGATAGATATATGAATGATTACTCCACATTCTTGCTGAGATTTGTTTTTTTGTCATAATTCTGCCGTTTACAGGGCGTCTCAGAGGGTGGTTTTTTTTGGCATTGACACCTGTTGAGTCGAATGTTGTTTCTGTGAACAGTTACCCCCATCACTTCAATTGATCAAGGCTGATGAGAAAGTTAGACCCACAAGGATAACGGTCCAGAGGCAATATACCAATGTATCATGCACAGCTGCCCAGATCTCCTTATGGTGTGTTTTCAGTGATCACGATTCTATAAAACCCGGGTTGTTAGTTGCTATCCGATGAATGCCTTTGATCACTCCAGGGAAATTATCATTGTTTTGGGTATGTCTGAATAATTTATGACCCACGATTTAAAGCCACAACGCAACCAGCTTCTGAACGTCTGTTCCACAAGGAGTTGTAAACTTTTATATATTTGAAAATAGATATTCGTCACTGTTCGTGTGACTCTAATGCCAAGTATGTATAGTTTCCACAAAGTTTCCCCGTTTCTTTGTTGCACCTATATCATCATTCGGTTTGCTAGGTTACCGGACCCATGGTGTACATTGTCGTGGTGTTGCGTCCTCATGTGATGTGATGATGATGTGAGTTTCGTTGCCCTTGAATAGCCAGTCTGTACGTGGCGGTCATTTCAATTTTTTTAAGGGACGGGAAAAAAATTTTTTTTTTGGTCCCAAATCACGTTATTATTCATTTTGATCCACTTCTAGGCAAAAAACATTCACCCTTTAGAAACAATTTTGGACTAGGGAAATTTTTCCTTTCATAATTGGAGCTGCCATCACTGTACTCATAGAACCCTTAAAGATAGAGTTTAGGTATTGGCACTTTCAAATAAGAAGTCATTTATGACGATTCATGTGGTGACTTGAATTTGACCTTCGATGACCTTGAAAGGTCAAAACATCCTTTTTTAGTTTTAAAAAAAGGCCGAATTTGCCTTTACAGATGAAATGCTTGTAGATAGAGCTCAAGTTGGCATTATGAGCATATAGGAAGTCGTATATGGAACAACTAATGATGACCTTGAGCTTGACCTCAGTGACCTTGAGTGCTAAATATCTGACCTAAAAAAATGTGTAAATTGGCCTCTACAAACAAAAAAACGTGTTGATAGAGCTTATATGTTTGTATTATGAACATATATAAAGTCATACGCAGTACACCTAATGATGACATTGAAGTTTACAAAGATGACCTTGATCTCAAGGACATATATGTAACCTGCAAAGACGGCAATGCTTAAAGTCATAGTAGCAAGGTACCATTTTATGGTTTTATTCCTGTTCACATAAAGACATTTTGGACATTTGGTGATGAAAAAGGTGTTCGCGCTAATTGGTAACTGATAGCAGCGACATATAATGGAGTATATTGGGCCAGTATTACGATCGCCTTCTCCAGCCGATGAAAGAAATTGCTTCGGCAATTTCCGTAATCGTGACGTCAGTTGAGGCAGAATGTGCTTTGATGGCTTGCCGAAAACGTAAAATACGTAATTTAGTGGCCAGCTCAAAGAAGGAAAAATCACTTCAAAATGCATGCGATTCAACAGAAAACACACAAAAACCAGCAAATTCTGGACATCTTGCAGTTCAACAAACCTCTGTTCTGGGGGAAAAATAGTGCTGATTCTAAATATCAAGACAAGAAATGCCGTATTTCTGCCATCTCACCCCACCACTTGAATTGTCAAACATACATTAGGGGAATGAATATGCGACATGCAGTTTATCTTGCTGGCTACATGTACTTTCAAGTCTGCCTCAACTGACGTCACCAACCTCGTGACCCACACTAAAATCAGGATCAAAATCTTCGGCAATTTACGGAAGCAGTGCCTATTTGGTTCAATATCTCGAAACCCATTGATTGTATTTGTGAAATTCGTTCGTATTTATTGAAAACTATTCATATTGGACTAGATGACAAGCACTTTCATCGGCATGCTACTAGGTCTTTAAAACCGAAATTTTTTGGTAACTTATGTTAGCCTTTGAGCTAATTTTCTTCATTTTCTTTCGTGCATTTCGTTGATATTCATTCAAGTATGAATACATAGGAACACCAAAAGAACCATTCAACAAGTATAAGTCGCGCCCGCGACAATTGGGCGGGTTGCATCGAGGAGGGCTGTTAGTGGAAGGAATTGGCATTGTTCTCATGTATTATCAAGTTCGAAGTCCTGCCACGACCTGAAAAATAGGTCAAGGTCACCCATCATCGAACTTGTCCGAGATCTGCTCATGATGCACCTCCGGTATGATTTTGGCGGTATTTCGTTAAAAACTTTGTAAGTTATCGCGTTCACAAGGTACAAAGTCCTGTTTTCATGTATTGTCAAGTTCGAAGTCCTGCCACGACCTGGAAAATAGGTCAAGGTCACCCATCATCGAACTTGTCCGAGATCTGCTCATGATGCACCTCCGGTATGATTTTGGCGGTATTTCGTTAAAAACTTTGTAAGTTATAGCGTTCACAAGGTACAAAGTCCTGTTTTCATGTATTGTCAAGTTCGAAGTCCTGCCACGACCTGAAAAATAGGTCAAGGTCACCCATCATCGAACTTGTCCGAGATCTGCTCATGATGCACCTCTGGTATGACTTTGGCGGTATTTCGTTAAAAACTTTGTAAGTTATCGCGTTCACAAGAAATTGTTGACGGACGGACGGACGGACAGACGGACACGCCAATCTAATAGGCGGGTTGGTTGCACGCAACCCGCCCAAAAACTATGTGTGAAACTACTAGTATAACAAAATATACCACTTATCCAGTAACTAAATGGGAGAAAATTAGCAAGGTGATAAGCACAACTGCTTCTCCACGAAATGCTACCTTCTTTATTGTTAAAATTCCGACACCATACGGACATTTATCACAACTTTCAGCTCAAACAAAACATGGACCCACCATATATTTTCTGTTTTTTCCCGTGTGTGGTGTCTGTCGTATGAGAAAGAATAGGTCGATTTGTAAAATGTTCATCACTCACCTGCAAATGTTATTTAATGGATTGCACTCCTCGCGATGCTAATCTAACGATTTGCTGCCAATTTATCCAGGCGCCTTACACTCATCCAGATTATGATGGATGAGACGGTCTCATCAGCTCCTATTTTACAGGAAGGCACCACTGTATGGGCTTCGGCTACAACCCCGTAACGGCGAGGCAGTCAGCCCAAAGATAGCACGCTGAAATTTATGGATTTTCACCAGCTCGTGGTGATGTTAGTGCAAACAGAGAAGTCTTGAATTTATCAACCGTAGTTTTTTTTTAATGTAAGACGAGAGGCATAAAAACCCCGTCTTACCGTGATATGAACCAACCATAGAACGTGATATTTTTGGGCCTTTTGAATTGGAGATGTTTGCATTCCGAGGAGTTTGGTATAGATTTGTGGGATGCTTTCTTCGCTTTTTTGGAGATATGAAAGTACTGCTAATGAATTGGAGCACTTTCCTTGTCTCTCGTAATTGATGATGAAAGAATTACATTTCATACAGATAGGAAATACATCACGAGCAAAGAAAAACACTGCAGACTCAAGAACAAATTTATGGAAAATGTTGGAGCATAACAAAACGAAAGAGGAATTGCACTTCATTGCAAAACTGATTTTGATAGATGCTCATCATGTACATAAAAAAATTCATGTACCTGCACATCAAAGACACCTTTCATAATTTGTTTTTTTAATGAGTGAAATTAGTCGTATCAACAGACTTGACAGCACGGAAAATTTTACATTCATAGTCACTTTGCACAATTATTGGCTGTCTGGGAAACTAAAGATCTACTTAGACAAAACGAAGTCAAGAGATATGCGTCATTGATATGTACTTGTTTAGCGTGTACAACACTTGATGCCAATTTCCGCCTCTATTGAAAATAATGAAGAGTGGCTTGAGTTGCCGGAACTCATTGAATACATCCGGTAAATTGATATGGCTTGAAAAAGCAATTGTGTACCTCAATCACAGTGAATACCATGCAATACTGCTATTAGCAAGTCAATATAGTCAAGCAAAGATGGAAATTCAGTTATTAGGCATAAAACTGGCAACGTAAGATTTGTTTTATTTTGTTTCCTGAGATTCAGCCCACTATACTGAATGTGAACGTAATGTTTCCATTGCAAGCAGTAGACTATTAGACATCCAGGATAAAACAAAGTCCGAACTCTGCTATGTATCAATGACTGATAGAATTCATTTTAAAACATTGTCATTAGGCTTTCGGAGGTACGTTATTCTTTGTAACATCCAAGATTGCTCACAGCAAGATAGATATATAAATGATTACTCCACATTCTTGCTGAGATTTGTTTTTTTGTCATAATTCTGCCGTTTACAGGGCGTCTCAGAGGGTGGTTTTTTTTGGCATTGACACCTGTTGAGTCGAATGTTGTTTCTGTGAACAGTTACCCCCATCACTTCAATTGATCAAGGCTGATGAGAAAGTTAGACCCACAAGGATAACGGTCCAGAGGCAATATACCAATGTATCATGCACAGCTGCCCAGATCTCCTTATGGTGTGTTTTCAGTGATCACGATTCTATAAAACCCGGGTTGTTAGTTGCTATCCGATGAATGCCTTTGATCACTCCAGGGAAATTATCATTGTTTTGGGTATGTCTGAATAATTTATGACCCACGATTTAAAGCCACAACGCAACCAGCTTCTGAACGTCTGTTCCACAAGGAGTTGTAAACTTTTATATATTTGAAAATAGATATTCGTCACTGTTCGTGTGACTCTAATGCCAAGTATGTATAGTTTCCACAAAGTTTCCCCGTTTCTTTGTTGCACCTATATCATCATTCGGTTTGCTAGGTTACCGGACCCATGGTGTACATTGTCGTGGTGTTGCGTCCTCATGTGATGTGATGATGATGTGAGTTTCGTTGCCCTTGAATAGCCAGTCTGTACGTGGCGGTCATTTCAATTTTTTTAAGGGACGGGAAAAAAAATTTTTTTTGGTCCCAAATCACGTTATTATTCATTTTGATCCACTTCTAGGCAAAAAACATTCACCCTTTAGAAACAATTTTGGACTAGGGAAATTTTTCCTTTCATAATTGGAGCTGCCATCACTGTACTCATAGAACCCCTAAAGATAGAGTTTAGGTATTGGCACTTTCAAATAAGAAGTCATTTATGACGATTCATGTGGTGACTTGAATTTGACCTTCGATGACCTTGAAAGGTCAAAACATCCTTTTTTAGTTTGAAAAAAAGGCCGAATTTGCCTTTACAGATGAAATGCTTGTAGATAGAGCTCAAGTTGGCATTATGAGCATATAGGAAGTCGTATATGGAACAACTAATGATGACCTTGAGCTTGACCTCAGTGACCTTGAGTGCTAAATATCTGACCTAAAAAAATGTGTAAATTGGCCTCTACAAACAAAAAAACGTGTTGATAGAGCTTATATGTTTGTATTATGAACATATATAAAGTCATACGCAGTACACCTAATGATGACATTGAAGTTTACAAAGATGACCTTGATCTCAAGGATATATATGTAACCTGCAAAGACGGCAATGCTTAAAGTCATAGTAGCAAGGTACCATTTTATGGTTTTATTCCTGTTCACATTAAGACATTTTGGACATTTGGTGATGAAAAAGGTGTTCGCGCTAATTGGTAACTGATAGCAGCGACATATAATGGAGTATATTGGGCCAGTATTACGATCGCCTTCTCCAGCCGATGAAAGAAATTGCTTCGGCAATTTCCGTAATCGTGACGTCAGTTGAGGCAGAATGTGCTTTGATGGCTTGCCGAAAACGTAAAATACGTAATTTAGTGGCCAGCTCAAAGAAGGAAAAATCACTTCAAAATGCATGCGATTCAACAGAAAACGCACAAAAACCAGCAAATTCTGGACATCTTGCAGTTCAACAAACCTCTGTTCTGGGGGAAAAATAGTGCTGATTCTAAATATCAAGACAAGAAATGCCGTATTTCTGCCATCTCACCCCACCACTTGAATTGTCAAACATACATTAGGGGAATGAATATGCGACATGCAGTTTATCTTGCTGGCTACATGTACTTTCAAGTCTGCCTCAACTGACGTCACCAACCTCGTGACCCACACTAAAATCAGGATCAAAATCTTCGGCAATTTACGGAAGCAGTGCCTATTTGGTTCAATATCTCGAAACCCATTGATTGTATTTGTGAAATTCGTTCGTATTTATTGAAAACTATTCATAATGGACTAGATGACAAGCACTTTCATCGGCATGCTACTAGGTCTTTAAAACCGAAATTTTTTGGTAACTTATGTTAGCCTTTGAGCTAATTTTCTTCATTTTCTTTCGTGCATTTCGTTGATATTCATTCAAGTATGAATACATAGGAACACCAAAAGAACCATTCAACAAGTATAAGTCGCGCCCGCGACAATTGGGCGGGTTGCATCGAGGAGGGCTGTTAGTGGAAGGAATTGGCATTGTTCTCATGTATTATCAAGTTCGAAGTCCTGCCACGACCTGAAAAATAGGTCAAGGTCACCCATCATCGAACTTGTCCGAGATCTGCTCATGATGCACCTCCGGTATGATTTTGGCGTAATTTCATTAAAGACTTTGTAAGTTATCGCGTTCACAAGGTACAAAGTCCTGTTTTCATGTATTGTCAAGTTCGAAGTCCTGCCACGACCTGGAAAATAGGTCAAGGTCACCCATCATCGAACTTGTCCGAGATCTGCTCATGATGCACCTCCGGTATGATTTTGGCGGTATTTCGTTAAAAACTTTGTAAGTTATAGCGTTCACAAGGTACAAAGTCCTGTTTTCATGTATTGTCAAGTTCGAAGTCCTGCCACGACCTGAAAAATAGGTCAAGGTCACCCATCATCGAACTTGTCCGAGATCTGCTCATGATGCACCTCTGGTATGATTTTGGCGGTATTTCGTTAAAAACTTTGTAAGTTATCGCGTTCACAAGAAATTGTTGACGGACGGACGGACGGACGGACAGACGGACACGCCAATCTAATAGGCGGGTTGGTTGCACGCAACCCGCCCAAAAACTATGTGTGAAACTACTAGTATAACAAAATATACCACTTATCCAGTAACTAAATGGGAGAAAATTAGCAAGGTGATAAGCACAACTGCTTCTCCACGAAATGCTACCTTCTTTATTGTTAAAATTCCGACACCATACGGACATTTATCACAACTTTCAGCTCAAACAAAACATGGACCCACCATATATTTTCTGTTTTTTCCCGTGTGTGGTGTCTGCCAATGAATTTCCAAGCGCTGTTGCCGCACTTCTAATGCGTTACTGTTATTCAGCGTTTACATGCCGTGATCCCCCCGCCCCCCCTGGTTTTTATTGGTGGTATTTTTCTAGCATCTCAGATTATTTCTGAGGAGAGATGCTCCGTGTGCATTGTCGCCTGGATCTGCCAGTATTTAGTGATTCGATTTCTTTCTGCTGCAGTTCGGACACTTGAATGTTGAGGCTTGATGCGTGGTAACTGCATATACTTACACCTTCAAATGAGTTTTCAACGTTCCTTTCAATTCTTTATCAATGAAATAGATATTATATTGTCATATTTTTGTATGTGCCCTATTCTAGGTGGGTTTCTGGCCAGAGCAATCGAGGTTCCTGTGGAACATAACATGCAGGCCAATGGTTACCTAGACAACATATGATAAAGCAAAAAGTGTTCATACTGTATTTGAAATAAGTAATCTTATTTGAAAAATAATCATAACAATCATAACACAGGAATAATCCATGTCAAATTTCATTTGCATATTATTTACCTCAATGATTCTCAATTGTCTCTGATCAGCTAAATTATTTTGTTAAATTATTAACCTCATTCGATCGAGTTTCTATGATAGTATCATCCGATCGCTCATCTGGTTTTTTTTTTGCATGTGACAGCATTACACTGGGTTCATTTCATAACACCAACAATCGACTAGTATTCATGGATTGACCAATAACATGAAAGTCACTGATACGATGGAGCTTTCTCATACCTTCCAAGGTCAGAATTTCATTCCACGTTCAGGGAATATGCTCGCGTAAGTAGCCTGTGGACGAAATGTCACTCCGCATATTGCCATTTCTCGTTGTTGGTCCATATTCAACCTAGATATCTCTACATTAATTAGATTCATCATTCAAATTGATCACTCACTCGTGCTTCTTCTAATAATTAATATTCATTTAATTATATCCTTGTCACTTTTGGACAATAGAGAGCAGTGTCATCTGCCTGCAACAAAATTAAAAGTGATTTTTTCCGTCTACCACGAAATTTATGCGGATTCGTGAAAGTCAGTCTCAAGTCAGCTTCGAAGTTACATGTGTACCCAAATATTTGACATTTCAAGTCCAGTGGAGAGATTTTTCTTCTTCCGAGGGACCTCTTGCATGTAAATAAAATTACAGTTATTGCGGTAATATGGGAACATGACAGAGGTCTACTTCTCGACTTCGTGCATCTTGCATAGTAATAGTGGTTACATGTACTTGGTGTGTTATTTATTGAAAAAAAAAACATCTGGCAATAATCTACTCCCTCTTCCTTGATCAGCAGCATATTGTCGTGTGATATATTTTCTGTTCTCATTGCACAATCAAAAGATCCTCTACACTATGTGAAATACTATTTCGAACAGATTCTGCATTTATCTGATCAATATCTTTTATCTGATCAATATCTGCCCCTTGTCGAACAATAACACCTATGGAACATCTGCCAACAGAGATGAAACTTCACTCGATGTTGAGAGGCAAGCGTTATCACTCCTGTCATGAAGTCCCTAGGGGAAGCAGAGACAACTTATGAATAGATGGAAAGTAGCAGAGCCGTTACTCCTTCTGCCGAAGCCAAGTAAATTGATCCCGTCCTCCAGTGGGAGCAGTGTGGCCTTCGATAATAGACTCCATCTGAGTGATACCCGTCTTGGCTCCCACCAGTCTTCTGGAGCATGCCGTCAGAGTAGCTATTGGGTGTAAATGATTGATACGGCTTTGTCTCTAAGTGCTTTCAATCTGGGATTTCTGTTGACAAAATCAATATATTGTTCTATTATTCAATTTATAAAAAAGGAAGCAGCTGACATCTCCAGACTCAAATGATGATACAACGATATGTTTTATATAGAGTTTTGAAAAAGTTATTTACCCAGGTAGGAATTCAAGAAAATTATTAATTTCTAAATCCGTCAACCAAGAGAAGGCGTGCTTTAAATAAAGTATTTATCAAACTCAGTTAATACAATATTACAAGTGAGGATAAGCTCATCCCAACCCGAACAAAAGTGGGACGAGTTTATCATTCATAATGGTTCTCACCAGTTGGTTAATATGTTGTGCGGGTAACCTAAAGAATTTTTGTTTTAACTATTTTAATTCCAGATGGTTTGATCACCTATATAAATATTGTGTCTTGTTCGTTGTGAACAATTGATGTTCATATACAGCAAGATTTTCCACAATTGAGATAATATATATGGGTTTTCAATTTAATACATATGATGTTGTTGGATAGCAAAACGTTAATTGTCGCAAAACTGAAGTGACAAGATTGAACAAAAAGTAAGTGAATCAAATTGCAAATTGATTTGCATCATCACTTTATGATTCGTTTCACTTTACGTTTTGTGGCATATAATGGAGTATATTGGGCCAGTATTACGATCGCCTTCTCCAGCCGATGAAAGAAATTGCTTCGGCAATTTCCGTAATCGTGACGTCAGTTGAGGCAGAATGTGCTTTGATGGCTTGCCGAAAACGTAAAATACGTAATTTAGTGGCCAGCTCAAAGAAGGAAAAATCACTTCAAAATTAATGCGATTCAACAGAAAACACACAAAAACCAGCAAATTCTGGACATCTTGCAGTTCAACAAACCTCTGTTCTGGGGGAAAAATAGTGCTGATTCTAAATATCAAGACAAGAAATGCCGTATTTCTGCCATCTCACCCCACCACTTGAATTGTCAAACATACATTAGGGGAATGAATATGCGACATGCAGTTTATCTTGCTGGCTACATGTACTTTCAAGTCTGCCTCAACTGACGTCACCAACCTCGTGACCCACACTAAAATCAGGATCAAAATCTTCGGCAATTTACGGAAGCAGTGCCTATTTGGTTTAATATCTCGAAACCCATTGATTGTATTTGTGAAATTCGTTCGTATTTATTGAAAACTATTCATAATGGACTAGATGACAAGCACTTTCATCGGCATGCTACTAGGTCTTTAAAACCGAAATTTTTTGGTAACTTATGTTAGCCTTTGAGCTAATTTTCTTCATTTTCTTTCGTGCATTTCGTTGATATTCATTCAAGTATGAATACATAGGAACACCAAAAGAACCATTCAAAAACTATGTGTGAAACTACTAGTATAACAAAATATACCACTTATCCAGTAACTAAATGGGAGAAAATTAGCAAGGTGATAAGCACAACTGCTTCTCCACGAAATGCTACCTTCTTTATTGTTAAAATTCCGACACCATACGGACATTTATCACAACTTTCAGCTCAAACAAAACATGGACCCACCATATATTTTCTGTTTTTTCCCGTGTGTGGTGTCTGCCAATGAATTTCCAAGCGCTGTTGCCGCACTTCTAATGCGTTACTGTTATTCAGCGTTTACATGCCGTGATCCCCCCCCCCCCCTGGTTTTTATTGGTGGTATTTTTCTAGCATCTCAGATTATTTCTGAGGAGAGATGCTCCGTGTGCATCGTCGCCTGGATCTTCCAGTATTTAGTGATTCGATTTCTTTCTGCTGCAGTTCGGACACTTGAATGTTGAGGCTTGATGCGTTGTAACTGCATATACTTACACCTTCAAATGAGTCTTCAACGTTCCTTTCAATTCTTCATCAATGAAATAGATATTATATTGTCATATTTTTGTATGTGCCCTATTCTAGGTGGGTTTCTGGCCAGAGCAATCGAGGTTCCTGTGGAACATAACATGCAGGCCAATGGTTACCTAGACAACATATGATAAAGCAAAAAGTGTTCATATTGTATTTGAAATAAGTAATCTTATTTGAAAAATAATCATAACAACCATAACACAGGAATAATCCATGTCAAATTTCATTTGCATATTATTTACCTCAATGATTCTCAATTGTCTCTGATCAGCTAAATTATTTTGTTAAATTATTAACCTCATTCGATCGAGTTTCTATGATAGTATCATCCGATCGCTCATCTGGTTTTTTTTTTGCATGTGACAGCATTACACTGGGTTCATTTCATAACACCAACAATCGACTAGTATTCATGGATTGACCAATAACATGAAAGTCACTGATACGATGGAGCTTTCTCATACCTTCCAAGGTCAGAATTTCATTCCACGTTCAGGGAATATGCTCGCGTAAGTAGCCTGTGGACGAAATGTCACTCCGCATATTGCCATTTCTCGTTGTTGGTCCATATTCAACCTAGATATCTCTACATTAATTAGATTCATCATTCAAATTGATCACTCACTCGTGCTTCTTCTAATAATTAATATTCATTTAATTATATCCTTGTCACTTTTGGACAATAGAGAGCAGTGTCATCTGCCTGCAACAAAATTAAAAGTGATTTTTTCCGTCTACCACGAAATTTATGCGGATTCGTGAAAGTCAGTCTCAAGTCAGCTTCGAAGTTACATGTGTACCCAAATATTTGACATTTCAAGTCCAGTGGAGAGATTTTTCTTCTTCCGAGGGACCTCTTGCATGTAAATAAAATTACAGTTATTGCGGTAATATGGGAACATGACAGAGGTCTACTTCTCGACTTCGTGCATCTTGCATAGTAATAGTGGTTACATGTACTTGGTGTGTTATTTATTGAAAAAAAAAAACATCTGGCAATAATCTACTCCCTCTTCCTTGATCAGCAGCATATTGTCGTGTGATATATTTTCTGTTCTCATTGCACAATCAAAAGATCCTCTACACTATGTGAAATACTATTTCGAACAGATTCTGCATTTATCTGATCAATATCTTTTATCTGATCAATATCTGCCCCTTGTCGAACAATAACACCTATGGAACATCTGCCAACAGAGATGAAACTTCACTCGATGTTGAGAGGCAAGCGTTATCACTCCTGTCATGAAGTCCCTAGGGGAAGCAGAGACAACTTATGAATAGATGGAAAGTAGCAGAGCCGTTACTTTTTCTGCCGAAGCCAAGTAAATTGATCCCGTCCTCTAGTGGGAGCAGTGTGCTTCTGGAGCATGCCGTCAGAGTAGCTATTGGGTGTAAATGATTGATACGGCTTTGTCTCTAAGTGTTTTCAATCTGGGATTTCTGTTGACAAAATCAATATATTGTTCTATTATTCAATTTATAAAAAAGGAAGCAGCTGACATCTCCAGACTCAAATGATGATACAACGATATGTTTTATATAGAGTTTTGAAAAAAACTACCTGGTGATTTACCCAGGTAGGAAGGCAAGAAAATTATTAATTTCTTAATCCGTCAACCAAAAGAAGGCGTGCTCTAAATAAAGTATTTATCAAACTCAGTGAATACAATATTACAAGTGAAGATGAGCTCATCCCAACCCGTTCTCACCAGTTGGTTAATATGATGTGCGTGGAAACCTAAAGAATTTTTGTTTTAACCATTTTAATTCCAGATGGTTTGGTCACCTATATGAATATTGTGTCTTGTTCGTTGTGAACAATTGATGTACATATATAGCAAGATTTTCCAGTGTCGCACAATTGAGATAATATATATGGGTTTTCAATTCAATACACATGATGTTGTTGGATAGCAAAACGTTAGTTGTCGCAAAACTAAAGTGACCAGATTGAACAAAAAGTAAGTGAATCAAACTGCAAATTGATTTGCATCATCACTTTATGATTCGTTTCACTTTACGTTTCGTGGAATCTGGTCACGTTTTGCAACACTTTTCAATTGATGGTTGCAGAGGAAAACCTATAGCTCAAGATGATTCAGTTGACCATAAACTTGCAAAAGAGTTATGCCAATGAGATACAGCCAAGGAGAAAAAAGAATAAGAATATATTTCCATATCTTTTCTTCTGTGGTTCGAGTTCCGGTCGAGTCAACTAACTTTTTCACTGAATTTTCTCAGCACTGAGAAATTCAGGAACACATATTCTCAGAATCAGTGTGAAAACAATGGCCTTATCAAACATATTGTTTATGCAAATATATAAAAGGTTACGCCTCCTTAAGGAACAGAAGATATGGTTAAACTTTCAGTAGGTCATTGCCCTGAATTGTAAAACATGGAGGAGAAAACATACCAAGACTTTGAGTTTAAATAAGTAACTATAATTTCCCTGGGGTGATCAAAAGGATTCATGAGATGGAAAAATAGCAACCCGTATTTTATAGAATTCTAACTACTAGGACACACCATGGGTGGAGCAGAGCAGCTGTGAATGTTACTGGGGTTTATTGCCCTGGGACAATCATTATGGGAACAACATGATCCTCTGGTTTCGTTCACTGAAAAAATGATAACGTTGAATACAGTGGAAACATTGCACTCATATATGCAGCGCTAAGTCCAAGAATAAAACATTAAGAAAACATACGTTGTCCATTATGCTGGAATATTGATATAATCATTCCGAATTTTCATCATGAATACAAATACAAACTATATATACAAATGTTAACACCAATATCACAATTTATTTTCTCTGTTGTTATGCTTTGAAATCTCATTTTGCTTTACATTCTGGATTTTCATTTTCCTTTCCTTGTGATATAAATACATACATGACACAATCCTTCATCATCATTAAAAGACAAGGGAATTGCTTTAATTGAACAATGGTACTTTTACAATTATCTCCATTGACCTAAATAATAACTTCTCACCTTATAAATCTAGAGCTACTTGAAAGGCAAACAATTGCACAGCCATCTCTATTTCTAAAAGCCCAAATTGATCACGTCTACGGTTGGTTAGTTGGGGGGGGGGGGGGGGGGGGGCTTGAATTTGCCTCTCGCCTTGTATGAAAAAACTACCAGTGATAAATCCAAGGCTTCATCACTGGTAATTTTTAAATTACTAGTTTTTTCCATTCATGAGAGCAAAGCATTTACAATATGTATTTATATACATATTTATATATACTTATACTGTCAAACAAGTATTCAGCATTCCTGTCGATCATTTATCAATTTATAAAATTGTATCATATTGTCTTCTTGTTGTATATGCCCTATTCTAATTGGGTTTCTGGCCATAGCAATCGAGGTTTCTGTGGAACATAACATACAGGCCAATGGCTACCTAGGCAACATATGATAAAGCAAAAAGTATTCATACTATATTTGAAATAAGTTTAGAAAAATAATCATAACAACCATAACACAGAAATAATCCATGTCAAACTTCATTTGCATATTATTTACCTCAATATTTCTCAATTGTCTCTGATCAGCTAAATTATTTTGTTAAATTATTACCCTCATTCGATCGGATTTCTATGATAGTATCATCCGATCGCTCATCTGTTTTTTTTTCATGTGACAGCATTACACTGGGTTCATTTCATAACACCAACAATCGACTAGTATTCATGGATTGACCAATAACATGAAAGTCACTGATACGATGGAGCTTTCTCATACCTTCCAAGGTCAGAATTTCATTCCAAGTTCAGGGAATATGCTCGCGTAAGTAGCCTGCGGACGAAATGTCACTTCACATCATGCCATTTCTCGTTGTTGGCCCATATTCAACTTAGATATCTCTACAGTGATTAGATTTATCATTCAACTTGATCACTCACTCGTGCTTCTTCTAATAATTATTATTCATTGAATTAAATCCTTGTCATTTTGGACAATAGAGATTAGTGTCATCTGCCTGCAACAAAATTAAGTGATTTTTTCCGTCTACCACAAAACTTATGTGGATTCGTGACATCAGTCTCAAGTCAGCTTCGAAGTTACATGTATACCCAAATATTTGACATTTCAAGTCCAGTGGAGAGATTTTTCTTCCGAGGGACCTGTTGCATGTAAATAATTATTGCAGTTATTGCGGTAATATGGGAACATGACAGAGGTCTACTTCTCGACTTCGTGCATCTTGAATACTTACATTGAATAGTAATAGTGGTTACAGGTACTTGGTGTGTTATTTATTGAAAAAAAAAACCATCTGGCAATAATCTACTCCCTCTTCCTTGATCAGCAGCATATTGTCGTGTGATATATTTTTCTGTTCTCATTGCACAATCAAAAGATCCGCTACACTATGTGAAATACTATTTCAATCAGATTCTGCATTTATCTGATCAATATCTTTTATCTGATCAATATCTGCCCCTTGTCGAACAATAACACCTATGGAACATCTGCCCACAGAGATGAAACTTCACTCGATGTTGAGAGGCAAGCGTTATCAGTCCTGTCATGAAATCCCTGGGGGAAGCAGAGACATCTTATGAATAGATGGAAAGTAGCAGAGCCGTTACTTCTGCTGAAGCCAAGTTAATTGATCCCGTCCTCCAGTGGGAGCAGTGTGGCCCTTCGATAGTAGACTCCATCTGAGTGATACCTGTCTTGGTTCCCACCAGTCTTCTGGAGCATGCCGTCAGAGTAGCTATTGGGTGTAAATGATTGATACGGTTTTGTCTCTAAGTGCTTTCAATCTGGGATTTCTGTTGACAAAATCAATATATTGTTCTATTATTCAATTTATTAAAAAGGAAGCAGCTGACATCTCCAGGCTCAAATGATGATACAACGATATGTTTTATATAGAGTTTTGAAGAAGTGATTTACCCAGGTTGGAAGGCAAGAAAATTATTAATTTCTTAATCCGTCAACCAAGAGAAGGCGTGCCCAAAATAAATACTCAGTGAATACAATATTACAAGTGAAGATAAGATCATCCCAACCCGTTCTCACCAGTTGGTTAATATGATGTGCGTGGAAACTTAAAAAAATTGTGTTTTAACCATTTTAATTCCAGATGGTTTGGTCACCTATATGAATACTGTGTCTTATTCGTTGTGAACAATTGATGTACATATATAGCAAGATTTTCCAGTGTCGCACAATTGAGATAATGTCGCAAAGCTAAAGTGACCAGATTGAACAAAAAGTAAGTGAATCAAATTGCAAATTGATTTGCATCATCACTTTATGATTCGTTTCACTTTACGTTTTGTGGAATCTGGTCACGTTTTGCAACACTTTTCAATTGATGGTTGCAGAGGAAAACCTATAGCTCAAGATGATTCAGTTGACCATAAATTTGCAAAAGAGTTATGCCAATGAGATACAGCCAAGGAGAAAAGAATCAGAATATATTTCCATATTTTCTCTTCTGTGGTTCGCGTTCCGGTCGAGTCAACTAAATTTTTCACTGAATTTTTTCAGCACTGAGAAATTCAGGAACACATATTCTCAGAATCAGTGTGAAAACAATGGCCTTATCAAACATATTGTTTATGCAAATATATAAAAGGTTACGCCTCCTTAAGGAACAGAAGATATGGTTACACTTTCAGTAGGTCATTGCCCTGAATTGTAAAACATGGAGGAGAAAACATACCGAGACTTTGAGTTTAAATAAGTAACTATAATTTTCCTGGGGTGATCAAAAGGATTCATGAGATGGAAAAATAGCAACCCGTATTTTATAGAATTCTAACTACTAGGACACACCATGGGTGGAGCAGAGCAGCTGTGAATGTTACTGGGGTTTATTGCCCTGGGACAATCATTATGGGAACAACATGATCCTCTGGTTTCGTTCACTGAAAAAATGATAACGTTGAATACAGTGGAAACATTGCACTCATATATGCAGCGCTAAGTCCAAGAATAAAACATTAAGAAAACATACGTTGTCCATTATGCTGGAATATTGATATAATCATTCCGAATTTTCATCATGAATACAAATACAAACTATATATACAAATGTTAACACCAATATCACAATTTATTTTCTCTGTTATGCTTTGAAATCTCATTTTGCTTTACATTCTGGATTTTCATCATGAATACAAATACAAACTATATATACAAATGTTAACACCAATATCACAATTTATTTTCTCTGTTATGCTTTGAAATCTCATTTTGCTTTACATTCTGGATTTTCATTTTCCTTTCCTTGTGATATAAATACATACATGACACAATCCTTCATCATCATTAAAAGACAAGGGAATTGCTTTAATTGAACAATGGTACTTTTACAATTATCTCCATTGACCTAAATAATAACTTCTCACCTTATAAATCTAGAGCTACTTGAAAGGCAAACAATTGCACAGCCATATCTAATTCTAAAAGCCCAAATTTATCACGTCTATGGTTGGTTAGTTGGGGGTGGGGGCTTAAATTTGCCTCTCGCCTTGTATTAAAAACTACCAGTGATAAAATCCAAGGCTTCTCTGTTTTCACTAACATCACATGACACAATCCTTCATCATCATTAAAAGACAAGGGAATTGCTTTAATTGAACAATGGTACTTTTACAATTATCTCCATTGACCTAAATAATAACTTCTCACCTTATAAATCTAGAGCTACTTGAAAGGCAAACAATTGCACAGCCATATCTAATTCTAAAAGCCCAAATTTATCACGTCTATGGTTGGTTAGTTGGGGGTGGGGGCTTAAATTTGCCTCTCGCCTTGTATTAAAAACTACCAGTGATAAATTCCAAGGCTTCTCTGTTTTCACTAACATCACATCAAGCTGGCGAAAATCCATAAATTTCAGCGTGCGGAGTTTGGACGAGCTCGCCTCACCCTTACGCTGTTGTAGTCAATGCTCAGTGGTTGCTAGTAGCGTTAAAGACAGCGGTGCATTCCTCAGGAGCTCGTGAATCTCATTGCCTTGCAATCTGGATAAGTGTAAGGCGAGTGGATAAATTGGCAGCGAAACCGCTGGATTAGCAATGTAAGATGTGTAATCCATTGCATAACAATTGCAGGTGAGTAATGGACTTCTTACACGTCAGCTGATTTTTTCTCATTATATTCGTTTGTGGACGTCTAGAATAGAATTCCCGGCAAAGAATTTCATTTATCTGATTCTCAGTTAAGAATCCATTTGAGGATTGTTCCGATTTTCGATTATTTGTCAAGGTGGAATTAAGGAATACAATGTCCATTCTGACACTCATATTACCGACATCCACATGTACGAATCTCTTGACATAAGTTATATTGACATATTGCTGATAACATGGATAAGTTGCTTACTAGTGTATTCCACATGCTATTAGAAATCAACATACATGTACTTCACATACATGTCATATAATTATGTAATTCATATGAAGGAATTTCTTGAATGTATGATTTGTGTCCATAAACTTGGTCAAAATTAATATATTGATTGACAAAGGTGACTATGCACTCGTTGTCAGCAGCTTGTATATATACACAGAAAACATGACCATGATGACGAATGTAAGTATCAATGTAAGGTGATATCATTCATCGGTGGCAAACTCGTCCATACTAAGCCCATTAAGTTCCATTGATCAATACATTTCAGTCACATTGTATTTGTTTGGTTTAACCGTTCACCAAATGAGCATGTGATGTTGATCGAACTGCACAAATGGTTTCCAGTTATGTGACAAGTCCTTACACTTTGACATGACCCAGATTTCCAATCGATCACCAACGATTTTTAGGATCGAGGCCTAGAAATCAGCACGATGATTGGACGAGTGCCAACACTGGAATTACTTGCCGTTGTGTGGCTAACACATTTCCTTGCTGTTGGTGAGTTTTATGAAATACATGCGTAATTTTCTAACTATTTTCATAGGTGTAGAATAGTTGTATACTATTTCTATCCGATGTAGAGTAGAAACACCTACTTTTCATACACTGTCTGCCCCTCATGACGCCAATGTGTCTTTGGATTATCTATCTGGTCGGGCTTTGTTTCTATTAAAAAATAAATAGTATTTACATTTTACCAAAATTTAGTTATGTTGATGGTAAATGGTTGGTACTGCCGTACTGGCCTTGTATATTGAATGTATATGTCATATTCTATATGAAGTTTTGCTAGTCAGCATAACATACACTCCTTTTTTTCGCCATAATCTATAACCTTGCTCAGATATTGCTCAGGAATGTTAATTTGTGAAATAGGTCAAATGTAAATATCAATCTATTATCACCAATACAGTCAGATTTTGATGATGCCAATAACAAACGTAAAATACAACAATTTGCAACAGAAACAAAGCTCGACCAAATAGTTTATCCAAAGACACACTGGCGTCATCAGGGACAGTTACAGAATAACTTATATTCCTTTTTTCAGGTTCTAATACACATTCACCACAAGTTTCTAACAGACACCAACCCCCTATCAATACCAATGTGACCTCGCCCATTAACTCCACAACCAAGCCACCAATAACACTCATGGACGCCAGTTATGCTTCGACGTATGACATCACCAACAACGATTACGTCACTGGTTAGTCATAATACAGTAGCTGTAGTATTTTCTAATATATGTGTTATTGACTTGCATACAACAAAACTTGAATTCTCATTCACAAATTACGATTTATTTCAAATGATAGCAGCGCTGGTTATCTCCTCATGACCGCAATCCTTTATTCCCTAAAATACATTTTATTTCATGTTTTAATTACCTCACAGTTTTGTGGAATAATTCATAGATATTCTTCTCGTTAACAGTTTGCGTCTTCAGTTCTGAACGAGTTTAGTTTACTCTCTTCTCCTGGGGAAAACAAACCGACCAGCCTGTAATGCCGATTTATCTGATATTCTATATTCCAATCCATCACTAATACTTCCAGAGAATGCTGTGCATTTCACATATAAATGATAAAAGTAGATAAATTATTCCTGTTTGTATTACATCGGTACATACATATCTATGCAAGACATATTTTCTGGCTATAAAACCGCTCAAATGTACGATATGACCTACATCAGCATCATAAACAGAGCTGAATGAAGTTCCATTCACATCAATACCTACCACGAATTCCTTCCATCAACTGGCATATCTTCTTTAGTGGATGTGCGGGGTTTATCAGATGAGGAGCGGCTGCTGGATGAGCTATTCTCGGAATATAACCCAGCAGCCCGTCCTGTCCTTGACTCAGCCCAGTCTGTGTCCGTGTCCATCCAGTTCTCACTCATGCACATCAAGGAACTGGTCAGTAAATTTGAAAATCTCTAGTCATGTTGGAAAGCAAGCAAATATGCTAATGATATTTTTATCTACTCACGTTTTAATAATAAATAATAATAAAATACCAGGGATTATTTTAAATAGCCTACACTGTACATCATTTTCTCAATGTTGGATTCTACACCGTAAATATGAATCGAAGGTATTTTATACGATCAAAATATGCCACCAAAACATGCCATTAGTTCTTCGAGGGACATTTCGTGTGATATCAAAGATTTTTACTTTTCATCAGAATTGTGTTCTGTACTTTAATGGTCTTTTCAGGATATAAGAAGCCAGATATTCACAACGACTGGATTGCTTATGCTGGTAAGCAAGACACAGGTGTACAAGATACAGACTTATGAGTAACAAAGCATGATTTTGTTTTCCTGCTGTGTATTGCAAAAGTGAGTCTCCATACATCTAAAGTGACGAAAAACAACTTTGTTGAAGATTAAAGGTGAATGTATGTCATGTACAGAGTATATGACATTTAATCACTGATTAGTTGTCCATTGTGACGTCACAATGGTTGTGTCCCAGGAGTGGCAAGATGAGCGCATCACGTGGGACCCACGTGATCACAACGGTCTCACTGATGTTGCTATTGAAGCAAGCCAACTCTGGACCCCGGAATTTGCTGTGATAAATGGGTAACATATGCTATTCACAATTAGGTTTTGTCATTACAAGCATTCATTTATGGCCAGATTTTCATCGTGGCATGATGGTTGAACACATTGCTAAAAGTGCTGGGCAATTGCTGAATAATTCCGTGTGGCAAAGTAGAGGTGATTCGTTTTTCTCCTAGGGCAGAGAATATTTATGAAAGTTACCCACAATTCCGAGTGGTTGTCACTCATAACGGACAAGTCCACTGGGAACCTGGAGGTGGGTAGGTCAGGATGGAAAATGCCATTCATTGTTTTGGGTGTTTGGTCATTTCAGTTTGGCAGTCAAACGGTTCTATCATACACCAGTGTTAACGTTGAATATATTTAAGCATTCTCCTCCAATTTTGTATATCTCCCATTTTCTTGACTTTTCAGGCGTATTCAAGACAATGTGTCCAATAGATATTGAATTCTATCCATTTGATGAGCAGAATTGTACTCTGGTATTTGGTGCCTGGTCTTACCACACATTGAAGATGAACCTCACGAATCTGCAGAATACAGTCAACTTGGATTCTTACAAGAGAAATGGAGAATGGCATATATATGACACTCGGGTTGGTATTATTGAAATACATGGTTATTCAACGGTAATCTGTTTCTGAATGTCCGGAGAAAAAGGCAAAATGCCATTAATTCACGATTTGAATGATGATGATACAAATCCTAATATGACACCAACCAAACATTATGTCTGACGTTACCCTGGTGTCATCAGGGCAGACAATATCAGACTCAATGATTGTTTATATTATACACCAGTCGGGAATAGAGTAGAACTGACTTATTTTAGGAATCCAAAAGTAATAAGTGTAGACACTAGACAGTGGGAAGAAACATTTTTTTAAACTCTGGAATAGAAGCAAATGAACAAAGACACAGTATTATTGAATCAAACATGTCTGCAAGTTTATATAAAATCAAACGTACTTCTCCAGATGCTATTCATTATGTTTTGAAGATCGAGAGAAAAGAATTCGCGTACGAGTGTTGCCCCAACGAGAGATTTGCCAACGTTGAATTCCAAATTCTCTTGCGTCGACGTCACATGTTTTACGTCATGAACGTCATCCTCCCCAGCATCATGACGTCAATACTTCTGTTATCGATATTCTTCTGTACTCCCGGACAGAAAGTTCAAATTGGAGTCGTGGTTTTGTTGTCCTTCAGAATATTTCTGCTCAACGTGACAGACAACATTCCCAAAACGTCAGACCATATTCCTCTTCTAGGTAAGTCTTCTGAGTAAGTGCTATGTAGTGCTACATAGTGTTTATGGACCATGAATATTTCCTCTGTTAAAAATAAATCTTTCTTCTCATTTCTTCACAATGCAATTTATTGCGTCAATTCTAGATCGTCATCATAGTCTGTATAATTTCAGGGATTTATCTTACCTGTACTATGGCTATAACCACCCTGTCCATGGTTCTGACGGTGTTTGTGTTGAATCTTCACCACATCACTGACCGTCCAGTGCCCAACTGGCTGAAATCTGTCGTTCTACGGTACTTAGCCAAGGCAACTGGAGGTTGTTCAGGAGACAGCATTGGACATTCTACTTCTTTGGGTAAAAGAAGAACGGATAAGGATATTTCTGTGCTTGCTGGTGCTGGGACGTTTTTCCGCAGCAGTTACACTGGTTTACCTGATGATGGCGAAGGAGATTCCTTGATGGAGCTGCAGCAGCAAGCGCGCAATGAACATATGCAGAAACAAGTTGTGAAAACTGTGGAGTTGCTTGAAACGCCTTGGGTTCGGAGGGATTCTTTCAAGCAAGAAGATGATGAAAGACCAGCAATGTCACCAGAAGCACATGGTGGACGATCGCTCGGTGCGTTCGATACCAACGACAATGGGTTGTGTTCTCGTTCATTTGATAGAGTACTGGTTACGTCACAGTTCCAATATGGAGGACATGGGAAAGCCTCACAAAGTGGAATGGAACCGGTGGATTATAGCAAAGACTGGCGAAATCTTGCTGAAGTGTTTGATCGCCTGTTTTTCTGGCTTTTCCTGCTGGTGATAATTCTGACAACGTTGGTCTTGTTTCATCCACTCACTGTCCCAGCCCAGTGAAGTTTGTGTTAAATGTAGGTTTGACTTCCCAAAAGTAATCTTGCATAGTTCCATATATTGCAAACAGTTTAAAGCTGTTACTCCGGCCTTAAGGTAACAGATACAACCTACAAGAGCTGACACATTCAATAAAATTGTCATCTAACTCCGTTATGAAGAAACAAATGTTGCAGCCAAACTAAGACAAAACAAAAACAGACTTTGGCTATAGTGAAAACTGAAGCATAGGTCATGTCTTCAGGAATAATCAGATGACAGAACTATTGGGTTCACAAAAGATACCATAACGAGCTCAACTGGAGAAGAAATATGAACAATGAATGCACCAAAATATAGGCCAATTTCTACTTCACTTGCACGAGTTGATGGGTTTAGTATATAGATTTATAATAGATATATATATTTATAAATATTGATTGTAGTGATTGTATGTAGTAGTTCACTTAGTTTATGAACACTATTAGGATCTTTTTAGCTATATTTAAATTCAATTACAGATTTGTAATAGCCTATTCCGTGAATTGGTAGAAGTTCACAAACTACAATATTGATCATCACAAAAAAAATAACTGTGTGCTTTGCGAACGTCATACCGTTCTAGCTCTTCCAGATGTAGATAATAGAGAGAGTAAATAATAATCAAGTATGTGTTTGAGTTATGAACAAGCAATCAGTATCTCTCGCTTCTATGTCCAATCAACGGCATTCATCAGTTTCTGAACGTATCATAGAAATATACCACTATAGTTTGAAATAAATGTTGTTGTTTTTTTTATGTCCGCAATATTGCCGTATACCTATGACGGCCCTGTAGAAAAAAAACTTTGTTATTTGACCTTCACAATATAAAGCACTATTGGTGTTTTCAAAATCTCTTCACACTATTTGGAACATTATGAAAAATATTTTGGATTATATTGTATTTATGGACAAAAATTCAGACTCATTGCGCATATATTTTCGATGCAGTCCTGTAGCTCATTCCTTCACAAATATGTTGGCACAGTGGATGGACGCACTTGTAACGAACGTTTTGCCTTCTTAGTATTTTTATGAAGTTTTTATCGAAACTAAGCTACACAGAATAGTATCGATGTGCTATGTGTTATCTATTTATTTCAGCATGGAGATGTGCTTTTGTATTCGTGTTTATGCTATTATGCTGAGACTATACATGACCATCACTTTTTGACAAATTGAATTAAATTGTAATGCTTTATAGAAAGAAAGTTTATATGACTCTTGATGTTGGAAAGCCCATCTGAAGATTCTTTGTAATAAAAACGATTGTAAAAACGATCACATGCAGCATAGGCTAAATGCTGAACACCAACATCATGAACAAAATCATAACAAATCTTACGTTTCCAACATTTTCCTGAGAAATCATACGTATTACCACACCGATTTCCCATTTCAACGTGACAGTATGGCATTCTCTATTGACTCGCTGCTTGCAGTATTGCATGTTCTTCACTCTGATTGAAGTACACACGTGGTGAACTCAAGCCATATCATTCACCGGATGTGTTCCACGATTTAAGGCAACTCAAGCCACTCTTCATTATTTTCCTTTGCGGCGGAAATTAGCATCAAGTGTTGTATACGCTAAACAAGTACATATCAATAACGCATATTTCTTTACTTCCTTTTGTCTGAGTAGATCTTTAGTTTCTGAGCCAACCAACAAATGGGCAGAATGACTATGAAAATGTAATTTTTTTCATGCTGTTAGGTATATTGATTCGACTACATGAAAATGTGCATATACATAATAAGCATCAACCAAATTCAGTTTTGCATCAAAGTGCAATTTCGCTCTGCCTTTTGTTATGCTCTAACGTCTTCCATAAATGTGCACTTCAATCTGCAGTGTTTTTTCTTTGCTTGTGATGAATTTCCCATTTGTGATAAATGTAGTTATTTCATCATCAATTATGAAGGACAGGGAAAATGCTGCAATTGATTAGCAGTACTGTCATATCTCCATTAACATGATTAAAGTAAAAACTAACCTCCTCCCCAGAAATCTATAACCAACTTCGAGAAAAAACAAAGCTCTAGAAATCAAAGCCTTAATCTATCACACTCACGGTTGGTTCATATCACGATGAGAGATGGGGGGGGGGATTGTGCCTATCGTCTCAAATAAAAAAACTACCAGTGATAAATCGATGACCATCCCCGGAAGCTGACGAAAATCCATACATTTCAGCATGCTGGGTTTGGGCTGGCTCGCCTCGGAATTACCATGTTGTAACCAAAGCTCATTGGCTGTAGATTTGAAGACGGAGGAGCCTTCCTGTAATAGAGGAGCTGGTGGGAAGAAAGTGCTGTATTTATGTAAAATAGGAGCGGATGAGACCGTCTCGCCCATTGTCATCTGGATGAGTGTAAAGCGCCTGAATAAATTGGCAGCTAAATCGCTAGATTAGCATCACCAGCAGTGCAATCCATTTACGTAACATTTGCAGGTGAGCGGTGGACGTTTTACAAATCAATTTATCCTCATATGATATGCTTGTGCAGTCTAGCATTTTATAAAAAATCAATAACATATTACACAAATGAGTCCAATGTATGTGTACTTGTCATGCATGGTGCCACTCTGATGTTTGATAATGAACATAATGTCCATTTAGACGTTCATATTGCTGACCTATTATCTACGTATGAGCATAATTTGAATGTATATTTTGATAGTAGTGTCTGTAGATCGCACGTTACTGACCAAATAGGTACATATTTCACCTGACATATCAATTTGTACTGCATACTGAGGAGTTATTTGTACACATGATCAGACAGGGGGTAATAGTAATATGTAATAGCAAATGTAATAGGTAATAGCAGGCTTTGCGCTGTAATAGTAATAGTCATATATGGTTCCATGTAAAGTGTAATAGTAATCGTAATATTAATAGATATGAAAGTAATATGTAATATGCTATTACTCTGCTATTGCAGCGTTGAAGTCCAGATGGATATCTGACATGTCATATCTAACAAGTCTCATCGTCTTGGAGCGTTTGAACTGGACATTGAGATGTAATTAAGCCAGCCCATCTCCATTGGCTCAGATTGGGACCCCCCCCCCCCCATACACACACACAATCACTGGTCCTCTCACACCCTCTCACACTGTTTGGTCGGGCTTTGTTTCTATTGCAGAATGTTGTATTTTGCGTTTGTTATTGGCATCATCAAAATCTACTGTATCTGTGGGAATAGATTGATACCTACATTCATACCACTGAGTCGGTGTCACTGCTGGCGGACGTTAAATCTGTCCCCGAGGATACCATCAACTCAGTAGCCTCCTGGCTATTGATTGGGTACTTATGTACTTGTCATATATCTGTTCCATGGGGTTTGATTCGGATTGCTAAAATATTTCCAAAGGTTGTGGGGCAGTTGTATACTAATTCCACCAGGTGTACAGTAGAAACAACTACATTTAACACACTGTCTGCCCCTGATGACGCCAGTGTGTGTTTGGATAAACTGTTTGGTCGGGCTTTGTTTCTATTGCAGAATGTTGTATTTTGCGTTTGTTATTGGCATCATCAAAATCTACTGTATCTGTGGGAATAGATTGATACCTAAACCCCAGCATACTCTCCACTGGCCAACAAGACTGTGGGTAAAGTTTTGATAGCCTCCTGTGGTGGACAGTGGATACATAGGAAACAATTAGAATCAAAGCGCCAGTCTGTTTCTCATGCATCTCTAGTGCAACATTGTGCAATGGACATGTTAGTTAACTTTACTGACTGACCATGACTGACTGACATTCAGATATTCATGCATTTTTTTGGTATTTTTTAATTTGATTTTACTGACGAGATATTCATGCAAGTTCCAGTTTGTTCGATAAATATGCTATATATTCACAGTTATTGCTTACGCGTAATTATTACAACATGAAACAGACGAGTTACAGCCGAATTTCATCATGGACATGTAATAGTAATAGATTGGGAAATATTAGTAATAGTAACAGTAATATCTTTAGCAAAGCTGTAGTAGTAATTGTAATAGCATAGTTACAAAGTAATAGAATCAGTAATAGTAATAGATCCAATGTAATAGACCCCATGTCTGCACATGATGTATTTTTAAAAACTCAGTGAAATTTATATTGACTGGTGTGACTGCGCACTCAGCAGCTTGTATAGATACACAGATAACATGGCGAGGGTGATATATCATTAATTGGTGGTGAACTCGTCCATAATATGCTCATTTGTCTTGTTTTGATCAATACATGCACACGTACATCGCCTATTCCAGCCACATCATATTGGACTGATTAATTGGTTTCCTAGGCGTGTGATGTGTCTCTACGTTTTGGACATAGCCCAAATAAACAACTAGGATCATGACCCAGAAACATGCACAATGATTGGCCGAGCGTCAACACTGGAACCGTTATAGTTTTACTGAAGGCAAGTAAAATACGCCCGTCTTCCAGTGGGAGTAGACTCGCCCTTCAATAATAGACTCTGATAATAGACTCCGTCTGAGTGATACCCGACTTGGTTCTAACCAGTCTTCTGGTGCATGCCGTCAGAGTAGCTATTTGATGTAAATGATTGATACGGCTTTGTCTCTATTGCACAAATGTTTTCAATCTAGGGTTCTATTGACAAAATCAATATATTGTCCCATTATTTAATTTATATAAAAAGGAAGCAGCTGACAGCTCCAGAAATTATCACGCAACGATATTTCCATGTAGAGTTTGGGAAAAGTAACTTACACAGGTAGGAGGGAGGGCGTGCTGTACATGTATGTAAGTATCAATCTATTACCACCAATACAGCCAAATTTTGATGATTCCAATAACAAACGTAAAATACAACATTTTGCAGAAGAAACAAAAGCCAGACCAAATACTCTATCAAAAGACACACTGGCGTCATCAGGGGCAGACAGTGTGGTAAATGCAGTTGTTTCTACTGTACACATGATGGAATTAGTATACAACTGCCCAACAACCTATGCAAATAATTTAGAAATCCGAAACAAACCCCATGGAATAGATATATGACAAGTACATAAGTACCTAATCACAAGCCAAAAGGCTACTGAGTTGATGGTATTCTCGGCGACAGAATTAACGTCCACCAGCAGTGACACCGGCTCAGTGGTATAAATGTAAGTATCAATCTATTACCACCAATACAGCCAAATTTTGATGATTCCAATAACAAACGTAAAATAAATAGAACAATAGAAAGAAAGCCCGACCAAATACGTTATCAAAAGATAATAAAAAGATATAATAAAGGGAGGGCGCGCTCTAGATAATAAAACAAGTATTTATCAAACTCGATGAATACAACATTCCAGCCTAAAGAATTAGCCACATGCAAAAACACCCATTTAATGTGGTTTGATCACATATAAAAATGGTTTGATCACTTATATACTGTGCCTTGTTTGTGATTTACAATTGATATACATATATAGCAAGATTGTAGAAAGTCACGCAATTGTGATAATGGATGTGGTTTTCAGTTTAATACATTGAATGTACCTATAGCTCATAATGATTCACTTCACCAAAATTATGCTAATGAGATACAGCCTAGGAGATGCTATTATATTTCATAATTGTTCGTTACAATAAACATGTAATAATTTAACGACACGATGTCTGGTGTTACCATTCAAGTCCCCATTTACTGTGATTTCTAGATACGTGTTGCTATATGCTGTATGTTTACATATAGAATCAGAATATTGGGATATTTCCCTACACAGCCTACACTGGTTTGATGTTATTTCGTACTCGTCTTGAAATATGAAGTGCATTTACACATTGTGATGTGCCATACATGTCCGAAGTTGCACAATACCAGGGTATTGCAATGCTGTTGTATAATATACACTTATTCGCCTGAAATACACACGAGTTTGCACACATTTTTTCTTTGAAAAATAATAGAAACGAGAACACACTATGGATCAGATATAAGAAAAAAATATAGCCTGGGAAAATTAGGAATTCATATTTTCAGAATCCTGTGAAAACAATGGCCTTATCAAACATTTTCCAAATATATAAAGGTTTACGACTGCCTATGGAACAAGCGATATGGTTACCCTTTTAGGAGCTCATTGCGTCTTGGTTCTAAATTGTTAAACTTGGAGAAGATAAAACCAAGACCTTGAGATTAAATGAGTAACTATAATTTCCCTGGGGTGATCAAAAGGATTCATGACATGGAAAATAGCAACCCGCATTTTATAGAATTCTAACTACTTGGGGACACCATGATTGGAGCGGAGCAGCTGTGAATGTTACCGGAGATTATTGCCTCGGGCCATTCATAATTGTTGGACAACATGTTCCGCAAGCTTCGTTCACAAAAAAATAATGATAACGATGAACACCGTGGAAACATTGCACTCAACAGTATGTAAAAATATATTCTTTAAAAAAGCGTACAATGCCCATATGCTGGAAAATTTATATCATCACATCAATTTTCATTTAAACAGCATCTCCATATATGATTCATATATACAAGTACGGGCACATAATATGTTAAAATCAGTATATATTTTCTCTTTTGTTATGCTTGAGAATCTCACTTTGCTTTATAGTCTGGATTTTCATTTTCCTTTGCTTGTGACATAAACCCATTAAGACCGGGCATAATCCTTTCATCACCATTAGAAGACAAGAGTATTGCTGTAATTGATCAACGGAATAAAAACGTCCTACCTTATAAATCTAGAGCTACTTGAAATGCAAACAAGCACAGCCATCTCGAATTCTTAAAGCCCAAATCTATCACGGTCTACGGTTGGTTAGGTAGGGCGGGGGGGATTTCTTTCCCCTCTCGCGTTGTATTAAAAACCACCAGTGATAAATCCAAGGCTACTCTGTTTTCACTAACATCATGGCAAGCTGGCGAAAATCCATAAATTTCAGCGTGCGGGGTTTGGGCTGGCTCTCCTCGCCGTTATCATGGTTATGCTGTTGTAGCCAATGCTCAGCAGTTGTAGCTTTAAAGACCAAGACGGCGGCACATTCCCCAGGAGCTCGTGAGTCGCAAGCGTTGCAATCTGGATAAGTGTAAGGGCGAGTGGAGAAATTGGCAGCTAAATCGCCGGATTAGCAGTGTGAGGTGTGCAATGGATTACACAACAATTGCAGGTGAGTAATGGACTTCTGACATGTCAGCTGATTTTTTCTGATCCGTTCATAACTATCTAGAATGGAAATTTAAGTAAAGCAATGTAGGTATCATTCCGAACTTTTTTTTCATTTGTTATGGTGGAGTGAAGGAATATTGAATATTTAAGTTATATTAAGATATTGCCGTTATGTTGGCTACTAGTGTAGTCTATGTATTTCACATGTTATTAGCCATCGACGTACTTTATAGGCATGTCATATAATTCTGTAATCCATTTGAAGGAATTTCTTTAATGCATGATATGTGTCCATAAACTTGGTAGAATCTCTATATTGCCTGGGGTAACTATGCACTCGCTGTCAGCAGCTTGTACACAGATAGCATTACGAGGGTGATATATCATTAATTGGTGGCAAGCTCGTCCATACTAAACCCATTTTGTTCCATTGATCAATACATAACACATTTCAGTAACACTGTATTTGTTTGGTTTAACCGTTCACCATTTGAGCATGTGATGTTGGTCGAACTGGACAAATAGTTTACTAGTTATGTGACAAGTTTTTACATTTTGACATGACCCAGGTTTCCAATCGATCACCAACGATTCTTAGGATATTGACCTGGAAATCCGCACGATGATTGGACGAGCGCCAACATTGGAATTACTCGCCGTTGTGTGGGTAACACATTGCCTTGTTGTTGGTGAGTGTTGAAATGCATGCGGAAACTTATTCTCATAGGTGTAGAATAGTTGTATACTAATTCGATCAGGTGTACAGTAGGAACAACTACTTTTCACATACTATCTGCACCTCATGACTACAGTATGTCTTTGGTTGAATTATTTGGTTACGTTTTGTTTCTTTTCAAACATGAATAGTACTGTTATGGCATCACCAAAATCTAGTTATATTGATAAATGGTAAATCGTTGGCACTTGCATTGTATATCTTAGGTTGTTTATGCCATATTCTATATCAAGTTCTTCTAGTCAGCGTAACATACACTTATTTTTCTCTTGCCATAATCTATAGCCTCGATCAGATATTGCTCAGGACTGTTTATTTGTGAAAGAGGTCTGATTTACTCATTATTCTGTATTAGAGGGAATACTTCATTCAACCTTTGGTTTTCGAATATGCAATATCACATTGAACATTACTAAAAAGCATGTAAATATTATAAGTAGCGAACATTTTAGCCCATCTGAGTGAGCAACCATCCGATCTCGTCCTCAGCAACGTTCTGCTCTCATAAACTGCAATCTTTCCTTACTATAAACAAAACTCGAACTTTTTTAACATGATGCCCTTGAAACCGGTGTTGTCTGATGTGTTAAATTATAACTAATATTCTTTTTTTCAGGTTCTAGTACACTGTTACCACAAGCTTATTACAATCATCACTACTCCACCAATACCCCGATGACCTCGCTTATTAACTCCACAACCAAGCCACCAATAACACTCGTGGACACTGACAACGATTACGTCACTGGTTAGTCACTTTAGATTAGCTGTGGGATTCTCTAACAAATGTGCTATTAACCTGCATACAACAAAACTTGATTTTTCATAAACAAATTGCGATTTATTTCAAATGACTGCAGTGCTAATCGTCTTCTCAGGGCCACAATCCTGTATTCCCTAAATCGCATTAGATTTCTAACGTTTTGTTTTTACATATACATGATATGGCTAATAACAGGTTTGTCAGATAGTACATACATTACCTCACAGCTTGTTTTATATTAGACCTTTGTTTGAATCAATATAATACAAACCATGAAATAATTCATAGATGTTTTATTCGCTAACAGTTCACATCTTCAGTTCCGACCGAGTTTAGCTTACTCTCTTCTCCTGGGAAACACAATTTGACCAGCCTGTTATGCCGATTTATCTGATATTCTATATTTCAATCCATCACTAATACTTCCAAAGATTGCTGCGCATTTCACATATAAATGATAAAAGTAGATAAATCATTCCTGTTTGTATAACATCGGTACATACATATCTATGCAAGACATATTTTCTGTGCATAAAACCGCTCAAATGTACGATATGACCTACATCAGCATCATAAACAGAGCTAAATGAAGTTCCATTCACATCAATAGCTACCATGATTTCCCTCCAATAACTAGCATCTCTTCCTCAGTGGATGTGCGGGGTTTATCAGATGAGGAGCGGCTGCTGGATGAGCTATTCTCGGACTATAACCCAGCAGCCCGTCCTGTCCTTGACTCAGCCCAGTCTGTGTCCGTGTCCATCCAGTTCTCACTCATGCACATCAAGGAACTGGTCAGTGAATTTAAAATTCTCTAGTCATCAAAGTTAAAAAAGATCACTCCCCAAAGGCAAACAAATATGATAATGAGGTTTTTATCTTCATAAAATACCAGGGATTATTTTAAATAACCTACACTGTACATCATTTTCTCAATGTTAGGATTCCCCACTGTAACTATGAAGCGAAGGTATTTTATATATTTAAAGTATGACATTAAAATATGCCATTACATCTTCTAGGAACTTTCTGTATAATATTGACAATTTTTGTATTTCATCAGCATATCGCAGCGAAAATGTGTGTGGCAAAAAAGAAACACCTTTAAAAATTTAGATATATAATCCAGAATGCAGATCTTTCTATAATATGTACAATTCCAGATAGCATACGGGTCATACGTATTCCATCTACAAAATAATGAGATAAGTGGCAATAATAATGTTGGGGATATTTATTTCTGTTGAAAATACATATTCTCACGAAAGGAATACAGTTATACATAAAAAAAATCTGACAATAACTGGATTTTCTGATGGCGCTTTTGATGGTTCTAGATATATTCTCCAGAATGCAGATCTTTCTATAATATGTACAATTCCAGATAGCATACGTGTCATAAGTATTCCATCTACAAAATAATGAGATAAGTGGCAATAATAATGTTGGGGATATTTATTTCTGTTGAAAATACATATTCTCACGAAAGGAATACAGTTATACATAAAAAAAATCTGACAATAACTGGATTTTCTGATGGCGCTTTTAATGTTTTATTTTTCAGGATATAAGAAGCCAAATATTCACAACAACTGGTTTGCTTATGTTGGTAAGCAATATTAAAGATTCAACTCATTAAGGAAGAAAAACAATTTTGTTGAAGATTTGAGGTAAATATGTGTCGTGAGTACTGAGTGTATAACATGTATGATCACTGACTGGTTGTCCGTTGTGACGTCACAATGGTTGTTTCCAAGGAGTGGCAAGATGAGCGTATCACATGGGACCCACGTGATCACAATGCTCTTACTGACGTTGCCATTGAAGCAAGTAAACTCTGGACCCCGGAATTTGCTGTGATAAATGGGTAATTCACAATTAGGTATTGCCATTATCATGATTATCAGCATTCACTGATGGCAAGTAATTTGATTTTATCATGACACAATGGTTGAACTTATTACTAAATGGGTAAGCGTAAGGAATGACAAAGATTTGCTAGGTCGTTTGGTTGATAATCCCGTGTGGCAAATTAGAAGTGATTTCTCTCTTCTAGGGCAGAGAATATTTATGAAAGTTACCCACAATTCCGAGTGGTTGTAACCCATAATGGACAAGTCCACTGGGAGCCTGGAGGTGGGTAGATCAGGATGGAAAATGCCATTCATTGTTTTGGGTGTTTTGTCATTTCAATTTGGCAGTCAAAGGGTTCTATCAAACACCACTAATATCTTTAAATATATTTAACTATACACATCCAATTGTGTAAAACATCTCCAATTTTCTTGACTTCTCAGGTGTATTCAAGACAATGTGTCCCATAGATATTGAGTTTTATCCATTCGATGAGCAGAAGTGTACTCTGATATTTGGTGCCTGGTCATACCACACATTGAAGATGAACCTCACGAATCTGCAGAATACAGTCAACTTGGACTCTTACAAGAGAAATGGAGAATGGCATATATATGACACTCGGGTTAGTATTTTTGAAATACATGGTTATTCAACGGTAGACCGTTTCCGAATGCACGGGAATAAAATGACCAAAGGCCATTTATTCACGATATGAAGGATGATGATACAAAACTAATAAGAAACCAACTAAACATTATGTCTGAAGCTACCTTGGTGTCTTCAGGGTAGAGAATGTTCCGACTATATTGTTTCTTTCGTACACCAGTGGGAAATAAAGCACAACTACCAACAAGTTTTGATACCATTTTAGGAATCCATAAATAATACGTGTAGACAGTGGCAAGAAATGTATGTTCAAACGTTGGAACTGAAACAAATCTGTGTAAAAAAAACATTATTATTGAATCAATCATATCTGCAAATTCATACAAAATCAAACGTACTTCTTCAGATGATATTTATTATCTTTTGAAGGTCCAAAGAAAAGAATTCGCGTACGAGTGTTGCCCCAACGAGAGATTTGGCAACGTTGAATTCCAGATTCTCTTGCGTCGACGTCACATGTTTTACGTCATGAACGTCATCCTCCCCAGCATCATGACGTCAATACTTCTGTTATCGATATTCTTCTGTACTCCCGGACAGAAAGTTCAAATTGGAGTTGTGGTTTTGTTGTCCTTCAGAATCTTTCTACTCAACGTAACGGACAACATTCCTAAAACGTCGGACCATATTCCTCTTCTAGGTAATAGCTCGCTGTGAACATTACTCCTTTTTATATCCACTGGTAAATCAGTTAATGAGGGTAATGAAAAGACTTACATTTCATCATTTCTGAATGTGGATCCGTGATAAGTGTTGTGCCAAGTAATGTTCATGCAACCATGAATATTTGGTTTGCTGAATAGGAAACTTTTTGTCATCATATTCTTCTTTGCAGAGAAATAATACACTCTAGTACGCCAATAATAGCTCGTCATCATATTTTGTATGGTTTCAGGTATCTATCTTACATGTACTATGGCTATAACCACCCTGTCCATGGTTCTGACGGTGTTTGTGTTGAATCTTCACCACATCAGTGACCGTCCCGTGCCCAACTGGCTGAAATCTGTCGTTCTACGCTACTTAGCCAAGGCAACTGGAGGTTGTTCAGGAGAGAGCATTGGACATTCTGCTTCTTTGAGTAAAAAGAGAACGGATAAGGATAATTCTGTGCTTGCTGGTGCTGGGTCGTTTTTCCGCAGTAGTTACACTGGTTTACCTGATGATGGCGAAGGAGATTCCTTGATGGAGCTGCAGCAGCAAGTGCGCAATGAACATATCCAGAAACAAGTTGTGAAAACTGTGGAGTTGCTTGAAACGCCTTGGGTTCGGAGGGATTCTTTCAAGCAAGAAGATGATGAAAGACCAGCAATGTCACCAGAAGCACATGGTGGACGATCGCTCGGTGCGTTCAGTACCAACGACAATGGGTTGTGTTCTCGTTCACCTGATAGAGGACTGTTTACGTCACAGTTCCAATATGGTGGACATGGGAAAGCCTCACAAAACGAACCCGTGGATTATAGCAAAGAATGGCGAAATCTTGCTGAAGTGTTTGATCGCCTGTTCTTCTGGCTTTTCTTGCTGGTGATAATTCTGACAACATTGGTCTTATTTCATCCACTCACTGTCCCAGCCCAGTGAAGTTTGTGTTGAATGCATATGTGACTTTCCTGTAATCTACCATAAGCGATGCATTGCAAGCTTTTTTCAAGTTTATACTTAGGTTTGAAAAGTACACACACAATGTACAAGAGCTGAAACATTGACTAAAATTGCTTGAATAGTGTATTTTCCAATACAGCCATACTTAGACAAAACAGGAACAAACTTCAGCTATGATGTAACTTCAAGCATAGTCTATGTCAGGTTTTCAGGAATAATCAGATTATATAACTACTGAATTCATGATAGATCGTCGAGCAGTAATTAACACAATGAATGCACGAAAAAACATTCCCTTGTAAGAATGCACATGTCAAAGTTGACAGACATCGATCATAGATTTGTAGTTATTATGATGTAGTGCTTCTATACAATTTAATATGGCGGTTCATATAGTTGATGTACAATATTTGAATCTTTCTTGCTGTATCCAAATTCAATTACAGGATTGGAAAAGACTATTGGATTGACTGAAGATCACACAAAAAAATATTGATTAGCTAAAAAAAAATCTGCAAACACAGATTTGATTAACTGTGTGCTTTGCGAAATTCATACCGCTATAGCTCTTCCAAATGTGGATAATAGAGAAAGCAAATAACAATCAAGCATGTGTTTGAGTTATGAACAAGCAATCAATATCTCGCTGCCCTATGTCCATTCAACGTCATGCATATCAGTGTCATATCATGGGAATGAACCATTATAGTTTGAAATGTATGTTTAATGTAAAACAAACATTGCCTACTCGATGTCCGAAATTAATGAATGTGTTTGTTGTCATAATATATACCCATGAAGGTCGTGTAGAAAGAACTTTGTCATTTGACCTTCACACAATTTTAGGGGCTATTGATGTTATTAAAATCTGATTATACTGTTTGAAATAAGTTAAAATATACTTTGGATTTGGGCTCGCCCTACACACTTGATGTTGTCTGTCATCTGCTTCTTTTAGTATCAAGATGTGCTTTAATAAACGTGTTTATATGCCGAGATTATTAACCAATTATTGACCAATATTATTGACCAATCAGTTTGTATGAGGCTACGTGCAGAACTATTTCATTTTCATATGAATGCATGATGAAAAACCCATTGGTATCATCTTATTAATAATGTTCGCTGTCAGAAAATTGAGTGTACAAATAAACGTATATCCATTACACCGATTGTTGTTTTTTAAAAAACTCTTCAATGAAGATTATTCAGATTTGTAATTTCCAAACTGATATGCTACTGAATGGGCTACTTGGATAAATGCCGATTCAAATGTTGTTTTGTGCACCTGCCTCAATGAATGCAAGACGATGCATGATTAGAAATATCATTAGAAAAATTGGCCGGGTTTTGTTTCTATTCCAATTTGTATTTCAGGTTTGCTATTGTCAGCATCAAAAGCTGGTTGTACTGGAGGAAATAGGTTGGGAATCTTCCATAAGTTGCCTTCATTTGCAAGATGCCAAGTGTGATATAAGCTGCATGGAACTTTTACAAAACCACATTCGTTTTGATATCAAATAAACAATGGTCCCTCATAGAACACTCCATAATAACCAAAACCACGGGGTGCAGGGATTTATCCTGAGAACGGATACTCCAGATTCGGCTAATCTACTAGAAGACATATACAATAGAGCGTAATGTATATCAACACCATTGACGTAGCTATTGACGTGGAGCTATTGACGTAATTTTAATTTTTAATTTTATAAAACAGATATCTCTACGTGTATGATACTGGCAAGTCAATGCTTAGAAATAAAGGTTTACCAAAAACAGCGAATTGCAGAAATGTATGTATTAACCTGTTACCACTGATAACCAAATTTTGATGATGCCAATAAAAAACCTAATATAAAAAACTTTCAGAATAGAAACGAAGCCCGACCAAACATTTATATCTGAAGCCACACTGGTGTCATGAGGGGCAGACAGTGTGTAATTATAGTTGTTTCTACTGTACACCAGATGGAATTAGTGTACAACTGCCCAACAACTTATCAAAACAATTTAGAAATCCGAAACAAACCCTGTGAAATAGGTGTATAACAAGTACATAAGTACCCAATATAAACTATTAGAAGTCATACCCCATATACTATTAGAAGTCGTACCCCATATAACTATTAGAAGTCGTACCCTATATAAACTATTATAATTCATACACTAATGGGAGTTCCGCCATTGATGTACACACAAGTATTTACAGATCATAATTAACATGATTAAAATACTGAAAATTTCATTCCATCCACAATTTCATTCAAAAACGAGTAACACAGTTTGAATATCATTTATTCATTATATCGTATGAATTTTTAAAAAAAATTACATTGTGATTTTGTTGCAGCAGATGACGTGAGTTTCCTCTGTCGAAAGCGACAAGAATAATCTGATGAATATTCATTAATATAATCTGATGAATATTCATGAAATAAAATTGAATGATAAATCAAATTTATGCAACCCATTGGATAAAGTGTCTCGTCTGTCTAACTAAAAAAATCTCAGTTCATGATCGAAAAAACAAAACGGAAGCTTAATCCTGTCCTATGCGAATTGATTTTCTACATAAATTCTACCGAGTGATACACTAATTATCTCGAGTCAAATCGCTCGAGAAGCTCAAACTATAGGTATTTTGATATATGATGTTGTTATTCAAAAGCAAACATTTGAACTGACAGAGCAATGTCAGAATGAGCATATGGCGGATGTTCTAGAATAGCTGCAATTACCAACTGGCAGCACTGTTCCATGGGTTTTTCTTGTGTTATCCGTTTAAGCCACCATAATAATACCACCATAATCTACGTCACTATTGAGTACAGACGATATCCTTTGGTGATTTGGCGCCAAAACTTTGCCCCTTTTTCAAAGATTGCTTGAACAACCCCCATTTAAAGTATACCCCCAAATCGAGGTAAAACATTTGGATATCAACATTTTACGATGGACACGTGTCTGTTTCACTGAAATAACATGGATATCGATAAAAATAAAGTTACTGACCCACAATGTACAGCCTGTTTCCCTGGTAACCAGTAAGAAATGTTGTCATTATTGAGCGAAATGGCCCTTTACGGCATGTTACTATGATTGTTCGTTTAGAATTTACAGCACTTTGAAGACTGTAAACACGCCAAAATCCCCATATATCCAGCCCTAAAGATTTATTTCCGAAAAACTAAACCAACAAAAACATATTTCTAACGCTAAGTACAGTAACATGAATACCAATGCAGTAACGTCTTGAGTATGTGAATGTCTAAAAAATTCCACAAATACCGCTAACGTAAAACGCACAATATAGATACTTTGGAACTCCATGTTTTGAAGGTGTAAACTAGAAGCTGTGATAAATGATGAGAAGATCAGAGATAGAAGTCAACATGTACCAAAGCCTGGCCAGTTCCACGTGGTGCACGGAGTATTACTTTTAGTTTATCACTATTCTGAGATACTTAGCCGAATACACAGCCAAATAATTAAATAAGAAATGGATGATCAATAGTTCTTTATGAATGTATATGCCAAACTTGATTATTTTTCATGAAAATCTCCGTCATTCCTCGTTTTACAGCTGCAATAGTCAATACTCTCTGTGTTATGCATATTGGTGTAGCCCACACAACTGTTTCACGTATTTATTTACCAACCTATTACCACATATTGAGAATATATCTTACTAATCTTCCCACTAAATCTTTCCCAATCAATTTGTAATGATTTGGCTACGAATGCTACTCAACTACACACAAGTAAAACGCCCGTCCTTGAAATGTAACCCCAGCTGATTCATGTACAATCCTGCTTCGTGTACCAGTATCCATCCTAACAAACCTAACGGTTGTCTAACGCGACTCTCAATTCAAGTGAGGCCCCTTGTATTTAATACAACACTACAAGAATTGCTGTTAAATTATCATGCAATTCGGGTATCAGGAATGCACATTGAAATTGGACACGTTGTATCATGATTCTTGTTTTATTCACCACATTATTGATTATGTAGATGATGACTGTTTTCGAATTATTTCCAGTCTCTATTCCTATGTTCGCAGTGAAGTGCTAATGATATTTCTCTGTATATTTCTGTGGATGGTCATAGTTACAGGTGAGTTACTGTCGTAACGTATATATGGGATGTCTCCGACCCGTCTTGCACTAGAAACGCTCAATGAATGTGTTTGAAAATTCTTTCTCAACGATTGATATTGTGAAATGGATCGTATGGATCAGATCACGAAAGATCCGCAAAAATATTATGTCTCAGGGAATGTTGAGATTGACACGATATATGGAAATTACTTTTGACCCGAGTTTCGGTGTTGTTTGTCTGGGGTACCCTATACGCATGGTGTGACTTCATTTGTAATAGAGAGAGAAGTGTCCATCCAATGTGTTCATCAATTTGTCTCCAAACCTATTTATTATTCCATAATTCCTGGATACACTCTAAACGTCCCATCGAATTTACAGTTAATTGATCACGTTGGTGGTCAGGAAATGAAAGGAAACACAAGCAAGGAAGATAATCCAAGTTCTATTTGCATATTGCCAAGACAGATTGAATTAATCTATCCAGGAATTTATTTCTCCTGAGACCAAGCATAATGGAATACCAATATTTTATGATTAGGCAGAAACGTTCAATAGACAAAAACGAAAATGATGAATCCTCTGAACATAATAATGTTGATTGTATAAACTTATCTATTTCACGTGATAACGTGGAAAGTTTTAGCAAGAAGCACAGTTTTTTAGGTTACCGGACCTTTGGTCCGATAACCTATTGGCATGGCATTGCGTCCGTCGTCCGTCCGTCCGGCGTTAACATTTTTATCTTTAAAGTGAACGATCGAATCTTTCTGAAATTTTGCACAAAAATGCCTAAAAATATTTTGAGAAGGTTTTTTTTGTTTTTTGATTTTCGCATTTTTTTCAAAATGGCGGCCGTTTTTGTTGAAAAACGCTCAATTTTGGACTTTGACGTCCATTTTCTCAAAAACTGTCTGATCAGTTTTGAATTTTTGGTTTCAAAAGATTCCTCTCATATACCTCTGTGATATGTATAAGTTTGGTTGCCCTAAATTCGCCGGTTTCCGCGTGGCGGCCATTTTGAATTTTCGGCGGGTCGGCGAAAAAAATTTTTTATCGCCCCAAAGCGCATTACTATCCATTTTGGGCCATTTCTAGGGCAAAAAAAAATTTTCACCCTTTGAAAAAAATTTTGGACATAAAATTTTCGGCACTTTTTTCCTTCATAATGGGAGCTGTCCAGACTGTACTCATAGAACGCTTGAAGATAGAGCTTAGAAATTGGCACTTTCAAATGGGAAGTCATATATGGCGACTTGTTTGGTGACCTTGAATTTGACCTTGGATGACCTTGAAAGGTCAAAACAGCCATTTTGGGGTCAAAAAATGCCCAGATTTGCCTCTATAGATGAAATGCTTGCAGATAGAGCTGATGTTTGCATTATGAACATATAGGAAGACATATATGGCACAACTAATGATGACCTTGAACTTGACGTCAGATGACCTTGAGCGCCAAATGTCTGACTTGGAATGTGTAAATTGACCTGAGCGGCCTAAACGATTCCACCCAACATATAAAATATCAAATGCCGCACACATACATGTAATGGTAACATCGAAGTTCATACGGATGACCTTGATTGGTAAATCCCAAGGTCATATGTTTACACTGCGAACCTTGATTGGTGAAAGGTCTGTTACCTGCCAATGCTGCCATGGCCAAACCAAAATTGTCCGGTAACCTTTCTTAGCCTTTGGGCTAATTTTCTACAAGCACACAACAGAACAATCACTGTCCGGAATCAGTTTCGGCAGAGGATATTGGGAAACGATATGTTCGATTGGGAAACGCCAATCTGCAAGGGGGGTATGTGTTGTTTTCCTTAATAAAGTATGGAAAAATATGTGTAATCGTTAATCTAAAGAAAGACAAACATGCGCTGATGTTGTATAAAGTCTTCAGTGTCGACCAAACCTGCTACACTGACTGTAATATCGTTTTTGTGACGTGAAATGCGATGAAAATAACACCGTTTTGAACAAATGAACACTGGTGATTAAATATGTGTCTGATGCGCACAAAAAGTAACACGAGTCAAGAGAAAGGTGTATTACATGATCCCCATCGAAAAGAAACATTTTACATCGTCTCATTAATAAATATTTGCTGATTTTCTGAACCATTGATGTTTCGGTGGGTAAACGATACATATAGAGAAGGCGCCGGTTGGTAATCCATGCTGTTTCGATTGGGAAACGGAAAATTGTGTACATATGAAATACGAGATCAACTGTTATACACGAGCAATACTGTGTGGTTTTTAGGTGAAAGGTAACCTCGAATGAATTATTAATTATATGAATGTATGCACAACATTTTGGGTGTGAAGTAAGGTGAATCATGTGCCCGGACCTGACATAATAGAAAAAGTTTTGATATTTTTGTTTCAAAACATGCTAATTTGGGTCCTTAACATTGTGTATAAAGATGGAATGCCTTGAGTCGATTCAAATAGGGATTCATATATTGTGGTTTTGGTGGTGACCTTGAATTTGACCTTCAATGACCTTGAAAGGTCAAAACGCTCTTTTTTGTCAGAAAAACGGTCAATTTTGGACTTTGGCGGCCATTTTCTCAAAAAATTTTCAGACGGTTTACAGATTATCGTTTGAAAAGATCTCCCTTATGTACCTTTACGACATGTATAAGTTTCTTTGCCCTTGAATCGCTCAGAATAGGCCATTTTGGCCCAAATTTGGCCCATATGGGACTTTCCCATGTTAACGTGGTCCACTACAAACAGAGAGGTAAAGAAGAGTCAACATTTAAAAGTTATTTCTTGAATATTATCTCTTCAAAATGACCTACTTTATAGAGTAATTGATCAGCATTCTAATACTGAAAAGAAAATAGGATGTCGCCATGCTGGTTTCTTCGAAATATTCGATAAAAATCACAAACATTTTAACTAGAGAAGGACCTAAATTATTGCATTTGTGCACTTTTTTATCCATGTTCACATCTTGCATCGTGTTTTCCATGCGAACGGATAAGGTGACCCCTCTATTCTCTTTTAAGTTTTAGGATGCTGAACAGTTACTCTATAAAATATGTCATTTTGAAGCTCTAGATTATGTTAATACAGTTATTTATTTTAAACAAAAACTCTTTTAACCCCTCTCCTCATTATTTGGAGCGGACTACCTTAAATTCTCTTATGCTATATAATGGGACACATTATTGTTAATATCTCACTTAACCTTTTCGCTACTGACCCACCTCTCAGACTGCATACTGAGCCGATTCATGTATGAATTGATAGGATTTCTATATTTTCGATTATTTTTATTTAAAGATGTTCCATAATCATGATAATAATTGTGTGTGAAAATAAAGTCATATTATTGTGTGCTATTTATATATAGTATCCTTTTCAACCCTGTGTCATTGGTTATCATGGAAACAAGAAATAATTCTAGTGACGAAACAGTTGGCTGTTTCCATTTCCTTTATCTTACAGCATTTTTCGAATTTGTGATGAAATATAACCCAATAAAATTTTACTTGAGTACTTGTATTCTTTTTAACTTGTGATGAAGTGAATCTCATGGGTTTTGTTAGTGTTTACAGCATGTCAATATTTTGATTAGTTATGAAGATATTAAAGTTTTAGTCACAATTGTCTGTAGTTCGACCCCTTGTAATCGGTACTTGTGACGTCACAAGGTTAATTGCAGGTTAATTATTCAGTTAACTAAACAACAATTAAGCTTCTAAATTTAAATCAGTAGCAATATTTATATGCTAGTTTAGCGTGTAGGTACTATCTCGGGTATATATAACAATAAATACAATCAGTCGACAGTTACCTATACATCTATTGGTTGCCAAAGTTATGGTTACGCAGCGTAACCATCAGTACAGCAACAGGGGAGTGGTATGGTTTCCCAGCTTGACGATGAGTAGAGAAAAGGTTAATATTGAGATTAGAGGAATCAATTGTGGACGAAAAGGAAATGATATATGCTGAATATTCTCATGATCTTGAATTTCACATTCGACCTAATTTTCAAGGTCACAGGAGAAAAGGGCTAATATCTCGCTTCTTATCGACTTTATAGCTTGGGAATCATAGATATTAGGACATATAGGAAATGATATATGTCGAATATTCTGATGACCTTGAATTTGACCTAGATCTCATTTTCAGAATTTTGTTAGAGCACAAAATGACCAATATCTCGCTTATTATCGACATTACAGCTGAGGAATCAATTGTGGACATATAGGGAATGATATATGCTGAAAGTTCTCGTGTCCTGGAATTTGACCTTTGACTTTATCTTCAAGGTCAGACAACAAAGTGGCTAATACCTCGCTTATTATCAACTTTACAACTTAGGAATCAATTGTGGACATAACATATGCCGAATAATCTCATGAGCTTGAAATTGACATTTGACCTTATTTCAAGGTCAGAGCACGCTCATTATCGACTTTCCAATTTAGAAATCAATTGTAAACATATAGAAAACAATGTTCCCCTTGGGCAGACATTGTTGAAAAATTACCATTGCAAATTTTGAGAGCTTAACACTGTACATTTCTTCGGTAAACTTTCTTTGCCTTTGAGCTTATTTCCCCTGTTTCCTCATCCACAACGGGTCTCAGTATTGAAAAGGCTTTTTCTTGGTGTTTGTCAAATAAGTGCTTCACCATGTGGGTAGAGTCTTCAAACTTGTAATGACTGTGATAACACCTGGTTTTGAAGCCGCGAGACGCCATCTCTTGGAAAAAAATAATAAGCATGAATGAATAATAGCCAAAAACGAGCCTTAACAGGCCACAAATTTCCAATAAAGTATCGTTTACTAATCGAGACACCCATATCAGAACTGTTGTCCAATCGGAACAGTATTGTTTACCCACCAACCAACAACCAAAACTTCAGTGGTTCAGAAAATCGGCAAATAGATATTAACGGGACGATGTAAAATGTATCTTTTCGATGAGGATCATGTAATACACTTTTCTCTTGACTCGTGTTACTTTTTGTGTGCATCAGACACATATTTAATCATCAGTGTTCATTTGGTCTAAACGGTGTTATTTTCATCGCATTTCACTTCACAAAAACGATATTACATTAAGTATAGCAGGTTTGGTCGACACTGAAGACTTTATACAACATTAGCGCATTGTGTCTTTCTTTAGATTAACGATTACACCTATTTTTTTCATACTTTATTGAGGAAAACAACACATACCCCCTTGTAGCTTGACGTTTCCCAATCGAACATATCGTTTCCCAACCGAAAAATATCTTTTCCCAATATCCTCTGCCGAAACGAATTCCGGACAGTGACAATGATGATGATATAAAAACCTGGAAAAAATGTGTTTCTGAATAACGATAATTTCGAAATTAAGTTGCTCTACACTACTGGCCCAAAATAGTCCCCGGACTATGAGACTGGATAACGGACCCTGTTTTGTTTGCTCGGAATACTTAATACTGGGTATTGATTCCACGTCTATGTATTATTTAAGTAAATTGCCAGTGTGGCCAGGAAATCATCTGGCAGCATTTTATGGGTGCATCATGACACATGACGGTAAAATGAGTCTATCTATGCAAGGATGGGTGTCCTCGTTAATGAACAAATGTTGAATGACCTGAACGAAGATATAGTCTGTTAACGGATATGATGAAGTGCCTATATACATGATATATAATGAAATTACCGGGAATCGTGAATGTGATTATTGTTATTCAACCAACAGAAATCGAATTGATTTTCTGATGCATTCCTAATGCATGTGAACATTTCATTATCCACTGTTATACTTTAATTATCAGGCCCGATGTGGATTTTCTCAAGTGGAAGTATGAGGGGAGTTCGTGTCAAACTAATTTTCAAAATAATGGGCCATTTTATCTCTTGCGTAAATAGCTTTAGAGGAAAAAAAGTACTTGAATATGGAACCATTGTGCGTGTACCATAATCAATGTCCTATCAGTAATTAACCCAGATACATTGTAAATCTACCTTTGACGAGTTAGTTGGGAGTTTTATTATTCCCGTTCATGTATGATGAACGGTAAAGAAGAGAATATATCACGTATGCATTAAATGTATTGATATCCTATTGAGAAGCCGTGCAATGAAAAAAATGATGATGACTGAACTATAGTCTGATTGATATTATAATATGTTTTTCTAAGTCATTTACATCGTTTTTTGCTGATATTATCGTGATGCTGAATGGTATCGTATGATAATTTAGCAGACTCCACCTTTTAGTTAAAAGGCAATTTTCTGCTGAATTTCAGACTTCTATCGAAAAATTACCCCAAGGACTGAGATAGGTTACAGAATAATTTTGGTCCAGGTATTGAAGGTGACATTAAGACCCTGAGATTTACCAATCAATGTCAGTTTTGCGAACGTCAATGTCACTATCAGGTGTGCTGCATATGATCATAATTTCTATCTTCATAATACAAACATATAAGCTCCAGTTGCCTGTAGAGGCCAATTCACACATTTCAGGTCAGACGAGACTTTGAGATCTAGCCTACAAGGTCGTCTAAGGTCAAGGTCACCAAAGGATGTGCCATATATGACTTCATGTCAGCTCATAATAAAATTTTAACCTATAGGTGCAATCGTTTAAGCCTCAGCAGCCAGTCTACATATTCCACGCCAGACATTTAGCATTCAAGGTCACCAGAGGTCAAGGTCATCGTTATTTGTTCCATATGTGACTTCCTATTACTCATAATGCAAGCATAAACTCTATCTACAAGCATTTCGTCTGTATGAGCAAATTTAGGCATTGTTTACCCAAAAATGGCTCTTTTGACCTTTCGAGGTGAAATTCAAGGTCACCACACAAATCGGCATACATGACTTCCCATATGTTCTAAATGCATACACAAGCTCTATCTACAAGCATTTCGTCTGTAGAAGCAACTCTAGACAATTTTTTCACCCAAAAATGGCTGTGTTGACCTTTCAATACCATCGAAGTTCAAATTCAAGGTCACAACCCAAATCGCCATATATGACTTTCTATTTGAAAGTGCCAATATTTAAGCTCTATCTTCAGGCATTTGTGATAATTCTATGTGACATAATGTAGTGATTGTATGTAGTAGTTCATTTAGTTTATGTACGCTTTTGGATCTTTTTGGTTATATACAAATTCAATTAAAGATTTGGAATAGCCTATCATGTGGATTGACTGCAAAACTCTTGAAAACTCTTGATTCGCAATATAAAATATGCAAACACAAATTTGATTTCCTGTGTGCTTTGCGAAATTCATACCGCTTTAGCTCTTCCAAATGTGGATAACAGAGAAACGAAAACAATAATCAAGCATAATCAATATATCGCTCTCCTATGTCCATTCAATGGCATTCATATCAGTGGCTGAATGTTGCATAGAAAGAGACTATATTTTATAGTTCCAAATGTATATTTACATGTCCTGAAAATTGCCTATGTCCAAAATAATTTAATATATTTGTTGTCATAGTGCATACACCATGACGGTGTATGTAGAACAAATAGAAAGAAATCCTGCATTACTTGACCTTCACACAATATGAAGGATTATGTCACTGAAATCCCATCATACTCGTTGGAATAAGTCGGAAAATATCGTGGATTTGGGCTCGCCCTAAACACTTATGGACAAAATATCAGCGTCATTGCATATATCATATGCTTGCGTTTTGAACGCAGTAGCTACACATAATTGTGTTTTTTCCTGCAGCGTGAAGTTCATTCCTGTATATATATATTCTACAATGAATTAAGACACTTGTAATAATCTTTTCATCGTTTTTACTGTTTTAAAATGTTTCAGTGCATTTAGCATGCAGAGAAGTGGACCGACAGAGGACTGCAATCTGCTATTTCTAGCATCAAGATGTGCTCTTATGAACGTGTTTACTTGCTGAGTTGACAGGAAATATTGTTGATGAATTAGTTAGTATAATTCTATTTGCTGTGAGAGTTCATTGGACTCTGGATGATTGAAAGCGCACTGGTATCTTCTGAAAGTTCGCTGTCGGAAAATTGACTACTAATAAACGTATATCAAGCACACTGATTTGTTTTTCAAACTTCTTCCAGCTGATGAGCTAAATCAATGTTGTTTTAATGCATGATGTAAAAATATCATTTAGACATTTCTTGACCGGGTTTTGTTTCTATTCTAATGTATTGTATTTTGGGTTTGCTATTGGCAGCACCAAAAGCTGGTGGTACTGGAGGAAATAGGTTGGGAATCTTCCATAAGTTGCCTTCATGTGCAAGATGGTAACTGTGATCTTAGCCACATGGAACTTTTACCAAACCACATCCGTTTCAATATCAAATAAACAATGGTCCCTCATAGAACACTCCAAAATAACAAAAACCACGGGGTGCAGGTATTTATCCTGAGAACGGATACTCCAGTTCTGGCTAATCTGCTAGAAGAAATATACAATAGGGCGTAATGTATATCATCACCAGTGGAGATATTGACCTAGTGGTTTTGAATTTAACTTTATAAAACATGAATTGCTACGTGTGTGATACTGGCAAGTCAATGCTTAGAAATAAAGGTTTACCAAAAACAGCGAATTGCAGAAACCATACACTAATCATGCTAATGGGAGTTCCGCCATTAATATACACACAAGTATTTCCAAATCATAATTAAAATAGTGAAAATTCATTCCATCTAAAATTTCATTCAAAAACGAATAACACAGTTTTAGTATCATATATTGTTCATTATATCATAAGAATTTTGTTGATAAAAAATATATTTTGACTTTGTTGCGGCAAATGACGTGAGTTTCCTCTGTCGAAAGTGACAAGAATAATCTGATGAATATTCATTAATATAATCTGATGAAAATTCATGAGCAATCGGAGCACATGTGGGCGATAAAATTGAATGACAAATCAAATTTATGAAACCCATGGGATAAAATGTCTTGTCTGCCCAACTCAAGTACCTGAGTTTGTGACCCACAAAACAAAATGGAAGCTTAATGCTGTCACATGTGAAATGATTTTCGTCATAAATTCTACTGAGTGGTACACTAATTAACTCGAGTCAAGTCACTCAATATAGTCTCGAACTATTGCAAAATGATGTCACTGAAAAGCAACCATTTCAACTGATAGGCCAGTGTCAAATCAATTTCAGTGTCAATGTCAGTGAGCAATTTGAGCACTGAACACTGACACTGATCAGTGACACTGGCAGTGAGCACTGACACTGATCTCAGGATCACCACATGGTGCACGGAGTATTACTTTTTGTTTGCGGTAAAACGTTTGGTACTTTAGAATTTTCACTATTCAGTGATACTTGAACATAGCCACCTAAATAATTAAGAAATAGTTCTTCAATAGTTCTTCATTTATTCACTTAATATCTCCGTCATTTCTCGTTTTACAGCTGCAATGTTTGAATACTCTCTGTGTTACACACACGGGTATAGCGCACACAACATTTTCACGTACTTAATTACCAATCTATTATCACATCAGAATACAGTGTACTCTGCCTAAACCGGCCCTTGTATATACCGGAATTTTGTCCATATCGGCGTTCCTCTTAGGTCCCGATTTCTTTCCCTTTGTTTCTACGGTAAGCAACTCTCGATATACCGGATGTTGTCCATTCTGAAAACCGGCCCTATTCCTGTGACCCAACCGGCCATATCGTATTGTCCAAACCGGCGTTACCCCAATAATTCAAAACTGCGGTGTGTCAATTGCAATCAGCCATACTTCATCGGATCACTGACCGATATCAGAGGCTGTGCATTTAGTCACACGTCTTTGTAAACACAACAGCATCGGGAACATGGCGCTCACAAACTGTAATTAACAACAACTAAACTTCGTTAAATAGGGGTCGTTCGAAGAATGCATGATTTACCTGACATGATTTCTCGAGTAAATTACTACAAGCTCATCACTGGGGTGACACGCATTGTTCAAAGTGATGATTAATCAGCGCATGCTATAAACGCACACAACAATTCTATGACACCATGCAATGTAGTAGTACTTTGTATATTCTGCAGTTGGCTTTAAGATGTGCTAATAGCACAACACTTTAATGATGTCAATAGAAAACCTACAATTCAGAATCCATTGACTCAAATTATTTACTTGAATGTTCTGCAATAAATCTATACAGATCCGACCTATTACCAATAACATAATATTAACTATACCGATGTCCATAAAGTTTGTAACTACATGTACCTAAAATAGCTGGCCGGTATTTAGGTGCGTTCTGTTGTGCAACAGTGAAAAACGAAGTCGGCCGGTGTAACGAACTGAGAGTTCCCCCCTGGCTAGCAGTTCCCCCCTTGAGTACGCATGCGCCCACATGACGGATGTAGTATCTGTAATTTAGACAGCACCAGTCCGGAAGAGAAAATGTACTAGGTCGCTTCAAGTTTTTGCATTTTGCCGCATAATAAGCCAGTTCGGAAATGTTTCTAGGTCAGATCAAGTGGTATAAACAAAACATTCGTACACACCATGCTCAAACGTGAGTGACGCGGTGAACTCGAAGTACACAAAGAGTTTAGTATTGAACAGGCGAAATCGAGTAATGTGTTAGTGATAGTGACTCGACAATGGTAGCGTGATAGCATGGTTTGGCTATGTTTATACCGCTTGACCCCGACCCAATTCCACTGACCTGACCTGAAAACATTTCCGAACTCACGTATTAAGCAATAAACAAGCTACAGAATAGTAGGAATGGAAAGTGTTCAGAATATGTCCGGAGGAAATGTTTTGCTGTTTTTTTTATTTATGAATTAAATTAATATCTCGCCTATTATTCCCCAGTGCTCGAGTCTTCACTCCAGGTTTTTTTTATGCGCATATGCCTACTGTATATATCCTATTCTAAGACTGCATGACAGCTCGGCCCAAAGACAACTCGGACCTGGACAAGTCGGCCCGGAAAAGACAGCTCGGCCATTTGCCTTGGACAACTCGGCCCGGGCTGATGAGACAAGTCGGCCCGCAGCTAACATAAGCTCGGACCGCGATGTTACGCTTCAATTACTGAGTGTCGACCGTCAGTGATCGCGCCATACGATTGCACTGTGGTATATTTTCAAAAGATATATACTTAAAAATAATAAATAAGATATATATCCACTCTATATGAAAGATAATTTTGTCAGGCGGAAATTTCAATAAACTTATATATGTTACGCTTCAATTACTGAGTGTCGACCGTCAGTGATCGCGCCATACGATTGCACTGTGGTATATTTTCAAAAGATATATACTTACAAATAATAAATAAGATATATATCCACTCTATATGAAAGATAATTTTGTCAGGCGGAAATTTCAATAAACTTATATATGTTACGCTTCAATTACTGAGTGTCGACCGTCAGTGATCGCGCCATACGATTGCACTGTGGTATATTTTCAAAAGATATATACTTACAAATAATAAATAAGATATATATCCACTCTATAAGAAAGATAAGTTTGTCAGGAGGAAATTTCAATAAACTTATATATATGGACGGAATTGAAGTATCAATCTATTACCACCAATACAACGAATACCAACGAAACGTCATTCAACATATCTGCTGGTTACATCACTCCTGAGCGTGTCGAAGAAAAGTGAGTAGAATCACAAAAGGTTTACATTATTCTCAGTGGAAGCTACACGAGTGTTGAAAAAGTGTTTAAATTGTTAAGTAACATGGTGTTAAATTCGTTCCAGCTCAATGAACGAGAGGCCTCCAAGCGACGACGGTATGGACAATGATGAGCCCGAGTTTGCTATCCTGGACGCTGTGTCCCAACGTGGGAAACGGAAATTAGTGAGCCGCTTTGACCGTGACTGTTTCATTGTCACCATAACTTTGCTCATCCATATCATATCGTGTACGTTTTTAATGTGCGTAGATGCATGAGACTGGCATAAAGATTGTGTATAAATGCCTAGTGTGGTTATAAAAAAAAACATAAATGCCTTCAATAAATTATGTCATATGAAGCATTTAATTGATTGTCGTGTATTCATTATGTTTGACTAAAAAAACTATATCCTGCGTCAGTAATTTCAAGTATATAGGTGCTATGAAATAATCTGTCAGATGTAGTCATGATTACAATTCAGTCGTATTGCCTATTCAGTAATTTCCAGTAGTCAATAGGCGCCTTGAAATAATACGCAATTCAGTCGTATTGCCTAGTCCACTGAACACTTATGTCCCGCCCCCCTCTGCGAGCCCTCAGGCAGTGTGACACTTGTCGAACAGTGTCCAATCAGCCGTACAATCAGCGAGCCGAGTTGTCCAATCAGTGGGACGAGCTGGGCCGACTTGTCCTGGCCGAGTTGTCCAGCCTGGGCCGAGCTGTCCTGGCCGAGTTGTCCCTGAGCCGAGTTGTCCAGTCCCCTATTCTAAGTGCGATTCTAATATGATTCTATTACATCAGCGTTATATCAGCGCGTGCAAAAAACCACTGCCTGGGCAAACAGAGTGACAATATTTGCAACCTCCGCTGTACCACACAAACATCCCTGACGTCTGACATGAGACATTGTGAACTACAGTAAACGGGCTGAGCCCGCACAATAGCGCGCAACGTATGTCCACCGTGGAATCGAGGTATATTCCGGTACGAAAACCCCTCCTGAGAACACGCTCCCATCTCCGCTCATGTGCCGCCCCCTAGGGAACACTGTGATAAACGATGGTTACAACGCGAAGGTTTCTAGCCAGCGCCTCTATCCGTGGAAACCAGAAACAATGCATGGCTAAAACCGGCACGTGGCCACACGTGTGCGCCAGTTCAGCAGTTCAGTTGCTGTCAGAAAACGTGCAGGATCATTTGATCATCAGTTCTGATAGATCTATAGTATACGGATATAGATTAGGTTAGATCTATTCTCAAAGTCAAGTTCAACTTGTGTTCCCATCTAAGACAACTCATGTTCCCATCTTGATCTTGGCTTTTACGACAGCTCATGTTCCCATCTATCAGTCTATGACAGCCCATGTTCCCATCTAAGACAGCTCATGACTCATGTTCCCATCTATTCTATGACCTCCCATGTTCCCATCTGTGACAGCTCATGTTCCCATCTAAGACAGCTCATGTTCCCATGATGACAGCTCTTGTTCCCATCTAAGACAACTCATGTTCCCATCTAAAAGTAAAACAGCTCATGTTCCCATCCATGACAGCTCATGTTCCCATCTATGACAGCTCATGTTCCCATCTATGACATCCCATGTTCCCATCTATGACAGCTCCTATCTATGACAGCTCATGTTCCCATACAGCTCATGTTCCTATCTATGACAGCTCATGTTCCCATCTATGAGTATGACAGGTTCCCATCTATGACAGCTCATGTTCCCATCTATGACAGCTCATGTTCCCATCTATGACAGCCCATGTTCCCATCTATGACAGCTCATGTTCCCATCTATGACAGCTCATGTTCCCATCTATGACAGCCCATGTTCCCATCTATGACAGCTCATGTTCCCATCTATGACAGCTCATGTTCCCATCTATGACAGCCCATGTTCCCATCTATGACAGCTCATGTTCCCATCTATGACAGCCCATGTTCCCATCCATGACAGCTCATGTTCCCATCTATGACAGCTCATGTTCACATCTATGACAGCTCATGTTCCCATCTATGACAGCTCATGTTCCCATCTATGACAGCTCATGTTCCCAGCTATGACAGCTCATGTTCCCATCTATGACAGCTCATGTTCCCATCTATGACAGCTCATGTTCCCATGTATGACAGCTCATGTTGCCATCTGAGACAGCTCATGTTCCCAGCTATGACAGCTCATGTTCCCATCTGAGACAGCTCATGTTCGCAGCTATGACAGCTCATGTTCCCATCTATGACAGCTCATGTTCCCATCTATGACAGCTCATGTTCCCATCTATGACAGCTCATGTTCCCATCTATGACAGCTCATGTTGCCATCTGAGACAGCTCATGTTCCCAGCTATGACAACTCCTGTTCCCAGCTATGACAGCTCATGTTCCCATCTGAGACAGCTCATGTTCCCAGCTATGACAGCTCATGTTCCCATCTATGACAGCTCATGTTCCCATCTATGACAGCTCATGTTCCCATCTATGACAGCTCATGTTCTCATCTATGACAGCTCATGTTCCCATCTATGACAGCTCCTATCTATGACAGCTCATGTTCCCATCTATGACAGCTCCTATCTATGACAGCTCATGTTCCCATCTATGACAGCTCATGTTCCCATCTGTGACAGGTCATGTTCCCATCCATGACAGCTCATGTTCCCATCTATGACAGCTCATGTTCTCATCTATGACAGCTCATGTTCCCATCTATGACAGCTCCTATCTATGACAGCTCATGTTCCCATCTATGACAGCTCATGTTCCCATCTGTGACAGGTCATGTTCCCATCCATGACAGCTCATGTTCCCATCTATGACAGCTCTGGTTCTCATATATGACAGCCCATGTTCCTTTATATGACAGCTCTGGTTCTCATCCATGACAGCTCATGTTCCCATCTAAGACAACTCATGTTCCCATCTAAGACAGCTCTGGTTCTAATCTATGACAGCCCATGTTCCCTTATATGACAGCTCTGGTTCTCATCTATGACAGCCCATGTTCCCATCTAAGACAGGAAATGATATATGCTGAATATTCTCCCGAACTTGAATTTCACTGGTTAGTGATCTTATTTTCAAGGTCACAGAGACAAAATGGCTAATATTTGAAATATATATTGCCCGGTAACCTTTCTTAGCCGTTGGGCTGATTTTGTTTTGCTGATTCGTTACCCTGACATTGTATTCTGCTCTTCATATAGATAACAACACTTACTGCCGCACTGGTTACACCTGAGAGTCATCACTTGATAGAGACCGTGTACACCGCACACATGTAGGTATTTATTAATTTCCAATAACTCCCCAAATATTACAAATCTTAATCTACACGAATCGTTATGTACATGTATCTTCAAAGAATTGGGTTCTTCTCTGAGAGTGTATAGTCCAGAGCTATATCAGTTTATTGTTTCTTTAATTTGTTTCTGAAATATGTCCTTCATATCATTTTTGTTTGCTTGCAGATGGCCATCCAGGTGTACATGCAAGTAAAAGGTATTACTCATTTCTTAGCAGAAATGGTGATACTCGATTTGACACCAATCTCAATTGACCAGATAAATTGGGCACATAACTGGAATGGTTAATACGAATTTAGTACAGTACATGTATTAAATGGCAGAAATGCTTCATTCATGATACCAATGTAACTTCCATGTGTTTACGACAGAGCTGTATACAGTTGTAACTGCTCCAGATGAACTGGATTTTCGCTATGCTGTTCAGCATGTGATTTTGTTACTATTTGATTTTGTTCAGTGATGTTCCTGATGTATGTATTTTGCCATGAGAGTCTGTTTTGAATGTATAATGCAGATCAGACTGTCAGACTCAATAATATGTGCCAATGAACCAGCCTTCGTGACAAACAAGTATAGTGACGTGGAACAACAATTGAAAGCTGCCACTAAGCCTCATATATCGACCATTAAGATTTGATAACCTGTTGCAGCATACAGTCATAACATTTAGTTAATGTTTAGAAAAAAGTCATGTAGCATCCAAGAAAGTGAATAGACATGTCTGATGTTGTAACTTGTTGGCAACAAATTAAGTTATTTCACCTTTTTCACATGAATAGATCTTTGTATAGGCTCGGCCTGTTGATCAATCCCAATAAATAGTGTTCATACAAAAAAAATTGTTGGCTACCTCAATCTTACTAACCATGATTTGATGAGTTGTTGTATAAATTTACCAAAGTATACCTTGGGCCAAGCTATGTGGTGAGACAAAAAACCTTTTGGCATATGGATTTTAGGTCTAAATGACTCAATTTTTATGTCTAAATGACTCAAATAATAATATCTGAAGTTGTTTTTATTTTCAATATGGTATACAAATATATAATTATACAACTCGATTATTATGGTGAAGTTATTTTTTTCCAGCTCATACATATGATATATTTATCTCATATGTATGAGATGCTAACTCACGCGTAGGAGATGATTCACTGTAAGTACACAGATGTGTGTACGATATGTCATTTTCATGAAGAGCATCAAAGAAGTAAGAAGGTTTAATAGATGGAAAACACAAGAGGACAATCACCTCTTACACTTCCATAGAGAAGGAAACATGCAAGTTTGTACAATATGATAAAAGTAAATTTTGCATGACATGATAGAAGTATATTGTTATGGAAGTAAGGGTGGGGAAATTTTGCAAAATAGTGGAAGGAAGCTTGCTAATTTTGCCATCACATGCATATTCTACAATATTTATAGAAAGAAACATTTTATGAAAAGTAAAAAGTTATGGAATGGTAGGAGGGAATCTGCACACTCTTTTTAAGGTCATTTTGATCCCAGTCACACAATGTGCTCTTCTCCAACATGTAAATATAATGAAAGAATATATGTAGCGATATTGAGCGAGATACTTTATACCAGTGAATGCATTGGACGCGCACCCATATGCTTGGTTCTGAAAGGCTCAACTATATTCTTATAATGGGCGTGGTGGCACTAAAGTTAACTCGTATAATTAGATTGACTCTATTTGTAGGATTTTATCCTCAAAGTCCCAGATTACTAGACATCTTAGCATGATCTGCTAAATCTGTGTTGTTTAACTAATCTCCCATCCTGTTCAGGTTGATGGGAAACCTAAGTTAGCAGTCAGTTGTTGTTATTCAACACATTTGTAGACTACTAGTAGCAGGTTTCGTGAAGGGTGAATTTTAATAACATATATGTGTGCAATTTCCTATATTCCGTTCAGAAATGTAGGATCTGTGTCGAAAGGCCTGTAGACTTGGTTACATTTATGCTCGTTCGATTCCCAGAAGAATTAATTTCAAGAAAAGTTAATTTGCGCTTATGCCAATAATCGTCAAAGCGGAAGTCATTATACTATGTAGAGGTAAAGGTGTTTGATGTACTTGAATTACAATTCACTACTGTCATGACCATACAAAATCAACATGTGATCCCGGGAGTGCTCAGACATGATACATCTGCGTTCGAGCCGCTAATATCAATTTAAAATAAGCAATTTAACCATCCAGTTTGTTTGTGATGACACCTTTCAGACAAATGAGCGCGAACACATAATTATATTTCAGATAATTGGTCTTTATTCATAATATTTTGTAACATTGGGCTTCCGTTCCATTGCCTCTTCTTTCAAAATCGCAAATAGAGTCACACAGTTCAGTCGACCCCTTAATGGCCATAAAACTGATGACCGTGTAATGAGATGAGCTATCGTACCAATAATCAAAACAAGGCATCATAGTCCGGATGCGATAAGTAAACAAGGAAAGTCATAAACACTTATTGGTGATAATCACTTTAGTTGGTGAGCCAGACGAGAAGTGGGTACCATCTAGGCGCACCCAACTAAACTTATTTTAAAAAACTAAGAACCGGTTATTATTGTTATTATATATTACCAACCCATATATTTGACAAAAATGCATGATGGCCTTTACGAACTCACAGCTTAAGATTTCATTAATGGTTTTATTGTTTCATGTAAAATACTAGCAAACAATGGTTATGTCAATGTATGTTTCGAGACACAACTGCTTGTGGATGCCGAATATGAAACAATTGTATCAGAAATTTGTGTTGTTTGTGATAATTGTGATGTTCTTTGGTGAATGGACAAAAAGTAAAAAAAAGATACATAATTTTATCAAAACAATAATTTCATTGAAAGACAACAAACTTAATGTGCATGTTCAATAGTCGCCCATGTGCATGTACGCATAATGTTGTAAATTTCATGGGTTTGTCATTCTGAAATATTGAGCACATTCTGACAAAACATTTTCAGCGGCAGAAGTGTTGCTCAGACGGAAAACGACAATCTCTTCAGAGGCATCAGAACAACACACTTAAACTCCACACCTTGTCTATTTTGCTGAGGATTTTCTGTTTTCTTTTGATTGAGTAAAACAGATAGGACCACTCGGATCAATATAACCCTGCCCCCCAACCATGTCTCACCCAACCACGTGCATCACGATCACGTAAAGGTTTGGTTGTAATGAACCCAATAATTAATTCATTGATGCGCACATTGATCTGTGAGTTATAGTCAAAAATGTTCTTCAAAATTTGTTATGGAGAAGACATACATTTCATTCAGTTAAATATTCGAGTCACATAGACCAAGTTACGAAGGCCAAGGGGTCAAGTTACGATGGCCAGGTTCTTAGTTACAGAGGCAATCTTCCAAGTTACCAAGGCCAGGTATGAGTTACGAAGGTCAGGTTAGATTACAATGGCCAATTTCCTCCAGGTTACAAAGGCCACATTGCAGGTTCGAAAGCAATGTTCCGATTTACAAAAGCCAGGTGTTCTTATCACCAAGATGTTATTAGTCCCTTCTATCATTCTGCGAAATAGACCTATTCCCTTCTACCATTCTACAAAATTTGCACGTTCACTGCTAACATTCTGCAAAATAGACCAGTTCCCTTGCACAATTCTACAAAATTTATGCTCCTGTCTATCATCCTGCAAAGCAGATCCGTTCCATTCTACGAATTATGCATGTTCCCTTCTGTCATTCTACAGAATGGACCTGTTCACTTTCACAATTCTATAAATTTTGCATATTCCCTTCTATCATTCTGCAAAATAGACCAGTTTCCTTGTACAATTCTACAAAATTTATGTTCTTGTTTTCCTGATCCGTTCCCATCTACAATTCTACAATTTTTGCATGTTCCCTTCTATCAATCTACAGAATGGACCTGTTCACTTTCACAAATCTACAAATTTTGCATGTTCCCTTCTATCATTCTGCAAAATAAATCAGTTCCCTTGTACAATTCCACAAAATTTATGTTTTGTCTATCATTCTGCAAAACAGATCCGTTCCCTTCTGCAATTCTACAAATTTTGCATGTTCCCTTCTACCAGGGTAAGTCGACCACGCGGCTTGCGCTCCAACCGTAGGGACGGTCGACGCGGTCGCCAACGTGGTGCCTCCGAGCCGCGGATCCCATTGCGGATCCAAGAGAGGACTTGGGGAGGGGCTATAGAACCAGCCATCCCCGGGCTGTACGCGATCGTCGGGTCAACGCTCGCGGGCGGCTGACTTTGCTTGAACTGCTCAAGCACTGCGGAAATCAGCCACTTCTCCCTCTCCGACAAAGGCCCCAAGGAACCTTTTGACCGCGGAGAAGGGGAGCGGTCCCGTCGATCAGGTCATCCCTGATGGGGCGACCGGGCGCGGTCGTAGCGCCCTTCTGGAGCCAGCGCACACATACATGTAATGGTGACATCGAAGTTCACACGCATGACCTTGATTGGTAAATCTCAAGGTCTGTTACCTGCCAATGCTGCCATGGCCAAACCAAAATTGTCCGGTAACCTATCTTAGCCTTTGGCTAATTTTTCTCATTTTCATCTTTGTCACTCATCCTTGTCGAGTTGTCCCAGAGGAGCGAGGGATCCCCAGGGACGAAGGAGGCTACAACACTGTGACCTTAGGCTGCGATGGAACCCCGTCGAACTCATCCTGGTCACGGCACCAATGTAAAGTTATTGACTGTCGTCCGCTCTTCGGGATCCTCGAGGATAGTCCTCTCACCACGAGTCCTTGCGGATGCGCATCCGCTATTCCGGATCCTTGCGGCGGCGCCGCTCACTGGAGGTCACAGTGTTGCCATATACTACTAAGTATTTTGCATAACCGACTTCATATTTAAAACATGTTTTTGGAAAAAAAACATTGGTTCAGACGACAAAATCAGAGTCCCAATATATGAACAAAGCCCATAACAGAGCACCTAGTACGCCTGGATGAAATAGTACTTATAAAATTAGCACAAAGTCTAAGACAGGTTACCAGACAATTTTGGTTCAAGCACCACAGGTGAGATATGACATTGAGATCTACCAATCGAGGTCATCTTTGTGTACGTCAATGTCACCATTACTAGTGCTGGATATAATTTTGTATACAACATATATTCATAATACAAATATAATGTCTTTCTACAAGCATTTTGTCCGTAAATGCCAATTCACACATTTTAGGTCAGGAGATTAAGCCTTCAGGGTCAACTGAAGTTAACCTTAAGGTAACCAAAAGATGGTGACATTCTGCTCTTCTGACTCCCTACATGCCTATAATGCAATCCTAAACTGTATGCCTACATGTATCAATAGATTCGAGGCACTCCATCTATATAATGATTTCAAGGACCCCAATAAGCATGGTTTGAAACAAAAATCTCAAAACTGATCAGACAGGTTTCGAAAAAAAACTAAAATATAGATCCAAGGGACCTGTAGCTTACCGGCTAGCCAATAGGTGATCGGACCGATCGTCCGCTAACTACAAGGTCACAAGCATATTCAGCATAATCATTTCCTATCTGTACAAAATTGAATCTTGAGCTATAAAAATGACAAGTGAGATATGCGCCATTTTGTGCACTGACCTTGAGAATGAGATCAAAAGTCATTTCCTATATGTCCACAATTGACTCCTAGGCTGTACAGTCGAACAAGCGATATATAAGCCATTTTGTGCTCTGACCTTAAACTGAGGTCAGAGGTCAAATTCAACGTCACGAGAATATTCAGCATATATCATTTCCTATATGTCCACAATTGATTCCTAGTCTCTAATCTCAACATTAAGTTAGATATTAGGCTTATTGCGTCCCATTATAAATCATGGGAGAATTTAACATGGGAAGGTCCAAAATGGCCCACTTCGAGCGATTCAAGGGCAACGAAACTTAAACACATCATAGGAGTACATATGAGGAATGTACAGTTATGTATCAAAAAGAAAAAAAGTTACCGAAAAGATTTTGAGAGCTTTCGCCATAGTCTAAAATCAGGCATTTTTCGTCGAAAACGGCCGCCATTTTGAAAGAAATGCGTAAATTAAAAAAATTAAAAAATACATCCATCTTGAATTATTTTTAAGCATTTTTGTGCAAAATTTCAGGAAAATTCGCCTGTAAACAAAAAAGATAAAAATGTGGACGACGGACGACGACGGACGCAAAGCCATGCCAATAGGTTATCGGACCCAAGGGCTCAGAAAGATTACCAGACAATATTTATTATATATTATCCATTTTGTATGGTGCCCCTAATAGGACACGAGAACTTTTTTTTTAACATGTCTTATTTCGTCCTGACGATCTATTATTCCGTCCAGATAAATTAGTATTTCGTCCTGACGATTTAGTATTTCGTCCAGACTAAATAGTATTTCGCCCAGACTAATGAATATTTCGTCCCGAACAATTTATATTCCGTCTGGACGAATTACATGTATGGTGCATATGATCTGTTAGATTCATGGAATGAGTTAAAGTTATCCATATGTGTATCCTATAGCATGGATGTGTCCCTACCCTCGCTTCAATCAAACCTTTTGTGCCCTAAATGGCGCCAGTTATCCGCAGTTAAGCCCAATAATAGAACCTACTTCCCTTCTGGGGCCCACTCATGAGCCCCATACAGCACCCCCTGCCTCTTTATTGGGGCTCGCTTCGTTCGTGTACTCATACAATGAATCGAGGAGACTATACTGCTTGATAATTCGTTGGGACGAAATACTAATTCGTCGGGACAAAATACTAATTCATCCATGTGAAATATTAATTCGTCCAGACGAAATATTAACTCGTCCAGACGGAATACTAAGTCGTCCAGACGAAATAAAGCCTAATCTTAAATATTTTTCTCATGTCCTATTGGGGTACCGTAATTGTGTCCCATGACATTGAAAATAAAGCGGATGGACGACGGACGCAACACGACGGCAATAGGTTATCAGACCATAGGTCCGGTAACCTGGAAATGTATCATGAAAGTTTTTTTCATTGAATATTGATAATCAGTATATTATATTCCAAATATATATTTTGTTGCATTCATGAAAGTTGGAAAACATGATAATGAATTTTGGAAATTTCACTAAGTTTGTAAGAGGTATTTAACCTTATTTATTGTGACATGAATCGTATCATTTTGATATTCAGGTTTGTAACATTATGATTATCTTTATTTGGAAGGAAATTACATGTAAATTTATTAATGAAAATTACGTTCTTGCTGTCAATATTTATTTTATTGATTGCATATATATTTCATTGTATCATAAATAGTAAATATATCATCAATCTACATGTACATAAAAACTGTTTGTATATAAATATGCATGATTAAGCTTAAAATTAATTTTATTATGGATTAAAGTTTCCGTCCGGTAATCTAAGAATCACATTTTGATACAGTGGTCCCTTAAAATAAAACCTCACTTTTTTCACATAAAATGAGGTCTTATCTAACAAGGTATTATTTCACAGATTCATTTACATGTTAATTGATATTTGGGGCATAAAAAAAAGTCCTTAGAGACAGGGAAGTCTTACTTTGAAGGTGTCTTATCTTACGGGGACCACTGTAGTAACATTGACAATACTAATACAGTGAAAGTAAATGTACATTAAAATTTTTCAAGAAATGTAACATAATCCACATCTTGACATTCTTGTACGATGCTCATAAAGTGAAATATACATGTATATGTAATATGAAATATATCTGAACATTGAGTAACACAGCAATACTTTTCATAAACATTATGACATAGTTAAATAGAACTGTAATCCGGTTCCACAAAATATACGCCTGTGTGTGCCACTTCCACAGTCAACCTGTTTGAACAAAGAGGAAATATATTTTGTACTGTTCAAGGTGAAACATTTCAAAGTTTCAAAAGTGTTTACAACTATATACATGTACCACTTAGGGCATATTCCGTGCTAAAATGAATGTATTAATATTGTGTCATCACTTTCGTTCTTGAATGACTACTTAGCATGACTAGCAACTTGGTATGTTTCTCCATCTTTCATTTGATCTATCTAATCGAAATCAGTACTTCTTAAAGTACATCATCATAATCATTGTTCTGCATAAAAAATTCATTAATAGTATCCTGTATAATTATATTTTCTTCAAACCAGCATTACTGCTGACATTCATGATGTACAGAATTTTTTCCAATTTTCATAATGTATTCAGATTGATTTGGTTGCATGAATATATATATATATATATATATATATATATATTTGGGTAGACATCATTTATCCAAACCACATACATTTTAATAATAATAATTTTACATTTCACAGATTTTTCATTTCAACTTTATTATATACAATACATATCATAACTGTGGAGATGACGGGAGTAGCATAAATAAGGCTGTATTTATGCCCCCATCACATAAATTCTTAAAATAATATCAATAAATACACAATCTCATAAAACAATGCCTGTTGAAAAATATATTTGACAAACCTGTCATTGAGGTATAGCAATGAATGATGTAAGTGATGAATTATTCATGTAAATAAGAAAGAAAAGATACAAGCATAGTGTTCAAATATTACATGATGTACATGTATGTTCAATATAGCAGAGTTACTGAATCTAGCATCCAGTCCCCCAAGATATAGTATCAATGGTATGGTGTTACTATTATCTTGTATTATCCACTCAGGGTGGGGGTTTCACAGCTGCCAAGCTGCTCACTGTAGCTGGATGATATGTACTGTACTGCTCACAAACACCATTTGCCTTGATATTATTGACGAATTTCAAGACAAAAATGGTACTAACAGTCATATACCATTTTTATGATAAACTGTAGTAATACAATATATCACACATATATCACACAAAAATTTAAGTGACATACAAGATTTCAAACAGGAATGTGCTGAACGCAGTTGGATTTGTAAAATGGAATGCTGCAGATTTATTTCAAAGTGGCAAATCTCACAATACATACATTACAATAAAGTACATAATAACCATTTCATTGAGCATATATTGGATTGCTAAGTTGTAATGAGCATTTTAGTGAAACACCTTTTCAGAGAGCTCCTTACAGTGAAAGAAGATTCTATATTTTACAATGGTTTCACATAACAAGCTCAATATCTTAGTGAAATGGTCCACAGGTCTAGAATCTGATAGTCATTGACCATATTGCAATATAATTCTATAGATCTATATATCTCTAGCATAAAGTGACCAGTAGTCGAATAGTGACCAGTGCTCATACAGTCAATGAAACAATCAAAACTACGGCAGACACATTTCTCATGATTTGAATCAAACATAAGGAGGAATGGGAGTAAATTTACATGGAAACAAATAATTCCAATTTCTTACCATGTCAGCATCTCAAATGTACGAGCACTGGTCACCACACTATAAATGTAGCCTATTACTGTAAAGCCATTAAAGTTCGCTGCCAGTCTCCCCAAAATTTTCATGTTTTTGCGATCAGGCCATATTCGCGGCCGTTTAATTTCGCGGTTTTGCCGTCTTAACAATTTCTTCATGACAATGTGGGTTGTCATCAGACATGTTTCACATCCATTTACTTTAGCGACTTTTTTCTATTCGCAAAATTCGCGAAAATAAAAGGTCGCAAATAATTTGTGGCTTTACCACAGTCGTCAACGTGCGCACAGGATTCCTGTAGCGGAGTTACAGGAAGCCTGCAAAAAGCAACAACATAATCTGAGAAAATTGATGGTAGGTGGGTATCTCTGGTTGGAAACACATCCCAAACGAGGTTTCCAGCAAAGCGACTTAGCAGATAGAATGATATTCTTTTGCGTGGTAGTTTCATTTGTTGTTGACACCTTCGTTATTATTAACTATAAACACATGAAATGAGATTATCCCTCAATTATCGTCCGATTGCCCCTTTGTCTACATGTAATCACCATATAGTGGAACTTTTGCCCACTGCTACTGTGCATGGGGGTTGATTGGTTCACAGTTGAACAAATTCAACAGTTATTGGGAGGTGACACTCGTCTGTTTGTGTTTGTCAAGCAATTGTTTATCGTAGCATACACGAGATATGTGCTGCAGGATTCACGTAACAGGCGCTGAAGTAGTCACGTAACAGGCGCTTCAGTGTTCAAGTAACACTGGATGTAAAATTGCCCTAAAATTTTTCTTTCCACTAAATTAACTTTGTACACATCAATATAAACACATACAAAGGTCAGATTCATGGATTGTGCATTGTACTGGAAAAGTACAAGCATATAGGTTGCGATATTCCTGGCTGGATCTCATCAACTGGCAATGCCTTTTCTTCGTTGTAAAGTAATTTAGTATGCAAGTAGCACTAGATAAAAAATTGCCCCCAAATACCTCTTTCACTATAAATTTACAGCAGAATAACTTATTATGTGTAACAACTGGAACAATATCACAGGGAGGAACCGTTTGTCTGATTCTATGTGCATTTGCCTGATTCTATGGGCAAAAAGTCTGATTCTATGAGCAAATTGTCTGATTCTATGGGCAAATAAGCAAGTAAGCTGCGGGGCACCAGTAAAACATGCTGGATCGACGGCTAACTTCTCAACACAATCTGATGGCGTATGTTCTGTTTACTTCTTAAATCATTGCAGAATATGATTCATGTTCAGTTTCTTATGTGGTGTTCACCGCTCTTCATATATATGTCGCACAAAAGTGGAACGGCTAGGCAGTGGAGCAGTTGGCCATCATAAATCACCAAAGACAAAGCGCTTCCAGTTACTTACCAGGATATACTGACCACAATTGCATGACAATTATTCCAGTTAACATTTTGATTGCTCCTGGATGTGAAGTCAGCTACGTAATCCAACAAAATTGGACATAGAATAAAAACTAGACGCTTCCGGTCGCCTACGACCGCTTGGGTGTATCCCCCATAGCCCTATCATCCCTCTTGCCCCAAATATATCAACGATGTACATTGTGAGTGTGAAACCTTTCAAGCTTATTGAAGGTCGAATTCAAGATCACCACTAAAATCACTGCATTCGAATTTCCATTTCGACATGTTCGAAAAAAATAACGAAATTACAGCCAGATAAAAGTTTCCACCTAAAGCTATATTTCAACTCAGAATATTTGACAAACTTGGTTCCAAGTTGCAAGATGACTAAATTGGAGCCAGATCGAACTTTTCACTATAAGTTATATTTCAACTCATACTATGTGCCAAACTTGGTTCCAAGTTGAAATTCAAAGTAAAAGTTGACCAAAACTACATTTCAAGATGACGAAATTGGAGCCAGATCAACTTTTAACCATAGTTTAAATTTTAATTCATAATATGTGCCAAACTTGGTTTCAAGTTGAAATTCGAAGTAAAAATTGACTTTACTGGTAAAAATAATGTTAACTTATCCGGTTACACCCATGAAATCTCTACTGGACAAAAATTTTAAATTGTTGAGCTCAATAATAAATGTTTCTTGTCTTAACTATTTTTCTTGAGGTCAATAATAGATTTAACTAGTAAAAATGATGTTAACTTATTCGGCTACAGCCATGAAATCTCTACTGCACAGAAGCTTTACCTTGTTGAGCCCAATAATAAATGTTTCTTGTCTTAACTATTTTTATTGTGGTCAATAATAGACTTAACTAGTAAAAATAATGTTAACTTATTCGGTTACACCTGTGTAATCTCTACTGGACAAAACCTTTACCTTGTTGAGCTCAATAATAAATGTTTCTCGTCTTAACTTTTTTTATTGTGGTCAATAATAGACTTAACTAGTAAAACCAATGTTAACTTATTCAGTAATATTGTTCTTTTTTCACCAAAAACATCAGTTCTGTATTCTGAACAAGAATCCAGTGCAATTTGCTTTCATAGTACAGGTTATTGGAGTGATCACACATGTCAAAGTAGGTATTTCAATTGTCGTAATAAGTTAACCTCTCAAACTTATTAATATTTATTCGATCATTCTGAAAAACAATAGGTTTCGTGTGATGGTCTTTCTCATTGAGCCTGTGCGATTTCATCATCATTCATTGAAAACTCCCACCCGTAGAGCGTTCATAACCCATGTGTGTTAAACAGGCTAATTTGAGCACAAAATGTTACGCCAATCGGCTATTTTGGTTGCTATGGCAACCAAAATCGATAGGTGTCCAGATCTCACCATAAGACATGTCCATATGAAATATTATCAAAATCGGTTCATATTTGCAAGCTGCAGCGCGTTCACAAGAAAGTGTCTGCGGACGCGGATGCGGCGGCGGCGGCGGCGGCGCGACGATCGTAAATCCATAGTATCCGCCGAACTTTGTTCGGGGGATACAATAACAGAAACAAACCTGATTCTATGGGAACAAACCTGATTCTATGGGTAGGGTGTTGTTATAGCCATGAAACTAACAGCTTCTCGATGCTGATCCTGAATAAAAATATTATTGAATCTTGATTTTATGTTCTGTTTCTAGAAGAAGGTTAATAACATGGACGACAGATCGTAGCCCATAGTTCCATGGTTATCAAATAAACCTACCCATAGAATCAGGTTTGTTCCCATAGAATCGGGTTTGTTTCTGTTATTTTTAAGTTGGTGATTTATTATGGATAACTGCTCCACCACCTAGCCGTTCCACTTGTGTGTGACAAATGTATGAACAACGGTGAACACTGCATAAGAAACTGAACATAACTCATATTCTGCAATGATTTATGGAGTAAATAGAACGTGTGCCATTAGATTGTGTTGAGAAATTTGTCGTTGATCCAGCATGTTTTACTGGTGCACCACAGCTTACTCGCTTATTTGCCCATAGAATCAAACAATTTGCTCACAGAATCAGACTTCCTGCCCATAGAATCAGAATAATGCACATAGAATCAGACAAACGGTTCCTCCCTGTGAATATAATAAACTGAATACACAGTGCTCATCATGTCCTCAATGATATCAGTATTGGTGTGTTGCATGGACCTAACCTATCTTACGTGTGTGTTTTTGTTAGCAACTTCCCTAGAGAGAATTATTATGGCTGGTGACTGTGGGTACTGCAGTTTCTCATCAGAGCAACGGATGACATTGTACAACACTGCATCCAGTCCCACGCTGGTCCCAATCACGAATACTGATCAGTGAGGTCATGGTGAGCACTGTATATATTCAGTTTATGTATAGTGTACATACATATTATACCGTTCCAGTTGTTAAATATAACAAATAATTTTGCTGTAAATTTAGTGGAAAGAGAGATTCGGGGACAATTTTACATCTAGTGGTACTTGCATTGCCAATTGATGAGATCCAGCCAGGAATAATGCAGCCTATATGCTTGTACTTTTCCAGTACAATGCACAATCCATGAATCTAACCTTTGTATGTGTTTATATTGATGTGTACAATGTTCATTTAGTGAAAAGAAAAATTTTAGGGCAATTTTACATCCAGTGTTACTTGAACACTGAAGCGCCTGTTACGTGAATACTTCAGCGCCTGTTACGTGAATCCTGCAGCACATATCACGTGTGTGCTACGATAAACAATTGCTTGACAAACACAAACAGACAAGTGTCACCTCCCATTAACTGTTGAATTTGATCAACTGTGAACCAATAAACCCCCATGCACATCAGCAGTGGGCAAAAGTTCCATTATATGGTGATTTTATGTAGACAAAGGGGCAATCGGACGATAATTGAGGGATAATCTCATTTCATGTGTTTATAGTTAATAATAACGAAGGTGTCAACAACAAATAAAACTACCACTCAAAAGAATATCTTTATGTTAGTCTATCTGCTAAGTCGCTTTGCTGGAAACCTCGTTTGGGATGTGTTTCCAACCAAAAAATACCCACCCACCATCAATTTACTCAGATTATGTTGTTGTTTTTTGCAGGCTTCCTGTAACTCCGCTACAGGAATCCTGTGCGCACGTTGACGACTGTGTTTACAGTAATTATACGCTTCTGAATCTACAATTAGTCGGGTTGCATGTACAATAACATAGTCAATGTCATACAGAGGCTGTTATTGGTTCAAAACTGGTAACTACATCTGGTGCAGATAGCACAGGTTTGCCCAGCCCAAGCGATGTGGAGTGCGTCCAAGATGGCCCACATTGATGCTCACGACGAAAAAAAACAAATCATGATTATGACTGATTTTACAGACTGACACACAGACTGTTAGTATTATATGTTTGCTAATACATGAGAGGATCCAAATTACAATTTTTATATGATAACTCAAATTGATATATATTGCTCAAAATCCCCTCCAAACATTGCAAATCCTTACAGATAAAATTTGTGATTTGTGACAGGCAAGGCTAGAGTCAATGTTTGGAGGGGATTTTCAAAAATACTTCTGGGTATTTAAGGGCGTTGTCAACTTGTCATACATAAATTGGGTACTCTCATGTATCTGACTTTTTGAGTGAATGCGAAAAGACAATTTGGTGTGTCGATTCAGATAACTGTCATAATAGTGATTTGTTTGTTTTCGTCCCGAGCACAAATGTGAGCCATTTTGGATGAGCTCCGCGTCGCTTGGGCTGATGTTTGCCTGTCCAGAGTCAGATCAAGCGAACGTCGCTTGGGGTTGCATGTACAATTTAGTGGGCAATTTCATTCCCAGCTGATTTCCTGTACTGTAGATCTAATTAAGATCCAGAATGACACACAATGAAACGTTTCCTATCCTCCCCATTGAATGAAGAAACTTCCTCGCGGCCGACTCAACAGCACTGAGGAACCATCTGTAATCACTGCCAAAGCAAAGAAAATCCCCTCAGGGAACGATAAAAAAATATCACATCCATTGAGAAGAAATTTGAAGTAGCTTTATCACACTTTGAAAATTGGCGATTTGACAGCATGCTATCTCTTAACACTGTGGCAAGGGATGGGTAAATTCAATGGAACGTTTCATTGTGTGACAATTGATTAAGATAGAAGTATGTATACTATCACACATCATTCGTTTTTTAATCTGTGCAGCTGTGATAGACGTCTAATCATTTTGTACGACTGATAGACATCATTATCATTGACTAAATCTCTCTATTAGGCCTAAGGCAGTAAGTGGAAACATAATCGCCCAATAAATTGAACATGTGCACCTTCGCTTGGACTGGACCAGAGTGGCAATGCAAGACATATTCGAGTAGGCTACGTTATGATCTCCCTATATATGCTCTGATGCTATACATAGACAACACTGGCGGCAAAAAATGTCCACTAGATTCTACATATGCTCCGCACTTCAATCCTACATTTACTCACAGGAGCTAGGAGTCTACATCTAGAGTATACCTTATGCTTACAGTTGAAATCACTGTCCTGCTTTGACAGTCATGACGATCTGTCAAAGTGGTCTGACTAATGCACTACTTTGGAATCTTCAATTTCTCTAGATTGATAGATCTACTTTATGTAATGAGTATGAATAGCTTCAATAGATCTAAATATCTATGAGTGTATCTAGGCCTGGCCTATAATAAAATATAAGCTCGCAAATAGATCTTCGGCTGTAACCGCCAGATAATTTTTTGTGCCTTTTTTTGTTGTTGTTGTTTTAATGATGATTATATAATTTCTTCATTCAATATTTTTATTTCGAGATTGTACATTCAACAGGCATTGTTTTATGAGATTGTGTATTTATTGATATTATTTTAAGAATTTATGTGATGGGGGCATAAATACAGCCTTATTTATGCTACTCCCGTCATCTCCACAGTTATGATATGTATTGTATATAATAAAGTTGAAATGAAAAATCTGTGAAATGTAAAATTATTATTATTGAAATGTATGTGGTTTGGATAAATGATGTCTACCCAAATATATATATATATATATATATATATATGTATTCATGCAACCAAATCAATCTGAATACATTATGAAAATTGGAAAAAAATTTGTACATCATGAATGTCAGCAGTAATGCTGGTTTGAAGAACATATAATTATACAGGATACTATTAATGAATTTTTTATGCAGAACAATGATTATGATGATGTACTTTAAGAAGTACTGATTTCGATTAGATAGATCAAATGAAAGATGGAGAAACATACCAAGTTGCTAGTCATGCTAAGTAGTCATTCAAGAACGAAAGTGATGACACAATATTAATACATTCATTTTAGCACGGAATATGCCCTAAGTGGTACATGTATATAGTTGTAAACACTTTTGAAACTTTGAAATGTTTCACCTTGAACAGTACAAAATATATTTCCTCTTTGTTCAAACAGGTTGACTGTGGAAGTGGCACACACAGGCGTATATTTTGTGGAACCGGATTACAGTTCTATTTAACTATGTCATAATGTTTATGAAAAGTATTGCTGTGTTACTCAATGTTCAGATATATTTCATATTACATATACATGTATATTTCACTTTATGAGCATCGTACAAGAATGTCAAGATGTGGATTATGTTACATTTCTTGAAAAATTTTAATGTACATTTACTTTCACTGTATTAGTATTGTCAATGTTACTACAGTGGTCCCCGTAAGATAAGACACCTTCAAAGTAAGACTTCCCTGTCTCTAAAGACTTTTTTTTATGCCCCAAATATCAATTAACATGTAAATGAATCTGTGAAATAATACCTTGTTAGATAAGACCTCATTTTATGTGAAAAAAGTGAGGTTTTATTTTAAGGGACCACTGTATCAAAATGTGATTCTTAGATTACCGGACGGAAACTTTAATCCATAATAAAATTAATTTTAAGCTTAATCATGCATATTTATATACAAACAGTTTTTATGTACATGTAGATTGATGATATATTTACTATTTATGATACAATGAAATATATATGCAATCAATAAAATAAATATTGACAGCAAGAACGTAATTTTCATTAATAAATTTACATGTAATTTCCTTCCAAATAAAGATAATCATAATGTTACAAACCTGAATATCAAAATGATACGATTCATGTCACAATAAATAAGGTTAAATACCTCTTACAAACTTAGTGAAATTTCCAAAATTCATTATCATGTTTTCCAACTTTCATGAATGCAACAAAATATATATTTGGAATATAATATACTGATTATCAATATTCAATGAAAAAAACTTTCATGATACATTTCCAGGTTACCGGACCTATGGTCTGATAACCTATTGCCGTCGTGTTGCGTCCGTCGTCCATCCGCTTTATTTTCAATGTCATGGGACACAATTACGGTACCCCAATAGGACATGAGAAAAATATTTAAGATTAGGCTTTATTTCGTCTGGACGACTTAGTATTCCGTCTGGACGAGTTAATATTTCGTCTGGACGAATTAATATTTCACATGGATGAATTAGTATTTTGTCCCGACGAATTAGTATTTCGTCCCAACGAATTATCAAGCAGTATAGTCTCCTCGATTCATTGTATGATTACACGAACGAAGCGAGCCCCAATAAAGAGGCAGGGGGTGCTGTATGGGGCTCATGAGTGGGCCCCAGAAGGGAAGTAGGTTCTATTATTGGGCTTAACTGCGGATAACTGGCGCCATTTAGGGCACAAAAGGTTTGATTGAAGCGAGGGTAGGGACACATCCATGCTATAGGATACACATATGGATAACTTTAACTCATTCCATGAATCTAACAGATCATATGCACCATACATGTAATTCGTCCAGACGGAATACAAATTGTTCGGGACGAAATATTCATTAGTCTGGGCGAAATACTATTTAGTCTGGACGAAATACTAAATCGTCAGGACGAAATACTAATTTATCTGGACGGAATAATAGATCGTCAGGACGAAATAAGACATGTTAAAAAAAAAGTTCTCGTGTCCTATTAGGGGCACCATACAAAATGGATAATATATAATAAATATTGTCTGGTAATCTTTCTGAGCCCTTGGGTCCGATAACCTATTGGCATGGCTTTGCGTCCGTCGTCGTCCGTCGTCCACATTTTTATCTTTTTTGTTTACAGGCGAATTTTCCTGAAATTTTGCACAAAAATGCTTAAAAATAATTCAAGATGGATGTATTTTTTAATTTTTTTAATTTACGCATTTCTTTCAAAATGGCGGCCGTTTTCGACGAAAAATGCCTGATTTTAGACTATGGCGAAAGCTCTCAAAATCTTTTCGGTAACTTTTTTTCTTTTTGATACATAACTGTACATTCCTCATATGTACTCCTATGATGTGTTTAAGTTTCGTTGCCCTTGAATCGCTCGAAGTGGGCCATTTTGGACCTTCCCATGTTAAATTCTCCCATGATTTATAATGGGACGCAATAAGCCTAATATCTAACTTAATGTTGAGATTAGAGACTAGGAATCAATTGTGGACATATAGGAAATGATATATGCTGAATATTCTCGTGACGTTGAATTTGACCTCTGACCTCAGTTTAAGGTCAGAGCACAAAATGGCTTATATATCGCTTGTTCGACTGTACAGCCTAGGAGTCAATTGTGGACATATAGGAAATGACTTTTGATCTCATTCTCAAGGTCAGTGCACAAAATGGCGCATATCTCACTTGTCATTTTTATAGCTCAAGATTCAATTTTGTACAGATAGGAAATGATTATGCTGAATATGCTTGTGACCTTGTAGTTAGCGGACGATCGGTCCGATCACCTATTGGCTAGCCGGTAAGCTACAGGTCCCTTGGATCTATATTTTAGTTTTTTTTCGAAACCTGTCTGATCAGTTTTGAGATTTTTGTTTCAAACCATGCTTATTGGGGTCCTTGAAATCATTATATAGATGGAGTGCCTCGAATCTATTGATACATGTAGGCATACAGTTTAGGATTGCATTATAGGCATGTAGGGAGTCAGAAGAGCAGAATGTCACCATCTTTTGGTTACCTTAAGGTTAACTTCAGTTGACCCTGAAGGCTTAATCTCCTGACCTAAAATGTGTGAATTGGCATTTACGGACAAAATGCTTGTAGAAAGACATTATATTTGTATTATGAATATATGTTGTATACAAAATTATATCCAGCACTAGTAATGGTGACATTGACGTACACAAAGATGACCTCGATTGGTAGATCTCAATGTCATATCTCACCTGTGGTGCTTGAACCAAAATTGTCTGGTAACCTGTCTTAGACTTTGTGCTAATTTTATAAGTACTATTTCATCCAGGCGTACTAGGTGCTCTGTTATGGGCTTTGTTCATATATTGGGACTCTGATTTTGTCGTCTGAACCAATGTTTTTTTTCCAAAAACATGTTTTAAATATGAAGTCGGTTATGCAAAATACTTAGTAGTATATGGCAACACTGTGACCTCCAGTGAGCGGCGCCGCCGCAAGGATCCGGAATAGCGGATGCGCATCCGCAAGGACTCGTGGTGAGAGGACTATCCTCGAGGATCCCGAAGAGCGGACGACAGTCAATAACTTTACATTGGTGCCGTGACCAGGATGAGTTCGACGGGGTTCCATCGCAGCCTAAGGTCACAGTGTTGTAGCCTCCTTCGTCCCTGGGGATCCCTCGCTCCTCTGGGACAACTCGACAAGGATGAGTGACAAAGATGAAAATGAGAAAAATTAGCCAAAGGCTAAGATAGGTTACCGGACAATTTTGGTTTGGCCATGGCAGCATTGGCAGGTAACAGACCTTGAGATTTACCAATCAAGGTCATGCGTGTGAACTTCGATGTCACCATTACATGTATGTGTGCGCTGGCTCCGGAAGGGCGCTACGACCGGGCCCGGTCGCCCCATCAGGGATGACCTGATCGACGGGACCGCTCCCCTTCTCCGCGGTCAAAAGGTTCCTTGGGGCCTTTGTCGGAGAGGGAGAAGTGGCTGATTTCCGCAGTGCTTGAGCAGTTCAAGCAAAGTCAGCCGCCCGCGAGCGTTGACCCGACGATCGCGTACAGCCCGGGGATGGCTGGTTCTATAGCCCCTCCCCAAGTCCTCTCTTGGATCCGCAATGGGATCCGCGGCTCGGAGGCACCACGTTGGCGACCGCGTCGACCGTCCCTACGGTTGGAGCGCAAGCCGCGTGGTCGACTTACCCTGGTAGAAGGGAACATGCAAAATTTGTAGAATTGCAGAAGGGAACGGATCTGTTTTGCAGAATGATAGACAAAACATAAATTTTGTGGAATTGTACAAGGGAACTGATTTATTTTGCAGAATGATAGAAGGGAACATGCAAAATTTGTAGATTTGTGAAAGTGAACAGGTCCATTCTGTAGATTGATAGAAGGGAACATGCAAAAATTGTAGAATTGTAGATGGGAACGGATCAGGAAAACAAGAACATAAATTTTGTAGAATTGTACAAGGAAACTGGTCTATTTTGCAGAATGATAGAAGGGAACATGCAAAATTTATAGAATTGTGAAAGTGAACAGGTCCATTCTGTAGAATGACAGAAGGGAACATGCATAATTCGTAGAATGGAACGGATCTGCTTTGCAGGATGATAGACAGGAGCATAAATTTTGTAGAATTGTGCAAGGGAACTGGTCTATTTTGCAGAATGTTAGCAGTGAACGTGCAAATTTTGTAGAATGGTAGAAGGGAATAGGTCTATTTCGCAGAATGATAGAAGGGACTAATAACATCTTGGTGATAAGAACACCTGGCTTTTGTAAATCGGAACATTGCTTTCGAACCTGCAATGTGGCCTTTGTAACCTGGAGGAAATTGGCCATTGTAATCTAACCTGACCTTCGTAACTCATACCTGGCCTTGGTAACTTGGAAGATTGCCTCTGTAACTAAGAACCTGGCCATCGTAACTTGACCCCTTGGCCTTCGTAACTTGGTCTATGTGACTCGAATATTTAACTGAATGAAATGTATGTCTTCTCCATAACAAATTTTGAAGAACATTTTTGACTATAACTCACAGATCAATGTGCGCATCAATGAATTAATTATTGGGTTCATTACAACCAAACCTTTACGTGATCGTGATGCACGTGGTTGGGTGAGACATGGTTGGGGGGCAGGGTTATATTGATCCGAGTGGTCCTATCTGTTTTACTCAATCAAAAGAAAACAGAAAATCCTCAGCAAAATAGACAAGGTGTGGAGTTTAAGTGTGTTGTTCTGATGCCTCTGAAGAGATTGTCGTTTTCCGTCTGAGCAACACTTCTGCCGCTGAAAATGTTTTGTCAGAATGTGCTCAATATTTCAGAATGACAAACCCGTGAAATTTACAACATTATGCGTACATGCACATGGGCGACTATTGAACATGCACATTAAGTTTGTTGTCTTTCAATGAAATTATTGTTTTGATAAAATTATGTATCTTTTTTTTACTTTTTGTCCATTCACCAAAGAACATCACAATTATCACAAACAACACAAATTTCTGATACAATTGTTTCATATTCGGCATCCACAAGCAGTTGTGTCTCGAAACATACATTGACATAACCATTGTTTGCTAGTATTTTACATGAAACAATAAAACCATTAATGAAATCTTAAGCTGTGAGTTCGTAAAGGCCATCATGCATTTTTGTCAAATATATGGGTTGGTAATATATAATAATAATAATAACCGGTTCTTAGTTTTTTAAAATAAGTTTCGTTGGGTGCGCCTAGATGGTACCCACTTCTCGTCTGGCTCACCAACTAAAGTGATTATCACCAATAAGTGTTTATGACTTTCCTTGTTTACTTATCGCATCCGGACTATGATGCCTTGTTTTGATTATTGGTACGATAGCTCATCTCATTACACGGTCATCAGTTTTATGGCCATTAAGGGGTCGACTGAACTGTGTGACTCTATTTGCGATTTTGAAAGAAGAGGCAATGGAACGGAAGCCCAATGTTACAAAATATTATGAATAAAGACCAATTATCTGAAATATAATTATGTGTTCGCGCTCATTTGTCTGAAAGGTGTCATCACAAACAAACTGGATGGTTAAATTGCTTATTTTAAATTGATATTAGCGGCTCGAACGCAGATGTATCATGTCTGAGCACTCCCGGGGTCACATGTTGATTTTGTATGGTCATGACAGTAGTGAATTGTAATTCAAGTACATCGAACACCTTTACCTCTACATAGTATAATGACTTCCGCTTTGACGATTATTGGCATAAGCGCAAATTAACTTTTCTTGAAATTAATTCTTCTGGGAATCGAACGAGCATAAATGTAACCAAGTCTACAGGCCTTTCGACACAGATCCTACATTTCTGAACGGAATATAGGAAATTGCACACATATATGTTATTAAAATTCACCCTTCACGAAACCTGCTACTAGTAGTCTACAAATGTGTTGAATAACAACAACTGACTGCTAACTTAGGTTTCCCATCAACCTGAACAGGATGGGAGATTAGTTAAACAACACAGATTTAGCAGATCATGCTAAGATGTCTAGTAATCTGGGACTTTGAGGATAAAATCCTACAAATAGAGTCAATCTAATTATACGAGTTAACTTTAGTGCCACCACGCCCATTATAAGAATATAGTTGAGCCTTTCAGAACCAAGCATATGGGTGCGCGTCCAATGCATTCACTGGTATAAAGTATCTCGCTCAATATCGCTACATATATTCTTTCATTATATTTACATGTTGGAGAAGAGCACATTGTGTGACTGGGATCAAAATGACCTTAAAAAGAGTGTGCAGATTCCCTCCTACCATTCCATAACTTTTTACTTTTCATAAAATGTTTCTTTCTATAAATATTGTAGAATATGCATGTGATGGCAAAATTAGCAAGCTTCCTTCCACTATTTTGCAAAATTTCCCCACCCTTACTTCCATAACAATATACTTCTATCATGTCATGCAAAATTTACTTTTATCATATTGTACAAACTTGCATGTTTCCTTCTCTATGGAAGTGTAAGAGGTGATTGTCCTCTTGTGTTTTCCATCTATTAAACCTTCTTACTTCTTTGATGCTCTTCATGAAAATGACATATCGTACACACATCTGTGTACTTACAGTGAATCATCTCCTACGCGTGAGTTAGCATCTCATACATATGAGATAAATATATCATATGTATGAGCTGGAAAAAAATAACTTCACCATAATAATCGAGTTGTATAATTATATATTTGTATACCATATTGAAAATAAAAACAACTTCAGATATTATTATTTGAGTCATTTAGACATAAAAATTGAGTCATTTAGACCTAAAATCCATATGCCAAAAGGTTTTTTGTCTCACCACATAGCTTGGCCCAAGGTATACTTTGGTAAATTTATACAACAACTCATCAAATCATGGTTAGTAAGATTGAGGTAGCCAACAATTTTTTTTGTATGAACACTATTTATTGGGATTGATCAACAGGCCGAGCCTATACAAAGATCTATTCATGTGAAAAAGGTGAAATAACTTAATTTGTTGCCAACAAGTTACAACATCAGACATGTCTATTCACTTTCTTGGATGCTACATGACTTTTTTCTAAACATTAACTAAATGTTATGACTGTATGCTGCAACAGGTTATCAAATCTTAATGGTCGATATATGAGGCTTAGTGGCAGCTTTCAATTGTTGTTCCACGTCACTATACTTGTTTGTCACGAAGGCTGGTTCATTGGCACATATTATTGAGTCTGACAGTCTGATCTGCATTATACATTCAAAACAGACTCTCATGGCAAAATACATACATCAGGAACATCACTGAACAAAATCAAATAGTAACAAAATCACATGCTGAACAGCATAGCGAAAATCCAGTTCATCTGGAGCAGTTACAACTGTATACAGCTCTGTCGTAAACACATGGAAGTTACATTGGTATCATGAATGAAGCATTTCTGCCATTTAATACATGTACTGTACTAAATTCGTATTAACCATTCCAGTTATGTGCCCAATTTATCTGGTCAATTGAGATTGGTGTCAAATCGAGTATCACCATTTCTGCTAAGAAATGAGTAATACCTTTTACTTGCATGTACACCTGGATGGCCATCTGCAAGCAAACAAAAATGATATGAAGGACATATTTCAGAAACAAATTAAAGAAACAATAAACTGATATAGCTCTGGACTATACACTCTCAGAGAAGAACCCAATTCTTTGAAGATACATGTACATAACGATTCGTGTAGATTAAGATTTGTAATATTTGGGGAGTTATTGGAAATTAATAAATACCTACATGTGTGCGGTGTACACGGTCTCTATCAAGTGATGACTCTCAGGTGTAACCAGTGCGGCAGTAAGTGTTGTTATCTATATGAAGAGCAGAATACAATGTCAGGGTAACGAATCAGCAAAACAAAATCAGCCCAACGGCTAAGAAAGGTTACCGGGCAATATATATTTCAAATATTAGCCATTTTGTCTCTGTGACCTTGAAAATAAGATCACTAACCAGTGAAATTCAAGTTCGGGAGAATATTCAGCATATATCATTTCCTGTCTTAGATGGGAACATGGGCTGTCATAGATGAGAACCAGAGCTGTCATATAAGGGAACATGGGCTGTCATAGATTAGAACCAGAGCTGTCTTAGATGGGAACATGAGTTGTCTTAGATGGGAACATGAGCTGTCATGGATGAGAACCAGAGCTGTCATATAAAGGAACATGGGCTGTCATATATGAGAACCAGAGCTGTCATAGATGGGAACATGAGCTGTCATGGATGGGAACATGACCTGTCACAGATGGGAACATGAGCTGTCATAGATGGGAACATGAGCTGTCATAGATAGGAGCTGTCATAGATGGGAACATGAGCTGTCATAGATGAGAACATGAGCTGTCATAGATGGGAACATGAGCTGTCATGGATGGGAACATGACCTGTCACAGATGGGAACATGAGCTGTCATAGATGGGAACATGAGCTGTCATAGATAGGAGCTGTCATAGATGGGAACATGAGCTGTCATAGATAGGAGCTGTCATAGATGGGAACATGAGCTGTCATAGATGAGAACATGAGCTGTCATAGATGGGAACATGAGCTGTCATAGATGGGAACATGAGCTGTCATAGATGGGAACATGAGCTGTCATAGCTGGGAACATGAGCTGTCTCAGATGGCAACATGAGCTGTCATACATGGGAACATGAGCTGTCATAGATGGGAACATGAGCTGTCATAGATGGGAACATGAGCTGTCATAGCTGGGAACATGAGCTGTCATAGATGGGAACATGAGCTGTCATAGATGGGAACATGAGCTGTCATAGATGTGAACATGAGCTGTCATAGATGGGAACATGAGCTGTCATAGATGGGAACATGGGCTGTCATAGATGGGAACATGAGCTGTCATAGATGGGAACATGGGCTGTCATAGATGGGAACATGAGCTGTCATAGATGGGAACATGAGCTGTCATAGATGGGAACATGGGCTGTCATAGATGGGAACATGAGCTGTCATAGATGGGAACATGAGCTGTCATAGATGGGAACATGGGCTGTCATAGATGGGAACATGAGCTGTCATAGATGGGAACATGAGCTGTCATAGATGGGAACCTGTCATACTCATAGATGGGAACATGAGCTGTCATAGATAGGAACATGAGCTGTATGGGAACATGAGCTGTCATAGATAGGAGCTGTCATAGATGGGAACATGGGATGTCATAGATGGGAACATGAGCTGTCATAGATGGGAACATGAGCTGTCATGGATGGGAACATGAGCTGTTTTACTTTTAGATGGGAACATGAGTTGTCTTAGATGGGAACAAGAGCTGTCATCATGGGAACATGAGCTGTCTTAGATGGGAACATGAGCTGTCACAGATGGGAACATGGGAGGTCATAGAATAGATGGGAACATGAGTCATGAGCTGTCTTAGATGGGAACATGGGCTGTCATAGACTGATAGATGGGAACATGAGCTGTCGTAAAAGCCAAGATCAAGATGGGAACATGAGTTGTCTTAGATGGGAACACAAGTTGAACTTGACTTTGAGAATAGATCTAACCTAATCTATATCCGTATACTATAGATCTATCAGAACTGATGATCAAATGATCCTGCACGTTTTCTGACAGCGACTGAACTGCTGAACTGGCGCACACGTGTGGCCACGTGCCGGTTTTAGCCATGCATTGTTTCTGGTTTCCACGGATAGAGGCGCTGGCTAGAAACCTTCGCGTTGTAACCATCGTTTATCACAGTGTTCCCTAGGGGGCGGCACATGAGCGGAGATGGGAGCGTGTTCTCAGGAGGGGTTTTCGTACCGGAATATACCTCGATTCCACGGTGGACATACGTTGCGCGCTATTGTGCGGGCTCAGCCCGTTTACTGTAGTTCACAATGTCTCATGTCAGACGTCAGGGATGTTTGTGTGGTACAGCGGAGGTTGCAAATATTGTCACTCTGTTTGCCCAGGCAGTGGTTTTTTGCACGCGCTGATATAACGCTGATGTAATAGAATCATATTAGAATCGCACTTAGAATAGGGGACTGGACAACTCGGCTCAGGGACAACTCGGCCAGGACAGCTCGGCCCAGGCTGGACAACTCGGCCAGGACAAGTCGGCCCAGCTCGTCCCACTGATTGGACAACTCGGCTCGCTGATTGTACGGCTGATTGGACACTGTTCGACAAGTGTCACACTGCCTGAGGGCTCGCAGAGGGGGGCGGGACATAAGTGTTCAGTGGACTAGGCAATACGACTGAATTGCGTATTATTTCAAGGCGCCTATTGACTACTGGAAATTACTGAATAGGCAATACGACTGAATTGCAATCATGACTACATCTGACAGATTATTTCATAGCACCTATATACTTGAAATTACTGACGCAGGATATAGTTTTTTTAGTCAAACATAATGAATACACGACAATCAATTAAATGCTTCATATGACATAATTTATTGAAGGCATTTATGTTTTTTTTTATAACCACACTAGGCATTTATACACAATCTTTATGCCAGTCTCATGCATCTACGCACATTAAAAACGTACACGATATGATATGGATGAGCAAAGTTATGGTGACAATGAAACAGTCACGGTCAAAGCGGCTCACTAATTTCCGTTTCCCACGTTGGGACACAGCGTCCAGGATAGCAAACTCGGGCTCATCATTGTCCATACCGTCGTCGCTTGGAGGCCTCTCGTTCATTGAGCTGGAACGAATTTAACACCATGTTACTTAACAATTTAAACACTTTTTCAACACTCGTGTAGCTTCCACTGAGAATAATGTAAACCTTTTGTGATTCTACTCACTTTTCTTCGACACGCTCAGGAGTGATGTAACCAGCAGATATGTTGAATGACGTTTCGTTGGTATTCGTTGTATTGGTGGTAATAGATTGATACTTCAATTCCGTCCATATATATAAGTTTATTGAAATTTCCTCCTGACAAACTTATCTTTCTTATAGAGTGGATATATATCTTATTTATTATTTGTAAGTATATATCTTTTGAAAATATACCACAGTGCAATCGTATGGCGCGATCACTGACGGTCGACACTCAGTAATTGAAGCGTAACATATATAAGTTTATTGAAATTTCCGCCTGACAAAATTATCTTTCATATAGAGTGGATATATATCTTATTTATTATTTTTAAGTATATATCTTTTGAAAATATACCACAGTGCAATCGTATGGCGCGATCACTGACGGTCGACACTCAGTAATTGAAGCGTAACATATATAAGTTTATTGAAATTTCCGCCTGACAAAATTATCTTTCATATAGAGTGGATATATATCTTATTTATTATTTTTAAGTATATATCTTTTGAAAATATACCACAGTGCAATCGTATGGCGCGATCACTGACGGTCGACACTCAGTAATTGAAGCGTAACATCGCGGTCCGAGCTTATGTTAGCTGCGGGCCGACTTGTCTCATCAGCCCGGGCCGAGTTGTCCAAGGCAAATGGCCGAGCTGTCTTTTCCGGGCCGACTTGTCCAGGTCCGAGTTGTCTTTGGGCCGAGCTGTCATGCAGTCTTAGAATAGGATATATACAGTAGGCATATGCGCATAAAAAAAACCTGGAGTGAAGACTCGAGCACTGGGGAATAATAGGCGAGATATTAATTTAATTCATAAATAAAAAAAACAGCAAAACATTTCCTCCGGACATATTCTGAACACTTTCCATTCCTACTATTCTGTAGCTTGTTTATTGCTTAATACGTGAGTTCGGAAATGTTTTCAGGTCAGGTCAGTGGAATTGGGTCGGGGTCAAGCGGTATAAACATAGCCAAACCATGCTATCACGCTACCATTGTCGAGTCACTATCACTAACACATTACTCGATTTCGCCTGTTCAATACTAAACTCTTTGTGTACTTCGAGTTCACCGCGTCACTCACGTTTGAGCATGGTGTGTACGAATGTTTTGTTTATACCACTTGATCTGACCTAGAAACATTTCCGAACTGGCTTATTATGCGGCAAAATGCAAAAACTTGAAGCGACCTAGTACATTTTCTCTTCCGGACTGGTGCTGTCTAAATTACAGATACTACATCCGTCATGTGGGCGCATGCGTACTCAAGGAGGGAACTGCTAGCCAGGGGGGAACTCTCAGTTCGTTACACCGGTATCTGCAATCGGGTGAGAAGATCGATGTTCTCTCTCTCCAGACTCTCGACAAACCGGCGCTCTGCCCATACCGGATTTTTCCCCTGGTCCCCTGGAGATCCGGTTCATACAGAGTACACTGTATATCTTACTAAATCTTTCCCACTTAATTTTCCCAATCAATTTGTAATGATTTGGCTACAATTGCTACTCAACTACGCACAAGTAGAACGCTCGTCCTTGAAATGTAACCTCAGCTGATTCATGTACAATCCTGCTTCGTCTACTGGTATCCACCCTATCAAACCTGACTGTTGTCCAACGCAACACTCAATTTAAGTGAGGGCCCTTGTATTTAATACAACACTGCAAGAATTGCTGTTGAGTTATCATGCCATTTGGGTATCAGGAACACACATTGAAATTGGACACGTTGTGTCATGTTTCTTGTTTTATTCACCACATTAATCATTATGTACATGATGACTGTTTGTATTTATTTCCAAACAGTCTCTATTCCTATGTTCGCAATGAAGTGCTAATGATATTGCTTCTGTATTTTTTTTCTAAATTCTGTGGGTTGTCATAGTTACACGTGAGTTTCTGTCGTAACGCATAGGAATAGGTTTGGGTGACATCTTTTGTTATGGGGGATTAATAAAGGATGTCTCCGACCCGTCTTGCATTAGAAACGCTCATTGAATTTGTTTGGAAATTCTTTTTCTGCGATTGATATTGTGAAATTGATCATATGGATCAGATCACGAAAGATCCGCAAGAGTTTGATTTCTCAGGGAAACAAACCGACTGTTAGGTTTTACATGATGTTACGATTGACACGATATATGGATATTACTGTAAAACGACTAATTTTGGCGGCTATTAAATTTGACGGTTTTGAGCCCCATGTCATTTGGCGGAGATTTAATTTGGCAGTTTAAGACCACTTATATTTCTTAACATATATCTAGTTAATTTGGCGGACGATTAATTGGCGGTTTTTCCCCTACCACCAAATCCGCCAAATAAATCATCCGCCAAAATTAGTCGGTTTACAGTACTTTTGACTCGAGTTTCGGTGTTTGTCTGAAGTACCATACACGTGTGCTGTGACGTCATTTGTTATAGAGAAAGAAGTGTCCATTCAATGTGTTCATCAATTTGTCTCCAGGCCTATTTGTTATTCCATAATTCCTTGATGCACTCAAAACGCCACATCGAATTTACAGTTAATTGATCACTTTGGTGGTTACGAATGAAGGGAAACAGAAGCAAGAAAGATAATCCAAATTTTATTTGCATATTGCCAAGACAGATTGAATCAATCTATCCAGGAATTTATTTCTCCTGAGACTAAGCATAATGGAATACCAATATTTAATGATTAGGCAGAAACGTTCAATAGACAAAAACAAAAATGATGAATCCTTTGAACAATATATTAGTGTTGATTGTATAAACTTGTTCATTCCACGCGGTATTAGCCAATGTTTTAGTAAGAAGCACAGTATTTTTTTTTACATGCACACAACATAACAATGTCAAATGAAGTATATATTCTGTTCAAGTTATAAAACGTGTCGTATTAGGTATAGATGGAATGGTTGACATAATGAAATTCGTATGTGTTTTGCTTCGGGTTGTCGGTTTATGTGGGAATATGTTCGCCAAATTTGCCCATATTACATATATTGACGAATCTATTTTGATGATGGTAAATAGTAAACAAAAACAGTAAATGAAAACTCTGAAATGAAACGTTTTTGAAGTTGAAATAATGCCCGAATAAAATATTCAGATCCAATGAGACACTGGCGTCGTTATCGTTAGATAGTTCAAAATGTTGTTTCCACTGTAACCATGGTAACTTGACTGAATTATTTCTGAATAAGTTTCATATGTTGTTGGACAGTTGTATGCTAATTCCATCTGGTGTACAATAGAAACAACTACATTTTACACACTGTCTGCCCCTGATGACGACAGTGTGTTTTTGGATGAGCTAATTGGTGGGGCTTTGTTTTTATTGCAATATGTTGTATTTTATGTTTGTTATTATCATAATAAAAATCTAGTTGAATTGGTTGTAACAGATTGATACTTTCATTAATACAACCAGCTAACAACCGACTAGAACAAATGAGAAATCCAAAACGAATCCCACGCAATAGGTGTATGACAAATCCTTAAACATACTTAATCACAAGCCAAGAATCTACTTTGAATTTTGATGATGACTATAGAAAACACGGAAAATTGTTTCTGAGTGCCGATCAATGGTTGTTTCTAAGTTTGGCTGAATAGAAAAGGTGTGTGAAATTATAGTGATATTGGCAGTAAATTATGGATTTTTCCATAACTTTCTGATTGAACGAAGAAAACATAACAGTTATATATCTGAACTTGTATGCTCGAACAGATGCCCCATTCTAATCGTTTTCGTTGCGAGTTTCTGGTGGAGATATTTTGAGTTTGTTTACATTACCGCCATTCTCGGTGCTTCGTGCCCCTTGCTGCAGTGCGATTTCAGCTCACTCGTGTATGTTCGAGCCAATCGAGCGTGAAATAGGTTAAGTCAGAGGTAACTCTGAGTGGCGCACAAACCAAAAGAAAAGCGGCTGCTAGTAGTGTCATATGCTTGATTTATCCATCTGATCAAGCATAGTTTATTTTGTAACCTATTTTTCTGATTTCCAAAATAGGCATATATGTAATTGATTTAGAAAAAAATAGTTTTTCTGCCAACATCACTTTAAATTGCTCTACAATACTGGTATATAAAATGTGATATTTAGATATAGTGTCTGTGTGGCCAGGAAACCATCTGGCAGCATTTTATGGGTACATCATGACGCATGTCAGACTGTGACATGTCTCTACCTTTGCAAGTATGTGTGTCCTCATTGATGAGCGAACGTTGAATGACCTGAACGAAGGTTATTAAATCTGTTAACCAATATGATAAAGTGCCTATATATAACGAAATTTCCGGGAATTGTGAAGGTGCCTATTGTTATTCAACCAACAGAAATCGAATTGATTTTCCCATGCATTCCTAATTTCATTTCATTATCCACTGTTATACTTTAATTATCAGGCCCGATGTGGATTTTCTCAAGTGGAAGTATGGAGGGAGTACGTGTCAAACTAATTTTCAAAATAATGGGCCATTTTATATCTTGCGTAATTAGCTTTAGAGGAAAAAAGCACTTGAATATGGACCATTGTGCGTGTACCATAATCAATGCCCTGTCAGTAATTAACCCAGATACATGTTCGTAAATCTGCCTTTGACGATTTAATTGGGAGTTTTATTATTTTTGTTCATGTATGATGAATGGTAAAGAATAGAATGTTTCACGTATGTATTAAGTGTATTTATATCCTATTGAGAAGACGCGCAGTATAAAAAAAAATATTTGATGATGAGTGCACTATAGTCTGATTGATGCTAAACTCTGTTTTTCTAACTCGTTGACACCAGTTTTTTTTTTCGCTGGTATTATCGTGATGCTGAATGGTATCGTATGATAATTTAGCATACTCTACCTGATAGTCAAACGGTAATTTTCTACTGAATTTCAGACTTCTATCGAAAAATAAGCCCGAGGACTAAGATAGGTTACCGAATAATTTTTGTTTGAATATTGCAGGTGACATTTGCCCTTGAGATTTCCCAACCAAGGTCATTTTTGCGAATTCCAATGTCACCATTCGGTGTGCTGCATATAACTTTCTATATGTTCATAACACAATCATATAGACTCTAGTAACAAGTATTTTGTCTGTAGAGGCCAATTTACAAATTTCAGGTCAGACGAGATCTAGCCTTCACGGTCGTCTAAGGTGAAGTTGAAGGTCACCGAAAGATATATGACTTCTTATAAACTCATAATACTATCTTAACCTGTATGTGCAATCGTTTAAACCTCAGCGGCCAATCTACACATGCCATGTCAGACATTTAACACTCAAGGTCATCCGAGGTCAAGGTCAAGGTCAAGCTCAAGGTCATCGCTAGTGTTCCATATATACACGATATATGACTTCCTATGTGCTCATAATGCAAACATAAGCTCTACCCACAAGCATTTCGTCTGCAGAAGCAAACTTGGGCATTGTTTACCCAAAAATGGCTGCTGCGAACTTTCGATGTCAAATTCAAGTTCACCACACAAATCGGCATATATGACTTCCTATGTTCATAATGCAAACATAAGCTCTATCTACAAGCATTTCATCTGCAGAAGCAAACTTGGGCATTTATTTTACTCATAAAATGGCTGTTTTGACCTTTCGAAGCCATCGAAATTCAAGGTCAAGTTCACAACACAAGATATGACTTCCTATTTAAAAATAGCAATAAAACTCTAACTCTATTATATTATCTATTCTTCAGGCATTCTATGATTACATTGGTGGCAGCTCCCATTTTGAAGGATGAAAGTGTCGGAAATTTCCAGAAGCACAACATTTTTTTCAAAAGGTGAATTCATTTGCCTAGAAAAACCCCAAAACGGATATAGTAATGGAATTTGGGGCAAGAATAAATTTACCGACCCGTCAAAAAATCAAAATGGCCGACACGCAAAGACCGATAAAAATTCAAGCACAACCGAATTTATACACATCACAGAGGTATATAAGGGGAATCTTTTAAAACAAAAAGTTTTGAAAAATGGCCGACAAAGTCCAAACTTAAATATTTTACATGAAAAATATTTTACATTGATAAAAATGTCATTTTGATAAAAATGCGAAGATCAAAACACGAGAAAAAAAACTCTCCTGGGAATATTTTCTAGGTATTTTTGTGTAAAATTTCACAAATATCGTAAAAAGAAATTATACGGACGACGTACGGACTGATGAGTGAGCGGAATGGACATAAGGCCTCATCCCATGTTGAATCCCATGCAAAGATTTTCTATAACAAGATAGTCATGATTGTCCACTGAGGCCAAAACGGATGTGAAAATTTGATCAATGTCGATCCTGGCGGTGGGCCTTAAACGTATTTCCAATAGTGACGGCGGTTGTCATTCCTAATATGACATTTGGTCACAGATATCCATTCATAAATTGTCAAATGTAGTAATTCCTCATTCTGTATAGTAAGGGAGTTTTCCCGTATTTTAAGCACCTACGCCTTGGATGTTGGCCCGGCTAGATGGACGGATGGACGGACGCAACACCAAACGTCAATAGGTTATCGGAGCTAAAGTCAGGTAACCTAAAAATTTTAAAATTTGGCAACCTACTCCATTGTTAAATCTGAGCATATTCGGGGATTTGGTCAAATTTACATTCATCAGGATTTCTTCAGTATTGTTGTAATTTTGGACCAGAATGCAAGGTGGTGGGTTGTATTCTATACAAATACTAGTATGTTGATTAAAAAAAAGCACCATTACAAAAGCGAGCAAGTTCACAAAATTGTGCGTGGACCCAGAAATTCAATCATGCGGTTAAATTTAGCATTGGGGTAAATGCCAACTTTTTAAATTTTTAAGATAGAAGTTTGAAAGTCGGTGGAAAGTTGCCGTTTAGCTATCAGATTAAGTATGCCAAGTTAATAGTAATGAAACGATTCCATTCAGAATCGCCAGAATCTCAATGTGCTGATTTTCTATTGTTATTGTTTAACGATACATTAGTCTGAGCGCGTATTGTATGTATTTCAAAACGTGTACATTGCAATCTTCATGATAACGTTTGATAAATGTTTTTTTTTTATCACAGTGCACGGCTACTCTCGATTAGGAAGAGTTTTCAATCCATTACTGCCAAATCTGAGCAAACCGAGTTTCATTATTTTGATAGCGTTCTAAGGTCAAAATAAATTGTATTATATATAATTGATGGAAATGAATGAACGGATCAGCAACAAATCATGTTTGTCGCGATAATCGGTTCGTCACAACAGATTATATTTTTACGGTAGATAGGTTCGTTAATTTGACCTTTCATCATTCTAATAGTCCTGCATATGTGCGTTATTGATTTTATAATAAATATGCTAACAGTACGCATACTTATTCCACTGGCACTACTTGGTGACAAATATGTCAGATTTAGACGTCAACTCTGTCCATATTCATCATATCATCAGTCAATATTGACGTTTCAGACCGAATGTAAGTGGCTGTGCACCTTCGACACTGAATTTTATCATCGTGAAATCAATTTATCATATAACTCACATGTATGAGATTATCATGAGTCGTTTTCAAATTTGTAAAGTTCTCTGTGATCTTAATATTCAAGGCTCATAACTTTTTTGAAAATTTATATTTACACTAAATATGCAATTTTACTTGTAGTATTAAACAAATATGACATTTGTAGTATTAAACAAATTGATATGATTGTTATATATCCACTGGCTAGTATATAATCGCGTCATTTAGGGTTGAGAGATTTTTTCGAATACACGCTTATGACTCTGCAATGGAGTTTGAAAATACCCGAAAAAAACATGAATTGTTGACACCTAAAATAATGCGATGGTGTAAACAAAGGCACAAATCTGAAAGATCATCGTTATTCCGATTAATTTCCGAAAGTCGCTATCCCAACATGGAGCCAAGCGAAAATTCAGAAAATTATGGTAAACCCCCAATTTTTGCTGCCCGCTTATAGTAAAAGTGCTTTTCTGACTAATTTACTTAGCTGTATCACTAACTTATACGATAAAGCTTTTTTAACGTGAACGCCATTCTACGAACGTTTTATCAACAGATAATTGTTTTTTTCAAAATCCGACCTATTCTCTCCCATTGAACATGCGACACTTCGCTTCGCACACAATCTATCGATTCCTAGTTATCGGAATAATTTCGAGTTGGTTCAATTGTTTTTATCAGCAAAAACTCTGTACACTATACAGTTCTTCGACATCGTATCTCTAAAGCATGCATTTATAGATGCATAAAATATTCATTCGTTGTTTGCTAAAAAAAGCAACTGCTGATATTATTGATGCAATCAATAGCATAGCCACATAAATCTGGTTGATATCAGACCTTTTACCCACTTATAAACTCATTAGCGACATTTAACCAGCATAATTTTTGACGGTTGAAAAATGGAATTGCAAAATCAATGTATGCAAGCGTTTGTGAAATGCTTTAGCACATTATGCAATATAAAGACTAGAGGATATGTACAGCCTTGGATAGCGGTCACTATCTCGTCGTCCATATACAGAACAAAATGCTATCCCCAGATCTTTTGTGGCAGTGTCCACGCACGTGTGCGCCCTTCCTTGGGGATTAGACAAAGCTCGAGTTATCCGATGAAATCGTTGTCAATATTCACGCCTCTACGGTAACAGCCTGGCATGATCAATAAACGATCGATATCTGTCCAACTGCCGAACCTCCGGTGTAAACATGAGGTCTGACCCCATACGTCCTTGTGAATCCTCTCCCCTGCCCTCCCCTCCCTCATAAAACCCGAACACCAGCGCAAAAACTCCACGCAGTTATCGCGCGAAAATCGATTAAATACTGACGCTCGCCACCCGAGCAAACAGAAGCCAAAGCTCTGCGCATATCTATATATTCATCTCTGATAAACGGAGACTGATCAGTTGTGCACATAAAAACCATAAGCTATACCTGTACCAACGCTTCGCAGGCGTGTTTACCTGATTGGCAATTCATCAATAATCGATCAAATCCACAGGCTATACAACTAAGAAATTTTGCGCAATCCTCGCTCACCAGCAGCCGTATGCCCTTTTGGATACATGTTAAAGTCCAGCGTGCTTGGTTCGCGGGGCTTCATTTGGAAACGAGCTATGCGAGTCAAAATGAGGACTCTAATGACCTTCTTAGCACTAATAGTCGGTGTTTTTATGATCGGGGATCTATTTCTATTTAGTAATGTCGGTAATAACGCCCGTCTGCCGAGGAGTGAAACCCACGAGAGTCCGTACCACATCGGGGATGGAGAAAAGTACATCAAGCGACAGATCAAAAGTGGCCGAGAGTTCCTCACTGGGGGAATCAGGAGTTTCGCGGATAAACTCTACGAAACGCCCGATGACGTCATCGGTAGGGACCATGAGAAGTACGGTGGAGTTCGGGATTCGGTCCTCGGAGCAATGGACATCCCAGGCATGCGTCAGAAGGTGCTTCCGGTCGAGGTGGACGCTCGGGACAGCGAAGTGTTCGGGGGAGAGTTCGGTAAAGTCCGTGACCTCGAGAGGAGTCTAATGGATGGCACCTTGAGAGAGGACGAGGTTGAGGATAGTAGTCATGAAGAGGTCGTTGTAGACGAATTGGGATTCGAGGATTTTGACGGTGATGGTCAGGGAGATGCAGAAGACGAGAGCGATGACCAGGAGGAGACGTTTAACTGGGGTGACCTCTTTGGGTTTGGAAATAAAGAAACTGAAAATGAGTTGCCTCTGGGGAATCCCAAGATTGGAGATGCGGCCATCGAGATGGGTGCTATAAATGTTCCTGGAATGGATGACAGGATTCTATCAAAAATCAAACTCCAATCAGACTCGAACGAAGAACTTTTCCAAAAGAAAGTTGCTGTCGAGGAGCCGACTGAAGATCAGCTGGAAGAACAGTGGATAGAAGATTTGAAGAATATCAAAGGACTAGCAGATTCTGTCCCGCAATGGCCCATGGAGGAAGACAGGCGTGTACAGGAGAAACCTGCAGTGATGGAGCTCCCGCCTGAATCACCAACGGTAGAATCTGCAAAACCCACCAGCTCCGCATACTCCTTCTTGGCCAACTTATTCCAGCCCTTACGGTTTGCCGGCTCAACGGGCGATGATGACGTGAATGATGGAGGTTGGGCAAGTGTCGGCGACTTGGATTCCCTCGTGAACAGCGTACAACATGCCATAGTTCCCGGAATGCAGCAGAAGGTCCTAGTTCGGGAATCCCCGGGGGCGGAACCCAAGCTGTTCAGCAGAGACGATCTGGAGAAACTCTCGCTCCAAACTGGAGCTGAACCTCTCGAGATTCTGTCACAGGTGGAGAACCAGGATGTCCCAGCAATTGGTAGCATGGAAGCTCAGCCTGTACAACCGGGCGACCAGCTCCGTGTACCAGCCATTCCTGGGGTATCCGAAAACTTCTACAAAAAGATCACTGGCGTGGCTCCTGCAAAAACAGCATTTCAACCCTCTGAACGGATCCAAGTACCCAACATCCCCGGACTTTCCGAAGAGTTCTTCGGCAAGTATGGCGGGGCCAAGCTCGATACTCAAGACGACTACGCTCCGTTGCAAGCAGGGAAAGTTCCAAAGGAGGAATCCTCAATGAGCGCTGAGTTCTTTAACAAGTTCATCCACCCGGTGGCTGGGTCTGCGTCTGCGTCCATGCCACAGGTTGACAACATGGTAGCCGAGAGTCTGGAGGAGGTGCCGGGTCTACCAGAAGGTTTCTTCGAGAAGTACGTCAGGGATCAGGCGGCTGAAGGTAGGATTTTGATCCGAAAAATCATATCTTATCACATACAGTGGTCCTTGTAAGTTAAGACTCAGCCTTTTTCAAATACGTCTTGTTTTATTGGTTTTTATTGTGAATGCTAAGCCTGATCTTTGTGGAATGCCAATATACCGGGTCTTTATAGAGCAAATACCAAGTAGCTCGGAGGTGTCTGATCTTCCAGGGATCACTATTATCTTGGCGATGGATTGTTGTACACCGTAATCAGTCATTGTGTGTCTATTTATTCATTTAGTCACAAAATTAGTTGTATTGTCGAAGTTCGACAGCCTATTGAATTGCGGTATAATATTGACAGGAAAACGTGACAAATAATACCAGAATACATGTATGTGTAAAATTTGATGATCAGTCATTCATTCAATAATTTATGTCCACGTAATCAATATTACAAGCCTCTCACAAAATAAAGATTTTGTTGGGAATAAATACATAATGGCGGCTCTAAAAATCGAGTATAGGTAGAATGGTTGCTTCTGTAACACATGCATATATACTTCAAACAAACTTCCTGAAAATCGACCCTCCCGTTGGCCCTAAACGTAGGCAGATTGCACAATTTTCTCGGGGGTAAGGGGGGCTTACGGCGCCCCCGATCCCCAGACTGCACTTGCTTTGTCAACCTCAGAAAAGACGACACGTTTTTTTTAGAAAAGCAAAATTAATCATTTTGCTGCAGGAAGGAAGGTGGACGGGGCAGGACTGAGGGAGCAAGGCTTCAATGTCCCGGACATCCCCGGTCTCTCGGACTACCTGCAGCAATACGCTGTGGAAGACGGGCAGGCGGCCATACCACTGAACGGATTGAAGGAGAGCCTCATGCGAGTACAGGTGAGGGGGGTGGAGTGGAGGGCGTTTGGGGGGTTGGAGGGTTGGGTGATTGATGGATTATGGCCTTTTTGTGAGTTTAAATGGACTGGAATGATTGGAATGATTGAAATGGAATGATTGGTTCATTTCGTAGCGTCTTGGGTGTCATCTTCCAGATTTTTTTCTAATTCAACAACACGTACATTGAGTTGTACTTTTAAAAAAGAAACGTATATTCCATATAATCATGCATATTGGGTTCGGAATATACTGGGTCCAAGAATAAAGTAGTTCACATCAGTGTGATCGGGAGCCTTTTCTGAACCGTGTAAATTTGGTTTTGTACAGGTAAAATCAAAGAGTCCATTCTGGTACAGAGAGTCAAAATGAAAAGTCACAAAATTTCCCATCGATTTTCAGGCTGAAGAGAGCCACTGCTGGGCTAAAAGTGGTTCACAAACATGTATGTCTTATGACCCCCCACCCCTCACCCCTCCCGTCAGGTGTACTGTTTGCAAAAAAAATGTTTGCTAGCAAGGTCATCTTAGACATGAATTTATTAACCAGCGAGGGATACATACATTAACCAGCAAGGATTCCATACTAGAATATATGTAATATAAATGCGATTGTTCTTCACCCCATAATTGACAAACGCTTTGGACAAACTGTTGGCGATGCTGAAATTCATCATAAGTCATGATTTAGTCTCTATATGGAATCTTATGATTTCCAGGACTGAATTTTTTTCTTCGTGGAATATATTAGCGAGATGCTCAAGAAATCAGTTGTCCTTTACACATTCGTCCTAACAAGATATTTACGTGAAACTATCAAATAATAATCCAAATAAAACGTAGTAGCGGCAGAAAGTTTTCCAGCATCCGCCGCTAAAACAAATGGAAAAGCACATTCACTGTCCCCTGTGGTGGATCAAACAAGAGAAACACTCAACGAAATGGATCAAATTACGATTTTTAATACATGTACATACCGCTACACGACAATAAGTTCAGAAGATCAAGGTCAAGGCTGAATTCACTGTTTGAATCTTCTGAACCTATCTTACACTCGCTAATATATAACTCGTGGCAACTTTTTCGTATTGGCATTCATATTTAGTGTTCATCATTCTAATTACTCTCAGATCCTCAACCAACATATTGACGTGTGCGGTCAGCAAACTTGAAAACAAAATAATTGAACGTCGAAGCTACTAACAGATGTCCTTGAAATCTAGATTAAATGTGCATTCGCCACTGACGCTGACCGAAGCACCTCCTAACGGACACAAGTTGCATGTTCACATTATACAAGCTCTCGTTCGAGCTAATCATGTATTGATTTGATTGCAAAGATAAACAAAAAACAACACTCAATTTTGTATTTTCTGCTGATGACTTTTAAATGTTATTCATATTATTACACAAATTACACTCTTGAAAACTAATAGATTTAATATGGATTGCATTTCGAGTAAGCAACACATATCCTTGGAAATGTTCGAGAGTTCACTCCCTCCATTTCTTTTGCGAAGAAGCCACTTATTATTTACGTCAATATTATTTAGTCAATGGAAGGGTCGCGACTTGCGAGTTGTGTGTTGTGAGAAGTGATTACAAGATATGACTTGTGAGATGCGACTCACCAGCTTTTTCATATATAACTATTGCTCAAGTAGTATAATTCGATATTTGACTATAGTTTAATAAGGAAAAGCTAGTAATTCGCATCTCACAAGTCGCATCTCATGCGTCACATTTCGCAACTCACAAGACAACCACACAAGGATTCACAGACCTCATACATGCATACACTGTAAGTCGCATGTCACAACTCACAATACACAACTCGCAAAGTTCCCACGAGTCGCGACCGCTCAGGTATTCTATGGAATTCCGGTCACGACATCAACTTGTGAATTATGAGATGTGACTTGTGACAAACTTTTCCATAAACTACTGTTTAGGATGTCACAAGTCAAAAGTTGATGTCGTTGGCTTGTGACTTACGACTTGCGACTAAGGATTCCATACTAAACAGTAGTTTAATATGGAAAGCAACTCGCAAGTCGAAGTCACAAGTCACATGTTGATGTCGACCGAAATTCCATACAGAAGATATCTAGCCTGCAGAATAACCATATTGCCATTTTGTACAGTTTGTAAACAAGTCATTCATAATATACGTTGATATATTAACACAACGTCTGTTGCATACGTGGTCTGTTTTTCAGTGACATGGGGGTCCATTCAAAATCAAACTCGTTAACGATTTTTGTTTTTAAAAGGTACTTACAAAAGAGCAATCCGCAACAAAGAATACTTCTCGGTAGTCATGGGCAGTAAAACTACTTGAACAGTGTCAATGACAAATGTCAAAAGCTCACACGTCATTCACCCGATAATCAATAGTTTGTTTTCCAGTAAACCTCTGTCACGTTCGTGCTAAAAGTGTGATTTCGTACAGGTGATTTTACTTTAAACACGCTCAAAATGGCTGTAGATGTGTGAATCATTGATTTTGTATTTTTGAAGTTTATTATAAGTAGGCCTACTAAATAACCATTAAATTCATTTGCTTTTCAATGTTTGAAAAATTGCTAATAATTGATGACTTCAATTTGAAGAATAAAAATATATAGATGGGAATTTAATTTTTAATTTGAAACTAGTGGAGCGTGCTGAGCAGAAATTATATAACACGTCGCATTCGAAATCTGACTTCTTTGTGTATCAGCTGGTGTGTCGTACTAACTATATTTGATTGTATCGCATGAATTATTTTGTTTTTTCCTGCAATCCATCAATTTATTACACAACAGATTAGCAGAATACATTATCCAATAACAGAAAAGGTAACATCAAAGGAATTCGAATGTAAATAAATCGATGAATATGTCGTGTTTTATCCCTCCCCCCCCCCCTCATCCCAGGTGCCAGGCATGCCAGATAAGATCCTATTGGATGGTGACGATGCTATCCCAGCATCCCCGAGCCTCGCTTCTGATTTGGACGTGGTGCCACCTAGCGATCTACCCGAGTTACAACTTCCGGTCAGTACTGTGAAGATTGAATAACAAACACGAAATACGCCATGATAGAACTAGCAACGATCTGTTAAACCAAACAATTTAGATTCTCAATTGGTATCCCAAATAAATAATCATTGTAAAATATACGATTATGCTATTAAAATATTGTATTTAAAAAGCAATATTTTAATCGTAATCGAAAGATTTTCAGCGCATAACATAAGAGAAAAAAGTTAGACATTACATTTGGATGTTTATGCACATATATATTACAAGAAAATGGACAACCCACAAATGAACAAAAATGAAGCGAAATGAAGAAAAAAAAAAAAAAATCGTTGACACCCCCGACAGAGCGGTAAAGGTGGAGCCTCGAGCAGCCAAGGCCTCTTCGCTTTACTACTGAGCGCCTTCGCCAGGAAGCCGGGTGCCGCTAATGGAGTGGACGAGAACGGCGATGTCAACGGGACGGCCGTGGGAGATAGCGAGACGAGCGACTCGGCCCGGACTGTGGAGGCGGTCGTCCACGGGCAAGATGAGGAAGGTAGGCGTAGTTGTTTCCATATATTTGGTAGTTTGTAAAATAAAAGATACATGTATTTTTTTAAACAACACAATATTGTTCAAGTGATGAGTGAAAATAATCATTCACATATATATGAGCGGTACAAAGCCACAATTATTGTTCAAAGTTAGCTGGGTGATAAACATTTTACGTTGAGCGAAAGTTCAGGGAATTTTCTCCCAGGAAAATGTAAACTGTCGGGAAATATATGCGATAAATTATATATATTTTATACCTATAAACTCGGATTGTTACTCTGTAAAAACACACACATATTTCACAGCCATCAATAGATCACATGCATACGTTTCTAGCAATACTAGTATAATATATCAGTTTTTCAATGTTGGTACCAGGTTTCCGTGTGAAGAATACAACAGAATCAGACACTGTCGACATGCAAGAGATCATCAAGGCCCTGGTCCCGGGCGGCAATTACACGATGAATGACACCAGTCTGTTGGTGGGACCGGGGGAAGCCTTGAACCTTCTCAATCAACTGCAGGTCTGTACGCGTATTAAAGTACCCGAGCGAACTACTCGCCCATTGTTGATAGCGATAAAGGTGCATGGATAGATCGAATGAACTATTCGCCGAGTTTTTCGAATTAATTATTCGCCAATATAGGTGCTGGCGATATATAGATAGGCTTGGAGTAATGAGTATGACGTGTTATTGAGTGTTTGGTGCGATTCCCTTGTACAAGTTTTTGCTTTTCCGGAGTTTCCTCTATATCCAATGGCTATTATACACTTTCCAACATACACGTTCACCAAGTTACGAGTAAAATGAACATGGAAATCCAGCACCATCTCATAGAATAGGGAGTTGAAATGTAATAATAACCCATAAACAAATTGATAAATCGATATTACAGGGTGTCGCAGCAGCGGTGGCCGCGGAATCATCAGCGTCAGTGAGCGCCGGAAGTCACTCAAGTCCACGGGAGTCCGTCAATGCGGCCGTAGACCTTGCGGATATCACGGCCCTGGAGGAGGGCCGTGTGGTGTCCTGTAACCTCACGAAATCCCCACTCTGGAAAGTAGCAATTACCGACCGCTGGCACACGGTAAAAGACGGACTGATGTTCGTGTACTCGTCATATCTGGATGATAGGATCCAGGGTGAGATATTTCTTGTTGATTTAATTGCATGATGAAAAGTGGATTTAAAAAGATCGTAGTAACATCTTTCAACGTGTTTCCAGAGGATATCGTAACACTTCTAATAAACTCTAATAGACGCCGGATATAGAAGGCAAATGGAACCAATACACCAGTATGGTGGTCGTATGGTGGTCGTATATTTCAACAAACTATTGGTATTCCCATGGGTACAAACTGTGCACCATTATTGGCAGACCTGTTTTTATACTCCTATGAATCAGATTTTATCCAACATTTACAACGAGAAGGTTCTAAGAAACTAACATGTAATTTTAATTTCACTTTCCGATACATAGATGATGTATTGTCGCTAAATAATCCCAAGTTTGGTGATTATTTGGATGTCATACTTCCTAAGGAACTTGAAATTAAGGATACTACAGACTCCGCTAATTTTTCCAACTATCTAGACCTGAGGTTGGAGATTGATAATGATTCTAACCTGTCAACTAGATTATATGACAAACGTGATGATTTCAATTTTTCCATAGTCAATTTCCCTTTTCTAAGCAGCAACATTCCTATGTCACCGGCATATGGTGTGTTTGTTTCTCAACTTATACGCTATTCCAGAGCTAGTTGCAAATATGAGGACTTTGTCTAGCGAAGTGCCCAGCTAGTCTCTAAACTGCTGCGACAAGGGTATGTTTTACCAAGACTTATAGCTGCGTTTAAGAAATTCTATGGACGTCATCATGATCTGGTTGATAAATACAGCAAATCCATGTCTGCCATGCAGCTAGATCTATTTTCAAGTTAATTTTGGGGAATTCATGACGGGTGCCACTAGTGGGGCAGGAAATGCTCACTCTTTCCGGAACACCTGATTTCACCTCCTAATGGCCATTTTTGGGGGTTCATGAGTTTCCCTGTCATTTTTGTTTTCTCTCACTTCGTATGCCTGATATGACTTTCTGTCCCCGGACTATGAGATTGGACAACGGACCCTGTTTTGTTTGCTCGGAATACTTAATACTGGGTATTGATTCCACGTCTATTCCTATAGGTCCACAATTAAGCTGTAAAGTCGATAATAAGCGAGATATTAGCCATTTTGTAATCTGACCTTGAAAATTAGATTAGAGGTCAAAGTCAAGGTCGTGAGAATATTCAGCATATATCATTTCCTATATGCTCACAATTGATTCCTAAGCTGTAAAGTCGATAATAAGCGAGATATTGGCCATTTTGTGCTATGACCTTGAAAATAAGGTCAAATGTCAAGTTCAAGGTCACGAGAATATTCAGCATATATCATTTCCTATATGTCCACAATTGATTCCCAATCTCTTATCTCAATATTAAGTCATATATTAGGCAAAACGTGTCCTGTAGAGCATAGGGCGATTTAACATGGGAAGTCCCATTTGGGCCGAGTTTGGACCCAAAATGGCCGACTTCGAGCGATTCAAAGGCAACGAAACTTATACACGTCACAGAGGTATATATGAGGAGTATTATGCATCAATAAGAAAAAAGTTACTGGACAAATTTGGAGAAAACAACCGTCAAAGTCCAAAATTGGCCATTTTTCGTCAAAACGGCCGCCATTTTGGAAAAATGCAAAAATATACGGCAATAGGTTATCGGACCATAGGACCATAGTTGTTTCTGTGCACTTCATATACATGTTCTCACAATCTGCCCACCATTTATTTAGGACACACGGCTATCCGGATCCTTGGAATACTGGAGGGCTGGGAAATCGGGATGCACTTAAAGCCGTACTGCCAGATCTGGTTCCAAGATAGAAATGATCCCTTCGTCATTGGTGCAACGTATGAGTGGTTACCCGGGCAACCAATAGCCAAGTAAGTATATCCCAGAGGCGGAACGAGGGTTTTGATCGGAGGGAGCAGTAGGGCCTGTGACCAATAAACATACCGGTAGTAACTAACACTAACAACACGCGATAATAACGATACGTGTTCCTTGAAATCCGTTGGGATCCTCCAATATTCTGTTTGCAAGCATGTCACCTTAACTCGAGTACTTCACTGTCACCATAAGTGGCAACTTGTGAGTACAATGAATTTAAAACTAATCAATAAATTAACACATTTTATATGCATATTTTTGTCCATAAATATATCAGTTTATTTTCGTTAAAATGGTAATAAAAAATAATGTAACGTCATCAATGATAACTGTATGAAACACTTCAAATCAATTGAAAACTCTCATTCCGCCGAACTTAAGCGTGACTGCGTGTATAACAGACATTGGTCAATAAATATGCGGCATTGAAATCTCAAGGTCATTTGATCAAGTTGTGAGAGTTTGAAGTGGCGCATGTGCAGAATTTTTGAGGCCAAGCATACCGAATCCTTATATAATGAATGTCAATGTCACCATGTTCATGCAGGTCAAAGAATTATATTCATCCAGTCATAAACTTTAAGAACCTTTTTCAATATTTGAAAAATTTTCTACAATTTAAGAACGGAATGTTCGAAACTAGGCAAGGATACTCATAGTAAAATTATTGATAGTTTTCATGTTTAGTCTTATCTTTTATTATTTTTCTAATTTATGTTTGAACACAATGCACACGGGTATGTCTACAGTGAGAATGCATGGTGTGCATGGCTCGAGCGTTATTATTAATTACAATGTATATGGAAACTAATAATATCCACACATGTATAATGCCATGGCCTGATACGTGTCTTGTTTACAAGTATTTAATGTACCTTTAATACTTCAAAAACATATAAATATCAATCGATACGCCTATAAAGCATATATTTACAGACATAGATATTTATGTTCCTTCATGATACTAATGACGTGGCTTAAATGTAGGATAACTGCTTGTTAGGCAATTCACAACGGCTGTATCTATATTGACTAAACATTTGTTTGTGACTGGAGCCAGAGAACGAAACATCATTTCTGAAACCTGACATTTTTAACAATGGAACGGAATATATTCGTATTGATTGTTGCTAAACTGGGAACTTGAAATAATCCAACTTGTTGATTTGAATCGACAACTTAATGTGTCTGGTATTAGGAAACGAGGATTGAATTATCCAAAAAATTGTTGTATGTCATATCAAATTATAAATAGATCATGTATCTGTTTTGGAAGCGATCCACTGAGCGTTTGACACAATCATAATGTCTTGTTTACGATGCAAATATTTGTTTCCAATAGACTACATTTTTCTATGAAAAACTTACGTAAAAAATGTTGGCAGTAAATGAGTTTGAATAATACAATGTATGTACATCTGATGAAAAGTTCGGATATGATGTTTTATTGTCTATTTACAGGTTCAAAGCTGTTCTTCTAACCTGTATTTACCAGACAAGTCACGTGGCTGGACGACCACTAGCCGTTTCCTTGACAACAGAACCGTGTGAGCCGCCGCAATTCCTCGTCAAAATTCACACGAGGAATGAAACCGTGGGGATAAAAAAAACAGACTTCACGATTTGTTTGACGGGTCCCATGAAATTCGGCTACGCAGACGTAGGGCAGTTCATACAATGGATGGAATTCAATATCATGATGGGCGTCGAGCGCTTTGTCTTATACAATCACTCGATGGACGCAACTTTGAGACCGTATCTAGTCCACTACGCCAAACTGGGATACGTTCAATTATTTCCCTGGATAATTCCAGACAATATCCCGAATCCACTCGTTTTCTTAAAGAATTTAGGACATTTGGCCATGATCAACGACTGTTTATATCGGAACATGTGGACTAGCAAACACGTGGTATTCATGGATATCGATGAGATGATCCTCCCGCGTTATGGTCACGTGACGTTTGCACCAATGTTGAAAAACGCCGGATGTGACGTCAAACCTCAGGCCGTGGTGCGCAGTGTATTCTTCCGCCGTGAGTGGCCGAACGACGAATTATATGCGACAAACCAGACGATCATAAACATGGGGCTCGTTGGCTTGCTGAAAACGAAACGAGACCGGAAAATATGGCCGCCGTACATGCGATCAAAGTACTTCATTAAACCGAATGAGGTTTTGATCACAAACGTTCACGCTGCACATTCGTTCCTCTCCCCTCTTGACTACCAGGATTTGAGCTGTATTTTTGACGCTAAAGAGGTCATTTTACATCATTACCGATACTGGGGCGAAATCACGGGAAATTACGTCGTGGATCGAAGATTGCACGAATATGGGGACGAACTCATCCAAAGAGCCTCGAACATTTACGAAGCAGTGCTAGGGCGAAAAGTCACTTAGCACGGTGGAGGAACGTTACGCGTACTTGACAATGCGCGATAGTGTTTAGATCCTGGTGAATGTAGCATTTTGTTTGTATGTTTTTATTTCACTCGTCGCCTACATGTGATATGTATTTTTGTAAACAAACTGCAGTGTGTTTAATTCAGTTGCTGAGAAATGAAAATAATTTCTGTCCGTTAGGCCTATTGTTTATTTATCTAGACAGAAAAAATGTGGTGTGTTATGAGAAGTTATTGTTGTTAAACTGCCCGTTCATATGTGCATGCTAAGTTCTTAAAATTTGAAAAGTTTCTGTCCCTATGATCGACACAATATGAGCAATCAGCCTTTCAAATGAGTTAAATGTTGAAAGTCATGTAAAACAAATCATTGAAAATTTACTTTTTGTGTAGATTTTCAAAGATAAATATCCGCGTCCTCTGCCTGCATGTATCATGTATTAGTGTGAAATACATCGACTGGATATCAAAATTTAAATGTTGATTTTGTGTTCGTTTGTTTCATCAAACTGTAAATGTCAACATTGAAGTCACCCATACACAAGTGATAATTGAACAGGACATGCTCGCCACATCCGGGTTGATAATTCGCCATTGAATTGCACTGTGACACCGGGCTGTGACACTTTTGCACTTTCGAATTTGCAGCCTATGTAGTGCATATGTTGTTGTGACAGAATACCCACAACAGGTTTGCACGGCAACAAATTTGATATAAAATTACGTTATCTACATCAGACATATATCGTCACTGAATTTATACCAACAGAACTAATCAGGAAAGCCTACCAAGTGACATAATCGAACTCGCAATCATATACGATTGCATTACATTTATTGAAATCGATATTTCTGTAGTCGAGTTTTAGATTACCGGCCCATATTCTACGCTGGCTAACAATGATTCCATTTGAGGGAGGGATATGAAATAGGGGCCAAGGTACAAAGGTTATGCTGTTTGTCCTTCTACATTCAATAAGGATTAGAAAGGTGCCAGACAGATTTGATGGCGTGTTTTTCATTAACTTCAACTTCAATACACCCTATCAGTTCCGAAAAATATACCGTTTTGGACCTATACATGTATTACTTTTGACAGTTTTATGTTGATGATGGTATTCAAACCATTCAGGTGTTTATGCATATTTTCGTACGGGGGGTATATGTCAACATCGGCATTGAGACGTTTCTCGAATCGATCAGGAAGAGAATATTGATATTTTTAACCAATTATCACGAGTACAATATAAGACGGTCGCGAATGTAAAAGTAAATTTTATTTTTCAAAGACGATTCCCCACAGCCGTAGCCACTAGGGGTATAACACAGTGCAATGAATGAGAAGGTTTCAAGTAAGTGTAAAAAAAACAGGCAACTTCAACAGAAAATTTAGCACCTATCTCCGTTTATTATTCTAGGTAATTGATTTCGTAGCAATCGCCAATATCAACCGAATGTAAAAGGAGAGTAGTTTTTTTTTGTCTTACCAATTGAATACACACATATACATGCATTATTGGATGAAACGGATATTCTGTGGATATATACATTGTGGAAACTTACATAGTGAACTATGTATCTCGGAAAAAGCAAGTGAAAATATAACTGACATTGCTCTTATGGGTTACGCAAAATACATGCGCAAGTATATATCGACGCATCTTAAGAGCTCTACCTACAGTAAAATATTGTCAAGTGATTAGTTGTTATCTAGAGACAAATGTGTATACATCTTTCTATTCGTCATGAGTAGCAAAAAAATTAGCCCAAGGGCTCAGAAAGGTTACCGGACAATATACATTTTAGATATTAGCCTTTTGTCCAGTGACCTTGAAAATAAAGTCACTGATAAATTCAAGGCCATGAAATTTTCAACAAATATATCACTTCTAGTATGTCCACAATAAATTCCTAAGCTGTAAAGTCGATAATAAGTGAGACATTAGCCATTCTGGGATGTGACCTTGAAAATGAGGTCAAAGTTCAAGTTCAAGGTCATGAAAATATTCAGTATATATCATTCCTCTATATTCGCAATTGATTCCTATGCTGTAAATGTAAGTATCAATCTATTACCACCAATACAATCAGATTTTGATGATGCCAATAAGAAACGTAAAATACTACATTTTGCAATAGAAACAAACAAAGCCCGACCAAACAGTTTATCCAAAGACACACTGGCGTCTTCAGGGGCAGACAATGTGTTAAATGTAGTTGTTTCTACTGTACACCAGATGGAATTAGTATACAACTGCCCAACAACCTATGAAAATAATTTAGAAATCCGAATCTACCCCATGGAATAGATACATGACAAGTACAAAAGTACCCAATCACAAGCCCGAAGGCTACTGAGTTGATGGTATCCTCGGGGACAGATTTAACGTCCGCCAGCAGTGACACCGACTCAGTGGTATAAATGTAAGTATCAATCTATTACCACCAATACAATCAAATTTTGATGATGCCAATAAGAAACGTAAAATACAACATATTGCAATAGAAACAAAGCCTGACGAAATAGTTTATCCAAAGACACACTGGCGTCATCAGGGGCAGATGTAAAGATGATAATAAGCGATATATTAGCCATTTTGTTCTCTGACCTTGAAAATGAGATCAAAGGTCAAATTCTAGATCACCAAAATATTCAGCATACATCATTTCCTATATGTTCACTAAGCTGTAAATTTGATAATAAGCGAGATCTAAGCCATTTTGTAATCTGACCTTGAAAATAAAATGACTAACCTTGAAATTTAGGTCAAGGGTCAAATTCAAGGTCACTAGAATATTCAGCATATATCATTTCCTATATGTTCACAATTGATTTCTAAGCTGCAAAGTCGCTAATAAGCAAGATATTGGCCATTTTGTCCTGAGACCTTGAAAATGAGGTCAAAGGTCAAATTCAAGGTCACGAGAATATTCAGCATATATCATTTCCTATATGTTCACAATTGATTCCTAAGCCGTAAAGTCGATAATAAGCGAGAAATTAGCAATTTTGTCCTGTGACCTTGGAAATGAGGTCAAAGGTCAAATTCAAGGTCACGAGAATATTCAGCATATATCATTTCCTATATGTTCACAATTGATTCCTAAGCCGTAAAGTCGATAATAAGCGAGATATTAGCCATTTTGTCCTGTGACCTTGAAAATGAGGCCAAAGGTCAATTCAAGGTCACGAGAATATTCAGCATATATCATTTCCTATATGTTCACAATAGATTCCTAAGCTGTAAAGTCGATAATAAGCGAGATATTAGCCATTTTGTCCTGTGACCTTGAAAATGAGGTCAAAGGTCAAATTCAAGGTCTGGAGAATATTCAGCATATATCATTTCCTATATGTTCACAATTGATTTCTAAGCTGTAAAGTCGATAATAAGCGAGATATTAGCCATTTTGTCCTGTGACTTTGAAAATGAGGTCAAAGGTCAGATTCAAGGTCACGAGAATATTCAGCATATATCATTTCCTATATGTCCACAATTGATTCCTAGTCTCTAATCTCAATATTAAGTGAGATATTAGGCTTAATGTGTCCCATTATAAAGCATAGAAAAATTTAACATGGAAAAGTCACATCTGGGCCGAGTTTGGGCCCAAAATGGCCCACTTCGAGTGATTCAAGCGCAACGAAGTTTATACATGTCACAGAAGTACATATGAGGAGTGTTATGCATCAATAAGAAAAAAAGTTACTGAACAGATTTTGAGAAAACGACCATCAAAGTCCAATATTAGCCATTTTCGACGAGAACGGCCGCTATGACCTTGAAACCAAGGTCAGAGGTCAAATTCAAGGTCACGAGAATATTCAGCATATATCATTTCCTATATGTCCACAATTGATTCCTAGTCTCTAATCTCAATATTAAGTGAGATATTAAGCTTAATGTGTCCCATTATAAAGCATAGGAGAATTTAACATGGGAAAGTCCCATTTGGGCCGAGTATGGGCCAAAATGGCCCACTTCGAGCGATTCAAGCGCGACGAAATTTATAGACATCATAGGAGTACATATGAGGAGTGTTATGTATCAAAAAGAAAAAAATTAGCCCAAAGGCTAAGATAGGTTACCGGACAATTTTGGTTTGGCCATGGCAGCATTGGCAGGTAACAGACCTTGAGATTTACCAATCAAGGTTCGCAGTGTAAACATATGACCTTGGGATTTACCAATCAAGGTCATCCGTATGAACTTCGATGTAACCATTACATGTATGTGTGCGGCATTTGATATTCTATATATTGGGTGGAATCGTTTAGGCCGCTCAGGTCAATTTACACATTCCAAGTCAGACATTTGGCACTCAAGGTCATCTGATGTCAAGTTCAAGGTCATCATTAGTTGTGCCATATATGTCTTCCTATATGTTCATAATGCAAACAGGAGCTCTATCTGCAAGCATTTCATCTACAAAGGCAAATCTGGGCATTTTTTTACCCCAAAATGGCTGTTTTGACCTTTCAAGGTCATCCAAGGTCAAATTCAAGGTCACCACACAAGTCGCCATATATGACTTCCGATTTGAAAGTGCCAATTTCTAAGCTCTATCTTCAAGCGTTCTATGAGTACAGTCATGAAAGCTCCCATTACGAAGGAAAAAAGTGCCGAAAATTTTCTAAGTCCAAAATTTTTTTCAAAGGGTGAAAATTTTTTTTTGCCTAGAAATGGCCCAAAATGGATAGTAATGTTATTTGGGGCGAAAAAAAATTTTTTCGCCGACTCATCAAAAATTCAAAATGGTCGCCACACTGAGATCGGCGATTCAAGGGCAACAAAACTTATACACGTCGCAGAGGTATATAAGAGGAATCTTTTTAAGCAAAAATCTCAAAACTGATCAGAGAGTTTTTGAGAAAATACAGACCAGGTGCGAATTTGAGCGTTTTTCGACCCAAAAATGGCTGTTTTGACCTTTCAAGGTCATCCAAGGTCAAATTCAAGGTCACCACACAAGTCGCCATATATGACTTCCCATTTGAAAGTGCCAATTTCTAAGCTCTATCTTCAAGCGTTCTATGAGTACAGTCCGGACAGCTCCCATTATGAAGGGAAAAAGTGCCGAAAATTCCAAAATTTTTTTCAAAGGGTGAAAATTTTTTTTTGCTCTAGAAATGGCCCAAAACGGATAGTAATGCGATCTGGGGCGAAAAAAAATTTTTTCGCCGACCCGCCAAAAATTCAAAATGGCCGCCACACGAAAACCGGCAGATTTAGGGCAACCAAACTTATACATATCACAGAGGCATATGAGGGGAATCTTTTGAAACCAAAAACTCAAAACTGATCAGACAGTTTTTGAGAAAATGGCCGTCAAAGTCCAAAATTGAGCGTTTTTCGACAAAAACGGCCGCCATTTTGAAAAAAATGCGAAAATCAAAAAACAAAAAAATACCTCCTTCTCAAAATATTTTTAGGCATTTTTGTGCAAAATTTCAGAAAGATTCGATCGTTAACTTTAAAGATAAAAATGTTAACGCCGGACGGACGGACGGACGGACGGACGACGGACGCAACGCCATGCCAATAGGTTATCGGACCAAAGGTCCGGTAACCTAAAAAGTTACTGAACAGATTTTGAGAAAATGGCCGCCAAAGTCCAAAATTGGCCGATTTTCGACAAAAACGGCCGCCATTTTGAAAAATTTGCGAAAATCAAAAAACTAAAAAATACCTCCTTCTTGAATTATTTTTGTGCATTTTTGTGCAAAATTTCAGAAAGATTGGTCTGTAAACAAAAAAGATAAAACTGTGGACGACGCCGACGCCGACGCCGGACGCCGGACGCAACGCCATGCCAATAGGTTAGCGGACCAAAGGTCCGGTAACCTAAAAAATTACGCCAACATTAAGACATAGTACAAACATAATACAAACCTGTTACAGAAAATGTGCCCACATACGTTAATATATGTATTCAAAACTGTTTAATGTGACGTACCGGAGAAATGATAACATAGGCTATGGGGAACTATACAAATGAGTTCACTGATTAAGTTGTAACAAACACATTGCAGATATCTAGGCTGTAGCAATAAGTCGCAAATCATAGCAATATTATCATCAAATGGTTAAAACGAACAAACAGAACTTTGTAGCAGTGATAATTATCGTAATAACACAATCACAACACTTTATAATTAGAAATATTCAGCAAGAGAATAAGCTAGAGGAACATGACAAGAACGAAACAATGCATATCATGTTCCCAACAACACAAGTCTCATTTCAAATTTCATCTCAGGTTCAAATTTTAATTTTTGAATTCACATAATTCACAATCTGAGAGATTATGTGTTTTGCACATGTCATACATCTTGTCTTCTCTCCAAGTGCGTGAGTACCGTACACACCATAACTATCGCTAGGGCATTCATTCAATAGACAGCGATTGTAGACACCGTATTTCCCTTCAAAGGGATCTGTGCGTTTATAAGTTTTGGGCTCAAATGCCTCCAACATGTAACTTTTCAGTGAACTCAGCGTCTCTTGTACTTCGTCATACTGCTCACGTCGATGTTCCACGGACTCATGTCCTCGGGTTATCGTCATCAAAACTTCCAGTTTCGCCTCGCTTGAAACTCTCTCGAAGCCCTCCTCTTGTTCCAAATTTGCCAGGCTTTGGTCTTTCATGTAAGCCAGACATTTCTCTCTGAGTTTGGTCATCCCGAACTCATCGGCCCTGACAAAGTTGAGGACCGACGGGGCACTACGTAGGAGCAAGGTCTCACAGTGATCTATGACGCCATCCATTTGGTACTCACGGGCAAGCGGCAGCAAGATGTCCACGTGTTCCTCTGTGTTTGATAAAAGACGTCCGATTTCGAAGATGGGTTGGAAGCATTTCAGTTTAGAGCATCATATATAGCACATAAAATACCGAGGGCAAAGTTCGCGAATTCTAGTATAATTTCCATTACGACACAAAATGAATCAGACTGAAGATTTGGGGTTTCATTAATACGAGTCCCGCCAAACGAGTCTGACAATAATGTCTGTTTTTCTCGGATGCACCTCCTAGACAATATGGATGGACATTTTGGGCCGATGTTAAGTTCACCCGTTCAATATACTCCTAAAATATGGACATGTATGTCCATGACGACCAGTTGGAAAAAATAACGCTCGCTTCCCCTAATGACACACAGTTTTCTGGCTATGACAAAAACACATGAATGTGTTACCATTGGCGTGGACAAGGATGTCACAGGGGGAAGGGGAGGGGGGTTCGCAGATGAAGAGAATGATCACCGTGGTGAAACTCGGATGCGTGTAATAAACAAAATGTCGAGGAAAACGGCGTGTTTAGAAGGGGAACTCAACAGGCTCTAAATTGTGGGAAAATTTTTTGACCGTGAAACAAGACATAGCATCAAGGGTGTTGTAGCTTACCACCAAATCATGACAATTGCACAGAGTATTTTCCCCCAACATAAATTGTTACACCGATCTTCAACTCTATTGTCAAAACATGTTCTCAAATGTTGCCGAACACACATTTTCCGTGTAGACTATAATACGAAATCAAATTACATCTTGAAAGTTTTTTTTCCATTAATGACATATATTTTTGGCTGGAAATCACTCAAAATGAATAGTGACTTGATTTGGGACGAACAATTTATTTTCATCGACCCGTCAAAAAATGGCCGTCCCACGCAGACCGTCGAATCATAGGCAACAAAATTTATACAAATCACAAATGTATGAGGAGAATCTTATGCATTATTTTGAGAAAAAAATGTCTGAATAGATTTTGAGGCAATGACTGCCAAAGACGAAAATCATCGCTTTCGATTTGGTCGAATTGAAGGTCACCACTCAAGTCGCCATATATATGATTTTCCATTTGGATGTACCAATACTCAGGCTCTATCTTGAAGTATACTATGAGTTTACTACGCACAACTCCCATTATGTAGGGAAATATTTCAATGACCAAAACAAAATTTTATAATTTTTTTATGGAAATGACTCAAAACGAAGAGTGACTCGAATTGGGACAGAAAGTTTTTTTCGTCGACCCGTCAAAAAATTAAAATTTCCGCGACAAGCAGGGCAACGAAGGGCAACGAAACTTTCACACGTCCACCTAGAGGTACATGAGAGGCATGTTTTGAAACAAAAATATCACGACTGATCAGTTTTTGAGAAAATGGCCACCACAGTCCAAAATTGGCCATTTTCCTTCAGAAATTATTTAATAAAAAAAATAAATAAAACGTAGATATTGGCCCAAGGTAGTTTCTGACAAATTTATGGGAAAATTCATCATTCATCACGACAGACGAAAGACCATGACAAATGGGCCGGTAAGCGGATAACAGTTGACGTTCTACGCTGCCAGAATGGAACGTGCAGATTCAGATTTGAAAGGGTTCGAACTGGTCTCGGAATCAGTTTGAAGGAAGACAGACTGAATGTAATTCTACTGATTCACATCCATGGGACATTGTTTTTGAGGTTGACAGTAGTCTTGATACTTTTGCTGCCTGCCACCCATGAGGACCCAAGAGGAATGTTGTTTAAAATTCCTTGAAATAAATTGATCTGAACCAATCTCCAGATCTAAAACATCTTCTTGAATTCAAATTATTTACATAAAACTCAAGGGCGATGCAGAATGCCTTGTTAAACTTCCTTCACCCCCCTCCCCCCTTCAAAATTCCCGCACACGCGCCTGGTTTGTAGAGTCTCACTATATTATGTGGAGCACTCGCTATATTATGTCCAGCGCTTGCTTTAATATTCCGAGCGCTCACAATACTATGTAGAGCGCTCGTGATGCCGAAGTTGAGAGCTCGATATGAGTATGTTGAGCGCTCACTATCTTATGTCAAGCGCTTGCTTTGTTATTCCGACGCTCGAGATAATATGTCAAGCGCTCGAGATAATACCCGGTATGTCGAGCGCTCGAGATAATATTTTTTTCAAACACAGGTCCCTTCAGAGCCACCGTACATTTATATAAATTTCTGTGCACAGTAATGCAGCCTTCCTCTTTAGAGTTGCATTATCGTCTGAGAAGCAAGTCCAGAAATTCATTTTACTAGTACATCTAGTCTCACTTCACCAATCTGAGAAACGTTTATAGCTTAAAACACAACATCAATAATATTGTTGCTTTCCGGCAATAAATTCGTTCTCTCAAAACATAAATCCTCAAAACTGTACAAATACCACGCCAATGAGTGACCGAACCAGTTTTCGAAAAACAATGACCGTTGTGAATATCCATGCTTATTGAAGGTCAAATTTAATCACCCCACTCAAATCGCCATATATAATGTAAAGTTATTGACTACCGTCCGCTCTTCGGGATCCTCGAGGATAGTCCTCTCTCATCCGAGTCCTTGCGGACGCGCATCCGCTATTCCGGATCCTTGCGGCGGGGCCGCTCACCGGAGGTTGCTGCGGACACGGTAACTACTTCAGCATTAACGGTAACCAGGTAACAGCCCACCCGACACTCCCAGGCCTACGGACACCGTTCAGAAACTGGTTCATCACCACGGTGTTAACTGGCGGGGCCTGGCGAGCCGCGGTCTGCCTCGGGGACGGAACCCCGTACAGTCCGACATGCTAGCCAGAGCCTATGTCACACGTCCCGGGAAGGGAGAGAACTGGCGATCCACAGGGCTTGCGCCCCCGAGTCAGCAACTTGTCTCTCCCAGCCCGGGCCTCCCCATGGAAATCGTCCCCAGGGCTCTAGGAGCCCTCTACTCAGAACCTGGGAACGCAAAGCTCATGGCGAACCTTGCGTGCGTCCTAGTTACTCTCTCTCGGACAATCTCCTCGATCGAGTCGCTTCCAGTGTATATATAATACACCACAAGCTGTAGGGCGCATGCGAGGTCTAATCTATCCATTGTTATAGTTTACTGGAGCGTAAATTACAATGCGTCGCCGTGGCAACGCACGCTCGAATGGAGCGTGTCAAAACAAGGCCAAGTACGAAAAGGCCACATAAATGGCATTTATGTTTACAATCACCTGCCGCGTGCTTAGGGCAAAATCGCCACATTACCCCCTTCTTACAATGTTGGTCCCCAACATGTTCTGCCCGCGCCCAAAACAGCCAAAACCCGACGAAGGCTTCGCATGGCGGGGTCCGGAAGAAGGCAAGATGGCAACGCCCGGAAGTCACGGCGCAAAACACTAGGACTTTAAGAGTCCCTTTTGGACCGAGGTGGTCCAAAACCGTGTGATGACCTTGAAAGGTCATCCGTTATAAAAGGACGGTGTGTCGAGTCTTTGGAATATCTTTAAGGTTAAACTTTAAATTTAGAAATTTTGTAAAACGACACACCGAGTGATCAAAAGTGATAGTACCTCTAAAATGTTGTCGACCGCCCTGCCGGCCGGCTCCTCAGATCCGCAGAACGGGTCTGAGGCAGGGCGGAGCCGCGGGAGCGACTCCGGCACACCGCCACACAAGTGCGGCGACGAGGCTAGTGCTCTAGCCTTCCTCCGTCGTCATCGGCTCCTCATCCGGGCCGCCTGTCTTGGGGTCTGGCGGCGGTGACGAGTTCCTACGCCGCGGAAGCAGTGGAGCCGGCATAGAGAAAGCCGGCTGCACGGGCGGATGAGGCAGGCCTGGTGGCGCTTGCAGGGGCTTCTGCGGTGAGCCCTGCAATCCGGGTCCTGACGGAGCCATCACGACGGAGGCCGGTAGAGATGTAGCGCCGAGATCTGCAATGGCGCAGAACATCTCTACCGTATCGCGGGTGCGCTGAGGACCGGCCGTCCGTTCTCCCCACACCTGGACCAGGTATGGGTAGATGGCCAGCTCCAAAGCGGCATCCGCCCGCCGGAGAGCCGCCTGGTTCAGGGCGGACGTCTCGGGGTCATCGACGCCCTGGAGTAGGCGAGTCCGAGCGGCCTCGGCTTCGTCAAGACGACGCCGTAGCTGCTCATTCTCAGCCTCCAGGTGCTCCATCCTAGCGGTTACCTCTGGGGCGGGGGCGGACGCCCCGGACTGCTCGGCAAGAGCGGCGGTCCGACCTTGGTCGAACGCGCGCCGCTCAATGACGGCCGACAAAGTCCGGTAGCTCTCTAGGCTCCGCCGGGTGCCTTCCATGAGGCCCTGGTCGTATGCGAGATCGCATGCGACACGGGAGGCCTCAGCGCGGCACCGGCTGAACCAATCCAGAGAGCCGTCCATCTCCGCCACAAGGTACTCCGCCGCTCGGGTGAGTCGACCACGCTGGGGGTGATCCCAGGGGTGCTCCTCCCAAGCGCAGACCAACGCGGCAACACCTGCGGACCCCAAGTCACGAATGGCTCGGGGCACTGGCAGGTTCACCAACGCTGGGTCACCGGGGATCCGGTCCATACCATCGCGACGATGGCCGACCGCCTGGCCTACAGACTCGCGAAAAGTCTCGTAGACACTGGCGGTCGTGGGACCGAGCCTCCGGCGTACGTCCGCCGTGGCGTCGAGGGGATCCAAGTCCAGGGAGGCGGTGCTTTGCCATCCCGCGAACGTCCCCTCAACTACCAACGAGGACGCGGACGTCGACCTCGAGAGAGGTACCGCACGTCCGCTACTGCTCGCAACCGAGGGAGTCACGCGTGGGGTCCTTGGCGGGACCACCGACGTGGTACTCGAGGAGGCGGAGGTGTCTGCCACCACCCGTCCCTCAGACGGACCCGCGGGTACCGTCACCTCGAGCAAGCCCGGGAAATCCTCCTGAGTCAGCGCACCCGGGGACTGCAGGGGCATCGTCCCGGCCGGAGTCTTTCCGGCGGACGAACTCTTCCCCTGAGTCTTTGGCTGGGGGCGCGGCTTAGGAGAAGCCACTCGTGTCTTGGCCGCGATCTGCGGCATCTCCAACACGACCATGGTCACCCGGTGCCGTTCTTCACCTGCCTGGGTCGCCGGCGGTTGACGGACAGCCTCTGCTGCTGTCCGGGCGGCTTCCGCCGCCTGGTACTCCGCCGGAGTCTGGCCCATTGACGCCGTCAGGCGAGCGGTGTAGCTCGAGCCTGCGGACACAACGCCAGACTCTTTTGAGGCATCGTCCATGATGAGCTGTGCAAAGCGCCATGGACCCCAGTGAAAGAACCGGTTCCTCACCGTTCCTGACGTGGTCATGAACGATGCCACCCTAGGTGGAATGTATCCATAATTGAATACAGGCCCCGCTTCATCACCAACGGTGTGAAGTCCCTCACCGCGGTGTGCACCCGCGCGGTGAGTGTTCAGGGCCTTCAAACTGGGAAAATATCTCTGCTGAGGTCTACTGGAGTAACACGTCTTGCAGACGAACATTTTCATCCAGGGGTAGTGGTACCCCGCAATATGTCGACTCAAGTGGTCGTAGGAAGGATACCTACGATCCCGGTTGAGCGCATGGTGCGGGTCCTCATGCCCGTCCAGGGATTCCGGACAGAATTGGCATATTACACCCTCCTCTGTCTCGGGCGGCAGCCCGACACGCTCCTCGTCCGTGAGTGGACGAGGCCGTGTGAAAGGCGTGTCGGCCGCCGCGCCGGCGTCCGCTGTGCGGCGCCCCTGCAGATCCCTGCCATAACGCGGAAGGAACATGTGTCCCTGACGGACTCCAGGGAGTTCGGGGCCCATCTCGGCCCGCAGCCTCTGGATAGAGGGCTGCTCCGAAAACGACCGTTTCTTCTTTTTGGCCGCCCCCGAACGATTCTCCGACCTGGTTTGTCGGGGCACACTCTTCCCGCGTGGGGGCGCGGCCCTCTGTTGCTGCGCAACGAAGGACCGCCGTCCCGCTTCCAGTGCGGCGTCAGACAGGTGGACCCCGTCTTGCTCCGCGCGCTTCCGGAGGAGTTCTAGGCGAAGATCTCCCTCCTTCGTCACGGGACGCCCTTGATCCACTGGACTCGACCCCACCTCCGCAGCTCCGGTAGGTTTCTTGGTACCGGAGGAAGAAGAGGAGGAGGTTCCTTTCGGTGCCTGGATAGGCACCCGCTTACTGGAACCTCCCGCGCCCGGGCCGGATCCCGCGGAGGCGCCGCCCGCACCAGATCCCGAGGGATTAGGCGTCTTGGCGTCTCCGGGTTTGCCGGAGGACCCTGTCTGGCCGCCAGCGGCTGAGGTCCTCCGGACTTCGATCCGGTTTGAGGCGGGGGACCGCCGGACTTCGTTTTCCGGTGGGTCCGCTTCTTCTTCGGAGGCGAGGAGGCCGGGTCCGGGTCAGATCCGGCCTCAGATTGCCCGCGGTTAGAGGCTTCCAGCGCTTGCTGGGCTCTCCACTGCTTCTGAGCAATCTCCCGGGCTCGACGGCGAGTACGCCTAGAGACGGGCGATGTAAACCCGTCATCTTGGTTCTCGGTCTCCTTCGAGCCAGACTCCTGTTCCTGAGGCGGAGCTTGGGATGCGGCTTCCTCAGCCGCGTCAACCTGCTCCGCCCAAGTCCCAGGGGCCTTCTGGTCATGCGGACCAGACTCCGCAGGTGCGGACACCGAGGAGTTCTCGGCGGAACCGGTGTCCGGACGGCTACGGCCATCCGGACGGGTTTCCGCACGAGTACTCTCATCCGGGCCCAGAGACGCAAGCATCTCCGAGGACGGATGCAACTCAATGTCCACACCAACAAGTCCCGCACCACCGCAGTCCATCACCTCTTCCATACGAGGAAAAGGCGATGGATTCAAGAGCTGCTCGGCGCCTGGCGTGGCCGAGTCACTCTCTGCGGGGCGGTCCTCCGCGACCTCGCTCTCGGACTCAGTTCCTGTGTAAGAACCAGAGCCGGAGCTGGATTCCGCAGAACCCATATCTTCGCCTTCGGAGACGTCCTCGCGGTCATCATCCTCAGGCCTAGCTAGGGGTCTCGAGTACACACTAGTGCGCTCTAGAGACCCCTCCTCCCTTCCCACATCATCACCCCAGCCGTCACTTGACTCAGACATCAAGCGCTCTAATCGCTGTTAAACACTGGGAGTCAGATCCGCAGATCCGTCTCCACCAGTGCCGAGCGCTTGAATGACCAGTAAGTGTCGAGCTACATCGATTTATAGGCATCAAGTGTTGGCAGTTATACTGCACACGCATCGTATGACGCGTTCCCGTGGAAACGTCTATTCACTGCATCTACCCGATCGACAGACAAAAGGACGTTTTACACAATCGCATTCACATACACGCATCTCCCCCCGGTGACTCCTATCGTGCCATGTATACGGGTGGCTTGTGTACACAAGCCATCCCGGGGGAACCCGCTAAAATACTACAGTAATTAACAGCAGTCATTAGCAATAGCTTTCGCACTGGCGATCAATGACGTGAAGTTAATCACCCTCGCAGGTTAAAGATTGTATACAATGTATCAAAAAGCCAAACTACTTGTGGGTGTTACGATTATGTCACCCTATCAGCAGCGATAAATAAAAATTTAACACCGCTCAAGCAGCAATGAAAATAAATCCACCACCGCTTGCATGCTTTTCATAGATCACGGCATACAGCCTATGATACAATGTACACAATCTCCTACACCCCTCTCGCGAAAGCAGAAATCTCCCGATTTCTTACTCTCTATTGCACCAAGGACAAGAGATATATCACTAAACTTTCTCATATATTTGATAAATGAGTAAGAATAGCATTTCCACGGGAACACGCACACACTTGTGGCTTATAATCCTCCCATAAATAATAAACAAAATCACTCCCCATAGCCGCTGGTACGCTTACAAGGCGATCGGACAAGCCCATGACAGGCGGACAGACAATTGGGCGCCCTGTGGGCGTTCATGACGCGCCCACTAGCAACCCCAACGTACAGCCCGGCCGCGGAGCAAGCCCGGTCCAACCTAGAGCCCAATCAAACGACTACCGGAGCGCGGAGCCAATAGATTAGACGCGGAGCCGGCATGGTCCATAACCTCAATGGTTAGGGGGCGAACCCTTCATACCGGCGCCCAATCTAGAGGCGCCCAAAGATGGTGAAAGCAATAGCCGGCGGACGTCCGGAGCTGCCCGCGAATGGAGTCCAGGCCGGACGCCTACCATAGAACGGCGTATTGCCCCTATCCAATGAATATGAAATTGGAATTAAAAGCCACCACAAGTGTTGCGCATGTAATATACGACCCCCTTCTTAGAAGGAGGCCGGGGTTCCGGTCATTCCGGCCGGACCGCGTATTGTAAGGTACGATCCGGACGAGAATAAGCGTCACCCTCTGCCGCGGCTGGTCCGCACACGCGGACTTAACAACCGCTCAATTATCATAATGGATTGTCGGTTTCCTGCCGTAAGAAACCTTAATTACTATAACCGTAAGTATAGTAATGGCTCACGGGGGATAACTACACCGAAGTGCGTCATCTTAAAGCGTCGCGGACGCCGGACGAGTCACGCGGACGAACCGCGGACGTCAGTCCTAACGTGCGGACAATATCCCCGCGTCCAGAGCCAGCTCCCCAAATCCGTGGGAAGGCGCTCCTCCCGTAGCGGACGCAAATCCCAACCTCAGTCTGGCCACATAAGAGGTTGTCCCGGGACCAGGGGTGTCCGGCCGGATCAGTAAATTCGTCCGGCCAGCGTAACCGTTGTGCGGATTACGCCGGACAGCCGTCCACAAGGTGCGGACAGGCCATCCGCACGTCCCTGGCGCTGGAAACTACGGGAGGGCGGATGCGGAGCGGCGGCGTTACGACATGAAAGTATCCGCGGACCTCAACTCCGAAGATAGCCACAAAGTAGCCACCCGCGGAGGTAAGTCGTGCGGACTCTCACGGAACGACCTAAAGCCCGTCCTTGGTGTGATAGACGGGTACCACAGACGCATCCGCATGGGCGGAAGGTTATTCCCACCCATACCGGGCTGGCGCACGTGGTTTCCGGCGTGGCCGCCCGTCATCCGCAGGTACTGGAGGGAGTGGGGGTACCTGTGGATCGCCGTCATCTGGCTGATAGCCACCCAGTCCATCATCTGACGGGTCAGAGAGGTCCGGGAGGCCCACCATACGGCGCACACGCTCGTCCGGAGTCCGCGGATGCTGACCGGACGGATCCTATACGGGAGCATCATCCGGTTCTGCATCTTGAACGAGCGGATCCATGACAAGCGGGCCCTCGTACTTCTTCAGATTATCGATATGGACAACCAGAACCCTGTCCGGATCGGAATCCCTCCGGATCCGGTAGTCCACATCTGTCACCTGTTTCAGTACCGTAAACGGGCCTATCCACGGCTTAGCAAATTTATTACCTTGCTTAAGCGGCGGATAATAGTAGCGCACCTTGTCGCCTTCCGCAAAAGCTGGCCTACCCTTAGCATGGGCGTCATAGCCTCGTTTCTGCCGGATGGCAGACTTGTCCAGGCGCGCGCGCGCGAAATCATGGGCGTTCGCCAGGGCGCGGCGAATCCACTCCACGTACTCCGGACCGCACTGGGGTACTGCGCCGGTCTCTGCCGCAGTTGGATACATAATATCCACGGGCAAATTTAGCTCCCGGCCGTACAACATCGCATGCGGAGTAACTCCGGTCGAAGAGTGGACCGACAACCTGTACGCCATTAAGACATACGGGAGGTGGTCATCCCAATCATTCGCACGATCGTTCACAAAGGCCGCCAGCATGTTGAGGACCGATCGATTAAAGCGTTCGACCTGGCCATCAGACTGGGGCCTGTAGGGGGTGGTCCGCACCTTGGTACTGCCTAGCATCTGTGCTAGGTTTCGGAACAGGTTGCTCTCAAATTGCGTGCCCTGATCCGAATGTACCTGTTTAGGTACCCCATGGTACACCACCCATCTATTTACCAACAACCGAGCTACCTCGTCCGCAGTCTGGCGGCGCAGTGGGTAGGCGTCGGTATACTTGGTAAAATAGTCAGAAATCACCAGGATGTACTGGAAACCGCGCGGGGTGACCCGGTGGGTATCCAGTATATCCAAAGCTATCCGATCGAACGGCACGCCCGCCTTAACCGTGGTTAAGGGGTGGCGGCCAGGAGTCGGAACTCCCTTGCGAGCTTGACACCGAGGGCAGGCTGCGCACCACCGTTGCACGTCCAAGCCGCTACCAGGCCAATGAAAGCGCTGTTGTAGCCTATGGACGGTCCTCCGGATTCCCAAGTGACCGGTCACCCGGAGGTCATGCAACTGGTGGAGTACTTCTTTCCGCAGCTCCGCCGGAAGCACCAACTGCCATATGGGAGGCAGTGGGGTCGGTGGCTCATAGCGCCGGTATAAGAGGCCATCCCTCAAGGAGAGTCTTTCCCACTGGGATACTAGAGACAAAGTCTCCTCCCTGTAGGTCTTCCGCTCATCCTTCGAGGGCTTCTGGCCGGCCTCAAGGGCTGTTATTACCGGTGCCAGAGCTCTGTCAGCTCTTTGCGTCGCAGCTATCTGCGCCGGAGAGTAGCCACCCAAGTAATTAGGCTCCTCATCCGTCGCGTCCGGCTGCGCCGCAGCGGCCATCACCACATGGGGCAAGGACCGCTCATACTCAGACTCTCCAGAGGACGAAGGTACCCACGAGGAGTACACCGCCGGACTCGAGGAGGACTCGCTGGAGCTGAGCCGCACCTCCGCTTCATATGCGGGACGCCCTCGCCGATAACGGTGGGTCCGCGCGCGGAGATTAGCCCTAAACGCTCCGGCCGCCGTGTTGTTATAGGGGGCGGCGGCCTGCGGTCTCCCCGGAACGTCCAATTCCGAGTCTGAGGACGAATCCGCGGCTTGCTGGAATGGCGCCATCCCTGCACAACCCGGATTCTTGCACTTATGACAACGGGACAGGCCGTCCGCGTTGCAGTGCAACTTACCAGCGCGATTAGTCTACTGTATTTAGGGTTTGGGGTAGACATTTGGGTGTCAAAGCTGAATTTTTGCACAGTGACTCTGGAGACCATATAGATAACCCACAAAAAAGTCCCCATCAATCCCATGGGGGGTTTTCCCAAAAATCCAAGATGGCTGCCATTTATACGCAAAATAGCTTAAAATTGAACTAGCGAGTTATCTACTGCACCTACGTTGGTGATTTTAGTGTCTACCCCCATGTTTTCTGACCCAAGGAATCTGATGGTGATATTGCTGAGTCTTTGTGACAGTTGGTTGTTTCAAAATCCAATATGGCTGCCACGAAACCCCGGGAAATTCGCTAAATCACGTTTCCAGCTATATTTCAGCGGCTATGGCAGATAGGAGCAAAATTTTGGTGTCCACTCCCACGTTTTCTGACCTAAGGATTCCATTGTTGATAATGCTGAGTCTATGTGACTGTTGGTTGTTTCAAAATCCAAAATGGCTGCCACAAAAACCCGGTAAATTCGTAAAATCACGTTTCCAGCTATATTTCAGCTGCTATGGCAGATAGAAGCAAAATTTTGATGTCTACCCCCCACGTTTTCTGACCTAAGGAATCAAATTGTGATAATGTTGAGTCTGTGACTGTTGGTTGTTTCAAAATCCAGAATGGCCACAACAAAACCCCGGAGAATTCGAAAAATCATGTTTCCAGCTATATTCCAGCTTCTATGGCAGATTGAGGCAACATTTTGGTGTCTACCCCCATATTTTCTGCGCCAAGGAATACAGTGGTGATAATGTCGTGTCTCTGTAACTGTTGGTTGCCACAGAAATGAATATGGCTGCCATCAAAATCTGTGAAAATATTTTTTCACAAACCCCGTTTCGACTATATATCAGCTTCTGTGGCAGATAAAAGATTTTGGTGTCTATATCTATGTTTTACCTAGTGAAAGAAATACGAGCACCAGTGGACCCATATTCAACTTACAAGTTAAAAATGCCACTTAATCTCTGTAAACCCATAAATTGAAGTTTAGAACCAACACAGACATTGGCTTACTACAGTTTATTGATGTGACATAATGACAATCACAGTGCCGAATTGCAGGAATGTGGAGAGACTGCATCTTAGCAGAGCCATTTTCTCAAGAGAGACAACTCAGTTTTTCATGACTGAAAGTAGCAATCATCTGTTCGGTAGTAGTTTGGAATAAGTCCACAATTTTGATGAATAGTTGCTGGTCACGATGCAATGGTTTTTGATTTACAAAGAGGCTTCGTTTCGAATGACAACCACAGCTGTGTGAATGGTGTCTGCTCAGCACAGCAAAGAGTTTTGATGATCCATTGTCATATTCACAAACAGGGAGAGTAGATTATTGCTTATTTATGAGAGGCAAAGCATGTCAAAATTCTTGATGGAGCATGCTTACATGTGCTTCTAAAGCAGATCAATGCACGACAAGAACTCCTCCACAATGGATCTCAGCTCATCCACATCCACAACTCTCACCCACAAAGATACCGTAAGCAAGTGGCTCTGCTGAGATCCCTTCAACAACCCGCGTGTTCCTTAAGTTCAGTTTTGGTATGGCAAATAGTTTGAGCCCATTGATTTCAGAGGGGAACTATGGGCTTGAAATCTCCTAAATGTCGGCTAGGACATCGTGCTGCTGTTCCAAAGGGATTGCTCGAATTGATCTACTATGATTTTCAAGCAACTTGCTGGCTTAGAATGTCTGGACATGGTGGGTTTAAGCTGTACAACTGCGCCAGATCACAGATGTGACAGACTGACCAAACATTCTACTTGCACATGAAATGAACCTTAAATTAACTGCTCATATACTGCACACGTGTTGATTATTCATATTGCAAATGTGCTTATATATATGATACATCATGACATATACTCCAGTTTATGGATACATTCAATACATTGTACATGGTAGCCATATTGAATCTATAAAAGTTATAAGTTGTACTTATATATTAGGGGTCCGCGGTTGCCTTCCTCGAATTCCTTGGGTCACAAAACCAGGATGTGGACACCAAAATCTATTTGTTTGTCATACATGTACACGTAGAAGCTGACTAAATCTCGATGGATTATATTGTTGATATAAAATAATAGCTACATGTAGTTCGTTAAATTTCACCTTCAGCTATATTGATGGTGTCATATCATGGAATTACCCTAGATTTGGTGAATACCTACATCAGATATATCCAGACGGATTGAAAAGCAAACAAATTATTGATTCTTCAATATCAACTTCTTACCTAGACATTTTCACAATGTACAATGTTATATGACAAACGTGACGAATCTGGTTTTCCTCTTATCAATATCCATGTCTTGAGAAGCAATATCGCAACTTTACCAGCCTATGGCGTCTGAATATGTGTCTCGCAGTTTTCCAGCTTTGCCAGATGAATACATTTTACCAGGAACTCATAGCCGACAGGTTTCGACTTCCAAACTGCTCTAACATGATTGTATAATGTTTAGACTTTAAAATATTTTATGGTAGGCATGGTTGACAGTTAGTTAAAACCTCTCACATACATGTACATGTATAATGGTATATATTTTCCCATCATTGTGAGTTTGTGGTAATATTTGCATCTAGATTCACAAGTGTGGATATCAAAGCAAATGCCACTGGCGGGGCAAGAGATGCTCACTATTCCGGAGCACTTGATCTCACACTCAATTGCTTGGGTATATGTGATGTTTACGTGGCTACGACTTTGTGACTGATAGTAGCATCTGGATTTTACCACTTACATGTATTTTGATTGGATGGATTGTCCTTGGTCCTCCGATATGAATTTATATGTTTGTTGATATATCTATTCGTGTTCATCTAGCCAGAAACCTGGATTTGAGGTTTCGATTGCACTGGACCTTGATACTACAACGCGTCCCAGAGACTATTACTACCGTTCCAACATTACAATTGGACTCCATGGGTGAGATAACATGGGGTAAACACCAAAATCTTTCTTTGCTCTGCCAGAGAAGCTTACATAATCGAAATTTAATTTTGCGAATTTCACAGGTTTTGATCACAATCATATTGAATTCTGAGGCCACTATTAGTGACAGAGACTCAGCAATATCTTTAGAATATCCTCTGATCAGAACACACGGGGGTAGACACCAAAACGTATGCCAGATCACTAGCTGAAATATTGCAAGAAAACGTAATTTTGCAAATTTCACTGATATTGATGGCAGCCATTTTGAATTCCGAGGCAATTAGCAGTCACACAGACCCAGCATTATCACCAGTGGATTCCTTATGTAAGAAAACGTGGGGGTAGACACCAAAACTTTGCCTCTATTAGCCATAGCAGCTGAAATATAGCTGAAAACGTGATTTTACGAATTTCTCGGGTTTTCGTGGCAGCCATATCAGAATTTGAAACAACCAACCATCACAGAGACCCAGCAATATCACCATCAGATTCCTTGGGTCAGAAAACATGGGGGTAGGCACTGGAATCACCAACGTAGGTGCAGTAGGTAACTCGCTAGGTCAATTTTAAGTCATTTCCGTATAAATGGCGGCCATCTTGGATTTTTGGGAAAACCCCCCATGGGATTGATGGGGACTTTTTTGTGGGTTATCTATATGGTCTCCAGAGTCACTGTGCTGAAATTCAGCTTTGACACCCAAATGTCTACCTTATGGGCTTTTTGGACCTAATTTTGGTAGACTAGATGCTCTATCTGCATGTCATACTCCTGGCGAGCCACCGCGCCACCAAGCCATCGGCCTCACTATAGTTGAGGAGCCATCTCAGCGAACTATGATCAGTCCGCAAGCGGAAATGGCGTCCCAACAAATAGTGCCGGAAACGCTTGGTCATCGTAACCACCGCGAGCAACTCGCGATGAGTGGTACAGTAGTTCATTTGAGAGCGGCTCAAGGCCACACTCGCATAAGCTACTACCCGCCCTTGCCCGTCCACGATCTGCGAGAGGACACCGCCGAGTGCGAAGTTACTCGCGTCAGTGTCCAGGATGAACTCGCAGTCCGGACGAGGGTGCCGCAGCACCGGGGCCGCTACCAAGGCCTGCCGGAGTCCCGAGAAGGCGTCAGCCTGCTCGGCGGACCAAACAAAATCGGCGCCCTTTTCCGTGAGGATAGTAAGGGGACGCCCAATCTCCGCAAAGCCGCGAATAAACCTGCGGTGGTAGCTCGCTAAGCCCAAGAAGGACCTCACGTCCGCCACGTTACAGGGCGGAGGCCATTTCTGCACGGCCGCCACCTTTGCGGGGTCTGGTCTCACTCCGGTGCCCGTTACCATGAATCCCAAGTACAGGATGTCCTCCGCGAATAGCTCGCACTTACTTGGCTTCAATTTAAGCCCTGCTCCGCGGATGCGATGGAGCACCATCTGGAGGTTGGTGAGGGTTTCCTCGAACGACCGGCCATACACGACGACATCGTCGATGTAGACCATACATCGCTTCCAGAGGAACCCTTTAAGTACCATCTCCATGAGGCGCTCGAACGTCGCTGGTGCGTTACAGAGCCCGAACGGCATTACCTTGAATTGGTAGAGCCCGTTCTTGGTAACGAAGGCAGTCTTCGCCCGATCACTCTCCTCCATCTCCACCTGCCAATACCCGGAAGCCAGATCCAGAGCACAGAAATAGTGCGACCCGGCCAGGGCATCGAAGGTATCCTCAATGTGCGGGAGAGGATATGAGTCCTTCCGTGTGGCATCGTTGAGTTTCCGACAGTCCACGCAGAACCTCCACGAGCCGTCCTTCTTCTTCACCATAACGACCGGACTGGCCCAAGGGCTGTCACTGGGTTCGATGATGTCCAAGTCGAGCATCTTTTGCACCTCCTGGTCTATGACCTCTTGGTGCACTATTGCTGCCCGACGAAGACGCTGCTTGAGAGGACGCTCGTCCACGAGGTCGATGCGGTGTTTGGCGACGTCAGTCTTGCCAACCGCACCATCAGGACCCATGAACACATCCGCATACTGCCGCAGCAGTTTGCGGAGCGCTTGGCGCTGCTCTTCATCCAACCGGTCCTTCGGAACCCGAGATTCCAAATGGTCCGGCAGGGTGAACGAGTCATCTCCGGCGGCCGCCGCCGCGCACGCAGCGCGACACACAGGATCGTCGGGGAGGACACGACTTGAGGACGCGGGAATAGCAGTAGCTGCTATGCATCCGCGCTTCAGTACAATCGGAGCATCCGTAGGATTCACCACGAGGATGGGCATCGCGCGGGGGTTGGACATGACCAAGGCCCCACCCAGCACGAGCCCAGTTCCTGCAGCGAAACTGCTCACGGGTTGCACTATACACGGTCGACCATCGAGGGGCATGCGGGGACGACGCGGCCTCGCCTCGATGATCATCTCACTCATCGGTGGCACTACTACAGTGCGCGATGCCCGCATTTGGAATGAATGCATCGGGCCCGAGCGGAAGAGGAAGTGTGTGTCCTCTCCCATCCGGAATTCGCCAGCACTAAAGTTGGCGGTCACCCGGTGGACCCGTAGAAAGTTCATCCCAATAATCCCGGCCGCTCCGATATCCGCCACGATCGCCTCTGTCAGATACACCTTGTCCCCAAGGGTAATAGGCAGATCGATGATGCCATGGATACGATGCGGTTGTCTCCCGCTCCGTAGAGCTTGTACGGTCCAGGATCCCGCAACTCGAGGTTGCGGAGCGCGGGCTCCTTCTTAAACGTTCCGGCGGCCACGAGGGTCACCACCGAGCCAGAGTCTACGAGGAACCGGACCGGCTCCCGTCTGAAGGACAGGGGCAGGTACCAGCAGGGGTCCCTCACCAGCGCGCAGGTAGGGCGATACCTTTCGCATGCGCTGGGCTCATCTACGGAGTCCTCGCCATCCGCCTCAGCCGCGGAGGAGCTAGACTGATCTCCAAGGACTACTTCCGGAGAAGTCATATCTACTTGGGGTTCGTCCTGCTCATCAGCGGGTGGGGCGGCATCTTTTGCCACCGAACAACTATCCCCGGATGTAGTGTTGGTCGCCACCACGTCCGGATCTAGTTTCCCTGTCGCGGGTTCCGGCCCTGCTGTCCCGGAGGACCAGACCGGAAGGAACTCCTCCGTTGCGGGACAGGGAAGGCTCCCTGGTATCCGCGCGACCGCAGGCGTTCCAACAACTCCGGACACTTCAGCCAAAAGTGTCCCTGCTTTCCGCAGAAGTAACAGGGACGGTTCTGAGCTGGTCCGGAGGTGAACGCGCAACATTCTGCGGGTCCTGGAGCTTCGATCCCGGCGCAGTGCGCAATCATCTGCGCGGCGCCGAGGTCGTATTCCTCGATGTCGCACTCGTTCGAGGACGAGCACGGCGCGGCGACTGGTGCCGCATGTGCGGGCGCCCCTGTAGAGGGTGCCGGCGCACTAACCCACTGCGGGGTACGTTCCCTGGCGGGTTCCCGGACGACCGGGTCCTGCCACGGGGTTACCTGCGATGCCTTAGCCGGAGGAGGAGTCGCCGCCTGCGCGGGTACAGCCGAGGCCGGAGCCGGGGCCGGAGGCAACTGTCTAGGGCGGACAGCCACCTCAAGCGCAAGCGCGGAGTCTATTGCCTCCTCCATCGATCGTTTTTCATGGGTGGCCAGCCCGTAAGCTAAGTGGTAAGGCTGGCCATCGATGAACTGATCGATCAGCATCGTCTCGAACCGTCTGGAGTCCATGTCCGGAAAAGCTCTCCGGCCGAGTATGCGTAGGTTGAACGCATAGTCTGTCACGGACTCAGTCGGTTGGCGGGTACGCGCCTTGAACTCTCGTTCAGACTGCCGCCGATTGGTCGTCGGCGTGAACAGCAGGCGAAGTTGACGAGCAACCTCGCCGAACGTCACTGTTCCCACCGGCAGACACGGCATCACGCGGAGAGCTTTTCCTTCCAAGCTCCCCGCGAGGACATGTCCAGCTTCATGCTGGGACCATCCTTCGTACACGACGGTACGCCATACCTGGAGCGAAGAGCGGTCGGGCCCGTCATCGCGTTTGTTACGCGCCCGACGTGCGGTCCCGGCTCCGGGGTCGTCCGTGTACAGCGGCAAGTTCTGCGAGCTGCCCGTGCCGGCGGCAGAGTCTGCCGGAGCAAACATCGACGCCGCGGACATAGGAGCAGGGAAGCTCACGTTTGCCGCCGGGGTCATTCCCGCTAAAAACCCACTCTGGCTAGGTGCGGGCGGGGCTCCCATCGAACCTACTGGGTAGGCTCCAGAAGGGGCGGCAAAGCTTGGGGCCGAAGCCGCCTGTTGCCACTGCCCGTCCGACACACTGTACGTGCCAGGGTAAGTTGACCACGCGGCTTGCGCTCCAACCGTCGGAACGGTCGACGCGGTTGCCAACGTGGTGCCTCCGAGCCGCGGTGCAGGCGCGGGTCCCATTTCGGGGGCCACTGGCGCCTGCGGACTCGGCAGGACTTGGGGAGGGGCTACTGGCCCAGACATCCCCGGACTAAGAATGGCCGACGGGTCGACGCTCGGAGGCGGCTGATTCCGCTTGAACAGTACAAGCGCCTCGGATATCAGCCACCTCTCCCTCTCCGTCAAAGGCCCCGAGTTGCCTTGTGACAGCGGAGAGGGGGAGCGGTTCTGCCGGTCTGATCGTCCCTGATGGGGTGACCGGGCGCGGTCATAGCGCCCTAGAGGAGCCAGCTCACTCAGAGTGTGGGTGAGCTGGTCCATCCCGCCTGACGCGGACTGCCTGGATTCCCTGCCGGGAGCCCTCGCGGGAGCTCTCCCGGCTGGAGGTGGCATCCAGAACTGCTGGTCCGCTTGCCCGGAGGTACTCGGGCCGGCTACCACTCGATCCCGGACATCCGGAGATGTCCCCTGGAAGAGCGTCGCCTGCCACGTCTGCCGTCCGGACTTAGGCGGGCGCGGGGTAGCGCCGTTGCCAGCTCCACCTACCGCGCCTACCGGATCAGGGCCAGGCCCTGATAGCAATCCCTGTTGCTGCCCCTCAGGGCGCGACTCGTCATCCGGAGACGGAGCCAGGGACGCCGGGGTCGATTCCGCGGACGGGGTCTTGTCCACGGAGGTCTCCGCACGTTCCTTCCTACCGCCGGAGTCATCCGAAGAATCCTCACGGCGGCCGTCGCTTGACCGGGTACGGTCCGCGACGTTTCCACCCGTTTCCCCCCCCCCTTGGGTTCATTAGCCTTATTCTCGGCTTTGTCTCTTTCCTTCATTTTTACAAGATGTCCTTGAGGAGCGGGCGATCCCCAGGGACGAAGGAGGCTACAACACTGTGACGGTAGGCTGCGATGGAACACTGTCGGACTGATCCTGGTCACGGCACCAATGTAAAGTTATTGACTACCGTCCGCTCTTCGGGGTCCTCGAGGATAGTCCTCTCTCATCCGAGTCCTTGCGGACGCGCATCCGCTATTCCGGATCCTTGCGGCGGGGCCGCTCACCGGAGGTCGCTGCGGACACGGTAACTACTTCAGCATTAACGGTAACCAGGTAACAGCCCACCCGACACTCCCAGGCCTACGGACACCGTTCAGAAACTGGTTCATCACCACGGTGTTAACTGGCGGGGCCTGGCGAGCCGCGGTCTGCCTCGGGGACGGAACCCCGTACAGTCCGACATGCTAGCCAGAGCCTATGTCACACGTCCCGGGAAGGGAGAGAACTGGCGATCCACAGGGCTTGCGCCCCCGAGTCAGCAACTTGTCTCTCCCAGCCCGGGCCTCCCCATGGAAATCGTCCCCAGGGCTCTAGGAGCCCTCTACTCAGAACCAGGGAACGCAAAGCTCATGGCGAACCTTGCGTGCGTCCTAGTTACTCTCTCTCGGACAATCTCCTCGATCGAGTCGCTTCCAGTGTATATATAATACACCACAAGCTGTAGGGCGCACGCGAGGTCTAATCGATCCATTGTTATAGTTTACTGGAGCGTAAATTGCAATGCGTCGCCGTGGCAACGCACGCTCGAACGGAGCGTGTCAAAACAAGGCCAAGTACGAAAAGGCCACATAAATGGCATTTATGTTTACAATCACCTGCCGCATGCTTAGGGCAAAATCGCCACAATAACTTTCCATATGAACGTGTCAATATCTAAGTTATCTTTGAAGTATTCTGGCGGTAATGATAAAGAGAGCTGTAGTATATAGTGGATCACAGTGCCTCCAATTTCTAAGTCCAATAGAATGTTTTTCAACGAAAATAAAAATGTTTTAATCAGAAAATGACTTGAAAACAAACACAGCTACTTGATTTCAGACAACAGCAACAATATTTCCACGACCCATCTGCAAAAAATGGCAGCCATGCACAGACTAGCAAATCAGGGACAACGAAGAAAATCAGCCCAAGGGTTAAGAAAGGTTACCGGACAATAATATTTTAAATATTACCCTTTTGTCCCGTGACCTTGAAAATAAGGTCATTTGTAAATTCGAGGTCACGAGATTTTCTGCATATACCATTTGGAGTTTGACCACAATTGATTCCTAAGTTGTAAAGTCGATAATAAGCGAGATATTAGCCATTTTGTTTTGTGACCTTGAAAATTAGGTCAAAGGTCCAGTTCAAGGTCATCACAATGTTCAGAATATATCAATTTCAATATGTTCACAACTGATTGCTAAGCTGTAAAGTCTATAATAAGCTAGATATTAGCCAATGTTCAGAATATATCATTTTCTATATGTTCACAATTGATTGCTAAGCTGTAAAGTCGATAATAAGCGAGATATCAGCCAATGTTCAGAATATATCATTCTCTATATGTTCACAATTGATCCCTAAGCTGTAAAGTCGATAATAAGCGACATATTAGACATTTTGTGCTCATGACCTCGAGAATGAGGTCAGACGTCAAGTTCAAGGTCATCAAAATATTCAGCATATATCGTTTCCCAAATGTTCGCAATTGATTCCTAAGCTGTAAAGTCGATAATTAGCGAGATATTAGCCATTTTGCTCTCTGACCTTGGAAATGAGGTCAAAGGTCAAATTCAAGGTCATGGGAATATCCAGGATATATCATTTCCTATATGTCCACAATTGATTCCTAGGCTGTAAAGTCGATAATAAGTGAGATATTAGCCATTTTGTCGTATGACCTTGAAAATTGGGTCAAAGGTCAAATTCAAGGTCGTGAGAATATTCAGCATATATCATTTGCTATATGTCCACAATTGATTCCTAATCTCTAATCTCAATATCAAGTGAGATATTAGCAATAATGTGTCCCATTATAAAGCATAGGAGAATTTAACATGGGAACGTGCCATTTGGGACCCGTCGAAAAAATCAGAATGGCTGCCACACGCAGACTGTCAATTCAAGGCCAACGAAACTTATACACATCACAGAGGTATATGAGGGGAATCTTTTGAAACAAAAATCAAAACAGTTTTTGAGAAAATGACCGCCAAAGTCAGAAATTGGCCGTTTCACGTCAAAAATGGCTGCCTTTTTGAAAAAAAAAAATACCTCTTGAAATATTTTTAGGTATTTTTGTACAAAATTTCAGAAAGATCCAATTGTAAACTTTAAAGGTAAAAATGTGGACGGACGCCGACGTCGACGACGAACGACGGACGCAACACCATGCCAATAGGTTATGAGACCATAGGTCCGGTAACCTAAAAAATTAGTCCAAAGGCTAAGACAGGTTACCACACAATATATATTTCAGATATCAGCGATTTTGCGCCGTGACCTTGATAATAAGGTCATTGGTCAAGTCAAGGCCATGAGGATATTCAGCATATTAGTATATCATTTCTAGTATGTCCACTAGTATTGATTCCTAAATTGTAAAGTCGATAATATGCGAGATATTTGTCATTATGTGCTCTGACCTTGAAAATGAGGTCATAGATCAAAACTCAGCAGATATAATTTCCTGTGTGTTCACTACGGATGCCTAAGCTGAAAAGTCGATAATAAGCGAGATATTAGTCATTTTGTGCTCTGACCTTGAAAAAAGGTCAAAAGTCAAGTTTAAGGTAATGAGAATATTCAGCATATATAATTTCATATATGTTCGCCATTGATTCCTAAGCTGTAAAGTTGATAATTAGCGAGATATTAACCATTTTGTTCTCTGACCTTGAAAATTAGGTCAAAGGTCAAGTTCAAGGTCATGAGAATATTCAGGATATATCATTTCATATATGTTCGCCATTGATACCTAAGCTGTAAAGTTGATAATTAGCGAGACATTAACCATTTTGTTCTCAGACCTTGAAAATGAGGTCTAAGGTCAAATTCAAGGTCACCAAAATATTCAGAATATATCATTTTTCTATAGGTTCACTATGGATTCCTAAGCTGTATAGTTGATAATTAGCGAGATTTTAGCCATGTTGTGCTCTGACCTATAAAATAAGGTCAAGGGTCAAGTTCAAGGTCATGGTAATATCCAGCATATATCATTTCCTTTATATGTCCACAATTGATTCCTAGGCTGTAAGGTCGATAATAAGTGAGATATTAGCCATTTTGTCCTGTGACCTTGAAAATTGGGTCAAAGGTCAAATTCAAGGTCGTGAGAATATTCAGCATTTATAATTTCCTATATGTCCACAATGGATTCCTAATCTCTAATCTCATTATTATGTGAGATATTAGCAATAATGTGCCCCCATTACATAGCATAGGAGAATTTAACATGGCAAAAGTCCCATTTGGGCCAAGTTTGGGCCAAAATGGCCAACTTCGAGTGATTCAAGGGTAACGAAACTTGTACACGTCACAGGGGCACTTATAAGGATTGCTATGCATCAATAAGAAAAAAAGGTTTCTGATTAGATTTCGAGGAAATGGCCGCCAAAGTTCAAAATCAGGAAATTTTCGTCGAAAATGGCCGCCATTTTGAAAAAATGCGAAAATCAAAAAACTAAAAAGCCTTTCTTGGAAATATTTTCAGGTATTTTTGTGCAAAATTTCAGAAGGATTCGATTGTAAACTTCAATATAAAAATGTGAACGGACGGACGGACGACAGACGACGGACGCAACGCCATGCTAATGAGTAATCGGACCAAAGGTCCGGTAGCTTGAAAACCTATACACTTCAGGAGGGTACCCATGGATGATTCAATGTATTAATTCAATTTAACAAAGTCGCCATATAAATCGTCATAAGACTTCCCATTTTAATGTGACAATATCTAAGATCTAATTTTTAAAATTCTAGAGATAATGATAAAGCAAACTTCATCATAACGGTGAAAAAAGATGACTAAACCCGTTATGAAGTGACTAAACTCTTCTATGTCAAACAACTTTTTTTCAAAGGCGAAACAATATTTCTAGATGGTAAATGGCCTAAAATACATAGTAACTTCATTTCAGATGAAGAAATGTTTTCTTTGCTGACTCGTCGGAAAATCAATATGGCCGTCACATGCAGACCGAAGATTCATTGGCTATCAAAGTCTATAATTGGTAAACCAATGTACATGTATGTTAAATCCATAAAGACGATTTCTTAATAATAGTAGCAAGTTCATTATATATATATATGTAGAGTCACCACAATAATGAATTGAGGCGCGTCATTGCCAATACAAAAATTAGCCCAAGGGCTAAGATAGGTTACCGGACAATATATAATACCTATTTTCTCCCGTGGCCTTGAAAATAAGGTCACGATCAAATTTAAAGTCAAGAGAGTATTCTGCATATGTGATTTCCTATACGTTCACAACTGCTTACTAAGCTGTAAATTCAGTAATAAGACAGATATTAGTCATTATGCATGTGACCTTGAAAATGAAATCGAAAGTCAAATTAATGGTCATCAGAATATTCAGCATATATTATTTGCTGTATGTCCACAACAGAATTCTAAGCTGTGAATTTGATATTAAACAAGATATCGGTTGAGTTGTCCTGTGAGACCTTGAAAATGAGGTCAAAGGTCAAATTCAAGGCATATATCATTTCTTATCTGTCCACAATTGATTCTCAAGTTGTAAAGCCGATAATAAGCGATATATTAGTCATTTTGTTCAATGACTTTGAAAATGAGCATATACCATTTCTAGTACGTCCACAATCGATTCCTAAGCCGTTAAGTCCATAATAAGTGAGATATTAACCATTTTGTGATCTGACTGTGAAAATAGGTTCAAGTGTCAAATTCAGGATCATCAGAAAATTCAGCATATATCATTCCCAATATGTTCACTAAGAATTACTGAGATGTAACATGTGTAAAGACGATAATAAGCCAGATACTAGCCTTTTTGTTCTCTGACCTTGAAAACGAGGACAAACATCAAATTCAAGGTCACAACAATATTCAGCATATCATATCCTATATGTAAAGTCGATAATAAGCGAGATATTAACCATTTTGTTCTCTGACCTTGAAAATTATGTCTAAGGTCAAATTCAAGGTCATGACAATATTCAGAATATATCATTTCCTATATGTTCACAATTGATTCCTAAGCTGTAAAGTCGATAATAAGCGAGATATTAGCCATTTCGTCCTGTGACCTTGAAAATTAGGTCAGAAGTCAAATTTAAAGTCACGACAATATTCATAATATATCATTTCCTATATTTTCACAATTGATTCCTAGGCTATAAAGTCGATAATAAGCGAGATATTAGCCATTTTGTCCTGTGACCTTGAAAATTAGGTCAAAGGTCAAATTCAAGGTCGTGAGAATATTCACCATATATCATTTCCTATATGTCCACAAATGATTCCTACTCTCTAATCTCAATATTTAGTGAGATATTTGAAAAAATGTCCTCCATTATAAAGCATAGGAGAATTTAACATAGAAAGTCCCATTAGGGCCGAATTTGAGCTCAAAATGGCCCACTTCGAGCGATTCAAGGGCAACGAAACTTATACATGTCACAGGGGTACCTGTGAGGAGTGTTATGCATTGATAAGAAAAAAGTTACTGAACAGATTTTGAGAAAACGTCCTTCCAAGTCCAAAAGTGGCCGTTTTTCGTAAAAAATTCCCGCCATTTCAGAAAAGTTGTGAAAATCAAAAAAACTAAAAAATACTTCCCTTTCGAAATATTTTTAGGCATTTCTGTGCAAAATTTCAGAAAGATTCGATCGTAAACTTTAAAGATGAAAATGTAGACGGACGACGACGGACGACGACGACGGATGACGGACGACGGACGCAACGCCACGGCAATAGGTCATCGGACCATGGTACGGTTACCTAAATAGGCCCCTAGTTACCAACCTCTGATGAGCGGGTTCGGTGGATGGATAATTTGCATCAACAACAAGACTTCGTTGAACTTCTTTTTGGGAAGAGTGATCTCCCCTGCATCTCTCTCCTTGAAATCACCCTCGAGCATTCTCTTCATGACCGGTGACCACAAGGAGACTATCACCCTGTTCACGTGAATCTTGTGCCCCTCCACGATAAAAATCAAGTCGCTCATATTCCAGGGCTTGGTTAGATTCATAGTTGATACGACGGGATTGATTCGATTCTGCAACAAAAAATAGATTCGAATCACAAGTTTGCGCCAAATACGCCATTCATAAGCGATGGCATAAGTTCCAGTCGACGTACTATTGTCTGACACGCCAAATGAATGTGTGGGACCACAAAACGTGAAGTGTCCCAAAATGTAAAGTGAAGCAAACCATAAAGTGCTGATGCAAATCATGAAGCAGAGTATCAAAATATAAAGTAGAAAAACAGCGTTAAATCGTAAAAGTGGGATCTCAAACGTAAATCATGAATACATATGGTTGAATCTGAAACAATTGAAGTAAATTGGTCAGTGGCAGCGCAACCATCGTTGTTGTTGTTGTTGTTGATTTGGAGATTCCTCCCCGTTGGGAGCACCGTGTGGAGCTGTATAGCCCAGTTCACATAAAATCAGTCTTGGCAGTAGGGTAAAAGCGTCTAAAAACATCTAAAAGCATGCTAAAAGCAGAATGTACAGAGTTGTGGTGCTAAGATTTGTGAGATCCCTGCTTCCTCGATCGCCTCGACTGAGACTCCGCAGAGTCCAGGAGCTTCCATCGTAACAGGTGCAGGTGGTAGATCCAGTTTCTGGAGATGGCCTCGACCCGATCAGTGGCAGATGTGTCCATGGCAGTGCAGCAGTGAGAGATGTCAAGCACAGACTGGAGCTGGTCCGCATCAGACATGTCAGTCCACCAGAGGCCCATGACGGTGACAGCAGCTTCCATCTCTCTGATGTGTATGGCACGTGCATCATGGAGCGCAGGGCATCTGAGAATGAAGTGGAGTCTATCTTCGGGTTCGGTGTCACAGAGTTGACAGACGGAAGACATGAGTGAGAATCCTTTATCACCGAAGTAGCAAGATCACCGAAGTAGGTAGCCCAACCCTCTCGAACTTCCTCGTCACCTTGGTAGATAGTGTCACCAAAGTGCAGCTCATTGGCGGGACAGGTGGTGTTGCTTCTCTGTCGATTGATCAAAGTGTAGAAGGTTTTCTGATCACCTACAGTGGCTTCTTGAATGAGAGTGACGAGGTCCTTTCTCTGCACGGCTCTGTGCTGTCTTTGGATTCATCGTAAATCCTTCTTTAGGTGCATTATCTTATCTTTAAGGTAGTGCTCGCCAGGGCGGCCCAGTTCTTTCCATTCCCAGAAGCATCTCTTGACTTCCTGATGGAGTGTGACGAATTCTGATGGCTGCTTCTTCATGCAGGATTGCGACAGACGACGTTGTGGGATCACACGTTGCTCTACAGTTTTGAGGACTTGCACCAGATCCAATGCAGCTCTCTCTATGCTCCAGCCACTGGAGGCCTCTGGGGGAGTAAGTCTGACTACTTCCTGTTCCACAGACTTCGAGTACTCATTGACATCAGCACGAGACCAGTTGGGTCGGGGGGCTGCGGAGGCACCTGCCGGTTTGGTGGTAGTTTGTGCAGTCGACAGAGTACGATCTGTTGTGGCTATGATGGGTACGTGGTCAGAAGCATTCAGGGTGCAATCAGGGATCACAATATCAGTGATGACTTTAGAAAAGGCATGTGTGAGGACATAGTCAATCAAGCTGGAAGCTCTACCGTGGGGTCTGAATGTGTGCTCACGAGGGTATGGGACTGCTGTCGGGAGACCAAAGCTTGTGTTCTGACAGAGTCTGGCCAGGTGGGGGTCCAGAGTTGATGGAGGGGAACGGTGCAGGGAAGCATTAAAGTCTCCACAGAGTACAGTGTGCACATCACCATGTTTATCCAGCAGTTCCTCCACTTCACAGCAGACATCAGTGTATTGAGCGACAGAGTTGGTGTACCCATCACATGGCATGTAGACTCCTAGTACTGTGAGAGGACATGGCAAGCACTTGAGGTGTATCATGGCGAGACGACAGCATCCGCCAGGTATGGTGGTAACCGAGACATCGAGTGATTCATTCCACAGCAGGGCTACACCCCCCTGACCTCTCTTCCTGTTCATGTGAGAGATTGGGTTTTCCATGTCGTATGTCTTGAAAAACCCGCAGACGCCATGCGCCTTCAGGTCCCTGATGACCTCTGGGATTTCGAAGAGGTGCAGCCAGTGTTCCTGCACTGCCAAGATGTCACATGATGTCATCAGGTCAATGATGGCTTGGGAGTTCGAGTGCCATCCATGTACATTGTAGGAGCCCACCCTCAGTATTCCATTACTTGTGCTGTTTTTGATAGGTGCTACCTCCATGGCTGATTGAGGCCCCTTCGTTCTAAAAAAGAGGTGGTAGCCATGGTTGCTGCCGCATCAGGGGTGTGGGAGCCAGTGTACTTGTCTCCAAGGCCATGGGTGTCCTCAGATGGTCTAACTGGAGAGAGGATCTCGTCCACCACTGTGCAGTGCGATCTGGACGTTCCAGCCATATTCAGACTTTTGACATCCTGGGAGTAGTCATGCGCCCGGATGCGAGGGCTGCAGGTCTTGGGTTCTGGCCCACACTGAGTGTGTTGTTCTTGGTGATCCTGAGGACTCCTGCCAGTCCTGGACTGTTGCATCGTGGGTGAACCAGACGGGGTGCAGGAGCCATAGGTTTTGGGTTCGAGACCTGACTGGACACGTTCTTGATTGACAGGTGGACTCCTAGGCTGTTGTACCTTGGGTGTGCCAGTCTGGATGACAGCAGTCGGCACCGCCGAGGCTGCTTCAGGTGAATGCTGGGGCGAGGTATATTGTGTGTATGCATTGCGCCCTGTCCTGCTGGCATTGTCTTTGCCCCGCTGGGCATCATGTGGTCCACGACTCCAGCTGCGTGGCCTGTCATGTCGCCAGTTATTTGACCTCCGCCCATCTATGGTGCCCGGGCCAAGACCTAAAGGGTCCATATATGGCAGGGGCCTAAGCCAGGGGCAGATTCCCGATTTTGATGTCCGGGGAGGGTGTAGTGCAGTTTGGATATTTTGAAATTGATGGACAATTGCTCACTCGCAAACCTTCTCCCGTCTTGAGGTATCGGCATTATAAGCCCCCCCCCCCCCCTCTCCCCAAAGGATCTTAGATGATTTCTGAGGTGTATTTTAAAACTGTAGTCTATTTGTACAAGTGAAATGTCTCTACCAGACAACAGAGAGAGAATGTGTGGCCGATTTAAAGATGTGCATGTATAGGAGTCCAAAGACTTCAACTCGCATGTCTACACTGAAAATATTAGCCCACCAGCAGTTTGTCGAAAGGTCGTCATCCTGACAAACTTTGGGTCGTCCACCTGACGATGCTGAAAAAACAAGTTTTGGGTTGTCGAAACTTGGTCACCGTCAATAGTTAGTCAATATTTTGTCAAATAAACTCCCCCATTATTTGTCAAATATTCGAGTCATACATTTGTCAAAAAATCGTCGAAATCTCATCGAGACTGACTACTTTATTTAGTTCCTTTTATTTGCATGAAAGTATAACAGCAGAAAGACACATGCCCGCACATCACATAAAATATTCCTTTTTTTTTTCAAAACAATTCTGCAAAGCAGTGTGAAGCATCAACTTTACTGGTCAATGTACATGTATGTCAGTGATATCCAATTTATTTTAGACTGGCCACATCTGATCATATGCAAAATCACTCCTTTCATCACACAGTCCAGTGAGTACAAGGTGTATGTCCGTCAACGGCCACAGGGAATATTCCTGATCCAATATTAATATTAGCCAAAATTCTTCGGGGAATTTATGAATACGAATTTCAACGACCCATTTCCATCCCATTTTTCATTTTCATTGAAGTACTTAGATTTGCGAAAATAATTGGGAAATAAACGAGCTTTACATAGTTACATACATCACTTCAATTCGCTTGTTTTAGTGAAGATAAAGTTAATTTATTTATTATATTAGTCTTACATACAGAATATAGAAAATAAATTGGCTATGGAACCGTACCTTGTCATATTTTAAAATTACCTGGTCTTTCCCCATTGCGATGAAATCCTTTGCCTTATCTCCCACGTGTAGAATGAGCGCCAGAAATGATCCAGGAACTTGAGCTTCGAGATATTGTAGAATTATAATGCAGCAGTTACATTCATGAGGGAATGCCTTTATCCTCGATCGCTATCTGGCTCTACTCAAATCATTTCAGCTGCTATTTTCTGCATCGCAATGCCATTCCATGCTGATATTTGCTAAAACACTATTCTTTTCGTTCAGATTACCGACCAGTACAGTGATTTTCAACGATAAAAAATTAATTCGTGAAGAATACCGTTCTCTGGCCGGTATTACGCCAGGACCGAAATGTACCTCAATGTCGTGTGATTTAAGAGCCGGTAGTTTCCGTTAATACTGTTTATTCTGGCGATATAAACATGAAACATGAAAAGCTAAGAAAGTCCTAAGAGGCCAAAACCCAATACACACACCTCACACACACACCTCGCGACAATGAGAAAACACTATACACATTAAAAGGTTCCCAACTGTTAAAATAAACGTCAGCTGTCTGTCCGTCAACAGTCACTACGATGATACATTACAAATATATTTAAATCAACGATTCATTGGTGATTCTGAATATATGGAATGATATGTAATAAAACTCCTCGACATCTCAAAGTGAAATGGAAAGCATTACTTAAAGTCTCTATATGGAAACAAGGTTCTAGATTGAGCATATGTACAAATATCCACTATATATACACGCAGGGCCGACATGTCAGGGCCGACAGTTCAGGGTCGCAGATCATTTCTGCTCCCGACCACGCTTACTGGCGGGAGGTGGCGGGGCCGCTGGTGATGCCTGTCTCATCAACTGAAGCTTTTCGTCTGGGGGAAGCCTTGGGAGAATCGAGACGATTGTCGCCAACAACTTCCCCGGAATAGTCGGAGTTGTAGTGGTCGGGGTCGACGGAGCCGAAGCTTCCGGCGTAGCTGGGGTCGATGGTGTCCAGGCCGCTTGGAACCTGGTGTCGAAGGTTCTCTTCAGACAACGTGTCTGGGAAACTGAGCCGATGACGTCCATGGAGTGACCCCATGGCGAAGCCGACTGACAAGCCGCTATATTCTGCCTGCCGAGTTTGCTGATCGATCGCAGCAAGGTATTTTCGCCGGACCACCCACATGTGCTTCAACATCAGGTCGTCCACGTAGGCCAGCGCCAGGGTTGGCAAATGTTCGAATCGGGCCGCCCAGTAGTCCTAGTGGATGCCGAGATAGTTCGGCAACCTCCCGACGTCCTCATCGTGAACTAAGTCAAACAAATCCCAGTTTTGCCCTGGTAGAGCCTGCAGGCTGAGAAGTGTTCGGTCGACTGACAGCAAATTCTCCGGAGCCGTGTAGAGGTAGCCGCTCATCGAGTTCACGGGGTACGGGCTCCTGGGTCAAAGTCGGGGTCGATCCTCCTCCGCTCCCTGCATCACGACGCTGCGCGTGACGAGGTTGGTGGTCTAATGGGGTTCACTGTACATGAACAGGCCAGTTGCCTTGGGGATTCGCTCCTGATCTCCCGTAGCAGTGACGGAAGATCCAGGCTGGGGCTGCTGGTTGCGGATCCGGCGGATTTCGAGGTCTTCGGGGTCGTAGGTGGAGTCAAAACTGTAGGTCGACTGGGTAATGGCGGATACTCTTGTGGCAGTGGTACCAGACCTTCCCGTACCCAGTAGTCGGTCACGTTAGGGGCCGTAGGTCGTCTACCGTCACCATCTGTTGCGGAATAACATCCGATGGTCGGGTTCCTGCTGGAGTGGCAGAGGCTGTAGTCATAGTCAACGTACTTGTTGCAGTCACGGTGTTGACAGGGGCCGATGTTCTGGCGGGAGCCGAAGTCCTCACGGGGGCCAAAACAGTCGTACTGGCGACCCTCATGGAGGTCGTCTGGTGGGTAATGGGCCGAACAAAGAAGATGGTGGTGGGCCTGCGTATGCGAACCCAGGGGTTCAAAGCTCAGATGTCGCTGGTCATCTTGGCCAGCCGAACCTCATCCGTGGGGATTGATGCTTGGTTATACTCTAACCGACGAAGTACCTGTCGCATATCTAAGGCCAAGTTAGGAGGATACTGTTCGAACAGTTCCGGGGCCATATGCCAAATGCCGAATGTCAACACTGTGTTGACGTCCCATTGAAAGATGGGTATATTGGCCGGTACTCGTGAGGGCCGGTAGTTGGATTGGGCTGCATGTCAAGACTCAACCCGACAACGCAGCGTGAACCTGGCGAGCATGAGGCCGGATGCTGACAGTCGACCCCGGTCGTAGAACGGTAGAGCCGCGACGTGGTGCAGGGTCAGCTGAGAGATATGATAAACATCTTCCTGCGCCACTGTCATGAAGTGGTCCTGGGCCGGACACACGAAAAACTGCAGGAACAGGAAGTGATAGGCCAGGACATGGGCGTCCAGGGCCTGAGCTGAACGGAAGGGGCCGCATCGAGGTACTGTAGGCCATCGTCGTTCGTCTACGTCCTCCTCTTCATCCGTGCGAAACGGGCACACAAATTCGATGTCAGGGCCGCGGAAATTCGATGTCAGGGCCGTGGAGCCGGAGCTGGAATGGGACGACTCACTGGAAGTCGATCAGGGCCCGTGACCCAATGTAAATTTCAGGGACGAATAAGCCCGCTTGGTTGGAGAGCAAGTTGCTGCTGGTCGTACGACGGAGGGTCGGGGAGCTGGTGATGTAGGGGCCGGAGCGATTGGCGCGATCTTGGTCAGCATTGAAAAGGTCCTCCTGTGTAGGATTTGTGTAGACAATTTCTCTCTAGCCGTCTTGGGTTTGGCCGCCTGTTCCGAGCCGCTGACTATATCGCTGGAGCCACTTGCAGTGTCACCTTGGCTTGCAGTGTCACAGTGTCACAATGGTTTGATCCGACTCATCGCCGGTCTCCACAACTTCGATTGTTTTCTCTCCGTCTATCGTGACGGTCCGGGGCCGGTTTCCGTCAGGGCCGTTATCGTTATTACTCTCAGTCTATCGTGACGGTCTGGGGCCGGTTTCCGTCAGGGCCGTTATCGTTTTTATTTCAACCTGGCTTATCCGCCATGGTGTGAGCCGATAGAAGGCGGACGCTAGTTCCGCGGTCCTGTATCTACCAGTCGGCTGTAACTAAAGTCTGGATTTCTTCAGAGCCGACTGGTAAGAGGCCGTACACAGTCCGAAGTCGATTTTCCTTCACCGAATTCCGACAAAGTTACTTCTATTACACTTAAGGTGTTCACCCAACAATATCCAACAATGTCTACACAATCTCAGTTAATAGTCCGCACTTTATAGAGAAATATCCGTCAGCATCACACATTGGCTCCTGCCGCTTCAAGTTCTAAGGCACGAATAACCTACTTGCAGTTAATTGCCACTGCCTTATACCAAAATGCTTATCAGCCTTGCGTTCAGTGACAGCGAGCGCTTTGCAAACGTTCGCCGTTGCCCCCTAGTTGCTATGCAAAAACAATAGAGAATACTACTTCCGTCCTGTAGCGCCACAGAACGTTTTGTTCACTGAACGCAAGGCTGTATCCCAGTTCTTAGAATCGGGCCTGGGTCCTCTCTATCTGTATAGAAAAACGTCTTTACGCTACGTATCATTGTTCCAAATGTGTATGCATCAAGGCGGAGTCGTTGTCAAGGAAACGCGGGGCGATCCATCGTCGGCCTACTAGGCCGGTCCATTTCGACAGTAGGGGGGTCCTCACACTACCCAGATTTCCGAACGTTCATCTGCTGTCCCCTGGATATCACACTCCAAATCATTGTCTATATAGTCTATTCCACTGTACGAATCACGGCGCTCTTCATGCGCGACCAAGCTCTGGAAATTATGGCGGGAAAAATTTATAGGCGTTGCTGTAAACAGCTTCAGTGTCTATCTGCGCTTGTGGATACCTTGTGAACTAGTCCATTAATCGTTCCCTCTTCACAAATCAGCGCACAATAAACTAGAGGGGTCGAATTGTTTCAACAGACCACACACAGTTAAGAAAGGCTGAGATATAAATATCAATCTCTCACAGGGGCGGACACAATTCCATTCATTTTCAGCTTGTTCACAAGACGACGGGGCCGTAAATATTGTAGTGGGAAAAGATGTAGTAAGCTGGGCTGAATTTTATTGTGATGAATTTGATGACAAGCCATATCTTGGTATGCATGGATTTTTGCTGTGATGAATTAATGTACCAGGAGGTCGCTTCCCTGAATGTTACATAGGGAGGGCAGAGGTTCTGTCGATTCATACCCCAGAACAAATCACTCCATCATCTCGTTGACAACTGAATGGCCTTGACTCATTAAGGCATGACTCATTAATATCCTATTCGGCTGACACATGGAAGGAAGCGTGTCATGATACTCTTAGTCATAGCGTAACACATGCAAAACAATGACACGGCTTATACAGGGCCGAGACATACATTAGTGTGAACATAACACGCATGATGCTACCAATTTTTTCACCAACATCATAATTATAATACCATACCAAATGTGTATATATATCAAAATTGCCTCACTGACATCATGTACATGTTAGAACACGGTAATATGCATATATGGTTATTGTAATATAATATTATATTTATAAGGAGTTTTGACGTGTCAGAACTGGATTTTCGCGATCTTTTCCTCTGTCAGCGTCGGCGTGAGCCTGATGAGGTCGGTGGTGATTGACGATTCTGGGTCATTGGCGTGGAGTCAGACTCAGCAGTTTGGTCTGAATCAGAAGGTCAATCTTGTACAGTAACCTCCCAGGGGTAATAAAACTCCTTGAGAAGTCCCATGGGGTCGGGCGACTGTTCTGGGTCGGATTTGCTTGATGACTGTGTGGGTTGTACAGGGTCGGAATAGATGTTAGCCGCTTGGTTGTCACCTTCGTATGGTTTTAAGACATCCAGATGAACATTACGCATATTCCGAGGGTTGGAAACCAAGGCAATTCGATAATTTACCTCAGTCACACAGTCGATGATCCTCCAGAGACCAGTCCAGGGCCGAGCGAACTTATTATTCTGCATGAGGGGCAGATAATAATACCGGACCAGTTCTCCTGGTTGAAACTGGGGTCGGGGTTTTGCATGGGCGTCATAACCCATCTTTTGCCAGATTGCTGCTTTCTCGAGATGGTCTTGAGCGAAACCATGGGCGGTGCTGACGGCTTACCACAGGTACTCCACATACTCCGGACCACACGGAGGCAGTAGTTCGGGATCGTAGGTCAGAAACACTAGGTCGACGGGCAGATTACACTCGTGTCCATACACCATTTGATGCGGGGTGCATCCTGTGGACGAGTGTACCAAGGTTCGATAGGCCATTATCACATAGGGTAAATGCCAGTCCCAATCATTTGCATGATCGCTGACAAATGCACTCAACATGTTTAGCAGTGTCCTATTAAAACATTCGACTTAGCCGTCTCTCTGGGGTCCATATGGGGACATACAACTTTTGACCATCCAGTGTGGCGTCCAAGGCACAGACTCGAACAACCGAAACATGCCGAAATTAGTCTGGGCGAGACCGGTGATTTTATGGAATCACTGTCCAGGAGGTCTTTCCTCGTTTCAGCCAGAACAACAGTTATCTTACGAACTGGAAGTTCTCCGGAACTGGTCTCGGTGTTCTCTGGTCTTGGTGTTTACAACTGTGACACCGTGACAGGCCAACAGCGTTGCTGTGTAGTTTGTCGGGTCGATGCTCAATTGTGAAGTCGTACTGTTGCAACTTAGTGAGCAACCTGGCGAGCATGAAATCAGCGTCGCTATAGTTTTTGAGTAACCTTAAGGAGCTGTGGCCGGTCTGTAGGAGGAATTTCCGTCCCCAGAGATAATGCCGATAATGCTCTACCATTTTAACTACTGCCAGTAGTTCTCTGTACATGGTGCAGTAGTTCCGTTGGGTTCAGGATATCGTTTTGCTGGCGTATACGATGGGGATTCCCTTCCAGCTAACCCGCTGGGAGAGGGCGCCTCCCACAGCAAAGCCGGTAGCATCCGGATTCTGGGTCAGATGGGCAAGCTTGAGCACCTTGACGAGGGAGTCTCGGAATCGTTGGGAAGCTCGTCACTGGGCCGACCCCCAAGTGAAACGACATTCACCTCGGATAAGAGCTGCAAGAGGCTCGGCGATTTCAGCATAGTCCTTGATAAACCCCCTGTGGTAGTTGGCGAAACCAAGGAAAGTCCTGACGTCGGCGTCACACGAGGTCAAGGATTCTTTAATGGCTTTGACTTTGTTTGGGTCGACACGTATTCCTTGGCCGCTAACTATGAACCCCAAGTACAGAATTTCTCTTTGATACAGTTCCCATTTCTTGGGTTATAGTTTCAGGCCTGCGGATCTGATTCGATCCAGGACCGCTTCGAGATTTGCGAGAGCCTGGTCAAATGTTCTGCCTGAGCGATGACGTCATCCAGATAACACATACACCAAGTCCACAAGTATCCTCAGAGTATGGTTTCCATCAGCCATTCAAATGTTGCCGGTACATTGCTGAGGCAGAACGACATAGCCTTAATAGTCCTTCCGTGTGGCAAAGGCAGTTTTCGGCCTGTCGGTGGGGTCGACTTCGACCTGCCAATAGCCTGAGGCAAGGTCCAGGGACGAATGGATATGTAGCGCCCGCCAGGGCGTCATGAGTGTTCTGAATGTTGGGCAGAGGATAGGAATCCTTGCACGTGACGTCATTCAGTAGCTGATAGTCGACGCAGAATCGAACCTGACCGTCCTTATGCGCACAAGTACCACCTGGGAACTCAAGGGTTTGATGCACCCCAGACGAAGCGTCATTGTCTTTGCCGGATTGGGGCCGAGGTGTCGGTGTCGATTCGGTGTTGAACGACTTGAGTTCGTCCCAGCTGTCCGTCTGGGCTCATAAATGTGTCCTTGTATCGGTGAACAAGATTGGCGCAACATCGGTGTCGCTTTGATGCGAGCCCAGCACGATCCACCATTTCTTGCAGGTATGGCGGCAGGTCACACTAGTGACTAACATTTATCGGGGATGGCTCGGGCTCCTCTCCGGGTCTTGGCAGAGCTCCGACAACACTTTCAATCAGACTGACAGTAGCAACAGGGTCGGAACGAGTTGGTGTGACACCAGTATCTGCAGGGTTAACTACAGTCACCTTCACACAATGCCAATTCAGGGACGTGAGTGTTCGACTCATGACAAGGTCGGTGTCTTCCGGGAAGGTCGTTGTGGCTGGATTAGCCATGGGTGTTGGCAAACCTAAACTCTTGAAGTCGGAACAAGCTCGATGATTGCTTCGCTGTGTGCAGGGACAGTGACGCTCGGCACAGGCCATTTGTACAACATTGACCTCAATGTCTTCATGTGCGAACAGGACCTTATAGTCCCTTGATGTCACGAATGGTGGCCGATGTGGGTCATAGATGTCGCTGGTCGACGAGGACGTATCAGAGCAGATCACGTCAGAGCAGGGAGATTTGAGCTCCGGAGTTGAGAACTGCTTTCATTATTTTGTCTCCGACATGTACTGACAACTTTCAGCATTCCTGTGCAGCTCGGCAGTTGTCAATGACGAGTGGGATAGCGGCCGGTATTACGCGGGGCCGAAATGTACCTCAATGTTGTTTGGCCGTTTGGCTGTATTGTGGTAACACCCAAGGTAATCCGATTGAGGGTGAGATACTAGCCGGTGGAGGATATCGGTATACCGGACCAATTGGGGCCACACTATGGTACACTGCTCCATTTTGAGCACCGTGATAGGCGGTATCTCCTCTTCCATTTTGAACACCGTTTATTCCGATATCTGCTACATCAACTGAGAGATCGGCTGTCCGATCATTGGCACAACACTTTCTGCCGGAGCAGACACAACAGTGCAGTCAGTGTAATGCGCATGAGCTGTATTGATCGGGGCCGCGAGGTTGTATGGGGTTTTACTTGTATTGATCGTGTATTGATCGTGTATAGTGAACCGTGTCATGTAAGAGAATGAGTGTTGTCTTGGATATGTAGTATGCGGGACAGACCGGCCGTTACAGTCACTAAATATTCTACAACTCCTTACACAAAATTAAAAAGCAGTCATTTGTCATTTTGTCACATGTGTTGTCATGGTCATAATCACTTGTGATATCAGTTCCAACTAACCGAATATAAATTTCTGACAAAGGCATGATTAGGTTTTGATGAAATGATCCAGCTGCTGTGAGTCCACAACTGGTCACGAACTCGACGATTGCAAACTTGTCAGGAAAACAAGTCTCTGAGTATATTTTGCCAAACCGCTGATTGGGCAATATTTTCAGTGTACATGGTGTAGGTGCATGTCCTTATATAGGCCCGGGACCTCTACCAGTGGTACCACTCAAATGTCTTAGATAGAGTCTGTCTGGTTATCTCTCAGGCGTACAGTGTGTACATAAAAATCATATAAAACAAAACAATACACAATGCAGCATGTATATAAAACTAAGATTAGCAGCAGTTTACGTATGTGAGTGTGAACGCTTTCAGTCTCAGAAAAATTAGACAAGTATTAACCTTACGATTTGTATTTTATACCCCACTTTACGATACAACGCTGTTTAAACTTTACACTTTGGGACCCTACTTTACAATTTGCGGCATCACTTTACGTTTTGCGAAATCTGCCCACTTTACGTTTAGCAACACCTTACGTTTTGTGGTCCCACAAATGACGTCAATATAGCGACGATGGAGCCTAATTTGTGGATTCAGATAAGGCCCCACTTTGAATATGTTGTGTATCCAAAAAATATTCCAATGAATAAAAATGTTTTTCCCTACTCATCCAACAAACATACCTATATAAGGATATAATTAATGAAATCCATTGTATTCTTTGCAAATAATCAACAGAGTGAGCTTTTCAAATGCACACACAAAATATGAGAATGAACGTCTCCAATAACTGACCTGGGGATTCCACAATTGTGGACAGCATTTCCTTGCTGGGCACTCAAAAATATCCACAATGATCTACAGAAGATGTACTACAACATCCGAGCAATATCTTGTTGTCATACCTTAACAAAATCACTGTATATCCTTCCAAAAGTGTCACAATTTCAGTCTACGGCAAACCCAAAAATCAATATGGCCCGTTGCAAATCAAGTGAAACTACTTTTGTTACCTCAATTTAAAGCTGTAAACAGGTTTTGAAAACACGTGTACTGTAGTTGTGTGCGATGCAGGAGGGGCCATTGGCTTAGGCAGGCCCTGGGATTACTGGGCCAGATGAGACAATACTCATTTAGCACAGAGTTTCAACATGCGTGCGAGTTGTGGTCCTTTTGAATAATCTTTGGCGATGTTTGGCCTGATTACTTCATGTTAAAAAGCTAATATTGCATTACTTCCGGTAAATAATATTTTGAAATATATGGTATATTACCATGTCTGGCTATTAATTTGAGTGCGTCTATATCTATGCGCGTTCTATTCTTAGTCCATAGATCAAGAACTTTTCCTGTCCATGTGCGAAGCCCTAGTTCACTGTCGATACACAGACGATTACTCTCATGCTATTATACTCTCATGCTATCAGTACAAGGACTTGGCGACACTGGCGAGGGAATTGAAAGCCCTTACGTATGTTTCAATCATTTGAGAGACTCCCTCACGATTACCGTTCGCAGTTTGTCGCAAATCCAGTGTTATTGCAGTTTGCCGTTCAAATCAATGAAACATTTGTTGCCACTGCGCAAATTTATCGCAATTTGAACTTCATCGCGATACGGGTGTCAGTACTGTGTAAACTGCACTAAGCTATGAACTTGGAGGTCTATATGTACATGTCATGGAAGCACCGCAGTTGAACGCATGTTCAAAAATGTTGTGCATTATACATACATACGAGAGCGGTGAAACTGACTGAATATGTCATAGACACGTGAGATATTAGGAATTTATATTGCATTACCATTGAATCCATATGACATTCTACAATGCATAGACGTATGCTTGATTTTTTTCCTCTCTGTCTCTTCCTCTCTGCCTCTTCCTTTTGTTTGTTCATTTATACCATTCAATACCCTGTTTACAGCTTGAAGTGTGACCACTCTGTATAATAATACTCAACTCGTGGTAAGCTCAGCCAGCCGTGTCGATCACCTGACCGTTTTCACGTGCGTGAGACATTGTGAATTTTGTTTGCAATACATACAACTGAGTATTAGTGCTTTCTCACTTGACTCAATGGACCTAGGTCCATACATATATTACATATGTATTATATTCCCAAACAATTAGTCCCACAAATCTCACATTATATCGTGACTATTCATTTGAAATGTGGCCTACTCCATACACAGATGTGCATGAGTCAAATTAAGTCATATTCTTGGTCAATTATATCTGAATGTGGCTTATCATGTGTTCATGCAAATGAATCAGTGCAACATCTGGCTACACGTGCAGCTCCTGGATTGTTGTCATACGTAATCCTATACATTGGAGAAACCAATCATGCGTAGCTTTATAAACAAGATTTTCAGTTCCTGAAATATGATATACAAGAACATGGATACACTGAAGGAACATACCATTTGAGGGCTGATTTGATGAAGACACTATTACCGCCGTTTCTACTGGAATCGTTCGGTAACTTTTGGCCATCAACTCTCCAAGCAACCCGGTTACAACAGGTCAGTCGGCGCCATTTTTGTATATTTTGCTCTCAGCCATGATAGGGCTGGTATTTCAAAAATTATGTATAAATATCAAATTGAACTGTTACCATAAAACAACACTCGTACATTGTAGCCATAACCCCAGTAATGATTGATTACATTTTTAAACCAGCCTATATTGGCTGTAACATAGACATTTTTGGGAATCCCTAACCCTGTATGTTTGGATTAGAATTTAATATCGAAATATTCGGTAAAAATGTCCACTGTTTTTGGTCTTTTGTCCCCCAGTATCCATAGATTCAGTTGGTGTGTCATTTGCAACAAGCAAGTACCCATTTCATACCGTCTTTGGGCCAACCAAGTTTCAAAATATTTACTGCAATATACATGTCATCATGGGTTCAGCTTCCGGGGCCTGTTCTTAACGGTCACGACGTACTGTGGGTTGCGACCTGAGACATACAACCTGCGAGCTATAAACTGCTACATGCGACATTGTGCCAGAATAGAAATCCACTTTAAATCTGACTTATAGGGTACCATCAGCTATGTCCGTAAATGTAGGGAGGGAAAGTTTGTACTGGGGGGGGGGGGGGGCTTTTATTTTTGTGCCCTCCCCCTCTTTCCGGGATTACTAGATACGCTCCTGTACATTGTAATAATGGGTGAAAGAACAATCACTCATTTGGCCTACATGGGAATGGGATCTTTAGGCCTACCGCAATTTCGGCCTATGTGACTACACAAGTTGACAGAGAAAAGTGAATTTCAAGCATGTATAGTTATCAAAATGTGTGTTCTCATTTTTACGGAATTTCACATCTTGCAACTGATAAAGATATACAACATTGAAACATGCACCATTGTACATTTTTCCTCCATATCACAGTGAGACTCACCCCAATTTGGCAGACTGTTCCTTGTTGGTACACGCGGAAGAATGCAGGACTTGTAGCTATCTCTGTAGTTATGTATGAGTTGCGCAATTTCACAAGTAAGATATAAAAAAAAAACACATATAATAGCGAAACTCCGAAAGTGGGTCATGCAGTAAATTTTCCGTACGTTGAGCCAGAGAGTGGTTGAGCGTATGCGGATGTCTGTCCGTTATACGGTAGTCATGGTAGTGTAAAAACTAACCCGTTTGTGTTTTTTAGCCACTGGTTTAGCACTTTTATTTCGACGCACGTACATGTACATGACATTTTTTGTGTACGCTATGAGACAACAAGGCTCTCAGATATGAATGTGTTGACAATGCAGCCATATCTATAGGAAAATATTATAGCAAACCTTATTACATAAAATGAATAGCCCAAGGAAACGTACCAGAGAAATGTAGTGCTTAGCTGAAAAAAAAATTGTACTAAAATTGCCGCTTCGACCTATCAAGTGATGCCATGTTGTTTTGCATGCAGAGGTTCAACAACTCGAGGCTATGCGAAGTCAAGTTCAAAAATAACAAAAGATGCGCTATGGGAGCTCCTACACGCTCGTTATCAAAACTACACTATATTTGGTCAGTGGCAGCCAGTTCGCATAATGCATGTCACCCTTCAAGGTCATTCAATATGTAACGTTTGAGGTCACCATATGATCGGCCATATATGACTGCCTATATGCTCGTAATAATAGAAGCTCTATAGGCCTATCTGATGAAGTGTACGTCAAAATTATACATTTAGGCTAAGGTCAACGTGACCTCCAGAATAACCACTCAAAATCACAAGAGATCAACCTCAAGGCTACCAAAAAGGTCCGTCAATATGTGACTCCTAATACAAACCTATACTGCATTTGCAGTCGTTTCGTATGCAGAGGTCAATATGCACATGTATATCTAAGTTCCGGACGTGACGGTGACATTGATTCATTACTCAAGCTCATGTAAAGTTGAAGGTCACTAAAATGTGCCATATATAATGACTTTTCATATACAATTCGTGTATTTTTATGTTATGCGGGCCTATATTTATGGTCTATGTGATTCAAGAAATTATATGTCCATACACAATATATTGAAGCAGTCCATGCAAAATATCTTCCTTTGACCAATATCTAATTGGAGAGAAAGTTAGTGAACAGATCGTGATTTAAGTGTCAAAAAGTGGGATTTTGGCACCTCATTTTTTTCAAATCTCGGGCCTTTGGATCGAATCGATGCAGTTCATCTGCATTGACCCACAAATAGGGTGACATGTGATGGTTTGTGGAATCAGAAGAAAATGTTCGAACAGATTCTGAGGAAACAAAAGTCCAAAATTATGTGCTCCCCCCCCCCCCCTTTCCCCCCCTTTCGTCAGAAAAATAAATCAGAAAATCCATAAACTCATGTCTTCCTCTTGAATTAATTTCCAGTATTTTGTGCAAAATTTCAGTAGATTTCAACCATAAACTTGCTGCCTTATTGCGACGACAACGAGCGCTGTGCATCAATCAGAAAAAAAGTTTCTTTTTCAGAATTTTGAATATTTCCTATAATTGAAAATTGGGAAAAGGTTATCTTCAAAATTTAAAGTCGAATCTTCCTGAAATTTTGGAACAAAATGCATGAAAATACTACAAGAAAGAGGATTTTTGTTTGTTGTATCGTGTGTTGGAACTATGGGACAGTTCCCACAAACTGATTGTTTTAGAATTTTGAATTTCTCCTTCCTTCGTGGCAATTTTCTCAGGTTGATAATTGATTATTCCAAATGGAACTATTTTGTATTTAGCTTTGCGGTCTTATATTTCTGCCAGAAATTATGGGGTCCTCCGAGTTGGAGTCGATGGCTTTGAGTCGGAGTCAGGTCAGAGTCAGTTGGTCCCAGAGTGTGGATAGGATCATGGGAAGGTTGCAGAGGTACTCCGACGTAGCAGGGGCATACAGACAGCTGAACTATAGGGCTCTGAGTGTTGTACAGGAAGACTATGGAGCATGAGGAGGAAAACAGGTGTCTTTCGCCGAGGGGATCATCTGGACCCGCGACAACATCTGGGAAGGAGTGGGCGCTTGGGAAGCAATGGCCTTAAACGAAAATGAGAGACAGTGGGAGGAAGGGGCCGCAAGACCCCAGATAGGGGAACGGCCCATTCCTCAGCCAGGAGGAGCAGCTGGGACTTCGGGCAATCCAGTCAGCACGGGGAGTACAGGCTCCCCAGCTAATAGTGGTCCTTACGTCAAGCCCCACAAGTTTGACGAGTAGATTGATTGGACAGATTACAGATTATTTTAAGTGACGGCTTCCCTGAATAGCTGGGATGGAGAGAACAAGGCGCTGCATCTGGTGAATAGTCTGACAGGAGACGCTCGAGGAGTGTTGAATGATCTGTCAGTGGCACAAATGGCGGACTAAACCGAACCTCCAGCAGATGGAGGGGAAGTGTAACGGAATGGAATGAGGAGCCACATTCAGGACACGATTGTGAAGAGTGGAGAAAAACCTTCGCAGGCCTCACAGGAGTGGATGGCCAAAGTTTCAAGGATGGTTCACCTGGCTTTTCCAATAATTACTGGGACGGGGAAAGATGACCTCACCAAGCACATCTTCCTGAGGGGGCTACCGAGCGATCCCATGTGTGTGTCGGCTGAGGTGAGTGAGCCAAAGATGCTGACTGATGCGGTGAACCACGTGCTGTGCTGTGAGAGTGCAATCAATCGAGGATTAACACAGGTGACCAAGAAGTCTAGGGGTGGGGGAGTCCGTCTGGGGGAGGAAAAATATGACTGGGGAGTCGGCTATGAAGAGACTGAGGACCAGGAAGGTTGGGTGTGGCAACTGTCGGCCAGTCATGAAGTGGTCGTGGTGCAGATGGTCGACCCAACAAAACAGCTGGCCCAGCTGATGGAACCAAGAGAAGTTTGGCAGAGGGCCGAGGGAAACAGGGGGAAACCCCCGATATGGATGAGAGACGAGCCAAGAAGCAGAGGTCTTATGCTGGAGATGTCAAAGGAGGGATCACTTGAGAATTATCACTTTCTTGGAAAGCCAACCAGGGAGAGAGTACAATGTAACAGCGGCCCTAGCCGTTGGCTGAAGGCGCCAGCTGGAGGAGCAAACCAGGTGGGAGATGCTCGGGATGGACTGAAGCAGCTATATGGCGCGTGCTGGATAGACAGGTGCCCGCATGAAATGCTGGTAGATACAGGCTGTTCGGTAACCATGGTAAGTAAAATGAAGTTCCTAGAGAGAGGAGACTATAGCCTGCTGGACTTGAAACCCGATGTCTTGGCCTTCTACAATGTTAGTGGGATAAGACTGGTGACATAAAGACTTCTGGAAATGAAATTAGGAGGAGAGACCCTGTGGACTGGTGTAGTGGTAGCTGACCCTGGAATCCTGGAACTGGAGGCTCTTACCTGGCTAGGGGTAGAGGGAGATCCATCAACCCAACAGCTTCGGAGCTTGGTGGTTGACCACGGGGGAAGGGTCTCCCACTCCGATGGCACCAGCCTAGCAGCCCCATTCGAGAGATACATACCAGAATTGCGGGTTGGAGATGCTGTGCTGCAATCTGAACCGGAAAGAGAAACGCAATGAGCACCGGAAAGAGAAACGCAATAAGCTGATGAAGTGCATTAAGTGTCCGAGATGCCCCCATGTGACAACAACACCAATTTATTTTCATAAGCATTTACAAAATTTTCATCTTGAAAAGAGAGACTCAGTGTGGAAGCGAGAAGTGAAAAAAAAAACTGGCGTCAATATGAGTTGAGACGGCAACGAACAAAGCAGAGTGGGATCTGAGTAGACGCCAGGGGAGGCATCTTCCTCCGAGGCTGGGGACTCAAGCCATGGGGAGTTCTCGTGTCTCTGGGAGGGCCTTTCACTTTTGGCCAACCGGCAGCACTAAAGGCCAGCACTGTGCCAAGGTCAGGGTGACTATGACCGCGTCAACAGGGGGATTGGCCGAATCCAAACCACTCAGCTACGATGTCACGCAGACTGAGGGAAAAGATCACCCAAGGGAGGCCGTGACGGGAGCCCCCGGAGGCAGGTGGTGACGACTTTAGGCCGTCCGAGTTGCCCACGACGGTTCGCATACCCCCAGGGCCGTCTCAGCAACGAAGGATACAGGGGCGGCGATTGAGGGAGCGGGCTGACTCATGGGAAGGTGCCCTACGACAGACACAACAGGCATTTTTTCTGAAATTAAGGGAATGTCATTGTTAGTCTCCTAAGTTTGATAAGACCATTAATGAGCATTACTTGACATCTTGATGTTTCTTCCGATTAAATTGTGCATCCTATACCTTATAGAGGCTTTGATGGACATCAGGATGAGGTGTTAAAATTCTGCAAAAAAAAATGTTTCTAGGTGTAAGATGCACAGTTTAATGGAAAAAATCAAGACGACAAGTAATGCACATTAATGGTCTCGCCAAACTTCTGAGACTAAAAATGAAATTCTCTCAATTCCGACAAAATGCACGAAAAACTTGAAAACGGTAGGTATGTTCAGAGGCTTTGAGGGACCTCAGGGTGAGTTGTTAAAATTCTCCAAAAAATGTTTCTAGGTATACTATGAATAGTTTAATGGGAAAATCTTCAATAGGCATGGTTTCGTGAGAAACATTATTTTTTTAACAACCCTAATAGACAGTGAAGCCCTAGGCTCGACGGGACCACCTTCAAAAGCAGGTCCCCCAGTACTGCCACCGCTCGTTGACGCTGGAATGAATATGGACGTTGTTGATGAGAAGGAGGTGCTCGACCGGCAGAATGTATCGACACCGGACAGAGCAAGGCGACCCTGTCGGTTGTAAGGAGGAACAGTCGTCGCAGTATGTTAGGACCACGGGAGAATGAGCCGCGCCAGTGATTACATGTATGTGTAGATAAAACTCTTAGTGGCATGTTTATTCAGACCTCTCTGGTTCCACGTGTTGTTACCTTGTCAAGTGCATGAGCTAGGCACGAGCTGTTGTAACCGGTATGAAGTAGTGAAGACGTTGTATTCCTGGTCAGGAGGGTCAAACATGCACTGAAGTTGAGGGGAGATGGCGAATGGGAGCGTGAGCTAATAAAGTCAAATTCATCTTTTTGGCCGTAGTTTTATTTGGGATATTCGGATCAACTTAAAATTGTGTGTATCTTAGTCGAATATCATGCCGTAATTTTCCACCAATTTTCAGAATTCTATCTCAAAAAGTAAAAAAAATATTTGACAATCTACCTCAATGTTAAATTTCAGTCCAAAATGGGATCAAATAAATTCCAACGAATTCAGGGCTTTGATTGTGTTTATGTTTGTATAAAATGAACATATTGCGCCTATTTTGGAGGCATAGTCGATGTACATTAAGTAAATAACTAGACATAAAAGCCTATAGGCTTTGTGGCATCCCCCAATTTGTTCTTATCATTTCAAATGGTCATACTGGACTGAGAAAAAAGGATACATAGGCCATTGTATGTGGGTAAGAGTGAGAGCTCATCAGACAGTTTCTTACCAGAACTGCTTTCTATCATCTTGACAACTTGGCCCACCAGACATTTGCCACCCAAAATGAATGGACAATTGCCCAGCCAATATTCAGAGTACTACCCAGCCAATATTCAGAGTACTAGTATATTTAATCAGGATGTTCGTGATATTTTTCAGGTGCTCCTGTCAAATGTAAAATGATACGTAATGCTGTGTCATCTTGGCCAATTTTGTGATTCCAAAACTGGTACAAACAGTGGAATATTCGCATTCACATTATAACCAAAGCCAAACATTCCCCAGCTAACTAAAACAATGATGATTTGGTCATTGCATGTGAAATAGAGTTGAATAACAAAACATTCAAACAATACATGTTTGTACAATATAAATGCAGACAGGGCAAATCATCCCCCCAAGCATGTTGTGTCATGTGTGTTGGCTTATTAACCAACTATTGTATCCTGTGGGGTGGAACTTCATTCTTTTACCATGTACACACACTAGTAAACCAGGCTTTGGAGGGGGGAGTGAGGGATTATGCATGGATATGAGCCTGGGGTCAAGTTGGACATGCTAGCTGTATCACTTGTCAGGCATGACTGAGCAGGGCTGGCTGAGAGGGGCGGAGCCTATTGCTGTGCTGGACAGACTGGCTGATCTTGTAAGGCGTGACTGAGCAGGGCTGGCTGAGAGGGGCGGAGCCTATCGCTGTGCTGGACAGAGTGGCTGATCTTGTAAGGCATTACTGAGCTCTCATATACTGCACTGGCTGAGAGGGCAGAGCCCAGCCTCATGCTGGACATGCAGGCTGCAGTCAGTGAATACAGTAGCATGGCTCAGTCACAGTATAACATCTGCATGGGGGCAGGCGAGGGAAAAATTCCAAGTCCAAAAAAAAATACACCCAAAAAATTTTTTCCCCCTGGAAATTGCCTGAATCAAATTATGACATTGACAGGAATCGCCCGATTTTTTTTTCCAAAATGGCCGCTGGCGGCCATCTTGGATTTCGGATCTCGACGAAAAACAATAGGGGTTAGGAGCAAAGTATTTCGGATGAGCTGTGAAAATTTCGGAAAGACGTCATTTCCCGTTTATTTACCCTAATAAACACATATTTACGAGAGTCTACAAGTCGGAGTCACGGCTCAGCAGCGCAGTACCCAGGCAACAATAGGCCTACACTCCATGCAGCTCTCATTATGAAGGAAAATTGGGTGAAGTCCAAAAATGTTTTTTAAGACCTTACGAGCAATCTAATGCTATTTATCCTTAACTGCAACATCAAGGACCCTAATTAGCATATTCTGGAGATAAAATGTTGAAACAGATGAGATAGTTTTTAAGAAAAAATATACAAAGTCCCAACTTAGGCGATTTTCTATCAGAAATGGTCAGCTTGACCTTTCAAGGTCATTGAAGGTCAAATCCAAAGTCGCCAAACAAATAGCCATATATGACTTTCCATTTGAAATTGCTAGTAACTGAGCTCTATCTTCAAGCGTTCTAGGTGGACAGTAGTGTCAGCTCTCATTAAGAAGGAAAAAGTCCCTTTTTTCAATGGAGCAAAACAATTATTTTGGGGGCCTGAAAATGACCCAAAACGGATAGTGACGTGATTTCGGACCTAAAAAATCGACATCGAACTGCCATATTCACCTGTTCACTACTCGTACATGTATAGATCTAATTATAATAAATCTCTTTTTCTCTCAAATGCCTTACACGAAAAAAATAAATATATAGGCTATACAGAGGAAATTGGCCTGAAGTAATTCAGTTGATATAGATTCTAGTCGTTGGAAGATATATCATTGTGGATGGGCTGATTCATTCGTATTATAGTACGTTATTCAATCGATGTACCAACCACAGAGTGACAGAGAGACGGCATATTCGACGCTGATTCTACAATAGCGGAAAGCTCAGCCGCTTATTCATGGGATATTTCTAGTGACCTTTCGCTAAAATGCGAAACTGTGGCGATGCCTGCTGATAATTTTATCTTCAAAATCTCTGTGTAATTAATCCAAACAAATCATCTTCACAACGAAATATAATAGTTATAAAGGACGATGTATTTATTTCTCGATAATATGCGAAATAATTTCACTTTTATCAACAATTCGAAACTAAATGCAAGTTCAGTCACGCTCATTGCCCATAGCAACAACATTGTTTACGTTGCCGTCCCTTATTTGAGCCAAACATCGGCGCAAGTTCGTTCATTTTATCGACGGTAGGCAGCAAAAACAGGGCAATCACAGCACAGTTTTGTTGGGAATTTGAAACAAACAGAACAGTCATCATGTCGGACGCCGGCTCAGACGAATTCGATGAGGAACAGGGGCCCTATCTTGGGGTGAGTGTCCACATTCATCATGTCATGATCATTTTTAAAAATTATTTTTAAAACTAGTCTAGGGGCCTAGGCTAGACCCAGGTGCCCCACTCATCGAGCGCGCAGCGCGAGTTGGACACCCAGGCAAACATTCATGGGTAGAATACTTGGACACTTCGATCTTGACCAAGCCTTATGAGGCACACATTGCCTGACCAGACATTTATCGGGTACTGCAGTCTGCAATGTTCTTCAATGTCTTGTGAATCAATTTGAATTTGCGCACTCAGGTCTCAGATTTCTTGCCTATTTTCGGACACCACCAGAAATCGGACACTTCATGATTTACCACCAGTTTTCTATGTCAGTTATTATGTCGCAAACAAATTTTCTCAAGCACTGAACCGGGCCAAGTGTCTGTGGTCTTTGCTGGTTTGGAGAAATTTCTGCGAAATGTTAGCAGAGGTATCTAGTTTGATAAGTTCTACAATGTTAGCTTCCCTGTTAGTGTTAGTGTCCGAAAACTGTCTAGTGTACTCTATATGATCTTCCTGTCCTCAGGGCTGCTTAAGTTTCTTTCATAACTGATCTTTAACCTTGCAACAACTACCGATTGACAGCTTCATGTATATAGCCTAAAATTATAATGATATAGTTATTATTCTTAAAGACACAGAAGGTGTCCGATTTCTGTCTGGGGTGTCCGATTACTGTCACTTTAACTCACAGTTCATAATTCACCAATATCGAAGTCAGGACAAAATAATATTTCCATACGACTTTATAACTTTTACTACATTTACGTGCATATGCCGTTGCATGTAAAATAAATCATCTGATATTATTCTCTACAGTCATTATTGAGATTTCCCCTTAAGTGTCCGAAAACTGTATGCTTTACTCTACTGCAATGTTCTTCAATGTCTTGTGAATCAATTTGAATTTGCGCACTCAGGTCTCAGATTTCTTGTTTTTTTCTCACTTCATTCCCTTACTTGAGAGGGAAGTCATTCTAGGCTTTTACAGACGTGTGCCTATTCCCCAGCGGGGACTTAAACCCGAGCACCCCCTAGTACGGTCATATACGACGTTCAATCCGTTGTTGTGGTAGCATGCATTAGGCTTTGCACTGTATGCAATCGTTTTGTCATGTCTTGCACCTTACAGTCAACGACGACGATTACCTGGGAGTGCTCGAGTTTAAGTCCCCGCTCGAGAATAGGCACCTCACCTGTATAGGTCGTTTAAAAGATCTCATTCCAAATGACAAAACTGACCATGACAGAAGTATATAAGACTGAGTCTAAGTTAGTAAGTAGCACTTACATTATGATGATCTTGCAAAAAAATCAATTTACCAAAATTAATAAATTCTTGCTTCACCAGGAGTATGAAGGTGAGAGGAATGAGCGCGACGAACGACACGGTCAGGGAAAAGCAACACTTCCAAATGGCGACACATATGAGGGGATGTACGACTGCGGCAAACGCTCAGGACAGGGAACATATAGGTCAGCAAGATATAATCTTGTCAAGACCTGACTTTTGGTGTTGTTGAATTATTTTCTTGTCACTACATACATCATGTACATGTTAACCTGTACTAGTATGTACTTAGTTCATGTTTAGATTATATTTAATTTTCGTAACAGATTCAAGAATGGAGCTCGCTATATAGGCGAATGGTCTAAGAACAAAAAACACGGAACAGGCACATTTATATACCCAGATGGTTCAAAATATGAAGGTATGCACAAAATACTTACGGACGAGACAGTCAAGAGTTGTGACAACCATATATTTGGTTGTTATATAAAACTTTCTGAGTATATATTGAGAATTCCATCTGTGTTACCATTTTTTCTTTAGCTGACCCATTCTACATTACTTCTGTTCCACCAAACACAGGTGGTTGGGTCGACGACCAGAGATGTGGTTTCGGCAAATATTTCTACGTGAACGGCGACGCGTATGAAGGGGAGTGGCAGAACCACGTACGGCATGGTCAAGGGTCCTACTTGTATGCGGAAACTGGCACGAAATATGTCGGCACATGGAAGGAGGGAAAGCGAGAAGGACAAGGGGAGCTAGTACATGCCAACCACAAATACATGGGGCCATGGAAGGAAGATCGGGTATTTATGAAGGGTTTATTTGCGAGTGACATTTCAGAAATGCTTAGTCTTCTGTGACGAATTGTAGTTGATTGCAATGAATAAGTGATTGTATCTATATCAGAATTTTGTAGCAGTGTGTATCGATTTCTTCTGAAAGCATTTAATTTACTGTTTTCCGATCATTTCACAGCCGGAAGGGAAAGGAAAATACATTTTTGACATCGGCTGCATGCAACACGGTGAATACATCCCTGTAGAACAGGTAGGAAATTCTGACTCGTACATACCCATAAGCATAATCTTAATACATAAACATCTACTCCAACATGCAAATGGTTTTGCTTTGATATTAGGTTCAAATATGAAGATATATACCAAGAATAATCACATATCCATGATCCATATAAAATGTTAAATTTTGGAAGAATAAAAATGGGATTCAACGATCACGGCCAAAAAGTAATGTGAGTGGTCTTTCGCGGTATATATTTGTGCTCTGTGTTGAATAAGTAAACTGTGTCTTCTATGCATGCATGTATTAATTCATGTATGTGAGTGAAGCACATATTTTTAAATGATATTAAATTATTGTTGTATCGCAATAAAGCAAAGTTGTTTGGCAAATATATGTAAATGTTTTCTGTATGTTGCATGATTCCTTAGAAAAGGTCACTCACTCAGTGTCTTTTTGCACCATATCAATATTTTCACGTTTTGACTGTACCACATCAGTGTGTCCCCACAAGCAGGATGGTCTGTCCGGATTAGTAATATGACATACTGTAAAGCAGGAAATTTTCGCGAGCGATTTAATTTAGCGATTTTGGCGAGTTGCCAAATATCGCAAACATTTCTCGCGCCAAACTTTCTCGCGTGCTGACCGAAAACAAACGATCGGAAAACTCGCCAACATTAAATGCGCGAAATTTTTTTCAACACACTTCTAGTTCACAGCTTAGCCGCGTAGTAATACGAATGCAACAAAGCTGTGTTATGTGGTATATATGGTGACACTTTATCGGCTTTGATTCCAATGGTAATAGCCGAATATTCGAGTGGTGGATATTTGCTCTGACATTTCCGTATGTTCCTTTAATAATGTAGAGGGCCAGATAACTGAGGGATATGGGAAACCAGTCGATAAAAGCAATTTTTCGGCTTAGCCGGTGACTGTCAGCCACTTGCCGGTGTCTGATTGTCAGACCAGCAACAGGTGCTCGATCCGATCATCGGGCGATTATGACTTTGAGAGCATGTTTCTCTAGGACAAATTAGCTTGTTTGCCAAAATAAAGTTGACTGTGTGTTTTTATCTTTCTGTGAAAACAAATAAATGTCTCACATCTGGCGAAATCATTCCTTCCTTGATGAACACCATCCACAGCTTTTCTTGTATTTACCAATTTACCCCGTGGTCACGGTGGTGTGGGCCCCTTGAGAGGCTCATTTGCATACACGGCTTACGGTGAAGGGGGGGGGGGGAGTGGTGGGGGGCGTGGCGACACTGCGAGTAGGGAGAATCTTTGCTATCATCTGGAGTTAATTACCAATAAAAGTTCTCAGTGAGTTCATTGGACATGTGAACTTTGATGAATCCGTTGAATCTTGTCTTGCTACAAGGCCACATCATTATATTCAACGCATAAGCCCTGTGTTTATCTTTGTTTGCCCGAGATTTTTCGGGTGATTACTATACACGTGGATGTGATTTCTGGGTCCATCTGTCAAGTTTGTGGGCACCCGAGGCCGACCGCCGTCCTGGGTATTTCTCGGGCAATCATGTAACAAGCTTGCTAAAATAAACAGTTAAGTGACCTCAGATATAACCTAGGGTGAGAAGGCCCATCATTTATATTTATTCAAGATGAAAACAGTTATATTTGGAACGCAGTATAATATTTCACCTGAAAATTATGCCGCCAATTTTTGACAAATACTAGTAGGTCTAGTTATTTATCAGTCAAACTTGATGCGGAGTTCTGATTGGCTGAGACCTCTGTTTTTCCCGCCCAGTTGTGTGGCCTGTTGAATTTTTTAGGCGGTCATAAACCCGATGGTCATTGAACGGTTCGTCAAGCAATAAAATATCAAATACAATAGACAAAGAAACAACCATGTATTGTTTTCTATCTACTAGTGTATACTAGTAATCTGTCAGCAGTAAAAGCAAAAGGAACTACCTGCAAGTACACCTTTGGGAAACCTTATGTATAATATACTAGTAAATGTGGGCTTATTATACAGCTCTGCATTTATAAATTAGTATTTTTTTAAGGGAAAAATACAATGCTGGGAAATATTCCATGCCAGACTTTCGGCCAAATTTAATAGCGGCCAAAATTTCCTGCAATAGTTTGATATTGCACAATAGGGCAGATAAGCCAAATTTTTTTGCGGCCAATATGTCTTTGAGGCAAAAACGCCAAAATAAGTAGCGGCCAATATTAATAGTTTTACAGTATACTCGAATAGTGGCCTTACTTTTCTAAAACAAATACTTGTCAGAAGTCACCTTTTTAGGTTACCGGACCTTTGGTCCGATAACCTATTGGCATGGCGTTGCGTCCGTCGTCCGTCCGTCCGTCCGTCCGTCCGTCCGTCCGTCCGTCCGTCCGTCCGTCCGTCCGTCCGGCGTTAACATTTTTATCTTTAAAGTTAACGATCGAATCTTTCTGAAATTTTGCACAAAAATGCCTAAAAATATTTTGAGAAGGAGGTATTTTTTTGTTTTTTGATTTTCGCATTTTTTTCAAAATGGCGGCCATTTTTGTCGAAAAACGCTCAATTTTGGACTTTGACGGCCATTTTCTCAAAAACTGTCTGATCAGTTTTGAGTTTTTGGTTTCAAAAGATTCCCCTCATATACCTCTGTGATATGTATAAGTTTGGTTGCCCTAAATCTGCCGGTTTCCGTGTGGCGGCCATTTTGAATTTTTGGCGGGTCGGCGAAAAAAATTTTTTTCGCCCCAGATCGCATTACTATCCATTTTGGGCCATTTCTAGAGCAAAAAAAAATTTTCACCCTTTGAAAAAAATTTTGGACTTGGAAAATTTTCGGCACTTTTTCCCTTCATAATGGGAGCTGTCCGGACTGTACTCATAGAACGCTTGAAGATAGAGCTTAGAAATTGGCACTTTCAAATGGGAAGTCATATATGGCGACTTGTGTGGTGACCTTGAATTTGACCTTGGATGACCTTGAAAGGTCAAAACAGCCATTTTTGGGTCGAAAAACGCTCAAATTTGCACCTGGTCTGTATTTTCTCAAAAACTCTCTGATCAGTTTTGAGATTTTTGCTTAAACAGATTCCTCTTATATACCTCTGTGACGTGTATAAGTTTTGTTGCCCTTGAATCGCCGATCTCAGTGTGGCGGCCATTTTGAATTTTTGACGAGTCGGCGAAAAAAATTTTTTTCGCCCCAAATAACATTACTATCCATTTTGGGCCATTTCTAGGCAAAAAAAAATTTTCACCCTTTGAAAAAAAAATTTTGGACTTAGAAAATTTTCGGCACTTTTTTCCTTCATAATGGGAGCTGTCAGGACTGCACTCATAGAACGCTTGAAGATAGAGCTTAGAAATTGGCACTTTCAAATGGGAAGTCATATATGGCGACTTGTGTGGTGACCTTGAATTTGACCTTGGATGACCTTGAAAGGTCAAAACAGCCATTTTGGGGTCAAAAAATGCCCAGATTTGCCTTTGTAGATGAAATGCTTGCAGATAGAGCTCATGTTTGCATTATGAACATATAGGAAGACATATATGGCACAACTAATGATGACCTTGAACTTGACGTCAGATGACCTTGAGTGCCAAATGTCTGACTTGGAATGTGTAAATTGACCTGAGCGGCCTAAACGATTCCACCCAACATATAGAATATCAAATGCCGCACACATACATGTAATGGTTACATCAAAGTTCATACGGATGACCTTGATTGGTAAATCCCAAGGTCATATGTTTACACTGCGAACCTTGATTGGTAAATCTCAAGGTCTGTTACCTGCCAATGCTGCCATGGCCAAACCAAAATTGTCCGGTAACCTATCTTAGCCTTTGGGCTAATTTTTTTTTGAAAATATGTTCTAACTTCAGAGAAAGGAAAGATACAAGTAATTATATCCCTGAAAATATACACATTCATGTTGTGAAACCTGTTCTGAAGACCACCTGTTACAAAAGACCTTCTAATGACCGAGTATGTTTCAATGACAATCTGCCCATGAAGAAAACCATAGATCTTGTAGTGTCATTAATTTAAATTTAAGGTTTTGCTTTATTAAATATTGATCATAGAAATGATGATCGTGAATTAATTATTTCATTATCTATATCTATTATAGGAAAAACATTCATTAAAATTATAATACTATGTTCCCAGACGTCAGACAATCAAGGCGAGGAGGAGGAACAGACGAAAGTCGTCCCCAAATGGAAAGTCTCCGGGATTTCCGAGGTCCTTCTTGAGCCGGAGGTCGTGGAGGAGGAGGTGGAGGAGGCTGCAGGGGGAGAGGAAGATGGAGAGCAGCAGCAGGAGGGGGAGCAGGAGGGAGGGGAAGGAGAGGAAGGGAAGACGGAAGATGCCCCACCAGTCGAGGGAGAGACCGCGGAAGATGGTGTGTATCGTATGGTGGACACTGTGTTCCTCCCGAAGTCAAATTCAGGACTTTTTTGGTCATGAAAGTTTCAGTTGTTTTGGTTGATTTGTAGTATGAAACTGTTGAAATGTCATACGTAATTTATCAAAAATTCTCTAGAACTTTGAAATTATTGAAGTTCAAATCGAGTGTTTGGCCATATAAAAAGTTGCATGTTGTACAGTGGTTCCCTGTGAGATAGGACTTCACTTGTCGCAGAGGAAATGATGTCTTACCTGACACGAAGCACTTAGTATTGGCTCACAGGTTCATTTACATGCAAATTTGATCTTCGAGGAATACAAAAAGTCTTCATAGGCAGGGAAGTCTTATTCTGAGAGGTCTTACCTTACAAGGACCACTGAATTTGTTCTTTGAATAATAGCTATTATTCCATAATTTTGGGCTAATATCACATTTAATACTTCTTTCTTTTATTTGAGTCCGATACTGCTTTTATAGTTTGTCGAACAGTTATAGCTCTGCTTTATTCACGTCTACAAGCCTGAAGTGACGTTTGTGCCAGCTAGCATTTTCAGTTGCTATGTCTACATATTCATCTGCATTTGTCTTTGCAGCCTAATTTCTGATAGTTTACCTAATTTAAAGGTTGGTTTCATTTCGAGTCAAAGCATGAATCTGTCATTCTAGGCTGTTTCTATTCAGTTGATAGATTTGGCAATTGGCGAGTTGATTTTGCTTATATTTCATTTGAATGTACAAAATATATGTTCGGTAAAGTATTTTAACCAATGAAAACATCACTATTGCATGGATGTATATAGCATGTGTTTGATAATAGAAAGTCTCATATATACTTCCTATACATGTAGATTTATGGGTTTCGCATGGAAAAGTGATCATGTACTAAGGTTGTACAGTTTAGAAGTTCTTTTACTATCTGGCGCATGTTAATCTGATGGATGGGAAAGATGAATATATGTTGAACGAGCATGTCAGTGAAGTATAATGTTCAAGAGTGTTTTCCCAACTTATACCCAGTTTCTGAAATTTGGTGTGGTTTTGGGTAGAAATCGATTGATGAATGTTGATGAATGGGGCATGTTCAGGGATATCTGCAGTCACTAGCTGGCAGCACTGTTTTAGGGGTTCACTTGGCGTCAGTATTGTTTTGCCAATGCCCAATGCTAATATAAACGTGAATTTACCGCCATAATTTATGACATTAATTATAGTCACTAGCTGTCAGTGATTCGATGCCAAAACTCACCCGTTATTACAATGCTGTTGAATGATTGTTTGAACACGCGCCATTTTTGACAAACGATATTATCACAAACACGTTTTCCTAAACATAAAAAATATTAGGTCTATTATTTCTATGCCTGTCACACTGTTCTTGCAGATAACCAACTTGGCTATTTCATTGAGCAAGGCTATTGTCCTATATAGCTGGTCGCCATGGTAACCATATGTTGTCAATACTTTTTAAGGTTTCGTGGAAAATTGGTGTCAATTTGTCAATGCATACATGTTATGGTGTCTGTTGTGCAAACTTCGCTCTATCTTTGTGATTCTTCTGAAATTCTGGCCTACAAATGTGAAAGTTACGACAAACGGGAAGCGCAAAATATTTTAATCAGTTATTTTTGTTTTCGGCATTTAAATTCATTTGCACGAATGCGGTATTTTCAAAACTCATTCCCATGCACATTTATAACTTCATGCATTCTCCAATTTCTACTATTTTTGTCCGAATATTTCTGTACTTATTGCTTTTTACACGGATACATAAAACCAAAATACAATGGTACTTGTTGGAACCAATCAACACTTATTTCTTCTGAATAGTTGTATGCAATTGTGACCATTGTTGCTCCATTCTGTGTATCTCCTATCCATACGAATTAATGAGTTGTCACACGTTCCGGGAATTTGAACTACCGTGAAAGTGCATGTTTTTCAGCGAACATTCTATATCTGTTTATGATAAGGAATCGTTTAAACTTTTAAGGTGATGTTGTTCTATGTGATTTTTGAGAGGATTTACAATGACTTCCTCTTTGAGCACAGCCAAAACTTGTCACATCAGCTACCGAAGAATGTCTCCTCCCTTCCGAAATGCGATGTCTCATTTTGCCTCCAACATCAACTTTGATTTATGAATCCTAATCAATGAATACTATATATAAATGTATCAACAATTAAGCTACAAAAGTTTTCCCCTGAACTGACCCGACCTGACTTTCTTCCATGCAGAATATCTCAAAATAGATGCTCACCCTAGTACTTTTCACTCTCCATACACCGATACAACACAATAAACACTCGCGCTTTCTATTTTCCAGAAGCTCCAGCGGAGGCCAACACAGAGGGTGCGGCGGACGCAGCAGAGGTTGAACAGGCGGACGAACAGGCGGCTGCAGAAGAAGAACAGACGGCGGACGCGGGGCCATCGGGGGACGAGGCGGCTGAGGAACAAGAACAAGAGTAGCACATCGAGGGGGGGAAATCATTAGTAACTCTCTTTTGTTTTTCATTCGGGAATGATGGTTCATTGAAGCTGAGGGTGGGTGTGTGTGGGGATATGAAATATATTTGTTTTGCTAAGTATTAATAACATTGTTGAGGTATTAACATGCAAGGTAACTAAATTTTTAAGTTGCGAATATCTGTGGACAGATCTAATGCATTGAAATTACAAACAGTTTCGTGAGATCTAATGACTGTTGTTTCTGGTCGGGGGTTTGAGGGGTTCGGATAAGCATCAGTCTAACTTGGGTTTTTTTTTTTTAAAAGTAGCAAATATTTAAGCATCAAACACCATTATGTACATTATGCCAACTAAATTATTACCGTGATCGCTGCCTGTGATGTGAATGACTGTTATTGTAATATTGTATGTGTACTTGTAATGTGTAAATAAATAAATATTTGATAGCATTTGATTTACCTTTTTAATAGTTATATTTGAACATAAAAATATGTTGTGCACAGTGCACAGTATAGGCTATCAGGCCAAGAAACTGCTTTTTATAATGTATATTAAACACACATGCAGTTCACTGGTCTTAAGGCATTGACCTAATTTTACTAAGTCACCACGATTTCTATGCAGACTTTTGCAACATAATTTAGTTTTTGTAGATATGGCCTACCGTACTCGTGGAATTTACCAAAGCTCTAGTTTCAAGGAACAATACCAAATGTAATTTCTCATCATTTTATATCTTGAATTTGGCTTCTGCATTTTGGAATGAATGGAAAACTCCAATAAGCGGAATAATTATTTATTCTACATATATAGGATATTGTCCCATCCGTTGATAATGGAACAGACAGCGAAAAACAAGCAACTTGGATTTCATTCACCAGTCTTTTTCACATAAATTTTTCACCTATATCTTTTCTTTGGTGCCTCAGGTATAAATAAAGAGGTTTACGAAGTTATTTGAACAAACACAAATGTCTGTTTCCAGTAAACATGATCCAGCGAAACACTACTAAAGTTTGTATTTATATAAATCTATTAAAATGGCAAATAAATCTAGTACACTGATTAGTGGCTATTATAATATACAGGTCTGACCACAGAGCAAAGAAACTTGATTGTTTGGAACATTTCTCATTCAAACTTCCAAAACAAATCTAATGTGTATGCTTTGAGCTATCAAAAGTGCAAGTTATAATTATTAAACATCTGTTACCTTGGATATGGACAATGTCCAAACTACTTGTTTAAGTATCCCTGAATGTATCGAAAAAAAAACATATTTTAGATATATTTATAATATATACAAATGTACATACACTTCTTTTTGATAATCTGCACATTGTATTCAAATCTATCGCATCAGATCAAACGTACCATTCACACTTTTGTACATGGAATATAACCAGGACTAGCCATCGGAGGAGAAAAAACAATTTTGTACATCATAACTGTCAGACATCGCCACCACGCAGTCATCAATCAATAAAAAAAGATCATATATAAAACACACAAACATACATTCACATTGCAACATCCATCACGCACCCAACACAAAACTACATAACCAAAACAAGAACAAACACCGAGTGTGCTATTGTTTAATGAAGACTTTTTTCAGTATGGCAGGCTGTACGCCCGTTATACTGCTGATGTTTGATATGCTGGGGATGCTGTTGATGGTGGACGAGCTGAGCTGTTGTAGTGATGTTGTAAGCGTGATGGGACTGAGAGTCTGTCCGCCTGTCAGGGTTGTAAGCGTCTGGGCACTCGCGAATGTTTCCATCTCGGCATTGACTTTTTTATGTTTCGCCGAGCATTCCGCCACAAGTCGACTTAGTTCGCCCGCTGAATAACCCAGCAAAGTCCGCAGGTCACAGACAAACTTGTACACGAACCGCTTGCCGTGGACCTAAATATATAGATTCAATATAAAGTAACACACAATTTCACAGGCGACTGCCCTATTCTATACTAGTATTGCTTTTCGCAGTGTATTATTTCCACACTGACCATATACAATTACTGTCAGAGCCAATGGTTTGCCAGACTACAGAAACATAGACAATGCAAGATGGACAATTTTTCAACGAATACAACAAATACTATGAAACAATGGGATTTGAAACAGGGTAACTACCATCATTTTCCATAGTGAATAGGAAGTTATAAATTGTTTACAACGGGTATTCATTACATGCCTACCTCTAAAAATCAACCATTGCATAAAAAGTATCCCAATATATTTATCGTACAACTCACCTTTGCAATCATGTCTCCGTCGTAGTAGTACCGCAGGGCACGTGAGAGTTTCTCGTAGTTCATGGAAGGTTTGTTCTTGCGTTGACCCCACAGTTGAGCCACAAGTTCTGGATTGCTGAGCTTAAATTCGCCGTCCTCGCCCAGCCAGTGGATAATGTCGCGGAAATTTTTGTCCGTGAGAAGTTCAAGAAGAAACTGCCACAATTGAATCTGACCGTTGTTGCCTGTCGAGAGAAATTCACAGTGTTATTTTATTAATCAGAGATAAGCAAGGGAATGAAAATTGTAAGGATTTATTGATATTAGTTTGGAATGGAAACGAGTTCTCAACGAGAAATTTGCTATCACCAATGCACATTTTTTTTCTTCTTCACCAGTGTGATTTTACAATTTTTTTTGTGAAAGATTACTCACGACTCAAGGAGAACGGTAATATCATAAAATTACTCACCAGTTCGGTTTCCTGGATGTAGGCGATCGCTTGGAATGGTGATGTTGCGAGGTTTACGGATGAAACTCTTATTTCGACCTGCATCATGTCAAAGAAAGTTACTTACATTAAAACGGAAAAAGCAATAACGGCAGCTGATTCTAAGATCACACCGAGATAAAACTCACCGTCCAAAAAGACTCACAGACAGGTGCTTATCTAGATTCTCTTTATTATACTTATTTACTATTCATAAATTTTCAATGAAAATTCTAACAAGTTGAGGACAAAAGAGAGGCCACCACAATTAACAATGACATACTAGTAGAACAGTTACCTCCCACACTTACCTTTGCCAGTGTCAGACGTGGAGACTGTTATTGTTGTTATGGCGTGAGGCGTGGGCTGTTGTATGACCGCTGGTGAATATCAAACAACGGATTACGAAATTGGGTTAAGGGACATCAATAGTCAGAACTGAGACAATCAACATGACAACCTATTCGAATGAAACATTGTACAAAGTCCTAAATTACAAGGTTAAGAACTGACGAATGAACACACACCGACAAACTTGCACTTGCGCAGTAGTTCCAAATGTGTCCAGAAGAGGTCACCCTTGTCATTCGGGATGTATTTCACAAACTGGTCGTGACGAAGACTACACAACTGCTGGCCCGTCAGGTTGAAGTTTGCAAGGTTGACTCCCACCAGACTGAATTCTTTGATTGCCCACTGCAACCAGTGCTTAACGTGGGCGATATTCCACTGGTTCGGATCTGTGTGTAGGAGATACAATTAGCAATGTTCCATGTTGTAATAGGTAAGACAACTGACAATCTTCAATCAGTAGTCAAAGGAACATGGTCAATAGCAATTTTTTTTTTTCACTAAAATTATGCACTTTTGTACTGTCATTGATATATTGTTGCCTTAACCTTGGAGATACACAAATATTTCCTTCCATCAATAACTATCCCAGTAGTTCCTGACATCATAAAATGATCAAGCGGATATATCAAGTTGTAAATGCTTTGAAATCAGACATCAAAGGTATTGCGTAATCTGTCATTCTCTCACCGAAGGGGATCTTCAATCGCTCCTGCTCCTTTCGGAAGTTTTGGTCGACTATCCACCGCGTGACGTTTTCCGATTCCTCGGGGAATGGAATGACAACTTTCGTTCCGGCGGACGATGTAGAAGCTGGAGGGGCGGGGGCTGCTTGGGCTGTGGGAGAAACCATGTTTTAATTTCATTTCAAGCATTTATTTCAGCAACAATCTTTAAATATTACTAGTCCAATTTCATCAAGGGATGTTGTATACAAAGATATGTCAATTACTTTCCCTAATTTTTGTATTCATTGTCCTTTTTATTTCCTCGAATTAAGACGTAGAATTTCAATTGAATTGTCACCTTGTTCTGCGGATTCCATCTCAACTATTTCTTCTGCTGGTTTCAAAATATCTACGATATTTAATCGTGGAGATAGCCCTGGACCTACAAGAACACACGAGAAAGTCGCAACATAGCCAACTGCATTTCCAAACAATATTCAACAGCATTCAACACATTGTTAAGTAACTCAATCCAATTTTTATTATCAACATTTTATCAAGATGCCATTTTATGGATAAAAGATTTGACCTGGTACCTGATTGAGATTTGACTTCGACGTTGATTTGGACGAGACCACTGCCTTGTACACATTGACTGACCAGGTTCTTGGTGGGGTCCAGCTGTCAAACAAGGAAGAAATCTGGACTAGCATCATACGATCCACAATCTCTTCAATAAGTACATAGTGGAATCATTCAGATTATGTAAACTTTCGGTAAAAATATCAATAAGACCAATATTCAGGCCTAAAAGTGACTTGTAATTCATTTGTATAAATTCAGAGACATGATGTAGAACCAATGAATTATTTGTGAAATGACATTTGTGTTAGAATATACAAAATATAAACTACATTACATACTGGGATGGTATCCTGTAGCCAGAACTCGTGTTGAGAGAGACTTGTCTGCAGTCTGGCCTCCAGAAGCTTACGGAGTTTTGTCAGCGGTTCAGCAATATCCATGTGCTGGATGATCAGGTTCTGGTATTGCAGCAACTCATCACCCTTTGAAAATAAAGCAATATGGGCAAATATGATTTGATGATTATAAACAGTTATATGTACACGTGATAAACAATATTTCTATTTAATAGTGCATTTAAAAAGAGGAGATGCCTTTGAGGGGAAGACTTTCTGGGGAATTTTTACAAGCTAAGATACATGTATTTCTAAGATAATTACACCAAAAATTAGTCTCATAATCTGGCCAGCTTGTACTAAATTTAGCCCTTTTAATATATTAATGCAATAGATATTTTTACTGTTTTTTCCAATTTGACAAAGCAGCATAATACTTCAACAATTTAAGCAGGTAATCAGGGCATTACATTAAGCATCAGTTTTCACTTGCCCTGACCAACTTTCACTTGCCCCAACATTTTGACTTGTTTGCACACACTTTCACAGCACACACGAAATGCCGCGATCACTCGCTTGTTTCATAGTCATTCTTAGTTTGAACTGAGCCTTCGATCTGCTGCTTCCTAATGTCGTTGTTGTTATCATCTCCTTGCCTTAAAAACCCGTATTTTGACAACGAAATTTGCCGAAAGCCTGACATAATTTAGTTTTTGCTAGAGCACAGCCACTCACAGTCACCATAGTGATACCACAAGATCTGATCTGACACGCGCTGTGATTGGGTGACTGACTTGAGCTCAGTGCTAACGTTCTGAACAGCAAAATATATTGTAGATAGAATTTTCTTTCACTTGCCCCATCGGGCAAGCACATTAAAATCCCACTTGCCCGTACCCAATTTTCACTTGCCCCGGGCAATCAGGCAAGTGTTAATGTAATGCCCTAAAGGTATATCAATTCCCTTACACTTCTCCTGTGAGAGCCATATAGAGCGCTTGTTGAATCAAAAGCTTTAAGGCCTTTACCCATTTGTGAAAACCACATTTGTTTAAGCACATACCTCTGCTGTGATTGCCAGTCCCTCTGTGCTTCCCTCAGCTGCTTCCGTCAGCTGATCAACGGTCAGCTGCTCCACCTACATCGATACACATCATAATCATTCCAAGTTCATGAGATATATTTTATGTCCTGCAATGAAAATTGAGGCCTCTGCTCAATGACAAGGTCATGAGTAGGTGGTCTTTTGACCTGAGGGCAGTCTAACGGGTGGTTTTATTACAGGTTCATTTGTACATGAAATATCTCGTGCACAGATATATTTTATGTCCTGCAATGAAAATTGAGGCCTCTGCTCAATGACAAGGTCATGAGTAGGTGGTCTTTTGACCTGAGGGCAGTCTAACGGGTGGTTTTATTACAGGTTCATTTGTACATGAAATATCTCGTGCACATGGTCATATTTGCTTGGAAGCCTGCATTTTCCACAATTAAAGCTCCAAAGAAATATACACCAAACGCTACTTTCGTGGAAAGCTACATCACAGTGATCTCACCTTGATGTGTTGTTGGACGTCGTCCTCCAAGGGCAGCTCTCCCATAACATTTATCTGGCTTTGATCAATATCGTTCTCCTCTACGCCCTGAAAGGTGGTGTTATTGTGCATGTTACTATGGTTACTGGCCAGGCTTAGGGCTGAATACAGGCATATGTGATTGATTACAATTAGTGTTCATGATTACCATCAAACCTACGTTTTTTTTTTATTTAATCCATCAAATTCGAACCAGTTTCAAACCCTCCATTCTTTTGATACTCATTCTTTCAATCTACACTGCTCACATTTGTGTGAGCCAATCACTAAGTGATGCTATCACCCCGCACCTGTTCAGAGGAGACGATCTGGTCGCTAGCAATGACCATCGTTCCGTCCTGACTCAGCATCTGGTCCTCAGGGATGTGTATCATCATCTCGCCGTCGTCCGCAACCCCTTGAAGGTCAAACTCGTCACCCGCGTGGACAATCGTAGCATACTGACCATCTTCCTGTTGGATCACCAACGTCGCTCCCTCCGGGCTGAATGTGTGACGTTATAGTAATGTTATGAGTATCAAAGTTTTCAAATAATTTACACTGATGTATCATTTGGCATTTCTGCATTTTTGTTTTGAAAATAATTTTTTCAATCTGTTGTTATCATGATCATAATTTGATACAGCAAACAATCTTGGACCTTCCAACAATCATGACATGTTTCCTACATTACTAGTACTTCAACATGGTCAAACTGCCAAACTTTCCCACTGTTAAAGACAATATATAGACAATAATTGCCATGACTATGTACATACATTGTTGCTTCTTCTTCTTCAGAGTGAAGCCTCTTCGGTTCCTGCTCTTCATCCAGCGTACCTCCTTTCCTCTTCATCATCTTGACTCAGCCTGTGAGAGTTTCATTCAACAATTACATCGTAAAGTTACAAGAATAGGCAACAGGATCCAGTTTCAATCAAACAATCTGCAAGCTACTGATCCATGTCTAAATCTATATCATCCAAGCTTATTTCAGTTTAGTTTACAAGCATCACTGGTATTTGCGAAACAACAAATTGTAGAGTCCACAAAATTATCCTGCCTGCAATAATTTGAGCCTTGTAGTCCATGAAATTAATGGCTTCACAGGAAGTATTTATTGAAAGTTTCCTTCATCTTGTGATGACCCATTAAATTCCCACTATGGCAACCCTGTCTTCTAAATATTCTCCACATTTTCCAATGAGAAATGACAGAGAATTCAGGGAAAGTGAATCTTCAATCAAATTTCATTCCCAGTTAAACCAGTGTCAGATTCCAAATTGAAATAGAAGCAAAAACAGGATTCAAGCCTATAACTATTGCGGTATTCAGGCAGTTGTACTATAGTGGCAAACTCAGCATTCTACATGTATATTTTAATGGTGACTGGTCTATTTCGAAATCAAGTTTGAAAATGTTTGCACTAAAAGGGAAATGAATTTAATATGCATAAATTTTCGCTTCCCAAATTTTAGTTAGGTCTACTGTGTCTGATAGATCCATCTCAACAGTAAACACAACGACCAACACCAACCAGTGGCAATCAATTTTGCAAATTTGTTGCAGATCATCTCTGATTAAGTCAGTTGAAGGCATACTGCCAGTTATCAAATGTATTTGAGCATTGTACACTAACAAATTATGCCTCTAAACTGATTTGATCCTTTTTAATTCAATAGTTTACAATTAAATTTCGGCATGTTTAGGCAACATTTAGAGGAGGTATTAAAATATGACTCTACGGTGTATAGTTATTGTATGAAACACAGAGTTGGGAGTCAAATTCGATTCGTTGGTTGATTTTGCTGGTTGTTTCAAGGCTTTCCAGAAGATTTGTACCCGAGGCCAGCAAGATTCATATCCATTTTGAAAGAGATTTGTACACAAAATGAATATATATTAGTGTTAGGTCGAGCACTTGAATGATCGATTAATCGGTCGAGCTTGAGCCAGAAACGAGTACTCGAGCATCAAATTGAATGATCGATCATTTAACAGTCTGGACAATATAGCAAAAGCATATTTCTGCAGAAATACCATTTTTTCGTAGTCCTGCAGAAATACAAAATATTGTATTCGAAATATATAAATACATGAAACTGTATTCCTGTTGTCCGTACAAAATACACAATATCGTATTTGTAAACTCTGAAACCTGTAAATTCTTTTAACTTCATTACACATTGTCAACACTAGTAAACTATCCAACTTGGCAAGTTAGGTGTAATATCACTCGAAGAACCTCTCTTTCAGTCCGTATCAATCCGAATCCAAAATTCATGTTGAAAAGCTTTTTAAGCACTTTTCAACATGAATTGCTGGATAGGGATTGATACGGATTGAAAGAGGGGTTCTTGGAGTGATATTCCACCTAAATTGACATGTGTGATATCTTCAAAGTTGGGACAATGAGTAATAAAGTTAAAAGAATTCACAGGTTGCAGTGTTTACAAATCAGATATTGTGTAATTTGTATGGACAACAGGAATACAGTTTCATGTATTTCTATGTTTTGAATACAATATTTCGTATTTCTGCAGGACTATGAAAAATGGTAGTTCTGCAGAAACACGCTTTTGCTATATTGTCCGGACTGTTTGAAATGAATATAATTTATTTGAAACGAACAAAAACATCTCTCATAATAATTAATTAATTGTAGGTTTACCCCATAAACAGGGTAAACATAGAAAACAACACTAAAATTTGACTGGAAATTAATCGAGCAAACACACATAGCGCCACCTATCGAATGGGCCAGACATCAACAGGGGTGGGGATCAATTATTTTCACACAGAATCGAAATCTATGTCGTTTTTTGTTGGACTTTTGTAAGTTTATCAAAATAGCATATCTGCCTTTAGAAATTCTGATCGTGAACGAACACCCAAAGAGGCCAACAGTATCCATTTCTGGTATTAATTTATGCCACGTTGTATCATTGAGCATCTGGACACTCATATCTGCTATTATCGCCCACATCCAAATTTGCCTGAAAGCTCGAGCTTGCTCGATCATCGGTCGGTATTGTGCCACCGATGATCGAGCTTGAAATTTTCACTGAGTCCGAACACTAATATATATGTATATTATTTATAATTGACATACTTTTGTGATAGTTACAGTGTTATGTTTGTACAAATTCGCTCTGTACGAAGTCGCTTCATATATCTCAAATATAAGTGTCCCAAACAACCTTGTTTCCCAGTCACACCTGACTGTGTAGACCCCTAATATGTGAACATTACACAGAACTAATGTTTGATTAATGATAATATGTGATACACATGTTGTTTTCCAAATAATTTTAGTGAATTTTCATAAAATTTGAGAGCAATTGAACATAACATGATCTATATATATTTTTTTTTCAATAAATCACAAAAGTTGGTTGTGTTATTAGGGGCTGCATGAGAACCCGGTGACAAATACATATGGCATGTCAGCCCAAATAGCTGTCATAATCGTGATAAGTTTGTTTTCATCCCGAGCACCAATGTGGGCCATTTCGGTCGCGCTCTGTGTGACTTGGGCTGGCATAGGCCTTGAGGCTTGAGCCCCCAAAATTATCATGGCAGTGAATGAGTTTTATTGGAAGGAAAATTGTGTAAATATTTTGGGCTGTTTACAGCTAGCAGGGGGCCGTAAGAATGTCCAAATGCCCAAGAATGAGGATGGCACCACGCACTGATACGCATCAGCCTGACCCACTCTGCGTCGCTCAGGCTGACCACGCACTGACTGACGCAAGTCGATATATGTCGCGCCGCCATCTTGATTTCGTTCATCAGTCAGTGGGGTGGGTATGGCTGAAGAAAAACCAAGTCATCGCCATGTTCCAAGCTGGAATTGGCTTGACAATACTTGGAAAGAAGGGGAAACTGGATGGGGAAAACATATCCACATGTCAAGATAGTATATTCTCATGCCTTTTTCCTTTTCCTGTTTCCGCCCATAATCACTTCCGCCTTACTTTTCTTGTTTTCAAATATTTCCCCCGCGTGAGTCCTTCTTCGACGCTTGTTTTCACCAATTTCACAGCCTGGACCAGTCGTGATGTAATGTAAAACTTGCGTCTTATGACCTTACCTATGTTTTCTTGTACGTTCACAGTTGAATAAATTGTTTTGAGCCGTCCTGTTTCGAGAAAAGCACCGCAAATTACAAACCGGAATTAGGTACAGGAAATGGCAGACAAAGCGGTCGATATCACATTTGTCACGTGACCTATACACGGCTGTTGTTTGGTGAATTTCGGATCATGATCACTTCGGACCCGGAAGCCTGGTAACAGGCCGTATTGACCGATTGACTTTTTCTGTTGATCAGTCTGTTGACTGGCCGTATCGTAGGGGCTATACTCCGTGAAAACAACGGCCTTGCGACTAAAACTTTGGCCGAATTGAAATTTATGCCAATTGCCATGACATCATGTTTTCTGTCCGGGCATTTCGAAATGGCGCGAAAATTCAAGTACCCCCATGGACCGTATGATTACGGTATGATTCTGGTGGCAAACAAAAATACACCTTTTGTGTTACCTGAGTAATTTGAGTTTTGAATGGAGTTCTACTCATATTAAAAAAAGGTGTATGTTCTGTTTGCCACCGGAAATCACACCATGACGGCACGTGACTTACAGGCCCTATTACAGCAAAGACTACAATTTCCTCAATCTTTCTGCAGTCATATACAGTCAGATTTTTCAGCAGAAACGAATCGCCGTTTCACTCCCATGTGAAGTATGTCAAGTTATAGGTCTGATAAATCAGCAAAAATGACGTAAACGAGTTTTTAAAAATATACTAAAGTTTACATGAGTTACCATATTAGGTCTATTAGGATATTTTGAACGCTAGCAATTTGATATTACAAATGTACTCGAAGAAAATATTGATCGACCTTCAGAGAAGGCAGCTATACCAGTGCTGACCATTAGTCTGACTCAAACAATTGATCAGTCAACACGGAATTGGTTCCAGAGAGGCACGATCGTCCACAGAAGAACTTGATTCAACAGGCCTATATATGTGGCTTTGCAACTGGTCCACGTTGTACGAATCCCATGAGAGACATGGAATAAGTCTGCAGCGTAGTGATATACATACATGTTATATATATTTACAGGAAAAACAAATCATTGGATTTTTTTAATTATATGGAGGGGCTTACGTGTAGTAGATATCGCACTCCCTAAAAAGGTTTCAGAACCGAGATTTCTACAAAATACAGATTCGGGGAGGGTGATATGCCATATACTGGCTGAAGTGTAAACTATGATTTTTGAAGGGAATTATTCATTTGCAAATTCAGTGGGGTGTTTAAATCCTATGGGGGGGGGGGGGGGCTGTATTTTTCTAAACTTGGTACAAGTAGTTACAAATGCAACATTGTTATATCGGGTGGGTAAATATTGGCCTTGACGATTTTTTCAGAGGTACTCACTCTCACGCTCGAAAATGACTTTCAATTAAACCCTCTTCCGAAGGATTTTCCACGAAAGAAAACACCCCGATATCAAAACTGTTGCCGTCCAGGCAAATCTTTGGTCGAATGGTGTTGAGTTGAGCAATAGCAAACCATCTATTATAATTAATATATTCGTGATGCCACATCGGGATGGCTGTTTCGATTGGGTGAGGATTTGAAATATTGAAAATTGTTGGGAAAAGAAAAATATTCCCAAACTAATCTGTATTACTGCTTAATTGTAACTACAAACCGCAATGAAAAGTGTGACTTTCTCATCTAAATGGATAAAGATTCATTGCATTATTCCAACATGGAGAAGGCGTTTTGTTTGTAGAATTCGAATTATGAGGCCTACCTGCCTTCATCTTTAGTTTGATAAATTTGTTTACCGGTACCAATTTTTGAACACAGTCTCAGATATGTCGCGGTCCGCCACGTGTGCCAAATAACCATGCATGGGTTTGGGGCCGCCGGGCCGGTCCAAGTGCCTGGCGGTGCATGCGGTACCGGCCCAGTTTTAGCGCGCATCAATGATCATCACGTGACTCATGGGTATTGGCTCTTCCTTTTTACACCCGTTGCAATATTCAATTAGCAATAGATTATAATTTTGTGTGAAAATAATAATATCGTCCCACGAGTAGCACACACATTCAATCTAATAAATAAACCAAAATATAGTTGTAGATTGTATGTATAATAATCACAGGTATGTTAATTGAACAGCGTGTTCATTCGAGTTACACAGGGAGGAGTGACAGGCGTTGGAAGAGCCAGTTCATTTATGTTCAAAGTGCGAGAAAAAAGATGTCGGCTATATTGGCTTGCGAGTAGAACTTGAATTTGACAAGATAACGGTGGCATAACTTCGTTTTTACTGCATACTGGGATTATTTGTGAACTTTCATCGATACATAGATGTTTTAGGTGAGTGCACATCGGATATGAGCATTGATGTTTCGTAGTTTCACCACTAATATGCATTTGAATATCCAACAAAGAAACGGGGGTCGGGGAGTTCTTAGCAGATCTACAGTAGCGTGCTAGACCTCTTAGAATATTAGTAACCTCAGACCTGTTAGTATTGTTATTCGGGTCAATCGAGTCTTGCCAATATACGGCAGATCGACAAATTTCTCATGGAAAAAAGAAAATATAATACAGCCAAATACTGGTCTAGTTGATGTACTTGTGTCTGGAGTGGTCAACAGTTTGAATAATATGGGAATTGCAACATTAGAATCTCAGCTTCTTTTATCTCTCATTTGCGAAACTATAATGATAACTGTAAAAAGAAATTAATGGAGATAAGATCTCGCATGATCGGAGGACCTGTCGATAATTAAACCTATTTGAGACCAGGCACACCCTGCAGGACGATTACGAGTCTCGGACCACCCAGAACTGTGCCACGAACTGTGCCAGTGACACGTGCCACGGGAATACAGCTGCTTGCCACACTGTCTTGGGAGATACTGCAGCACTGTGGTCGAGAAATGAAACTTCTATACCATCCTCGACAGACTAGGATGCAATGCTACACTACTTTACTCAGACTGCCAATGGAATACGCCTCTGTGACTGTCGTGTGGAGCGCACCTAGCACTGGTAACGACTCGTAGAACGAGAAGTGTCACCTCAATGTTTCAGAATTTGGGCTGGGAGACCCTTGAAGACAGATGGACATCAAAAGCCAAGGTATTTGAACCAGCTTGGCTGAAAACCTGAAATCCCTGTGACAGATCACGTCCAACCAGCAAACACCAGTACACATTGTCAACGGACCACTGACCAGTTCCGAGTAGCGAGCACTCATCCGGATATGAATGTCATCTGGATATATGTACCAGCCTGCCTGAAAACGATGTTGTCACTGCCATCAGACTGTATGGACCTCTTCAAGTCGAAGCTGGCAGGATTTGCCCTCAGTACCTTAGGATAAGAAATGTGGGTCCATGTGTATAACAATGTAAATGTCCATATAAATATTGCACCTTTATATATGGAGTTTGCATTTTGAGGCAGTGCACCTAAGGTCGTCCACTCTATAAGGAGGCAGTAGAAGAATCGTCTGGGGCTATTTTATCTGAATGTGATACTCAATGGTGATGAGTTACCCTGAATAATTTTTTGTGAATTTCTAGTCACGCACAAAGCATTTATATATTTACGGAAACTCGGAAAATTGTTGATGATATATTATATTTGGAAATTCGAAAGAAAATAACGGCTCATCTGCATTAAGGTCAAGCCTGGAGGTTGGGTTCATAACGACATTGAAATATAGAGTTCTGAAATAACATTGACAGAAATTGGTGGATTAACCAAATGTTAGTTTTCACTAATAAAACAGTTTAGAGTCTTCAATCATTACATTTCAAATAGATTTATTTTAATTTTATGAGTAGATTTAAATGTTTTTACAGTAATATAAACTTCATAGTTATAAAATTTGAAATGAAACTCATGCCAGCCTTCCAATGTTAAATATGACTTAAGAAATACGTGTAGGGGAAAAGAGGACAAAAGGACCTTCCAGAAAACATTTGCTCATGCCACTTTGTTTCCAGAGGTGCAAATTCAATATTTTATATTACAAAACATATTGTTGTTGTATAAGTAACTTGCTACATGGAATCCAACAAAATAACTTGTATATTATGTTCTGTCTTTTTCGTAAGTAAATTTGTAATATTAGATTCAATACCTCTGCAGTTCTTCAAAGCAAAAAAATGAAAACAACACTGGTAATACATCCATGGCGTGCCTGGCATTCTGCTACAGAAGAACAACGTATCCTATTTTGCCACCTGTCTGTAGCAAAATTTGCCTTCTTCCAAAATCATCTCTTCTGCTGCCCCCTGCCCCCCCCCCCCCCCCCCATGATTCCAAACTCACTTTCCATTAACAACCCCCTCACCCCCACCCCTCCCCAGACCCAGGTCTTCCTGATAAGTTACCACCAAACATCAAAACAGACCCAGCACTTAACCGCTGCTCAAAGCCTTCGGTGTCTGGCGCATACATGCAGTGGTGGTGGTGGCAGAAAAAAACGGAAATAGCTCAAAACACAAAAGCTAATTTAACAGTAGCTCTGTTCTGCTACTAAATCACAGCCTCCCGTGCAGTTGCAAAGGAGAATTACTGAGTAATTATGAGGAAACTAGTGGTACTACATAATGTGTTCGTGTACAGGGCTCCTACATAATTAGGAAAGTTCAAACATCTTTGTAATTGAAACAACTTAGTGCCTTTTGCAGAAACGTTATAGATGAAGTAATAAGGTAAATTTATGCATATTTACTTTACAAGAACTTTCATTATTTTGATAATGTACATGATAAACAAGTTGGAACTACATGTATTACTTGAACCCAGATACTGTAATAGACCTTACAATGTAACTGCATTGTTTTCGATTACTGCAAGCACTGAAAATATATGTATAAATCACAATTCACATGTAAAATTGATGAGGACTGTCTTGAGCATGTACTATTGCTCTTTGAATAGAGTTTGTCAAGAACATGATGAATGATTCTCGTGATTTATCGAACTAAGAAATACCGGTTTCATCAATCAGATGAAACTTATGTTGGTGAGGGAATGTACATGTAGCATTAATTTCTGTCAATTTTACTGATTCATCGCTAGAATACAGAACAGATCTCCGTTTGGACTTGACTTGATTTGTACTTGTAAATGGTTAGCATGGAAATCCATGCTAACCATTTACAAGTACATGTTTATGTACATATATTTGAATGCTAAGTTTGCTCCCTAACTTGTCCCCATGGTAACCATGACTGCTGAGAGTCTGGCCCAGTGTATTGTTGTGTGATGATCAAACACATGCAGGTGTGCTAGTGTTCTTTCATTTACCTGTATAACCCCCCTCCCCTCCCCTCCCCCTCTCACCCAAACTTACAGTGCTAACTTGCCTCCAGGTCAAGTCTTGATTTATTGTGTGTGTTCAGTGAACCAAATAAAAAAATGCTTGAGGTGATTTTTCTCTGCACTTCTACATCTGTTTTGCATGTGACAGAAAGGAAACATTTCACACACAGCGCTGAAGTCAAGTTAGTTTACATACTTAGTAGTATCCTAACATTATGATTTACCTTTTGCTGTTTTTTAATTGCCTCAAAATTAAATGGTGATTAATTGATCGTCTATATGCATGTTAACTCATATATGACTTGATTTGAATTGTGAAAGTAATGTTCCTGAAAGTTGTTGCAGAAACCAAACATTTACTCGCAATGGTGCATGTAATAGATTCACATATATTCACATATAATTTCATTTATCAACGTATGTTAACATATAAGTTCTCTCTCTGTTTCAGACATGACCGGATTTTCCTGGCACTGACCAGAACACATCTGACTTTGTTCTTAATCGCCACCACAAAATGAGTGCCATGGAGACGGAATCAGTGCGCTCTGGACGCTCAGAACGATCAGAGCGTTCCCGGCATGGCCACGATCGTCATGGTCACGATCGTCATGGACACCACAGGCACCACAGTCGTCATGGATACGATCGCCACAGCCAGGCGAGCTATGGCTCTCGTCATCATAGGGACCGGCACAGTCGACACACTGACCGCGACACCGACCGGGAAACCGATCGGGACGACCGCTCCGGGATTCTCAAGCCCCCAAGCGTCACCGCGTTACCGCCACCTCCTGCAGATGGTGAAGGGAGACTTGAGGGCGAACGTATCGAGGTCCAGATCCTTCCACAGGATGACAACTGGGGCGAAACAACGACTGCCATCACCGGGGCAACCAGCGAGGCCGGCTTCTCGATGGAGGATATGTCTCGCATAAACAAAGACCTTGAAAATAGCATAGGCTTTAACTGTGTTCGATACCTGGGCACCACACTGGCTGCCGTATTGGGACTTGCAGCGTTTCTCTCGCCTGTTGCTATGGTTATCTTACCACAGGTTGGGATCAAAGACTGGGAGCTTGACGACTGTGGTGTAAAGTGTGAAGGATTGTTCATAAGCTTGGCCTTTAAGCTGCTAATCCTCCTAATAGGCACATGGGCGCTGTTTTTCCGCAAGCCAAAAGCTACGATGCCACGGATTTTCATCTTTCGCGCTCTCGTGCTCTTTCTCATCTTCGTACTGACATTTGCTTTTTGGCTTTTCTACGGCGTGCGAATCTTCGAACGTCCGGAACGTGACTACCACAGCATAGTTCTCTACGCCGTGTCGCTCGTGGACAGCCTTCTCTTCATCCACTACCTGGCTATAATCCTGCTGGAGATTCGCCAGCTCCAGCCCCAGTACATCATTAAGGTCGTGCGGTCACCGGACGGCGAATCTCGACAGTACACTGTCGGCCAGCTGTCGATCCAGCGGATGGCTGTCTGGGTACTCGAGCAGTACTACAAGGACTTCAACGTGTACAACCCGTATCTCGACAACATCCCTCGCAAGCCCACTAGGCTCTCCGGCTTCAAGTTCTACGACGTCGACGGTGTGTCAGCCCCGACGACGGACAGTCGTACGCGTGCGATCTTTGCGGCACAAGCAAGACGACGTGACTCAAGTCACAATGATCGGTTTTACGAGGAGCAGGAGTACGAGAGGCGAGTGAGGAAGAGGCGCGCGAGGCTGATCGTGGCCGCGGAGGAGGGATTCGCTCACATCAAACACCTGCAGGAGGAACAAGGTTTGTGACTCGTGTTGATAAATATGAAATAATTTTTTAGAGAGATTTTAGTTCTTGTGGAAATCATCATAAAGAAACACCTCAGTTATAAACAAGCATACTTACAGTATTTTGGAGTTTTCATGAAAATCAGGGTCTCATAAAATATGTGATACAAAAAATGATGAGCAGGGGATCATTTCGTGAGGGTTAGATTTTGCATACTTGCATGTCTGACCATTTCAAAAGATTTTACGTGTAATTTCACAAATTCAACCCCAACATCGCCGTCTTTTCAATACCAGCAAAATATTTGCAAAGTTTTAATCCTCACAAAAAAACAACCTTGTACAGTACTAAACAATGCCATGGGGTTATCACTGACCGGTTCAGTCATATCTGTAACTGAAAAAGGTGCTTTGCAATGGGAAATAAATTTTGGAAGGGGTTTTCCTTGATACATACATGTATAACAAAACACTGAACCAAGACACTGGGGTAACAAACGAGGTACCACTACTGACCATGGGAGTTCTTTGTCGCGAAAATAACAGCACAGACTACTACTTGTGACTCACTGAGCGAATAAATCTCTGCTGGGACCATTTAATGTTCTGCTGTGAGTCATCGGCTGTTTCGATACATGTATGGAGTTTGGGGGTAATTAGCCCAGAGCGACGACAGCTCAAGGGGCATCAAGAATGGATGGGTTAGAGGGAGCAAAGCTTTCATGAATGGAGCTCTGGCAATCAATTAGTTTTTGGTGCAGTTTGCAAAGCTGTTGTAGGGAACAAATGCAGCTGAGCAAATATGTACGCCAATATACAGTTTTAAAATGTGAAGTTGGGGGTAATGAATGTACTGTAGATTTCACATAAAATCAGAGTGAGTGACGTGTGAATGATATTTCAAGAAAACGAAAAGTAGCTGCTCTCGATCAGCAAAAAAATTACATCTACATGTAATGTAGGCCTTGTACATAAGTATGGACTGTCACAAATGCATTACATTTGGAATGTTTACTACAGATGAATGTCAATATTTGAACAATGTGATTTCAGTAACTTATAATTGTTATCGCACACAGGTGCTGGTCAGATTCCGATGGGGCCTCACGAGGCTGCCCAGGCGGTGATCCCGAGCATGGCGCGCGCCCTCCAGAAATACCTGCGTATCACCAGACAACAGCCTCGGTACACGCTAGAAAATATCATCAACCACCTCTCCACTTGCATCAAATACGACATGAGTCCGAAGTCTTTCCTCGAGCGCTACATGACCCAAGGTCCCGTCATCTGGAACAATCGCGAGTACAAGAGTACGCACACGTGGGTCCTAATCTGCGACCAGCTGCTCTGCCGGGCCGTCGAGCATGACACTGTCTTCCAGCTGCGCCAGGGAGATGTGTCACTTCTCATCAACGTTCGACGTTTGCCGCATTTTAACCTTACAGAGGAAGTCATCGACCCCAAGTCTAATAAGTTTGTGTTGAGGATGAACTCTGAAACCTCAGTGTAAGGTCGAGGGCGATTTCTTGTTGCTCTTGGATTTTAATCGTGTTACTGTGTGTGTGTATTTTGGTTCTTTCTTTCGCTTCAGTCTTCCGTTCAAAGTGAACATCGGTGATTGTTGGAAATTTCATTGAAGTAATGTTGTGTCCTCCAGTGATTAATGGCCATGTTGTCTTATCAATTAATTCGTAAATTATGCAGTTGAATCAGATCTTTGTCCTGTTTTAGCATCAAGTGAATGTGATGTGTAATGTTAGTTTGTGTAGATGTAGTCTCAAAGTGAAATAGTCTTAGTATGTATTGTACAACTATGATATTCAATAAAAGTTTGTAAGGTGCTGATGTTTATAAAAGTGGATGTTGTAAAATTTTAAAAACTACATTAAAATCCTCGGAAAATGCATCAATTCCACATACACAGTTAAAGCGTAATACGATACATGTGTGATTGAATTGTATTGTTTTGGCCAGAATTCGTGAGACGAAATCTGCTCTCTAAATTGTGGTTGTAAAATTTCTGAGTTCACAATCCCCAGATTGTGTGCATAGTGTGTTCAATATACTTCAATTATATCTGTGTATAGCATTTGAGTTTTTGGGAAGTACTTGTAGAAAAAAAGACTTCAGAAGCATTTGGTATTGTGTTACCATGGTTAAAGTTAGATACTTTTGCCCAAAAGTTGTTAAATTTATATTGACCTTGTGCAGACACAACTTACAGGTATGACAGGAGTATTATGTTGTTATGCAAAAATATTGGTTTTCCTACAGAAGTTTAAACTCCAACTGATTTTATAAAAAATCTTCCATATATTTTATTTTCACAGAAACCTGTTTCAATATCTGCATAAAGGAATGAGATGAAAGTAAAATCTTGAGATTTTGTACAATATTTGTTTAAATTATTGCCTGTATTCATGTAATATTGTAATGTGATCAGTGCAAAATATCAATTGTGCATCGTAGCTTGTTGTAATATGCTCGTAGTAATGTGAAATCAAACAGGTCACATGTCAATCAATATTTGTGTGAAAATTTATTGAAATCAAAATGATGAATTAACAGGCAAACAATCAAACTAATTTAGAAGTTGTGTTTCTTATGTGTTCTGTTTCCGAGCCAATCATCAGTACTGCATATAGGACCACTTGCTTGGCCAATGTATTTACAAGAATTTGTGTTAAACTGGAAGTTTTCTGTGTAAAAACTGCTGGTGAGTTATGCAAATCAGTATTATGCAAAGTTTTTCATGAACATTTGTTTTGACAATAATTGGAGTGTTTTGTGCCATCAATGATTCAATCCACCCAGATAGAATATATTGTTGTGTCGAAATATGTTGGAAATATTGCACGAGCTACGGCAATGGCTGAATGGTTGAAAAATAGTGGATAATAGGTGAGTTACACTTTGCTATAGCTATAGCCGTCTTGAAATATTGCATTTTGAATTATTGTATTCTACGTAATCACCATGTTCAAATTCATGTTTGTTACTCGACAAATGCAGCTGGTAATTCGACTAAAGATTATTGGACAATCGTGAGCTTTGTTCCGTCATAGTTTTAGTTTGTCTTCACAATTAGTTAGTAAATTTGAATTGCGAGATTATTTTCTTACACATGACCAAATCATGATGGATCAAAGACCAAAAAAAACTGTTTGCACTCTCAAATTTTTGTATTGAGTAAAATCATCTGTATATAGGTTTTTGATTGTCACTATTTAAAACTTGATATGTATGTCGTGCTGATTTGCATGTTTGTAAAGTGTATTATATACATAGATTTATATTTGATCATGCAACGAACCAGATAATATGCCTTTTTGTTTCTGAAATAGCTTCGTTTTCTAATAAAAAAAAACATGTCTGTAAATTAATGGTTTGGTTTGTTTATTCCACGGATACCAAATGGAGTTGACAATGAATACATGTAATCATGCTGACAAGCTAACCAGTAATACAATTTACACATAAACCAGTAGTATGCAGTAACAATAAAAGAGAATACTTTCCTCTTGATACTGGATAGCACAGTTACACAACTTCATTGGAACAGTATTAAAGTATTCTGCATGAAATCCAATATTTATTATATTCAACCAGAATCCCATTAAGAGGTTTCTGTTTCAACGTATTCACAGAATAATTTGGAAATCAGATTTTGCACAATGTTACATAGTCGGTCGTTTATAGTCGGTATTTAAGTACATATATACAGTATTCCACTGGTAACTGATAGTATGCATTTTTCACAGGAAATGACATGTACATGTACTTGAGGATATCAAGATATGCATATGGCATTGTTCTAAGTGCGAGATGGGTTTATCTCAGGAAGAGTCTTCGAATCTGGACAAGAGCCTTTTGAACTACAAAAGAGCAAATAGTACTGTAGTAGTTTTGTTTCGATAACATGTCACATAAAAATCTGCTGTTTGCATCAGTGATGAAATAAGTCAGGAACAAGATAAGCCACCTGTGGGATCATTTTTCAAATTTGTTACTCTGTTTAAACTTCATTTCAATTATTATAAAAGTACAAGAACGGCATGTCCTGATTCGACTGTTCAGTTATAAATTTGAAAATTTTGTTAAACTCGGACTCGAAGATGTCAGGTCGGTGGATCTTTGAGTTCATTCGATGCAGAATCACACTTCTCCAAAATCATCTGTGGAAACAAAGAAAAAATTTACATGTTTTACATGAATAATGTTGAAAATGTAGCAACGATGTACTAGTATATATATTAAACAAAGTTATTATGCTTTAAAAATTATATGGTAAAATACTTTGAGCAGTGTTTGATAATACAATCATATTGCATCAATAATTAAAAGATTATTTTCAATTCCTTGTTCAGTGATTGAAAGGATAAGTATTCTTTACTTAATTACCTGGATTGATGCGACCAGCTTTTTACGTTTTGAGCGTGGTACATCAGTCTGGCAGTCTGCCAAGACGAGTTTATCTAAACTTTCCAGTGACCTCGTCAAATCTTCACAGCAAGTCAAGAGTCGCTTCTCAATCTTTACTTTAGCTTCGGCCTGCAAGTCTTCAGCCAGAAAACCCTGAAAATTGTTGAAGGTTTCCATTTGAATGATTAGAGAATATGGCAACTCTGGCAAGGGCATGATAGAAAAATTACACAATTTTAATTTTGATACCAATTTGAGATGTTATCCTGAAATACGTGATTTACATCAGGTGTTTCAAGGATTGTGTGAAAGTTACATTGTATGCTCTGAAAAATATAGGAAAAAAAAAAATATATACATAAACGTCATACATGATGTAACACTTCATGTAGTGTACAAATAGGCAAAGGTAGTTGTTAATTTCTATTCCCAAATCACCTTTTGAATGCCATCGATCTCACTGTAGAGTGCCTCACATTTATCTTGTATCTCATTAACTCTGGCTTCGACCTTTTCTATTTCCTTGTTGAGTTCATCGTCAATAGGTGTTTGCTTTGATCAACAAAAAACATAATCAAGATCACTTTTTCCGATAATAGTATACATAACATGCTCGAATAAAAAAAAAAATTTAAACAAACAAAATTATATCAAAACACTGGACAGGCCTATATATAACTTGCATGAAAACTACATAGAACCAGAAATACATAACGAGATAGAACTGTATGGCATGTAGAATTGTAACTGGTGAAAATGCATTTCACATTTTACCCCTGTGCATCTAATCTATATTCCTGGTTGCTAACACATGTACCTGTTTTCCTATAAGCATGACCTTTGATCCATTCTTGAGGCCAAGAGATGACAAAGACACTGTCGGATCTGTGAGGCTCTTGCCTGAACAAAGTGACAGAACAATTTTCTATAGTGTTGATATGATACATCAAAAATACATGACTATCTGTCTATAATGCCTGTAGTAAACAGATTGACTCATTAATTTAAGTTACCCTTTGGTTACATGAGATTTATTGTTACCAAAAAGACCTATCCTGCCAGCAAAATATCCCTCCCATTGTCCACAAAATTCAAATTTCGAATGCTCAGTCATTGCTGTTTGTTTATACCAATGTACAATTTGTAGAAATCCACTCTAATTACTACACCTTTGAAAATGAGCTTCTGATTTGCTGGAAAAACACCAGTGATTTCAGCTGCCTTCTTTCTCAAATCATCAACACAGAAATCATCAGCTGATTCTTCTGTCTTCAAGCAGAGTGCATGCTTTTTGGCACCTGGGAAAAAGGTAAAAACCATTGGAAATTCATTCATCTGCAGTCTAAATGTAGACTAATGTAGTAATTAACATAAAACAACAAATTCGAACATGCTATCATATCATATGTGTAATCGTGTACATTGATGCCTCCAAAGGTGGGCTGGGATCGGAGCAAGCCCAGTTCAACCGCAGGCCAAGTTCAACCGCCAGCAGGCCAATATCAACCGCCCTGGTAATTTGCATAAACACAGGCAATCAAGCATGATACATGATAACCCATCTACCATGGGCAATGTTAGGCTATGCTTTGATCATCAATGAAAACTAGACGTCAAGGCCTAAAGATGCCTTGGAGGCATTTCGGTGTGATGATTAATTTATAATATATACTAGATATCGACGAAAAAGAAAAATGCCGACTCGGCAAAAAAATTTCGGGTCAATGTCAAAGTTCATCCATAATACCAATTAGACATGTTTGTCTAGGGCGACGAGTCCAAAAATAACGTCCGTTTCGCTCTACGAAGCATCGTTTCCGAGATATCGACGAAAACGAGAAATGCCGACTCGGCAAAAAAATTTCGGGTCAAGGTCAAAGTTCATCCATAATACCCATTAGACATGTTTGTCTAGGGCGACAAGTCCGAAAATAACGTCCGTTTCGCTCTACGACACACCGTTTCCAAGATATCGACGAAACCGAAAAATGCCGACTCGGCCAAAAAATTTTGGGTCAAGGTCAAAGTTCATCCATAATACCCTTAAGACATGTTTGTCTAGGGCGACGAGTCCGACAATAACGTCCGTTTCGCTCTACGAAGCACCGTTTCCGAGATATCGACCAAAACGAAAAATGCTGACTCGGCAAAAAAATTTCGGGTCAAGGTCAAAGTTCATCCATAATACCCTCTAGACATGTTTGTCTACGGCGACGAGTCCGAAAATAACGTCCGTTTCGCTCTACGAAGCACCGTTTCGGAGATATCGACGAAAACGAAAAATGCCGACTCGGCAAAAAAATTCAAGGTCAAGGTCAAAGTTCATCCATAATACCCCTTAGACATGTTTGTCTAGGGCGACGAGTCCGAAAATAACGTCCGTTTCGCTCTACGTCGCACCGTTTCCGAGATATGCAGGATGTCTCATGGATGACTCAGCAAAAAATTATTTTGACCTCTAGGTCAAAGGTCGTTTGACGTATCGATCCCAAAATCAATAGGGTTCTTCCCTGTTGATATATAAACCTCCGTGCAAAATTCTGCAACTATTGCCTGAATATTTTTCGAGTTATCGTCCGGAAACCAAGTTTCAAGATCAGCCTCGATTTCATCCTCAAGGACCTCACGGACCGCGGAGCCGGATCAAAAAAAAACTAGACGTCAAGGCCTAAAGATGCCTTGGAGGCATTTCGGTGTGATGATTAATTTATAATATATACTAGATATCGACGAAAATGAAAAATGTCGACTCCGCAAAAAAATTTACCGTTAAAATAATACCCCTTAGACATGTTTGTCTAGGCCGACGAGTCCAAAAAAAAGTCCGTTTCGCTCTACGAAGCATCGTTTCCGAGATATCGACGAAAACGAGAAATGCCGACTCGGCAAAAAAATTTCGGGTCAAGGTCAAAGTTCATCCATAATACCCATTAGACATGTTTGTCTAGGGCGACAAGTCCGAAAATAACGTCCGTTTCGCTCTACGACACACCGTTTCCAAGATATCGACGAAAACGAGAAATGCCGACTCGGCAAAAAAATTTCGGGTCAAGGTCAAAGTTCATCCATAATACCCTCTAGACATGTTTGTCTAGGGCGACGAGTCCGAAAATAACGTCCGTTTCGCTCTACGAAGCACCGTTTCGGAGATATCGACGAAAACGAAAAATGCCGACTCGGCAAAAAAATTCAAGGTCAAGGTCAAAGTTCATCCATAATACCCCTTAGACATGTTTGTCTAGGGCGACGAGTCCGAAAATAACGTCCGTTTCGCTCTACGTCGCACCGTTTCCGAGATATGCAGGATGTCTCATGGATGACTCAGCAAAAAATTATTTTGACCTCTAGGTCAAAGGTCGTTTGACGTATCGATCCCAAAATCAATAGGGTTCTTCCCTGTTGATATATAAACCTCCGTGCAAAATTCTGCAACTATTGCCTGAATATTTTTCGAGTTATCGTCCGGAAACCAAGTTTCAAGATCAGCCTCGATTTCATCCTCAAGGACCTCACGGACCGCGGAGCCGGATCAAAAAAAAACTAGACGTCAAGGCCTAAAGATGCCTTGGAGGCATTTCGGTGTGATGATTAATTTATAATATATACTAGATATCGACGAAAATGAAAAATGTCGACTCCGCAAAAAAATTTACCGTTAAAATAATACCCCTTAGACATGTTTGTCTAGGCCGACGAGTCCGAAAAAAAAGTCCGTTTCGCTCTACGACTCACCGTTTCCGAGATATCGACGAAAACGAGAAATGCCGACTCGGCAAAAAAATTTCGGGTCAAGGTCAAAGTTCATCCATAATACCCCTTAGACATGTTTGTCTAGAGCGACGAGTCCGAAAATAACGTCCGTTTCGCTCTACGACACACCGTTCCCGAGATATCGACGAAAACGAGAAATGCTGACTCGGAAAAAAAATTTGGGGTCAAGGTCAAAGTCCATCCATAATACCCCTTAGACATGTTTGTCTAGGGCGACGAGTCCGAAAATAACGTCCGTTTCGCTCTACGACACACCGTTTCCGAGATATCGACGAAAACGAAAAATGCCGACTCGGCAAAAAAAATTCGTGTCAAGGTCAAAGTTCATCCATAATACCCTTAAGACATGTTTGTCTAGGGCGACGAGTCCGAAAATAACGTCCGTTTCGCTCTACGAAGCACCGTTTCCGAGATATCGACGAAAACGAAAAATGCCGACTCGGCAAAAAAATTTCGGGTCAAGGTCAAAGTTCATCAATAATACCCCTTAGACATGTTTGTCTAGGGCGACGAGTCCAAAAATAACGTCCGTTTCGCTCTACAACGCACCGTTTCCGATATATCGACGAAAACGAAAAATGCCGACTCGGCAAAAAATTTCGGGTCAAGGTCAAAGTTCATCCATAATACCCCTTAGGCATGTTTGTCTAGGGCGACGAGTCCGAAAATAACGTCCGTTTCGCTCTACGAAGCACCGTTTCCGAGATATCGACGAAAACGAAAAATGCCGACTCGGCAAAAAAATTTCGGGTCAAGGTCAAAGTTCATCCATAATACCCCTTAGGCATGTTTGTCTAGAGCGACGAGTCCGAAAATAACGTCCGTTTCGCTCTACGACACACCGTTCCCGAGATATCGACGAAAACGAAAAATGCCGACTCGGCAAAAAAAATTCGGGTCAAGGTCAAAGTCCATCCATAATACCCCTTAGACATGTTTGTCTAGGGCGACGAGTCCGAAAATAACGTCCGTTTCGCTCTACGACACACCGTTTCCGAGATATCGACGAAAACGAAAAATGCCGACTCGGCAAAAAAAATTCGTGTCAAGGTCAAAGTTCATCCATAATACCCTTAAGACATGTTTGTCTAGGGCGACGAGTCCGAAAATAACGTCCGTTTCGCTCTCAAAGCACCGTTTCCGAGATATCGACGAAAACGAAAAATGCCGACTCGGCAAAAAAATTTCAGGTCAAGGTCAAAGTTCATCAATAATACCCCTTAGACATGTTTGTCTAGGGCGACGAGTCCGAAAATAACGTCCATTTCGCTCTACGACGCACCGTTTCCGATATATCAACGAAAACGAAAAATGCCGAGTGGGCAACAAAATTTGGGGTCAAGGTCAAAGTTCATCAATAATACCCCTTAGGCATGTTTCTCTAGGGCGACGAGTCCGAAAATAAGGTCCGTTTCGCTCTACGACACACCGTTTCCGAGATATCGACGAAAACGAAAAATGCCGACTCGGCAAAAAAATTTCGGGTCAAGGTCAAAGTTCATCCAAAATACCCCTTAAACATGTTTGTCTAGGGCGACGAGTCCGAAAATAACGTCCGTTTCGCTCTACGACACACCGTTCCCGAGATATCGACGAAAACGAAAAATGCTGACTCGGCAAAAAAATTTCGGGTCAAGGTCAAAGTTCATCCATAATACCCCTTAGACATGTTTGTCTAGGGCGTCGAGTCCGAAAATAACGTCCGTTTCGCTCTACGAAGCACCGTTTCCGAGATATCGACGAAAACGAAAAATGCCGACTCGGCAAAAAAAATTCGGGTCAAGGTCAAAGTTCATCAATAATACCCCTTAAACATGTTTGTCTAGGGCGACGAGTCCGAAAATAACGTCCGTTTCGCTCTACGACGCACCGTTTCCGAGATATGCAGGATGACTCAAGGATGACTCAGCAAAAAATTATTTCGACCTCTAGGTCAAAGGTCGTTTGACGTATCGATCCCAAAATCAATAGGGTTCTTCCCTGTTGATATATAAACCTCCGTGCAAAATTCTGCAACTATTGCCTGAATATTTTTCGAGTTATCGTCCGGAAACCAAGTTTCAAGATCAGCCTCGATTTCATCCTCAAGGACCTCACGGACCTCGGAGCCGGATCAAAAAAAATAATACACCCTAGAGATGTTTGTCTAGGGCGACGAGTCCGAAAATAACGTCCGTTTCGCTCTACGATGCACGGTTTCTGAGATATGCAGGAAGCCTCAAGGATGAATCAGCAAAAAACTAGACGCTTCCGGTCGCCTACGACCGCTTGGGTGTATCCCCCGTAGCCCTATCATCTCTGTTGCCCCAAATATATCACTGTCAATTGTGAAAAACAAGAGTAAGGGCTAAAAAAGATTACCAGAGAAATGTTAAATCTCAAGTCACAACTGTTTTCTTTTCCCCACCAAAATTGCTGCACTGATTTTCCGAGGTTATTGAAGGTCGAATTCAAAATCACCACTGAAATCTCTTTATATGAATTTCCATTCGACATGTTTGATAAAATAACGAAAATACAGATAGATCAATCTTTTCACCTATTTATATTTCAACTCAGAATATTTTACAAACTTGGTTCCAAGTTGAAATTCAAAGTAAAATTTGACCAAAAATGCATTTCAAGATGACAAAATTGGAGCTAGATTGAACTTCTCACCATAAGTTATATTTCGATCCATAATACATGTATGTGCCAAACATGGTTTCAAGTTGAAATTCAAAGTAAAAGGTAATCAAAACTGCATTTCAAAATGACAAAATTGGAGCCAGATCAAACTTTTCGTCATGAGCTATATTTTAACTCATAATACCTGCCCAACTTGATTTCAAGTTGAAATTCAAACTAAAAGTTTACCAAAACTGCATTTTAAGATGACGAAATTGGACCCAGATCAAACTTTTCGCCATGAGTTATATTTCAACTCATAATATGTGCCAAACTTGGTATTAAGTTGAAATTCAATGTAAAAGTTGACCAAAACTGCATTTCAAGATGACGAAATTGGAGCCAGATAGAACTTTTCGTCATAAGTTATATTTTAACTCATAATATGTGCCAAACTTGGTTTCAAGTTGAAATTCAAGCTAAAAGTTTACCAAAACTGCATTTCAAGATGAAGAAATTGGAGCCAGATCGAACTTTCCATCATAAGTTATATTTTAACTCATAATATGTGCCAAACTTGGTTTCAAGTTGAAATTCAAACTAAAAATTGACCAAAACTGCATTTCAAGATGACGAAAATGGAGCCAAATCGAACTTTTCACCATAAGTTATATTTCGACTCATAATATGTGCCAAACATGCTTTCAAGTTGAAATTCAAAGTAAAAGTTGACCAAAACTGCATTTCAAGATGACAAAATTGGAGCCAGATCGAATTTTTCACCATAAGTTATATTTTAACTCATAATTTGAGCCAAACATGGTCTCAAGTTGAAATTCAAAGTAAAAGTTGATCAATGTTTTCATAAAAAGCTATTGTGATCAATAATAGACTTAACTAGCAAAAAAATAATGTTGACTTATTTGGTCACAGCCATAAAATCTCTACTGGACAAAGCCTTCACCTTGTTGAGCCCAATAATAAATATTTCTTGTCTTAACTATTTTCATTGTCGTCACTTATAGACTTAACATGTAAAAATAAAGTTAACTTATTCGGTTACACCCAGAAATTTCTACCGGACAAAACCTTAACCTTGTTGAGCTCAATAATAATTGTTTCTCATCTTAACTATTCTTATTGAGGTCAATAATAGACTTAACTAGCAAAAAAAATGTTAACTTATTTGGTTACAGACATAAAATGTCTACTGGACAGAATCTTTACCTTGTTGAGCCCAATGATAAATATTTCTTGTCTTAACTATTTTTATTGTAGTCAATAATAGACTAAACTAGTAAAAATAATGTTAACTTATTCAGTACATCCATGAAATCTGTACTGGACATACTTTCACCTTGTTGAGCTTAATAATAAATATTTCTCATCTTAACTATTTTTATTGTGGTCAATAATAGACTTAACTATTTTTATTGTGGTCAATAATAGACTTAACTAGTGAAAATAATGTTAACTTATTCAGTTACACCAATGAAATTTGTACTGGACAAAACATTTACCTTGTTGAGGTTAATAATAAATATTTCTTGTCTTAACTATTTTTATTGTGGTCAATAATAGACTTAACTATTAAAAATAATGTTAACTTATTCAGTTACACCCCTGAAATTTGTACTGGACAAAACCTTTACCTTGTTGAGCTTAATAATAAACGTTTCTCGTCTTAACTATTTTTATTGTGGACAATAATAGACTTAACTAATAGAACTAATGTTAACTTATTCAGTAATATTGTCCTGTTTTCACTGGAAACTTCAGTTCTCCATTCTGAACAAGAAACCAGTGTCATTACCTTCCAATGTACAGGCTATTGGAATGATCGTACATGTCAAAATGGATATTTCAAAATTCTGTAATAAGTTAGGCTGTTAACATATTAATATGTATATGATCATTCTAAAAAACGACTGGTTTCGTGTGACAGCCCTTCCCAACAACACTTCCAAATATTATCGAGATTCGTCAAAAATTGCCATCTGTAGAGCGTTCACAAGCCATGTGTCTCAAACAGGCTGTTTTCAATGCAAAATGTGTCCCCAAACGACCAATTCAGTTGCCACGGCAACCAAAATCGATTGGTGTCGGGATCTTACCATAATATATGTGCCTGCGAAAAATAATGGTGATCGGGTAAGAATTGCGGCCTATAGCGCGTTCACAAGCCATGTGTCTCAAACAGGCTGTTTTCAATGCAAAATGTGTCCCCAAACGACCAATTCAGTTGCCACGGCAACCAAAATCGATTGGTGTCGGGATCTTACCATTATATATGTGCCTGCAAAAAATAATGGTGATCGGATGAGAATTGCGGCCTGTAGCGCGTTCACAAGAAAATCTCTGCGGACGCGGACACGGACGCGGACGCGGACGCGGACGCGGGCGCGGACGCGGACGCGGACGCGGACGCGGACGACGAAGCCAAATCCATAGTATCCGCCGAACTTTGTTCGGGGGATACAATTATTTCGACCTCTAGGTCAAAAGTCGTTTGACGGATCGATCCCAAAATCAATAGGGTTCTTCCCTGGTGGCATATGAACCTCCATGCGAAGTTCTGCAACTATTGCGTAAATATTTTTCCAGTTATCGTCCGGAAACCAAGTCTCAAAATTAGCCTTGATTTCATCCTCACGGACCTCACGGACCTCGGATCCGGCTCAAAAAGAATAGGGTTCTTCCACATATCATTTCTGACTTGTGGTGAAAATTTGACGAGGATCCGTCAAGGCAATCTAAAGTTATCGTCCGGAAACCAAAAGTGGCGGAAGAAGGAAAAAAAAAAAAAAAAACATTCTGCTAAAACCATAAAGGCATTTCTGCCGAAATGCCTTAATAATCTAAAACATGGACCCGGGCAACTGATGCATCATCATCATGATGGATGCAATTAGAAATGTCACCAGTTTAGATTGGGTCCATGTCAAAAGCCCCTAGGTCAAAAGATGAGTGTTAATGGCAATTAATGTGGGCAGACGGGTCATTTTCTCCCAAGCAGACTGATCATGTTCCTAGGCAAAGTTGTCAAGTGTGTTTGTTCAATACCCTTTAGCATGTATAGGGATTACTAATCAACTACAGGAACCCACCACACCTTTCCCAAACACACTTTATTGTATCCCCCGAACAAAGTTCGGCGGATACTATGGATTTGCAATCGTCGCGCCGCGTCCGCCGCGTCCGCCGCGTCCGCAGACACTTTCTTGTGAACGCGCTGCAGGTTGCAAATCTGAACCGATTTTGATAATATTTTATGGGGACATGTCTTATGGTAAGATCCCGACACCAATCGATTTTGGTTGCCATAGCAACCAAATTGGTCGATTGGCGACACATTTTGTGCTCAAATTAGCCTGTTTACCACACATGGCTTGTGAACGCCCTATAGGTGGGAGTTTTCGATGAATGATGATGAAATCGCATAGGCTCGATGAGAAAGACCGTCACACAAAACCTATTGTGTTTCAGAATGATCAAGTAAATATTAATTAGTTAGCAGGCTAACTTATTACGACCATTGAAATACCCACTTTGACGTCTGTGGTCACTCCAATACCCTGTACTATGAAGGCGAATGGCACTGGATTCTTGTTCAGAATAGACAACTGATGCTTTTGTTGAAAACAAAACAATATTACCGAATAAGTTAACATTAGTTCTACTAGTTAAGTCTATTATTGACCAAAATAAAAATAGTTAAGACAAGAAACATTTATTATTGAGTTCATCAAGGTGAAGGTCTTGTCCAGTAGAGATTTCATGGCAGTAACTGAATAATTTAATATTAGGTTTACTAGTTAAGTCTATTATTGACCACAATAAAAATAGTTAAGACAAAAAACATTTATTATTGAACTTAACAAGGTAAAGGTCTTGTCCAGTAGAGATTTCATGGCTGTAACTGAATAAGGTAACATTAGTTTTACTAATTAAGTCTATATTGATCACAATAAAAAAAAGTTAAAACATTGAAAAGGTAACATTTCTTATTGGGCTCAACAATGTAAAGGTTATGTTCAGTAGAGATTTCATGGCTGTACCCATAATGTTGGGGGAGGTTTCGCATACCTGTGACCAGCTACTGGAAAGTATTTGGTGAGGAAAAATAAGTTAATGAATATTTTAGTTGTTATGAGTGTTACTGCATCGAATAGAAATAGTTATTGTCCGGAATACTGTTAAGGTCAGCAAAACTGATATCGATGAAACACACTGCTCTGGCCATATGATATTTTGTTTGAGTTATTAGTAACATATTTTGGGCAACAGGGATGATGGGGCCACAGGGGGATACACCCACGCGGTCGTTGGCGACCGAATCATCTAGTTATTAAAAAGAATTTACAAAATCACTACATCCAGCAAAATATTGTCAACATTTTGTACATGTACATGTAGGTGTTTGTATGTTGTAATAACATGTACATGTATCATGCTTGATTGCCTGTGTTTATGCAAGATTACATGGGCTGTTGAATTTGGCCTGAGGTTGAACTGGTCCTACCTCCTGGCAGGGATCGACATTAACACTGGCCCGCTGGCCCCACGCCATATTTTGAGCCTATGGGGCCAGTAGGGGCCACCAGATACCCTAAGTCACTGGCCCCACTCGGCCAGTATAAAATCTTAAATTCTTTAAGATTGTACTTCACAATGTTTCAGTTCCTTAGAAAGCCTTTTCCATGTTACTTCTTTGTGAAAATACATCAGTGTTTAATATTCACATATGCATTGATTGTTGGTGAACTTTGAAAGTGGGGCCAGTAGATTATTAATGGGGCCAGTAATTTCTGGATGTAACTCACTCCACGGGGCCACTGGTGTCATATGCTTAATGTTGATCCCTGACTCCTGCGATCAACGGTCGAGGTCGAATAATCATATTTTCTGTAATATAACCTCATTTTACAGAGTTGCAGGCAGACAAGCACCATAACCACATCATATGACAAGAAAGTAGCCAGACATAACCACTGTGGTGATACTGGATGCACTAACGATCGTTAGTGCATCCCGCAATGGCCGACAGTAAACACGATCAGTTTGGTTTTTAACCGTATTCTATCAAATGACAGGTCCATTTGTGATAAATGGACACTCTGAAGGTAGCTTAGTGTTTTGGTCAAAGACATGCGTAGTTATTTCAAGCAGATCACGCTTCTTTGTTTAGATATGTTGAGGAAAAGAATTAGCGATAAGATTCACCAACGACAAAACTGAGATTCCCTAACGATATAGGCCTGATACGTGTATAATTTTGTAATACGTCCATATCATACACCATTGTAAATTCGTTGATTTATGCGACATAAATTAGCGAATGTCACATCAAAAATAGGAAATCTGTATTAGAAGATCCTCTATACACATCAATACATGTCAATTGGTACTTTATTTCACGTTTAACATTTAAATAACGTAGATTTGAATAAATAAAGAAAAGATCGTTAGGGAATCTTCACATGTTCGTTAGGGAATCTTCGATTTTACAAAAACAATCGTTAGGGAATCTTTCGGCTTTTTTTCAGACGAGTTTTTCATGCTCAAACAAACATAAATCGCCATGTATTTGCAACGAACGGTTGTTTTGTGCGCATAAGAATCAGCAGATGCATGTGTGTATCGATCACAATCGTAATTATCGGGAAAACGACGAAAATTCAAACGAACCGCGAGTGGGTTCGCCTAGGGCTAATACAAGTACAAAATTTTGTGACCGGTTACTCGGGGGTCTGTAACCGGACCGTGACCGGTTACTCGTCAAAAATAGCACATAAAAATCCATGTGACTGTTTAATATCGATGTTTGAACTTCGAACGCTCCCATAGTTGTTGTTGGTTAATGCGCAAGCGCACATCTTTACCGTAATGTCTTGTGCAAAATCAGTCAATGTTTGCAAATGAAAATTATGAAATATACACGTAAAATATCTGACTAGTGAATGTGTAATTAACATGCGATGCTTCAATATCGCAATGTTTTAATGTGTAATGATGTACGTATATACATGTATGTACATGCAGTACCTTGGAGGTCGATTATCCATTTTTGCGCGTGCAAAATATTAGACCATGATTGGCTATGCACTTGCTAATGTGGTAATACTAATAATGTAAACGTAATCGGAAATCCTCTGCTAGAGGTAGGAAATGCAACAAGGCAAAACACCGAAGCAAAATGATCAAAACTGATAAATGAAACTTTGAAAGGGAACATGGAGCCACGAAACTTGTTGTGATCACCTATTCAGATTCTCTTTATCTGTATAGATCTACCATTTTATTTACAAAAAGCTTATAACCGGTTAACCGGTTCACTGCATCTGTGACCGGTCACGAGCGTTTCTGTGACCGTGACCGGTTACCCGTGTACTTGTATTAGCCCTAGGTTCGCCATTGCGGGATGCACTAACGATCGTTAGTGCATCCAGTCTCACCACAGTGATAACGCTGAGCTTTGACTCGAAGACATTTTAGGCCTGATCAAGCAGTGTGAGTGTGAAAGAAAATGACATTTCAATCTCATCCTCAATTATTTCTGATTTCCGATAATCGTGTTTCGGATAATCGCATTTCTCATATTTGCTGATATATTTGCCAGGTATTTGCCGACTCTGTGGGCCATAATAGATGATTTTATTAACTGTGACAGTCATCGCACTGTTGAAAGACACTTTATCGTGTGCAGAATTTACCATGAATCAGTTGTATGTTCATTTCACACATTTTTGTAAGGTCTTTCGAAATATCAACCAGATAAATTTGATAAACTGAGGGAAAAAGTAAAAACACTTCAAAGTTTGTTTACATCATACGTTCGTATATTTCACGGACTGTAGATTTCTGTACACGGCAGTCTAACAGAAATATTGAAAAAAATGCATGGGCTCATTTGAGTTGCAACAAAATGTCAATGCCAGTAATTTTATTGTGTTCATTACATTATTTTGTAACTTTTATAAAATACTTTACTATCTGGACTCCAACACAACCCCGTGCAAGCACCAGCTAGATAAAAGCAAAAATACATGTACACAACTACTGAGCAGTATTGGCAATTTGGCATAGATAGGTGTGGTTAATCTATGGTATTGGGGCCACCGACACCATCTTGGCATTGAATTCTAACTCAAGTCAAACTGAATTCCAAGTTATCATATTTTGTGTGATAGAAATTGCGAAAGGCAGTGTGTTGGCTTTTACTCATAGACATAGAAGAGAGATGGACTGCCAACTTCTATGTCTATGCTTTTACGGGAGTTTTACCAAACCTTAATCGAATAACAAATGGGTGTCAGTTCAAATATATGTCATTTAAACATGACACACACACTGGGCTATAAAACTACTTTATTCAACTATACTATGAGATGCAAATATTTGCGATACAATGAATATTATATAGTAGGAATACGACACAACATGTATGACAATTTTAAAGCTCAAACCCAAGAGAATGGAGTAGTTAGTATGTAGATGAAAAAAGTCATTATGATAATAATATGAGTCACTTTATGTAACTGAGTCACTTTATTTGCTGGTTCCAGGAATTTGAACTTGGCAAGGATATCAGGGGTCATAAATACACAGTCTGACTTCCAATCACCCGATACCTTGATGACAGTTAATGGAACACCAGAGGCCATGAGCCAGGTGACCCCGCCACATCGTAGGCTGTGCATCCAAAATCTGTTCGGCTGCAATCCAATGGCTGCCAGAGTAGTCTGCAGGCGAGCCCTGAACTCAGATGGTGTGGGAGGCTGGATAACACCACGCCGGTCCTTGTACGCAAAGGCTGGGGAATCATCAGGGAGACCTCCAGCGATACACCACAGGTCAAGGATCGCTGTCGAGCGACACAGTGCATGTCCTGATATCAACGGGAGCAGGACCTGTAGTTTCCGTTCTCGGAACTGTATGGTCTTTGTCCAGTCCAAGTTGATGACACATCGTCTTGACATAACAGTGACATCGGGGTGTTTCAACAGTTGCTGGGGATTGGTAGACCGGGCTGGGATAGTCACGCTGCTAATACGTAACAACCCGAAGAAGCAAGCGACCAGGACATACCAGAACTGCTGGTCTTTCGGGGTGTTCAGTGCCACTGGTTTGGTGCCTCGGCCCTTCTGATGGCTTTCGTGAGTGACTTGAGTTGCCAGTCCAAATCCATAGGGTTGGGATGTCCCAGCTCAAGGTGCAACAGACGAATGATGTTGAGGTACTGCTGAATTGTTCCGTAGGATTTATCACATCAGAGGAATGTGACATACTGGCATATGTTGTGGGAAATTGCTGGGTATGGTACACACCGTATTTGCTTGCAAAAGTTCAGGTATGACTTCAAATGACTTGAATGGACCCTTTTTGTAGACTCTGCGAACACATGCTTTCGCCAGGTAGTAATTTCCCTGTCAAGGGCCTGCCAAACTGCTGAAGTGCTCTTGTGATCTGTGGAGAGATTTCACTTTTTCAGTGGAGTGACATATGAACACTGAACAGTCAAGTAGAACACAGGAAGACCAGTCCCAGCAGTCTGTAGACGGTACAGTGATAGGAATCGGAGCAACTGGCCCGGCTCGTGTAGCCATGAGATTACATCTGGCAACTCATTGGTGGGGCCTGGAATGTAGACTGCTTCTATGGTGAGCTTATTTGTGAGGGCACAGATTGCCAGTTATTTGAGGAGGTCTAGGGCTACCTTGTTTCTGAAGCTGCCCTAGTTTATGATCGCCGTTGTGGCAGTATTGTCTGTGTAGACCAAAACATGCTGGTTTTGGAAGTACGGGTGAGCTCAACAATGTGCTGCCAGAACAATTGCGGCCAGCTCCTTGATGTTTATACGATGGTTGTCTAAGCTTGGAAGATCATTACGCCAGTTGCAGAATAGCCAATCTCCATTGCAGAACGCTCCACAAGCATGTAGGCTGGCATCCGTGGACAACTGCACAATGGGACGCTGGTCCCATATAGGCCGGGGATTGTTGTTAAACTTGATACGTGCGAGCCACCATGTTGAATCAGGCAGTAAGCTTTTCAGCAGGACTTTGTGTGAACGGTCCTTCAGGAGTCATAAGGCATGGTACAAGGAGCCCATCTGTGTGCGTCCCCAGGGGATTACATTGCTGACCCAGCTTAGCTTGCCGGCCAGGGTTTGCAGCTGTGGGCGGGACAAACAGTGACGCCGTATGCTTGTTTGGAGCAGTACACACAGATCTTTTTGCATTTTGGGATCCAGGGACAATGTGCCTTCGACTGTGTCAAGCTGGATGCCTAAAAACACAAGTCTTTGCTTTGGGTCTTCAACTTTCTGCCAGTAGATTCGGAACCCAAGAATACACAGCAGGCATATCAGCTCAGGGTATGCCTGTTTGCAGTCATCAAAAGTCTCACCACACACCAGGAAGTCATCGAGATACACGAGACAGTGGTATTTCCTTCTTTGGACCATCCACTTAACAGCCTGTGTGATCCTATTAAATATAGCTGGGCTTTTTGAGGGCCGAAAGCGAGGTGGTGATCCACTAGGTAAGTCGGGAGGAGCTACTGAATGTCCATTTGAGTCCAGTCAGTGTTCTATGTGATTCACAGATGTTGACTGACCTGAAGGCCCACTTGAGGTCGACTTTGGCCATGAACAAGCCTGGTTCAATGTCTTGACTGCACTTTGACAGGTTAATATTTACATGGGTCTTTATTTGCATAGTCATTAACGGACAGTCCTGGAGGGCGACTGAAGTCGTGGATAACTCTCCATCAGGCTTTGAAATTGCTGCAAGACCATTTACAACTTTTGGCTTCTTTTCGCCATCTCTTCCTTGATACAGTTTTCAACTGCGGGTCGGGTATTATCTGCGAGAGCAGATTTGTGATTGTCTGTCTCAGCTGGGAGTACACAATCTGTATTGTCATTGTCAATTATTTTAAATCCATGCTTATACCCCTTAAAATATAGTCTCTGTCACAGTCATGTGCAAGCTCTCTTTCGCATGTTGCATACCTATAAAGGAGGGGCGATTAGTTGACAAGAGGTGGCGGCACTGATGCTTGAGGAGGTAGTAGTTTGTTTGAAGTTCCCGATGTTTGATGTCATTGTGGTCTGGGGTATAGCAGGACATACAGATTTAAGGTAGACTCGCATCAGGAATGTATTGTCCGCTCCCCATGGGAGCTGGAGTTCAGCTTGAGTCTTTCTATATTCCTTGTTGTATTGAAGGATTTCATCCCACCTGAATGTCTGGACAAGTGTGGCAATCTTAACAAGTACCCACATACTGCAGTATAACCCTCAGGATGCGGAGACTGGCCTCCATATACTGTGACATCTACTGTGACATTTTGTCCCAGAATATTTTGCTGTCTGCAACCGCCAGTTTGGACTATGTTAATGCTCCTTCAACCATGGACGTAGTCTGTTCGACGCCTGACAGTGACTTTTGCTGTAGTGCCAGACACAGTCTAGTCAGAATTTCCCAGGTTCGCTCAGCCATTGGGATAGCAGCTGTATCAAAAATGAAGCCATCACGTGAGGACAATAGACTTGCTTTAGCAATACACAAGTCATCGCTGACCATATGACTAAGAAAAGCCGAGCCGAAAACAGACTAAAATAGCCAAGTCGAAAAGAACATCTGCAGGGGTACCAAAAAGACATATCCTACCTACACGCGAAATTGCCACATGCCCCATTCTTTACAATCTTGTGTAAAGTTTAATGCCGGCTCTCTAGAGCGCATGCACCCCATTATTCGGCACAGTCCTTGCCGACACCAGTAGCCTAGGTAACTAGTCTGCTGCACGAAGTCCAACTGATATATGTCTACAATACATGACTCAGAAGAGTTTCATCACCGTCATGTGGCCCGATGTATACCTGGGAATGAAGGCCAAGGTAATGGCAAGACGAACAGAGGTATGTGTGCGCTTTGCTGCCGAACTCGCCGATGGTCCACCACAGGGATAGAACCCCTTGCCAGACCCTGTATGTACCACCTCAGGGTAGGGCCTTTAGCTCAACATGCGGACATGCAGCTGAAGGCCTTTTTCTTGAGGCTGCCTACAATTTGGTTGTCACTAGGAGTAAGTTCTCCATGCAAGTCATGCTCACCGTCATGCAGATTTCCAGGTGCTGGCAATATTTATAGTGCTAGCACATGCGCACGAGGGAAAATGTCATAATACTCAAACTGTGAAACCGGTCAATAATGACAGAATAATCTATGGGCAAAATCGCCACATTACCCCCTTATTACAATGTTGGCCCTCCTCGCCTAAACACAAGATGAAAAAGGACTGAAGCATTGCAGGTGAGCGGTATCCAATGTCAGGATGCACGAGGGGTCAGACCTAATGAGGAACTGAAGTATTGGGATCTACCCTCGGACTCACTGAGTAACTCTGTTACGCTCCCAAAATTTTGAATAAACCTTAAAAAACAAGCCTAAATTTTGAGCGAGATGTTTCAGAAGGGATGATGACCTTAAAAGGTGGCCCTGCGCTGCGCTGGGTGCCCTCGGCAAGCCTCTGATTGTATATGAAATCGCATGCGATTTTAGGGGCCTCTATACAGGCGCAGTTCAGCCACTCGAAAGAGCAGTCCATCCTGGCTACCAAGTATTGTGTTACATGAGTTCATCTCACGGTGGTGAGCGCTCTAATGCCAGCCTGCCCAAAGCCCTTGAGGGCTCGAGTTAACGGCTAGCTACAGAGCACCTCGTCAGCCGGAATGCGGTTGGGAGTGTAGAGTACTTATTAGGCGAGGTAGCGTCTGGCAGGTCAATGGGTGTCGTAGCCCCTGGAGCTGTTCCAGAAGGCACACATTTCCCAGAGACCGCTGGCGTAGCTGGCGGCTTCACCATAGCCTGGTGTGCCTTAGCCGTGAATCTCGTCATCTCAGATGACTGCATAGGTCGAACCCACCATGATCACCACGCAAAGTGGACAAAGTGCCATGGACCATACACCCACTGGGGATTAGTCCTCGATGATTATGTTGATCATCGTCAGGGCCTTCCAAGGGGGAATATATCAAAAAGTATATATATATATCTTATATGAATATATCCAAAATATAGTCCCTATCCAATCTATCCTAAACCCTTTGCCACCTAGGTCCCACTTTGAGCTAAGAATCTGCAAGGGTACCTTAGTGAGACCAGAGCAGGTAAGGAAGCCCCACCGTGCAACAAAACACAATAGTCACAAAAGACCTCAAGACATTAATGGTATAAATTTGATAGGATTAGATTGAGTAATAGACACCCGTGCATCATACTGTGGTTGATTAATACCGAAAGTATAGGCTTATCTCTCAATAACCGAGTTGAAAGTTCAAGTGGAAGACGTCCAGAAGGGATGGTAACCGAAGTCACTGGCCATAACGGGAGGCTGTGTCAACTGCCAAGTCGATCTTTGGCATAAAGAACATTCATAACGTCAGTTTTAGGAAATAAGATTAATTTACTGCTTAGTGTGATAGATTCAAAATTTATGCTTCGTTTACATCTGGATGTCATATTTCGGAGTTCATCGATTGTACTCATTAAATTCGTTCCAATTTCCTGAAAGATGATCATAATATATTCAATAAAGAGCATTAAGCCATCACCGGCAGCCTAGCAGGTATTTTTTTACTGTCACGTATGCCTACTACAGAATACGGATGTCACACCCACTGCTGAATAGAATACCCGTAGGGTATCCATTCTTAGTATATTCATACGATATATATGGCCAAAACGTCCTTGAAATTAAAAAATAAAGTGCAAATCCTAAAGTTTCAGCGAGTGAAGTGCATCCCAGGATGAACGTGACCCATAGCATTGCTGCATGATAAAACCGAATATTGTGAAAACCCCGACATGGTCGGCTTTTTCATGTGATAAAAGTGACCATGTCGCTTTTTTCACGTGAAATATCCGACCATGTCGTTTTTTTCACGGTTGGTATTTCCGCCGTGAAAAAAGCGACATGCCCGTGAAATACCCGACATTAACTGCGGAGCTATTGAAATAGCTTTTGTTCGTGAAATTCACGACATGCATGACCATATTATCGTCCAATTCATGGACAACGCAATATTGAATCAGGACACAGCGCTGAAATCGAGTGGTAGTGGACGATCTGGCACAACAGGGGGGGGGGGGGGGTTATGGTGCGATATATGACCAATACATCGAACGATGTTGGGTGCGTTATGTGCTGCGTTCCATTCAAGTCGTGCAAATGGTGATCATGAGTGAGAAGATACGGTAGTAGGCCTACGAGTTCAAAGCATTCCATTGGCAAAACACACAAATTGACATCAAGTGTGTCTGTTTACATTTCCTATTGCAACAATGGTAAACAATTTGTGTGTTATAAAGGTGTTAAATCAGATTATCGTACAATTAAATGTGGTGTACCTTAAGGCTCAGTCTTGGGCCCCTTACTTTTTATCATATATACAAACGATCTCCCCTATATACTAAACACGGCTAAGACTATTCTTTTCGCGGACGACACAACAGTGTATCACTCATGTACAAATATTACTGATCTATATGCAATTATGAATGAAGAACTAGAAAAACTCTCAGACTGGTTCAGAGCTAATAAGTTATCATTGAACATATCGAAAACAAATTACATGCTCTTCACACACGTCAACTTACGAGTTACCACTAACAACATTAAGCTGGCTGACACAGTAATATCACGATGTAGTAATGTAAAGTTTTTAGGCGTAACAATCGACGATAAATTAAAGTGGGATGAACATATTAACAAAGTTAAAAAGAAACTAGCTAGCGCATTATTTGTAATAAATAAAGTTAAAAAAATATTAAATCAAACAAATCTAGTTGCTCTATATTATACACTTGTATATCCATACTTAACTTACGGCATAACTATATGGGGGGCAGCCTACAATACGCATATCCAAAAACTAATAACCATGCAGAAAAAAATTATAAGAGTCATTTCGAATACATCTTACAATACACACACCAGTCCGTTATTCATAAAATTAAAACTTCTAAAATTCATTGATATATATATAAATTGTATGTATGTAAATATGTCCTGTCATTTTTAGACCATTCTCTGCCCGGTACATTAAACAACCTATTTACACTATCAAATACATTACATGATTATAATACACGTCACAGTACAAACTTTAAATTAAAACCCAGAAAAACACGTATTTCTATAACTTTACAGAACATCATTAAAATGGGTCCCGACATTTGGAACGCAACCCCTGAAATTATATATTTAACATCTCATCAGACACTAGTATCAAAGTCCTGTTTCTCCTCGCGCTTCAGGCGCGCCGCGTTGCGGGGATATGGCGACCAGTAAGTGGACTGCTAGGCTTTTTGGAACGGGCGGGGCGGGCGGGCTATGGGCACGACTCTGTGGGGGCCGCACACGAGATGGACCAGACCATGAATATACAATGAATATACAATTAATATGTCAGGTTTATTCTAATTTGTTCGTATGCTAATGCTAATATTAGGTCAGTAATGAAACTATTTTTGATTGGGAATATGTAATATGTTTCGGACCTGTTTATCTATGTATATAATTTTTTTCTGTTTATCGAAGCATTGAAATACCTCGTAATAATTAAATTATGGTGTTAAATAATCATCAAATGTCACGCGAGGGTACAGTCAAATGACTCATTTCATTGCTTTGGGCTGTATCCGACTGACTTGTATAAAAGTGTCGTAGTGTATATTTTCCATACAGTTCTAAATAAATTGATTGATTGATTGATTGAATGATTAAATTGGAACGTATTTAGAAGCCAAATAATCCATGATGTGGATATTGCAAGCAGATTAGAATAAAATATTATCCACCAATCACATCAGGCGTGAAAAATGCGACATGGGCGATAATAAGCATTCGACCGTGAGAAACGCGACATACATGGTGTTCGATTTTCTCACATGTCGCGTTTCACAGTGCTTACACAGATTAAGGTACCGCGCGGTACCTTAATCAAAGATGGCGGAAGTTAAGTTATGCTTCGACCTTTCATCGGCGATTTCTAGCATATACATGAGAACTGCGCGTATATTTTTGTGGTTTCTGAGAGGGAGTTACAACATATACACTGTGGATAAATTACAAGAGATGTTATAGTGGCAGTCGCGAGTAATTTGAGGCAGAAGAAATCTGCTTGATTATGGTACCACGCAGAGCTGAGCGGCCTGAGATTACCGTACCACGCGTAAGAGATTATGGTACCACATCAGAAAAATGTGTGTACTTTCGAACATAAATGCATGCTTGCATTGGTGGAATATTAATAGAGTAAGAAGAGCATATATTTTCTGTTTTCATCACACCGGAAAAATACTTCCTGAATTATATATACACTGTTATCATATTGAAGCCTGGATTCAATCCATTTTTTTGGAATCTGCTGATATTGGCTAGGGGATTCTTGTGAGGCGACGTTTCTCGCATGAACGCCTATATCCAACCATGCGGACCTCCCTCCCCCTCCCTTAAACACGTGTTATCATATCGTAGCTGACTGTGTGATTATTTACGTTTGCGATTTACATTATATTCAAAGTAATAGGGGAGGAGGGGGCTAGTTGGCAGGGGCAAGTTGGCACAAGAGTCATAAATCAGCATTACATTATTGGAAATTATTAAATGATGTCATAGGTAGATTCGCTTATTTATGTATGCTGTTGTTGTTCCGTGTTGCCTTGGCGACAATATCTTTGCCCCGATAAAAATGAATTTGTTTATTTTCGCTCCTATCAGGTGCAGCTGAACACATACCGCATAGTTCTGAAACTTCATGCAATTTATAGGTAAATAAATGTAACAAACAAATATCAACAATTTATTAGCTGTGATATATGAGTATTATATAAATTGTATTTAAAAATCGTACTTCACTATATTTCAGAAGAAAGGAGGTTTTAAATGGTGCGAAGCCCTGTGGGGCAAGTTGGCACAATGTGCCAAATAGTCATTATAAATATTTATTCTCATTCTAAATCTTGAGATATTCATGTTAACAGTTAATAACAACCAAACGACATGGAATGGGACATGGAATAAGAAAACTGAATGAATATAGTGATCGACATTATGAACTGCGCCGAAAACGTTACTTTTGTTGTATTGCTTTAATATGGTATTTTGTAAAAACTAAATTGGTCACGTGTCTTATGTCACCTTAAATGTATGAAAATTGAGTCCAAAAACAATATTCATTCAAATGGAAATGAGTGCATTGATCGCATACTCTCTTACGTACCATTTTAAGCAGGTGTGCCATCTTGCCTCAGGAAATGTGCCAACTAGCCCCAAGTCGGGGCATGTTGGCACAAAATCTATTTCATGTTCCACGCCATTGGGACACACATAGAATATGACATGAAGTTTGGTGCTGTGTATGTCCCAAGGTTTACCTCCCACTCGCGTGTAGATACTTTGATATCCACACCTGGCAGAGAGGTATGTCCTAATTTATACACTTTGTGTCAACTTGCCCCCTCTTCCCCTACTTGTTTTCTAATTCCTGTCGTACATGTGTATGAATTACCCAATTTTATTCCAAATTCGGCCTTGTACCAATCTCTAGCCCAGAATGCCGACGGTGATGTGTTAGTGTAAGTATCAATCTATTACCACCAATACAGTTAGTTAATGTGTTCATCACGTTTTGTTCCATCACAGATATGTTGTGAATAAATAAGATTCTGTTATTTACAGCCCAGTCATGAATAAGTTTTTGTTATATGTTTTTATTTTCCCCTAAACATCCGGTAAACCAAGAACCAGAATTCAAATGTCACATCACTGTATCTGATGCTATGCAAAGTCTCAGCCGACAAGAAATTTCCTATATCCAATAAGATACTTAGTATGTAGAGAAATGTTTTGGGGATCTCGGCGATGGCCTGCAGTAGTGAAAGAAAGTCATTCCCCGTCCCGTTTTTTGTACAACAAGATAGGCACGCTTGAACACCGAAGTGAAGCTCTCTTCATATACCCCGTCACAATAATCAGATAGTCTGATGATATTTCATCACTTTCCAAACATTCGGGTCCACTCTGGGATGCCAAACGTTTGAATCTGATACACCTGTCATTGACATCTATCATGCATATGGCCCTGTAGAAGTCGATCAATTATATACTTGATTGTAATATCAAACTGCACCGACTTCCATAGTAGTTCTCCTGTTTGGTCACACAGAATACGCCACCGAACGCTGAATTTCTGGTCTTGATGCTGATACAGTCTGTATGACTGTGTGTCCCAAAAATAACACTGGAATGACACCTCTGTAACGATAAATTATGTAGTTGTGGTACCGTAATCATCGATGCAGGGTCTGTTCGTGGTACCGTAATCCACCTCACGCGGTACCGTAATCAAGCCGATTTCTTCTTCCTCAAATTACTCGCGACTGTCACTATAACATCTCTTGTAACTTATCCACAGTGTATATGCTGTAACTCCCTCTCAGAAACCACAAAAATAAACACGCAATTCTCATGTATTTGCTAGAAATCGCCGATAAAAGATCGAAGCATAACCTACTTTCCGCCATCTTTGATTAAGGTACCGCGCGGTACCTTAATCTGTGTAAGCACTGTGGTTTGTCATGCTACAGCTTTAGGCATGTTAGGCGAGACGCGTTATTATCCGCAGCCCACATTTAATAAAATCTTTAAAATGGCGGCAATTACAAAAAATGAACTACCAAGATTTCTGGAAAATATCAAACAGTTCAGACATGACGATCAATTGAGTGAATCATACATATTTATTGTATGTATGACACCATATGCGATGTAATTAAATATATGTGGCATACGTTACAGCGATACATGTGTTAAATATATGACGAAAATCCTTAGAGTTCTGAGCGATAATAAACACATTTCATGTTCATGGACACAGTTGTCACTAGGGCCCGGACGAGTCGACGGGAACCCGAATTCGGGGCGGGTTATACAACTACTCGGGTAGGAATTTCGTTACCCGTACCCGAAAATGAATAAAGATATAGTTCTTGCATTGAATATTAGCCATAAACACTAGTGAAATCACAAGAATGACGAGGAAATCATTGGAAAAAATCGAAGTAGTTTCACGAGATCTGTCTCAAACTTGAAAATACACTCAAACGAAACAAATAATATGTGTCAAAAATCGATGACTGGTGTTTATGTGTTACAAATTGCTCCTGTGAGTCCCGTTCAAGTGTTGATATATATTTGGACGGGTTACCCGGGGCGGGTCGGGTCATACCATACGGGTACTCGGGTCGGAAATTTTCGACTCGTCCGGGCCCTAGATGTCACAGTGGTCGGTGTACAGTGTAGAAGCCAGGAATAGACCTGGGGATGTCTCACACATTGAGGATTTCATTTTAAGTGACGTCATTTCGCCAGATGTATGGTTGCCTAGGGAGACAACACGAAGCGATATTGATCCACATGCTGGTTTATTTTGCGCGTGTGGAAGTCTGGTTTTGGGAAAAGCAAAAATCCTGATGGTATTTCCCGGGATTTGGAGGAGAAAAAGGTTTTGCTGGATGTATGCTATGTCGGCAATTGCGATCTGAAAACGAGCTAAATTGACATGGGTCCTGTTCAACATCATTTTATGAAGAGTTGGTACTATCATGCTTTATAGTGACCTAGATTTTATTGAAGTACTATGATTATACTATCACACCCTGTCAACCGTTAAGCCCTTAATTTTTTTTTGAAAAGGTGAAACGCACATCCGAAGTTGCCCAATTTAACATTGATTTAAATGCAGCCGATAATTGGTCATATCAACCCTACAGTGAGTCGCAATACGTATTCATGTTTACTATGCACAGCACTGTATTGAATATACATAGGTCTAGTAAGATCCATGTTGGCATTAAAATGATGTTCATATTAAAAAAAGTGCTGCCAGCTGGTGATAGCAGATATTACTAAACATGCCCCAATGATTGTCAATACACTGCATGTCACTGTAGAGAGTCCACAATCAGTGGAAAAACACTATTGTTCATGTGCTCAAGCAGTCTTTTTTTAATTAGCTCAATGTGAGAAACACAGTGAGGGGCAGATGACATGACTCACCAGTATGAGTATTGACTATTTTGGGGGTATGGTGACCTCAATGCATAATTTGCATATGGTGATCTCAGCTCAACCCAATAAAAGATAATTATATAGATCTACATTTGTTGAGCAGAATAATTGCATTTAATGATATACAATGATATAATTGCATTTAATGTAGCAATACTTCACTCCTATGTAATTTGTTGTAATAACTCTCATGCCTCAAAACATATCGAACCTCCCGGAATGAAATTACCCTTCATATAGCCCAGGAAAGCTAGTACATCGGCCGTCTTTGTGTTTCTGATATAATATGTTCTGATAACAGACAACACAATATTATTCTTCATACACGAAAATCCATGCATGATATTCAATTTAGGTTGAGCGAAAATCACCATGGGCTGAGGCCATCCGTAGTACCGGAAAAGGCTTGCAATTGCAGCACTTGGTGACTTTCCCAGTTTTGGTTATTGTGATACTTAGTAAATCAAGGATGATGATGAGTATGAGTAATAGTTTTGCGAACTCTTTAGTCTTGACTTGTGAGTTTAGGTACAGTTCTGAACTTATCAACTATTCCTTTTCTCATCTTTCATACCAACTCCTGTGAAACCCCTAAAAAATTTTTAATCATGTTAATGTTCGTAAGTTTTGCATTCAGAAAAAATCACTTGAATGTTTGCAAAATTTCATTATCTCCAGTATAATGATTGAAGAGACACGAATATGATATGATTGCCGAAAGCAAGAAATTTAATGATGCAAAATTTTCCAGGTTTACAGTTTTTCTTTATGTTTCTTACAGATTCTACAAGTTCATCGATACACGCTAGATCCCGACTTCAAAGCCAAGACTGGCTGTGACCCTGGTCTACAGACAGAAGCCTACGATATCACGCTCTGTGATCTAGACCAAAAGGCAAAATGTCTTCTACATCCACAGAACAACCTACATATTCAAAAGTGGCAGGTCAGTGTGTTTCACTGTTACAATATTAGTACTAAATGTAGTAAAATAGTAATTGAAAGTGAAATTCAATATAGTTAAAGCTCACAGCATTTTTGTGTCATTATCTTGCCAACAGAGATGTAATCGTGGTAGTTGATGAAATTCCAATATTTACTGAGAAGAAAGAGAAAAAACAAACAAAGAATCACTTTTGTTTGTAAGAGTGAAGCCATTTGAAAATGTATATCTTTCATTCATATTCACATATGAACTACATGCATGTCTTTGAATATGGTATTCTTTTGCTTTTCATTTGCTGGTGAAGCTTTGGGAGCCATCCATATCATGCATCCTTTAATGTACCATATCCACACTGTATGTTTCAGCTTACAGCTGGGAGCCTCGTCAAGCTCTGGCCCACACACTGTCGTGTCTACTGCGACGAGTTAGACTTGTCAGCTGAGCCGGTGATCATCATTGATGAGCTGGAACTGCAGGGAATCTACGATGAGCCACTGCCTCCAACTCGTGAGTGTAGCCTTCTTTCAAAGTAAACCTTGAAAAAATTTTGAACCATATTACCAGGTAACTAAAATAATGACCTCTGTTTTATATGTCTTAGTTGATTCATCAGTCGTTTGTGTGTACCGGTTTTGTCACTCAAAGAGACTTGCAAACATTTGAAAATACAACCATAATATTATACTGGCACTATATACATGATATATTTGTGTCTCTGGATTAATACTAAGGTCTTGGCAATGTTATTCCTGAGTTTTCTCTTTGATGAACACACATGTATTGAACTTTCTGCCAGCCTTCTGTGAGCAGTGCGGTCATCGAGAGCAGAGTTCTGTGCCGCTGGTCTCCGGCCGAGGAACTTACTTGTCTCTTTGGAACAGCGAGGATCCAAGCACAGATGTGTGGAGAACACTAGGTGAGCTGATGCTGTGTTCAAACCAAGTTGTGAAGACGTTCCCGAGTTCACCATCAGTGATTTGTGTTCAAGCCATGTTACCATCGGTGTTCAGCGGCAGTGCCAGCAGTGGAGTGGAGAATTTTTCACCCCTCCATTTTCACCTCCAGTGAAATATCTGGTGGTGGTTAATGATGCTGAGTTCAAACCAACAATCACCACTTACAACAGTCAACTTCACCGGCAGTATGTGTGTTCACAACTTGTTTTGAATGCAACATAAGTACTCCAAGGTCTTTGGTGATCTACACATGTTTAGTATTGAATGTGTAATTGAAAGGAAACATGTGTGCGGGTGTTTTCAATTGAATCGTCAAAGGTTTTCAGACAAAATGATTGAGATATTGTGTAAAAAAAGTAGGTTATGCAGAAACAATTGAGCATTTGACATGTAAATTATGTCTTGTGATTATGACTTCGTTACTTTTTCCTGACACGTATATATCTTGTATGACACACAGCTACTTATGTAACAGCTCCCTATTGCACTCACTTGAGCCCAAAGTGCTGTTAACTTTATTTCTTCTTTCCTTCCTTCCTCATTGCACTCAAATTGATGTCCCTTGCCGTCACTTTGGCTGAATCCTAAATAAATAGGGTACTGGTATTTGAATAATTTCAGACCCGCAGCCCTACGTTGGTGACCCTCAGATCTACATCGGAGATTTAGCGGCCAGCTGGCGAAGACTTCCCCGCCCGTACGGCTGTGTGATCGTCCGCGTCCTCAACACGACCAGACTGAAGATGTTTGGGAAACACACCTCCAGTGTAAAATATCCATTTCAGGTGAAATTGTGTGATGTTTCGGTTGCAAAAAGTATTCTTCAGTAAATTTATGTCGGTACCTGTTTAATGAAATAATGAAAGTTTTACACACAAAATACTCATGGACTGTAAAAGCTTCACGATGGAATCTCAAGACCAAAGTCAAAGTTTGGAAGTGTAACATGCATTTAAAAGTATGTACCTCTGGTGTTTTTGCAGCAAGTATAGTTCTCATTGGATGTTGTAAACTTGGGAGGGGGTGGGTAGAGGGCATTGGGGACAAATAAAGAACAGCATTGGTGCCGGGGTAAACCTGTCATTAAAATGGGTATCTTCTAATCTTAATAGGTCAAACACAGGCTGAATAACATGACAGGTAATGGAAGTAATGTAATAATATGAATTGTTATGTTTCCAGTTAACATTTGAAGCAGCGGACGTTACCGGGTTCTGCAGCGTCGTGGCGTGGGGCGAACTTTGTCTCGATATACTCAAAATGTATGTACAGAGTGATGCAAAATTACACACATTCATTGAGATGTGTTAATGCAAAAACTGGTTAACACAATCACTGATGTGAAGGTCATATCGCTGAACATAATAAGTGTGAGACATTGAGAAGCAGCCAGCTGTTGACTCCATGTTAAGGATAACCCATATATAAAACTGTCTATAGGAGTAATATATATGAAGAAACCTGCAATATGGAACAACAAAATATCTTTTACTGTCGCAGTATTCGTGAGGGCACAGTTCTGGTCATTCGATCCTACACGGTCAAGGAGCCGTTCCAGTGTCGGACACGTCCCTCAGTGCGAGACTTGCAAATCGCCGACTGTGGAATCGATATTGTCTTGAATAAACCCGGGGCAGAACTGACGGTCGTTGACCCCGCATCAATCAACCCACAGTGGAGGCTGCCAGAAATGTTCACAGATTGTTTTTCACGCAGGGACATCGGGTGTGTTCACTGTTCATATCCTCTAACATGAAAAAGGAAAAAAGAGTTTTTGTTCATCGACATGAACTCTTTTGATGAGACCCCTCTCTTCCCCCTCTAAAGAAAAGCCTTAATATTTTGGTAGAAAGTTTAAGCTTCTTGTGAGTAGGTTCTCAGGATTGCATACTATCTGTTCATTAAAGATTACTTAATGTATTTTCCTTTTCTGTCTTTTTTCCGAATTTCCTCTAGGTCGTTACCAGATCGGCACAGTATCGATGTCGTTGGCGTTGTTTTGAGTCTTGGTCGACATCAGAGGATTCGGAAAAAACGTATTTCCGTACTTATAATATTCATACCTTCAAAATCTAAATTATTAAAAGAATTACTTATCTACATGTATCAAATTACTTTGCAGAATTTGTTAGTGGGGTACTCTCTTTGAATATACAGTGATATATATTGTTAATATTTATATACCCGCCTATGTGTCAAATTTTGTTCTAAAAAATCTTTTCAAAATTGTCTCACATTCAAATTGTGGTGGAAAAATGGTAAGATCATTCAGGAAAAACAAGTAAATACAAGCAATGAATGCCCTTTTATTTTGCACTGCATAGCTATCGTGAAAAAAAAACAATATTTAGTTTTTTTCCCACAGTTCCAATTGTAAAATGCAGCAGGAAGAGTTTTTTCCTTCATATATCCGTCAATAATTTATATTTATGTTTTAGCGACATGGCTTCCGCCCCCCTATGAGAGTGAGACCCATGAGTTCTGGTGCTATCGTTGGATTCTACTCGTAGACGAAAGCAGTCACTTGCCGATCGTCTATGAGTTATTCGCAACATCACAGGTAATTTGTTGTGAAGAGTAATGTGAAACAACTGACGAGCGATATCTGGAGATGAAGGAGTTGTCAAATTTTGAGATATGACACTTTGCAGACCATTTTATGAAGCTGTGTTACGTGTTAATGTTTGAAATAACGTTCAATGAGATTCAAACTTCCACGAAAGAAACAACGACACAGGACAGCAAAAATTCAACTATTCGAAAATCTGCAGTTCAAGTATCAACTCTGATGTTATTCAACTAAGCGTACAGCCACAAAATTGGTATTTAATCATTGCTTCACCATAGAAATCACCAGCCATTGCTGATTGCATATTCGTTGATTTCAGCCTGAAGTTCACCAGTCGATCGTACCAGGCTCTGTATTACTCCTGACTCAGTCGCGTGTCTGTAACCATGAAGATATCACTCTGCCTCGACAGAAGAAGACTGTCTACCTCACCTCAACCAATGAGACTCAGGTCAGACTCGAATCTAGTGGGAAAACGGCGGCTCCAAAAAGTGTTTCAATGGTTTTGATATTAGACTTATTGTGTGATTGATATAATATAAAAGTGGAGAATCATGACTATCCTGTACAATGATCCCCCTGAGATAAGATTTTATAAATGAAAACTTATACCGGTAATAAGATGGATATCTGTTAGGTGACATGATAAATATTCAACTCAAATTGTACTTTGAATACGAGGTAAACTTTCCAAAGCAACAACAAGATCTTTAACACTATATGACAAATATATTCACCCATCTCCCAATATATTTTATTTTATGTTGAAGGTATACATCATAGGACCAGACACGCCACCGTTCTACCTCACCCAGGCGAGAATCACACAGATACGCAGGTGGCGGCGAACTAACGAATGCCAGGGACTACTAACACGGGCTGCATCAATCGGGGGCGCTCCGCCAAAATACCCTCCACTCCCACACACGCTAGCGAACTACACTGCAATGTTCTCTGATGAGTTTCCCTTGAAAGTGAGTTCCACAGTTGTCTAATCGAGAAATTTTGCGAATGTTTTGGATGTTTTCATATCTGTGCGAAAGAAAACTACATTCTAACTTTTTTCGGCATTTTCCCTGCGACGTTTGGTTCAAATGATGTGTGATGCTTGTCTTGATTTTGTTGTAGTAATCAAACTTGTTTAATAGACAATACTGAAAAATGTTGATGGCTCCAGATAAATACATTAGCATTATGACTTGCTAAAACGAATGCATATAAATAAACGCAAATATGTAATTCATGGATAAATGAATGTTAACACTAAAGTGAATTCTACATGTAGCTGTTTAATTTCTTCTCTAACCAGCTCACAACAGCACTCGAGCTGCAACCCAAACTTGACGCCCTCTGTTTCCGAGAGACCCTCTGTGTCAATATCCAGTGTTACCTCGTCCACGTGCGATACGTGTCACAACGGCCTTTAGAAGTCGGGCGAGATGACCAGCACCGAGCAGCCGTAGCCCCCAGCTTGACCAGTAGCCAGGAGGAGTCGGACAGCCTGCCAGACACATCACAATCGCCTATCACGCTCAGGTGGGTTTTCTTTGCTTTTATGATTGGTATTGAATTGATTTTCAAGTTTACTGTAATATTAGCGGCTAGAAATATTTGCAGATTTTACATCCAGACAAATTTGCGGTGATTTAAGCTTGCAAATTTTAGCTGCCATGTGTATAATGTATATACATTTGTAGAGGATAAATATTTACGGTCGATTTAATTTTGCGCCACAAAATTCTTTGTATACCTTGTTGGATATCAGTAGCAAATTGTTGAATTTATGGATTGAATATCTAGTCTGAGAAAGAGTATGGAAGTGTCAATTTGGACAGAAATACTTATTTCAATCATATCGAAAGACCACTGACTCAATTATGCTGTGTTCATAACCCTACGAATCAACGAAGTTTTGGCCGTTTATTTCATACATCACCAATCTAAACTAATACATCATTTGATAACATGCACAAATTGTATATATTTATCTGTAAAACTTTGCCAGATCCGGGCGTGTGTTCGGGGGCGACCCATCACAACGGGTTCGACCCACGCAGGCAACCATCATCGCCACACAACCCCAGCGGGATATCGCCGTTGACGACTGTTTTCCCGACATTCTACAACAGACGGCGATCGTCGGAGCCAGACAGATCCACGCGACTACGGTCTGTCGATCGTACAACTTCCGCAACGGGGATCAAATCGTCAAAGCACACATGCAGATGCCCAGTGATGTTTACAACAGTCGGGGTCACATGCCATCCTTGGAAGGTGCGAGACGGTTGAATGTGCAGGGCTGATGAAAGGGTTAATAGGAGCAAATGTAGTCTGCAGTGATCGCTGAGTTATTAAATTGTCAAATCATAATGTACCCAAAAAGGCACACCATGTTTTACCACAAATAAATATGTACAATTTATTCTACAGACAAGCTTCCTTTAGGGCTATAATGATTGTTATCACTTTCATGTTGCTTTACTATCTTTGACTGCGAAGAAGGAAATTAAATTGGACATTCATATCATTGAAGTGTGAACTTTGCCATAGAACATATTACTTTAGGGCATTTAGTTATCTTGAATATACACAAAACACCCATTTCGTTCTTCAGTGTTAATATATCCACGACACATTTTTTCAGACCTACGACCAAGAGTTCCCCAGGATTACTTAACACTCACGTTCATTGGACTCAATCGAGATACGACAATCCTAACACATCTCCTCTTGCCGCGTATCATTCCTGCAAACGCCACTTTGACCAGTCTACTAAGCGGCATTCACGACTCAATCGCACAAGCACCGACGATGGCCAACGTCAACCCACAAGACGATGACGAGAGAATGGAAGCCGTTCTCAACATACTTCGATCTGCTCTGCATTTACGCGACGTTCGGATACTCGCCGTGTTAGATGCGTGTTGTCATGGACAAAGCGAAGAGTTGTTGATTAACCGAGGTTATCCCGTACTGGACTGAAGTGTACATAGCGGTAACGAAATGACGTTCGTCATAACGTTTGATATAGAGACCTATAATGTACATTGTATTATCGGTCGCATTATGACAGCCGAAAAACCTATTTTTGATTTATTTATGGAGTGATTGTTGTTTTAAGATTTTTCTCTCCAATTGAAACTAGTCATTGTCACATTAGAACTAGCAGTAGTTGGTATGAAATTGATTTTTATGAATTTCCTCAAAATTTTTAGAATGTAAATGTATAATTTTACATCACATAATTTTAATGACAAGTTTCGTTGATTTTTCCCTCAGAAAACCAAATTGATTAAACAAAGATGCATGCATGCTGAGAGAGAAGTATTTATTGTTGTAATATTGCATTGTTAGGAATAGTACAATTGATTTGTAATATTTCTTGCTTTAGCTATGCTTAAAATAGTTTGTATTAAAACCACATCCAGTGAAATTGTTTAAAATTGCTTTGTACCCCTATAACTATTGAAAGAATAGTCACGCACCACTTTTCCCCTGTCGCAGTTTGTAACTTTAGCTCGCAAGTCACCATGTCAATATCAGCAGAGTGTATTGTCAATAAGAGACCGCACACCCTGGTCCCGCAAAAAAATCTGATTAAGCACTTCACACTACTACAACGCTAGGAAGCCGCTTCCTTGCTTGTATAGAGTTCTACCACTTGTTGGTATTACATACTTTGATAATCAGTTATGGCTCGCAGGTCATTTGTCATGGCCAGGATTCGCGGCCAGGTCATACTCATGTGGTATAATGTTTGATGTTCCATTGAGATTATGAAGGGTAAAGTCAGAGAACACGTTTCAATAACGTAATCATGTATGTACAAATATGTATATATGTAATTTATTCTCAGAAAATGGACTTGATTACTGTATGAATCCACATATTAGAAACTGGTTTCAATAAATTCAGTTTTTAATTGAACTTTCCTTAGTAGTATTTCAGTATATATCAAGACCTTACTATACTATTTAAACAACAATATGGGCTTTCCACAATACACACGAGTTGTGGTTTCCCACATTGTAAATATAAATCACTCTTATCGTTATTCATGTGTACAGTGCACTATGCACAATTATATGGCGAGTGGTTCTAAATCTGGTGGTCCATATTAATATACATGGCAGGACTGGTTTTACTGTAACTGGCACACAACAAAACGATCACGTTTTCCCTAAATATTTTAATACACAAAACATTCGACTATCAACAAAAGGCGAAGTTTGCCACCTACAACATGTCACTTACAACATTGAAGAAGATGTTACTTCAATGCACACAAATTTCAAATATTTGCACGTATACTGTCCTTGTTGAAATCACAAAATTGAGAAGCCAGGTCGCACTTTGAACCTGATGACATGTTCATAGACTGCATGGCTGACTGATGGAGTTGCCCACAAACATTGCCTACACTTCCCAGTATGGTTTATCTTCTCGAGGGTTGAGGGATTCCTCCGCGGCCTGTTCCTCGGAAACTACTTCCTTCGGTGGCTCAAACTGGACACCTACGGGCTCAAGCTCGGGATCTGAAAAAGTAATCAGGTTTTCAGTTTCATAAACAGCGGTATAAATTTGTATCCAACTTGCATCGAGGGCATGCAAAAATCATTTGATGACGCTTTCTTTATAACCTCACAGTGCTGAATTAGGTTCACAACCAAGTGTACTCTAATTTAAATTTTGCGACATCCACGAGTTTGTATCCGAAATACAAATCTAACTTTTTTTCCGAAGTCTAATCGACATGCTTTCGAAGAACCCACGACAATGAATGAAATAACTCCTAGCGAGCAAAATGAATGAAACAAACCCGTGAAAGAGAAGGATGGGAACTTTGTGAAGTCTGCGGATGATGCCCCGTACTGCCTTGATAACTTGTCCAGGTTTTCCTGTAGGGACTGCTGGTCGTCCGCCGTGGCCTCCACTAGCTTGCCTCCAGCTGACCTGGGAGTGGGCAGAGTGAATGCTTGAAATCTTCTACACGAGGCTACTGATAGTTACTGATCAGGGGCCCATAAAGAATCTAAATCAAGTTCAACTTCAGCCAGTTATTCATAATATACATGTAAATTTATGAAGCCACAGTTTTACAGCCAGCAGGCCATGTTCACAATGGGTTACGCCTGGCAAGCTGCATTATCATGAATGGACACACAATGTTGAAAAAGATCACATACTGTTGTTTCTTGGCATAGTCCCTGATCTTGTCCACAAAGAGCTGCTGTATTGGGTCGAGCTGCGCAGCGGTTTTCTGGTATGCTACGGCAGTGACGCCAATATTCCGCCGGAAATGACGGAAGATGGCACCTCTGCACTGGTGCATCCCACCTAAAACAGCTTGGGTCAGCATGATGACTCTGCAAACAAACAGTAAACATATTATTGCGACAAAATATAATATAGTATTGTGATAATTAGGCTCAACCAACTTTGGAAATGTAATATTTTTCATTCAATTCATTGCAGTGGTCCCTGTAAGATATTTTTTTCCGCAAAAGGACACTCGGGTGGAAGCCATCATATGCATATAATAGAGAGAACTTCCAGAGAGAATGTCAATATTCAAATTCAATCGTGTGAATCATACTGTAACGTTTAGGTGGGTCTTTTCGAGTATTTTGGAACACCATGAGGCTAGGATGTACATTAACGTGGGCAATTTTATTACCAACTGATTTCCCATACTCAGGATCCGGAATGGCAATTGTTTATGATAGAAAAGTGTTCTTTATTACACACCAGATGTTCTTTTTATCTGTATTTATCATTTTGTGCCACTGATTAACCTTTCACTACTCATGGTTACGCTACGTAACCATACCACACCCCTCATGCTGTACTGATGGTTACGCTGCGTAACCATAACTTTGGCAACCAATAGATGTATAGGTAACTGTCCAATGATTGTATTCAATAGTATAAATGCCCAAGAATGTACCTACACGCAAAATTAGCACATACATATTGCCACCAATTGAAATTCAAAAGCTTTAATGACTGTTTAGTTAATTTAATAATTAACCTGTCATTAACCTTATGACGTCACAAGTATTGATTGCAATGGGTCGGAATAGAGACAATTTTCACTAAAACTTTCATATCTCCATAACTAATCAAGATATTGACATGCTGTAAACACTATCAAAACCCACGATATTCACTTGACAAACATAGAAGACTACAAGTACTCAAGTAAAACGTATTGGATTATATTTCATTACAAATTCGAATATGGCTGTTTGACAAAGAAATTGGAAATAGCCATCTGATTGGTCCCTGGATTTTTTTCTTGCTTCCATGGTAGCCGATAAAATGGGGTTGAAACGTATACTATATAGAAATAGCACACTATAATATGATTATTTTCACACATAATTATTCTGAAACATCTTTAAATAAAAATAATCAAACATATAGAAATCCTACCAATTCATACATGAATCGACTCAGTATGGAGGCTTAGGGGTGGGTCAGTAGCGAAAAGGTTAACTCATCATTGTCATTTATTATCATAGAGAAACAGGATTGCCCACTATATTGTACATGTGCTCCCAACATGATTGTCATGAAGTTGTGTGATGACATCGGACATGCCAACAGTTCCAGTTTGTCTGATGATTTCCTTGTCATTCTTAAGAATTCATCAGTGTTTATCGCAAATATTCGAGACAAAAACTATATCTTCGTTTGTTCTCGCCTCGGGTGCGCCGTACGGGTAACGAAATCCCGACCCGTGTAATTGTGACCTGCCTAGGGGTGTAACGATATATCGTGTATCGCGATACCCACGATACATTGTGTGTATCGTGATACACGATACACGGCAACAATTATCGCGATATTTACAAAATGCTGAAAAAGTTGCGAAATCTCTCTTCAGGCTTCCCGTAGACATTGAGCACGAACGAATTTTGACCAATCACAGCGCGTTATTACTTCAGCACGTCATCCGCCTGTGACAAGATGGCCGAAAACAAAATATTGGCGGCCCCTGCTTCATGCACATCCAAAGTTTGGCTGCACTTTGACCACTTAAAATGTATGCACCAAGTAAAAACAAACAAATGGTTTCAATATATAAGTATTTATTGGCAAATAACCAAATCTTGCTCCGGTGACGTGCTTTTCTGAATTTTGGAAATATACGCTAACATGGCTGAAGATATTGTATCGTGTATCGAATCGTGAGGACCGTATCGCGTATGGTATCGTATCGTGGCACACCTGTATCGTTACACCCCTAGACCTGCCCCGAATTCGGGTACCCGTCGACTCGACCAGGCCCTAATATTTGATTACACTGATGACAGTGATGTGACAGACAGTGACAGGGCACCGACTCGCCGACAAGGGGTACAGGTGATAAGGCCGCCAAAGTGATCAGGCCGCCATCAAACTACAGGTTAAGTGATGGATGATGAGTGTTATGACACTTGTGCATACGGGTATGATAATATGCCGCCTGATCGCTTTGGCGGCCTTATCGCTTGGTAACCGCCGACAATAGGGCGCCGAGCCCATCATGTATGACACAGGTATGACAGGCAGTGGTATGCAACCAGTAGGCTATAGTCAGCGTCATTGATCTGTGAGCGGTGGTTTTTTCGCGATTATTCCGTCAATAATTCGTATATTTCGATGAAATTTTGGCAGGAGTGTTATTTTATACTCGCCTAATAGGGTATAAATTTTCAGAGAGATTGGTGTGTAAACAAAAAAGTTAGCCCATTTGGCCTATATATAACGAAATAGAAAAACGTCAAAACGTTATCTATAGAAATGCTACGGCGATCGGGAGCGGCCCATCGCCGAATTCACCAGATTTTCACTATGGACGAGATAGGCCAACTTTTTTGCTTCGCATCCTATCTTCTCAAAAATGCATCCTCATTTAGGCGGTCATAAGATAACATACCTGTTAAAATTCCAACGGATTATCTCAAATATTGACTGAGTAATCGCCGAAAAACCACCGCTCACAGACCAATGACGCCGACTATAACATCATTTTAAGGTCATACAATATCTTAGTTACACTACAGGGCGCAGTATCAGTTGAATTGATACAAACTGTGTTGTGGAACACAAAATAAGACGACGAAATGCCTATATTTTACGTTTTTTTCTTCACCCGTGCCCTTCCAAACTTTCGTGTGCGAATGTTTCCGAAGGTGAAGGTCATTCGCTTAGAGGGCTGAAATGCAGAACAAGATCGCGCAGAACCCGGACTTTTTTGTTGATTTATTTATATTTGATTTATTTTAGATAAACATCAGTATAAATACATAATTATACATACAGAAAATGATTATGAATACATAAATTGAGTTCACCCAACACTTATTTCCAACGTGGTTGATTTATGGGTCATGATGATAGAGGCAAAATTGGTTTGACACAGTTTGGTTTTATGATACTTTATCACATGCTATGAAATCATCTTGAACTACAAACAGTGAGAACACACAGTGATTTCCGACAGTGTGATAAACCTTTGCCGGAAACATCATGTTTGCACTATTTTTTCCTTCACATTTTTGCTTCACATTTCACATATTCACATGTACTTGTCTGAATGTGTTTTTCTTTAAAGAACAATTAAAGCACGAGTGTTCTATGACGTCACAATGAAACATCACGCGATTCAGCCTTAGTAACATATATAACCATTTAGAAAACGTACAACCACTGTGACGTCATAATACAACGTATTTGACGACCCGGTGATCTGCATTGTTTATATTGTTTCCTAGCAACGCACACATTCACAGGTCTTCTACTCAGGGTCCTTGAGTGCAATCAAAGATTGTAAGAAGTTCTTGCAATCTTTGGTACAATTTTACTTTAATTTACAGGGGTTGGGTTTCCAAATATTGCAGAATCATAAATTCATAGCATGTGATAAAAACAAAACCTGTTTCGTGTGTTTTCCAGCACGGGGGAAAGATCTCGTTTGAACTGGCCAAAGAACACCAGAAAGCACTCGACCTTCGGTCTCGTGCTCTCTGGTATTCTTCCGCCAGTTCAAACTCGATCTCTCCCCCGTGCTGGAAAACACACTCACCTAGTTTTGTCATTGTATTACACATATGTGGTCAATTGACAGTTGAATCATAATTATAGTATATAAACTCTGCCTTTTCGTTCCCATGTACTCTGTTGACAAGATGTTATTTCACTGCAGTTTTGGACCGGTCATATGATGCGATGGTTTTGATACAATTTGCGCGTGGAGTGTAAATGTTGCTCTGCATGTGATATCACTGGTCACGAAAAATGGGTATCGTTTTTTATGGTGAACACTATTTGAACTGAAAAAAAACGTGATCTTTACAGCATATTTATATCATAATTTCTTCCAAAGATATGGTACTAAGGGGAAGAGCCCACAGAATCTGACAGCTAATTTACAGAATCTGACAGCTAATTACGCTGGGTACCTTCCATGAGGCTTTGGTCGTGTGCAAGGTGACACGCGACATGTGAGGCCTCAGCTCGGTACCGGCCAAGCCCTTCCAGAGAGCGGTCCATCTCCGCTACCAGGTACTATGCCGCTCGGGTGAGCCTCCCCTGCTGGGGGTGATGCCAGGGGTACTTCTCCCAAACATGCATCAGCGCCGCAATCCCCGAGGCCCGCAGACTACTGATAGCCCGTGGCAACGACGATGGCCAGCCACCTGACCTTCGGACTCACGGAAAGTCTCGTAGGCCCGAGCGGCCCCGGAACCATACTGTTGGAGTATGTCCTCCACCGGATCAATAGGATCCAAGTCTAGGGTGGCAGTGTTTTGCCAACTCACGGACGATCCTTCTATCGACAGGGAGGACGCGGATGCTGACCTCGAGAGAGGTGGTGCACGTCCTGACTCACTTGCTGTAGAGGGAGCCGCGCTAGGAACCTTAGGCCAGACCCCAGTTGACGAGCTCGAGGAGGCGGTGGTGTCCTCCATCACACGTCCCTCTGACGAACCCCCAGGGACTGTCATCTCTAGCAAAGTCGGATAGGCCTCGTCTGTGATCGCGCACAGTGACTGAAGAGGGCCCTCTGTCCCCGGAGCTGTTCCAAAGGGTGGGCTCTTCCCCTTAGCCGCTGGCGGGGCACGCTGCTTGGAAGAGGCCATGCATGTTCGTGCCGCGATACACGGCATCTCAGACACGACTATGGTGATCCGAGTCTGCTCTTCCACTTGTTCGGACTCAGGCGGTTGGCGGACGGCCTCTACTGTCATCGCGTACTCCGCTGAGGTCTGAGGCGAGCTGCGTAGCTCAAGCCTGCCGACACGATACCAGACTCCTTCCAACTATCGTCGATGACGCGCTGTGCGAAACGCCACGGACCGCAGTGGTAGATGCAGTTCTTCTTCGATCCTGATGTAGTCATGATCGGAGCCACCCGAGGGGGGATGTATCCATAGTTGAATACAAGCCCTGATGTGAGTGGTGAGCATTCAAAACCTCCGAACTGGGGATGTATCTCTTGCAATGGGCCACGGGGGTAGCACCGCCGGCTGAGAAAGAGCTTCACCCAGGGATAGTGGTAACCCCCCACATGCCGCTCAAATGATCGTGAGAAGGATACCAACGATCGTGATTGAGGGCATCGTGAGGGTCCTCATACCCGTCCAATGACTCCGGACAGAAGGGGCACTGGACTCCACGCTCTGTCACGGCCAGCAGCCCAACACGCTCCTCGTCCGTCAGTGGATGAGGCCTTGTAAAAGGCGTATTGCACGTCACACCGGCCTCCGCCGAGCGGCGGGTATAGGCGTCCCTGCCATAATGCGGAAGGAATAACACACCTTGCCGCACAGCAGGCAGTTTAGGGCCCATCTCGGCCCGCAACCTCTTGAGGAGCCTCTTGCATTCCCAGACCGGACTGTGACCTGGCTCAGTCAGGTGCGCTCTTCACACGTTCGGCTGCTTCCTTCTGCTTTCTATCACAAAAGCTCCACCAGCAGGTCAGCAACGCTTCCTCAGACAGGTCCTCCTGTCCGTTATCCTGGGCCTGCTTCCAGAGGAGCTCTATACGGAGCTCTCTCTTCATCGGCAGGCGGGAGAATGCATTCACTGGCAAGGACCCGCATTCAACAGCTCCGGACGGTTTGGATTTGCCGGAGACTTTGCAGGAGGAGGCCCTTTTTGGTGCCCGAGCGGGCAAGTTACCACGGGGACCTTCCTAACCACAGCCAGACTCTGTGGAGGTACTGCACGCACCACTTCTCGAAGGATTTGGCCCTGTATTTACCCGTACCCGTGCCAGTTATGGACTCAGATTGCCCGCTGTTAGAGGCCTCCAGTTGTTGTTGGGTCTCCCACTGCTTCTGAGCAATCTTTCTCGCCTGGGCATGCGTCTGCTTGGAGATGGGTGACTTAATAAACCCCTCACCGAGCTCGCTTCCTTGTCCGGGCCGGGCGGCTGCAAGCCCGGACCAGTCTGGGATGTGGCCAATTCCGCATCTACCTGATCTGACCAGCTCGCAGATTCGCCCTTAGCAAGCAAACCCGATTCCGCCGCTCCAGAACCAGAAGGGTTCTCACCGGGTACCTTGCTCGGCTGGTGGATACTTTGTCGCCTTCTCCAAAAACTGGCCTACCTTTAGCATGGGCGTCATAGCCTCGCTTCTTTTGGATATCCGACATGTCCAGGCACGCTCGCGCGAAGTCATGGGCATTCGCCAGGGCGCGATGAACCCACTCCACATACTCAGGACCGCACTGTGGTACCAGACCGGTCTCTGCTGCAGTTGGATACATAATATCCAAGGGCAGATTGAGTTCCCGGCCGTACAACATCGCGTGCGGCATCACTCCTGGTAGAAAAGTGGATCGACGACCTGTACGCCATTAAGATATATGGGAGGTGGTCCTCCCAATCATTTGCATGATCATCTACAAAGGCCGCCAGCATGTTCATGATAGATCGATTGAATTGTTCAGTCTGTCCATCAGACTGGGGCCTGTAAGGGGTGGTCCGGACCTTAGTACTCCCTAGCATCTGTGCCAGGTTCCGGAACAGGTTGCTCTCCAATTGCGTGCCCTGGTCTGAGTGTACCTGCTTGGGTACGCCATGGTAAACCATCCACCTATTCACCAGCAACCAAGCTACCTCGTCCGTAGTCTGGCGGTGCAACGGGTAGGCTTCGGTGTACTTGGTGAAATAGTCTGAGATCACCGGGATGTACCGGAACCCACGCGGAGTGACCCAATGAGGATCCAGAATATCCAAGGCGATCCGGTCAAAAGACACGCCAGCTTTAACCATGGTCAAGGGGTGGTGGCCAGGAGCTGGAACTCCTTTTCGAACCTGACACCATAGGCAAGCTGCACACCACCGTTGCACATCCAGTCCGCTACCAGGCCAGTGAAAGCACTGTTGTAGCCGGTGGACGGTCCTCCGGAATCCCGGGTGACCGGTCACCCAGAGGTCATGCAACTGATGGAGCACTTCTCTGTGCAGCTCCACCGGAAGCACCAACTGCCAAATGGGAGGCAGTGGGCTCGGTGGCTAATAGCGCCGGTACAAGAGGCCATCCCTCAAGGCGAGCCGTTCCCACTGGGAGACTAAGGATTGTGTCTCCTTGTAGGTCTTCCACTCGGCCTTGAAGTGCATCTGGCCAGCCTCAAGGGCCTTTATAACCGGTGCCAGAGCACTGTCAGCTCTGCTTCGCAGCCAGTTGTGCTGGAGAGTAGCCGCCCAAGTAGTTCGCCTCCCCATCCGTTACGTCCGGCTGCTTACCAGTGGCCATCACCACATGGGGCAAGGACCGCTCGTACCCAGACTCATCCAAGGACGAGGAGGGTACCCACGAGGAGTACACTGCCAGACTCAAGGAAGACTTGCTGGAGCTGAGCTGCACCTCCGGGTCAAACGCAGGACGCCAGCACCGGTAACGGCAGGTCCGCGTGCGGGGTGGACTCCTGTGGCCCAGGCCGTCATGTTGTTAAAGATTTCAGTGGCCTGCGGTCTTCCCGGGAGGTCCAGTTTCAAGTCTGAGAGAGAATCCTCGACATGCTGAATGGGGTCATTCCTGCACAGTCGGGGTTCTTGTACTTATGACAAGGTGACAGTCCGTCAGCATTGCCATGCAACTTTCCGGCACGGTGCTCAATCTGCATGTCATACTCCTGGAGTTTGACGAGCCACCGGGCCACCAAGCTGTCAGCCTCACTATAGTTGATGAGCCACCAGAGCGAACTGTGATCAGTCCGCAGCCGGAAATGCCGCCCCAACAATTAATGCCGGACCACAAGGAGCTCAGTGGTGAGTCGTGCAATAGTTCATTTGAGAGCGGCTAAGAGCCACACTCGCATAAGCAATTACACGCTCCTGCCCATCCACGACCTCTGAGAGGACACTGCCAAGCACAAAACTACACGCGTCAGTGTCCAGGATGAACTCACAGTACGGACGAGGGTGCCGCAGTTCGGGTGCTGCCACCAGGACTTTCTGGAGATCTGCGAAGGCGATCTCATGCAGGGGTCATCAGACGAAATCGACGCCCTTTTGCGTGAGTATAGTGAGGGGGCGTGCGGTCTCCACGAAGCCTCGAGTAAAACGGCAGTGGTAGCTCGCGAAACCCAAGAAGGCCCTCACATCCGCCACGTTACAAGCCCGGGGCCAGTGCTGTACAGCCTCGATCTTCGTGGGGTCTGGTCGGACATCTGTGCATGTTACCATGAAGCCCAATTATAAGATCTCCTGGGTTAAGAGCTCGCACTTGCTGGGCTTCAGCTTAAGGCCTGCTTTGCGGATGCGATGGAGCACCATCTGGAGGGTTGGTGAGGGTTTCCTCGAACGACCGGCCGTACATGACGACATCGTCGATGTAGACCATGCATCACTTCCAGAGGGACCCTTTAACATGTTTAAGGACCATCTCCATGAGGCGCTCAAACGTCCCGGGGGCGTTGCGGAGCCTGAACGGCATAACCTTGAATTGGTAGAGCCTGTTCTTGGTAACAAAGGCAGTTTTCGCCTTATCACTCTCGGACATCTCGACCTGCCAATACCGACCGAGCCCCAACCTCGCCGAATGTTGCATTCGCTCCGGCAAACATGACATTACTCGGAGAGCTTCGAGAGGATATGCCCAGCTGCCTCCTGGGTCCAACTTTCATACACCGCCGTCCACCACACCTTAGGTAAGTAGTCCTCCAGATTGGCGTTGTCCTCGTTGAACTTCTTCCGCCAGGAAGATTGGTCCGGCCTCCGGTCATGTGATGAACGCTCCCGGTTGGCTACCCAGCTCCGGGGTCAGCGATGTAAGACATCAGTGTGCCAGCGTTACCACCACCCATGGTAGAGTCCGCGAGTGCGGACCCGTACACCACGGAGTAGGTGAGGGGAAACTAGCAGCTGCCGCTGGAAACAAACCCGCAGACAGCCCACACTGGCTTGGTGCAGACAGGGCCTTCACAGATCATAACGGGAAGGATCCAGGTGGGGCGGAGTAGCCGGGGTAGCTTGGGGTCTAGGCCACCTACTGCCAGCTATCTCCCGGAACACAATTCATAGCCGGGTAGGCCAACAACGCACCAGCAACTCTAGCTGTAGGAACGGCAAAAGCGGTCCCCAGCGTGGTACCCCCAAGTCGCGGTGCAGGCACAGATCCCATGAATTGGGTCGACATGCCAGCAGACTTGGGTGAACTGGGGGAGGGGCCACAGACCCAGTCATCCCCGGACTGTATGGGATCAACGGATCCACGCTCGAGGTGGCCGGCTGACTGCGCTTGTACTCGTCCAGCGCAATTGATATCAGCCTCCGCTCCCTCTCCGACAGCAGCCCCGAAAGGTACTGTGAACTCGGAGAGGGCGAATGGTTCAGACGATCTGGTCACCCAGCATGGCTCGACTCGTCCGAAGACGGAGTCGAAGATGCCTGAGTTGACTCCACAGACTGGGTCTGGTCTGGGAGCTCATTCGGTCGTCTCTGGCTGTTGCCGGAGCCACCGTGGGGCGCACATTCCCGGGGCGAGAGACTACCAATCTATGGGCGCCTGAGCCCCTGAATCAAAGTAGCCCCCCTCCTGGGCCCCCGATTGGAAATGTCTCCGGGGACCTTGTGGGTCCTCTAGCCAGCGAGAGGGGACTGGGAACACATGGCCGCGCTCACCGTCGTCCTCGCACCTTGCTTGCTCTGAGACAACTCAAAGAAAACCTGACGGGCTGCTAGCTATAAAGCACGAGCACGAGGGGGTGATGTCACTGGCCATTGTTACAGTATAGTGGAGTGAGCAAAGACAATGCGTTGCCAGGCCAACACACGAGCTCCAAGAGTGAAGTGGCCAAACAGATGTGAGTTTAGAGTACGATAACGGCCAAGCTTCTATCACAATCTTTGGGCGAAATCACCACATCAGCATTGTTTGATAACGCTTTTACAGATAGTTTTTCTTCACAACACTTGATTGATTCACTCGGTGGTGCATGCACGACTTACATCTTGAACTACATAAGTGGGTCGTTCAAACACTCAACTTATCACTAATGTCCTGTGAATGCTCAGGCAGTATAAATTGCCACACGTCATTGACACTATTCAATTATTCCTTGGAAACAAGATGCTGATGCTCATGACAATGTCACGGTGGCCATGTCCAGGCTAATGTCGACAAAGGTGTCATTGGTCAAGAGGGGTCTCCTTGTTATATGATGATGAGATGCACAAGCTGCTCGATCGTGGGTATGCTGATCAAGTTCAACTCGCTGATGATAAGAAAGTTTGGTATTTGGAAACACTGAGAATCATTTTTTTTATTGTGCTTCGAAATTCATGAGCGGATCATTCAATGACAAGTGTAGCCAGAGTCCGGATTTGATTTTTCGTTTACTTCATGTTTTGTTACGTTTTCGTCAACATCACCATGCAGTTATGGCAGACATTGACTACACTGTATAGATCTATATAGCATCAGGTTAAGACACCTGAACATGACAGAGATTCTCTCAGATTTCTGTGGTATGATGAGTCAGGGAATAATTGTTCATTATCGTATGACGTCGGGGTTTGTGGTGTGCAAGCAGTTCGACTGATGCATTACGGTGTGCAGTTCAGGATCAGCCTGTGGATGATGTCATATCTGGTGTTGTTGAACGAGCTTTCTTTGTTGGTTGCTTGTTTTTGGTTATAGGAGGTGATGAAGTGTAACCCTATATTCTTGTCACCAAACAGGTTTGAAAATTCTTGATACTAAAGTAGGATTTAGGTTGGCTAAGTTTGTGTTCCGTTACGCAGAACATTTGTTTTAGTCCAGTGGCTCAGTGGGTGTATGTGTGCATGAGATGTCCCCTAATTTTGACTTCAGATATGTAATTTGGGGCTATTCAGGGAACATAATAATCGGGGTAGACATTTGGTACCACCGTATACCAAGCGAGAAATTTGACATTTCATACGGGTCCCCTCGAAGTCATTTCTTGCTGTTTTCACTCAAATTATTTATGAGGGTATAGTTGGTATTTCGGCCATTGCATTAGTGTCAATGGATCAATCATCATATATCACATATCAGATAGAGCCGGGTATCCTTTCTCTATCTCAGCTCCCTGGGACACCAGCAATCTTGCCTCATCCAAATGTCCTTGTTCACAGGCTGCATAGAGCGCTGTGTAACCATCCGTGTCCTCGGCATTGACATTAGCACCTGCGGAACATGAGCAATGCTGAACATGCTTCACCATTTGTCAGTACAATATACTCATACATATCACATAGATGGAAACTGGAATAAAACACAGAATTGATACTATAGCTACTGTGCTTTGGTAAAATCTCGTTATTCCTATAGATTTAGGTTGTCCTCGGACTATGAGATTGGATAACGGACCCTGTTTTGTTCGCTCAGAATACTTAATACTGGGCATTGATTCTACGTTGATTAATACATATATCACTGAAATAATATGCTATCAGTATGATTAAATACATTTGGAGTCATTTACCCATATATGTCCGATGACAAACAACTTGGAGTTGTGTCTCTTATTATTGTGTCCCTGATTAATATTTTACTGGTTATTTCTAGTCACGACTATCTGTTTTCTAAGTCCCAAAAGACTCACATAATTGCAATAATGATTATTTATGCAGAAATAATCATTATTATCAATGCAGTATCATTATTACCTATCATGACATGATCCATCCAAGTTCAAAATAACTTATCTAATTGTAGTATATTTATGACCGTTATGGACCCAAACTCTCCCTCACACGTTATCTCACTCCACATACACTTCATAGATTCAACACATGATCAATACTCACATTACGTCATTCACTCGTGCATCGTCACAGCCACCACGGAATATATGTAAACATTGAGACACCGTCCTGACACTGCACACATTCACCAATCATACCATTTCCACATATCAAGGCACACCCACCCAGACATGAAATCACATTCAACCTATCACACACAACTTCCGTTACACAAGGCGGTGAACTACCAGACACCACGCACATGTCCCGCTCTTTCCAGGACTTGAATTTGAGATGTTGAGAAAGCAAGACGCGAACTATCTAACTAGAAAGATATTGTACAAGAAGAATATTGCGAAGTTATAAGAATTTTTTGGACTACAATATTATGGGACTTAACTGTGTGTGGCGATGATCATCGGACAATCATCCTAAAAAATCGGACTGATTTGATCATCGGACTCTCTCTCTGTTTATACCACACAACGCTATATCGTTCTGTACATCAGCTAAAGGCCTGATAACGGCCTGACGAACGTTATTTTTCACATAATTATTATTATTGTTACCAGGTGTCAAGTGGTAGATTCCTTGGAGCATTCTGGAATGTAAAAAAAGATAGCTCTTACACATGTTAAAGTGGTAAAACCAAATGCTGGTCAAAGACCAAGTCCATCCAACAAATTTCTTATGATGTTTACATAGGAGAGCGAGTTGGACGAAGCTAATATACAGTGTACTCTGTATGAGGTAAGGTAAGGTAATGATTTATTTAAGTCACTTGTACATCAACATACAACATTCGTAATACACAATACAAAAACTAAAGTACCCAGCCCAAAAGGCTTATAAGTGACACTCATCATTATTACTATATCACAAGTAAGTATATATTTGAATATAATCTACAGGCACATTCATTTTTGATTATACATCTTTATTATGATTGAGAAAATTTAATTACAGACTGTGACACTGTGGTACACAGTAGATGGTAACAATTACCATAAAATGTGTTTACGACAGGTCTAAGAACATACAACACATTATATACAAATTTTGGGGGAACAAACACAAAACAGAAAATCTCTAAAGAATTTCCCCAAAACCTATAATTCAACCTTGGGTGGCATATCCTCATCTCCTTCCTCCTCCTCCTCTTCAACCTCCTTTCCTCCTGAATCCATGAATTTTGTGAAGCCATTCAATGTTCTCTCGCCATTATAATCAACCATCTCATCACTGCCCTTGGGAAAGAATTTCAAGGTGGGGAAACTCTGGATTTTTACATCTTCCAGCTCGTTGGCTGTGGAATCCATCTTGGCAATGATAATGTCTGGGTTGCTCTCGTACTTCTCTGCGAGCTCATCCCAGATGGGAGCCAATTGCTTGCAGTGTCCGCACCATGAGGCATAGAACTCGACGAAAACATCCTTGGACTTGTCGCAGGCGACCTCATTGAAGTTCTTTCCGACAAGGACCTTGACAGGACTGCTCTGTCCCAATCCTCGGGAACGTCTTCAGACATAAGGTGAGCCTTGATTTTGCCGTCCAGGACACCCTGCACGAAGCTCTGGATAGAGTCCTTGTCGAGGTTGTTGTTCTCTGGCTTGAACTTCGTCATGTCCTGGCCCAGGTTGATGTATCGCATGCTCGGGCACTCCTCCGCCTTATGGCCGAAGAACTCCATGATTCTCAAGTGATCGTCCTCGTCAATGTCGATGTAGATAAACGGAACCTTGCCCTTGAAGGCAGGAGCGACCTCTCGGTAGGTATCGATGGTGGACTGGAAGCTGTCTGAAGCCTTGGAGATGAAGAGCAAGTTGTGGTTCTTGATCTCGCCACTGAAGATTTTCTGGGCGGCCTCCAGAGAGAACTCGATGATGAGTGGCAGGGAGTTGCCGGCAATGAATTCCTGGATGTTCGTGGCTGTGAGGTCGGAGGTCAGGTCATTACGGCCCGCATCGAACTTCTTGAAGATGACAACTGCCTCGTCATCGACCTTGTTTTCTGTGAAAACATCAGCATTGGAGGTAATTCCAAAAGGAATGTCATCCATGCCATTGGCAACCTCGATGAAAGCTTTGGCACCATCAGACTCAGCATCCTTGAAGAAGCCAACAACGACAACATCGGCCTTCTCGGAGAAAGTTTTGGCAGCATCAACAGTGTCCAGCTGAGTGGCTGGCGGTCCTGTCTTCTTCTTCAGCCAGTTAACGATGTCATTGGCTTGGCGACCACTTTGGTAGTCAACAGGTTTGTCACTCTTGAAGAACTTGAGGGTTGGGTATCCACGGACACCAAATTTCTCTGCGAGGGAGGTCTCCTCAGTTGCGTCGACCTTTCCGAGCTTGATCTCGGAGCCCTCGTCACTCAGTGTCTTGGCGGCAGAGGCATACTCAGGAGCCAGTGACTTGCAGTTCCCGCACCATGGGGCATAGAATTCCACGAGAATGTAGCTGTTGGCTCCGATCGCTTCTTCGAAGTTGTCGGCTGGGAACACCAGAACGTTGTCCTCTTCGGTGATTTCGCTGGCCACGAAGGCGACCATGGATAACAAAACTACACCCAGGATCTTCATTTTTGCTTGCTAAAGGCACGACACTCTGTTTATTGCACGGATTTCACTCTGAAGGCAAATGACAACAACCGGCTCCTTATGTCTCAACGTGGCAAAAGGCACCGGATCTCCATGGGACCAGGGAAAAAATCCGGTATGGACAGAGCGCCGGTATATCAAGAGTTTCAAGGGAGAGAACATCGATCATCTCACCCGATATGCAAATACCGGCAGACTTCGTTTTTCACTGTTGCATAACATAACTGAATACCGGCCAACTATTTTAAGTACATGTAGTTACAAACTTTATGGACATCGGCAAAGTTAATATTATGTTATTGGTAAAAGGTCGGATATGTATAGATATATCGCAGAACATTGAAGTAAATAATTTCAGTAAATCGATTATTATTTGTAGGTTTTCTATTGACATCATTATGATCTTGTGCTATTCGCACGTCTTGAAACCAATCGCAGAATATACATAGTGAGACAAGATTGCATGATGTCATAGAATTGTTGTCTGCGTTTATAGCATGCACTGATTAATAATCACTTTGAACAATGCGTGTCACCCCATAGTGATAAATAAGCTTGCAGTGATTTACTCCAGAAATCATGTCAGGTAAATCGAGAAATCATGTCAGGTAAACCATTCTTCAAACGGTCCCTAACTGACGAAGTTTATGTGGCGATTTTGCCCTAAGCACGCAGCAGGTGATTGTCAACATAAATGCCATTTATGTGGCCTTTTTGTACTTGGCCTTGTTTTGACATGCTCCGTTCGAGCGGGCGTTGCCACAACGACGTATTGTAATTTACGCTCCAGTAAACTATAACAATGGATCGATTAAACCTCGCGTGCGCCCTACAGTTTCTGGTGTATTATATATACACTGGAAGCGACTCGATCGGGGAGATTGTCCAAGATCGAGAGACATGACGCACGCAAGGCTCGCCATGAGCTTTGTGTTCCCTGTTTGTGAGTAGTGGGCTCCTAGAGCCCTGGGGACGATTTCCATGGGGAGGCCCGGGCTGGGAGAGACAAGTTGCTGACTCGGGGGCCTTCGGCCCTGTGGATCGCCAGCTCTCTCCCTTCCCGGGACGTGTGACAGAGGCTCTGGCCAGCATGTCGGACTGTACGGGGTTCCGTCCCCGAGGCAGACCGCGGCTCGCCAGGCCCCGCCAGTTAACACCGTAGGGATGAACTAGTTTCTGAACGGTGTCTGTAGGCCTGGGAGTGTCGGGTGGGCTGTTACCTGGTTACCGTTAATGCTGAAGTAGTTACCGTGTCCGCCGCGACCTCCGGTGAGCGGCCCTGCCGCAAGGATCCGGAATAGCGGATGCGCGTCCGCAAGGACTCGGATGAGAGAGGACTATCCTCGAGGATCCCGAAGAGCGGACGGTAGTCAATAACTTTACATTGGTGCCGTGACCAGGATCAGTCCGACAGTGTTCCATCGCAGCCTACCGTCACAGCGTTGTAGCCTCCTTAGTCCCTGGGGATCGCCCGCTCCTCAAGGACATCTTAGGAAAAATGACAAAGGAAAGAGACAAAGCCGAAGATAAGGCAAAAGAACCCAAGGGGAGGGATAAGGGTGGAAACGTCGCGGACCACACCCGGTCGCGCGACAGCCACCGTGAGACGTCTTCGGATGACTCCGGTGGCCCGAAGGAACGCGCGGAAACCTCCGTGGACAAGACCCCGTCCGCGGAGACGACTCCGGCGTCCCTGGCTCCGTCTTCGGACGTAGAGTCGAGCCCCGCGGGGCCGCAGCAGGAGTTGTCGTCAAGGCCGGACCTTGACGTGTTAGGCGCGGTGGGTGGAGCTGGCAACGGCTCTACGCCGCGCCCGCCCGTGCCCAGAACAGATCCGTGGCAAATGGCACCCTTCCGTAAGACGCCTTCGGGCGTCCGGAATCGAGCGCCAATGCATGCGGGTCCTTCTGGACAAGCGGACCAGCCTTACCAGATGCCACACCCGGCCGGGTGGACTCCTTCGAGAGCCTCCGGCATGGGTTCTGGTCGGTCCGCACCGGGTAGTGTGGTGGATCAGCTCACCGACGCACTTGGCGAGCTGGCCCCTCTAGGGCGCTATGACCGCGCCCGGTCGCCCCATCAGGGACGATCAGACCGGGGGAACCGCTCCCCCTCTCCGCTGTCACAAGGCAACTCGGGGCCTTTGACGGAGAGGTGGCTGATATCCGAGGCGCTTGTACTGTTCAAGCGGAATCAGCCGCCTCCGAGCGTTGACCCGTCGGCCATCCCAAGTCCGGGGATGTCTGGGCCAGTAGCCCCTCCCCAAGTCCTGCCGAGTCCGCAGGCGCCAGTGGCCCCCGCAATGGGACCCGCGCCTGCCCCGCGGCTCGGAGGCACCACGTTGGCGACCGCGTCGACCGTTCCGACGGTTGGAGCGCAAGCCGCGTGGCCGACTTACCCTGGCACGTACAGTGTGTCGGACGGGCAGTGGCAACAGGCGGCTTCGGCCCCAAGCTTTGCCGCCCCTTCTGGAGCCTACCCAGTAGGTTCGATGGGAGCCCCGCCCGCACCTAGCCAGACTGGGTTTTTAGCGGGAATGATCCCGGCGGCAAACGTGAGCTTCCCTGCTCCTATGTCCGCGGCGTCGATGTTTGCTCCGGCAGACTCCGCCGCAGGCGCAGGAAGCGCGCGGAACTTGCCGCTGTACACGGACGACCCCGGAGTCGGGACCGCACGTCGGGCGCGTAGCAAACGCGATGACGGGCCCGACCACTCTTCGTGGCGGAAACGGTTCAACGGGGATAACGCCGACTTGGAGGACTACTTGCTCCAGGTATGGCGTACCGCTGTGTACGAAGGATGGTCCCAGCATGAAGCTGGACACGTCCTCGCGGGGAGCTTGGAAGGAAAAGCTCTCCGCGTGATGCCGTGTCTGCCGGTGGGAACAGTGACGTTCGGCGAGGTTGCTCGTCAACTTCGCCTGCTGTTCACGCCGACGACCAATCGGCGGCAGTCTGAACGAGAGTTCAAGGCGCGTACCCGCCAGCCGACTGAGTCCGTGACAGACTGCGTTCAACCTACGCATACTCGGCCGGAGAGCTTTTCCGGACATGGACTCCAGACGGTTCGAGACGATGCTGATCGATCAGTTCATCGATGGCCAGCCTTACCACCTAGCGTACGGGCTGGCCACCCATGAAAAGCGATCGATGGAGGAGGCAATAGACTCTGCGCTTGCGCTTGAGGTGGCTGTCCGCCCTAGACAGTTGCCTCCAGCCCCGGCTCCGGCCTCGGCTGTACCCGCGCAGGCGGCGACTCCTCCTCCGGTCAAGGCATCGCAGGTAACCCCGTGGCAGGACCCGGTCGTCCGGGAACCCGCCAGGGAACCTACCCAGCAGTGGGTTAGTGCGCCGGCACCCTCTACAGGGGCGCCCGCACATGCGGCACCAGTCGCCGCGCCGTGCTCGCCTTCGGACGAGTGCGACATGGAGGAATACGATTTCGGCGTCGCGCAGATGATTGCGCACTGCGCCGGGATCGAAGCTCCGGGACCCGCAGAATGTTGCGCGTTCACCTCCGGACCAGCCCAGAACCGTCCCTGCTACTTCTGCGGAAAGCAGGGACACTTTTGGCTGAAGTGTCCGGAGTTGTTGGAACGCCTGCGGTCGCGCGGATACCAGGGAGCCCTCCCTGGACCGCAACGGAGGAATTCCTTCCGGTCTGGTCCTCCGGGACAACAGAACCGGAACCCGCGACAGGGAAACTAGATCCGGACGTGGTGGCGACCAACACTACGTCCGGGGATAGTTGTTCGGTGGCAAACGATGCCGCCCCACCCGCTGATGAGCAGGACGAACCCCAAGTAGATATGACTTCTCCGGAAGTAGTCCTTGGAGATCAGTCCAGCTCCTCCGCGGCTGAGGCGGATGGCGAGGACTCCGTAGATGAGCCCAGCGCGTGTGAAAGGTATCGCCCTACCTGCGCGCTGGTGAGGGACCCTTGCTGGTACCTGCCCCTGTCCTTCGGACGGGAGCCGGTCCGGTTCCTCGTAGACTCAGGCTCGGAGGTGACCCTAGTGGCCGCCGGAACGTTTAGGAAGGAGCCCGCGCTCCGCAACCTCGAGTTGCGGGATCCCGGACCGTATAAGCTCTACGGAGCGGGAGACAACCGCATCCGTATCCATGGCATCATCGATCTGCCTATTACCCTTGGGGACAAGGATGTATCTGACAGAGGCGATCGTGGCGGATATCGGAGCGGCCGGGATTATTGGGATGAATTTTCTACGGGTCCACCGGGTGATTGCCAACTTTAGTGCTGGCGAGTTCCGGATGGGGGAGGACACACACTTCCTCTTCCGCTCGGGCCCGATGCATTCATTCCAGATGCGGACATCGCGCACTGTAGTAGTGCCACCGATGAGTGAGATGATCATCGAGACGAGGCCGCGTCGTCCCCGCATGCCCCTCGATGGTCGACCGTGTATAGTGCAACCCGTGAGCAGTTTCGCCGCAGGAACTGGGCTCGTGCTGGGTGGGGCCCTGGTCATGTCCAACCCCCGCGCGATGCCCATCCTCGTGGTGAATCCTACGGATGCTCCGATTGTACTGAGGCGCGGATGCATAGCAGCTACTGCTATTCCCGCGTCCTTGAGTCGTGTCCTCCCCGACGATCCTGTCTGCCGCGCTGTGTGCGCGGCGGCGGCCACCGGGGATGACCCGTTCACCCTGCCGGACCATTTGGAATCTCGGGTTCCGAAGGACCGGTTGGATGAAGAGCAGCGCCAAGCGCTCCGCAAACTGCTGCGGCAGTATGCGGATGTGTTCATGGGTCCTGATGGTGTGGTTGGCAAGACTGACGTCGCCAAGCACCGCATCGACCTCGTGGACGAGCGTCCTCTGAAGCAGAGTCTTCGTCGGGCAGCAATAGTGCACCAAGAGGTCATAGACCAGGAGGTGCAAAAGATGCTCGACTTGGACATCATCGAACCCAGTGACAGCCCTTGGGCCAGTCCGGTGGTTATGGTGAAGAAGAAGGACGGCTCGTGGAGGTTCTGCGTGGACTATCGGAAACTCAACGATGCCACGCGGAAGGACTCATATCCTCTCCCACACATTGAGGATACCTTCGATGCCCTGGCCGGGTCGCACTATTTCTGTGCTCTGGATCTGGCCTCCGGGTATTGGCAGGTGGAGATGGAGGAGAGTGATCGGGCGAAGACTGCCTTCGTTACCAAGAACGGGCTCTACCAATTCAAGGTAATGCCGTTCGGGCTCTGTAACGCACCAGCGACGTTCGAGCGCCTCATGGAGATGGTACTTAAAGGGTTCCTCTGGAAGCGATGTATGGTCTACATCGACGATGTCGTCGTGTATGGCCGGTCGTTCGAGGAAACCCTCACCAACCTCCAGATGGTGCTCCATCGCATCCGCGGAGCAGGGCTTAAATTGAAGCCAAGTAAGTGCGAACTATTCGCGCAGGAAATCCTGTACTTGGGCTTCATGGTAACGGGCACCGGAGTGAGACCAGACCCCGCAAAGGTGGCGGCCGTGCAGAAATGGCCTCCGCCCTGCAACGTGGCGGACGTGAGGTCCTTTTTGCTTTGCGAGCTACCACCGCAGGTTTATTCGCGGCTTTGCGGAGATCGCGCGTCCCCTTACTATCCTCACGGAAAAGGGCGCCGATTTTGTTTGGTCCGCCGAGCAGGCTGACGCCTTCTCGGGACTCCGGCAGGCCTTGGTAACGGCCCCGGTGCTGCGGCACCCTCGTCCGGACTGCGAGTTCATCTTGGACACTGACGCGAGTAACTTCGCACTCGGCGGTGTCCTCTCGCAGATCGTGGACGGGCAAGAGCGGGTGGTAGCTTATGCGAGTGTGGCCTTGAGCCGCTCTCAAATGAACTACTGTACCACTCATCGCGAGTTGCTCGCGGTAGTTACGATGACCAAGCGTTTCCGGCACTATTTGTTGGGACGCCATTTCCGCTTGCGGACTGATCATAGTTCGCTGAGATGGCTCCTCAACTATAGTGAGGCCGATGGCTTGGTGGCGCGGTGGCTCATCAAACTCCAAGAGTATGACATGCAGATAGAGCATCGCGCTGGTAAGTTGCACGGCAACGCGGACGGCCTGTCCCGTTGTCATAAGTGCAAGAATCCGGGTTGTGCAGGAATGGCGCCATTCCAGCAAGCCGCGGATTCGTCCTCAGACTCGGAATTGGACGTTCCGGGGAGACCGCAGGCCGCCGCCCCCTCTAACAACACGGCGGCCGGAGTGTCCAGGGCTAATCTCCGCGCGCGGACCCGCCGTTATCGGCGAGGGCATCCCGCATACGAAGCGGAGGTGCGGCTCAGCTCCAGCGAGTCCTCCTCGAGTCCGGCGGTGTACTCCTCGTGGGTACCCTCGTTAAGGCGGGCGCGCCGTTTGATCGGATAGCTTTGGATATACTGGATACCCACCGGGTCACCCCGCGCGGTTTCCGGTACATCCTAGTGATTTCCGACTACTTTACCAAGTAAACCGACGCCTACCCACTGCGCCGCCAGACTGCGGACGAGGTAGCTCGGTTATTGGTGAATAGATGGGTGGTGTACCATGGGGTACCTAAACAGGTACATTCGGATCAGGGCACGCAATTTGAGAGCAACCTGTTCCGAAACCTAGCACATATGCTAGGCAGTACCAAGGTGCGGACCACCCCCTACAGGCCCCAGTCTGATGGCCAGGTCGAACGCTTTAATCGATCGGTCCTCAACATGCTGGCGGCCTTTGTGAACGATCGTGCAAATGATTGGGATGACCACCTCCCATATGTCCTAATGGCGTACAGGTCGTCGGTCCACTCTTCGACCGGAGTTACTTCGCACGCGATGTTGTACGGCCGGGAGCTAAATTTGCCCGTGGATATTATGTATCCAACTCCGGCAGAAGCGAGGCTATGACGCCCATGCTAAGGGTAGGCCAGCTTTTGCGGAAGGCGACAAGGTGCGCTACTATTATCCGCCGCTTAAGCAAGGCAATAAATTTGCTAAGCCGTGGATAGGCCCGTTTACGGTACTGAAACAGGTGACAGATGTGGACTACCGGATCCGGAGGGATTCCGATCCGGACAGGGTTCTGGTTGCCCATATCGATAATCTGAAGAAGTACGAGGGCCCGCTTGTCATGGATCCGCTCGTTCAAGATGCGGAACCGGATGATGCTCCCGTGTGGGATCCGTCTGGTCAGCATCCGCGGACTCCGGACGAGCGTGTGCGCCGTATGGTGGGCCTCCCGGACCTCTCTGACCCGTCAGATGATGGACTGGGTGGCTATCAGCCAGATGACGGCGATCCGCAGGTACCCCCACTCCCTCCAGTACCTGCGGATGACGGGCGGCCACGCCGGAAACCACGTGCGCCAGCCCGGTATGGGTGGGAATAACCTTCCGCCCATGCGGATGCGTCTGCGGTACCCGTCTATCATACTACGGACGGGTTTTAGGTCGTTCCGTGAGAGTCCGCACGACTTACCTCCGCGGGTGGCTACTTTGTGGCTATCTTCGGAGTTGAGGTCCGCGGAGACTTTCATGTCGTAACGCCGCCGCTCCGCATCCGCCCTCCTGTAGTTTCCAGCGCCAGGGACGTGCGGATGGCCTGTCCGCACATTGTGGACGGCTGTTCGGCGTAATCCGCACAACGGTTACGCTGGCCGGACGAATTTACTGATCCGGCCGGACGCCCCTGGTCCCGGGACAACCTCTTATATGGCCAGACTGAGGTTGGGATTTACGTCCGCTACGGGAGAAGCGCCTTCCCACGGATTTGGGGAACTGGCTCTGGACGCGGGGATAGTGTCCGCACGCGAGGACTGATGTCCGCGGTTCTTCCGCGTGACTCGTCCGGCGTCCGCGGCGCTTTAAGATGACGCACTTCGGTGTAGTTATCCCCCGTGAGCCATTACTATAATTACGGTTATAGTAATTAAGGTTTCTTACGGCAGGAAACCGACTATCCATTATGATAATGGAGCGGTTGTTAAGTCCGCGTGTGCGGACCAGCCGCGGCAGCGGGTGACGCTTGTTCCCGTCCGGATCGTACCTTACAATACGCGGTCCGGCCGGAATGACCGGAACCCCGGCCTCCTTCTAAGAAGGGGGTCGTATATTACATGCGCAACACTTGTGGTGGCTTTTAATTCCAATTTCGTATTCATTGGATAAGGGCAATACGCCGTACAATGGTATGCGTCCGGCCTGGACTCCGTCCGCGGGCAGCTCCGGACGTCCGCCGGCTATTGCTTTCACCATCTTTGGGCGCCTCTAGATTGGGCGCCGGTATGAAGGGTTCGCCCCCTAACCATTGAGGTTATGGACCATGCCGGCTCCGCGTCTAATCTATTGGCTCCGCGCTCCGGTAGTCGTTTGACGAGGCTCTGGGCTGGACCGGGCACCGCTCCGCGGCCGGGCAGTACGTCGGGGTTGCTAGTGGGCGCTTTGCAAACGCCCATAGGGCGCCCGATTGTCTGTCCGGACGTCATGGGTATGTCCGATCGCCCTGTAAGCGTGCCAGCGGCTATGGGGAGTGATTTTGTTTATTTTCCATCTCATTTATTATTTATGGGAGGATTATAAGCCACAAGTGTGTGCGTGTTCCCGTGGAAATGCTATTCTTACTCATTTATCCAATATATGAGAAAGTTTAGTGATATATCTCTTGTCCTTGGTGCAATAGAGAGTAAGAAATCGGGAGATTTCTGCTTTCGCAAGAGGGGTGTAGGAGATTGTGTACATTGTATCGAAGGCTGTATGCCGTGATCTATGAAAAGCATGCAAGCGGTGGTGGATTTATTTTCATTGCTGCTTGAGCGGTGTTAAATTTTTATTTATCGCTGCTGATAGGGTGACATAATCGTAACACCCACAAGTAGTTTGGCTTTTTGATACATTGTATACAATCTTTAACCTGCGAGGGTGATTAACTTCACGTCATTGATCGCCAGTGCGAAAGCTATTGCTAATGACTGCTGTTAATTACTGTAGTATTTTAGCGGGTTCCCCCGGGATGGCTTGTGTACACAAGCCACCCGTATACATGGCACGATAGGAGTCACCGGGGGGAGATGCGTGTATGTGAATGCGGGAGTGTAAAACGTCCTTTTGTCTGTCGATCGGGTAGATGCAGTGAATAGACGTTTCCACGGGAACGCGTCATACGATGCGTGTGCAGTATAACTGCCAACACTTGATGCCTATAATTGATGTAACTCGACACTTACTGGTCATTCAAGCGCTCGGCACTGGTGGAGACGGATCTGCGGATCTGACTCCCAGTGTTTAGAGCGATTAGAGCGCTTGATGTCAGAATCAAGTGACGGCTGGGGTAGTGATGTGGGAAGGGAGGAGGGGTCTCTAGAGCGCACTAGTGTGTACTCGAGACCCCTAGCTAGGCCTGAGGATGTGGACAATGAACATGTCTCCGAAGGCGAAGAGATGGGTTCTGCGGAATCCAGCTCCGGCTCTGGTTCTTACACAGGAACCGAGTCCGAGAGCGAGGTCGCGGAGGACCGCCCCGCAGAGAGTGACTCGGCCACGCCAGGCACCGAGCAGCTCTTGAATCCGTCGCCTTTCTCTCGTATGGAAGAGGTGATGGACTGCGGTGGTGCGGGACTCGTGGATGTGGATATTGAGTTGCATCCGCACCCGGAGATGCTTGCGTCTTTGGGTCCGGATGAGAGTACTCGTGCGGAAACCCGTCCGGATGGCCGTAGCCGTCCGGACACCGGTTCCGCCGAGAACTCCTCGGTGTCCGCACCTGCGGAGTCTGGTCCGCACGACCAGAAGGCCCCTGGGACTTGGGCGGAGCAGGTTGACGCGGCTGAGGAAGCCGCATCCCAAGTGCCGCCTCAGGAACAGGAGTCTGGCTCGAAGGAGACCGAGAACCGAGATGACGGGTTTACATCGCCCGTCTCTAGGCGTACTCGCCGTCGAGCCCGGGAGATTGCCCAGAAGCAGTGGAGAGCCCAGCAAGAGCTGGAAGCCTCTGAACGCGGGCAATCTGAGGCCGGATCCGACCCGGACCCGGCCTCCTCGCCTCCGAAGAAGAAGAAGAAGAAGCGGCCGCACCGGAAAAAGAAGTCCGGCGGCCCCTCGCCTCAAACCGGATCGAAGTCCGGAGGACCTCAGCCACTGGCGCCTAAGCCGGGCGGCCAGAAAGGGTCCTCCGCCAAACCCGGAGACGCCAAGACGCCTAATCTCTCGGGATCTGGTGCGGGCGGCGCCTCCGCGGGATCCGGCCCGGGCGCGGGAGGTTCCAGTAAGCGGGTGCCTATCCAGGCACCGAAAGGAACCTCCTCTTCTTCTTCCTCCGGTACCAAGAAACCTACCGGAGCTGCGGAGGTGGGGTCGAGTCCAGTGGACCGAGGGCGTCCCGTGCTGAAGGAGGGAGATCTTCGCTTAGAACTCCTCCGGAAGCGCGCGGAGAAAGACGGGGTCCACCTGTCTGACGCCGCACTGGAAGCGGGACGGCGGTCCTTCGTTGCGCAGCAACAGAGGGCCGCGCCCCCACGCGGGAAGAGTGTGCCCCGACAAACCAGGTCGGAGAATCGTTCGGGGGCGGCCAAAAAGAAGAAACGGTCGTCCTCGGAGCAGCCCTCTATCCAGAGGCTGCGGGCCGAAATGGGCCCCGAACTCCCTGGAGTCCGTCAGGGACACATGTTCCTCCCGCGGTATGGCAGGGATCCGCAAGGGCGCCGCACAGCGGCGGCCGGCGCGGCGGCCGACACGCCTTTCACACGGCCTCGTCCACTCACGGACGAGGAGCGTGTCGGGTTGCCGCCCGAGACAGAGGAGGGTGTAATATGCCAACTCTGTCCGGAATCCCTGGACGGGTATGAGGACCCGCACCTTGCGCTCAACCGGGATCGTAGGTATCCTTCCTACGACCACTTGAGTCGACATATTGCGGGGTACCACTACCCCTGGATGAGAATGTTCGTTTGCAAGAGGTGCTACTCCAGTAGACCTCAGCAACGATATTTCGCCAGTTTGGAGGCCCTTAATAATCACCGCTCGCTACTGCTCGCAACCGAGGGAGTCACGTGTGGGGTCCTTGGCGGGACCACCGACGCGGTACTCGAGGAGGCGGAGGTGTCTGCCACCACCCGTCCCTCAGACGGACCCGCGGGTACCGTCACCTCGAGCAAGCCCGGGTAATCCTCCTGAGTCAGCGCACCCGGAGACTGCAGGGGCGTCGTCCCGGCCGGAGCCTTTCCGGCGGACGAGCTCTTCCCCTGAGTCTTCGGCTGGGGGCGCGGCTTAGGAGAAGCCACTCGTGTCTTGGCCGCGATCTGCGGCATCTCCGACACGACCATGGTCACCCGGTGCCGTTCTTCACCTGCCTGGGTCGCCGGCGGTTGACGGACAGCCTCTGCTGCCGGCGGCCGACACGCCTTTCACACGGCCTCGTCCACTCACGGACGAGGAGCGTGTCGGGTTGCCGCCCGAGACAGAGGAGGGTGTAATATGCCAACTCTGTCCGGAATCCCTGGACGGGTATGAGGACCCGCACCTTGCGCTCAACCGGGATCGTAGGTATCCTTCCTACGACCACTTGAGTCGACATATTGCGGGGTACCACTACCCCTGGATGAGAATGTTCGTTTGCAAGAGGTGCTACTCCAGTAGACCTCAGCAACGATATTTCGCCAGTTTGGAGGCCCTTAATAATCACCGCTCGGGTGCACACCGCGGTGAGGGACTTCACACCGTTGGTGATGAAGTGGGGCCTGTATTCAATTTTGGATACATTCCACCGAGGGTGGCATCGTTCATGACTACGTCAGGAACGGTGAAGCACCGATTCTTTCACTGGGGTCCATGGCGCTTTGCACAGCGCATCATGGACGATGCCTGGAAGGAGTCTGGCGTTGTGTCCGCGGGCTCGAGCTACACCGCTCGCCTGACGGCGTCAATGGGCCAGACCCCGGCGGAGTACCAGGCGGCGGAAGCCGCCCGGACAGCAGCAGAGGCTGTCCGTCAACCGCCGGCGACCCAGGCAGGTGAAGAACGGCACCGGGTGACCATGGTCGTGTCGGAGATGCCGCAGATCGCGGCCAAGACACGAGTGGCTTCTCCTAAGCCGCGCCCCCAGCCGAAGACTCAGGGGAAGAGCTCGTCCGCCGGAAAGGCTCCGGCCGGGACGACGCCCCTGCAGTCTCCGGGTGCGCTGACTCAGGAGGATTACCCGGGCTTGCTCGAGGTGACGGTACCCGCGGGTCCGTCTGAGGGACAGGTGGTGGCAGACACCTCCGCCTCCTCGAGTACCGCGTCGGTGGTCCCGCCAAGGACCCCACACGTGACTCCCTCGGTTGCGAGCAGTAGCGGACATGCGGTACCTCTCTCGAGGTCGACGTCCGCGTCCTCGTTGGTAGTTGAGGGGACGTCCGCAGGATGGCAAAGCACCGCCTCCCTGGACTTGGACCCCCTCGACGCCACGGCGGACGTACGCCGGAGGCTCGGTCCCACGACAGCCAGCGTCTACGAGACTTTCCGCGAGTCTGTAGGCCAGGCGGTCGGCCATCGTCGCGATGGTATGGACCGGATCCCCGGTGACCCGGCGTTGGTGAACCTGCCGGTGCCCCGAGCCATTCGTGACTTGGGGTCCGCAGGTGTAGCCGCGTTGGTCCGCGCTCGGGAGGAGCACCCCTGGGATCACCCCCAGCGTGGTCGACTCACCCGAGCGGCGGAGTACCTTGTGGCGGAGATGGACAGCTCTCTGGATCGGTTCAGCCGGTGCCGCGCCGAGGCTTCCCGTGTCGCATGCGATCTCGCATACGACCAGGGCCTCATGGAAGGCACCCGGCGGAGCCTAGAGAGCTACCGGACTTTGTCGGCCGTCATTGAGCGGCGCGCGTTCGACCAGGGTCGGACCGCCGCTCTTGCCGAGCAGTCCGGGGCATCCGCCCCCGCCCCAGAGGTAGCCGCACGGATGGAGCACCTGGAGGCTGAGAATGAGCAGCTACGGCGTCGTCTTGACGAAGCCGAGGCCGCTCGGACTCACCTACTCCAGGGCGTCGATGACCCCGAGTCGTCCGCCCTGAACCAGGCGGCTCTCCGGCGCGCGGATGCCGCTTTGGAGCTGGCCATCTACCCATACCTAGTCCAGGTGTGGGGAGAGCGGACGGCCGGTCCACAGCGCACCCGCGATACGGTGGAGATGTTCCGCGCCATTGCAGATCTCGGCGCGACATCTCTACCGGCCTCCGTCGTGATGGCTCCGTCAGGACCCGGATTGCAGGGCTCACCGCAAAAGCCCCTGCAAGCTCCACCGGGCCTGCCTCATCCGCCCGTGCAGCCGGCTTTCACTCTGCCGGCTCCGCTGCTTCCGCGGCGTAGGGACTCGTCACCGCCGCCAGACCCCAAGACAGGCGGCACGGATGAGGAGCCCATGACGATGGAGGAAGGCTAGGGTGCTAGCCTCGTCGCTGCACTTGTGCGGCGGCGTGCCGGAGTCGCTTCCGCGGCTCCGCCCTGCCTCAGACCCGTCCTGCGGATCTGAGGAGCCGGCCGGCAGGGCGGTCGGCAACATTTTTAGAGGTACTATCACTTTTGATCACTCGGTGTGTCGTTTTACAAAATTTCTAAATTTAAAGTCTAACCTTAAAGATATTCCAAAGACTCGACACACCGTCCTTTTATAACGGATGACCTTCCAAGGTCATCACACGGTTTTGGACCACCTCGGTCAAAATTTTAGCTTGTTTATGAGGGTTTATTCAAAATTGCAAAGCGCGTTATAGTTTACTCCGTAAGTCCGGGGGTAGTTCCCCATTCTTCCAAAAGGGACTCTTAAAGTCCTAGTGTTTGCGCCGTGACTTCCGGGCGTTGCCATCTTGCCTTCTTTCGGCCCCCGCCATGCGAAGCCTTCGTCGGGTTTCGAGCATTTTGGGCGCGGGCGGAACATGTTAGGGACCAACATTGTAAGAAGGGGGTAATGTGGCGATTTTGCCCTAAGCACGCGGCAGGTGATTGTCAACATAAATGCCATTTATGTGGCCTTTTTGTACTTGGCCTTGTTTTGACATGCTCCGTTCGAGCGTGCGTTGCCACGGCGACGTATTGTAATTTACGCTCAAGTAAACTATAACAATGGATCGATTAAACCTCGCGTGCGCCCTACAGTTTCTGGTGTATTATATATACACTGGAAGCGACTCGATCGGGGAGATTGTCCAAGATCGAGAGACAGGACGCACGCAAGGCTCGCCATGAGCTTTGTGTTCCCTGTTTGTGAGTAGTGGGCTCCTAGAGCCCTGGGGACGATTTCCATGGGGAGGCCCGGGCTGGGAGAGACAAGTTGCTGACTCGGGGGCCTTCGGCCCTGTGGATCGCCAGCTCTCTCCCTTCCCGGGACGTGTGACAGAGGCTCTGGCCAGCATGTCGGACTGTACGGGGTTCCGTCCCCGAGGCAGACCGCGGCTTGCCAGGCCCCGCCAGTTAACACCGTAGGGATGAACTAGTTTCTGAACGGTGTCCGTAGGCCTGGGAGTGTCGGGTGTGCTGTTACCTGGTTACCGTTAATGCTGAAGTAGTTACCGTGTCCGCCGCGACCTCCGGTGAGCGGCCCTGCCGCAAGGATCCGGAATAGCGGATGCGCGTCCGCAAGGACTCGGATGAGAGAGGACTACCCTCGAGGATCCCGAAGAGCGGACGGTAGTCAATAACTTTACATTTAGTTGTTGTAAATTACAATTTGTACGCGCCATGTTCCTCATGCTGTTGTATTTACAAAGACGTGTGACTAAAGCGCAGCCTTTGACATCGGTCTGTGGTCCGATGAAGTATGGCTGTATACATGCAATTTAGACACCGCACTTTTGAATTATTTGGGTAACGCCGGTTTGGACAATACGATATATGGCCGGTTGGGTCACAGGAATAGGACGTACCGGTTTTCAGAATGTACAACTTCCGGTATATCGAGAGTTGCTTACTGTAGAAACAAAGGGGAAGAAATCGGGACCTAAGAGGAACGCCGGTATGGACAAAATTCCGGTATATACAAGAGCCGGTTTCGGCAGAGTACACTGTAACACCAAGGATGCTCTAGCCTGCTGGCAAACATGACATTCAGCTATAACACTGAAAAATTAGTCTGATGTCAAGTTCAATGTCACCAACTCCCACCACAATAATTTGATTCCCTATATGCTATGAATACCATTAGGTTAATACCACTATCTGTGTTCATCTTTTGTTTGCAGAGGTCAAAAATATAGTTCATGTCAAATTGTGTCCTTGACATTCGCCACTCCAGATCATCTGAAGTTAAGTTTAAATTCACCGCATTATCCATCATAAACTACTTTATTTATGCTCATAATACAAACTCAAGACATATCTACATGCAGTTTGTCTGCAGAGGCCAGTTAGCATATTTCAGGTCAAACGTGACCTTTAGATTTACCACTCAAGTTCTGCTGATGTAAACTTCAACGTCATCGAAATATTCAGCACATATGACTTTCTATATGCTCACAATACAAACCTAAGCAATCTACAAGCTTTTTATCCCCAGAGGCCAATTTATACATTTCAGGTTAGATGTGACCTTGAGAGTTTAGGTCAACTTCAAGTCACCAATACATCCATGATACATGACTTCCTATATGCACATCGTATACATCCATCATACATTTCTGAGCTCTATATACAATATTATTATTTGCACAGGCCAATTTACACATTTTAGGTCAAACATGACATTGAGGGTTACCACTCAAGGTCATCCAAGGTCAATTTTGAGGTCACCAAAGATCCATCATAGCTCAGTCTCCAGAGGCCAATTTGTGCATTTCTACCCATTTTGGACCTACGATTCGAGCTGTTCGAGCAACTCGATTTCTACCATCTTGATGTGCATTAGAAATGACATAAAAAAACATGTGTGGCGATTTTGCCCTAAGCACGCGGCAGGTGATTGTAAACATAAATGCCATTTATGTGGCCTTTTCGTACTTGGCCTTGTTTTGACATGCTCCGTTCGAGCGTGCGTTGCCACGGCGACGCATTGTAATTTACGCTCCAGTAAACTATAACAATGGATCGATTAGACCTCGCGTGCGTCCTACAGCTTGTGGTGTATTATATATACACTGGAAGCGACTCGATTGAGGAAATTGTCCGAGAGAGAGTAACTAGGACGCACGCAAGGCTCGCCATGAGCTTTGCGTTCCCTGGTTGTGAGTAGTGGGCTCCTAGAGCCCTGGGGACGATTTCCATGGGGAGGCCCGGGCTGGGAGAGACAAGTTGCTGACTCGGGGGCGCAAGCCCTGTGGATCGCCAGTTCTCTCCCTTCCCGGGACGTGTGACATAGGCTCTGGCCAGCATGTCGGACTGTACGGGGTTCCGTCCCCGAGGCAGACCGCGGCTCGCCAGGCCCCGCCAGTTAACACCGTGGTGATGAACCAGTTTCTGAACGGTGTCCGTAGGCCTGGGAGTGTCGGGTGGGCTGTTACCTGGTTACCGTTAATGCTGAAGTAGTTACCGTGTCCGCAGCGACCTCCAGTGAGCGGCGCCGCCGCAAGGATCCGGAATAGCGGATGCGCGTCCGCAAGGACTCGTGGTGAGAGGACTATCCTCGAGGATCCCGAAGAGCGGACGGTAGTCAATAACTTTACATTGGTGCCGTGACCAGGATCAGTCCGACAGTGTTCCATCGCAGCCTACCGTCACAGTGCTGTAGCCTCCTTCGTCCCTGGGGATCGCCCGCTCCTCAAGGACATCTTACAAAAATGACGAAGGAAAGAGACAAAGCCGAAAATAAGGCTAATGAACCCAAGGGGGGGGGGAAACGGGTGGAAACGTCGCGGACCGCACCCAGTCAAGCGACGGCCGCCATGAGAATTCTCCGGATGACTCCGGCGGTAGGAAGGAACGTGCGGAGACCTCCGTGGACAAGATCCCGTCTGCGGAGTCGACTCCGGCGTCCCAGGCTCCGTCTCCGGACGACGAGTCGTGCCCCGAGGGGCAGCAACAGAGATTGCTATCAGGGCCTGGCCCTGATCCGGTAGGCGCGGTAGGTGGAGCTGGCAACGGCGCTACCCCGCGCCTGCCTAAGTCCGGACGGCAGTCGTGGCAGGCGACGCTCTTCCAAGAGAAATCTCCGGATGTCCGGAATCGAGTGTTAGCTGGCCCGAGTACCTCCGGGCAAGCGGACCAGCAGTTCTGGATGCCACCTCCAGCCGGAAGAGCTCCTGCGAGGGCTCCCGGCAGGGAATCCAGGCAGTCCGCGTCAGGCGGGATGGACCAGCTCACCCACACTCTGAGTGAGCTGGTTCCTCTAGGGCGCTATGACCGCGCCCGGTCGCCCCATCAGGGACGATCAGACCGGCGGAACCGTTCCCCCTCTCCGCCGTCACAAGGCAACTCGGGGCCTTTGACGGAGAGGGAGAGGTGGCTGATATCCGAGGCGCTTGTACTGTTCAAGCGGAATCAGCCGCCTCCGAGCGTCGACCCGTCGGCAGTTCTTAGTCCGGGGATGTCTGGGCCAATAGCCCCTCACCAAGTCCTGCCGAGTCCGCAGGCGCCAGTGGCCCCCGCAATGGGACCCGTGGCTCGGAGGCACCACGTTGGCGACCGCGTCGACCGTTCCGACGGTTGGAGCGCAAGCCACGTGGTCAACTTACCCTGGCACGTACAGTGTGTCGGACGGGCAGTGGCAACAGGCGGCTTCGGCCCCAAGCTTTGCCGCCCCTTCTGGAGCCTACCCAGTAGGTTCGATGGGAGCCCCGCCCGCACCTAGCCAGAGTGGGTTTTTAGCGGGAATGACCCCGGCGGCAAACGTGAGCTTTCCTGCTCCTATGTCCGCGGCATCGATGTTTGCTCCGGCAGACTCCGCCGCAGGCACGGGCAGCTCGCGGAACTTGCCGCTGTACACGGACGACCTCGGAGCCGGGACCGCACGTCGGGCGCGTAACAAACGCGATGACGGGCCCGACCACTCTTCGTGACGGAAACGGTTCAACGGGGATAACGCCGACTTGGAGGACTACTTGCTCCAGGTATGGCGTACTGCCGTGTACGAAGGATGGTCCCAGCATGAAGCTGGACATGTCCTCGCGGGGAGCTTGGAAGGAAAAGCTCTCCGCGTGATGCCGTGTCTGCCGGTGGGAACAGTGACTTTCGGCGAGGTTGCCCGTCAACTTCGCCTGCTGTTCACGCCGACGACCAATCGGCGGCAGTCTGAACGAGAGTTCAAGGCGCGTACCTGCCAACCGACTGAGTCCGTGACAGACTATGCGTTCAATCTGCGCATACTCAGCCGGAGAGCTTTTCCGGACATGGACTCCAGACGGTTCGAAACGATGCTGATCGATCAGTTCATCGATGGCCAGCCTTACCACTTAGCTTACGGGCTGGCCACCCATGAAAAACGATCGATGGAGGAGGCAATAGATTCCGCGCTTGCGCTTGAGGTGGCTGTCCGCCCTAGACAGTTGTCTCCGGCCCCGGCTCCGGCCTCGGCTGTACCCGCGCAGGCGGCGACTCCTCCTCCGGCTAAGGCATCGCAGGTAACCCCGTGGCAGGACCTGGTCGTCCGGGAACCCGCCAGGGAACCTACCCCGCAGTGGGTTAGTGCGCCGGCACCCTCTACAGGGGCGCCCGCACATGCGGCACCAGTCGCCGCGCCGTGCTCGTCCTCGGACGAGTGCGACATCGAGGAATACGACTTGGCGCCGCGCAGATGATTGCGCACTGCGCCGGGATCGAAGCTCCGGGACCCGCAGAATGTTGCGCGTTCACCTCCGGACCAGCTCAGAACCGTCCCTGTTACTTCTGCGGAAAGCAGGGACACTTTTGGCTGAAGTGTCCGGAGTTGTTGGAACGCCTGCAGTCGCGCGGATACCAGGGAGCCCTCCCTGGCCCACAACGGAGGAGTTCCTTCCGGTCTGGTCCTCCGGGACAGCAGGGCCGGAACCCGTGGCAGGGAAACTAGATCCGGACGTGGTGGCGACCAACACTACGTCCGGGGATAGTTGTTCGGTGGCAAAAGATGCCGCCCCACCCGCTGATGAGCAGGACGAACCCCAAGTTGATATGACTTCTCCGGAAGTAGTCCTTGGAGATCAGTCTAGCTCCTCCGCGGCTGAGGCGGATGGCGAGGACTCCGTAGTTGAGCCCAGCGCGTGCGAAAGGTATCGCCCTACCTGCGCGCTGGTGAGGGACCCCTGCTGGTACCTGCCCCTGTCCTTCGGACGGGAGCCGGTCCGGTTCCTCGTGGACTCTGGCTCGGAGGTGACCCTCGTTGCCGCCGGAACGTTTAAGAAGGAGCCCGCGCTCCGCAACCTCGAGTTGCGGGATCCCGGACCGTACAAGCTCTACGGAGCGGGAGACAACCGCATCCGTATCCATGGCATCATCGATCTGCCTATTACCCTTGGGGACAAGGTGTATCTGACAGAGGCGATCGTGGCGGATATCGGAGCGGCCGGGATTATTGGGATGAATTTTCTACGGGTCCACCGGGTGACCGCCAACTTTAGTGCTGGCGAATTCCGGATGGGAGAGGACACACACTTCCTCTTCCGCTCGGGCCCGATGCATTCATTCCAAATGCGGGCATCGCGCACTGTAGTAGTGCCACCGATAAGTGAGATGATCATTGAGGCGATGCCGCGTCGTCCCCGCATGCCCCTCGATGGTCGACCGTGTATAGTGCAACCCGTGAGCAGTTTCGCCGCAGGAACTGGGCTCGTGCTGGGTGGGGCCCTGGTCATGTCCAACCCCCGCGCGATGCCCATCCTCGTGGTGAATCCTACGGATGCTCCGATTGTACTGAAGCGCGGATGCATAGCAGCTACTGCTATTCCCGCGTCCTCGAGTCGTGTCCTCCCCGACGATCCTGTCTGCCGCGCTGCATGCGCAGCGGCGGCCGCCGGAGATGACCCGTTCACCCTGCCGGACCATTTGGAATCTCGGGTTCCGAAGGACCGGTTGGATGAAGAGCAGCGCCAAGCGCTCCGCAAACTGCTGCGGCAGTATGCGGATGTGTTCATGGGTCCTGATGGTGCGGTTGGCAAGACTGACGTCGCCAAACACCGCATCGACCTCGTGGACGAGCGTCCTCTCAAGCAGCGTTTTCGTTGGGCAGCAATAGTGCACCAAGAGGTCATAGACCAGGAGGTGCAAAAGATGCTCGACTTGGACATCATCGAACCCAGTGACAGCCCTTGGGCCAGTCCGGTGGTTATGGTGAAGAAGATGGAAGGCTCGTGGAGGTTCTGCGTGGACTATCAGAAACTCAACGATGCGGAAAGAAGTACTCCACCAGTTGCATGACCTCCGGGTGACCGGTCACTTGGGAATCCGGAGGACCGTCCATAGGCTACAACAGCGCTTTCATTGGCCTGGTAGCGGCTTGGACGTGCAACGGTGGTGCGCAGCCTGCCCTCGGTGTCAAGCTCGCAAAGGAGTTCCGACTCCTGGCCGCCACCCCTTAACCACGGTTAAGGCGGGCGCGCCGTTCGATCGGATAGCTTTGGATATACTGGATACCCACCGGGTCACCCTGCACGGTTTCCGGTACATCCTGGTGATTTCCGACTATTTTACCAAGTATACCGACGCCTACCCACTGCGCCGCCAGACTGCGGACGAGGTAGCTCGGTTGTTGGTAAATAGATGGGTGGTGTACCATGGGGTACCTAAACAGGTACATTCGGATCAGGGCACGCAATTTGAGAGCAACCAGCACAGATGCTAGGCAGTACCAAGGTGCGGACCACCCCCTACAGGCCCCAGTCTGATGGCCAGGTCGAACGCTTTAATCGATCGGTCCTCAACATGCTGGCGGCCTTTGTGAACGATCGTGCGAATGATTGGGATGACCACCTCCCGTATGTCTTAATGGCGTACAGGTCGTCGGTCCACTCTTCGACCGGAGTTACTCCGCACGCGATGTTGTACGGCCGGGAGCTAAATTTGCCCGTGGATATTATGTATCCAACTGCGGCAGAGACCGGCGCAGTACCCCAGTGCGGTCCGGAGTACGTGGAGTGGATTCGCCGCGCCCTGGCGAACGCCCATGATTTCGCGCGTGCGCGCCTGGACAAGTCTGCCATCCGGCAGAAGCGAGGCTATGACGCCCATGCTAAGGGTAGGCCAGCTTTTGCGGAAGGCGACAAGGTGCGCTACTATTATCCGCCGCTTAAGCAAGGTAATAAATTTGCTAAGCCGTGGATAGGCCCGTTTACGGTACTGAAACAGGTGACAGATGTGGACTACCGGATCCGGAGGGATTCCGATCCGGACAGGGTTCTGGTTGTCCATATCGATAATCTGAAGAAGTACAAGGGCCCGCTTGTCATGGATCCGCTCGTTCAAGATGCGGAACCGGATGATGCTCCCGTATGGGATCCGTCCGGTCAGCATCCGCGGACTCCGGACGAGCATGTGCGCCGTATGGTGGGCCTCCCGGACCTCTCTGACCCGTCAGATGATGGACTGGGTGGCTATCAGCCAGCTGACGGCGATCCGCAGGTACCCCCACTCCCTCCAGTACCTGCGGATGACGGGCGGCCACGCCGGAAACCACGTGCGCCAGCCCGGTATGGGTGGGAATAACCTTCCGCCCATGCGGATGCATCTGCGGTACCCGTCTATCACACCAAGGACGGGTTTTGGGTCGTTCCGTGAGAGTCCGCACGACTTACCTCCGCGGGTGGCTACTTTGTGGCTATCTTCGGAGTTGAGATCCGCGGATACTTTCATGTCGTAACGCCGCCGCTCGGCATCCGCCCTCCCGTAGTTTCCAGCGCCAGGGACGTGCGGATGGCCTGTCCGCACATTGTGGACGGCTGTCCGGCGTAATCCGCACAACGGTTACGCTGGCGGGACGAATTTACTGATCCGGCCGGACGCCCCTGGTCCCGGGACAACCTCTTATGTGGCCAGACTGAGGTTGGGATTTACGTCCGCTACGGGAGAAGCGCCTTCCCACGGATTTGGGGAGCTGGCTCTGGACGCGGGGATAGTGTCCGCACGTTAGGACTGACGTCCGCGGTTCGTCCGCGTGACTCGTCCGGCGTCCGCGACGCTTTAAGATGACGCACTTCGGTGTAGTTATCCCCCGTGAGCCATTACTATAATTAAGGTTATAGTAATTAAGGTTTCTTACGACAGGAAACCGACTATCCATTATGATAATGGAGCGGTTGTTAAGTCCGCGTGTGCGGTAGCGGGTGACGCTCATTCTCGTCCGGATCGTACCTTACAATACGCGGTCCGGCCGGAATGACCGGAACCCCGGCCTCCTTCTGAGAAGGGGGTCGTATATTACATGCGCAACACTTGTGGTGGCTTTTAATTCCAATTTCATATACATTGGATAAGGGCAATACGCCATTCTATGGTAGGCGTCCGGCCTGGACTCCGTTCGCGGGCAGCTCCGGACGTCCGCCGGCTATTGCTTTCACCATCTTTGGGTGCCTCTAGATTGGGCGCCGGTATGAAGGGTTCGCCCCCTAACCATTGAGGTTATGGACCATGCCGGCTCCGCGTCTAATCTATTGGCTCCGCGCTCCGGTAGTCGTTTGTTTGGGCTCTAGGTTGGACCGGGCTTGCTCCGCGGCCGGGCTGTACGTTGGGGATGCTAGTGGGCGCGTCATGAACGCCCACAGGGCGCCCAATTGTCTGTCCGCCTGTCATGGGCTTGTCCAATCGCCTTGTAAGCGTACCAGCGGCTATGGGGAGTGATTTTGTTTATTTTCCATCTCATTTATTATTTATGGGAGGATTATAAGCCACAAGTGTGCGGCATGTCTCTGGAGAATTCTGTTCTTGCTCATTTAATGACACAAAGTGAGACAAGTATGTGAAATTTCCTTTCCGGTGCAATAGAGAGTAAGAAATCGGGAGATTTCTGCTTTCGCTAGAGGGGTGTAAGGGATTGCGCTAATTTTGACAGTGACGGATTACTGTGATATTTGAAAAGACTGGAGAACGGCAATTTATTGTTGTTTTCGTCTGACATATTCGTACAAGCCACAAGTTAGTGGTTACTGTCAATTTTATGCCCAATTTCTACCTTGCTTTGGTGATTAATTTTACGTCATTGACCGCCGGTGCGGACGCAAAAGCGACTGACTAATCTTAATTACTGTAGGATATTTGCAAGGTCCCCCGGGATAGAAATTTATTTTCTACCCGTATACATGGTTGGATTTGGAGTCACCGGAGGGAAATGACTGCCTCCGCATGAGTTTTATGGTGTTTGTATGTTGGTCCGGCAGTGTGTCAGTATGACCGGGGACAGAGTTTTGCAGCGACTCGGCGTGCATTGCTGCACGTGTAGTATAGCTGTCATTTGTTACATGTATATATATGTAAAAATGTCGTTCTCGGATTTTTATTAATCTCCAGATGTGTAGCACATGTGTTTTGTGTCACTCGCATTTCGTCCGCTGATGCGGTGCTGGATCCCGCGGGATCCGCGTGTCCGGTGTTCGAGATGCGGGTGATTTTGCCAGTTGTAAATTCCCCAGGCGGGCCGTGCTGGAGATGTGCGGGCGGGCGGCTTGCATGTTAGTGCAGACATCCGTCCATCTGCGTGTCTTTACACAGGCCTGTGCGGGTTGTAGTATACAGATACTGGCAGTCGATGCGGCTTGCCGCGTTGGCTTTGATAGCTGTCTGCGACAGCTGTCCGCAGGTGTATGTGTGTCTGTTAGATGTACATATGTCATGCGGGCGTGCCGGAGTCGCTCCCGCGGCTCCGCCCTGCCTCAGACCCGTTCTGCGGATCTGAGGAGCCGGCCGGCAGGGCGGTCGGCAACATTTTTAGAGGTACTATCACTTTTGATCACTCGGTGTGTCGTTTTACAAAATTTCTAAATTTAAATTTAACCTTGAAGATATTCCAAAGACTCGACACACCGTCCTTTTATAACGGATGACCTTCCAAGGTCATCACACGGTTTTGGACCACCTCGGTCAAAATTTTAGCTTGTTTATGAGGGTTTATTCAAAATTGCAAAGCGCGTTATAGTTTACTCCGTAAGTCCGGGGGTAGTTCCCCATTCTTCCAAAAGGGACTCTTAAAGTCCTAGTGTCTTGCGCCGTGACTTCCGGGTGTTGCCATCTTGCCTTCTTCCGGACCCCGCCATGCGAAGCCTTCGTCGGGTTTTGGCAGTTTTGGGCGCGGGCGGAACATGTTGGGGGCCAACATTGTAAGAAGGGGGTAATGTGGCGATTTTGCCCTAAGCACGCGGCAGGTGATTGTAAACATAAATGCCATTTATGTGGCCTTTTCGTACTTGGCCTTGTTTTGACACGCTCCGTTCGAGCGTGCGTTGCCACGGCGACACATTGTAATTTACGCTCCAGTAAACTATAACAATGGATCGATTAGACCTCGCGTGCGTCCTACAGCTTGTGGTGTATTATATATACACTGGAAGCGACTCGATCGAGGAGATTGTCCGAGAGAGAGTAACTAGGACGCACGCAAGGCTCGCCATGAGCTTTGCGTTCCCTGGTTGTGAGTAGTGGGCTCCTAGAGCCCTGGGGACGATTTCCATGGGGAGGCCCGGGCTGGGAGAGACAAGTTGCTGACTCGGGGGCGCAAACCCTGTGGATCGCCAGTTCTCTCCCTTCCCGGGACGTGTGACATAGGCTCTGGCCAGCATGTCGGACTGTACGGGGTTCCACCCCCGAGGCAGACCGCGGCTCGCCAGGCCCCACCAGTTAACACCGTGGTGATGAACCAGTTTCTGAACGGTGTCCGTAGGCCTGGGAGTGTCGGGTGGGCTGTTACCTGGTTACCGTTAATGCTGAAGTAGTTACCGTGTCCGCAGCGACCTCCGGTGAGCGGCGCCGCCGCAAGGATCCGGAATAGCGGATGCGCGTCCGCAAGGACTCGTGGTGAGAGGACTATCCTCGAGGATCCCGAAGAGCGGACGGTAGTCAATAACTTTACACATGGTTGTACAGATTTGAGAAAAAAGTCACGTCGATTTGGAGAAAATTACTTTTAAAGTTTGAAATTGTGTCAAATTGGCCATTTTCGGCAGTAAAATGGCTGCCGAATGACCAAAGTGTGATTCAATCAAAACAATTTAAAAGTATCTTTAGATATTGGACCAAGGTATGTTTCGACAAAACAATTTAAAAGTAAAACAAGTTAAAAGTTTTTTAAAACAATAAAAAATTCAAAACAATTTCAAAGTATCTTTAGATATTGGACCAAGGTATGTTTCGACCTCGCGTGCGTCCTACAGCTTGTGGTGTATTATATATACACTGGAAGCGACTCGATCGAGGAGATTGTCCGAGAGAGAGTAACTAGGACGCACGCAAGGCTCGCCATGAGCTTTGCGTTTCCTGGTTGTGAGTAGTGGGCTCCTAGAGCCCTGGGGACGATTTCCATGGGGAGGCCCGGGCTGGGAGAGACAAGTTGCTGACTCGGGGGCGCAAGCCCTGTGGATCGCCAGTTCTCTCCCTTCCCGGGACGTGTGACATAGGCTCTGGCCAGCATGTCGGACTGTACGGGGTTCCACCCCCGAGGCAGACCGCGGCTCGCCAGGCCCCACCAGTTAACACCGTGGTGATGAACCAGTTTCTGAACGGTGTCCGTAGGCCTGGGAGTGTCGGGTGGGCTGTTACCTGGTTACCGTTAATGCTGAAGTAGTTACCGTGTCTGCAGCGACCTCCGGTGAGCGGCGCCGCCGTAAGGATCCGGAATAGCGGATGCGCGTCCGCAAGGACTCGTGGGGAGAGGACTATCCTCGAGGATCCCGAAGAGCGGACGGTAGTCAATAACTTTACACATGGTTGTACAGATTTGAGAAAAAAGTCACGTCGATTTGGAGAAAATTACTTTTAAAGTTTGAAATTGTGTCAAATTGGCCATTTTCGGCAGTAAAATGGCTGCCGAATGACCAAAGTGTGATTCAATCAAAACAATTTAAAAGTATCTTTAGATATTGGACCAAGGTATGTTTCGACAAATTTTTAGGGAAATTCATCATGTTAAAAAATTACAGACACGGATGGATGCCAGACGGACACTGGACACCAGATGAAAAACCACGACGATAGCGACAATAGGGCCGGTAACCTAACAATGTCAACTCTTTGAATATTTTGGCTAAGGGTGAAGTTCAGCCAACATTCCCCTAAACTATGTTTTGTAGAGTGATAAGTTTAACACAAAACGTCATTGATATCAGTCACTGGGATGTTGCGGGATGTAGTTCTTTATACGGATTTAGGATGTGTTACTCTGTTCAAATACATACATAAATAGGGCCGTAAAGCGGAAGTATGATCGTTGATAAATTTCAATGAAATATTCGTGAATGAGGCGTCGCTGGGGATAAACCTAATTACCGCCCACTTTCTACAATGTCAATAACTGCTGAAATGACATGTCTTATGTCAAATAACTTTAGCGAAAGTACAATTAAAGGCAGGTACACATGTGCCAATATTCGTTAAAATAACAGGTCGTCTGCCAGCAATTTAGCTGTAGCAATGTTTTATTCGAAGTGCCGTTTTTTCAGTGCCCCTTCGAATTGTGTATATGCTGTGGAAATTGGATAATTTGGACAAATCTTTTACAACAGTGTTTGTATATCTTCATTGTGTATGGATACTAATAAAACACTAAAGATATGGCTTATATACTTGAAATCACCAATATAAATACACCCCCATGTTAAAAGATAGGGAGGCATCAGGTGCTTATCCCCAGGGCGAATAAATTCATTGGAATTTTTCATCGATCAGTACTTCCGATTTACAGCCCTATGGTATGCACATCTTGTGCTGAATATTACACCCACAGGACACTTGGAATCATTCACCTGTATCTACAACTCTCTGAACTTTTTAAAGATGTTTAAAATGAGAACTAATACTGGAGGGCAGTCGGGATGGAGGCAGTCGATCTCACGACCGCACAGGTGTCCCTCGGTACGTTTCGGAATAAAGTGTCTGGCGTCGTTTTCCCGACAGAAGTATGTTTTTTTGAGGCGGACAACTTGTTTTCCGATTCGGATCAAATTCAATAGCAAGCTACACCAGGGCCCGATGTATGTGCACAAAAAGTTTTGTGATGATATCTCAGTAAGTTTCGGAATAAAGTGCGTGACATCATTTCTGGACGGTGCACGGCTCACGGGAAACCACACAAAAACTATATGTTCCCCTTCAGGGGAACATGATTATCATTATTATCACCAACTACGTCACAATATATCCAAGTTCCAAAATCCTCACTTCCATGTGTCCTCCCGATGCTGCACCACATAGCGCCGGGTATCCTCCTTTCTCTATTTAAGCACCCTGAGACACGAACACTTTCCCCACCTCCAGGTGTCCTCGCTCACAGGCTGAAGAGAGCGCTGTGAAACCATCCGTGTCCTCGGCATTGACGGCAGCACCTGTAAACATGGAAAATAGGAAACACATACATTTCCAAGAATCATCAAAGCATATTTATAACAAGCACAAAAGCGAGTTATGAAACATAAATCAACATTGACATCAGCTCCTATATATTATTTTGTAGGATGCTGTTAATCTGAACGATTACAACTGATCAACTAGGTTAACACATATGCATGAATGGTATACACAAATCACGTGTCAAACTTCCCGCTCCTCACAGTTCTCGGCACATTCGGAATCAGTCACCTATATATATCAGCTGAAACTTTATTTCCGGTGACTAAAAATAAATGTTACCATTATTCTTGTCGTCTCAAATTCAATCTAGGTGTCTAAAAGCTCACCTAAATCCAACAGCCACTGCACAATTTCCAAATGTCCCCCCAATGCTGCACCATATAGAGCCGGATGTCCTCCTTTCTCTATCTCAGCTCTCTGGGACAACAACAATCTTGCTTCATCCAAATGCCCTTGTTCACAGGCGGCAGATAGTGTTGTGAATCCATTGGTGTCCTCGGGATTGACACCAAAACCTGCTGAATATGAGACAAAAAGCTAAACATATGCTTCATCATTGTTCAGTACAATATACTTACACAATTTGCATGGATGGAAATTGGAATAAAACACAAAACTATCGAACATCATTCCCAATAGAAAAAAAATTGCTCAATCACAAGAAACTCAAACCAATTAACTGAACAATTGTCGCGTAAATGGCTGCCAAAGTGTGTTTTGTTTTATCGAAAGAAACTCCCAGAAAAAAATCAAAAATTAAAAATAATGAAGTTATTTTAGGTATTCTATCCCAAATTTTCAAAAAGACTCGAGTGTGACTTTGAGTGTAAACATGTACATAGCCTGACAACTGACGGATGATGGATGCAACACCATGCTAAAAGGTTATAGGTCAAAAGGGTCGGCAACCTAAAGCTATTGACTTAACCGAAATGTCTTTGGCCATGACATGTATTTTTAGAGTTGAGTCGGAAATTAACATGTTTCACTCTGTGAACCCATGGTGTTGAAGGTATGGTCGAAAATACTAGATAGCAATTCAGCGAGAAGAAATTTTGCCGAGGCCCGAGTTCATCCAACATATCCCTCAAAAATGTTTGTTCAAGTCAAAAATTAATGTCTGCATTGCTTTATGACACCCTCACAAAAATTCTGACCCATCGAATAAAACTTAAAAATCTCACATACTGTTAACACATATCTAGAGATGAAAAAATTTGAAATTATTTTCCATTTCACTCTACAATTCAACGTTTTCTGAATATGACCGAATCAAAAATTGTAATTATTACCAATCAGAACCTGGTAGATATAAAATGAACAACACTCACCTGATTCCATTTTCTCTAAATGCTGCTTCCCCTTGAGCCGGGTATATCACCCACTCTCAATCTCAGATCCTCAGACTCACCAGTAATTTTGATACATCCAGGTGTCACAGAGTGCTCTCTATCCGACCTTATCTTCGGCATTGACGTCAGCACCTAGTGAACGTGAAAGATGTTTAAAAAATGCTATACATGTGTGCACCGATATATCATCAGTATAAATAATGACACATTGTGCTATTGCAAATGAACAAACATTATACATCAAGACACGCAACATCGACGTCAACGGTTTATGTCAGTATGTCATTATTACCCAAATGCCTGAATGATATACAAATCACAAGACATAGTACACTCTTCAATACAATTTGAATTGTTCAGCGACGTACAACAGTCAAAGATCGATTTCGAGGTCTGTCTGTATCAAAAGTTATTAGTATTGTCGATATAGTTTGAGTATGGTTGGTTATGACCATTATATTTTTTTCAGCAGTTGTTATGATAAATGTAGCACTTGAAGTTGCACACAACCGGCTGTAAAAAAAATTAAATATTTTCATAATCTAACCTAAATATGTCCAAACAATGCCTTGCTGATACCAACTTCCATAATGTACATGATAAATTATGCCCCTACGTCAAGTTATGTGCAGAAATTTACAGAATCATTCAAAAAATAATTCTCACTCAAAGCCGATTGTGGACCTATAGGAAATGATACATGCTGAATATTGTCATGACCTTGAATTCGAACTTTGACCTCATTTTTAAGGTCAGAGAACAAAATGGGTAATATCTCGTTCATTAATGATTTACAGCTTAGCAATCAATTGTGGACATATAGGAAATGGTATATGCTGAATATTTTGGTGACCTTGAATTAGACCTTAACCTCATTTTCAAGGTCAGACAACATAAAAGTTAATATCTCACTTGTTATCGACTTTACAGCTTAGGAGTCAATTGCGAACATATTGGAAATGATATATGCTGAATATTTTCATGACCTTGAACTTGACCTTTGACCTCATTTCCAAGGTCAGATTACAAAATGGCTAATATCTCACTTAATATCGACTTTACAGCTTAGGAATCATTGCAAACATGCTAGAAATGATATGGGCTGAATGTTCTCGTGACCTTGAATTGACCAATGACCTTATTTTCAAGGTCATGGGACAGAAGGCTAATATCTAAGCTATACATTGTGCGGTAACCTTTCTTAGCCCTTGGGCTAATTTTTTGAAATACTTTTCTCTAGTGTTGTCAAAATTGGCATGAAGCTATAGATAATTATATAGGTATTGTAGTGCATATATCTGATATAGACTATTGGGACGCAAGCAGTTGCAGATACTCATGGAGTGAGTCATATGTTTTTCCTTATTTGTTCGTATGCTTTGTCGTATGTTTTATTGTATGCTGTTAGGAAATAAATTGATTTGATTTGATATGTGGTAATAAAATATAATATTCATTCAACAACATGTTTGCATATATCTGAGTACAACATTATATTAACATAATTAATTGGATTTGTAACACAGTTACGTTGATGAAAATCAGCTCCAGTGTTAGAAAGGGTACCGAGGACGTATTCCTAGTGTCAGGCCAGCGAAATCTGAAAATGGTCGTAAGGTCATCAATATCTCAATTTTGCGAATACTTTCCATTATTATTGAATGGCACATACTTTCCGAATATATATACCGTTCTATTTCCCATGTTTGCGAAGGATCACAGGGAAGAAAAAAAAACCTCGGAGCTAAAATATTATGTTATCCATTGAGGATGGGGGCTCCGATCAGAAACGGTTAAGAAACTCTTTTGGGTGTCTGGCATATCTTATATCTTGTCTGGAGCTACACCACCCGCCCCCACCATGCCAAATGTCACCAGTGGTAGGTGCATTGTTTTCTTCTATCCTGACCAATTGCAATCAGAGCAAACCGAACATTCACAATATGCAACAAGGTACAAACATCGCGTCTCGGATTTTATTATCGCCAAATACCATACGCTGAGTACCTTATCGTATTCAATGCAGCTCCTTCTCTGAGGTCTATTAACTAAATGTATTATCCGAGGAAATTTCATTAAATATGATAGATCTCAGAGAACCACAGAAAGATGCACTAATTTTTTTTTTTTTTAATTCTTGCCCAATATTAGCAAACTTTTGTTAACTCTGTTAACCATAAGCACACAATATGCAATGTATAACAACATAATGTTGAAAAATCATAGTGGCGTAGTTTGCTTTACTTTGATTCTCTTGCCATTGTGTACGTTTATTAGGGGAGTATTATTCTAATATATCTATTTACTTGGACATATATCTATATGGCGCTTTTTTTCTCAGATAACCTCTGCCCTCAACCATGGACTTCGGCTCTTAATCCCCAAAGGATAACGATCATTCTGGCCATTGTCTTTGTTTCGATAATATGGTTTCGTTGTGAATCACCTATCAAATATCTAGATAACTCAATGTTGTGAAAGCATGAAACATGTACAGTATATGATTGAAACAAACAGAATGGGTCCCAGACTTGACACTGGAATTTTGCTATTAGTATCAATAGTGCGCGGATTGGAACTTTCATCTGAAATAATTACACACAACGAGTTATGCAGGAGTCAGAAAACGTTATTGCAAGTGTAGCGTTATGACGTGGTGTGCGCGAGTAGAGACACCGCGCACCTTGTGAGGCTGCAGTGCGGGCAGGTTTATAAGACAATTCGGAGACATTCCAGTGATGGGGTATACCTCTTTATCGTGGGGTCGCCGAACTTTACACAAATATTGCATAAGTGCCAAGTTATCGCATCAGTAAATTGGAGTTAGTCCTAATATCCCATCAAATTTTAGTTCCAGATACGAGTTAAACATTCTCATGTTCCCACGATTCGGCACCACCAGTTAACCCTGTCCTTAGTGACTGCTGATTCCATCTAAGGCATTTCCATGGTTAGCAATTTATATGCATATGCATCTCCATATATCTCACTAGACTTAGCACCAAAAGTTTAGGTTCAACATGTGAGCGACATCAGGACTCAGAAATGGTCCAGATCTGCACCAACCTTGGTCGGATGGTGCGAGAGAGGCGTCCAGACACCCTGGTAGGTCTTGAAACAAGTCTGCATGAAAAATGGACAAGAACTACTAGTACCCAGGACACTTTTCTGGATCTTGTCCGGAATCTTTTGTGCAGAGTTCGGACCTTGTGAGAAACCTGGTGACGACACACATGCTATTATTTATTGAAACCCGAGAAGTAAAGACATTTATTCCAATAATAACATGTGTGTCATAATCTGTTTCTCACAAATCCGATGCTCTGCAAGAAAATCTCCCGACGAGATCCAGACAAGTATCAAGGGTGATTCTTGCCCATTTTTCATGCGAACTGACCAAGTTGTGAGATAAAATTTAGATGGAGTTCAGAAACAAAATTTAGATGAAGTTAATATCTGGACTTTGAGCTGACCATTTCTGAGTCCTGCTATCGCTCACATGTTGAACCTGAACTTTCGGTGCTTAGTGTAGTACTTTGAATGTTCATATTAGGCTAGAAGTTGGGCGATTGTATGGCATTTTTTCTCCAAGGCCGATTTGCATTTTTCTCTGGATGATATAACAATGAATGTGTGCTCAACCCTAGACTAGTACTTCAAATGTAACTAATTAGAAGTTGGGCGATTGTATGGCATTTTGTCTCCAAGGCCGATTTGCATTTTTCTCTGGGTGATATAACAATGAATGTGTGCTCAACCCTATAGACTAGTACTTCAAATGTAACTAATTAGAAGTTGGGCGATTGTATGGAGTTTTGCTTCCAAGGCCGATTTGCATTTTTCTCTGGGTGATATAACAATGAATGTGTGCTCAACCCTAGACTAGTACTTCAAATGTAACTAATTAGAAGTTGGGCGATTGTATGGAGTTTTGTCTCCAAGGCCGATTTGCATTTTTCTCTGGGAGATATAACAATGAATGTGTGCTCAACCCTATAGAGTACTTCAAATGTAACTAATTAGAAGTTGGGCGATTGTATGGTATTTTGTCTCCAAGGCCGATTTGCATTTTTCTCTGGGTGATATAACAATGAATGTGTGCTCAACCCTATAGACTAGTACTTCGAATGTAACTAATTAGAAGTTGGGCGATTGTATGGAGTTTTGTCTCCAAGGCCGATTTGCATTTTTCTCTGGGTGATATAACAATGAATGTGTGCTCAACCCTATAGACTAGTACTTCAAATGTAACTAATTAGAAGTTGGGCGATTGTATGGCATTTTGTCTCCAAGGCCGATTTGCATTTTTCTCTGGGTGATATAACAATGAATGTGTGCTCAACCCTAGACTATTACTTCAAATGTAACTAATTAGAAGTTGGGCGATTGTATGGAGTTTTGTCTCCAAGGCCGATTTGCATTTTTCTCTGGGTGATATAACAATGAATGTGTGCTCAACCCTAGACTAGTACTTCAAATGTAACTAATTAGAAGTTGGGCGATTGTATGGAGTTTTGTCTCCAAGGCCGATTCGCATTTTCCTTTGGGGGATATGACGATGAACGTGTGCTTAACCCTAGTTAACTAGTACTAGTAGTAATTAGTACTAGTACTCCAAATGTACATAATTAGAAGTTGGGCGATTGCATCGTTGAGGCAAGAAAGTGACAGTATAAATCTAACATCAGGCATTGAAAGCATCATTTAAAGATTCAGCTTCCTTGAAAAAAAAAACAAATTGAGAAACAAACCGTTACTTTCAAATAAGTACCTTATCACGCGGTTGTATACTCTGCTTTTCTGAGTTGTTTACATCGAGTTTTGACGATATTTTTGCGGTTCTGAATGGTATCGTTAAAACTTGGCATATCACCTGAAAGTCGAACGGCAATTTTGTACCAAATTTCAGACTTCTATCGCAAAAATTGAAGAAGTTGGTAATCTACTCCAATATTAAATTTCAGTCCAGAACGGGATCTCGAGAATCGTAGCATATTCGAGGGTTTTGGTCCTGTTTACATCAATTAGGGTTCGGAGTATATTGTAATTCTGGACCATGAGACACACTGAGGTGTATTCTATGCAAACACGTTGATTCTGAAAGATTGCACGCTACAAAACTGAGCAAATGCACATATTGTGTGCGGACCAGAAATTAGATTACAGGGATGAATTTATTTTTGGGGTAGATTGCCATTTTTGTCAATTTCTGACTCCCAGGCAGAGCATGCCAAGATATAGAACGATACTATTGTGGCGATTTTGCCCAAAGATCGCGGCAGGAGTCTTTGCAAAACACTAACCAGTTTTACGGCCTATTTTTAGATCACTCCAGTTCGGAGCGTGCGTTGCCCAGCAACGCACTGTACTCAGATCGCGCCCAGTAAACTATAACAATGGTTCGACCTAGTTTCTCCTCCCGCCTCTCGGTTCGATATATACGCGAGCATTGGCTTGGTCTGTGAGATTGTCCCATAGCAAGCCGAGAGGCAGGACGAGAGGCTCGCCATGAGGTTTACGTCCCTGTGTCTTGGGTAAGGCCCTCGCGGGCCCTGGGGACGATTTCCATTGGGGCCCAGGTGGGGGAGACCGTTGCTGACTCGGGGGCTAACGCCCTGTGGATCACCGGTTTCTTACCACCTGGGGTGGTGTGACACAGGCTCCGGCAGACCGTCGGGCTGGCTCAGAGATCCATCTCTGTGACAGTGCCTTCGGCGAGGCCGGCCAGCAACATGCCCACGTGTACGGGTTCCGTGGTGCCGCTCCCAAGGCACTGTGTAATATGCATGTTGTAGTTAAGGAGTTGGTGAGATGCATGTGTTATGTCGTAGTGTATGACGGCCGGACTCGTTCCGGGCTGACTGTACCTGGTTGTAGTGTTCCGTAGAGTAGTGCCGGACGCCCTGTAGCGGGCGCCCGCCGAACTTTACACTATTTAGCATCGCAACAATATCATTAAAAAGCAGTTTAAGCGAGTTAGAAAAATCAGGATATAATGAGTTCGATATTACAAAAACAAAACCCTCGAGCTTAACTCACATTTTGAAATTTTGTATTCGCCAGAAGTAAATTTGAATTGTGTGCCTATATTGTCGATATCTGTTGACCGCATTTCATGTAAGCGTTCTACGTGAGAAGTCTTATGTGAGATGTCCCCGTTAAAAAACGAATAATTTGAAAATACCGAAATAAAATAAATAAAACAGCCAAGAATATTAAGACAATTTACAATTAAGATAATCATTTGCCACTGGTCCTGTGAACACCGCAGTCAATCTTCAATGAATCAGTAGGCTATGACGGTGAAAACTTGTGTGCATACTTCCGTGCTGAATCCATCCTAAGGAATGCGAACACAACGAATTTTGTGTTGGATACGTGAAGCATGTTTATTCAGATATTCTTGAAAAATACAACATTCACTTCCCAAGAGTGCAGTATCACACCCAGTGTTGTATATGTGGTTGCTGTGATGTCACATTCATGTGATCCGTCTGAGGACCGTTCACAGTATTACATCGACAGTCGCCTTGCTGGATTTTCCTGGATAAACCATAAAAATATGCAACATTTAATACATTTATTCACATATCCTCAAGGAACTTCTTTTCATCATGACATATATCATAGACTGTTATAAATAGATCTGATAAGACTAGAAAATATACAGTACATGTTATTTGCCTGTATGGCGTCATTCCTCCTGTCAAGGTCACCTTGATCTTCTTCTGAATTCTTTCTCCGAACCACGCTGCCATTTTCACGTCTTCTCCTCTAGTTCGTGCTCTTCTCTGTTATCTGTGGAATGTTTTCACAGCTCACACTCGGTGGCCTCGCGAGGTATTCAAATTAGTCAAGACGGCACAGAACGATACAGGACAGTACAGGACGGCACATACATAGAGAAGAGAGACTCACCTTATATTCACCGCTCTCATCGTGGATCCGTTACTGAGTACATACCTGGTCACGTGGGCTTGTTGCCTAGCGACAGATCACTTACCTCCGGGCTGGTTGTATCTTGCCAAGGTACCAGCAACCAGCATCAGAACCACAATAGACCTCAGCATCTTGTCAATCGTGTCCAGTCTGACAACATAGGAATATTTTTTTTCGTCCCCATTTGGATGATTTAATTTTCTACATGTATTTACGAGTATCAAATATGTCACGCAAACGGGATTACATAATGTTAGTGCTTTTTTGTTCACCGTGACATTAGTTCGTTAAATTTGTTTGATCGCCAAGGTATACATTCCACCAATAGAAGATTGTTTGATATTATTTTGTTGCAAAACAGTCTCCTTACCCCAAAAGTGTAAAGGTTGAATGAAGAGTCCAGTCTTCGGTTGTATCAGTAAAGTGATAATCTCCCGCCAGCCTCTAGGACTTTTATACTCTCGTCCCTTCGCCTTGCGGAAACCAGCCGATTTTTAATTAAAATCAGACTTTGCTGTCAAGTGCTTTATCAAGCGCCAGATGTCTCCTCAAATGTGTATCGCATTTCCTAAGGATTCTATTTTCTCAACAGAAAATGTTCCATTAGCCCCATTGATTATAGTTAATTTGATAGGCTACTTGGTGGACACCTGGTGGCGGGTATTGACAAATACCAATTAGTCGCCCGGTCAAATGAAGAACACATTTATCTTATTGAAGTGAAAGATGTGCAACGTTTAATTTGTATTGATTTGTGTAAATTAAACGGTACAATATGTCGTCCATAATTGATGGTGACGTGTGTCTGTAAGTTGACATCAATTATTTTGACAATAATAAGACAGGAATTGATCGATAATATAGTTTGCTCAGTCCTACATCTTATCTGATAGCAAGACATTCCACGGAGTAAATAAGCATTTCACAAATTTATTGATGGATGATAAATCAGACACCCACATCAAACAAGACCAAGGGTATTTCCACCCCTTCCGCCCTAACCGAGCAGCCTCTTTTAAACATCATTTTATGAGAAGTAAATTGGCTGCAAAGTACTGATTGGGTTTTTCATTGTTTGCTTTTTTTCAGATATCCATGCATACTCAGACGTAAGACATGTACGGCTATCTATAAAATGCTGGTCACTGATAAATTGTATGTGCCAGAAAATCAACAAGATTTGAAAGGAACTGAAACATGCCAACATACCCCAACGTCTCTTTAGTGCGGAATAATCTTACATGTCGCAAAAGGCAGTTCATATTTTGGGTAGTCTAGTACCAACTTAAACCAACTTACAAGTACCCACTCAAAATAGGTTTATATTTAGGCCTGTAGAGTAGAGCTCTTCTTCTGGGCTTTTTTCTCGCTGGAACCTATGTACGTACATCTAAGCATAATATCGAGACTGAACCTAATAAGTTTATTTCAAATATATGTGGAACCACGCTTATGCTGCACCCTTATAGTACTCTCTCAAACCCAGAACATGCGCGATAGCTAAGAAGCCATTGTTTTTATGAGTTTCCGGTAATGAGCATTTACCAAAAAATAATAAAATATCCCTCCCGGCTGTCCGTATTTAGCATCGTGTCGGAAATTCCACCTGTGGAATGCCTTGGGCGAAATTCAGTTAGGTTTAAGAAGCCAATAGTAGATCGCCCTAAGCTCAGAAAACCAGCGACCAGCCGAACAGCGACCAGTGACCAGCGTTCAGCGACATTTCATTAGTGCCATAGCATGTTGCTGCGCCGATTGATTGTGTAGGTGAACTTATGCATGCATGGTATGATATCCGGATCATAATTATTTCGCAACAATTCCATGTACTGGCACATTACTTCCCCTAACATGGAACCTTGTCACGGCATATGCAGTGGTGTTTCCTCCCGGCATCGGCAAGCATCACGAATCCCAACATACATAGATTACGGATATGTTTATGTCGAGTAGGATCCACGCAGCAGATCATAAACTCTTCGTTCACATAATTCGGCGGTGAAGCCTTGCCACTCCTATACAACGTGGGGGTTTTAGCATCAGATAACTGTAAACACCCCAGAAATAATGTTTGTTTACAATATAGAGCTCTTGTGTGACCCATCATCACATGGTTGGTAAATGCAACCATACACATGATACAAGTGCAGCGCAGAAAGCTATTCGTGTAGATTGGGGTAGGTTTCCGACATGAAAATGATGATGCTGATGTGTGTATCAACCTATTGCGGCTTAGTACAAGATTTTGATGATAATAATACATTGTTTAAACAGGGACATGTAATGCCTGGACTGAGGACGACATTGAACAGGTTTTGTGGTCGTCACTGTGATCTTGTTGAAGGTCACGCCAAACCTGTCATACATAGAAAATATATATAGATGCCAGCGTCAAGCAAAATCGAGAATTTTCTTCACAAATTTCACGAACCCATCATATGGCCATAACGAGGTGAACTATGTGAACAGAGAGAGAGTGAACAGTTATGAACCAAATGTTAACCAAAGTTATGAACGCATACTAGGTAAAAGATGGTTTATCCGTTGTTACTCGTATAACGCTATATCACTGCTGCTTATCAAAAGCAGGAGATACAGGGGATTGACTACAAAGAGGGCAGGCCTCTGTTCGATGATATTCTGGACCCACATGAAGAAGATGGTTACAAAGCTCTAACTAATGGGAACGTGGAGGCGGGACTATGGTTCTTAACTATGGTTGGATTACTATTCCTAGAACAATAACCTACTGCCTGATTTGAGGTTTACCTCAAAATTTGTTGGTAATTTGATGATCAAATTGGTATGTTCTATGCCATCTACAGTGAAAAATATTAAATAAGTGTATTTAATATTAAGTACGTGTAATACATCCGTCTGGAAAATATCGTAAATAAATGAAAACTGAAGAATAAAACTATGGCATATTATCAGCCACCGTACATCAGTCTATTCAAATTCAAAGTATGTTCCTCCCTCGCGACTAGTGGTGGCACTAGACAAGACCCACGTGATCAACCTCGCAAATCTGTCTCGTACCAGAACATGTCTGCTTTGTCTTGACAACGGGGGAAAACAGATATGCTGATCATGCAGCCATATCGCTAAAAAACCCGACATTAAGAATGCTTTCTTGAAATTCGTATTTTGTACCTACTGTATGTAAACGCAAACGTTTGTCATCCTGTTTTGTTTTCTCTATGGATAATATTATGGGGTTGTGAACAGCCTTACATGAATACGCCGACCACAGTCGATGCCACATTGTCGACAAAACGGCAGTATAGAAGCGAATAACTGCCAGGCCTGAAATATTATTCTTGACGTTTGCCTTGGGAAATTATCTAACTGATTTTGAGATAATGTATGAAAGAATTGTTAACATGAAGTTTCAGGTTTACTCTGAATTATTATTTGTATTGTAACGGTTTTGGGGCGTACCCAAAAGTTTCCCCTAGGTAATTCTGTTAGTGTTTTGTGATATTATGGTTAAATAACCGTTTATTAAAATGTATATGTGTTTAAAGGTTCATACGGTTCCGTATTGTTAATGTTTTAAAGGTTTTCCGTCTCGGAACTTAGTAATTTATGATGTCGGTAAAGCCGGAGACGGAGCCGGAACCGGAGACGGAACCGGACACGGAGCCGGAACAATGGAGTACAAAAACGTAATGACGTTATTTCCGGAAGGTCATGTGATCAGCCTCGTTTTCGGTTTAAAAGGTGACGTGTCAGCCACTGATTGGTTCTAGAGTGTTTTTTAGAAATCCGGAAAATATCAGTGTTTTGGCGGACTATGACGTCACAATAGGTTGGTCACGTGACGTGGGTCTCAGGTCTATAAAAGCCCCCGCTTCACAGCGGACGGCAGAGTTGGTGTCCTGACGTCGACCTGTGCAGACCCCTTCTCCCATAGCAGAGTACTCCCTTGTTCCGGATAGAGTCATCCAGATGATAGCAGTTAAGTCTTCCGACTGTGCACTTGGAAAATAAACATGAAAACTTCAACCGAGTTGTTTTTCCGTGTTCGTTAGGGAACTGGAAGTTATAATAAAGTTAGTTCACCGGAAAAGACAGTAATACGGAGTAAAGGGAGATAAGACTACAGTCGGTTAAGACCAAGTTGTAAAGACGTCTTAGGGTGATCCAAGAACCCAGATCACCGAGGAAGGAGACGGAGACGGAGACGGAGGTGGAATTCGACGGAGCAACTACGGAGGCGGTATCGGACGGAACAGTTGCAGAGACGGGAACGACGAAGCAGTTGCAGAGGCGGTACCGGACGACGGAGTTGCAGAGGCAGTACCTGACGGAGCGGTTGCGGTAACCGGAAGTGGGAACACTTCCGAGATACTCCATTTCAGGTGCAGTCGCAGGTTGCGGTGAGGCGGAGCCAACCGGAGCAGATTGCAGTGCGGCGGAACCTGGCAGAGCGGTTGCAGTATTCGGAAACGGCAACGTTCCCGGATTCTTTATTCCAGGCGCAGTCGCAGTTTGCAGTAAGACGGAAAACGACGGAGCTGTTGCAGTAAAGCGGTTTCCCGACGGAGCAGTTGCAGTACCCGGAGACGGAAACGCCTCCGGATCCTTACTTTACAGGTGCAGTTGCAGATTAGCAGTCGGACAACGGTTAAGAGGTCTATTCCAGACCACGCTACCAACCTTAGAGACTTCTAGCCGGAGTTCAACCGTACAGCAGTAGCAGTTTCCTGGAGTTTTACCGTTTCAGCTCCGGTTAAACAACAACTCACCCACCTCCCTAGAAAACCGGTTCATCAAGACGTCACAGAAGGGTGCAAACCCGTTACAACTTTTTGGTGGCAGCGGTGGGATCATCTGCAGTATGACTACTAGACGGGGCAAATTGGCGGAACAGCAGCTGAAGGCAGCCGTGTCGGACACGGAGCAGCCTGTAGGAGCAGTAGGAGCTGAGCCGTTGCAGATGCCGGTTGCGGAAAAGGAAGCAGTTCGTCCTGCCGAGCGAAAGCTGTTGCAGCCGGAAATGCAGAAAGCAGTTGCAGAAGAGCCCCTTCGGGTTCCTCAAGGAGTACAGCCTGCAGAGCAGTTAGCAGAGGCGGAAATTAACTTTCCGGACCAGGCTGGCGATCGGGAACCGGATGCGGAACCGGAAGGCGGAGAGAATTTAGTCGACAACCTGACCAGATTATTGGCGACCCAAATGGAGGTGTTTCAGCAGCACCTGGCAGTAACCGGAAAGCAGCAGCAGGCAGAAGCAGTACAACAACCAGCACCAAGGGCAGGGGTAGCCAGATTAATGACATACGACGGAACTGATCCGTGGCCGGAGTATGAGGCTCACCTCCTTGAATACGCTCGGTACTACCGTTGGACAGCAGAGGAAAAGGCGCTGAACTTATGTGTCAGTTTGAGAGGTAACGCCCGCAGCATACTACTGGATCTGTCCGCGGAGCAGAGACGCAGCTTTGATACGGTTGTGGCGGCATTAAAACAGCAGTTTTGTCCGGGGGAGAAAACATTTGTTTTCCAGGCGGAATTGCAGACACGGAAATTGCAGCCGGAGGAGGAGCTGTCCGAGCTGGCCAGAGACATACGGAGCAAGACGCGGCAAGCTTACCCAAAAGCAGACCCGGCAACAACAGAAGTGCTCATGAAGATGCATTTCTGCAACAGTCTGACTAACCGAGATATGCGGTTGTCGGTATTGAAAAGCCACCCGGAAACGCTGTCGCAGGCCCTGGCTTTCGCTACCGAGTATGAGAGTATTATGAAGACGGACAACAGCAGACCAGCGGAGCGACACCGGACGAGGCAGCTGAACACGGAGCCGGAGTGGAGCCAGCAAGTGAACGAATTGCGGAAGCAAGCCGAGCAGACTCAGCAGCAGTTGGCGGATCTGATGACTCAGGTCAAGGAAGCGGTTAGCCGGCAGCAGCAGCAGCGCAGTTCCCGAGCGGATTTAGAATGCTTCAACTGTGGCCGGAAAGGGAATTTTGCCCGAGACTGTAGGCAGCCGAAGCAGCAGCAGCAACGGCGTCAACCACAACAGCAGCAGTCGCTGCGACAACTGCAGCAGCAGCAGAGACAGCAGCAGCAACAGCGGATTGCCCGGATTGTCCGACAGACCCGAAGTAGTGGAATTCCACAGCCCAAGCCAAGGAAGGGAGGTCGTCGGAGTCAGTCACGGAAACAGCAGCGCAGACCAAGAGCAGATCTGGAGTGTTTTAACTGCGGCAGGAGGGGGCATTTCGCCCGAGATTGCAGGCTCCCGAGACCACAGCAGCAACGGCCGCAACCACCGCAGCAGCAGCAGAGACGGCAGCAGCAACGATGGATTGTCCGGATTGTCCGGCAGACCCGGAGCAGTGAAACTCCAGAGCCCGAACCAAGGAAGGGGGGACGCCGGAGGCGGTCGCGGAAATCAGCCGGAGAAGCAGAGCTGGCAGAAGAGGAGTCTCCGGTAAAAGCAGAATCCAAGGCGGTTGCGGTGGCGGAGAAAGCTGTTACCGGAAGGCCGGTGGCGGTTGCAGGGAAGGCGGATGCGGAGAAAGCTGTTTCCCGGAAGCCGGTTGCGGTGGCAGAGAAAGCTGTTCCCGGAAGGCCGGTGGCGGTTGCAGTAGCGGAGAAAGCAGTGTCCCGAGAGCCGGTTGCGGTTGCGGTGACAGAGAAAGCAGTGTCCCGGAGGCCGGTTGCGGTTGCGGTGACGGAGGAAGCAGTCCCAAGGAAGGTGGTTGCAGTAGCGGAGAAAGCAGCGTCCCGGAAGCCGGTTGCGGTGACGGAGAAAGCAGCGTCCCGGAAGCCGGTTGCGGTTGCAGTAGCGGAGAAAGCAGCGTCCCGGAAGCCGGTTGCGGTGACGGAGAAGGCAGTTCCAGGAAAAACGGATGCGGTTGCAGAGCAGATTAGGCTGGCGGAAAATGCGGACCAGGATACTGTGCTGGGGCAGAAATATCGACCCGATGATTTGCGGAGAATGCAGCAAGCAGAATTTTGGTACCCACTGGTGACGTCGCTGATCGACGGGAGCGGTACAGCTGGCAGTGCAGACTTTTCCAGCATGAGCAGCGAGGAGAAAGTGCTGTACGGGATGCGGAAGACCTTGCTGAAAGTCGACGGAGTAGTCTACCGGAAATGGAAAACGGCAGAAGGAACCAGCCGAATGCAGTTAATAACCCCGAAGGAGCTGAGACAGGAGACTTTCCGTCTGGCCCATCAGAGCCGGACGGGAGGACACCTCGGAAGCAGAAGGATGGCGGCTAGCATTCGGAGGCGGTATTTCTGGCCGGCTATGATGCAGGACACAAAGCAGTGGGTGCTGAGCTGTGATGAATGTGCGTCAAGAAGTATGCAGAACCTGAAACGATCTCCGATGCAGAAATACCGGGTTGGAGCTCCCATGGAGAGGGTGGCAATGGACGTGATGGGTCCGTTACCTAAATCCACCCGGGGGAACCGGTACATCTTAGTAATCGGTGATTACTTCACCAAGTGGGTAGAGGCTTACCCAATGCCAAATCAGGAAGCGGTGACGGTTGCGGACATATTCGTCAACCAGTTTGCAGCGCGGTACGGTATCCCGATGGAGATCCACACCGACCAAGGCAGAAATTTCGAGTCCGACTTGCTGAGAAATGTTTGTAGAATCCTGGGGATTCACAAGACATGGACAACCGCTTTCCGACCTCAGTCGGACGGTTTCATTGAGCGATTCAACCGGACGCTGCAGCAAATCCTGAGCCTGTACGTAAGCGAGCGGCAGACCAACTGGGATCAGCTAGTTCCGTTGGCGATGGCAGCTTACCGGAGTACCCCGCAGGAGACAACCGGGCAGAGTCCCAATTTGCTGATGCTGGGCAGAGAAGTCAACACTCCGGTAGAGTTACTGATTGGCAGGCCTCCGGGCGAATCGACAGCAGAAGTAACAGAGTATGGCAGTCAGCTCCGGGAGCGACTAGAAGCAGTATACAAGGCGGTTCGAGCGAAATCTGGCAGAGAGATGGAACGGCAGAAGAAGCTGTACGACCGGAGGAAGGTCGACAATCAGTTCCAGCCAGGAGACCGAGTGTGGATGGTGGTCAAAACACGGAAGAAGGGCAAAGCTCCCAAGTTGCAGAGGAAGTGGAGCGGTCCAAAGCTAGTGCTGAGCAGATTTACCGACGTGACCTACGAGATTGCAGAAAGTGAAACTCGGCAGAAGGTGGTTCACTTCGATTTGCTGAAACCGTATAATGGTGTCAAGCATCCGAGATGGATGAAGCGGAGAATGGCGGATTCCTGGAGGCAGACGGAGCCGCCGAAGCAGAGTAGTGTTCCGGAGATGGAACAGACGGTCTCTGAGTCGGATACGGACTCGGAGTAAAGCCGCAGAGGACGAAGAAATATGAGAAGACGGAGTGAGCTGTAGAGCAGGAGAAGGAGATAGCTGAGACCCTGGTAAAACGTTGAGTTCCGGCCGAGAGCGACCGCAAGAAGTTGGAACAGTGAGCAAGTGCTGATTCCGGAAACAGGGCGGAGAAAGGAAGCAGAGCGGAAAGCAGTGCAGAGACCGGATAGAGACATCCTAGAGGTTCTGACTGGGTTGAGCGCATAGTCAACCAGTCCAGGGTAGCGGCCAGGGGTCCAGAAGAACCTAGGTTAGCGGTCTAGTATCTCCAGAGAAGCAGCTACACGTCTTCCGTATTCGGAGAATTAAGACGGAAAATTTTTCCGGCTGTGGACATCCAACTGGAGTTTCCACTTAGCAGATACAGTAAACCGACTGCAGATTGACAGAAACGGAGAAACATCACCCCAGATAGGAAGGCGCCTCCTTCTGGACAGAATGTATGCAGTTTCCAGTGTCGACAAGCAGTAATACCAGTGAGCAGATATGCAGTTGACGAAGCAGTACAGATGGCGGAAACGCCCAACTTGCAGTCTAGATGTTCGTCTGGCAGGCAGATTCAACTGGCTGAGACTCTATTCAACCCTCCTGATGGCAGAGATACTTCAAAATTGCAGATACTTCGCTCGGAGAAGCAGTTGAAAGGGAGCCGGAAAAACCCGGAGAAGCCGGTTGAGCCGGAGACGGACACCTCTCGGTTAACGGTTGAGTTTTTGCATAATTGTGATGTCACTCCTGAGGCAGCCAATCAGCGTGGAGCTTTTCAAGTCACGTGAGCAGAAAGGGTATAAAAGGGCCTTGAAATCGGGCTCTGAGAACAGTTGAAGAGCAGACCTCGAGCTGTGCACATCGCTGTTAAAGTTTGGCGGAATCGAATCAAGTCCAGCATTTTCCGGCTGCGGCAGATTTTGCAGTAAAAAACGACTAAGTGTTTCCCGGAAGACCACCAGTCCGGAGAAGTGGTGCAGCAGAAGCGGTGCAGCAGAAATGTGCAGTAAAAGCAGTGCAGCGGTAGCGGTCAACGGAGGCGGATGGCAGTGTGGCGGAAGCGGAGGCGGTGTGGCAGTAGACGGAGGCGGTTGGCAGTGTAGCGGTCGACGAGGCGGAGCAGAAAGCAGATCCAGCGGCCGAGCCGATAGCAGAGCAGATATCAGAGCAGATAGCAGAGCCGATAGCAGAGCGGATAGCAGAGCAGATAGCAGAGCAGATAGCTGAGCGGACAGCAGACCCGATGGCAGATCCGGAGGCAGAGCGGAGACCAAAGCGGAAGGCGGAACCCGGAGCAGAGCTGACAGTGAGACGGAGACCCGAGGATCCACGAAGAGAACTTTACCGGCAACCATTCAAGCAGTAGCCGGAAGCAGAACCAGTTCAGCAGCTAGGGATGACGGAATGGAGTCTTCCGCGTCTGACCGAAGCCATGCGGACGTGCAGAGAGCCCGGAGGAGTATCCTGGTAGATCAAGCCAGGGCTACACCCGGAATACTGTCTCCGGTGGAAACCCGACCTCAACAGTCTTCCAATGAGCGGTCCGGGAGGAGCCAAGTCCGAGCACCAACCCAGAGTCCACCCTACACATTCTACCCGTTTGGCGGTCCTTCAACTCAACCGTGTCCGTCCCATTGTTCCCCGGTGAATATTGGGGGACGGAGCGCTTCCATCTTTGCGCCTGCAGTCCCGGAGCACGCCAGATACTATGCAGTACGTTGGGGACCGGAGCAGTGGGGGCCAGCCGAGATGAGAGACTCCGGCGTCTACGTGGAGATCATGGAGCAGAGAGAGTCACCGTTTGGTCTCGTCCTGACCCGTCAGATCGTTCGGATTCCAGATTGGTCCATCCGGGACGAACGCCTCAGGAATGGGTTCTACGTCCCGCCCCAGTGGAGCCTCCATGATCCCGATCTTCTTCCGGTTGATGCCAGAGGAACAAGCTTCGGACGACCGTTGGTACCGAATACCATTCCACCTCGTCCGCCGTCGGGAAGCAGTTCGCGCCGGGATACTGGTGGGCAGTAGTCGTCGCAAGTCAAGTCGGCGCAAGGAGAAGAAAGAAGAACCGTTTCCCGGATTCTAGTATAATTAAGAGTTAAAAAGTGGGAAACGGAACAAGCAAGATATCCGGGTACAGTGACGGTAAACTAGTTAAGAGGTACCAGTACCCGGATCACGGAAACAAGTTGTGTTTGATTTTACGGACAGTTTAACGGTTGACAATTTGTATATATGTGATATTGATCTGTTCGGGACGAACAGAGTCTAAGGAAGGGGGAGTGTAACGGTTTTGGGGCGTACCCAAAAGTTTCCCCTAGGTAATTCTGTTAGTGTTTTGTGATATTATGGTTAAATAACCGTTTATTAAAATGTATATGTGTTTAAAGGTTCATACGGTTCCGTATTGTTAATGTTTTAAAGGTTTTCCGTCTCGGAACTTAGTAATTTATGATGTCGGTAAAGCCGGAGACGGAGCCGGAACCGGAGACGGAACCGGACACGGAGCCGGAACAATGGAGTACAAAAACGTAATGACGTTATTTCCGGAAGGTCATGTGATCAGCCTCGTTTTCGGTTTAAAAGGTGACGTGTCAGCCACTGATTGGTTCTAGAGTGTTTTTAGAAATGCGGAAAATATCAGTGTTTTGGCGGACTATGACGTCACAATAGGTTGGTCACGTGACGTGGGTCTCAGGTCTATAAAAGCCCCCGCTTCACAGCGGACGGCGGAGTTGGTGTCCTGACGTCGACCTGTGCAGACCCCTTCTCCCATAGCAGAGTACTCCCTTGTTCCGGATAGAGTCATCCAGATGATAGCAGTTAAGTCTTCCGACTGTGCACTTGGAAAATAAACATGAAAACTTCAACCGAGTTGTTTTTCCGTGTTCGTTAGGGAACTGGAAGTTATAATAAAGTTAGTTCACCGGAAAAGACAGTAATACGGAGTAAAGGGAGATAAGACTACAGTCGGTTAAGACCAAGTTGTAAAGACGTCTTAGGGTGATCCAAGAACCCAGATCACCGAGGAAGGAGACGGAGACGGAGACGGAGGTGGAATTCGACGGAGCAACTACGGAGGCGGTATCGGACGGAACAGTTGCAGAGACGGGAACGACGAAGCAGTTGCAGAGGCGGTACCGGACGACGGAGTTGCAGAGGCAGTACCTGACGGAGCGGTTGCGGTAACCGGAAGTGGGAACACTTCCGAGATACTCCATTTCAGGTGCAGTCGCAGGTTGCGGTGAGGCGGAGCCAACCGGAGCAGATTGCAGTGCGGCGGAACCTGGCAGAGCGGTTGCAGTATTCGGAAACGGCAACGTTCCCGGATTCTTTATTCCAGGCGCAGTCGCAGTTTGCAGTAAGACGGAAAACGACGGAGCTGTTGCAGTAAAGCGGTTTCCCGACGGAGCAGTTGCAGTACCCGGAGACGGAAACGCCTCCGGATCCTTACTTTACAGGTGCAGTTGCAGATTAGCAGTCGGACAACGGTTAAGAGGTCTATTCCAGACCACGCTACCAACCTTAGAGACTTCTAGCCGGAGTTCAACCGTACAGCAGTAGCAGTTTCCCGGAGTTTTACCGTTTCAGCTCCGGTTAAACAACAACTCACCCACCTCCCTAGAAAACCGGTTCATCAAGACGTCACAGAAGGGTGCAAACCCGTTACAGTATCCATTTATTTGTACTCAATATTATTCCTCAATAGTAGCATAGATCAATCACTTGTTGTTTCTGCACGACTTGTGTTAACTTTCACAGCAATAATTGTGAAAATATCACGTCAAGTTCTCGTAACACGATAAACGCAGCAAATTGTCCAATTAAGTACTCAGTATTTTATACATTTCCCAATAAATCGTCTATATATATGAACACGTATCAGGATATGTCGTTTTCATGTGGACATCTTTATTACACTATGACATGTTAACGCGAAAAAAAAAACATCGCGAGGGGGTCCAGATTTGATCCAAATATTTACGGATGCTGGAGCTGTTATGTAGTTGGGCACATGCAGTCTGGCATTTTATTTTGAAATGATATTCCATGGACATATAAGCTTGTCAAAGTTGCGAACAGGATCTTAGGGTTCCATATATAGTATTGTCACCAATTGTGTCATATGGAGCTTCACATTTGGAAAACTGTTGTCAATATACGCACTCTGTTTTTCAGTCATTCATTTTGAGTTTCGTAGAATTCATCCAGCTTCGGCGATGCATCGTTTCATGCAGAATATTTCTGACACATGAGCAGATGGGATAAAACTAAAATAACTTGGATGGTCATCAGCGTATCCATGAATGATGTGCGATGTTGTAGATGGGAGTTGTGTATTGTGTGAACATGATAGAACCTAGACATGACCCCTGAGCCACACGCTGTCCCAGAGTAAACAGACCAGATGTATTGCCACCACCAACACCAACTCTCTGTCAGCGATCACTGGGATTAAGAGAATCCCATGTGATTTTTGTGAGGGTTAGAGATTTCCCGAAGCCGTCAGTGCGAACCCAATGCGAGCCTGGGGTGCACTAAGGATGAGTCGGGAAATCTCTAGCCCACACAAGAATCACATGGGATTCTTTTCCTCACTCGTCCAGTCCCGTGTTGAAAGTTTTTCTTTTCATATCTTTTCATGATTTTTATACGTTCAGTGGTCATTCGGAGCTCTGATTTGGGAGCTGCTGACCAGAGGGACAAAGCCTTACGCACATGTTGAGAAATACTTTCTGAAACCCTTTCTGTAGAGTGGCCGCCGACTTGAAAAGCCGGAAGTGGCTCCGGACACCGTGTGAGTTAATGCTCCAAATAGAGTCAAACGTGTACATTATTCGGATGCCGATATGCATGCGTAATGCGAACGTCACCATGCTGATCTTAATTATGTCTTCGTAATAGGTATGGGTTGATTAGACAAGGTACGTCTTTCGGGAATACCTGCTGAGGACCGCAGGTTCGAAAGACGAAGTGCCATGCATGATAAAATGTGTACCTCGATGCGAATGAAATCTATTCGCCCTTTGAGAGCTCATAACATGATGAAAACTAACGAAAATTACAGCTAAACCTACCAAAATGGCTAGGATAATCATTTATAAGTTGTTATCTGCACTAAAATCTCGGTAATGAAAGCAACATTAACAACATGTTAGATGACATGATGACCACTGCTGCCAAAGATTCTCAGGTTGCTGAACTATTCACAGAAGGGTCCCATCACAGGAATCTGAGTGTTATCAATTTGACACAAAACTTGTTCCCTGCTGGAAAACTAGCAGTAACCCAACGTAGAAACACTCATTACATGGTTATTTTTAAATCTCCCATGAGCCAAGACCAAATCAAAATATTGGGTGGATATATTTATCCAACTCAAATTGTCGAATTCATGAATAGTCATCACCAGGCGACCAAACATCCCCATGGATATCTGGTTGTCGACGGAACACGGTTTCCAGGGTATCAACACAATGAGAGAAAATAAAACACAAAGGTTAGCCCAAAGGCTAAGATAGGTTAAGCTACAGTCACACCGGGACCCCGGATCGCCCCGGATTGTCCCGGACCTAAATCCGGGGTGGTCCGGGAAGTAATCCGTAGCAGTCCTGGACGGTCCGGGAACGTCCTGGGTGTGTCAGGGTGATCCTGGGCAATCCGGGGAGTGACCCCGGCGTTTTTAAACTGTTTAAAATTGCCGTGATGGTCCGTGATGGTCCGTGGTGAAAAGTCAGATCGGGCCGAACCGTGTTGGAACCGTAGTTATACCGTGACGGTCCGGGAAGTACCGTGTTGGCACCGTAGTGGCTCCGTGGCAATCCGTAGTCATCTGGGAAGTATATTCGGTCCTGAAGAACAATACAGACTGCCACGGACCAACACGGACCACACCGGATCTCGTCTGAGGTCAGGCAAACAATGGTCATCAACCCCAAAATACGCTCCTTTTCATAGCAATCGGCTACGATCGGGACAGTCCGGGGTGGTCCGGGGTTGTCCGTAATTGTGCCGGGGTGATCCGTCTTTGTGCCGGGATGAACCGGGACAGACCGTGTCATGTCCGGGATCGAAATGGGATGGTCCGTGGTGATCCGTGTAGGCTCCGGGACCAATCGTACTAACACCGGGGTGGTCTGGGAAGCAATCCGTAGTTATACCATGTTTATCCGGGGTCATCCTTCTTGGTGCCGTGATTATCCGGGGTGGCCTGCGTTTGATTGCCGTCGGACGACCGTTGACTGAAAAAAAACGTCATTTCATCCCGGATCACCCCGGTTTCAGTTCGTGTTGGTCCGGGAAAGTCCGCCATGATCCGTAGTGGATCCGGGGTTGGTGTGACTCTAGCAATTTTGGTTTGGCCATGGCAGCATTGGCAGGTAACAGACCTTAAGATTTAGCAATCAAGGTTCGCAGTATGAACATATGATCTTGAGATTTACCAATCAAGGTCATCCGTGTGAACTTCGATGTCACCGTTACATGTATGTGTGCGGAATTTAATATTCTATATATTCAAAATACAAAGATATATCTGAGTGGAATCCTTTAGGCCGCTCAGGTCAATTTACACATTCCGAGTCAGACATTTGGCACTCAAGGTCATCTGACGTCAAGTTCGAGGTCATCATTAGTTGTTCCATATATGTCTTCCTATATGTTCATAATGCAAACATAAGCTCTATCTGCAGGCATTCCATCTATAGAGGCACATCTGGGCATTTTTTTTACCCCAAAATGGCTGTTTTCACCTTTCAACGTCATCGAAGGTCAAATTCGAGGTCACCACACAAATCGGCATATATGACTTCCCATTTGAAAGTGCCAATTTTTAAGCTGTATCCTCAAGTGTTCTACGAATACAGTCCTGACAGATCCCATTATGAAGGGAAAAAAAATTCAAACGGTGAAAAATGTTTTTGCCTAGGAATGGCCCAAAATGGATAGTAATGCGATTTGGGGCGAACAATTTTTTTTCCGCTAACTCCTCAAAAATTCAAAATGGCCGCCACACGGAGACCCGCGATTCAGGAGCAACAAAACTTATAACATCATAAAGGTACATAAGGGGACTCTTTTGAAACAAAAATCTCAAAACTGATCAGACAGCTTTTGAGGATATGGCTGCCAAAGTTCAAAATTGACAATTTTTCAACAAAAACGGCCGCCATTTTGGAAAAAAAATGCAAAAAAAAAAAAAAAAAAACTAAAAAATACCTCCCTCTCGAAATATTTTTGAGCATTTTTGTGCAAAATTTCGGGAAGATTTGATCGTAAACTTTAAAGATATTAATGTTGACGGACGACGACGACGGTCGCAGCGCCATGGCAATAGGTTATCAGACCAAAGGTCCGGTAACCTAAAAACACGGCACCATCAATCGCTACAGAGGTACGACATCTGAACAACAAACACTGTCTGGCTATTCCGAACACTGCATTTATTAGGTCAACAACAACTTGGTCGTTCGGATTACTAACAATCCTGGATATATGAACACTGGTATTGAAATTTAGACCAAGATCAAGTTCAGGATTGAAACGATGAGGAGGACATAACATGGGCTGGTCATGTGGGATGCGTCGTCTCTGACAACGTTTCCTTGGATACTGAACACGTCGCGTCCGTTCAGATTCTGTGCTGGTCGGAAGTTGTTTATCAGAGGTGAGGATTTATTGTCAACACCTTCGTACAGATCGGAGCGAAACGCATCCATCTAGATAGACAAAAACTAACAATTTTCATACACAAAAGTATTACTTTTTCAAAAACAGTACATACCCCGTTACCACCACAGAGAAAGTAGATCTAATTTATGATATTCAGGGCAAACCGGATGTAATCAACACTCCTAAACTAAAGATAATCGAGGATGTTCCAGTGTGAGTACATACTTGAACTTGGGTGATGACGGTCTTGGTCGCCAGTATTGTCCACACTACCGTCTCGTCACATGACGGTGACGTCAGACTGCCGGAGTAGCGGTAATACATGGTCCTATTCGCAGGAAGCAGAGGGCCCAAGGCAAAAGGCAACAGATCTTTTTCGTTACCTGCAGTTGAGAAAGCAGACTGATGTGAACACATTTTTTTCGCAAAAGAAAAATTTGATTCTTTCAGGTGCATTCACTCTTCAAAACGATAAAAATAGTCGGAAAAAAACTCAATCCCGTCTCTGGGCAGAGTTGTCCCGAAACATCAGTATCGATATAGAATATGCTTCATGAACACATTGAATCACATTGAATCGCACAAACGAACACATGGTAACCTGAAATTGACTTTTACCTTTGAATGGTACATAGGAAAGGATATCGAAATAGTCCCCAACAATAATATCACTGACATCTCCAATCTAGAAAAACGGAAAGAAATGACGCAAGAACCTGAGTATAAATTCTTAACAAATTATCATGCAGGTGGTTATATATTATAATGGCAACAGTAACTGTATGTTATAATTCTGAAAGATACTTAGTAGAGATGAAAGAGGGCAAAAAAGGGGTGGTGGAGGGGAGGAGGAAATTCACTTTTAAACGATTGGAGAAATTCTTTGATTTACCAAATAAACCACAACATACTAACCTCGAAGAGAACACCGATGACAGCCAAGCCTTGCGGCTGGTCCTTCGCCTCATCCAAACTGCCGAAGTTCTCGTTATAATGCACACAATGTAACTGAAATTGACACGAATCGGAAAATGTTCATAGACTGCAGCATTGTCAGATATACAATATAGGTATATTGAGGAATTATGGTGAGAAAATAGTGTATCTGTAAAGTATTAACGTCGTCCGCTATCTGGGATCCTCGAGGATAGTCCTCTCACCACAGATCCTCGCGGAGAACCTGCTCACTGAGGGTCACTGCGGGCGCAGTAACAACTATAACATTAGAACTTTAACCAGGTAACTGCCCACCCGGCGAGCCCAGACATGCGGACACCACTCAGATACACGATCATCACTGTGGTGTTAACTGTAAGGCATGGCTCGCCGCGGTCCGCCTCGGGGATGGAACCCCGGACAGCCCGACAGTCTGCCAAAGCCTGCGTCGCACCATCCCAAGTGGGAAGAAACCGGTGATCCACAGGGCGTGAGCCCCCGAGTCAGCAATGGTCTCCCCCACCTGGTCCCCCCCCCCCCCCCATGGAAGTCGTCCCTGAGGCCCGACGGGCCTTTACCCGAACAGAGACAAGGAGCTCATGGCGCGAGCTCACCTGTCGTGCTCAGTCTCTGAGACAACTCCGGCCACACAGAATATGACCACAGTATTTATGCTAGAGGCGAGAGCACGAGAGATGACGTAAGCTGCCAGTGTTCAGTATAGTGAATAAGAGGATTAGAGAGCGTTGCCGGGGCGACGCGTGCTTCGAGCTGAAGCGTCAAAAAAATAGACCGTAAAACTAGAAAGTGTTTAACAAAGACGCCTGCCGCGATCTTTTGGCAAAATCGCCACATATCATTTACCTCCATGGGGTAAGCCTTGCCGTCGACAGTGTGTTCTGAGCCCTTGCTATTGGCGTCCCCCCAGTGCAATTGGAACTGGGCCAGTTTGTAAGTAGCTGGGAGTTTGCCGCCAGAAATCTTCATTGGTCCTTCCACGTCAAGTTGGACTGAAGGAAAAAGTAGAACATCTTCAAGTTGAGAGAACCGTCTTCTCTCATTTTCAGAATCAAGAGTCTAAATATATCCTAATAGGATTCCACAATCCAATCTAATGGTTTATTCCTCACAATGAATGAACGTTTATGATGCTCACTGGAATGCCCTGTGTTCTTGATGGATATTGCCGAAGCGCTGGTATCATAGCCACTGAAAGTGATGGGGCCAAGGTCTGCGTCCATCTTGACTTTATCAAGGACGATGTTTATAGGGGACTGCTTGACGCCACCACACAGTGGGAAATCGTCGTCCCAGTTCGCTGGACCGTTAGGTCCATTGGAATAGTCCCATTCTGTATTGAAACATAGGCTATCACATTGTTCATATTGAGATAATTTTGATAAGACTTGATTGCTCAAAGATAAATATAACGAGTATGTTGAAATCAATGATTTAATGACTGGCATTACGTACAGTTGTTCAGAAATCAGAAATCATTTTCACCAAAGTGATCACATATAAACGTTTCATTTTGCAAATATATTCCATTATAATTTAACCATTTAACAAAGATGTTGAAATAAACGTCTCCAATGATATAATACCGTATATAATCCGTAGTACATTAGCAAAGCAAACACACTGAATCCTATCAACAATGAAGAGATGTATTTACTGACCTTGCCCTTGCACTGCACCCAGCATACACGTTGCCAAGATCAGGAAAGCGGTAGACACATGAGAGTTCAAGAGCATCCTGACACTGAACATAGCCAATCCTCTACGGAGACAAGGATGGAATCTAACGTCAAAAACTGTGACCAGACAACGGGTAACTGTCCCAGTACCTCTAAATCGCGGCGCTACAAGAGAGCCCGGATTGGTGAATCATGTCTATGACCCAGTGCAGCATGGTTTAAACTTTGATATCAATTTTATCCCACTATTAGATGAATTGTTTATGTGTTAATACAAAAAGGCAAATGAGGAGATAAAAGAGCCAGTTCGACCAATTTACATACAAGTATACAAACATGACTGAATATCCCTGGGTACACGAATACCTACATCATATATCCAGACAAACTTGGAATATTAACAAAAGAAACGGTTTCCAATATCAGCTTCTTACTTCGAAATTTATCTCAAAATTGACCATAAAGGCAAAATATGTACAGGCTTTTATGACAAACAAAATTCAATCAAACAACTTATCCAATATGCAATATTACACTGAACAATTAAAAATAATATGAATGTATACATGTTAAGGGTGAATACCTGAAGTTTAAAAACTTATGAATGTGGTATTCCCCCAACCTTCCCCACTGTGACACTAAGTTTCCCATCCCCAAACCTACCCACCACCACTGCATGACGAGTTTGATTTTCCTGATTGAGCAGAAATATCACAACATCACCATCCTACAGGGTCTATCTGTCCCAGTTGATCGGTTATGCAAGAGCATCTTCATCTTACCATTAATTCATAGTCAGAGCAGATTTTCTGACTTCCAAACTGTTCACACAGGATAATTAACGTCTTAGACTGAGTTCGATATTCAAGCAGTTCTATTGTCGACACCAAGATCTGGCTGAAGGTTACATCAAGCCTGTCTACACATTTGATAGAAGATACCAGCCAGTCCTTATGATTATGACCATATACATAAAATTCACTCTCACATAGATTTGTTTAATTGATTTCGTCAGCATCCGTCCATGGATTCGTTCCTGGCGTGTGAGTTTGTCTGTTTGATGGTACATGTTTGAGTTTTTGAGCCTTCATTCAAATGTCATTCGGCTCAAAACCCATAGCAAGTTAGGATGATAGCAAACGAAGAAGCAAACAAAAAGGGTTGATAGAAATAACGTATAACAATCAATATCGATTGCCCACAACAATGACACTGCCGCTAACACGTTTTTGTGATATTGCTTTTCTCTCGTACAAATGTACAATAATTGTTTATCTTGCAGGTTTTCATTTCCTCCAAGACAAACCTCGTTGTCTCATACAAATCTTCTTCAGGCGAAGCTTCAACCGTGCTATGGTTGCTGTTGGTGTGCAGTGTTGACTACAATTTAACAAGCCGCCTTGCATCGTGTAATGGTTGGATTCTTGGTGATTATCTACCATTTTTTCCTATAGGTCCAACTGAAACCCCTTACCTTTTTACCGTCGATGATAATAGGGAACGATGGTTAGGAGACCAATCAACACAAACCGAAAGATGGGATTGGCCATGGAAATGACAAAAATTGTTTCTCATAAATGTTGTGATTTCTCATAAATGTTGTGATTTTCGATTCGAGTCTGTTTCTCAACAATAACTTGAATACTTGATACTGACCTCCCAACCTTCACAGACTGTCTCAGACACAGGTTGCGTAAATATTGTTCTGTGTAATTTATAATGAAATATTCATTTTTATCATATATATGGTTTTATAATATTTTATCATACAAATGATTTATATCTGCAAAAGTACAAAAACTGATACGTGTAAGTATTGCAAATCATGAATACATTATAACCAGGTTGACAATAGCAACTTAATACACAATATTTGCTTAATATCTCTGACAATATCTCTGACCATTTTGCTCTTAGGAGTTTTGAAGAAAGTTTATGTCCAACTTGTCACAAATGAACTCGAATAGTCAAGAGTTATATCAAATGGCCGGTATAGTTAACCACACATACACTGCTACCAAATGTTTATGATATTGGTGTGGTTAGCATTTCCATCAATCAAAAGCCCTGTCATTGCATTATCCAAGATTTGGAAATGAACACAGCAAAATTCATATGCAAACATTCATTATTCTTTGATTGTTTGCATAATTAGATATTATAACAATATGCAGTCCATATGTCAAATGATAATCTTTTCAAAACATAACTGAATAGCTCTATATAGCGTATAGTCTTGCAGATACAAAATTTTTCAAAGCACACAATCCCTCAGGGCCTGATGTAAGCTTTTGGATTGTCGCGCTGGCTAATTGCCTATGATAGGTCCAAACCATCTTCTCTAATCCAGGGTATATTTGTTGGATATAATACGCTGATGTCAACAGCAGATGGAGTCACACCAGATGGAACACAGGGGGGACTTTCCGTTCCGTATAGAATGGTTTACCGCGGTTTGGTTCCGATTTACGCCGGCAGTCAAAACAAAAGCATCCTGTGAGATATCCATCTCATGGTGATTCCGATTTACGTTGGTGTACATATTTTGATGTTCCGATTTACCGACTCTTATATGTCTAGATATTAATTAAGTGAATCATTTGTTGCAATGAAAACAAATATGAACGCTTATATGGCAACTTTCTTAACTTCATACTTTGTTTCCGCACATGAACGCAAAATAAGTCAAGTCCAACACATAACTTCGAATGATTTATTGTTTAGGACTGTCGGATCAATCTTTTCATCTGAAAGGAAATATATTTTCCACCAAATTCCAGATCTTCATAACTGAAAAAGGCAATCTACACAATGTTAAATTTCAGCCTCGAATTTGATCACGTGAATTCCAGCAAATTGGAGAATTTCATAATGTTTGTGACCATGAGCTGTTTACCAATTGTGATGGATTTTTTTCTTAGTTTGAGAACATACACATGTATTTTGATCAAATAATCTCTTTTCAAAACTATGTGTGACTCAAACATCGAATAACTTGCTAAGTTGTATTAAAACTCACAAATATCTTGTTTGTGAAATTTAAGAAATATATTGCAGACTTTTTCAGTGATTTAGGATATATTTCAATGCCAAATGGAAAGATAAAAAATGAAATAGATCCGACGAACCAAAATAGATTTATGGTTAAAAAATCCCTTCAGGTTTTATGTTGAACTCGACTTTACATGCTTTATGTCATCACATAATGTGAAAACACGGAATCGTATCAAAAATGGAATGATCCGACCACTGGGGCGTGTCACCTGCATCGCCCAAACCCACAATCAGCCCGAAACATGCATTTCTCAAATATCTGGCTGTTAGAAACTATCTCTGCAGATTTGAATTTTAAAATATGCGGCAGCGATGTCAGCAGTGGGTGAGTGATCGAAGGAAACAACCAATGAAACGGGAAAGTGTAAAATACCTCAGCCTGCTAGTTGTGTAGTGTTAGAGAGTGATGGATTCTCATATCAGCCGCACCATTAACATATCACTATGCATATGATTCCATTATCTCATATGATATATGATTCCATTATTCCATTACCTGGTACGGTATGTGATATGCGTTGATCAACACAATGGAAACGAGACAATCAGAGATTGTATATCCTCTCCCGTTCAGATTTTAACTAAATTTAAAGCTGGTGACCCTTGCATTTTCGACCTGGGCGATAATCGGGGAATTCAGTCAGACAACCATTGACCATATCAATGGGCGGGAACTGGCAATGGAAAAATACAACAATCATGGGATATATAATCAATAATAAAATAAGGGTTCTTGGGATTTTTCTATCTTGACCATAATCTTGACCACGACCTGAATAACCTATACTGACCTCCCAAACTTCGCAAGCTCTTTCAGATTTATACTGTATACTTCAATCTTCTATTGAATATCGTCAGTCTCTTCGTAATTACTATTACTTTGAATAGTACGAATCTGTTATTTCACCTAATGACCCATTTTCGACCTGGGGCGATAATGGGGAATTTTGATCGGTCGACCATTAACGTTAGTCATATAGAAAATGATTTGGAATTGGCCATAGAAAAATACAGAATTAACAGAGAGGATCAATCGTTGACATAGTCGTTCAGTTTTCAGCTGTAAACTTGTTTCTATTATCAAGACACGTCTATTATCAAGACACATCTCATGTAATAATTGTAGAATTTTTTTCAGGTAGGATCCGCCCAAAAACTATTTCCATATACAGACACGCATTCGCTATGTACATGTACTTCAGCCTAGAACCCAGATTCAGCCAGGAATCCAGTGTTTCCCGGCCCATGTGTGGACTCATACACATGACACGTCCCCCCTGCATGCTTACACTATTCCATGCTATTACATCACATTACAATGACAACGCCTAATCACGCGCCACATTAAGCACAAGTACATTCCATTTTGCAAATTACATACGCTATCAAACAAGCCTGCACCACCAATGATGAATCACTACACGGACAACACTTAACTAAGGTGTACGATTTTTAAATTTTTAAATGTCAATTAATGTAGAATATTTAGCGACTTATACAGCCCATCCCTCCTCACACACATGCTTCTCCATGACAACACACGTGGTCCTACATGACATAACACCACACGTCCAATCAATACACTTCATGTGCTCACACACTTGTTCCACGAACACAATGCACCAACTCAGGTAAAAGAGAACTCGCAAACACAATCATGCTCTCATCACGTGCACAGATATGTCAGAACATGCACAGAAACATCACCCCACCTTGCATGACATCAGCACACACAGCCAATCACTTAACCCCGTGATCCACAAGGCGGGAAAATCCACCCACATGCAATTCGGCCCCGCGCACTTGTTGACAAATATTCAACGAAAGTGATCGTGCTCGTATTGTGAAGATATAACAGAAGTAAGAAGAATCTGTGATACATAAGCAGAGTAAAGACAATTTAAGACGAGGATAATTCAACAGGGGATATTCATCAGACTTGGATGTGAAATCGGCACGAATGTTTGCGACATTGAACTTCACCGCCCCATTAAACAGTTAAAATGAAACTGCCGGCTTTTTAATCCACACAACAATTCAGAAAACTATACGACTAAGACAACGGTCTGATACCGGCCGGTGAATGGTATTCGTCAAAAAGTCGAGAGTACGATCGAAAACTCGAAAGTATGAAAGAGGTCTGAAAAAGGACGAAAGTGAAATCCTAAAAACACGAAATGAAAAGACGAAATCATGAAGCAATATCACGAAGCAAAAAGCTGAAATTATATTTCGTTATCTTGCTTCAAATTTTCGTCTTTTCGCTTCGTGTTTTTTGTCGTTTCACTTCGTACTCTCGCGTGGAAATAAAGGGGTAATCATTCGAAATAATGAAGTGATAACAAAGCAAAACAAGAAAACACAACACAAAGCACAGAACACAACACAAAGCACAGAACACAAAGCAAAAACACGAAGCAAAAACACAAAGTGAAATCACGAGAGTACGAGGTGAAAACATGAAGCGAAATCACGAAAATACGAAGCAAGAACATGAGAGTATGAAGCGAAATCATTATAATACAAACTGAAATCACGAAAGTATAAATCGAAAACATGAAGCGAAATCACAAAAATGCAAAGCGAAAACACGAAGCGAAATCACGAAAATACGATTCACGCCATTTATTTGATGATTCAAAGTTCTAAGGTGATTAAACTGTTTGAATGAAGCAATTACCCATTGTTCAAATCAAAGAATCGTCACATGCAACAAGGGTTAATTGATTTAGGCCTAATAAATCTATATGATGTTCCGAGCAAAGCAATTATCCGGTGTTTAAATCAAAGAAATTACACATGTCACCTTGATTAAATCAAGCTGCGATTGAATAAACATATAAACATTCTGGTTCTACTTGATATTGATTTTTCCAACTGTTTTTTTTTTTATATTTTTCTTTGGCCAATTCCCGATCGTTTAGTGTACGGCCGATGGACGGAAAATCTCTATTATCGTCCGATGTCGAAAAATTATTGGTCACGATTTTAAAACTTTTGAGTGTTCTGAGATTCAGGGCCATATTGTGAAGCTAGTTTTCAATCGTTTAAACCCATTTTCGTTCATGAGATATGCCTTGATAGAAACAATATTGTGAAATTTTACAGCTTAATATTGAGCGACAAGGTCAATGTTGGAGTAAAAATCAAAATCGAAAATTTACAATAACTCTGCTTATATTAAGGATTAATTTCCCCTATTAATTATATATTTTCTGTGTTCAATTCCCGTCATTTGCTGTATGACCGATGGTTGGTGGAAAAGATTTTTAAAAATTTGGTGATGTAATTTTTTCCATAACGTATTTTCGATGAAAATGTAAACGATTTTTTGAACATGGATATATTCCATCAAATATATGTTACGAAATCGGGATTCCTCAGGGTGCGATCAGCCTTTTTACTAGCGTATAATGTTCGTAGTGTTGTGCTTGAATTATCACAAACCAGTCCGAATTCAATTAATCCAAGTTTATTGGGATGATAACTTCGATGGCACGATCACGGCCTCATGCGCACTTCCCGATATAGTCCGAATAATAGTCCGACACGTACAGCAATATATCACAGATATTTTTCTTTAAATCTTCACCACAATTTCTTCAATATTTTAGAGATACGTCTATTCCCTCTAAAAACTCTCAACTCGACTCCGAAAAGCGCCGCGACTTTCTCATGGGTGTCTGGTTTTTCCCGCGTCGTGGAATAGGAGTTCATGTGATTTGCTGAATGTGAGGTAATGTCTGTGTGGGCGTGGTTAGGTGTCTGGAAATGTGGTGATTGGTGGTGTGTTTGCATGATGTCATTTGTGGAGTTGTTTACATGTCTTGGACGGTGTGTGTCGGTTCTCGTGAGTACGAAGTCATGTGATGAGTCTGTGCCGTGTATGTCAAGTGGGATAAAGTGTAAGGGAGGGTTTCGGGCCGATAACTGTCATAAATATTCTACACATATGTCAAGTTTTCTACATCATGAAACTGTATCAGGGGCGTCAAAATCACAACGGGGTGACTGTTACGCTTATTGGCTTGAAATAGGGGCGTCAAAATCTCAATTCAATGTGAGGAGTAACTTGCACCGCAGAAATTTCAAGTAAAAACAATATACTATAGGCCTGAACTATATGTACATGTATTACTTGTCCTATAATATTTCGTGTGAAATATGTAACTGGATCAATTGAACAGAGCTTAATGGTATACCGAGGTGTGTATATTTTCATAGCAGAGGCACCGATGCGCAAGTTTTATCTATCGGTGAGATTCATTTTTCTATTGCCTGATGTTTCTCGGGTATAGACATGCATTTCAAAACTAAACATATATCCGTCATATATTCAGATGGCCATGTATTGGTGGAAAACGTTTTTTCCCGAAAGTTCGCCCATTTCCATAATTCGGATTCGATTTTTATTTGGTGAGATGCCATTTTCCGAAAGATCGCCCAGGGCCATATTACGGAAAACCCCGGTATGATAGTATACATATCCCAAAATATTCATGGTTTCTGAAGCTTGGACAGAAACCGTGAACGTGAAGTCCGCGTAAACTTTTAAAAGATTACGAACGACTGATCAGATCAATTTGAAAGTTGCCAAAAGACTTGAGTAAAATTATAAAATCATGGTATTAAAGCATCGAATCTGCAATTATTCATCAATACAATGTATATCGTTGGCACATGCGTCAGAGGTGCACGAAAGGCCAAAATTTCGGCCCTAGAAATCATATGACGTTAGACTTACCTTTGTTGTCCTACAAACAACCGATCAGCAATTTTTTAGGCATTAATGTGCCGCATTCATCTCCTATATGTAGTCAAGCATGCATGGCCTGTGTGTTAACTAATATATCATTGAAACTTACTTTTATGAAGTCCTGTACTACAAAACTCCTGGTCAATGTATGGTGTGTACACGAGTAATCTTCTCAATCGTCGGAAATAACTTATTGATGATGAGGGTCCACAACATATAACAACAGTCACGCCCTACTGTGACTGCCTTTATGGCAGGGCGCGGGTATTTATCAGGTACCTAACTAACTACTACCAGGGTGATCTTTAGTACCATTTTACAACTCTCTCTAAAGTTTTTATCATCCAGGCTCATCTCCTGAACGAGAATGGGTAAAACGATTGAAAACCAAAATGATAGAAAACTATATGGCCTTGAGTGTCAGAACACTCAAAAGTCGTAAAATCGTGACCTGCTATATTTGAAGGAGACCGAGCCATTACCATTGCGCTTCACTGCTATAAATTTCAGATCGATAAAACCGTTTGTCTTTGAGTTATAAGCGCAGACATTTGCACTGAAAATTCGCTGGCAAAAAATAACCGAAATCCCAACCCCCAATTTTTCGACATCGGGCGATAATAGAGAATTTTCGTCGTACGACCATCGGCTGTACACCTTACGATCCGGAATTGGCCAAAGAAAAATACAAAAATAGTTGGAGACATCAATATCAAGTAGAACCAGAACTGTAGTCAATTATGTGATTTTCACTTTTTACGTTGCCATGGCAACCGTTTTCATTCGATTTTGACAAAATTTGAAGGAGACCGAGCCACAAACATAACGCTTAAGTCCTATAAATTTCAGATCGACTGAACCGTTTGTCTTTGAGTTATAAGCGCAGACACTTGCACAGAAAAGTCGCTGACAGAAAAATAACCGAAATCGTGAATCCCCAATTTTTCGACATCCGGCGATAATGCAGGAGCGAACACCATACAATCGGGAATTGCACTGGGTGTAAACGAAGAGCTGCGTACAGTATTGAAAGCTACAAGTGCTACCCGGATGTGTACACTGCTCATGTTAAATAATGGTGACATTTTTTGTGCTCGAAGCTGTTTTTTATTTCGGTAATATTTCCAGAAGCAAAAAAACCAGGTTTGGAGTATCACAGTTAAGTGTCCGAATGTTCCATGGTCACATATTCGTGGAGATTGATTGTGAATGTAATGGTCTCAAAAATGCCCCAAAATTTAGTTTTTATTCAAATAGTCACTGTGTCAATAAACTCAAATTGATATCATGGTAAATTTATCTCTATACGCCAGTGTCGTTGTCTAGATCATTTAGTGATGCACTCGGTGTGATCCCCCAGTAATTGAAAGTTGTAGATTTATTTTGTGCGAGACATCCGATGAGAATGTTGTTGTTGAATCCATATCACACGCATCCATCCGTTTCGCCACAAACTGTTGGAAATAGGCCAATGTTACGCCTGGACCCAGGACATTGTTGTTCTTTTTGCCGATGTCGAGACAAATTCCGGAATTTCTTTATATATTCGAGTATATTTTCACTGAATATCGTTATTGATCATCGAAACAGATATAAATGTATAATATTTCAATGAAAGTTAGGTACATCAGAATGAATAAATTACAGTTATTCGTATAATTGTTTTCTCTGAAAAGCGCCGAGATTGGAGAAATATTCCCTTTTTGTATATCCCAGGAATATTGTGTCCTTGCATATAGTTTCAACACCAGTCCTAGCTGTTATTTGTCATCGAAATCGAGTCGTGTGTAGGTTAATGGAAAAATTATTATTTTCTGAATGGCATATGCTAGCCCTGGAACCAGTATCGTCTAAAATGGGGATACCCCTGGATCCAGTCCATGATACCCTGAAGCTAGGATATTATAAGAAAGCAAAGGCCACTATACTCTGATTGTGTACTTTGCGAGCTAGGGAGTCAAACCATTATTTTCACCACATTTCACACTCCGACCTCAATAATTATGATAGGGCTAGATGGGTTTTCGAAGATATGTAGGTATATGAATATGTCACAGATTGGTAGTTTCGAAAACTGAAATAACCATTTTGAATTTCAGGGTCATTGAAGTCAAGTTCGAGGTCGCCACTCAAGTCGCCATACGTGACAACCCATGTGAATGTGTTATGTACTAGTATTAGTTATATTTTGAACTATTCCATTTTACTCTATACAGCTACTGGTATTCCGTTGTGATTTGTTCTGCTATTTTTTCGTCCAAAACTGTAGGAAGGTTTGACTGTCGACTACAGAGAAAATAAAATATCAAAGAATCGAACGCAACGCCAAGCTAATAGGTTGGCAATCTACCATATAATTTTAAATATCTGCCCAAAACTCTTGATGTGCACATGTCAAAAGGAATAATGATATTAAAGAAACTGCCTTCGAACACAGGCATTATTCTTTGAAAAATATAACTGAATGAGATTACCTGAATGAGACGTAATCATCAAATGTTATGACTGCAACCATCCCTCTGGGAAATTTTGTTCATTTGAACAGGCGGTTCACGCATAAATACATGATCTGTATCCATCACATGCATGCAGATGTAAACAAAGCATAAAAGTGCAAAATGGACTGACAATTCCAAGCAAACTATGGTATATCACTGAATAGTTTGTCATAACTATACTATAAACGCAGATACAAACTAGAAAAACTGGATGTGGACTTATGAGGGCAATTTGGGCATTTGTTTACATTCAGGTTTGATGGATACGCTTCGTTTGTTTACATACGAAACTGGCATAAAATGTGTGTTAAATACAATGAGGTTATGCGAGTTAAAGTTCCCGTCGTGAAATGAGGCTGATACAATACCATGAATACATGTGCATGAATAATATTGTCGCAATTAACACCCTCCATACTTACCGAATGTATTTTTCTGGAGAACTATTTCTATTATTCTCAACGCCAATAGGTCTACTCAGATTCCCACTGTCGAAAGATTGAAGTTGGTACAGAGCTCAAACTGACTTACTCTCAGATCATCTGCCTTCGAATGTATGCAATAGTTTCGGAACTAAGATTTAGTGAATACATTTAATATAATATAATAAAATATGAGTTTTCTTTCCATGCGTTCATCCCTAAAGTAATCTGTTTCGAGACTTATGTATGTGATCACAATACAAAAGCACTTTCATGAAATCATCCATGGTCAAATTGAAACATGCTCATTGATGTTATTAGACAATACAAAGCACGTAGAGTTCTGATATAGCCTAGTTCCAGGGGATCTGATAGTTGTTTATTTGATACGAATGGTCGTCGTTGACAACAAAATATCACTCATATTTTTTATATTAAGAACCGGTGCTCAAAATATACTGGTTCCAGGCGTAATATTGACCTGGTTCCAGTCATTTATGGCGAAACGGATGGATGCTTGTGCATTTGGGGAATGAATATTGTTATGGAATGAACTTGTGGCACTAATACATGTAAAGTCTTTCTTGACATTTTTTGTTACTATTATCTGTTCACGCAAACCCAATGAGTCATAATTCCGACCCTGATTACCACACAAAATGTGCCTAATACTTCCATTTAATGTCTTCTGAAAACACTCTCAGGTGCTCTCAGAAGACGCCAAAACAATTTTTTTCTCGGGGGGCTTACGGCGCCCCCCAAACCCCCAGACCGATAGGTTTACGCCCCCCCCCCCCCCCCCCCATTTGCAAATTCCTGGATCCGCCCCTGGTTTTGTCATATTTTGGTCCCGCCCGCATCCACCCCCAAGTAGTAATGTTGTCAACGAAAATCTGACAATTTCTGGGCAGTCTCCATCAGATATTTATCCAAATATGCTCATATGCTTGCAGGTTTATGTCATTTGTGGTCCAGTAGAACATCATAAGTATGTGCGAAGCTTTCTTTTTCTCGTCGCTGTCTAAATAGCAGTTGTTTGTTGAAAAATAAGTGCGGTGTACCCTGTTCATGTTTACTGTACGATGCTCTGCGATGAAAGTAGCTCGGATATTATTCCAATTTGGTTGTGTATTGGTCATTTGGAAATTACTGGAAATTAATGTCAGAAAAAATAAAAATTAAAAAAATTAAAAAATAAACTGGAAATTATATCAGATTCTTTATTATCGGTTCACTGATCAAATTTAAATGATCTGATGATGTGATTAATGAGTTTTCATCATCAGGGTTCATGAACGAGAGCTTTCCTGGTGTGCTGTTAAAATAAACAATCTCTCGAGTTATTATCCACTTATTTCATTATTTGATGATAGAACCACGGTTATTTCCAGAAAGCTTACCAGTTTTCACCATCTCATTTATCCAATCAGAAGAGTTCTCTATGATAAATATATTTACCATAATTTTTTTCTCAAAAATTTTCTGGAAGCACGTGCTTCCAGTGCTTCTATCTGCGGGCGCGCCTACTGGTAATCATGACGCCCACCTTGACCGTGCCTCAGCGTGGGGCGCTTGCTCCCTAGGTATAGTGGGCGTCAAACGTTACACTTAACATTTCCACAGACAATAATAACACGGGATCCTTAACAATAAATTGTCATATTAAATACACGTATCTGACGATTATTGTCTGTCAACCAGATCAAAGCTGAGTTAATCACCTACAAAAACAAATACAAGATCTGCAGATTTGTTGATGAAACGACTGACATAAAAGAATTGACGGATTAAAGTATTGACGTCGTCCGCTATCCGGGATCCTCGAGGATAGTCCTCTCACCACAGGTCATCGCGGACGCGCACCCGCTATCCTCAGATCTTCGCGGAGAAGCCGCTCACTGAGGGTCACTGCGGGCGCAGTAACAACTCTATCATTAGAACGTTAACCAGGTAACTGCCCACCCAGCGAGCCTAGACATGCGGACACCGCTCAGATACACGATCATCACCGCGGTGTTAACGTAAGGCTTGGCTCGCCGCGGTCCGCCTCGGGGATGGAACCCCGGACACCCCGACAGTCTGCCAGAGCCTGCATTTGTCGCACCATCCCGGGTGGGAAAAGACCGGTGATCCACAGGGCTTGCGGCCCCGAGTCAGCACGGTCTCCCCCAGCCCGGGCCCCCTATGGAAATCTTCCCCAGGAGCCCACGAGGGCTTTAGCCAAGGAGTGGAGACGTAAAGCTCATGGCGAGCTTCCCGTCCTGCCTCTCGACCTGCTCTAGGACAATCTCAAATCAAACCGGTCCCAGAGTATTATAAACCCCAGAACACGAGACAAGAAGGGAAACTAGGTCAAACCATTGTTATAGTTTACTGGGCGCGAGAGGATTAGAGAGCGTTGCCAAGCAACGCGCGCTTCGAACTGAAGCAGCCAAAAATAGACCGTAAAACAAGATATTGTTTAAGAAAGACACCAGCAGTGATCTTCGGGCAAAATCGTCACATTACTTTTGATTTCTGTGTTTCACTACCATTTGAAACTGTTTCCGAACATTCCTCAATCATACCATAAAGGTACAAATTATTCCCATTAAAGAACACCTTGAGTGTTCAGCATATCAGTGCAAGGTGGTATTAAAGAGTGGCTTAGATTACCGCAGAGCATCGTACAGTAAACATGAACAGGGTACACCGCACTCATTTTCAACAAACAACTGCTATTTAGACAGCGACGAGAAAAAGAAAGCTTCGCACATACTTATGATGTTCTACTGGACCACAAATGACTTAAACCTGCAAGCATATGAGCATATTTGGATAAATATCTGATGGGGACTGCCCAGAAATTGTCAGATTTTCGTTGACAACTTGGGGGTGGAAGCGGGCGGGACCAAAATATGACAAAACTCCCGGGAATATCGACGGACTTCTATTTTATATGTGACCATGGAACATTCGGACACTTAACTGTGATACTCCAAACCTGTTTTTTTGCTTCTGGAAATATTACCGAAATAAAAATCAGCTTCGAGCACAAAAACTGTCACCATTATTTAACATGAGCAGTGTACACATCCGGGTAGCGCTTGTAGCTTTCAATACTGTACGCAGCTCTTCGTTGACACCCAGTGAATTGGCCAAAGAAAAATACAAAAATATTTGGAAAATATGATATCAAGCAGAACTGGAGTTATAGTCAAATATGTGATTTTCCTTTTTGCCGTTGCCATGGCAAAGGTGTTTATCCGATTTTGACAAAATTTAAAGGGAACCAATCCACTACCTTTACATTCCAGTCCTATAAATTTCAGATCGATCGGACCATTTTTCTCGAAGTTCGGAGCGCAGACGTTTGCTCTGGAGTATCGCTGGCAAAAAAATAACCGAATTTGTGACCCCCAATTTTTCGACCATCGGTCGTACACCATAGGGTCGTGAATTGGCCAAAGAAAAATACAAAATTAGTTTGAAAAATCAATATTGATTAGAACTAGAATTAAGGCATTTCAGCAGATACAAAATTAGTTTGAAAAATTAATATTGATTAGAACTAGAATTAAGGCATTTCAGCAGAAATGCCTTTATGGTTTTGTCAAAAAAAAATTTTTTCTTTTTTTATTTTCTCTCTTTTTTTCTTTTTTTTTTCACTTTTTGGTTTCCGCACGATAACTTTATTTTGCCTCGGGTGAAATGTTGGGTAGAAGAACCCTATTGTTTTTGAGCCGGCTCCGGGGTCCGTGAGGATGAAATCAATGTTTTTGGTTTCCGCGTGATAACTCAAAAAGTATTATGACAGTGAATGTGAAACTTCGCAAGGAGGTTCATATATCAGCAGGGAAGAAGCCTATTGATTTTGAGGCCGATCCGTCAAACGTCCTTTGACCTAGGGCTCAAAATAATTTTTGCTGAGTCATCCTTGAGGCTCTCATGCATATCTCGGAAACGATGCGTCGTAGAGCGAAATGGACATTATTTTCGGACTCGTCATCCTAGACAAACATGTCTAAGGAGTATTATGGATGACCTTTGACCTTGACCTTAAATTTTTTCGCTGAGTCAGCATTTTTCGTTTTCGTCGATATCTCGGAAACGGTGCGTCGTAGAGCGAAACTGACGTTATTTTCGGACTCGTCGCCCTAGACAACATGTCTTAAGGGTATTAGGGATGACCTAGGGATGACCTTTGACCTTGACCTTAAATTTTTTCGCTGAGTCTTTTTTTATTTCGTTTTCGTCGATATCTCGGAAACGGTGCATCGTAGAGCAAAACGGACGTTACTTTCGGACTCGTGGCCCTAGTTAGTATTATTAAATGTCATCATCAGGTTTACAAATGTCACCATTTTTTGAAGCAATTTTCATAATTTATGGCAGTGGGGGGGGGGGGGGGGGTCCAAGTTAAATGCAATAGTCCATACAGTTTTGCCAGCAATAACATTACAATATTGGTACGAAGTAGGCTACATGGGGTGGTATATATGTTGGTCTTGATATACACCTGATGCAACGCTTCCCCAAATACAGATACTATTCAGTATTTATTTATTGTGTATTCAGGTATCTACCAGTGTAAATATCAGTTGATATTTGCATCATCCAAGGCGATTTTTTAGGAACTGTAGTCTGTCGTTAATAGTCAATGAGTTCCAACTATTCCCGATTTCTGTGCATCATGACGTCAGTTGGCCCCAAAGAGACAACATTCGATTTTTTTCATGTTATTTTTTTTTGCACAGTCCGCATTGAAAGTGCCATCGACGACAAAAGACGAGTGAATGTCAGTAAGTGGCTACATATTTCGATAGATAAGATGACAGCGAACAAAATCAAGGGGAAATAGGGTGTAAATCGTTTTTTATTGTCGAGTGATGATGGCGCACTTGAACTATTAAGATGCAAGAACACGAACGGGGGTATTATCAAATGTTCGGAGCATGAACTAAATCAAAGATTGTAAGAAGTTCATACAAACTTTGGTACAATTTCACTTTAATTTACAGCGGTTGGATTCTCAAATATTTCTTAATCATAAATTCATAGAATCAATACCTCTATCAAAATTATACACAGTAGGCGATTACCATCTCAAAAACACAAGATCGATGGGCAAACAGTACGAAATAATATAGTCCTGCAAAAATAACTGACATTAGTCTATGAAGACTACTATCAAGTGACTAATTGACCAGCTGTCCATTCACTTATAATGTAAATATGAAGGTAACAAATTCATGAATTCATACACTTCCAATTAACGTGAAGTTTGCCTTTCGTATTATTAGCCATCAAGGATTACCAACCGAGAATCCGTTTTCGTTAAACAATGTTAAATTTGCTTAAATAATAATTTTCGTGTGTCATTTTCCGACCTATTTCTCAGTAGACAAAATACACTCACAACAGGGCGAGCTAAAGGATTATGCTATACACCAAATAGCTAGTGATGCTAGTAAAATTCACAGGTGATATGCAATCGGGTGCACCGAGGTGTTTGGGATTATGAATGTTCCGCTCATTGTATTCATCTTGCGGAAAGTATAGCGCTAGTAATTCTCATTATTTTGATCACAACAAAGTATACATACGCAACAACCAGTGTTTGTCAAGTGGAAGACACAAATGTTCAATTTGGTGGAACGTATAAAATGATTTATCTAATCATCAATTTGCACAGCTTCTGGGATATTATTCATGGAACCATGTCTCGGTTCATCATCCAGGGGATTGTATTGTCTTGGCGGTATGGTTACCTTTACTGAAAGGTAATACAGTAAAAAGAGTCCCTCAGATATCCATTGATAGAAGGATCTACCATATATTTGAAACACTAGAATAAATTTAATGTACATTACACTAAAAATTAGGGAGCACATGTACAATCTAGTGGGCAATCCTGTTTCTCTATGATAATCAATGACAACGATGAGTTAATCAGTGACACAAAATGATAAATACAGAAAAAAAGAACATCTCGTGTGTAATAAAGAACACTTTTCTATCATAACTGTAAAGTTATTGACTACCGTCCGCTCTTCGGGATCCTCGAGGATAGTCCTCTCTCATCCGAGTCCTTGCGGACGCGCATCCGCTATTCCGGATCCTTGCGGCAGGGCCGCTCACCGGAGGTCGCGGCGGACACGGTAACTACTTCAGCATTAACGGTAACCAGGTAACAGCCCACCCGACACTCCCAGGCCTACGGACACCGTTCAGAAACTGGTTCATCACCACGGTGTTAACTGGCGGGGCCTGGCGAGCCGCGGTCTGCCTCGGGGACGGAACCCCGTACAGCCCGACATGCTGGCCAGAGCCTCTGTCACATGTCCCGGGAAGGGAGAGAGCTGGCGATCCACAGGGCCGAAGGCCCCCGAGTCAGCAACTCGTCTCTCCCAGCCCGGGCCTCCCCACGGAAATCGTCCCCAGGGCTCTAGGAGCCCACTACTCGCAAACAGGGAACACAAAGCTCATGGCCGAGCCTCGTGTGCGTCCTGTCTCTCGATCTTGGACAATCTCCTCGAACGAGTCGCTTCCAGTGTATATATAATACACCAGAAACTGTAGGGCGCACGCGAGGTTAAATCGATCCATTGTTATAGTTTACTGGAACGTAAATTACAATACGTCGCCGTGGCAACGCACGCTCGAACGGAGCATGTCAAAACAAGGCCAAGTACGAAAAGGCCACATAAATGGCATTTATGTTTACAATCACCTGCCGCGTGCTTAGGGCAAAATCGCCACATAACCAATTGTCATTCGGGATCCTAAGTATGGGAAATTAGTTGAAAATAAAATTGCTCACGTTATTGTACATCCTAGCCAAAATGAGGTCAATACAACGTGGCGAATAATGTGAAAAAAAAATTCAATTTCCAATAGGAAAATAAGTGATGCACGTACATTTCGACAATCCATCCTGCTCATTCAACAGACACTGGTTGAATTTTATGATGAAAATTGTCTATCCTATGTGTGTTTTGCACTTCACGTACTCCATTTTGTGAACATTTATTGGCGCTAGCATGGTGCTCCCCATGGTTGAAAACAAGCCACTTGACATTCAGCAAGGCTATAATGTGGACTGATTTACGACCTGTTTATACACTCACTTAGTTTGATAGTCATGGTGTCTTTCACAAATGGTGTCTGTTCCCTATCATTAACTGGTATGAGGAGCTGACTTAATCTGTAGACTCATGCTACAACTATGAATGGTAGAGCGATAGAACTCTAGCCTATATGACATGAATTCTTGTGCATGAATGGTATCTGGTCATGGATATACATCATGGTTACTTCAATGAAATGTAGATGTTAATGTTATCTTGTATCCTTATCTTGAATTGTAAATAGGGCACACAAGAGCCGATCCCGCGCATCCAAATTACTTGTCCAAACTAGTTATATAGCCTTTAAGGGTGTCTTGTCCATCTCAAGGGATAAAAAGCATAAAAAAATGGTCAAACTTTCATAATATATAAGACATAAAATACTAAGCAGTAAGCACGCATGCGAATCCTTCGAGTCCACCGAAACACTCGTTCAAACCTGCTATAAAATACATGTACATTATTTTATGGCACACACTCTAGTGTTTAGGGGCAAGCACATTAAAAATGGATATATAATAAATAAACCTGTGCACTTGTGTGTCGCCCTTCCGCAGACAAAGCTTCGGATTTCCGTGATGTTAAATTTGAAATGATGTGTATCAATAACTACAACTAATCACATACCCCCATATACCTACAAAAATACATACACAGTATATTCAGTTATTCATAGCCAAAAATCATTTGCACACATCATTGCATGTCAATGTCTATTTCATTTCACGTTACAATGTGGATTTGAATGATTATATAGAATCGATCGCACATAAACTTCACATGTTCGACAGGGAAGCTTTGTTTTCCAGAAACAATTGTTATAGAATTTTGGGGGCTTGGCGATGTCCCTGTAGGCGGCACCACTGGACGTTGTACCCTGTCGGATTGCCCATTCACTAGGTGGAGACTCTGTTCGGGCCGTGTGACTCCCAGGTGGCGAGACTGTGCAGGCAATTCCATCACATCACCATATACTGTATTATATTCTGTTCATATAAAAGTATATTCTGGTACATCTCAGAAGTTATGAAAGCGACATCAATTTTGCATACTCATCTCGGAATTTCAGTAATGTGATTAGTCTGTGAATTTTTAGCGCCTCCATTTTCACCGCCAGTGAAATAATTGGCGGTGGTTAGTGATGCTGCGTTCAAACCAACACTCACCTCCTGTGACAGTCGACGTCACCGGCTATTGAATTTCGTTTCACAAAAATTATTATTATCAGCCAACTGGGCAAATGGCTTGTCTAATCCTTAGTTCGATGACAGTATTTGCTCAATCATCCTCGTGTATAGTTCAATCATCCTTCTGTATTGGGTTAAATATCATTCGTCCCTCGCTTTCAAACGCGTAACGTATAGTTTTGCAGTTGTGATGTTTGGTTATCGTAAATCGTGGAGTTGCAGAAATACGTATTCCACCATTCACGAGGAATATTTATAGAATTGTTAGTTTTTCTTCTGAAATTTGAAAAGTTACATAATGAAGGTGTGGGACACTCGACCCAAGTGGAAATCATGGCATAGTATAAAATAAATAATATAAATTTTCAGTTGTATTTTGAAATTGTTGGATTTACCCCATTTTGTCTGGTTGCTTTAGAGTTTCGCTTATTCCCTGTACAAGGCATGCACTTGCAGCTATCTGGAAGTCCAACAGGTTTCTGTCAAGTTATTTTGTTTATTTTACATGTCAATTTTAAGTTACTGCTACAATGTCTTTCTTCGAAACACTGCAAATTGTAGCTTTTCTCTCTCTCTCTCTCTCTTTTTTTTTTTTTTTACTCACAAAATTATTTCTATCCAATATTACAAAGTAGACAGCGACACACAGTGAAAGATACATTTTAACAACGCAGTCAGTTATTCATATATATATTCTCATACTTTTTAATACGTTTTTCGTATGAAATGACATGAAACAACAACAATTGTAAACAATACAATATCCAAAGTTATTATATATATATATACCGGTATAAAGGTTTACAGCATAAATTTAAAAAAATAAAGCTTTACAGCAGGTCATGAAGCGGTCTCCAAGTATCTTGAAATTGTTTCTCAGTGGAATCTTTCATACTAATTTTTTCTTCTATGTTGATGTTGTTCTTCAGTTTTTTCAAGAAATGCAAAAAAAATATACAGTTGCTATTTCGCTTGCAATTATAAACATAATATTTCGCTAGTATGAGGGTGTAATTAAGCACTATATTTTGATTTATCGGTAGCCGTCCTAACAATATATCTTGTTTCGTGAGGGTTGTTTCATCGGTAATATTGAGATTATTCCACCAGACGTTTAGGGTTTTCCAAAATTGTTCGACCGATGGACAAGAATACAGATAGTGTTCTAGATTGTCTGGTTCCTTGAGATCACAATGTGCACGTATGTTAGTTGATGTAATCTTTCTAAATTGAAAATGTCCTACTCCATTTTTGTATACAAGGGAGTTTCAACTTATTAGTTTTCACACCAACTAATAGCCAGTATATAAGTTTAGAAGAGATTTTGCCGAACGACATACAATGTTTTTCATGTTTAAAAGTGATTGAGAATAAACCATTGTCATCAACTGCCATGTTTTGTTGTTTTCTCAGAATATTTTTCCATTCGCTCGGAATAGCAAGTATGATTTTATGATGATCTAGAAAATTGCATTTCGTTTTATATTTTCCATTGAAATCATTCAAAGAATAAATAGATCCAGTATCATCAAAAAGATGGCCAACATGTTTTATACCTTTTATACCTTTTTATACCCATCTAGTCCAAAGTACCGGTTTATTTCCAATGGGGATATTGTTGTTAAACCCCAAGTTTTCATTTCGGATTTCTGGAGCGTTTGTTGGGACATATTCATTCAATTTCCAGTATTTTAATAAAATATCTTTATAGAATAAAGGTATTTTAGTTAGCATGTTCGGGTCTGGATTCTTACACCTGATAAGATAGTCAAAGGAGATAGTTCCTAGCATATCATCTAAAATTGACTTCCAAGCTGATTCCGGATTCAGGACGGCACGTTTCAGCCACGTAAATTTTAATGAGATAATCTTACTTTCCATATCTATCATTTTCAGCCCCCCTTTTTTAACTTCCCTAATTATGGTGCGTTTTGCTATTTTGGATGTTTTTCCATTCCACAAGAACTGGTAGAACAGTTCGTTTACCTCTTTTATAGCTCGTTCTGGTGTATGTATCGTTGTACAAGGGTACACTATCATAGATGACGCTAGGCTATTGATGATTGTAATTTTTCTCTTTAAAGATAGATTTCGTTGTTTCCATATATTTAGTAGTTTTTTTTATTTTTTTTTGTATTTTAGGTTCAAAGTTATACCTATATTTATCGATGACGTTCTTGCAAATCCACATACCTAAAGTTTTAGTAGGTCCGGTGTCCCAGTTTAGATCACGCTCATCCTTAAACCTCATATGTTTTCCGATCAGAAATGCCTTCGTCTTATCAATGTTTGTTTTTAGCCCGGAACATTTGTGAAACATGAGCAGTGAAGAGAAAACATGGCTTATGGATTCATAGTCGCTTACAAAAATTGTTGTGTCATCTGCTAGTTGACTTAATTTAATTTCTCTTTGTTTAACTCGTATGCCTTTAATATCAGTATTAGATCTGATGCTAATTGCCATTATTTCAACAACTAATAAAAAAAGGTATGCCGGAAGTGGGCAGCCTTGTCTAACGCCTCTCTCTAGTTTGAAATATTCGGAGAAATATCCATTGTTTGTTATAGTACTTCGAATGTTGGTGTATAATATGTCTATCCAATGTTTTATTGTTGTACTAATATTAAAAAGGTTTAAAGTTTCTTTAAGGAATTCCCAGTTAACGCTATCAAGAGCTTTCTCGAAATCGATCAAAAGTAGAATTCCTGATAAATTCCTTTTCTTGCAATAGTCTATTACATCTGCTATTGTTCTGATGTTTTTCCCGATATATCTCCCTTTTATATAAGCATTTTGATCACTATGGATTATTGTTTTTAGTACTTTGGATATCTTTAAAGCAACAAGCTTTATAGTCTGTTGTTAATAGACTTAAGGGACGCCAATGCTTGAGCAATGTACGGTCTTTATCCTTTTTGGGGATCAAAGTGATAATACCTGCTTTTTGGTTGATGCTGAGCTCATTTTTACAAGCGCATATCTTATAGAATCTGTCAATAGAAACTTATTTTTTTGCCAGAAAACTTTATAGAATTCGGCAGGTAAGCCATCGATACCTGGTGTTTTCCCGTTTTTTAATTGTTTCAGAGCTTCACCACATGTAGAGGCGTTGATATCTATTTCTGTGTTTTCCCTTTCTTCTTCAGTCAAACGTTCTACATTTTGAATTTTTACAAGACATTTTGTGTTTCTGAACCTCTCATTTGGGGTAATTTCATTCTTTTCACTATATACGTTTTCATAATAACATTTTTCTTCTTTCAATATTTTATGAGGACACGAGGTTACTTGACCTTCAATGTCTAATTGAGTTATGTGTTTATTACAGTAATTCTTTTTTTCAAGGTTTAAAAAGTAAGCAGAGTTTTTTTCGCCCCCCTCAGCCCACTTTATTCTAGACCTCATCATACATCCATTGGTTGGTTCTTTGTCTATACTTTGCAGTTCATTTTCGATCGATTTTATCTCTTCTATTATATCATTTTTCCTCACTTAGCATCAGTTGGTTTTGCAACACTTTTAATTTTTCATTCAGCTCTTTTTTTCGAAAGTGTATTGCTATCAAGTGTGTAAAAATGTGTATCTCGTACGTACGACTTATTACCTCGTATTTTTTACTTATTAACTCGTACATACGACTTATTAACTCGTACGTACGACTTATTAACTCGTACATACGACTTATTAACTCGTACGTATGACTTATTAACTCGTACGTACGACTTATTAACTCATATGTATGAGTTATTAAGTCGTACATACGAGTTAACAAGTCGTACATACGAGATATAGGTCATACCTACGAGATACAAATTTTTACACACTTGATAGCAATACGCTTCCGTACAATACGCTTCCGCAGAGAAACGTATTGTTATCAAGTGTGTAAAAAAATGTATCTCGTACGTATGACTGATACAATCACTGGGTTTTCGAGATATTGAATCAAATAGGCACTCCTTCCGTAAATTGCCGAAGATTTTGATCCTGATTTTAGTGTGGGTCATGTGGTTGGTGACGTCAGTTGAGGCAGAACTGGAAGTACATGTAGCCAGCAAGATAAACTGCATGCCGCATATTCACTCCCCTGGTGTATGTTTGACAATTCAAGTGGACGGGTGAGATGTCGGGGAATACCGCATTTCTTGTCTTGATATTTAGAATCAGTACTATTTATTCACAAAGAACGGAGATTTGTTGGAACTGCAAGAGGTCCAGTATTTGCTGGTTTTCGTGTGTTTCTTTTTGAATCTCATACATTTCGGAGTGGTTTTCCATATTTGAGCTGACCGCCCAAATTACGTATTTTAAATTACGTTTTTGGCGAGCCATCAAAGCACATTCCGCCTCAACTGGCGTCACGATTACGGAAACTGCCGAAGCTATTTTTCTAATCGGCATATGAAGGCGACTGGCTCGATATACTCGATTAAATGTCGATGTTATTAACTACCCATTGACGCGAACATCTTTTTTTTATCACCAAATGTCCAAAATGTCATTTTCTGAACAGGAAAAAAACAACATAATGGTACCTTGCTACTATGACTTTAATGCCTGACATTTAATATGCGATATATTGATAGGAAGTTTCATTCTACAAATGAATGAATACGTATAGGCATATAGTTACGCAATATGTAAATATTGGGAGAAAAATATTAAATGCATATCTTGTACATACTGTATGTAAACGTAAACGTTTGTCATCCTGTTATTTTTTCTCTATGGATGTTATATATTCCAACACATATATGGTTGAAATATAAAATCTCACGAGTATCAGTAGACCAAATAAAGCAGGAGTGGAAAAAAGTCGTTTCAATTCGAGTGTATTGCATCAATTACCAACCATTCAAACCTGTTTTCAGCTATAATCTATCAAAATGAAGGTTATACAACCCAATGTAACCAGAATATGGTGTGTTTGTTGAAACAAAACATATGCTATTCTCATATTCCAGATATTGCAGCTAGTCTTTATACTATGGTGCCTCTAATAGGACGTGAGATGTTTATTTTGGAACAAGCTTTATTTCGTCCAGACGAATGATTATATATTGGTCCTATGACTTAGTTTTTCGCATGGATGAATTAATATGTCGTCACGACGAATTAGCATTTGGTCTGGACGAAATGTCACGTCTAGTCTCCTCGATTCATCGTATGAGCGCATGAACGAAGCGAGCGAGTCCCAATTATGAGGGAGGGGGTCTGTCTAGGGCTCTTGAGTGGGCCCCAAAAGCAAGGTATTTTCTGGGTTCAACTGCGGCTATCTCGTACCATTCCTGGCATAGGGTTTTAATGTCCCGAGAGCGTTGATTTTCATGCAACACTTTTTACAGAGCGTTTCAATATGGTGAACAAACGTTGATTCAGAGTCAATATTTACACCAAGAAGTTCAACAATTGAGTATGAACTGAAATTTATCCAGGTTTGGTTTCTTGTGATTTGCCATAAACCACTCAATCAGCAACGTACAGTCTGCTTGTTGTTCCGGGACATGTCATTTGGTTTACCAGAGCAACTGATGGTTGTGTCGTCTGTATAATGATACACATTACACACAGGCCGTAATCAGTCAGCGGGTACTGTGGGGAGGACCGGCTGATTCCCGCCGTTCTGTGTAATTCAACGCTGGTTCTGTGTGAATACAGGCAAGATGGCCGACATGTAAGATAGTCTCCGCCAGAAATGAAGCTGTATTGTGGACATTGATAAGTAGTGAACCTAACAGTTAGGCCTATTGGTAGCATAAACAAGTACAGCTTAGAAATAAGTTGACTAGAAGTGAGAAAAATGTAACATATTATCACAATAGTGTTCACAGTTCGGCTGGTGTGTGTTTTTGGCAAAATGTTGTGGAATAGTTCACAAAACAAATGAATTTGATTGAACAAATGTTGTTCATGATGTAATCAGCGCAATTAGCTGATAGAACAAACGATATGTAATGAAAATCGAATCTTTTAGGTGTTGGCATAATAAATGTGCACAGGTGATAGTTAATCTGCATATTAGACATGCTACGCCGATTCTGTGAGAGTTTACGAATATAAGGAGCTGGCATCTTTTTCATGGTATGAAAGCTTGACTATGTTGACTATACTATATAATATAGCTGCACAGCCCAACCTTGAAAGAGGAAAAAAGTGTACCCAAATGGATTAGGGTGGAAAAAATCCCAAAACCGCGAGAACATAGGCCACTTAAATGGATATGACTTCTATAATAAATAATTAGACTTTATTGGTAATTTTCGGAAACACAATTGTATCCCGGCATTATCACTCTACATCTGTATAAAACCCTCAGTGTAGACTGCAACGGGAAGCTGCACAGGAAGGGGCCATCCATTTCATGACAAACTGTTCCGTCTATTATGTTTCTGAAAATCGGCTACTAGCTACCATCCAGTCTCTGGGCCATCGAACACTAGAGTGGTGTATCTATATGTATTAGAATATATATCAGAATTTATACTTAGATTACTCATAATCTAAGTGTACATGTTGGTCATAAACGCTTCGATCATTTGACTTGAGTTCAAAGTTTGTATAGAACTAGCGTTGCCTTTACAAAGAACCGGCGTTGACATGAACAACCTTTGATTTCTTTAATTTTCATAACGATTTGTTCACGCTCACATTTGCTCACGTTTGCTCATCATTTCCGACGTTTATTAATATATATTCGGCCTGCAAGCGAATCATGAAACCACAAATTGGCCCCAAAATGTGGTCAATATTTCGAGATAGTTGTCAAAACATATTGAACAGCTTCTTCTAAATAACGATGAAACACGTATATTTATTACCCGTAAGTTTGTATGAATCATTATTGTTACATATTCCAACTAATAGAACACTCCATTAGCCAGCATATAACTTTAAACCTTGATTTGTAACAGTTATTATCTTGCGTATGACACAGTATGACAACTTTTACACACAGAACCATCTAGTTGTCTCACAGAACGGGCGTTTACCCACAGTACCGGCTGACTGATTACGCCCTGTGTTACAGTTGTTTTGCAACATTAATAGAAGATCTTTCATTAAAACATTAAACAAGAAGACACCAAATAGTGATCCTTGATCCGTGCCATTTGTCAGTGGCACCCAATTACTCCTATGATTTCCTATCTCACCCTAGGTTTAAGAGCAGAAAAATATCGTGCAAAAATTCTTTTTCGAATATCAACATGGGAAACCCATAGGACAAATGGTTTCTGGCGTTTTCTGAGGCCAACAGGCACTATACTTGGCATCTGTGAAGAATACGGTTCACTGGGCCGTATCAGGCCGAATGTCTGTTATGTTGTGTTACAGACCAACAAGCCGGCAGTTCAATTCAAACTGTTTATTGTGGTGATAATGTCTAATGATCAATCACACACACCACAATCGGGGCCGCTCACACCTACGTCGGTGATTTCCCAGTCGAATATCCTAATAGTATAGTCCTCTGTATATATATGACAGTTTATATATCCACGTTATATCAGCTTTTACATTCACTTATATGATCACGGCCGTTCTTCTTGGTACAATATATAATACGACCGTCTTCATTGATCACTTCTACTCAACTGCGCAAATAACTGGGGCCGAGGGATCATGTGTCTGTGTAATTTCCCGCCGAGTGTAAGCGGTGTTGTGATAGGTCAAATGTATGCTGCAATGCGCTGATGTCACCGGGAAAGTGGGTTTCCCCGGCTCGTGTCAATACTTGTAATGCCTGTATCTGTGCACGTGATGTGTGGAGTATGTGTGTCAAGTTCTATGTTTAGAAATCAGTGCATGTGAAGGTCAAGGTCGAGTAAATGGGGCCGAGTGTACTGAACTAGCGGGGCCGCAGGTGCGTGGTTTGACCTGTGTGTGTAACCATGACTACATGGAGTTTATGCTTGTGATCGTATAGTATGTACCTGTCCTGTATGTAAGTCATGTAGAATGAATGTTTGTTGTGGAAATGTGTAGTGCGCGGGAGAGACGGGAGTAACAGTCGCTAAAATTACTACATAACACCCCTTCATTAATTCTACGCCCTCGGAATTACCGTCCCCGGACCCTACCGTCGCCAAAAACTAAACAATAAAGAGCTAAGAAGTCCTAAAGGTCAAACCCAAAAACACTCACACACACACGCCGCGCGAAATGAGAAAACACTTCATACAATAAAAATTTCCTAACCGTCAAAATAAACGTCAGCAGTCAGTCCGTCAACAGTCTCTACGATGATACATATACAAATACATGCACAACAATGAATGGAATGAATTATATGAAATGGAATGTATAAAGACAAAACTCCTCGACATTCTCTAGTAGAATGGAAAAAATCACTCTTTAAAGTTCATTGCTGGAATAAAAATGATGATTAAACTTAACTAAATTACATGTATAAAAACGAAATGCCGTGACTAGGATAAAATATATGTACAACTATTTACACAAATAAACCTGTGACCAGGATGATTGGTCACCACTGGGCCGCATCAAAGGGGCCGAACAGTTCAGGGTCGACATTATTTCTCTTCCCGTTCACGCCTGCTGGCGGGAGGAGGCGGGGCCGCTGGCGATGCTTGTCGCATGAGCTGAAGTTGCTCGTCCGGGGGGTAGTCTTGGCAAGATGGACACGATCGTGGCCAACAACTCCCCCGGGATGGTCGGTGTGGTCGGGGTCGACGGAGCTTGTGCCTCCGATGGAGTCGGGGTCGAATTCTCTCGAAGTCGAGTGATCTCTTGTCGTTGGTGGGCGACTTGATCCTCCAACTGAGTCACACGGACTCGAAGCCGTAAATTTTCTTCGGACAGGGCGTCCGGGAACGTGGGCTGGTGGCGCTCATGCAGAGCTCCCATCCCAAAGCCGACAGACAGGCCGTTGTATTCTGCCTGCCTGATGTGATGGTCCAGGGCCGACAGGTACTCCCGACGAATTAGCGCGGGCGAGTGACAGGGTCGGAAGGTGCTCCTCCGGTTCTGACGGCAGGAGCAAGGGGTCGGCGTTATGGGCGGCCTGTTCGAGACGAGCCGTCCAAAAGTCCTCATGAAACCCGAGGTAGTTCGGGAGCCGCTGGGCGTCCTCATCTCGCAGGAAGTCCCTGAGGTCGGGGTTCTGGCCGGGTAGCGCCTGCAGGCCGGGAAGCGAACGGGTCGCCAGACGTCTGCCGTGTTGCCGCAGGAATTGAAAATCGGCCGCAAACTCGCCAGACCCATGAAACGGGAGACGCTCGTCGAGGTCCCTGTGGAGCGACTCAAGCTGTTCCAGGTCGTCTACTTGAAGTCGGGGTCGATCTCTATCAGTGCCGCGTGTCGGGACGGAGCGCAGAGGCTCCACTTCCTCCGTGAGGTACGGCGGGAGCGGGATGGGTTCCACCATCCGTCGCGAAGGCTCTGGTGAGGATTCCGGGGTCGAGAACTGTGTCGGGGACGTACGTACAGGAGATCCGGGTGTGATCTCCCTGAGTGGAGGCGGCCGATCCTCAGCTGGACTCTTTGGTTCAGGTGTCTCCTTGCCGGGTGACGTAGATACCGGTGTGGTATTCAGGGGTCGACTTGGGAGTGGCGGATACTCCTCGGGTGGAGGGACTAATCCCTCACGGACTCGGTAGTCCGTGACGTTAGAGGCCGTGGGTCGCTCCACAACCATCCGCCTGGGTATGACGGGGTCTAGACGGGGTCGAAGATGTCACTGTGGTGACCGGTCGGGTTGTCGCTGGCGATGCCACTGACGCGAACGAAGCCGTCGTGACGACTGCCGAGGCCGAAACACCGGTGGTCGTTGTCGGGACCTCCTCCGCCGTGCTCACCGATGTCGTCTGGTAATTGATGGGCCGGACGAAGAAAATCGTGCTGGGTCGTCGTACTCGAACCCGCGTGTTCATGGTCTCAATGTCACTGACCATGCGGGTAAGCCGAATCTCGTCTGCCGGGGTCGAAGCACGATTGTACTCCAGTCGACGGAGTACCTGTTGCACTTCCGGGGCCGAGTTGGGCGGATATTGCTCAAAGAGCTCTGGCGTCATGTGCCAGATGCCGAACGTCAGGACGGTGTTAACATCCCTCCTGAAGATCGGGATGTTGGCCGGAACTCTTGGGGGTCGATAATTCGGGTTCGGCTGCATGTCGACTCTGCAGCGTAGCGCGAACCTGACGAGCACGGGGCCGGATGCCGATAGTCGTCCTTCCTGATAGAATGGGAATGACGTCACGTGTTGCGGGGTCGCTTGAGACAGATGCCGGAACATCTCCTCCTGGGCCAATGTCCGGAAGTCGTCGCGGGCCGGGCACACGAAATAGCGTAGGAACGGGAAGTGGTACGCCAAAACGTGTGCGTCGAGGTTCTGGGCCGTCCGGAAAGGTCCGCGTCGTGGTACAGAGGACCACTGTCGCTCTCCTGCTCCTTCCTCTTCGCCGATGCAGAAGGGGCACTCGTAGCGGCCGTCTCCACGCTGTAGCGGAGCCAAAGTGAGGAGGTTTCCCTCCGACAGGGTCGACTGCTCATCGAAATTGTGGATATGGCCGTATCCAGCGCTTCGATTTCGCTTGCTGAGTGGAACCTTGTTCCAGTCTATGGGCCGAGTTCCGTAAGGCGTCATGGGAGGTGGCACCAATTCCATCAGTTCCGCCACTTGCCGACGGAAAGTCGAGGTCGGGGCCGAAATAGCAGATCCGCCACTAGAGCGCGACGAACTGCTAGATGTCGAACGGGCTCCCGCTCCATGTTTCTTCTTGAAAGAAGTATAAGTTCTCTTGTTTGGAGAACGGGAGGCTGCAGGTCGTGCCACCGCTGAGCTGGAAGCGGGTGAAGTCGGGGCCGGAGCGATCGGGGCGATCACCTGATTTGTTGGGTCGGGTTGGCGGCTCGCCGTGGCGACTCGCTGAGCCTCTTGGGCCGCTTGTCGTGCTTCGATCGCACGCTGGACGATACTTCCGCCCTCCTCGAGTCGGCGGAAGCGTTCGGGGTCGATGTTGAAAATGTCGTCCGGAGTCGGGCTCGGTGTATGGCGCTCTCCCCGTTGCGCCAGCTTGTCCCGGGCCGTTTTGGGTCGCGCTCCTTTCTCCGATCCACTCGCCGTGTCGCTGAGCGTGACTGGATCGTGCTGCTCAGGCTGCGAGTCGGGGCCGGACGAAGCTTCGTTGTCGGGGACGATTATGGGATGGTCCGATTCATCCCCGGTGTCGACTACTTGGACGGTGATATTATCGCCGTCCAACTTGACTGTGCGGGGCCGATTTTCGCCTGGGTCGCCATTTTCCCCGTCGTCTCCGGGTTTGTCAGCCATGCTGACGGGCCGAAATCAAGTCGAAGTACTTCCCAAGTACTGACTAGGCTGGTTGTAACAGAGTCCGGATTTCTTCAAAACCAGCCTAGTTCAAATGCCGATAATCAAAGCCGAATAAATCAAAGTCTTGCGACCAGGATTTAACCAATGTGAAAGTTTATAAGCCGTCAATTGTATTTGATTAGCACAGTTTCTGTATCAATAGTCTGTATTTCAATAGTCCTTCTCCTCCAAAGTCTCAGGCACAAGTGACCTGATTGCCGCTAATCTTCACTGCCGTACACAAAGATGCTGACAGCATCTCGATTCTTAGAACTGGGCCGGGGGGCGCTCTCTATCTGTATAGAAAACGTCTTTACGCTATGTATCATTGTTCCAAGCGTACACACAGCAAGGCGGGGCCGTCGTCAAGGAAACGCGGAGCGATCCTTCTCTGACCTCTTGGGTCAGTCCATTACGACAGTAGGGGTGTCCTCACACTGTCCAGATTTCCGTATGTCCATCTGCCGTCCCCTGGATAACTTGTTCCGAATCATTGTCTATTTGTACTAGTCCACTGTTCGAATTACTGGGCTCTTTTTGCCCGACGACTCACTATTGTCTTTATCAGGGGAGATTTCATGCGGGTGCTGTAAACAGCTAAAATGTTTATTAGCGCTCGTGCGTGCCTTGTGAACTAATCAGTCTATCATTCCTTCTCCCACAAATTAGCGCACAATAAACTACGGGGTCGAATTGCTGTTTCACAGACGACACACAGTTATTAAAGGCTGAGATATGAATATCAATCACTCACAGGGGCGGACATCGTTCCATTCATTTTCAGCCAGTTCACAGGACGACGGGGCCGCAAATATTGTAGGGGTCGAGATTACAATGAACTGGGTCGGTCACACCGCGGCGCTTTGAATATTTCGGGGTGATGAATTTGGTGACAGGCCGCATCTTGGTATGATAGCTATATAGTGACTGGTTCCCGTACCACTGGGCCGTTCCTCCTAATATTACATGGAGTGAGTAGAGGCTCTGTCGACACATACTCCAGAACGAATCACACTATCACCTCTTCGACAACTAAGTGGCCTTACTCACGGTGTGACTGGTTTTTATCCTCTTCGGCTGGCACATGGATTGAAGCTTTACATGATAATCTTAGTCATTGCGTAACATACGCCTTGATCAATGGTACATGTTATACGGGGTCGAAACATATATCATAATGCAACCAATTTTTCACCAGCATCATAATTATAATATCATATCTAGTGTATATATATCGAGTTCGCCTCACTGACATCTTGTACATATTAAATGCATATATTGTTATTGTAATATAATATATTATTATTGGGAAAGACATGATATCATAGTCCATTAGACATGCATAATTCATCATCAATGATATCAATCAGATAACAGGGCCGGGGTTATCTGTATCGGGCCGGTTTGCGTGCATTGCGTCTGGGTCGATTTGGTCGTGCAGGCGGGGGCGTAGCCTCGCTTGTCTCAGGGTCGGAAGATACCACAGGCTTTTGCCTGCGTGTCTTGCGTGCCGGTTTTGGAGTGTCGGAACTTGATCTGTGTGATCTTTTCCGTTGCCGATGTCGACTTGAGCCGGATGAAGTCGGAGATCGCGATTGACGATCCTGGGTCGTTGGCGAATCAGACTCTGCTGTTTGGTCTGAATCAGTATGTCGATCTTGGACTGTTACCTCCCAAGGGTAATAGAACTCCTTGAGAAGTCCCATGGGGTCGGGTGACTGTTCTGGGTCGGACTTGCTTGACGACGACGTGGGTCGGACAGGGTCGGAGTAGATGTGGGCCGCTTGGTTGTCACCTTCGTATGGCTTGAGCACATCCAGATGAACAACGCGAGTGTTCCGAGGGTTGGAAACCAGGGCGATTCGGTAATCAACCTCGGTTACACGGTCGATGATCCTCCAGGGACCAGTCCAGGGCCGAGCGAACTTATTGTTATGCGTGAGTGGCAGATAATAATACCGGACCAGTTCGCCTGGTTGAAACTGGGGTCGTGGTTTCGCGTGGGCGTCATACCCCATCTTTTGCCGAATTGCCGCTTTTGCGAGATGGTCTTGGGCGAAACCGTGGGCCGTCCTGATGGCTTGCCGCAAATACTCCACATACTCCGGACCACACGGAGGTAGAGGCTCAGGGTCGTAGGTCGGAAACATGAGGTCGACTGGCAAGTTACACTCGTGTCCATACACCATCAGATGCGGGGTGCATCCCGTGGACGAGTGTACTGAGGTTCGATAGGCCATTAACACATATGGCAGGTGCAAGTCCCAATCGTTTGCACGATCGCTGACGAACGCACTCAGCATGTTGAGCAATGTCCTGTTGAATCGCTCAACTTGGCCGTCGCTCTGGGGTCGGTATGGGGTCGTACGAATCTTCTTAGCGCCCAGTAGACGCACAACATGCCGGAACAGGGACGACTCAAACTCAGTACCTTGATCGCTATGGATTGCCTTGGGGACACCGTGGTAGACTATCCACCGATTCACCAGGGTGTCGGCAACATTTTTGGCCGTATGTCGCCGTAGCGGAAAAGCGTCAGTGTACTTCGTAAAGTAGTCCGACACGACTAGTACATACCGATGGCCTCTTCCCGTGACCTTGTGGGTGTCGAGGATGTCCATCGCTATTCTGTCGAACGGCGCTCCTGTCGGTAGCTGTGTCAGGGGCGATCTTTTTGGGGCCGGTTTACCCTTGCGGGTCACACATTGCGGGCAGACGGCACACCAGCGGGCGACGTCCAGCGCCAAGCCGGGCCAGTAGAATCGGCGCCTGACTCTCTCGATGGTACGCTGTATGCCGAAATGTCCGACAATCTTGAGGTCGTGTAGTTGGTGCAGAACTTGTGTCCTGAGTGCTACGGGGAGCACGGTTTGCACCACAGGCCGTCCAGCAGGGTCGGGTTTTATATGTCGAACCAGCACTCCGTCTTGTAGCGCCAGGAGGTTCCAGCGGGAAACAAGTGTCTTTACCTCCTCTCCTTGGCGGGCGACTTCTCTAGAGTCGGGCTTGGTGCCGGCTAACATCCATTGCCGCACTTTTCCGACGCTGGGGTCGGCTTGCTGTGCCGCAACAATGTCCTGGGTCGAATAGTCCGAAAGCCACTTTTGTCCATCAAGTGTGGCGTCCAAAGCACGGACTTGAACAACTTGGCGCGCCGAAACTAGCTGGGGCAAGACCGGTGATGTTATTGAATCACTGTCCAGGAGGTCTGCCCTTGTCTGGGTCGGAACAACAGTTATCCGACGAACTGGAAGTTCTCCGGAACTTGTTTCTGGGTCAGTCGGAGGTGTGACGAGTCGTCCGGGACAGACTTGGTGTTTACAACTGTGGCACCGTGACAGGCCGTCGGCGTTACCGTGTAGTTTTCCGGGTCGATGCTCTATCCGAAAGTCATACTGCTGTAGCTTGGCGAGCCACCTAGCGAGCATGCCGTCGGCGTCGCTGTAGTTTTTCAGCCACCTCAGCGAGCTATGGTCGGTCCGGAGGAGGAATTTCCTACCCCAGAGGTAGTGCCGATAGTGTTGCACCATCTCAACTACTGCCAGTAGTTCCCGATAGGTGGTGCAATAATTCCGCTGGGTCCGGGACAGGGTTTTACTGGCGAACCCGATGGGGATCTCCTTCCCGTTAACCCTTTGTGAGAGGGCGCCTCCCACAGCAAAGCCGCTTGCATCCGTGTCGAGGATGAAGTAGTCGTCCGGATTCTGGGTCGGGTGAGCGAGCTTGGGCGCCTTGATGAGGGCGTCGCGGAGTCGCTGGAAAGCTCGTCGCTGGGCCGGTCCCCAAGTGAAGTGGCATTCACCTCGGGTAAGCGCTACGAGGGGTTCAGCGATCTCAGCGTAGTCCTTGATGAATCGCCTGTGGTAGTTGGCGAAACCAAGGAAAGCCCTGACGTCGGTGATCTCGCACGGGGTCGGCCATTCTCTGATGGCTTTAACTTTGTTGGGGTCGACTCGGATTCCTTGGCCGCTCACTATGAACCCTAAGTACAAGATTTCCCGTTGGAACAACTCACACTTCTTGGGCTGTAGTTTCAGGCCTGCCGATCTGATTCGATCCAGGACCGCTTCCAGGTTTGTGAGTGCCTGGTCGAATGTTCTGCCGTAAGCTATCACGTCGTCGAGATAGCACATACACCGGGTCCACAAGTAACCACAGAGTATGGTTTCCATAAGCCGTTCGAAGGTTGCCGGGGCGTTGCTAAGGCCGAATGGCATGACCTTAAACTGATAAAGTCCCTTCCTTGTGGCGAAGGCAGTCTTCGGTCTGTCGCTGGGGTCGACTTCAACCTGCCAGTAGCCGGAGGCCAGGTCTAGGGCCGAGAAGTAGTTGGCGCCTGCCAGGGCGTCATGAGTGTCCTGAATGTTGGGCAAGGGATACGAGTCCTTGCGGGTGACGTCATTCAGGAGCCGATAGTCGACACAGAAGGGTACTTGTCCGTTCTTCTTCCGCACGAGCACTACCTGTGCGCTCCAGGGCGAATCTGACGGCTCAATACATCCCAAGCGGAGCATCTTGTCGATCTCCTCGTCGATGATGCTTTGCTGCGCCTGAGGGACGCGTCGCTGTCGTTGTCGAATCGGGGCCGAGTTGCCGATGTCGATCCTATGCTGGACGACTTGGGTCCGTCCCAGTTGGCCGTCTGGGTGCATGAAGGTGTCCTGGTATTGGTGAACCAGGTTGGCGCAACGCCGATGCTGTTCCGGCGCTAGTCCGGCGCGATCCACCATTTCTTGTAGATGTGGCGGTAGGTCACGGTAGTGACTGGCGTCTACCGTGGCCGGGTCGGGCTCCTCTCCGGGTCGTGGCAGAGCTCCGACGACACTTTCGACAGGGCTTGCTATGGCGACAGGGTCGGAACGGGTGAGCGTAATGCCGGTATCTGCTGGATTGACTACCGACACCTTTATGCACTGCCGATTCAGGGTCGTAAGTGTTCTCCCCATGATGAGGTCGGTTTCCTCGGGAAAGGTCGTAAGTGGCTGGACTATCCTCGGGTGTTGTCGAACTCGGACTCGGGAAGTCGGGACCAGCTCCACTATTGCTTCGCTGCGTGCGGGGACGGTGACAGCTCGTCGCACGGCCATTCTGACAACATTGGCCTCAATGTCTTTATGTGCGAACAGGATCTCTTTGTGTACCTGTATCGTCCCTTCACCGTAATTCACTACAGCGTGAGCTTGCCGGAAAAAGTTCATGCCGAGAATCATGTCGTCATGTATGTCAGCCACACAAAAGGTTACGACCATATGGTTGGTTCCGACCTGTATTGAAAGGTCGATTAGTCCATCGATCGGGCTTGACTGTCCAGTGACGTCACGAATAATAGCCGAAGTAGATCGCAAATGTCGCTGGTCGGCGGGGACGTGACGTAGCTGATCGCGTCGGAGCAGGGAGATCTGCGCTCCGGAGTCGAGTACAGCCTTTATCGTCTTATTTCCGACGTGTGCCGGCAACTTCCAGCATTTGTGATTGGTGGCGCTGGAGTTATTGATACAGCCGGAATTTCGGGGTCGTCTGGCGGTGGCCTGAAGAGTGTGTGAAGAGGCGGCAGTTTGGATTCCGGTCCACTCGGAAAGGCGTAGAATCCTCCGTCGTCGGAGATCCATTCAATCTCGGACATGCTGTCCGTTCCGGTGCCGTTGGCGGTCGGGGGTGACACCCCTTCAGGACGATGGTTTCCACGTGGTGGCCGTTGTGGTCGCGGTGCGGACACCCCTTCATGAAAAGAGGCCGGTTTCGGGGTCGGAGCTTGACATTTTGTACACACCCCTTCAAGGAGCTGAGGTGTGGGCTGGGCCGGCTGCGGGGTCGTTATTGGTGTCGTTACCGGTACAGTAGTCGTGACAACCGCAGATGTGGAGTGGGGAACGTTGTCCTGTTGTCTGGAAGGCCCTTGCTCCTCAGCACCTTCCCCTACTGGTTTGACGACGGGGTCGGAGGTGTTGGTGGGGCCGGTTTAGTTTGGTTACCGGTTTGGTTAGGTACTGACAACACTTGAGCTGTCCTTCTGTCAGTACCGGGACCATTAGGCCGAAATGCTAGCGGTTTCATGCCATTGCGTACTAGCACATCCTTAAGCCGAAAGCACCGCATCCAGCGATGGCCGGGCTTCTTGCAAAAGAAGCAAACCATGGGTCGTCCGGGTTGCGGGGGTCGATCACCTTTCATCGGGGCCGTTGTTCTCAGGACAGAAAAGATAGCCGTTTCCTCACATAGTCCATTCTCGTCACTAAGGACGCACTGGAAAGCTTCAGCCACCCACTCGCGTGAGCTGGCCGGCACTGAATGTTCGTCGCAACCTTGTAGGCCGGTAGTGTCACTGTCCGCGGGGTCGTAGTAGGCCGCAATTTGCTCTGGGGTTAGTGTTTCCCCCTGAGTGACTTGTCCCATGGCACAAGACAGTTCTTCATTAACAGGGTCGTCTTCCGCGTATCCGCTTGCGGAAATGTCGGCACGTCGTGTGCCTCGATGTCGATCTCTGGCTGTCCTCTGCTGACGACTCTCTACCTTGAGAACGGCCGTCAGTGCCTCACTGTAGCTGTTAAAAGTGAGAGCGCACAGTTTATCGGCAATGGGGTCGGATTGGCTGTTAACGAATTGTGCGATTACAGTTCGTTGCCGCGACGTTGGCGTAACGTCATCGAACACTTGCTCCGCCAGGGCTTGGAGTCGCTCCATGTAGTGTTCCGCGTCCTCTTTTCGTTCCCGTTTGAGGAACGGAAAATCGTCCCGTTTGGACTGTCGACGGGGCTCGGGTTCCCAGCCCTCTAGAAGTTGGCGACGGAACTCTTCCCAGGGAGTCGCGACTGGGATATTTAGAGCTAGCGCTTCAGCGCGGCCGCGCAGCGTGCTCCGGAAGGTCGTCGTCTTGTTGAGGTCGGAGTAAGTGAAAGCCGCAGTAAACTGTTCGAAACTCCGAATGTATTGAGTGAGATTGCCCTCCTTGAAGGTCGCACGCCATTGAGCCATTTTAGCCGTAGCCAACGTTTGGGGCTCAGACGTGAGTCTCTGTGGCGTGGGCGTGTCAACACTCACCGCAACTGGTGTAGTCGCTGCAGTGGCCGTCGGAGTCGGAACAGCCGAAGTCGCCGGAGCCGTCGTATCTGGGCCGATCGGGGTCGCGTTAGCGGGGGCGGTCGGTGCTGTCGTCGCGGAGACGGCGAGCGATGCGGCGGGTGGTGCCGTCGTGTGACTGGGGTCGTGTGGTGCTTGTGCAGCGGGGGCCGGTTGACTGTATGGAGGCGTCACCCATGGTATCCCGAGTGAGGGTGGGAATACAGCCGGTGGTGGATATCGGTATACCGATCCATCTGGGCATACACCATGGTACACTAATCCGGGTTGTGTACCATGATAGCCGGTGTCAGCTATCACGCTGGGAACGCCACCATATCCGGGCGGTGGGTTCGCGTAGCCGACATGCGGTGAATAGTATCCGACAGCTACTCCATTTGGAACACCGCTTGTTGCGCCAGGGTATCCGACTGGCGGTACACCATATCCGTTGGTGTTTCCGACTGATTGCGAGATCGGAGGTCCGATCATTGGCACAACACTTTCTGCCGGAGCAGACACAACTTGATCTTGTGACGGATCGAAGCGCGGTTGTTCTCCGGTAGTCGGCGATGGTCGGTGCGTGGTCGGCGCGGGAGCACGTGTGTCGGAAGTCGGCGTATCGGGGTCGCAGGGTCGGCGACTTGATGTCGAGGGTGCTTGTCGGGGTCGCGCTTGTCGCATGGTGGCGCGAGATTCCGCCATCGTGTCGCTGGGTCGTTGTTGTCGTAGAGGCGTCGCGGTCCGGGTAGCGGTCGTCGCCAGGATGTCTTCGGATGTCGCTCCCGTCTGGCTGGGTCGTGTGTACTCTACCACTGTAGGCTCGGTCGGTCTGCGTGAGTACATTTCTGGCGCGGGGTCGTGTTGTCTCGGCGTCATGGACGGCGCCAGGGGTCGATTGGCCGAATAAGCGTTCGGCGGGGTCGGTTCCGGAACATTGTCAGACTGACAAACCCACTGTCGTATCCGAGAGTTACTTGGTGGGTGCGTAACCATTGACGTGTCTATGGTTACCGGCCGAACGTTCACTGCTAATTGTTCTGGGTCGATATCACGATCTACGCCCGCTCTTTGACGTGAGCGCGTATAGTTTCTGTCGGCAAAGTCACTTTTCTGGGTCGCTCTAGCCGGCGTGGCCGAGTACGCTCTAGCGTGTGCACGCAGAATGTCACTTACTCTATGTGACGGCGCGAGCGGGTCTTCGTCTAGGAACTCCTGCACCAGGTCGGTAGGCGGCGAAAACGATCTCAGGGTCGAATGGTCGCCGATGGAGTCGAAAAGGCTGGACGGTTGTTGCTCCTGCGACAGTGGAACTGTATCGCTCATGGCAACTGAGCGAGGGCCGGAAGGTCGGAAAGCCGGATTCGGATTGATCGTCACTTCGTCATCCGTGGGGTCGAGTGGCTCACCGCGGGAGGCTCCCGGGGCCAATGCCATCAATGCCGGTCAGGTCTGGGTCGAAGATCCGAGACTAGCTCAGATCCTGGTCTACGGCGCCAATGTGAAGAATACGGTTCACTGGCCCGTATCAGGCCGAATGTCTGTTATGTTGTGTTACAGACCAACAAGCCGGCAGTTCAATTCAAACTGTTTATTGTGGTGATAATGTCTAATGATCAATCACACACACCACAATCGGGGCCGCTCACACCTACGTCGGTGATTTCCCAGTCGAATATCCTAATAGTATAGTCCTCTGTATATATATGACAGTTTATATATCCACGTTATATCAGCTTTTACATTCACTTATATGATCACGGCCGTTCTTCTTGGTACAATATATAATACGACCGTCTTCATTGATCACTTCTACTCAACTGCGCAAATAACTGGGGCCGAGGGATCATGTGTCTGTGTAATTTCCCGCCGAGTGTAAGCGGTGTTGTGATAGGTCAAATGTATGCTGCAATGCGCTGATGTCACCGGGAAAGTGGGTTTCCCCGGCTCGTGTCAATACTTGTAATGCCTGTATCTGTGCACGTGATGTGTGGAGTATGTGTGTCAAGTTCTATGTTTAGAAATCAGTGCATGTGAAGGTCAAGGTCGAGTAAACGGGGCCGAGTGTACTGAACTAGCGGGGCCGCAGGTGCGTGGTTTGACCTGTGTGTGTAACCATGACTACATGGAGTTTATGCTTGTGATCGTATAGTATGTACCTGTCCTGTATGTAAGTCATGTAGAATGAATGTTTGTTGTGGAAATGTGTAGTGCGCGGGAGGGACGGGAGTAACAGTCGCTAAAATTACTACAGCATCTGAAGTTTATTCGAAGAAAGGGTGTTGGTACAATCGAAGCAAAACTCCAGACGAAATATTATTTCGCCCAGACAAGATATCAATTCGTCGGGACGATACAGTAATTCGTCAGAACGATAAAAATGCTTGCTCCAAAATGATTTTCTCATGTCCTTTTTTGGGTACTGTTTTATACTGACGCGACAAGGATATGTTTTAAGAAATTATATATTTGTCATTATGACCCGGTTGATAAGTACATCAAATATGTCACTCTTATGCAGCAGACCTGTTTGCGTGTTATTTTTGGAATTCATGACGGGTGCCACATATAGGGCAGGAAAAGTTCACCTTTTCCCGAACACTTGATTTCTCCTTTTTGTCATAAACATGTATCGGGTTCATGAAGTTGAATATAATTTTCTCGGTTTACCCGAGACTGGATTGGATAACCAAGTCGGTTTTGTTCCCTTCGACTCTTTTATATTGTGTATCGGTTCCATGTTTGTTGTTATAGTACAGTCATTTGTGCATCGATTACAACTTTGTGCCGAGCGTTCTTTCCTTATAACTTCTCACGCCCTGAACAACATGAGATCATATATTTTATATTGAATTCTTCAATACTTCTTATTCATTGTCATTCTTGCACCATTGAAGAGAACGTTTGCTCTTGCATTCTTCTTCAATTAACAATATCACTATGAGGGCTGTTTAAAAATCTAAAAAAAATATTTCCAAATTTTATCCCATCTAAATGGGTCCACAGCTGGCTATCGTCCTCAGTAACGATGAAATGTGTATTATAAAGTAATGTCGAGAATAATTAAGGATTTGTTTTCAGATTTGTCAGGTGAAAAAATTGCACAGAACATCAGTTCAGTGTTCATAAACTGTTGTGACGAATAGTGTTCTTCTGCCCACTATCAGGCCGAGCTGATGGTATAGTTCGATGTATGTTGTGCTAAACACAAGTGAATAGTCCGACGTTTCTCAAATAGTCCGATTTATTAGGGCGATTAGACGATGATACGATCACGACCCCACTCACTCGTAATCCCTACAAGTCCGATGTCTTCTGTATTCCGATAATATAGTTATTAGTCCATATATTCCTAATATACCACAAATCTTCTATATCTTCTTGCTTCTTATTAAACTTCGTATATCTGCCTCGTTGTAAACCTAACCTCAAAGTATGGGAAAGCGCTGGCCATGTGGTCGAGTGTCTGGGATTTTATCGCATTGAGTAACGGAAGTCGTGTATGATAGGTCGAATGTGATGTCATGTCTAGATAGGCGTGGTTTAATGTCTGGAAATGTTCTGATTGGTGAGTGTGTCGAATATGATGTCGGTGCTGCAATGTTTACATGTGGTGCAGTGGCTGTGACGGTGTGCGGGTGGATGACGTAATGTGAGTATTGATTCTATGACGTGTATGCGGAGTAAGAGAACGTGTAAGGGGGAGATGGAGGGGGCTCACAGGCATAAATATTCTACACTATTAAACTAAAGTTGTCGGTGTGTAATAAGTCATCCTTCTCATGTCTCCCTTCACCAGTACTTCCCTTTGCGATGATTACTCTTTTTTTCTTGGTTTCCGAGGATCATTTGGCGGTGTAAGCACACCTAATTTTCATCCTCGACTATATCTTCCCTAGATGCCATAATGTCAGGTTGAATATGGGATTCTACTGGATATTACATTTTTTTGTGTCTCAAAAAGTCATTTATGAGTTTCACTAACTCATTCAAGATGATATTTGTTTCTATTCATGCGGGCATCGTAGTTAGAACCCTGCACTTCACCCTTATATCACTTATATTTCGCAGCCGATCTGTAACAAGAAATATAAAACATTTCTTATAATACACATGATAATTATAGTAGTCATTCGCCAAACCCCCCCCCCCCCCCCAAAAAAAAAAAACAAAAAACAAAACAAAACAAATCAAAAAAATTCGTCATCGATGTAAATCGTTTCGCTTTATTGAAAGCAAAAATCACTACAAATTCTGGGTTACATATCAATGAAAATATGATTACACACTCTATATATAAATACATGCTCCTGCTTCTTTTGTATTGATAGATTTTTTTTAATATGTACACTAATAGTAAAATGACGTACTTAATCGCGCGGTATAATCGGGTGCTTCAGTATATCTATGATACTAATTTGGCAACAGAGGTTTGGTGGTAATTCAATAACAGTACAATAGTGCTTAATTGCGTGGTATAATCGGTCGCTTCAGTATATCTACAATAATCATTTCGGCTACATAGATTTTGTGGTAATACAATAATAATACAATAGCGCTTAATCGTGTGGTATGATTGGGAGCTTCAGTATATGTATAATAGTCAGTCCGGGTACATAGACAGTCATGTGACATGGACAAGTCCAGCTACTAAAATACTTAAGCATCAAAATATGTTACACACACAAAAAAGTAATATCCATACCAAATCATGCATAATATAATACAACACTCACCACTCATTATTAACAGAACATGATTAGCATCTCAGATATCCGGAGTATCTGTGACAGCCAGTCACAAATGTCTCAATCCTTTACAAGAAAGAAAACAAACAGTGACCAACAAAAAATTATCCTCAAAAGACCTAATATGTGTTAACGAAATACGCGCAATTGCTCCGGGTATCTAGAATCGTGATGCGAATTCCATGTCCTGCTTCTTCATGATACGTGTTGGTAGATTTATAGATAAGTAATTATACTATCAAATAGTACACATACTTCCATATATCGACGAATATATATCGATCATAAATACATTGACCATATATTATTGATAAAAGTACAACTAGTGTTGTATGTCAAACAAATACACATATTACCACACATGATTAATTCTGTCACAAATGTTACACAATAGACGACTGTCATCTTGAGAACACAGGATCCTCGGCAGCCAGTAAAATATATCATAGTCCCGTAAACGTAACTGACAATAGTTTAAAAACACCACTATCAAGTAACTACTTGAAAACAGGCATCGATCACGTCAATTCAATTCAATTCAAATAATATGTTTATTTACATGACATTTTTTAGGGAAGGAATATTGTGTGTGATTTTTGTTAGATCAAGTAAAACATAAAATTCATATTTCACAATTCCCAGCAATTCACAATCATGAAGTTGCAACGATAATAGCAGTTTCCCTGGGTCTAACGTAAATACAATCCGTGAGCCTCCAGGGGTTTGGTATCTGGCAGCCCCAGAAGAACAAAAAGCACCATAAGCAAACTGATAGAAGTACTTCTTGGATAGACACTATAACATTAAATACACATATTAAAAAACACACTATCACCGTAAGGTCGTTTTTGCACCTACTGTAACTTCCGGATATATTACAAGCAATTACAATGAAAGAAATCCTTCACATATAGTCCGTCAGCTAGGGGGGGGGGGGGGGGGGTCACCGTGCACCCCCCCCCATGATCCTCCATGAATGGTATCATTTTCTTCAGAAACATCACTAGATTCATATTAGCGATGTTAACACGAAAAACTGGGACTCACTACCCCTAACGGCCATATTTCAAGATGGCCGCCATGAAAAATCGATATTCTGTTATCGCGCTCAATAATTTCTTTTTTTATGTGATCTGTGTGTCAAATCTGGACAAATGGGGTCTGAATATTATAGTAAGCATACAAGGCAACACAATATACCATATAAAAGGTTTTTGGTTGGAAAAAATTAAATTAAAAACAAAATGTCTGCCTTACGAACATAATTTTTTCGTAAAATTTACCATATCTTTGGTTCTGTTCCACTTACAATGATAATTTTGGTGTCTACTTATGGGTTTTCATATGTGCCGGATCCAGTGGGGCAATAATAAATACCCTTGGAGCAAGTGTTTGACAGATAATTGCGAATATAACGAAATTTGCAAAGATACGAAATACGTGAAATTTCGCAATAATGCCTATATGATGATACAATGCCTAATAACCGGTGTTAATATCCATATTTTGCCATCATATCAACAAAGTGATCTGGTTAACACATTATTAGTATGCTTTCCATGTATTTTTCACCAATGTTCTTTCTCATATACCATATTGGTCCTAATAGAAGCACGCGTCCCAATAAAAGAACATCCTCTTTCATTGCAGAAAACAATGTCATGTTCTTCACTTTATAACTGTCTTTATATCTTATAACATGCTCTTTGTCGTTTCAAACATCACATCTAGGATATTTTATCAAATGAACATTGTAATTAACACGGTATAGTATTATACAATTGATTTCCCAACAAAATTCTCTTGAATTTTACCTTTTTTATGCTCACTGATGTTGAAAGTCATGCATTAGAGCGCTGCTCTTCTATTTCAACCAATATTGCATTAAATAACTGCCTTCGAATGTATGTTATATTCTTTTCAAAACTAAATTCTAGTGCAACTAATCTAATACAAGATACAAAATATGTGCACATTGATTTTGACAATTACATTACATCCGAGTTGTCTTTCAATCCGTTTTAATACACTTTTTATGCCCAATTGTATATAAACGAACAAAGTGTATCCATCAGTGTATTTTCCAGTTTGTATCTGCATATATAGTGCAGTTATGAGAAAATAATCAGCGATATAGTACCGTCCCCCTAAAGCAAAAATGGCGTAACTCGTTTTTGGTGGTTTTGAGATAATCAGTTTAAAAGGTTTCTTGCCTTTAAATTTCAAGTAAAAGCTTCCAAATTCAGAGACCTGCTGCATAAATTACCAAGTATTATACCACTCTAGTTCAATTACCATCAATGTTATTCTTACTTTTAATAAAATGACTAATTAACTAAGATTAGCATGACTTACGCCAAAAATGCTCTCATTGACAACTTACTGGACAAAATCACTAATGCAATTTTGGCGTATCTCACGAAGGTCCTAAAGCACAAATGGCGTAACTCAACAGCTAAATGCAATTTTGGCGTAAGTCAATACCCACTAGTGACGTTTTTGGCGTAAGTCACCACAAACACTAGAACAGTTTTGGCATAACTCAAGATCAAAATGGCGTAAGTCAAGCCTCGAGATATGCCAATATGTTATAGGCTTCTAGTTATTTTATGGTGCTGAATACAACCAGGAGTGATATACGAGCAGGTAGTGGACATGTCAAGCATTACTTTGGTATGTCTCATTGAGTTACGCCAAAAAACGAGTTACGCCATTTTTGCTTTAGGGGGACGTGGTGTGCTTGGAATTGTCAATCCATTTTGCACTTTCACGCTTTGTTTACATCTGCATGTGATGGTTACAGTTCCCGTATTTACAGGTGAACAACCTGTTCAAATGAACAAAATTGCCCAAAGGACTGGTTGTAGTCAAAACATTTCATGTACGTCTCATTCAGTTAATTTCACATGTTTAATATGAAACATTTTCTTCTCAAAAACTATAACCTGCTTTCGAAAGCAATTACTGTGAGGTATAAAATGAAAAACGAATATCCCAAACATATGTCTCACGATCATGAATTTTAACATGTGAAATTAACTGAATGAGACGTACATGAAATGTTTTGACTACAACCAGTCCTTTGGGCAATTTTGTTCATTTGAACAGGTTGTTCACCTGTAAATACGGGAACTGTAACCATCACATGCAGATGTAAACAAAGCATGAAAGTGCAAAATGGATTGACAATTCCAAGCACGCCACTATATATCGCTGATTACTTTCTCATAACTGCACTATATATACAAATACAAACTATAAAATACACTGATGGATACACTTTGTTCGTTTATATACAATTGGGCATAAAAAGTATATTAAAACGGATTGAAAGACAACTCGGATGTAATGTAATTGTCAAAATCAATCATACATTCGAAGGCAGTTATTTAATGCAATATTGGTTGAAATAGAAGAGCAGCACTCTAATGCAGGACTTTCAACATTAGTGAGCATAAAAATAGATAAAATTCAAGAGAATTTTGTTGGGAAATCAATTGTATAATACTATACCGTGTTAATTACAATGTTCATTTGATAAAATATCCTAGATGTAATGTTTGAAACGACAAAGAGCATGTTATAAGATATAAGGACAGTTATAAAGTGAAGAACATGACATTGTTTTCTGCAATGAAAGAGGATGTTCTTTTATTGGGATGCGTGCTTCTATTAGGACCAATATGGTATATGAGAAAGAACATTGGTGAAAAATACATGGAAAGCATACTAATAATGTGTTAACCAGATCACTTTGTTGATATGATGGCAGAATATGGATATTAACACCGGTTATTAGGCATTGTATCATCAATATAGGCATTATTGCGAAATTTCACGTATTTCGTAACTTTGCAAATTTCGTTATATTCGCAATTATCTGTCGAACACTTGCTCAAAGGGTATTTATTATTGCCCCACTGGATCCGGCACATATGAAAACCCATTAGTAGAGACCAAAATTATCATTGTAAGTGGAACAGAACCAAAGATATGGTAAATTTTACGAAAAAATCATGTTCGTAAGGCAGACATTTTGTTTTTAATTTAATTTTTTCCAACCAAAAACCTTTTATATGGTATACTGTGTTGCCTTGTATGCTTACTATAATATTCAGACCCCATTTGTCCAGATTTGACACACAGATCACATAAAAAAAGAAATTATTGAGCGCGATAACAGAATATCGATTTTTCATGGCGGCCATCTTGAAATATGGCCGTTAGGGGTAGTGAGTCCCAGTTTTTTTCATGTTAACATCGCTAATATGAATCTAGTGATGTTTCTGAAGAAAATGATACCATTCATGGAGGATCATGGGGGGGGGGGGGTGCACGGTGACCCCCCCCTAGCTGACGGACTAATATCCATTGATAGAAAAATCTACCATATATTCAGAACAATAAAATAAATGTAATACATATTACACTAAAAAGTAGGTTAAATACAATATGACGAACATTGTATTGAAAAAAAAATCGAGTTGACCGAACAAATCACACTCGAAATGCTGCATGGACATTTCGACAATTCAATCTGCTCACTTATCGACAATCAATGATTCACAGTCCAAAAATGGTCGTGGTATGTCGATTATGCTCAGTATCAAAAGCGGCCCATTGAGCTACACAAAGATTATTTCCAACTACACAAGAATAACAAACAATCAAACGAGTGCTTAAACATCATCTTTGTCTGTGTCCATTGCAATTAGATTCTGGGGTGTTTTCTCACTGGAAAGGACGACGTTAGTATCACTAGGCGTCACTTGTTTCTCTTTCGAATCTGACAGAGAGCCAGGGAGCGACAGTCGTGCCTCAGCATCAGTCGTAACATCAGCATCATCATCCGTTGATGCGCCAAACATCATGTCTTTCTCCATCAGCCACATTCGTTTCTTCCTTGAAGGCCTCGACATAATGTTGTCCCATTTGTCAACTCTAGATTTGCCGAACATCATGCCTTTCTTTTTTCGCAACATTGTTGTCTTCTTGGAATGCCTCCACATGTTGTCCCAGTCATCATCGCTAGATTCGCTAGATTCGCCAAATGTCATCAATTTCTCTGCCATATCAGGTGGATTGCGCGAGGTCGTGGCATCCGTTGTTGTTTCAGAGGAACCTTTTAACTCTTTGCGTCTGTAATGAAATGTATTGAAAATATATTTGTTTTCTTTGAGAACGGGCAAACACGCTCAACTGTTCAACTCAGTGGTATGTTTCATCAGTTTTCTTCCCAAACGAGAGGGATACTTCCGCGATTTTTTTGGCTCATGTTTCTATTACACTCACTGCTTTACACCGGAAGCAATCAATAAGCGTTCCACAAATTCCCACTTATACAAATACATTAAATCTTCTGGCTTCTGACGAATAATATCCAAGGCTGTTTGACCACTGCTGTCTTTGCTGTGCGCAGATGCACCTGCAACAAGAAACATTAGTAACTTGAATACAGTAAACGACATTCAAAGTTAACAGGGTAGTCGTATTAGAGCCAATGGTGCATGTATGTACTTTGGGCTGATGCGCATGGCAAAGTAAATTTTTCCTTGCTTACCTACATCATTTAAATATATATCTACTAATATATGAGAAATGGCTTGACAGATGAATAATGCTCAAAGTATTCACTGCATGAGTCTTTCCCCTCATATCCAGACTTCCAGACAAAAAAGACATAATACATATATTTATATAATACCATGCTCCAGCAGCCATTGAACCATCTTCGTGTCAGGTGACTTGTCGTTGATTATTTCTATCAGAGCTCTGTCTTTTTCCTTTTGTGTCATTGTGGCTCCTGAAGCTACAAGTACTCGAGCAAATTCCAAGCGACCCCCGACACAGACTATATAGAGAATTGATTTTCCGTCGAGCTGAGTTGATGGGTTCGCACCTGTTGTTTTCATGTGTAAGAATTGAATTGTTGAAAACATGCAATTCCTGTTGCGCCCCGTTCGTGCCACAAAAAGTGAAGTTATTTTTCATTTTTACTAATTCTTACGTATGATGAAGTAAGTCATACATATGAGATACATACAAATACGTGTGAGATCCATAGACAATATTACCTGGTTTTTCCAGATATGACCTGATATTTGCCCGAGATCTCGAGTATTAGCCCGAGGCCGAAGGCTGAGGGCAAATGCCGGGATCAAGGGCAAATATCGTGGCACATGCTGGAAAAACCGGGGGATGTTGTGTTCATTATATACCGTGAAAAGAATAACGTCAACGAAAACAGGACACGTGCATGTGTTGTAATGGCAACGTCATTCGATGCGCATGAGCGATTGTTGACAGCGGGCAGGATATCGGCCAGTATTTGCCCTCGTATTTGCCCGCTGAGCGTTGTTATCGTACAGGGCACAAACAGTGTTATGCGGACGAATAACATCGCGGGTATATAATAATAACTCATATCTAGGAAACAATATGTCATACGTATGAGATACTAACAGATATGTATGAGATATTAACACATGCGTATGAGATACTTACTCATACATATGAGATACCAACACATACGTGTGAGATAGTAACACATTCGTATGAGTTAATAACATATACATTTGAGTTATTAACACATACATATGAAATACTAACACATACCTATGAGTTACTAATACTTACGTATAAGATACTTATCTTGTACAAATGGAATACTAACTCATATGTATGAGATATTTCAGATAGATCTGTGAACGTAGATAGATGTGTTCACGATGCGACATTTTCATTGAGAGCATAAATGAAGCAAAAAGGTTAGATGGAAAACACGGAGACGATCTTATTACTTCTATTTCCACATCGGTCTCGGGTTTATGAAAATTTTAGTATCTCTCGCATATGTGTTAGTATCCCATATGTATGACTTATTATCTTATACTTATGGGTCAGTATCACATATGTATGACTTAGTACAGAATCTCGAACGAATGAGTTAGTATTTCCTTCGTATGAGATAAGCTTTTCATATCATTTAGTATCTCCTACGTATTTGATTAGTATTTCATACGTATGTCTTATTATCTTTCACATATGACAAAGTATCTCATAGGTATGATTTAGCAAAAACTTTTCTTTTTTTGTGGCACGAAGGGGGCGCCATAACTTCTAGACATAAAAGACACAATACAAGACACAATATATATATGTATATATATATATATTACCATGCTCCAGTAGCCATTGTAGCATAATCGGTTTAGGCAACTTTCCGGTCACTACTGTTAACAGAGCTTTGTCTTTTTCCTCTTGTGTCATTGTGGCTCCTGAAGTTATAAGCTCCTGGGCCATATCCAAGCAATCCTGGTCACAGGCTTTATACAGAACGGTGTGTCCGTCGAGCTTAGTTGATGGGTTCGCACCTGTCGTTTTGAAGTTTAGGAATTGAAGTGTGGAAGACACCTTGTTGCATATTGTAAATGTGATCATTGTTGTCATGTCGAAGAATAGAAATGATGCAATTTATATGGTATGTGATGTTGTTTTCAGTGTTGAGTAATTTACAATGTATATTTTCCCATCATTAATATCAATGAAATTAGTGTAGCAGCATCGATATGTATTGTTCATATGTGTTTTTTTTTGTTGGTTTTTCTTTGCACGAAAATTGTTTTTAAATGTGACTGTTATGTATGGTATGGTAGTTGTACACCTTCTGTATATTTGGCCAATAAACCATTGATTGATTGATTGATTGATTGATTGATTGATAATATTATACACTTATTTATTACCATGCTCAAGCAACCACTTGACGGTCTTCACAGCAGACGAATATTTGTTGACTGTTGCCATCAGAGCTGCGTTTTTCTCGTCCTGTGTCATTGTTGCCCCTGCATCTATAAGTTCCTGAGCCAAATTCGTGAAACCCTTGACACAGGCCTGATAGAGAAGTGTGTGTCCGTCAACCTGCGTTGATGGGTCGGCACCTGGAAATTGGAATGTGGCATGCGTCTGGTTTCGTACTGTCAATATGAACATTGTATGACAAAATTACGCCATTTGCAATTTGGTATTATCGCCCTTCGTTTTTTTTCCACCAACTTGGCCTTGATATTGAAATGTCAAGGCCGAGTTGTTGAGAAGCAATGGGCGAAAATATCGAATTTTCCAGTGGTGCAATTGGTTTGTAGAAGTAATGAATTTGTGGGATGTGTTGTTATTGTTATTATATATGGGATTCGTTGTCATAGTTTAAAATTATTTTTTTTCCATAAGTTTGATGTCAGTGAAAAATATGTAGCAGCATTGATATGCAAATATATTCAAATATTATTATAAACCTATTCATTACCATGGTCCAATAACCAATGAATCTTCTTTGCATCGAGCCAATTCTTGCTGAATATTTCTATCAGAGCTCTTTCTTTTTCCACCAGTGTCATTGTTGCTCCTGCAGCTACAAGTTCTTGAATCACATTGAAGTCATCCATAACAACAAAGGCGCGATACAGAGCTATGTGTCTGCCATGCACTGTCGATGGTTCAGCTCCTATTGTCCGGAAGTGTTGTAATGTGAAATATATCTGGTTTCTATTATCAATATATAATATACATAATATATGTATTATTAATATAGTTAATCGACCAGGTACCGTGTCTGGGGCACTAATTCGTGTCTGGGTTGAAGAACGCACTTCAAGTTGAATGAGCGATTTCGTTCTACCTCCGGTTGGGGTTGCTGAATAATTGTAAGTACCGGCAATTGACTGGACACATTGTTTGAGGCCCGATGTCATGTCTGGGTCATGTCTGGGTCGTGTCTGGGTCGTGTCACGAGATAAATGTACACTGACCAGAGTTGTAGTTAACTCAGCGGCAGTTTGAAAAAGGCTGGTAAAAATAGGAGTGACCCCAACCGGAGGTAGAACAAAGGTATGAGAATATATATCACCGATATGAGAAAAATATATGTAGAAATGAATAATGTTCCCAACCCATAGCACTATTTAGGATGCTGATCAAAATACACCCATTGCACTATTGGAAATTCGGTATTATCGCCCTGTTTTTTTTCCCCTAACAGGACTTGTCATTCCTAAAATTGCTCATTGTCTCAAGACTCGAATATTGTCTTTAGCTCCTTGATATTACTCATCTAACCCTTAATTGAGTGTGTATTTCCGCATTTTAATCCTTATTAAAAATAGAAACCAGAGCCGTATAACAAAGGTGTTCCCGAAGTGAGCTATGCGTTTGATGAGTCAAATTTGTTGAGTAGCTGGGATGAGTAGAAAGTGATCTCAATGGCACTTTGAGCAATGTCAAGATCAGGTTAGGGGAAAAACAACAGGGTGGCAATGTCGAATTTCCAACAGTGCAATGGGTGTATTTGTTTTAATATAAAATACAACAATTGGAAGAAATGTAATAACTTTTGTGCAAGTTTATCGGCACAAACCTGGACCAACTACGAATTGGCGTTCGTTCGGCTTTCGTGTTTTTTTTTCTCAATAGCGCATTATTCCGGGCTTCGTTATAACTATATTGTGTTATTTTCATACAGTTATTTCATACAGTCATGAACAGATATGAATAGAATTGTCTTGAATGTTCAAAATAATTCTCAATTGGAAAAAGGACGGAATAGCACTAGTACTAATACCTTTACTCGCAAATTTTCAGAAATATTCTGTATTGGCTTATAAATTTACATTTACTATCCATGACAATGAAAAAGATAAATTTAATAGTTATCATATTATTTATGATAGTATTTCGGATGAGGTGGATATTGGATTCATACTTAATACGTGACATGGCAAGGAACTCAATGCGGATATAGTGTAGCCCATTGGCTGTTGATATATATCAAGTGCGCCAGGGGTGTAGGGGGTAGGTTATATAGGAAGAAAGTAGGCCAGGGGGAGAATTCCAAAGGGGGGAGGAGGGGGATAGAACAACCCCTATGGCATGGGGGCTGACTTTGACCACAAAATACACAAAAAATAGCCCAATGGCTAAGATAGGTTACCGGACAATATATAGTAGCTATTTTATCCTGTGGCCTTGAAAATGAAATAAAAAGTCAAATTAAAGGTCATCAGAATATTCAGCATATATCATTTGGTGTATGTCCACAATAGAATCCTAAATTGTAAATTTGATAATAAACAAGCTAATAGCCAAGTTGTCCTGTGAGACCTTGAAAATGAGGTCAAAGGTCAAATAAGGTCACGACAATATTGAGCATATATCATTTCCTATATGTCCACAATTGACTCCTATTCTGTAAAGTTGATAATAAGCGAGATATTAGCCATTCTGTGCTCTGACCTTGAAAATGAGGTCAAAGGTAAAATTCAAGGTCATGACAATATTCAGCACATATCATTTCCTATCTGTCCACGATTGAATCTCGAGTTGTAAAGTCGATAATAAGCGAGATATTAGCCATTTTGTTCTTTGACATTGAAGATGAGGTCAAAGGTCAAATCCAAGGTCATCACAATATTTGGACTGTATCATTTCCTGTATGTCCACAATTGATTCCTAAGCTGTAAAGTCGATAATGAGCGAGATATTAGCCATTTTATGCTCTGACCTTGAAAATGAGGTCAGAGGTCAAATTCAAGGTCACGAAAATATTCAGCATATATCATTTCCTATATGTCCACAATTGATTTCTAATCTCTAATCTCAATATTAAGTGAGATATTAGGCCAAATGTGTCCCATTATAAAGCACAGGAGTATTTAACATGGGAAAGTCCCATTTGGACCGAGTTGGAGCCCAAAATGGTACACTTCGGGCGATTCAAGGGCAACGAAACTTATAAACGTCACAGGGGTACATATGAGGAGTGTTATGCATCAATAAGAAAAAACGTTACTGAACAGATTTTGAGAAAACGACCGTCAAAATCCAAAAATGTTTTTCGTCAAAAATGGCCGCCATATTGAAAAAAATGCGAAAATAAAAAAAAACTAAAAAATACATCCCTCTCGAAATATTTTTAGGCATTTTTGTGCAAAATTTCAGAAAGATTCGATGGTTAACATTAAAGATAAAATTAGCCCAAGGGCTAAGAAAGGTTACCGGACAATACATATTTTAAATATTAGTAGTTTGTCCCGTGACCTTGAGAATAAGGTCATTGGTTAATTCAAGGACACGATAATATTCGGCATATGTCATTTCTAGTATGTCCACAACTGATTCTTAAGCTGTAAAGTCAATAAAAAGCGAGATATTAGCCATTATGTCCTGTGACCTTGAAAATGAGGTCAAAGGTCAAGTTCAAGGTCATGACAATGTTCAGAATATATCATTTTCTATATGTCCACAACTCATTTCTAAGCTGTAAAGTCGATAATAAGCGAGATATTAGCCATTTTGTCCGGTGATCCTGAAAATGAGTTCAGAGGTCAAATTCAAGGTCATGATAATATTCAGCATATATCATTTCCTATATGTCCACAATTGATCCCTTAGTTGTAAAATCGATAATAAGTGAGATATTAGCCATTTTGTCATGTGACTTTGAAAATGAGGTCAAAGGTCAAAATCAACGTCATCAGAATATTTGGCATTTATCATTTCTTATATGTCCACAATTGATTCCTAAGCTGTAAAGTCGATAATAAGCGCGATATTAGACATTTTGTACTCTGACCTTGAAACCGAAGTCAGAGGTCAAATTCAAGGTCACAAGAATATTCAGCATATATCATTTCCTATATGCCCACAATTGATCCCTTAGCTGTAAAATCGATAATAAGTGAGATATTAGCCATTTTGTCCTGTGTCCTTGAAAATGAGGTCAAAAGTCAAATTCAAGGTTATCAGAATATTCGGCATATATCATTTCCTATATGTCCACAATTGATTCCTAAGCTGTAAAGTCGATAATAAGCGAGATCTTAGCCATTTTGTGCTCTGACCTTGAAACTGAAGTCAGAGGTCAAATTCGAGGTCACGAGAATATTCAGCATATATCATTTCCTTTATGTCCACAATTAATCCCTAAGCTGTAAAATCGATAATAAGTGAGATATTAGCCATTTTGTCCTGTGACCTTGAAAATGAGGTCAAAGGTCAAATTCAAGGTTATCAGAATATTCAGCATATATAATTTCCTATATGTCCACAATTGATTCCTAAGCTGTAAAGTCGATAATGAATGAGATGTTAGCCATTTTGTGCTCTGACCTTGAAACCGAGGTCAGAGGTCAACTTCAAGGTCACCAGAATATTCGGCATATATCATTTCCTATATGTCCACAATTGATTCCTAGTCTCTAACCTCAATATTAAGTGAGATATTAGGCTTAATGTGTCCCATTATAAAGCATAGGAGAATTTAACATGGCAAAGTCCCATTTGGGCCGTGTTTGGGCCCAAAATGGCCCTTTCCAAGTGATTCAAAAGCAACGAAATTTATACATGTCAGAGGGGTACATATGAGTAGTGTCATGCATCAATAAGAAACAAAAGTTACTGAACAGATTTTGAGAAAAGGACCGTCAAAGTCCAAAATTGGCCAATTTTTCACGAAAATGGCCGCTCTGACTTTGAAACCGAGGTCAGAGGTCAAATTCAAGGTCACGAGAATATCCAGATATATCATTTCCTATATGTTCACAATTGACTCCTAGTCTGTAATCTCAATATTAAGTGAGATATTAGGCTGAGTGTTTAACATGGGAAAGTCCCATTTGGGCCAAGTTTGGGCCCAAAATGGCCAACTTCGAGCGATTCAAGCGCAACGAAATTTATGCATGTCACAGGGGTACATATGAGGAGTGTTATGCATCAATAAGAAAAAAAGTTACTGAACAGATTCTGAGAAAACGGCCGTCAAAGTCCAAAATTGGCCATTTTTAGACGAAAACGGCCGCTCTGACCTTGAAACCGAGGTCAGAGGTCAAATTCAAGGTCACAAGAATATTCAGCATATATCATTTCCTATATGTCCACAATTGATTCTTAGTCTCTAATTTCAATTTTAAGTGAGATATTAGGCTTAATGTGTCCCATTATAAAGCATAGGAGAATTTAACATGGAAAAGTCCCATTTGGGCCGAGTTTGGGCCCAAAATGGCCCACTTCGAGCGATTCAAGGGCAACGAAATTTATACATGTCACAGGGGTACATAGGAGGAGTGTCATGCATCAATAAGAAAAAAAGTTACTTAACAGATTTTGGGAAAACAACCGTCAAAGTCCAAAATTGGCCATTTTTCGACGAAAACAGCCGCCATTTTGAAAAAAATGCGAAAATCAAAAAACTAAAAAAACTTTCCTGGAAATATTTTTAGGTATTTTTGTGCAAAATTTCAGAAATATTCGACTGTAAACTTTAATGATAAAAATGTGGACGGACGGACGGACGACGGACGACGGACGCAACGCCACGGCAATAGGTTATCGGACCAAAGGTCCGGTAACCTAAAAATGTAGACGGACGACGATGACGACGACGGACGCAACGCCACGGCAATAGGTTATCGGACCAAAGGTCCGGTAACCTAATAATAATTGTGTATCTGTAGGCCTTCTTTTTCTGTGCAATAAGGGAGAGGTAAACAATCTGAAGTAAACCAATTGTGTATCTGTAGGCCTTCTGTTTTCTGTGTAATAAGGGAGGGGCACACAATCTGTATGGCCTGGGGGCTGACTTTGACCACAAAGCAAGAAAACGATTGTGTATCAATAAGCCTTCTTTTTTCCTGTGCAAAGAGGGAGGGGCAAACTCTTTTCAATAGGAGCACAAATGTATCTTTTTGGTTGAACCGGGAGGGGGGATTGATATGTGCATTCTGTGCCCCAGTTTCGACACGATTACTGAATATCATGAATAGATGGTCGATTGTAAAGCTGTTGACCATTGTTTCTTCTTCATGTTTCCACTGAACTGGTATTACGGTTACATCCATAAGGTTATTCAGAAGGGTTATTCGTATGAGATACTTTTCTTATAACTCACGCTTTCAATGACAAAATGCATTGATTATCCTGATATATGATTGCTATATGATTCTTTTTATTACGTTCGGTGATGAGGTCATGACCAGAACCCTTTTTATGTTTCAATTTAGGAACTACATTAATACATCTGGACATCTGGTGACGTATCAGTTGGAACGACACACTTGGTTTGTCTGGAGTTTTGAAAAAAAAACTCACGAGATTCGTTTGGAATATGACTATTTTAACAAGAAAGTAGTAAATGCTCGAGGAGTACTCGCTTTACCTGATTGATATTATTGTGAGAGTATCTCAGTAGAGCTATTTTGTTCTCACTTGAATTGGTTGCATTGGTTACCGTAGTATCCTACTTGTGGCTTTGATATTTTTTAGCGCTTAATATAGCTTTGGTCTGAAATTCTTTAGTGGGGAGACTGTGTCATACTGTGTATGATTTAACAACGTGCAGGAGACCAACTGTGGCGAAGGATGCCACGGGACAGGGCAAAGCGGTCACGGATCCATATGTCTATAGAGTATAAGAGTCTTGACACCCGGATACATGAAACTTAGCTAACAGAATTTTCACACTACGGAAATAATATCTTTAGGCCTATATATGTATTTAGCTTGACCTGTACTACCAGTGTCATGAATGACACAAGTAGCGATACTAACGAACCGGGCAAAGCGGCCAGCAGAAGGTACTGTATGAGATGGAGGCATGGCTAGGTATGTGCATAATATATATGTTCATGTTTTGCATTCCTTGTCAGCACAACCGAGAATAGGTATGACAGCTTCATCAATAACAAATAAAGTAAGGTATAAATGACAGGTGTAAATGATATTTAGGATAAATTAGGCAAAAGGGGCAAATACCGACTTTGACCTGGCCTGTTTTGCATTCTAGCTCTATGAGGAGTTTACATTCACAATAATGATATTTAATGCAAAAATATTAATGTCACATGTTCAACACTCATGAACATAATATCGCCAATTTGGTTTGATGTATTCTGAAAGCGAAGCAAATGTTCATCATATAATTGAATTACCGTAATTATTCTATTAGTTCGAACACTCTAATGAATCAAACACCAAAAATTATTCAAGATAATAATTTTTAAATTGACTCGTTTAGTTCGAACACGCAAATTTACCATCGAAATTTCGATTGAAACAACGAACCAAATCAACTTGTAAGCTGCCAAAACTTACAACTCACCAGGCGGCAGCACTACGGAATGAATTATTAGTGATATCATTCGCCAGGTGGCAGTCTTTGTGATTATGTCAATTATGTGAACAATAGTCAATGACGTCACGGGATTATGTATAGAAGTAAAGCGCGGACTTCTAAGTGGCACGCGGCTCGGATTTTCCGGCAAAAGTGACTCGAGTGTGCGTGTAAAATCACTGAAATCAAGTATCAATGTTATGTTATAGATGACAATAAGCCGGCGATTTAGCATCCGATTATTCTAAGTTAGGCCTATTTCAAACATGGTAACTGTATGCGGTTAACCTATTAATCGTGCAGGGTATATGTTTTTAACAAATTTCCCCAAGAAATAATTTTGAACCGTGGCCTACAATTCTGGATAAATAATAATCCACTGCTTCCCTGGCGTTTTGTCATCATCCGAACCATTCTCATATTGAATGAAATCAGGTGAGTGATTTGCCTGGTACGACCGCTTTGCACGGGTTATATTTTAGCTGAAAATGAAGTAAGCCTGCCTATATCAAACTATATTGTCTATACATTCCATCACTCATTTCTCACCTAAGTCGAGACACTATGGTGTATTAATGTTACTTGACCCAGTTTTCTCCGCAAAGTAAGAACCTAATTTGCTTGAATGTAAGTACACATAGGTTGGTAGTTTGTTGTTGTCGCACCCAATGATACATCTCTGATTGCCCGTTGATTTGTTACACAATCGTCCCATCATTTTCTTATCACACCAAAGGACGGTTTTTATCATGAATTTGACTTTCAAGAAATAAGAAATAAAATTCAGTTGCCAAATGTTATTTTAAAATAGAACTTGAAATGATCTATATGCCAAATGACATGAACAAATAATACTGTTACTGCATCCTTGAAAACAAAAATAAAATTGTTACTGCATCACGGGTACATTGTTACTGCATCTTGTAGTATTTTTGAAAACACATTTTTCGGGGAGAAGAAGACCTGAAGAATGTAAATATGACCATACTTGGTTGCTGAATGATTTATTGGTCCAACTAAATGCTACGGTCATAAAGATATCTGTCTAAATCAAACAAAACAATCACATTTTAAATACCGGTATTTAGCGTGGCCATCGTTGCAGGATGCGGTAACAATTGTTACTGCATCCGATCACCACCATGAACGTTGCTAAGGTTATGTTTCTTCAGCCAACGTACTAGCATGGGTGGCGTCTGCGGTGATGATGCCTCGTTGCATCCGATGTTACATTAACAATAATAACATTAATTTTCGAAAATCACAGGAGGAACTTGACGATTTCAACTTGAGGTCACCAACCTCTGACTGTTTCCATGCGAGTTGCACCTTTCTCAGGTTGTGTCCCTGTTTCTGCTGCAGCTACAATGTCCTGTTCTCCAGAATCTCCTGCAAAACCCACAACACAGGCCTGATATAGAGCTGTGTGTCTATCATATTCAGCTGATGGATTGGCACTTGCGATATTCTGATAAATATTTGGAGTACATTTATAAAGGTTTATGCTCGTAAACTGCACCTGAGTTACCCGGGAAAAGCCATGAATCATGGGCATTTCACCCATAACATAAATGTGAGACTTTGTTCATGTTCACTGTTTGGTTCAGCAATATGTGGCACATACGCACTTATGGGCTAAATTCTGCTTCATACTTTGGCAGCTTCACGTTCTAAGCCAACGTTCACGGGGGCTCATCGGATGCAGTAACAATTGTTACTGGATCCCGCAACGATGGCCACGCCGCATGCAGGTATTTAAAATGTGGTTGTTTTTATCTGTTTTAGGCAGCAATCTTTATGTCGTTAGCAATAAGTCAGGCTATTGAATCGTTTAGCATCCATGCATGGTCATATTCACATTTGTCATGTCTTTTCTCCCCCGATAAATGTGTCTTTGAAAAATGCAGAAGATGCAGTAACTATTATTGAATGCCAATTCAGGATGCAGTAACAATCAATCACAGATGCGGTAACAATCGGTTTCAATACTTTGGTATCCTTCATTTATTTGCACATACTTCACTTTCTGGAAATGAGTGCATAAAAAATAGGTGAGTACATTGTCTCAACAAAAGTTCAGTCTCAGAGCTTGTTGTTCTATACAAAAATAGTGTACACAATGCGAGGCATCAATTCCAGGTTACTAATATTTCTGATCATATTGTGCTGCATATCTCATTCGTTTTGAAAAGTTTTGAAAAAGTAATTTTGAAAAGTAATGTGGCTTTCATAACACTTGCCAATACTACATGTATGCCAATACACACAACAATGCAGGCCATTAGGGGAGACTGGGCAAAACGATCGTGTTATACTGTGTATGATTTAACAACGTGCAGGAGACCAACTGTGGCGAAGGATGCCACGGGACAGGGCAAAGCGGTCACGGATCCATATGTCTATAGAGTATAAGAGTCTTGACACCCGGATACATGAAACTTAGCAAACAGAATTTTCACATTACGGAAATAATATCTTTAGGCCTATATATGTATTTAGCTTGACCTGTACTACCAGTGTCATGAATGACACAAGTAGCGATACTAACGAACCGGGCAAAGCGGCCAGCAGAAGGTACTGTATGAGATGGAGGCATGGCTAGGTATGTGCGTAATATATATGTTCATGTTTTGCATTCCTTGTCAGCACAACCGAGAATAGGTATGACAGCTTCATCAATAACAAATAAAGTAAGGTATAAATGACAGGTGTAAATGATATTTAGGATAAATTAGGCAAAAGGGGCAAATACCGACTTTGACCTGGCCTGTTTTGCATTCTAGCTCTATGAGGAGTTTACATTCACAATAATGATATTTAATGCAAAAATATTAATGTCACATGTTCAACACTCATGAACATAATATCGCCAATTTGGTTTGATGTATTCTGAAAGCGAAGCAAATGTTCATCATATAATTGAATTACCGTAATTATTCTATTAGTTCGAACACTCTACTGAATCAAACACCAAAAATTATTCAAGATAATAATTTTTAAATTGACTCGTTTAGTTCGAACACGCAAATTTACCATCGAAATTTCGATTGAAACAACGAACCAAATCAACTTGTAAGCTGCCAAAACTTACAACTCACCAGGCGGCAGCACTACGGAATGAATTATTAGTGATATCATTCGCCAGGTGGCAGTCTTTGTGATTATGTCAATTATGTGAACAATAGTCAATGACGTCACGGGATTATGTATAGAAGTAAAGCGCGGACTTCTAAGTGGCACGCGGCTCGGATTTTCCGGCAAAAGTGACTCGAGTGTGCGTGTAAAATCACTGAAATCAAGTATCAATGTTATGTTATAGATGACAATAAGCCGGCGATTTAGCATCCGATTATTCTAAGTTAGGCCTATTTCAAAAATGGTAACCGTATGCGGTTAACCTATTAATCGTGCAGGGTATATTTTTTTAACAAATTTCCCCAAGAAATAATTTTGAACCGTGGCCTACAATTCTGGATAAATAATAATCCACTGCTTCCCTGGCGTTTTGTCATCATCCGAACCATTCTCATATTGAATGAAATCAGGTGAGTGATTTGCCTGGTACGACCGCTTTGCACGGGTTATATTTTAGCTGAAAATGAAGTAAGCCTGCCTATATCAAACTATATTGTCTATACATTCCATCACTCATTTCTCACCTAAGTCGAGACACTACGGTGTATTAATGTTACTTGACCCAGTTTTCTCCGCAAAGTAAGAACCTAATTTGCTTGAATGTAAGTACACATAGGTTGGTAGTTTGTTGTTGTCGCACCCAATGATACATCTCTGATTGCCCGTTGATTTGTTACACAATCGTCCCATCATTTTCTTATCACACCAAAGGACGGTTTTTATCATGAATTTGACTTTCAAGAAATAAGAAATAAAATTCAGTCGCCAAATGTTATTTTAAAATAGAACTTGAAATGATCTATATGCCAAATGACATGAACAAATAATACTGTTACTGCATCCTTGAAAACAAAAATAAAATTGTTACTGCATCACGGGTACATTGTTACTGCATCTTGTAGTATTTTTGAAAACACATTTTTCGGGGAGAAGAAGACCTGAAGAATGTAAATATGACCATACTTGGTTGCTGAATGATTTATTGGTCCAACTAAATGCTACGGTCATAAAGATATCTGTCTAAATCAAACAAAACAATCACATTTTAAATACCGGTATTTGGCGTGGCCATCGTTGCAGGATGCGGTAACAATTGTTACTGCATCCGATCACCACCATGAACGTTGCTACAGTTATGTTTCTTCAGCCAACGTACTAGCATGGGTGGCGTCTGCGGTGATGATGCCTCGTTGCATCCGATGTTACATTAACAATAATAACATTAATTTTCGAAAATCACAGGAGGAACTTGACGATTTCAACTTGAGGTCACCAACCTCTGACTGTTTCCATGCGAGTTGCACCTTTCTCAGGTTGTGTCCCTGTTTCTGCTGCAGCTACAATGTCCTGTTCTCCAGAATCTCCTGCAAAACCCACAACACAGGCCTGATATAGAGCTGTGTGTCTATCATATTCAGCTGATGGATTGGCACTTGCGATATTCTGATAAATATTTGGAGTACATTTATAAAGGTTTATGCTCGTAAACTGCACCTGAGTTATTATTATTATTATTATATAAACATTTATAAAGCGCCAATATCCATTAAAAAAATGTTCAAAGGCGCTGTACAAGTGTAAAACTACATAGCATAAAAAACGTATGACAAGTAAAAGAAATGTTATTTACACATTATTTAAACATTGTTATAAGAACATATGAACAAGTGTGTCTTTAGGAGCTTTTTGAACTGTGATTCAGTCTGTGCCATTTGGACTGATGCTGGAAGTTTATTCCACAAGGTGGGTGCCGCAATGGAAAAGGCACGGTCGCCGTAAGTCACTGTTCGTGCACGAGGGACAGACAGGACAATACCTCTGTCGATGGAGCGGAGGCTACGTCTTGGTTCCCTGATATGGATCAGTTCAGACAGGTAAGAAGGTGCCTTTCCATTCAATGCACGATATACCAAGAGACAGATCTTGAAGTTGATGCGTGCACGCACAGGGAGCCAATGGAGGGAAGCCAAGACCGGAGTGATGTGGTCAGACCTCTTGGTGCGAGTGACGATCCGTGCTGCAGTATTCTGGATCCTTTGCAGCTTACTGAGCAGGCATTCTGGAAGATTGACCAGTAGTGCATTGAGATGGTCCAGCTTGGATGATATGAAGGCGTGAACTAATGTTGCAGTGGTAGTGGCGGTGAGGTACTTGCGAATGACTCCAATGTTCCGAAGATGAAAGTATGCACTACGACATATCTGATTGACGTGAGTCTCGAGACACATAGTGGAATCGAAGATGGCTCCAATATTACGAGAGGATGCAGTTGGACGTACCAGAGCTCCGTCAATATCAAGTGAACACATAGATAAGTCAATCTTGGAGTAGCGTGAACTGATAAGTAGCATTTCAGTCTTTTCACCGTTTAGCTTGAGGAAGTTAGATGTCATCCAGCCTTTGATGGCAGCTACACACTCTTCCATCAGTGTGCAGGTGAGTTGGAGGTCAGCGATATCAAAGGACAAATACAACTGAGTGTCATCAGCAAAACAGTGAAAGTCTACATTGTACTGTCGCATGACTTTCCCCAGAGGAAGTGTGTATATGCAGAAAAGTGCTGGGCCTAAAACCGACCCTTGCGGAACTCCGCATGTCAAATCTTGATAGTGTGATGCATGGTCATATTCAGTTACCCGGGAAAAGCCATGAATCATGGGCATTTCACCCATAACATAAATGTGAGACTTTGTTCATGTTCACTGTTTGGTTCAGCAATATGTGGCACATACGCACTTATGGGCTAAATTCTGCTTCATACTTTGGCAGCTTCACGTTCTAAGCCAACGTTCACGGGGGCTCATCGGATGCAGTAACAATTGTTACTGGATCCCGCAACGATGGCCACGCCGCATGCAGGTATTTAAAATGTGGTTGTTTTTATCTGTTTTAGGCAGCAATCTTTATGTCGTTAGCAATAAGTCAGGCTATTGAATCGTTTAGCATCCGTGCATGGTCATATTCACATTTGTCATGTCTTTTCTCCCCCGATAAATGTGTCTTTGAAAAATGCAGAAGATGCAGTAACTATTATTGAATGCCAATTCAGGATGCAGTAACAATCAATCACAGATGCGGTAACAATCGGTTTCAATACTTTGGTATCCTTCATTTATTTGCACATACTTCACTTTCTGGAAATGAGTGCATAAAAAATAGGTGAGTACATTGTCTCAACAAAAGTTCAGTCTCAGAGCTTGTTGTTCTATACAAAAATAGTGTACACAATGCGAGGCATCAATTCCAGGTTACTAATATTTCTGATCATATTGTGCTGCATATCTCATTCGTTTTGAAAAGTTTTGAAAAAGTAATTTTGAAAAGTAATGTGGCTTTCATAACACTTGCCAATACTACATGTATGCCAATACACACAACAATGCAGGCCATTAGGGGAGACTGGGCAAAACGATCGTGTTATACTGTGTATGATTTAACAACGTGCAGGAGACCAACTGTGGCGAAGGATGCCACGGGACAGGGCAAAGCGGTCACGGATCCATATGTCTATAGAGTATAAGAGTCTTGACACCCGGATACATGAAACTTAGCTAACAGAATTTTCACACTACGGAAATAATATCTTTAGGCCTATATATGTATTTAGCTTGACCTGTACTACCAGTGTCATGAATGACACAAGTAGCGATACTAACGAACCGGGCAAAGCGGCCAGCAGAAGGTACTGTATGAGATGGAGGCATGGCTAGGTATGTGCGTAATATATATGTTCATGTTTTGCATTCCTTGTCAGCACAACCGAGAATAGGTACGACAGCTTCATCAATAACAAATAAAGTAAGGTATAAATGACAGGTGTAAATGATATTTAGGATAAATTAGGCAAAAGGGGCAAATACCGACTTTGACCTGGCCTGTTTTGCATTCTAGCTCTATGAGGAGTTTACATTCACAATAATGATATTTAATGCAAAAATATTAATGTCACATGTTCAACACTCATGAACATAATATCGCCAATTTGGTTTGATGTATTCTGAAAGCGAAGCAAATGTTCATCATATAATTGAATTACCGTAATTATTGTATTAGTTCGAACACTCTAATGAATCAAACACCAAAAATTATTCAAGATAATAATTTTTAAATTGACTCGTTTAGTTCGAACACGCAAATTTACCATCGAAATTTCGATTGAAACAACGAACCAAATCAACTTGTAAGCTGCCAAAACTTACAACTCACCAGGCGGCAGCACTACGGAATGAATTATTAGTGATATCATTCGCCAGGTGGCAGTCTTTGTGATTATGTCAATTATGTGAACAATAGTCAATGACGTCACGGGATTATGTATAGAAGTAAAGCGCGGACTTCTAAGTGGCATGCGGCTCGGATTTTCCGGCAAAAGTGACTCGAGTGTGCGTGTAAAATCACTGAAATCAAGTATCAATGTTATGTTATAGATGACAATAAGCCGGCGATTTAGCATCCGATTATTCTAAGTTAGGCCTATTTCAAACATGGTAACCGTATGCGGTTAACCTATTAATCGTGCAGGGTATATTTTTTTAACAAATTTCCCCAAGAAATAATTTTGAACCGTGGCCTACAATTCTGGATAAATAATAATCCACTGCTTCCCTGGCGTTTTGTCATCATCCGAACCATTCTCATATTGAATGAAATCAGGTGAGTGATTTGCCTGGTACGACCGCTTTGCACGGGTTATATTTTAGCTGAAAATGAAGTAAGCCTGCCTATATCAAACTATATTGTCTATACATTCCATCACTCATTTCTCACCTAAGTCGAGACACTACGGTGTATTAATGTTACTTGACCCAGTTTTCTCCGCAAAGTAAGAACCTAATTTGCTTGAATGTAAGTACACATAGGTTGGTAGTTTGTTGTTGTCGCACCCAATGATACATCTCTGATTGCCCGTTGATTCGTTACACAATCGTCCCATCATTTTCTTATCACACCAAAGGACGGTTTCTATCATGAATTTGACTTTCAAGAAATAAGAAATAAAATTCAGTCGCCAAATGTTATTTTAAAATAGAACTTGAAATGATCTATATGCCAAATGACATGAACAAATAATACTGTTACTGCATCCTTGAAAACAAAAATAAAATTGTTACTGCATCACGGGTACATTGTTACTGCATCTTGTAGTATTTTTGAAAACACATTTTTCGGGGAGAAGAAGACCTGAAGAATGTAAATATGACCATACTTGGTTGCTGAATGATTTATTGGTCCAACTAAATGCTACGGTCATAAAGATATCTGTCTAAATCAAACAAAACAATCACATTTTAAATACCGGTATTTGGCGTGGCCATCGTTGCAGGATGCGGTAACAATTGTTACTGCATCCGATCACCACCATGAACGTTGCTACAGTTATGTTTCTTCAGCCAACGTACTAGCATGGGTGGCGTCTGCGGTGATGATGCCTCGTTGCATCCGATGTTACATTAACAATAATAACATTAATTTTCGAAAATCACAGGAGGAACTTGACGATTTCAACTTGAGGTCACCAACCTCTGACTGTTTCCATGCGAGTTGCACCTTTCTCAGGTTGTGTCCCTGTTTCTGCTGCAGCTACAATGTCCTGTTCTCCAGAATCTCCTGCAAAACCCACAACACAGGCTTGATATAGAGCTGTGTGTCTATCATATTCAGCTGAAGGATTGGCACTTGCGATATTCTGATAAATATTTGGAGTACATTTATAAAGGTTTATGCTCGTAAACTGCACCTGAGTTACACGGGAAAAGCCATGAATCATGGGCATTTCACCCATAACATAAATGTGAGACTTTGTTCATGTTCACTGTTTGGTTCAGCAATATGTGGCACATACGCACTTATGGGCTAAATTCTGCTTCATACTTTGGCAGCTTCACGTTCTAAGCCAACATTCACGGGGGCTCATCGGATGCAGTAACAATTGTTACTGGATCCCGCAACGATGGCCACGCCGCATGCAGGTATTTAAAATGTGGTTGTTTTTATCTGTTTTAGGCAGCAATCTTTATGTCGTTAGCAATAAGTCAGGCTATTGAATCGTTTAGCATCCGTGCATGTTCATATTCACATTTGTCATGTCTTTTCTCCCCCGATAAATGTGTCTTTGAAAAATGCAGAAGATGCAGTAACTATTATTGAATGCCAATTCAGGATGCAGTAACAATCAATCACAGATGCGGTAACAATCGGTTTCAATACTTTGGTATCCTTCATTTATTTGCACATACTTCACTTTCTGGAAATGAGTGCATAAAAAATAGGTGAGTACATTGTCTCAACAAAAGTTCAGTCTCAGAGCTTGTTGTTCTATACAAAAATAGTGTACACAATGCGAGGCATCAATTCCAGGTTACTAATATTTCTGATCATATTGTGCTGCATATCTCATTCGTTTTGAAAAGTTTTGAAAAAGTAATTTTGAAAAGTAATGTGGCTTTCATAACACTTGCCAATACTACATGTATGCCAATACACACAACAATGCAGGCCATTAGGGGAGACTGGGCAAAACGATCGTGTTATACTGTGTATGATTTAACAACGTGCAGGAGACCAACTGTGGCGAAGGATGCCACGGGACAGGGCAAAGGGGTCACGGATCCATATGTCTATAGAGTATAAGAGTCTTGACACCCGGATACATGAAACTTAGCTAACAGAATTTTCACACTACGGAAATAATATCTTTAGGCCTATATATGTATTTAGCTTGACCTGTACTACCAGTGTCATGAATGACACAAGTAGCGATACTAACGAACCGGGCAAAGCGGCCAGCAGAAGGTACTGTATGAGATGGAGGCATGGCTAGGTATGTGCGTAATATATATGTTCATGTTTTGCATTCCTTGTCAGCACAACCGAGAATAGGTACGACAGCTTCATCAATAACAAATAAAGTAAGGTATAAATGACAGGTGTAAATGATATTTAGGATAAATTAGGCAAAAGGGGCAAATACCGACTTTGACCTGGCCTGTTTTGCATTCTAGCTCTATGAGGAGTTTACATTCACAATAATGATATTTAATGCAAAAATATTAATGTCACATGTTCAACACTCATGAACATAATATCGCCAATTTGGTTTGATGTATTCTGAAAGCGAAGCAAATGTTCATCATATAATTGAATTACCGTAATTATTGTATTAGTTCGAACACTCTAATGAATCAAACACCAAAAATTATTCAAGATAATAATTTTTAAATTGACTCGTTTAGTTCGAACACGCAAATTTACCATCGAAATTTCGATTGAAACAACGAACCAAATCAACTTGTAAGCTGCCAAAACTTACAACTCACCAGGCGGCAGCACTACGGAATGAATTATTAGTGATATCATTCGCCAGGTGGCAGTCTTTGTGATTATGTCAATTATGTGAACAATAGTCAATGACGTCACGGGATTATGTAAAGCGCGGACTTCTAAGTGGCACGCGGCTCGGATTTTCCGGCAAAAGTGACTCGAGTGTGCGTGTAAAATCACTGAAATCAAGTATCAATGTTATGTTATAGATGACAATAAGCCGGCGATTTAGCATCCGATTATTCTAAGTTAGGCCTATTTCAAACATGGTAACCGTATGCGGTTAACCTATTAATCGTGCAGGGTATATTTTTTTAACAAATTTCCCCAAGAAATAATTTTGAACCGTGGCCTACAATTCTGGATAAATAATAATCCACTGCTTCCCTGGCGTTTTGTCATCATCCGAACCATTCTCATATTGAATGAAATCAGGTGAGTGATTTGCCTGGTACGACCGCTTTGCACGGGTTATATTTTAGCTGAAAATGAAGTAAGCTCAGAGGTCAGAGGTTGAGGTTCAACAGTCAGAGGTTGGTGACTCATTTCTCACCTAAGTCGAGACACTACGGTGTATTAATGTTACTTGACCCAGTTTTCTCCGCAAAGTAAGAACCTAATTTGCTTGAATGTAAGTACACATAGGTTGGTAGTTTGTTGTTGTCGCACCCAATGATACATCTCTGATTGCCCGTTGATTTGTTACACAATCGTCCCATCATTTTCTTATCACACCAAAGGACGGTTTTTATCATGAATTTGACTTTCAAGAAATAAGAATTAAAATTCAGTCGCCAAATGTTATTTTAAAATAGAACTTGAAATGATCTATATGCCAAATGACATGAACAAATAATACTGTTACTGCATCCTTGAAAACAAAAATAAAATTGTTACTGCATCACGGGTACATTGTTACTGCATCTTGTAGTATTTTTGAAAACACATTTTTCGGGGAGAAGAAGACCTGAAGAATGTAAATATGACCATACTTGGTTGCTGAATGATTTATTGGTCCAACTAAATGCTACGGTCATAAAGATATCTGTCTAAATCAAACAAAACAATCACATTTTAAATACCGGTATTTGGCGTGGCCATCGTTGCAGGATGCGGTAACAATTGTTACTGCATCTGATCACCACCATGAACGTTGCTACAGTTATGTTTCTTCAGCCAACGTACTAGCATGGGTGGCGTCTGCGGTGATGATGCCTCGTTGCATCCGATGTTACATTAACAATAATAACATTAATTTTCGAAAATCACAGGAGGAACTTGACGATTTCAACTTGAGGTCACCAACCTCTGACTGTTTCCATGCGAGTTGCACCTTTCTCAGGTTGTGTCCCTGTTTCTGCTGCAGCTACAATGTCCTGTTCTCCAGAATCTCCTGCAAAACCCACAACACAGGCCTGATATAGAGCTGTGTGTCTATCATATTCAGCTGATGGATTGGCACTTGCGATATTCTGATAAATATTTGGAGTACATTTATAAAGGTTTATGCTCGTAAACTGCACCTGAGTTACCCGGGAAAAGCCATGAATCATGGGCATTTCACCCATAACATAAATGTGAGACTTTGTTCATGTTCACTGTTTGGTTCAGCAATATGTGGCACATACGCACTTATGGGCTAAATTCTGCTTCATACTTTGGCAGCTTCACGTTCTAAGCCAACGTTCACGGGGGCTCATCGGATGCAGTAACAATTGTTACTGGATCCTGCAACGATGGCCACGCCGCATGCAGGTATTTAAAATGTGGTTGTTTTTATCTGTTTTAGGCAGCAATCTTTATGTCGTTAGCAATAAGTCAGGCTATTGAATCGTTTAGCATCCGTGCATGGTCATATTCACATTTGTCATGTCTTTTCTCCCCCGATAAATGTGTCTTTGAAAAATGCAGAAGATGCAGTAACTATTATTGAATGCCAATTCAGGATGCAGTAACAATCAATCACAGATGCGGTAACAATCGGTTTCAATACTTTGGTATCCTTCATTTATTTGCACATACTTCACTTTCTGGAAATGAGTGCATAAAAAATAGGTGAGTACATTGTCTCAACAAAAGTTCAGTCTCAGAGCTTGTTGTTCTATACAAAAATAGTGTACACAATGCGAGGCATCAATTCCAGGTTACTAATATTTCTGATCATATTGTGCTGCATATCTCATTCGTTTTGAAAAGTTTTGAAAAAGTAATTTTGAAAAGTAATGTGGCTTTCATAACACTTGCCAATACTACATGTATGCCAATACACACAACAATGCAGGCCATTAGGTGAGACTGGGCAAAACGATCGTGTGGCGAAGTGGCGAAGGATGCCACGGGACAGGGCAAAGCGGTCACGGATCCATATGTCTATAGAGTATAAGAGTCTTGACACCCGGATACATGAAACTTAGCTAACAGAATTTTCACACTACGGAAATAATATCTTTAGGCCTATATATGTATTTAGCTTGACCTGTACTACCAGTGTCATGAATGACACAAGTAGCGATACTAACGAACCGGGCAAAGCGGCCAGCAGAAGGTACTGTATGAGATGGAGGCATGGCTAGGTATGTGCGTAATATATATGTTCATGTTTTGCATTCCTTGTCAGCACAACCGAGAATAGGTACGACAGCTTCATCAATAACAAATAAAGTAAGGTATAAATGACAGGTGTAAATGATATTTAGGATAAATTAGGCAAAAGGGGCAAATACCGACTTTGACCTGGCCTGTTTTGCATTCTAGCTCTATGAGGAGTTTACATTCACAATAATGATATTTAATGCAAAAATATTAATGTCACATGTTCAACACTCATGAACATAATATCGCCAATTTGGTTTGATGTATTCTGAAAGCGAAGCAAATGTTCATCATATAATTGAATTACCGTAATTATTCTATTAGTTCGAACACTCTAATGAATCAAACACCAAAAATTATTCAAGATAATAATTTTTAAATTGACTCGTTTAGTTCGAACACGCAAATTTACCATCGAAATTTCGATTGAAACAACGAACCAAATCAACTTGTAAGCTGCCAAAACTTACAACTCACCAGGCGGCAGCACTACGGAATGAATTATTAGTGATATCATTCGCCAGGTGGCAGTCTTTGTGATTATGTCAATTATGTGAACAATAGTCAATGACGTCACGGGATTATGTATAGAAGTAAAGCGCGGACTTCTAAGTGGCACGCGGCTCGGATTTTCCGGCAAAAGTGACTCGAGTGTGCGTGTAAAATCACTGAAATCAAGTATCAATGTTATGTTATAGATGACAATAAGCCGGCGATTTAGCATCCGATTATTCTAAGTTAGGCCTATTTCAAACATGGTAACCGTATGCGGTTAACCTATTAATCGTGCAGGGTATATTTTGTTAACAAATTTCCCCAAGAAATAATTTTGAACCGTGGCCTACAATTCTGGATAAATAATAATCCACTGCTTCCCTGGCGTTTTGTCATCATCCGAACCATTCTCATATTGAATGAAATCAGGTGAGTGATTTGCCTGGTACGACCGCTTTGCACGGGTTATATTTTAGCTGAAAATGAAGTAAGCCTGCCTATATCAAACTATATTGTCTATACATTCCATCACTCATTTCTCACCTAAGTCGAGACACTACGGTGTATTAATGTTACTTGACCCAGTTTTCTCCGCAAAGTAAGAACCTAATTTGCTTGAATGTAAGTACACATAGGTTGGTAGTTTGTTGTTGTCGCACCCAATGATACATCTCTGATTGCCCGTTGATTTGTTACACAATCGTCCCATCATTTTCTTATCACACCAAAGGACGTTTTTTATCATGAATTTGACTTTCAAGAAATAAGAAATAAAATTCAGTCGCCAAATGTTATTTTAAAATAGAACTTGAAATGATCTATATGCCAAATGACATGAACAAATAATACTGTTACTGCATCCTTGAAAACAAAAATAAAATTGTTACTGCATCACGGGTACATTGTTACTGCATCTTGTAGTATTTTTGAAAACACATTTTTCGGGGAGAAGAAGACCTGAAGAATGTAAATATGACCATACTTGGTTGCTGAATGATTTATTGGTCAAACTAAATGCTACGGTCATAAAGATATCTGTCTAAATCAAACAAAACAATCACATTTTAAATACCGGTATTTGGCGTGGCCATCATTGCAGGATGCGGTAACAATTGTTACTGCATCCGATCACCACCATGAACGTTGCTACAGTGATGTTTCTTCAGCCAACGTACTAGCATGGGTGGCGTCTGCGGTGATGATGCCTCGTTGCATCCGATGTTACATTAACAATAATAACATTAATTTTCGAAAATCACAGGAGGAACTTGACGATTTCAACTTGAGGTCACCAACCTCTGACTGTTTCCATGCGAGTTGCACCTTTCTCAGGTTGTGTCCCTGTTTCTGCTGCAGCTACAATGTCCTGTTCTCCAGAATCTCCTGCAAAACCCACAACACAGGCCTGATATAGAGCTGTGTGTCTATCATATTCAGCTGATGGATTGGCACTTGCGATATTCTGATAAATATTTGGAGTACATTTATAAAGGTTTATGCTCGTAAACTGCACCTGAGTTACCCGGGAAAAGCCATGAATCATGGGCATTTCACCCATAACATAAATGTGAGACTTTGTTCATGTTCACTGTTTGGTTCAGCAATATGTGGCACATACGCACTTATGGGCTAAATTCTGCTTCATACTTTGGCAGCTTCACGTTCTAAGCCAACGTTCACGGGGGCTCATCGGATGCAGTAACAATTGTTACTGGATCCCGCAACGATGGCCACGCTGCATGCAGGTATTTAAAATGTGGTTGTTTTTATCTGTTTTAGGCAGCAATCTTTATGTCGTTAGCAATAAGTCAGGCTATTGAATCGTTTAGCATCCGTGCATGGTCATATTCACATTTGTCATGTCTTTTCTCCCCCGATAAATGTGTCTTTGAAAAATGCAGAAGATGCAGTAACTATTATTGAATGCCAATTCAGGATGCAGTAACAATCAATCACAGATGCGGTAACAATCGGTTTCAATACTTTGGTATCCTTCATTTATTTGCACATACTTCACTTTCTGGAAATGAGTGCATAAAAAATAGGTGAGTACATTGTCTCAACAAAAGTTCAGTCTCAGAGCTTGTTGTTCTATACAAAAATAGTGTACACAATGCGAGGCATCAATTCCAGGTTACTAATATTTCTGATCATATTGTGCTGCATATCTCATTCGTTTTGAAAGTTTTGAAAAAGTAATTTTGAAAAGTAATGTGGCTTTCATAACACTTGCCAATACTACATGTATGCCAATACACACAACAATGCAGGCCATTAGGGGAGACTGGGCAAAACGATCGTGCTATACTGTGTATGATTTAACAACGTGCAGGAGACCAACTGTGGCGAAGGATGCCACGGGACAGGGCAAAGCGGTCACGGATCCATATGTCTATAGAGTATAAGAGTCTTGACACCCGGATACATGAAACTTAGCTAACAGAATTTTCACACTACGGAAATAATATCTTTAGGCCTATATATGTATTTAGCTTGACCTGTACTACCAGTGTCATGAATGACACAAGTAGCGATACTAACGAACCAGGCAAAGCGGCCAGCAGAAGGTACTGTATGAGATGGAGGCATGGCTAGGTATGTGCGTAATATATATGTTCATGTTTTGCATTCCTTGTCAGCACAACCGAGAATAGGTACGACAGCTTCATCAATAACAAATAAAGTAAGGTATAAATGACAGGTGTAAATGATATTTAGGATAAATTAGGCAAAAGGGGCAAATACCGACTTTGACCTGGCCTGTTTTGCATTCTAGCTCTATGAGGAGTTTACATTCACAATAATGATATTTAATGCAAAAATATTAATGTCACATGTTCAACACTCATGAACATAATATCGCCAAATTGGTTTGATGTATTCTGAAAGCGAAGCAAATGTTCATCATATAATTGAATTACCGTAATTATTCTATTAGTTCGAACACTCTAATGAATCAAACACCAAAAATTATTCAAGATAATAATTTTTAAATTGACTCGTTTAGTTCGAACACGCAAATTTACCATCGAAATTTCGATTGAAACAACGAACCAAATCAACTTGTAAGCTGCCAAAACTTACAACTCACCAGGCGGCAGCACTACGGAATGAATTATTAGTGATATCATTCGCCAGGTGGCAGTCTTTGTGATTATGTCAATTATGTGAACAATAGTCAATGACGTCACGGGATTATGTATAGAAGTAAAGCGCGGACTTCTAAGTGGCACGCGGCTCGGATTTTCCGGCAAAAGTGACTCGAGTGTGCGTGTAAAATCACTGAAATCAAGTATCAATGTTATGTTATAGATGACAATAAGCCGGCGATTTAGCATCCGATTATTCTAAGTTAGGCCTATTTCAAACATGGTAACCGTATGCGGTTAACCTATTAATCGTGCAGGGTATATTTTTTTAACAAATTTCCCCAAGAAATAATTTTGAACCGTGGCCTACAATTCTGGATAAATAATAATCCACTGCTTCCCTGGCGTTTTGTCATCATCCGAACCATTCTCATATTGAATGAAATCAGGTGAGTGATTTGCCTGGTACGACCGCTTTGCACGGGTTATATTTTAGCTGAAAATGAAGTAAGCCTGCCTATATCAAACTATATTGTCTATACATTCCATCACTCATTTCTCACCTAAGTCGAGACACTACGGTGTATTAATGTTACTTGACCCAGTTTTCTCAGCAAAGTAAGAACCTAATTTGCTTGAATGTAAGTACACATAGGTTGGTAGTTTGTTGTTGTCGCACCCAATGATACATCTCTGATTGCCCGTTGATTTGTTACACAATCGTCCCATCATTTTCTTATCACACCAAAGGACGGTTTCTATCATGAATTTGACTTTCAAGAAATAAGAAATAAAATTCAGTCGCCAAATGTTATTTTAAAATAGAACTTGAAATGATCTATATGCCAAATGACATGAACAAATAATACTGTTACTGCATCCTTGAAAACAAAAATAAAATTGTTACTGCATCACGGGTACATTGTTACTGAATCTTGTAGTATTTTTGAAAACACATTTTTCGGGGAGAAGAAGACCTGAAGAATGTAAATATGACCATACTTGGTTGCTGAATGATTTATTGGTCCAACTAAATGCTACGGTCATAAAGATATCTGTCTAAATCAAACAAAACAATCACATTTTAAATACCGGTATTTGGCGTGGCCATCGTTGCAGGATGCGGTAACAATTGTTACTGCATCCGATCACCACCATGAACGTTGCTACAGTTATGTTTCTTCAGCCAACGTACTAGCATGGGTGGCGTCTGCAGTGATGATGCCTCGTTGCATCCGATGTTACATTAACAATAATAACATTAATTTTCGAAAATCACAGGAGGAACTTGACGATTTCAACTTGAGGTCACCAACCTCTGACTGTTTCCATGCGAGTTGCACCTTTCTCAGGTTGTGTCCCTGTTTCTGCTGCAGCTACAATGTCCTGTTCTCCAGAATCTCCTGCAAAACCCACAACACAGGCCTGATATAGAGCTGTGTGTCTATCATATTCAGCTGATGGATTGGCACTTGCGATATTCTGATAAATATTTGGAGTACATTTATAAAGGTTTATGCTCATAAACTGCACCTGAGTTACCCGGGAAAAGCCATGAATCATGGGCATTTCACCCATAACATAAATGTGAGACTTTGTTCATGTTCACTGTTTGGTTCAGCAATATGTGGCACATACGCACTTATGGGCTAAATTCTGCTTCATACTTTGGCAGCTTCACGTTCTAAGCCAACGTTCACGGGGGCTCATCGGATGCAGTAACAATTGTTACTGGATCCCGCAACGATGGCCACGCCGCATGCAGGTATTTAAAATGTGGTTGTTTTTATCTGTTTTAGGCAGCAATCTTTATGTCGTTAGCAATAAGTCAGGCTATTGAATCGTTTAGCATCCATGCATGGTCATATTCACATTTGTCATGTCTTTTCTCCCCCGATAAATGTGTCTTTGAAAAATGCAGAAGATGCAGTAACTATTATTGAATGCCAATTCAGGATGCAGTAACAATCAATCACAGATGCGGTAACAATCGGTTTCAATACTTTGGTATCCTTCATTTATTTGCACATACTTCACTTTCTGGAAATGAGTGCATAAAAAATAGGTGAGTACATTGTCTCAACAAAAGTTCAGTCTCAGAGCTTGTTGTTCTATACAAAAATAGTGTACACAATGCGAGGCATCAATTCCAGGTTACTAATATTTCTGATCATATTGTGCTGCATATCTCATTCGTTTTGAAAAGTTTTGAAAAAGTAATTTTGAAAAGTAATGTGGCTTTCATAACACTTGCCAATACTACATGTATGCCAATACACACAACAATGCAGGCCATTAGGGGAGACTGGGCAAAACGATCGTGTTATACTGTGTATGATTTAACAACGTGCAGGAGACCAACTGTGGCGAAGGATGCCACGGGACAGGGCAAAGCGGTCACGGATCCATATGTCTATAGAGTATAAGAGTCTTGACACCCGGATACATGAAACTTAGCTAACAGAATTTTCACACTACGGAAATAATATCTTTAGGCCTATATATGTATTTAGCTTGACCTGTACTACCAGTGTCATGAATGACACAAGTAGCGATACTAACGAACCGGGCAAAGCGGCCAGCAGAAGGTACTGTATGAGATGGAGGCATGGCTAGGTATGTGCGTAATATATATGTTCATGTTTTGCATTCCTTGTCAGCACAACCGAGAATAGGTACGACAGCTTCATCAATAACAAATAAAGTAAGGTATAAATGACAGGTGTAAATGATATTTAGGATAAATTAGGCAAAAGGGGCAAATACCGACTTTGACCTGGCCTGTTTTGCATTCTAGCTCTATGAGGAGTTTACATTCACAATAATGATATTTAATGCAAAAATATTAATGTCACATGTTCAACACTCATGAACATAATATCGCCAATTTGGTTTGATGTATTCTGAAAGCGAAGCAAATGTTCATCATATAATTGAATTACCGTAATTATTCTATTAGTTCGAACACTCTAATGAATCAAACACCAAAAATTATTCAAGATAATAATTTTTAAATTGACTCGTTTAGTTCGAACACGCAAATTTACCATCGAAATTTCGATTGAAACAACGAACCAAATCAACTTGTAAGCTGCCAAAACTTACAACTCACCAGGCGGCAGCACTACGGAATGAATTATTAGTGATATCATTCGCCAGGTGGCAGTCTTTGTGATTATGTCAATTATGTGAACAATAGTCAATGACGTCACGGGATTATGTATAGAAGTAAAGCGCGGACTTCTAAGTGGCACGCGGCTCGGATTTTCCGGCAAAAGTGACTCGAGTGTGCGTGTAAAATCACTGAAATCAAGTATCAATGTTATGTTATAGATGACAATAAGCCGGCGATTTAGCATCCGATTATTCTAAGTTAGGCCTATTTCAAACATGGTAACCGTATGCGGTTAACCTATTAATCGTGCAGGGTATATTTTTTTAACAAATTTCCCCAAGAAATAATTTTGAACCGTGGCCTACAATTCTGGATAAATAATAATCCACTGCTTCCCTGGCGTTTTGTCATCATCCGAACCATTCTCATATTGAATGAAATCAGGTGAGTGATTTGCCTGGTACGACCGCTTTGCACGGGTTATATTTTAGCTGAAAATGAAGTAAGCCTGCCTATATCAAACTATATTGTCTATACATTCCATCACTCATTTCTCACCTAAGTCGAGACACTACGGTGTATTAATGTTACTTGACCCAGTTTTCTCCGCAAAGTAAGAACCTAATTTGCTTGAATGTAAGTACACATAGGTTGGTAGTTTGTTGTTGTCGCACCCAATGATACATCTCTGATTGCCCGTTGATTTGTTACACAATCGTCCCATCATTTTCTTATCACACCAAAGGACGGTTTTTATCATGAATTTGACTTTCAAGAAATAAGAATTAAAATTCAGTCGCCAAATGTTATTTTAAAATAGAACTTGAAATGATCTATATGCCAAATGACATGAACAAATAATACTGTTACTGCATCCTTGAAAACAAAAATAAAATTGTTACTGCATCACGGGTACATTGTTACTGCATCTTGTAGTATTTTTGAAAACACATTTTTCGGGGAGAAGAAGACCTGAAGAATGTAAATATGACCATACTTGGTTGCTGAATGATTTATTGGTCCAACTAAATGCTACGGTCATAAAGATATCTGTCTAAATCAAACAAAACAATCACATTTTAAATACCGGTATTTGGCGTGGCCATCGTTGCAGGATGCGGTAACAATTGTTACTGCATCCGATCACCACCATGAACGTTGCTACAGTTATGTTTCTTCAGCCAACGTACTAGCATGGGTGGCGTCTGCGGTGATGATGCCTCGTTGCATCCGATGTTACATTAACAATAATAACATTAATTTTCGAAAATCACAGGAGGAACTTGACGATTTCAACTTGTGGTCACCAACCTCTGACTGTTTCCATGTGAGTTGCACCTTTCTCAGGTTGTGTCCCTGTTTCTGCTGCAGCTACAATGTCCTGTTCTCCAGAATCTCCTGCAAAACCCACAACACAGGCCTGATATAGAGCTGTGTGTCTATCATATTCAGCTGATGGATTGGCACTTGCGATATTCTGATAAATATTTGGAGTACATTTATAAAGGTTTATGCTCGTAAACTGCACCTGAGTTACCCGGGAAAAGCCATGAATCATGGGCATTTCACCCATAACATAAATGTGAGACTTTGTTCATGTTCACTGTTTGGTTCAGCAATATGTGGCACATACGCACTTATGGGCTAAATTCTGCTTCATACTTTGGCAGCTTCACGTTCTAAGCCAACGTTCACGGGGGCTCATCGGATGCAGTAACAATTGTTACTGGATCCCGCAACGATGGCCACGCCGCATGCAGGTATTTAAAATGTGGTTGTTTTTATCTGTTTTAGGCAGCAATCTTTATGTCGTTAGCAATAAGTCAGGCTATTGAATCGTTTAGCATCCATGCATGGTCATATTCACATTTGTCATGTCTTTTCTCCCCCGATAAATGTGTCTTTGAAAAATGCAGAAGATGCAGTAACTATTATTGAATGCCAATTCAGGATGCAGTAACAATCAATCACAGATGCGGTAACAATCGGTTTCAATACTTTGGTATCCTTCATTTATTTGCACATACTTTCTGGAAATGAGTGCATAAAAAATAGGTGAGTACATTGTCTCAACAAAAGTTCAGTCTCAGAGCTTGTTGTTCTATACAAAAATATTGTACACAATGCGAGGCATCAATTCCAGGTTACTAATATTTCTGATCATATTGTGCTGCATATCTCATTCGTTTTGAAAAGTTTTGAAAAAGTAATTTTGAAAAGTAATGTGGCTTTCATAACACTTGCCAATACTACATGTATGCCAATACACACAACAATGCAGGCCATTAGGGGAGACTGGGCAAAACGATCGTGTTATACTGTGTATGATTTAACAACGTGCAGGAGACCAACTGTGGCGAAGGATGCCACGGGACAGGGCAAAGCGGTCACGGATCCATATGTCTATAGAGTATAAGAGTCTTGACACCCGGATACATGAAACTTAGCTAACAGAATTTTCACACTACGGAAATAATATCTTTAGGCCTATATATGTATTTAGCTTGACCTGTACTACCAGTGTCATGAATGACACAAGTAGCGATACTAACGAACCGGGCAAAGCGGCCAGCAGAAGGTACTGTATGAGATGGAGGCATGGCTAGGTATGTGCGTAATATATATGTTCATGTTTTGCATTCCTTGTCAGCACAACCGAGAATAGGTACGACAGCTTCATCAATAACAAATAAAGTAAGGTATAAATGACAGGTGTAAATGATATTTAGGATAAATTAGGCAAAAGGGGCAAATACCGACTTTGACCTGGCCTGTTTTGCATTCTAGCTCTATGAGGAGTTTACATTCACAATAATGATATTTAATGCAAAAATATTAATGTCACATGTTCAACACTCATGAACATAATATCGCCAATTTGGTTTGATGTATTCTGAAAGCGAAGCAAATGTTCATCATATAATTGAATTACCGTAATTATTCTATTAGTTCGAACACTCTAATGAATCAAACACCAAAAATTATTCAAGATAATAATTTTTAAATTGACTCGTTTAGTTCGAACACGCAAATTTACCATCGAAATTTCGATTGAAACAACGAACCAAATCAACTTGTAAGCTGCCAAAACTTACAACTCATCAGGCGGCAGCACTACGGAATGAATTATTAGTGATATCATTCGCCAGGTGGCAGTCTTTGTGATTATGTCAATTATGTGAACAATAGTCAATGACGTCACGGGATTATGTATAGAAGTAAAGCGCGGACTTCTAAGTGGCACGCGGCTCGGATTTTCCGGCAAAAGTGACTCGAGTGTGCGTGTAAAATCACTGAAATCAAGTATCAATGTTATGGTATAGATGACAATAAGCCGGCGATTTAGCATCCGATTATTCTAAGTTAGGCCTATTTCAAACATGGTAACCGTATGCGGTTAACCTATTAATCGTGCAGGGTATATTTTTTTAACAAATTTCCCCAAGAAATAATTTTGAACCGTGGCCTACAATTCTGGATAAATAATAATCCACTGCTTCCCTGGCGTTTTGTCATCATCCGAACCATTCTCATATTGAATGAAATCAGGTGAGTGATTTGCCTGGTACGACCGCTTTGCATGGGTTATATTTTAGCTGAAAATGAAGTAAGCCTGCCTATATCAAACTATATTGTCTATACATTCCATCACTCATTTCTCACCTAAGTCGAGACACTACGGTGTATTAATGTTACTTGACCCAGTTTTCTCCGCAAAGTAAGAACCTAATTTGCTTGAATGTAAGTACACATAGGTTGGTAGTTTGTTGTTGTCGCACCCAATGATACATCTCTGATTGCCCGTTGATTTGTTACACAATCGTCCCATCATTTTCTTATCACACCAAAGGACGGTTTTTATCATGAATTTGACTTTCAAGAAATAAGAAATAAAATTCAGTCGCCAAATGTTATTTTAAAATAGAACTTGAAATGATCTATATGCCAAATGACATGAACAAATAATACTGTTACTGCATCCTTGAAAACAAAAATAAAATTGTTACTGCATCACGGGTACATTGTTACTGCATCTTGTAGTATTTTTGAAAACACATTTTTCGGGGAGAAGAAGACCTGAAGAATGTAAATATGACCATACTTGGTTGCTGAATGATTTATTGGTCCAACTAAATGCTACGGTCATAAAGATATCTGTCTAAAACAAACAAAACAATCACATTTTAAATACCGGTATTTGGCGTGGCCATCGTTGCAGGATGCGGTAACAATTGTTACTGCATCCGATCACCACCATGAACGTTGCTACAGTTATGTTTCTTCAGCCAACGTACTAGCATGGGTGGCGTCTGCGGTGATGATGCCTCGTTGCATCCGATGTTACATTAACAAAAATAACATTAATTTTCGAAAATCACAGGAGGAACTTGACGATTTCAACTTGAGGTCACCAACCTCTGACTGTTTCCATGCGAGTTGCACCTTTCTCAGGTTGTGTCCCTGTTTCTGCTGCAGCTACAATGTCCTGTTCTCCAGAATCTCCTGCAAAACCCACAACACAGGCCTGATATAGAGTTGTGTGTCTATCATATTCAGCTGATGGATTGGCACTTGCGATATTCTGATAAATATTTGGAGTACATTTATAAAGGTTTATGCTCGTAAACTGCACCTGAGTTACCCGGGAAAAGCCATGAATCATGGGCATTTCACCCATAACATAAATGTGAGACTTTGTTCATGTTCACTGTTTGGTTCAGCAATATGTGGCACATACGCACTTATGGGCTAAATTCTGCTTCATACTTTGGCAGCTTCACGTTCTAAGCCAACGTTCACGGGGGCTCATCGGATGCAGTAACAATTGTTACTGGATCCCGCAACGATGGCCACGCCGCATGCAGGTATTTAAAATGTGGTTGTTTTTATCTGTTTTAGGCAGCAATCTTTATGTCGTTAGCAATAAGTCAGGCTATTGAATCGTTTAGCATCCGTGCATGGTCATATTCACATTTGTCATGTCTTTTCTCCCCCGATAAATGTGTCTTTGAAAAATGCAGAAGATGCAGTAACTATTATTGAATGCCAATTCAGGATGCAGTAACAATCAATCACAGATGCGGTAACAATCGGTTTCAGTACTTTGGTATCCTTCATTTATTTGCACATACTTCACTTTCTGGAAATGAGTGCATAAAAAATAGGTGAGTACATTGTCTCAACAAAAGTTCAGTCTCAGAGCTTGTTGTTCTATACAAAAATAGTGTACACAATGCGAGGCATCAATTCCAGGTTACTAATATTTCTGATCATATTGTGCTGCATATCTCATTCGTTTTGAAAAATTTTGAAAAAGTAATTTTGAAAAGTAATGTGGCTTTCATAACACTTGCCAATACTACATGTATGCCAATACACACAACAATGCAGGCCATTAGGGGAGACTGGGCAAAACGATCGTGTTATACTGTGTATGATTTAACAACGTGCAGGAGACCAACTGTGGCGAAGGATGCCACGGGACAGGGCAAAGCGGTCACGGATCCATATGTCTATAGAGTATAAGAGTCTTGACACCCGGATACATGAAACTTAGCTAACAGAATTTTCACACTACGGAAATAATATCTTTAGGCCTATATATGTATTTAGCTTGACCTGTACTACCAGTGTCATGAATGACACAAGTAGCGATACTAACGAACCGGGCAAAGCGGCCAGCAGAAGGTACTGTATGAGATGGAGGCATGGCTAGGTATGTGCGTAATATATATGTTCATGTTTTGCATTCCTTGTCAGCACAACCGAGAATAGGTACGACAGCTTCATCAATAACAAATAAAGTAAGGTATAAATGACAGGTGTAAATGATATTTAGGATAAATTAGGCAAAAGGGGCAAATACCGACTTTGACCTGGCCTGTTTTGCATTCTAGCTCTATGAGGAGTTTACATTCACAATAATGATATTTAATGCAAAAATATTAATGTCACATGTTCAACACTCATGAACACAATATCGCCAATTTGGTTTGATGTTTTCTGAAAGCGAAGCAAATGTTCATCATATAATTGAATTACCGTAATTATTCTATTAGTTCGAACACTATAATGAATCAAACACCAAAAATTATTCAAGATAATAATTTTTAAATTGACTCGTTTAGTTCGAACACGCAAATTTACCATCGAAATTTCGATTGAAACAACGAACCAAATCAACTTGTAAGCTGCCAAAACTTACAACTCACCAGGCGGCAGCACTACGGAATGAATTATTAGTGATATCATTCGCCAGGTGGCAGTCTTTGTGATTATGTCAATTATGTGAACAATAGTCAATGACGTCACGGGATTATGTATAGAAGTAAAGCGCGGACTTCTAAGTGGCACGCGGCTCGGATTTTCCGGCAAAAGTGACTCGAGTGTGCGTGTAAAATCACTGAAATCAAGTATCAATGTTATGTTATAGATGACAATAAGCCGGCGATTTAGCATCCGATTATTCTAAGTTAGGCCTATTTCAAACATGGTAACCATATGCGGTTAACCTATTAATCGTGCAGGGTATATTTTTTTAAAAAATTTCCCCAAGAAATAATTTTGAACCGTGGCCTACAATTCTGGATAAATAATAATCCACTGCTTCCCTGGCGTTTTGTCATCATCCGAACCATTCTCATATTGAATGAAATCAGGTGAGTGATTTGCCTGGTACGACCGCTTTGCACGGGTTATATTTTAGCTGAAAATGAAGTTAGCCTGCCTATATCAAACTATATTGTCTATTCATTCCATCACTCATTTCTCACCTAAGTCGAGACACTACGGTGTATTAATGTTACTTGACCCAGTTTTCTCCGCAAAGTAAGAACCTAATTTGCTTGAATGTAAGTACACATAGGTTGGTAGTTTGTTGTTGTCGCACCCAATGATACATCTCTGATTGCCCGTTGATTTGTTACACAATCGTCCCATCATTTTCTTATCACACCAAAGGACGGTTTTTATCATGAATTTGACTTTCAAGAAATAAGAAATAAAATTCAGTCGCCAAATGTTATTTTAAAATAGAACTTGAAATGATCTATATGCCAAATGACATGAACAAATAATACTGTTACTGCATCCTTGAAAACAAAAATAAAATTGTTACTGCATCACGGGTACATTGTTACTGCATCTTGTAGTATTTTTGAAAACACATTTTTCGGGGAGAAGAAGACCTGAAGAATGTAAATATGACCATACTTGGTTGCTGAATGATTTATTGGTCCAACTAAATGCTACGGTCATAAAGATATCTGTCTAAATCAAACAAAACAATCACATTTTAAATACCGGTATTTGGCGTGGCCATCGTTGCAGGATGCGGTAACAATTGTTACTGCATCCGATCACCACCATGAACGTTGCTACAGTTATGTTTCTTCAGCCAACGTACTAGCATGGGTGGCGTCTGCGGTGATGATGCCTCGTTGCATCCGATGTTACATTAACAATAATAACATTAATTTTCGAAAATCACAGGAGGAACTTGACGATTTCAACTTGAGGTCACCAACCTCTGACTGTTTCCATGCGAGTTGCACCTTTCTCAGGTTGTGTCCCTGTTTCTGCTGCAGCTACAATGTCCTGTTCTCCAGAATCTCCTGCAAAACCCACAACACAGGCCTGATATAGAGCTGTGTGTCTATCATATTCAGCTGATGGATTGGCACTTGCGATATTCTGATAAATATTTGGAGTACATTTATAAAGGTTTATGCTCGTAAACTGCACCTGAGTTACCCGGGAAAAGCCATGAATCATGGGCATTTCACCCATAACATAAATGTGAGACTTTGTTCATGTTCACTGTTTGGTTCAGCAATATGTGGCACATACGCACTTATGGGCTAAATTCTGCTTCATACTTTGGCAGCTTCACGTTCTAAGCCAACGTTCACGGGGGCTCATCGGATGCAGTAACAAGTTTTAGGCAGCAATCTTTATGTCGTTAGCAATAAGTCAGGCTATTGAATCGTTTAGCATCCGTGCATGGTCATATTCACATTTGTCATGTCTTTTCTCCCCCGATAAATGTGTCTTTGAAAAATGCAGAAGATGCAGTAACTATTATTGAATGCCAATTCAGGATGCAGTAACAATCAATCACAGATGCGGTAACAATCGGTTTCAATACTTTGGTATCCTTCATTTATTTGCACATACTTCACTTTCTGGAAATGAGTGCATAAAAAATAGGTGAGTACATTGTCTCAACAAAAGTTCAGTCTCAGAGCTTGTTGTTCTATACAAAAATAGTGTACACAATGCGAGGCATCAATTCCAGGTTACTAATATTTCTGATCATATTGTGCTGCATATCTCATTCGTTTTGAAAAGTTTTGAAAAAGTAATTTTGAAAAGTAATGTGGCTTTCATAACACTTGCCAATACTACATGTATGCCAATACACACAACAATGCAGGCCATTAGGGGAGACTGGGCAAAACGATCGTGTTATACTGTGTATGATTTAACAACGTGCAGGAGACCAACTGTGGCGAAGGATGCCACGGGACAGGGCAAAGCGGTCACGGATCCATATGTCTATAGAGTATAAGAGTCTTGACACCCGGATACATGAAACTTAGCTAACAGAATTTTCACACTACGGAAATAATATCTTTAGGCCTATATATGTATTTAGCTTGACCTGTACTACCAGTGTCATGAATGACACAAGTAGCGATACTAACGAACCGGGCAAAGCGGCCAGCAGAAGGTACTGTATGAGATGGAGGCATGGCTAGGTATGTGCGTAATATATATGTTCATGTTTTGCATTCCTTGTCAGCACAACCGAGAATAGGTACGACAGCTTCATCAATAACAAATAAAGTAAGGTATAAATGACAGGTGTAAATGATATTTAGGATAAATTAGGCAAAAGGGGCAAATACCGACTTTGACCTGGCCTGTTTTGCATTCTAGCTCTATGAGGAGTTTACATTCACAATAATGATATTTAATGCAAAAATATTAATGTCACATGTTCAACACTCATGAACATAATATCGCCAATTTGGTTTGATGTATTCTGAAAGCGAAGCAAATGTTCATCATATAATTGAATTACCGTAATTATTCTATTAGTTCGAACACTCTAATGAATCAAACACCAAAAATTATTCAAGATAATAATTTTTAGATTGACTCGTTTAGTTCGAACACGCAAATTTACCATCGAAATTTCGATTGAAACAACGAACCAAATCAACTTGTAAGCTGCCAAAACTTACAACTCACCAGGCGGCAGCACTACGGAATGAATTATTAGTGATATCATTCGCCAGGTGGCAGTCTGTGATTATGTCAATTATGTGAACAATAGTCAATGACGTCACGGGATTATGTATAGAAGTAAAGCGCGGACTTCTAAGTGGCACGCAGCTCGGATTTTCCGGCAAAAGTGACTCGAGTGTGCGTGTAAAATCACTGAAATCAAGTATCAATGTTATGTTATAGATGACAATAAGCCGGCGATTTAGCATCCGATTATTCTAAGTTAGGCCTATTTCAAACATGGTAACCGTATGCGGTTAACCTATTAATCGTGCGGGGTATATTTTTTTAACAAATTTCCCCAAGAAATAATTTTGAACCGTGGCCTACAATTCTGGATAAATAATAATCCACTGCTTCCCTGGCGTTTTGTCATCATCCGAACCATTCTCATATTGAATGAAATCAGGTGAGTGATTTGCCTGGTACGACCGTTTTGCACGGGTTATATTTTAGCTGAAAATGAAGTAAGCCTGCCTATATCAAACTATATTGTCTATACATTCCATCACTCATTTCTCACCTAAGTCGAGACACTACGGTGTATTAATGTTACTTGACCCAGTTTTCTCCGCAAAGTAAGAACCTAATTTGCTTGAATGTAAGTACACATAGGTTGGTAGTTTGTTGTTGTCGCACCCAATGATACATCTCTGATTGCCCGTTGATTTGTTACACAATCGTCCCATCATTTTCTTATCACACCAAAGGACGGTTTTTATCATGAATTTGACTTTCAAGAAATAAGAAATAAAATTCAGTCGCCATATGTTATTTTAAAATAGAACTTGAAATGATCTATATGCCAAATGACATGAACAAATAATACTGTTACTGCATCCTTGAAAACAAAAATAAAATTGTTACTGCATCACGGGTACATTGTTACTGCATCTTGTAGTATTTTTGAAAACACATTTTTCGGGGAGAAGAAGACCTGAAGAATGTAAATATGACCATACTTGGTTGCTGAATGATTTATTGGTCCAACTAAATGCTACGGTCATAAAGATATCTGTCTAAATCAAACAAAACAATCACATTTTAAATACCGGTATTTGGCGTGGCCATCGTTGCAGGATGCGGTAACAATTGTTACTGCATCCGATCACCACCATGAACGTTGCTACAGTTATGTTTCTTCAGCCAACGTACTAGCATGGGTGGCGTCTGCGGTGATGATGCCTCGTTGCATCCGATGTTACATTAACAATAATAACATTAATTTTCGAAAATCACAGGAGGAACTTGACGATTTCAACTTGAGGTCACCAACCTCTGACTGTTTCCATGCGAGTTGCACCTTTCTCAGGTTGTGTCCCTGTTTCTGCTGCAGCTACAATGTCCTGTTCTCCAGAATCTCCTGCAAAACCCACAACACAGGCCTGATATAGAGCTGTGTGTCTATCATATTCAGCTGATGGATTGGCACTTGCGATATTCTGATAAATATTTGGAGTACATTTATAAAGGTTTATGCTCGTAAACTGCACCTGAGTTACCCGGGAAAAGCCATGAATCATGGGCATTTCACCCATAACATAAATGTGAGACTTTGTTCATGTTCACTGTTTGGTTCAGCAATATGTGGCACATACGCACTTATGGGCTAAATTCTGCTTCATACTTTGGCAGCTTCACGTTCTAAGCCAACGTTCATGGGGGCTCATCGGATGCAGTAACAATTGTTACTGGATCCCGCAACGATGGCCACGCCGCATGCAGGTATTTAAAATGTGGTTGTTTTTATCTGTTTTAGGCAGCAATCTTTATGTCGTTAGCAATAAGTCAGGCTATTGAATCGTTTAGCATCCGTGCATGGTCATATTCACATTTGTCATGTCTTTTCTCCCCCGATAAATGTGTCTTTGAAAAATGCAGAAGATGCAGTAACTATTATTGAATGCCAATTCAGGATGCAGTAACAATCAATCACAGATGCGGTAACAATCGGTTTCAATACTTTGGTATCCTTCATTTATTTGCACATACTTCACTTTCTGGAAATGAGTGCATAAAAAATAGGTGAGTACATTGTCTCAACAAAAGTTCAGTCTCAGAGCTTGTTGTTCTATACAAAAATAGTGTACACAATGCGAGGCATCAATTCCAGGTTACTAATATTTCTGATCATATTGTGCTGCATATCTCATTCGTTTTGAAAGGTTTTGAAAAAGTAATTTTGAAAAGTAATGTGGCTTTCATAACACTTGCCAATACTACATGTATGCCAATACACACAACAATGCAGGCCATTAGGGGAGACTGGGCAAAACGATCGTGTTATACTGTGTATGATTTAACAACATGCAGGAGACCAACTGTGGCGAAGGATGCCACGGGACAGGGCAAAGCGGTCACGGATCCATATGTCTATAGAGTATAAGAGTCTTGACACCCGGATACATGAAACTTAGCTAACAGAATTTTCACACTACGGAAATAATATCTTTAGGCCTATATATGTATTTAGCTTGACCTGTACTACCAGTGTCATGAATGACACAAGTAGCGATACTAACGAACCGGGCAAAGCGGCCAGCAGAAGGTACTGTATGAGATGGAGGCATGGCTAGGTATGTGCGTAATATATATGTTCATGTTTTGCATTCCTTGTCAGCACAACCGAGAATAGGTACGACAGCTTCATCAATAACAAATAAAGTAAGGTATAAATGACAGGTGTAAATGATATTTAGGATAAATTAGGCAAAAGGGGCAAATACCGACTTTGACCTGGCCTGTTTTGCATTCTAGCTCTATGAGGAGTTTACATTCACAATAATGATATTTAATGCAAAAATATTAATGTCACATGTTCAACACTCATGAACATAATATCGCCAATTTGGTTTGATGTATTCTGAAAGCGAAGCAAATGTTCATCATATAATTGAATTACCGTAATTATTCTATTAGTTCGAACACTCTAATGAATCAAACACCAAAAATTATTCAAGATAATAATTTTTAAATTGACTCGTTTAGTTCGAACACGCAAATGTACCATCGAAATTTCGATTGAAACAACGAACCAAATCAACTTGTAAGCTGCCAAAACTTACAACTCACCAGGCGGCAGCACTACGGAATGAATTATTAGTGATATCATTCGCCAGGTGGCAGTCTTTGTGATTATGTCAATTATGTGAACAATAGTCAATGACGTCACGGGATTATGAATAGAAGTAAAGCGCGGACTTCTAAGTGGCACGCGGCTCGGATTTTCCGGCAAAAGTGACTCGAGTGTGCGTGTAAAATCACTGAAATCAAGTATCAATGTTATGTTATAGATGACAATAAGCCGGCGATTTAGCATCCGATTATTCTAAGTTAGGCCTATTTCAAACATGGTAACCGTATGCGGTTAACCTATTAATCGTGCAGGGTATATTTTTTTAACAAATTTCCCCAAGAAATAATTTTGAACCGTGGCCTACAATTCTGGATAAATAATAATCCACTGCTTCCCTGGCGTTTTGTCATCATCCGAACCATTCTCATATTGAATGAAATCAGGTGAGTGATTTGCCTGGTACGACCGCTTTGCACGGGTTATATTTTAGCTGAAAATGAAGTAAGCCTGCCTATATCAAACTATATTGTCTATACATTCCATCACTCATTTCTCACCTAAGTCGAGACACTACGGTGTATTAATGTTACTTGACCCAGTTTTCTCCGCAAAGTAAGAACCTAATTTGCTTGAATGTAAATACACATAGGTTGGTAGTTTGTTGTTGTCGCACCCAATGATACATCTCTGATTGCCCGTTGATTTGTTACACAATCGTCCCATCATTTTCTTATCACACCAAAGGACGGTTTTTATCATGAATTTGACTTTCAAGAAATAAGAAATAAAATTCAGTCGCCAAATGTTATTTTAAAATAGAACTTGAAATGATCTATATGCCAAATGACATGAACAAATAATACTGTTACTGCATCCTTGAAAACAAAAATAAAATTGTTACTGCATCACGGGTACATTGTTACTGCATCTTGTAGTATTTTTGAAAACACATTTTTCGGGGAGAAGAAGACCTGAAGAATGTAAATATGACCATACTTGGTTGCTGAATGATTTATTGGTCCAACTAAATGCTACGGTCATAAAGATATCTGTCTAAATCAAACAAAACAATCACATTTTAAATACCGGTATTTGGCGTGGCCATCGTTGCAGGATGCGGTAACAATTGTTACTGCATCCGATCACCACCATGAACGTTGCTACAGTTATGTTTCTTCAGCCAACGTACTAGCATGGGTGGCGTCTGCGGTGATGATGCCTCGTTGCATCCGATGTTACATTAACAATAATAACATTAATTTTCGAAAATCACAGGAGGAACTTGACGATTTCAACTTGAGGTCACCAACCTCTGACTGTTTCCATGCGAGTTGCACCTTTCTCAGGTTGTGTCCCTGTTTCTGCTGCAGCTACAATGTCCTGTTCTCCAGAATCTCCTGCAAAACCCACAACACAGGCCTGATATAGAGCTGTGTGTCTATCATATTCAGCTGATGGATTGGCACTTGCGATATTCTGATAAATATTTGGAGTACATTTATAAAGGTTTATGCTGGTAAACTGCACCTGAGTTACCCGGGAAAAGCCATGAATCATGGGCATTTCACCCATAACATAAATGTGAGACTTTGTTCATGTTCACTGTTTGGTTCAGCAATATGTGGCACATACGCACTTATGGGCTAAATTCTGCTTCATACTTTGGCAGCTTCACGTTCTAAGCCAACGTTCACGGGGGCTCATCGGATGCAGTAACAATTGTTACTGGATCCCGCAACGATGGCCACGCCGCATGCAGGTATTTAAAATGTGGTTGTTTTTATCTGTTTTAGGCAGCAATCTTTATGTCGTTAGCAATAAGTCATGCTATTGAATCGTTTAGCATCCGTGCATGGTCATATTCACATTTGTCATGTCTTTTCTCCCCCGATAAATGTGTCTTTGAAAAATGCAGAAGATGCAGTAACTATTATTGAATGCCAATTCAGGATGCAGTAACAATCAATCACAGATGCGGTAACAATCGGTTTCAATACTTTGGTATCCTTCATTTATTTGCACATACTTCACTTTCTGGAAATGAGTGCATAAAAAATAGGTGAGTACATTGTCTCAACAAAAGTTCAGTCTCAGAGCTTGTTGTTCTATACAAAAATAGTGTACACAATGCGAGGCATCAATTCCAGGTTACTAATATTTCTGATCATATTGTGCTGCATATCTCATTCGTTTTGAAAAGTTTTGAAAAAGTAATTTTGAAAAGTAATGTGGCTTTCATAACACTTGCCAATACTACATGTATGCCAATACACACAACAATGCAGGCCATTAGGGGAGACTGGGCAAAACGATCGTGTTATACTGTGTATGATTTAACAACGTGCAGGAGACCAACTGTGGCGAAGGATGCCACGGGACAGGGCAAAGCGGTCACGGATCCATATGTCTATAGAGTATAAGAGTCTTGACACCCGGATACATGAAACTTAGCTAACAGAATTTTCACACTACGGAAATAATATCTTTAGGCCTATATATGTATTTAGCTTGACCTGTACTACCAGTGTCATGAATGACACAAGTAGCGATACTAACGAACCGGGCAAAGCGGCCAGCAGAAGGTACTGTATGAGATGGAGGCATGGCTAGGTATGTGCGTAATATATATGTTCATGTTTTGCATTCCTTGTCAGCACAACCGAGAATAGGTACGACAGCTTCATCAATAACAAATAAAGTAAGGTATAAATGACAGGTGTAAATGATATTTAGGATAAATTAGGCAAAAGGGGCAAATACCGACTTTGACCTGGCCTGTTTTGCATTCTAGCTCTATGAGGAGTTTACATTCACAATAATGATATTTAATGCAAAAATATTAATGTCACATGTTCAACACTCATGAACATAATATCGCCAATTTGGTTTGATGTATTCTGAAAGCGAAGCAAATGTTCATCATATAATTGAATTACCGTAATTATTCTATTAGTTCGAACACTCTAATGAATCAAACACCAAAAATTATTCAAGATAATAATTTTTAAATTGACTCGTTTAGTTCGAACACGCAAATGTACCATCGAAATTTCGATTGAAACAACGAACCAAATCAACTTGTAAGCTGCCAAAACTTACAACTCACCAGGCGGCAGCACTACGGAATGAATTATTAGTGATATCATTCGCCAGGTGGCAGTCTTTGTGATTATGTCAATTATGTGAACAATAGTCAATGACGTCACGGGATTATGAATAGAAGTAAAGCGCGGACTTCTAAGTGGCACGCGGCTCGGATTTTCCGGCAAAAGTGACTCGAGTGTGCGTGTAAAATCACTGAAATCAAGTATCAATGTTATGTTATAGATGACAATAAGCCGGCGATTTAGCATTCGATTATTCTAAGTTAGGCCTATTTCAAACATGGTAACCGTATGCGGTTAACCTATTAATCGTGCAGGGTATATTTTTTTAACAAATTTCCCCAAGAAATAATTTTGAACCGTGGCCTACAATTCTGGATAAATAATAATCCACTGTTTCCCTGGCGTTTTGTCATCATCCGAACCATTCTCATATTGAATGAAATCAGGTGAGTGATTTGCCTGGTACGACCGCTTTGCACGGGTTATATTTTAGCTGAAAATGAAGTAAGCCTGCCTATATCAAACTATATTGTCTATACATTCCATCACTCATTTCTCACCTAAGTCGAGACACTACGGTGTATTAATGTTACTTGACGGACGTTAAATCTGTCCCCGAGGATACCATCAGCTCAGTAGCCTTCTGGCTTGTGATTGGGTACTTTTGTACTTGTCATGTATCTATTCCATGGGATTAGTTTCGGATTTTTAATTTGTTTTCATAGGTTGTTGGGCAGTTGTATTCTAATTCCATCAGGTGTACAGTAGAAACAACTACATTTAACACACTGTCTGCCCCTGATGACGCCAGTGTGTCTTTGGATAAACTATTTGGTCGGGCTTTGTTTCTATTGCAAAATGTATTTTACGTTTCTTATTGGCATCATCAAAATCTGATTGTATTGGTGGTAATAGATTGATACTTACATTCATACCACTGAGTCGGTGTCACTGCTGGCGGACGTTAAATCTGTCCCCGAGGATACCATCAGCTCAGTAGCCTTCTGGCTTGTGATTGGGTACTTTTGTACTTGTCATGTATCTATTCCATGGGATTAGTTTCGGATTTTTAATTTGTTTTCATAGGTTGTTGGGCAGTTGTATACTAATTCCATCAGGTGTACAGTAGAAACAACTACATTTAACACACTGTCTGCCCCTGATGACGCCAGTGTGTCTTTGGATAAACTATTTGGTCGGGCTTTGTTTCTATTGCAAAATGTATTTTACGTTTCTTATTGGCATCATCAAAATCTGATTGTATTGGTGGTAATAGATTGATACTTACATTCATACCACTGAGTCGGTGTCACTGCTGGCGGACGTTAAATCTGTCCCCGAGGATACCATCAGCTCAGTAGCCTTCTGGCTTGTGATTGGGTACTTTTGTACTTGTCATGTATCTATTCCATGGGATTAGTTTCGGATTTTTAATTTGTTTTCATAGGTTGTTGGGCAGTTGTATACTAATTCCATCAGGTGTACAGTAGAAACAACTACATTTAACACACTGTCTGCCCCTGATGACGCCAGTGTGTCTTTGGATAAACTATTTGGTCGGGCTTTGTTTCTATTGCAAAATGTATTTTACGTTTCTTATTGGCATCATCAAAATCTGATTGTATTGGTGGTAATAGATTGATACTTACATTCATACCACTGAGTCGGTGTCACTGCTGGCGGACGTTAAATCTGTCCCCGAGGATACCATCAGCTCAGTAGCCTTCTGGCTTGTGATTGGGTACTTTTGTACTTGTCATGTATCTATTCCATGGGATTAGTTTCGGATTTTTAATTTGTTTTCATAGGTTGTTGGGCAGTTGTATACTAATTCCATCAGGTGTACAGTAGAAACAACTACATTTAACACACTGTCTGCCCCTGATGACGCCAGTGTGTCTTTGGATAAACTATTTGGTCGGGCTTTGTTTCTATTGCAAAATGTATTTTACGTTTCATATTGGCATCATCAAAATTTGATTGTATTGGTGGTAATAGATTGATACTTACATTCATACCACTGAGTCGGTGTCACTGCTGGCGGACGTTAAATCTGTCCCCGAGGATACCATCAGCTCAGTAGCCTTCTGGCTTGTGATTGGGTACTTTTGTACTTGTCATGTATCTATTCCATGGGATTAGTTTCGGATTTTTAATTTGTTTTCATAGGTTGTTGGGCAGTTGTATACTAATTCCATCAGGTGTACAGTAGAAACAACTACATTTAACACACTGTCTGCCCCTGATGACGCCAGTGTGTCTTTGGATAAACTATTTGGTCGGGCTTTGTTTCTATTGCAAAATGTATTTTACGTTTCTTATTGGCATCATCAAAATCTGATTGTATTGGTGGTAATAGATTGATACTTACATTCATACCACTGAGTCGGTGTCACTGCTGGCGGACGTTAAATCTGTCCCCGAGGATACCATCAGCTCAGTAGCCTTCTGGCTTGTGATTGGGTACTTTTGTACTTGTCATGTATCTATTCCATGGGATTAGTTTCGGATTTTTAATTCGTTTTCATAGGTTGTTGGGCAGTTGTATACTAATTCCATCAGGTGTACAGTAGAAACAACTACATTTAACACACTGTCTGCCCCTGATGACGCCAGTGTGTCTTTGGATAAACTATTTGGTCGGGCTTTGTTTCTATTGCAAAATGTATTTTACGTTTCTTATTGGCATCATCAAAATCTGATTGTATTGGTGGTAATAGATTGATACTTACATTCATACCACTGAGTCGGTGTCACTGCTGGCGGACGTTAAATCTGTCCCCGAGGATACCATCAGCTCAGTAGCCTTCTGGCTTGTGATTGGGTACTTTTGTACTTGTCATGTATCTATTCCATGGGATTAGTTTCGGATTTTTAATTTGTTTTCATAGGTTGTTGGGCAGTTGTATACTAATTCCATCAGGTGTACAGTAGAAACAACTACATTTAACACACTGTCTGCCCCTGATGACGCCAGTGTGTCTTTGGATAAACTATTTGGTCGGGCTTTGTTTCTATTGCAAAATGTATTTTACGTTTCTTATTGGCATCATCAAAATCTGATTGTATTGGTGGTAATAGATTGATACTTACATTCATACCACTGAGTCGGTGTCACTGCTGGCGGACGTTAAATCTGTCCCCGAGGATACCATCAGCTCAGTAGCCTTCTGGCTTGTGATTGGGTACTTTTGTACTTGTCATGTATCTATTCCATGGGATTAGTTTCGGATTTTTAATTTGTTTTCATAGGTTGTTGGGCAGTTGTATACTAATTCCATCAGGTGTACAGTAGAAACAACTACATTTAACACACTGTCTGCCCCTGATGACGCCAGTGTGTCTTTGGATAAACTATTTGGTCGGGCTTTGTTTCTATTGCAAAATGTATTTTACGTTTCTTATTGGCATCATCAAAATCTGATTGTATTGGTGGTAATAGATTGATACTTACATTGACCCAGTTTTCTCCGCAAAGTAAGAACCTAATTTGCTTGAATGTAAGTACACATAGGTTGGTAGTTTGTTGTTGTCGCACCCAATGATACATCTCTGATTGCCCGTTGATTTGTTACACAATCGTCCCATCATTTTCTTATCACACCAAAGGACGGTTTTTATCATGAATTTGACTTTCAAGAAATAAGAAATAAAATTCAGTCGCCAAATGTTATTTTAAAATAGAACTTGAAATGATCTATATGCCAAATGACATGAACAAATAATACTGTTACTGCATCCTTGAAAACAAAAATAAAATTGTTACTGCATCACGGGTACATTGTTACTGCATCTTGTAGTATTTTTGAAAACACATTTTTCGGGGAGAAGAAGACCTGAAGAATGTAAATATGACCATACTTGGTTGCTGAATGATTTATTGGTCCAACTAAATGCTACGGTCATAAAGATATCTGTCTAAATCAAACAAAACAATCACATTTTAAATACCGGTATTTGGCGTGGCCATCGTTGCAGGATGCGGTAACAATTGTTACTGCATCCGATCACCACCATGAACGTTGCTACAGTTATGTTTCTTCAGCCAACGTACTAGCATGGGTGGCGTCTGCGGTGATGATGCCTCGTTGCATCCGATGTTACATTAACAATAATAACATTAATTTTCGAAAATCACAGGAGGAACTTGACGATTTCAACTTGAGGTCACCAACCTCTGACTGTTTCCATGCGAGTTGCACCTTTCTCAGGTTGTGTCCCTGTTTTTGCTGCAGCTACAATGTCCTGTTCTCCAGAATCTCCTGCAAAACCCACAACACAGGCCTGATATAGAGCTGTGTGTCTATCATATTCAGCTGATGGATTGGCACTTGCGATATTCTGATAAATATTTGGAGTACATTTATAAAGGTTTATGCTCGTAAACTGCACCTGAGTTACCCGGGAAAAGCCATGAATCATGGGCATTTCACCCATAACATAAATGTGAGACTTTGTTCATGTTCACTGTTTGGTTCAGCAATATGTGGCACATACGCACTTATGGGCTAAATTCTGCTTCATACTTTGGCAGCTTCACGTTCTAAGCCAACGTTCACGGGGGCTCATCGGATGCAGTAACAATTGTTACTGGATCCCGCAACGATGGCCACGCCGCATGCAGGTATTTAAAATGTGGTTGTTTTTATCTGTTTTAGGCAGCAATCTTTATGTCGTTAGCAATAAGTCAGGCTATTGAATCGTTTAGCATCCGTGCATGGTCATATTCACATTTGTCATGTCTTTTCTCCCCCGATAAATGTGTCTTTGAAAAATGCAGAAGATGCAGTAACTATTATTGAATGCCAATTCAGGATGCAGTAACAATCAATCACAGATGCGGTAACAATCGGTTTCAATACTTTGGTATCCTTCATTTATTTGCACATACTTCACTTTCTGGAAATGAGTGCATAAAAAATAGGTGAGTACATTGTCTCAACAAAAGTTCAGTCTCAGAGCTTGTTGTTCTATACAAAAATAGTGTACACAATGCGAGGCATCAATTCCAGGTTATCAAAAACATATTTCCTAAAGGCTCAAAATAGTAATGAAGACAAACTAAGTTGTAAAGGTGTGAATAAGAATTTTGTGAGCGATCCACTCGAGGTTTGTACGTCTGTGCTTAGAGAAAAGTCCACTAGATCTGGTGTTAATAGAGGCATTCGTGCAAAGGATAATTCTGTCTATACTTATGAACAACAAAGGTCTGGCTTTGGATACTTTTACTGTAAACGAATGGTTCATAATGATGGCGTAACAACATCGCCTTTAGCCATGGTACTGTCGCCATGGCCTAATCATAACATACTTGTGTTCTCTGATTTTGATGTGCTCGGTCCTCTATCAAAATGTCAATTTCTTGTATACAACAACACGTTCCATTGTGCAGAACATTTATTCCAGTATTGTAAAGCACTCTATCATAAAGAATATGATATTTGTAAACAACTCATACCGTGTAATAATGGTATAGAAGCTAGAACAATCGGGCAGCAAGTTAATTTATCAGTAAGTTGGTTTGAGGCGAGGGAGAAAGTCATGCGTTCAATCCTTACTTGTAAAAAGAGTATCAATAACAAAGTGAGGCTAGCTCTCGAGAAAGCAAAATCAGGAAATCAGCAACATGTTTACGCTTCGCAGTACAACACCTTTTGGGGATGTGGGCTTGATATCACATTGGCAAAGCTTACAAATATCAAGAATTATCCAGGTCAAAATCAAATGGGTTTGATATGCAATGATTTATAGAGAATATATGTGCAACATGTGAGCGCCGTCTCAATTCAATGTGCGTAATGTATTTAACTATTTATTGTATGTGGCATATATACTAACATGCAACATTGTAGTCATTAAATGTTTCTATTTCAATAAAATACATGATGCCAATAATTTTGTACTCTGACATTCATTTTTATGTGTATGTCTATGACTGATTGAGTCAGTATAAATTGAGACTTTGACAGTGAAAGATGTTTCACACTCCTTCCACCATAGCAATATCAGGAGCAACTGGTTCAGGCAAAACTACATGGCTGTAGAAGTTACTTAGAGATCGGGATAAAATGTTTACTTCTCTTCTGGAATGTGTTCACTATTTCTACGATGCCTGGCAAAACATGTTTATAAATATGGAAAAGGAACTGAAAGTGGAATTCCACGTTGGATTACCTATCGCAGAGCAGATTAATGAAATAGCAGATGGACGACACAAAATAATTGTTTTGGATGATTTGATGTCTGCAGTAGTTAAAAATGAGCATGTTCAATCATTGTTCACAAAAGCTTCACACCATAAAAATTTAACTGTAATATACATCAACCAAAACCTTTATTGTCAAGGAAAATGCTCAAGAACAATTGCCTTGAACACACACTACACAGTTTTACTAAAAAATCCAAGGGACCTATTGCAAGTACGTGTACTCGGTAATCAAGTTGGTTTAGGAAAAACATTAGTTGAGGCTTATCACGACTGCACATCTAAGCCTTTTGGATATTTATTGATTGACCTCAGTCCGCAGGACATTGAAAACTATAGACTGAAAACGAACATATTTCCAGGTGAAGACTGTATTATATATTTACCTATAAAATAAAGAACATTCACCAACATAAATCATTTCTTCCAAATACGTTGGAGATGTAACAACAGAATGGACAATTCTGATGCGGAGCGCGGATACACATCGTGGCATATATTCGGCAAAACTTTTCCAAAAACAGAAGTTGTTTTCTTTGCGCAAGTTATATTGATTTACATTGTCATTATTACTTGTATAATTAACTTGTCTCTGGGAAATGGTAATTCAAACCTGTGGACAGCCTTACTGAGTTCCTGTCTTAGGTATATTCTACCGAACCCGAATATTAAAAGATATCGATACTCTGCAACACGTGATGCACTAACTCCAACAGCATCATCATAGCCTAGAAGTCTCTGAACAAAAAGGGTTGGTCAAACATGAGTAGAAGACTCATTAAAAATAAACATTTCATCAACCTACTATTATTTACATCCAAATCACAACAAAGAGCTTTATTGCACACCATTACAGAAGCACAAGCGCTAGCGGTTGTAGAAATAGTTCAGAATCTGGAAAACATACCAAAATCGTCAACATTACGGACATTGCTTGTGAGAAGAAAAACGTTTTTCAGGAAATTAGGAGATGGAAATTTTAATATAAGACATAAAACTGCACTGATACAAACCCACCAACATCAACTCCTGGATACTTTGTCAGTTGTCAAGAAATATCTACTACAATTGCTGAAATAATGAATAACACAAAGAAAATGGTACTCATTCCTTATGAGCGTTATTTGCAGATGCAGAACAAAGAAATAGTACCAAAAGAAACTGAATCAAATGCAGTCGAGACAAATAAACCAAATCCTGAAAAAGCAGCTTCCTCAGAGTCCACAAATAAATCTGAACAATTACATGGAAGGGAACTTATTATACAAGAACAGGATGACGATACAACGTATGACAAATAAAAAAAAGTTGCATACACAAAATATACTCCAGAATTCATAGCAAAGTGCTTGCCTAAACAACTCGCGTATAAGGGAGAAAGGTTGTTGAGATTCATCACAACTAAAACGAATATAAGATGGAATGATAAAGGAGAGATTATCATTCATAATGAGAGTGTTCCTTTTTCAAACATCATTGATTTACTCGAAGACGCTCTACTTTCACGGGAAAAATCGAATATTTTTGGAATAGATCATTTTTATCAAGAACTTACACAGGTTCCACTCCCTCTCATTCAGAACCCAAAGAGGAGAACATTTATTCGTGATCTGAAACAACATGGGAAAGGATTCGATATTCCACCACCTCCTGGAGTACCAACAAGAAAACCTGTTTCACTACTGCATCGAGCTTATCTGAACGGACCGAGCTCAAAGTCAAACACTCGTAAATCTTGGATAACCCATTGGAAACCTCTGTGAAATAAATGTGAGGAATATAAAAAAAAAATGAAATGAATCTTGAAAAACAAAAATACCTTAAATCTATATATTTCAATGATAAACATCCCGCATCATATTCGGGTATTGACAAATTATACAGAACTGTCAAAGATGAAGGGAAATATGCAATAACAAAATCAGCATTGATTTAATGGTTGAGAGGACAGCGAGTGTTTACAACTCATAAACCCGTTAGATTCAAATTTTCAAGACAACAAGTAATTGTAGCCCACAAAGATCAGCAATGGGATGCAGATACAATTAACATGGTTAAATTTCATCAGAGTAATAAGAACTACAAATACATACTACTTGTGATAAACATACTGTCGCGTTATGTATGGACCAGTCCGCTGAAGACTTTACAGGGAAGGGAAATGGTTAAAACACTGAAAGTTATCTTCAAGCAAGTCAAACCAAAGAAGATGAGAAGTAATAAAGGCTCAGAATTCGCTAATAGAAGGGTTAAACTCTTCTTGGACAAGGAATCCGTTAAATTTTTCACAACTTCAAACGAGACAAAAGCTAATTATGCTGAAAGGGTTATTCGAACAATCAAGAACAAAATGATAAAGCATATGGACGAACACCAAACTCATGTATGGACGAAAACGCTCTCAGATATCACTGCTAGTTACAACCATACATTCCACAGAACACTTCAGATGTCGCCTTCTGATGCTAGACACATTAGTAACAGCGAGTTATGGGATAAACAATATGGATCACATTTCATCAAAGAGCAATCCAAACATCAACTCAACAAACAACTGCGATCTAATAAGAAACTGAAAACAACATATAAATTTCAAAATGGTGATAGAGTAAGAATAAGCTACTTAAAATCAACATTTGCAAAGGAATACAATGAAAAATGGAGTTCTGAGATATTTACAGTGACCAGTGCTAAATTAAAACAACAAATTCCAGTTTACACAATAAAGGACTGGCATAACAACCCCATTGAAGGAACATTTTATTCCGAAGAACTTCAACTTGTTGATATCAGTGATACAGAATATCACATTGAATCTATTCTCCGGAGGAGAATCAGAAACAACAAGATTCAGTTTTTAGTGAAATGGGTGGGTTGGCCGGATAGCTATAACAGCTGGGTGGATAAAAGCAGTATACGAGATATTCAAAAATATAAGAACTAATCCGTTTCATAGAAAACTCACTTCTGTGATGGGTGTGATGGGTGGCATACCGAAGTACTTATTCTTATCCAGTCTCGACTCAACCGGCACACATCCAACAAATAGCGCCATAGACTTCACAGTAGACCTACCACATACTTTACAATTAGAAGGAGAATGGACTTGTGCATTGCTGGAAGTGGACTACCCTGAAGAGTCAAAAATAAGGAATAAACAAAAAATCTATATATTCTGTGATATTTGCACAGACAGTGTGATAAACAGTGCCCTTCTTCCAGTGATTCGTATTTTCAAACATTCCTCAACATTTGAAATCCCATACTTGATCAAAGTCATACGTCATCAAATATCGCAAGTCAGAATTTATATAAGAAACAAAAATCTAGAACACCTATCAGTGCTCCCAACTCATTTGCGATGTACCCTTCAACTCCAACAACAAGCAAAATGACTTTCGTGCCTTATTACTCTGACACTGATCGCTGGAAAGATCATTTCTCAAACTCGGTAACAATGAAACAGAAAATTTCTTACAGCATCAAACCTAAGCAAAGTGGTGATGGTTCGCATGGTTCAGTGAATGTTAAGTTAGTTACACCAACACAACAAGCAGTAGAGCAGGCGGAGTCTCTGCTAAAAACCAAGGACCATCTTAAACCTAGTCGCCCTAGACGTGTCAGCAGAAAGAATCCAACAAAAAGAAAACGTCAAACAGGAAGGCGACACTCGACTTCAAAACGTTCATCGAAGCAGAAGTTGGCTTATGTGAAAACCGTTAGAAAGTGATTGCATCCTGCAAAATGGCATTCAGATTTCAATCTGCAAGTGAAGGATATCAATCAAATTTAGCATTGTTTCATCCACTACCAGTCGAAACAGCAACGGAAAAACTAGAGTGGGTGGAATACAGACCTTCTGGACAAATAACCAAGGGTTCTACTATTGTTTATAATATACCCAACACTTCAAGTGACTATATTGACTTGAAAAGGTCCCGTGTGTTTGCAAAATTAAGAATAGTCAAACCAGATGGTACTGCAATATCGGATGAAGACAAAGTCGCACTTATAAACATACCATTACAGAGTATGTTCAAACAAGTTGACATCTACCTTTAACAACAGTGTGTAACATCCAACATAGGATCAAACTATCCGTATAAAGCAGCACTCGACATTTTATTGAATTATGGTGAAGATGCAAAAGAGTCATGTCTACAAACCCAGCTTTATTACAAAGATACAGCTAATTATATGGATTCAACAGATCCTATGGGAGGAAATATAGGATTGATTCAAAGATGGATGTTCACAAAGAATGGAGGAACTGTAGATATGGAAGCACCCTTATACACAGACATTTGTCAGCAGGATCGATTTCTGCTAAATGGAGTGGGTGTTGGGATTAAATTATACCCAAACACAGATTCGTCCTTACTGATGTCAGAGGGTGGTGTGCGCTATCAATACATAATTGAAGATTCAGTTTTGAAAGTGTGCTATATCCGTGTGAATCCTGGGATTTTAATTGGACATGCAACAGCATTAAAAAAGTCTCCCGCACTCTATCCTTTGACCAAATCTGATATCAAGACTTTCAACATATCTCAAGGTAGCTACGACTTCTCCATGGATAATATCTTTCAAGATATGATTCCTAAAAGACTACTTATTGCACTCGTGTCGGCAGCTGCATACAACGGCCAGTACAATAAAAACCCATTTAATTTCGGGCATCATCATTGCCATTTCATAAGCTTCCAGGTAGACGGACAGTCCGTTCCAACACAACCATTTCAACCAAACTACGAAACTGACAATTATGTTCCTGCCTACCTAAGTTTGTTCTCTTCAATCCAAAATTATCGAAGAGCAACAGGAAATTACATAAGTCGGGAAGACTATCAAGATGGATATTGTGTATACGCATTTGAGCTTAGCGGAACAGAAGGAACTGACTATATGACATTGATGAGAAGAGGACACAGCAGACTGAGCTTGAAATTCGGAAAACCATTGAGTGAACCTGTGACCGTTATTGCATACGGTCAGTTTCCTTCTATGATTCAGATGAATGAAGTGAGGAATGTGACAGTATCATAAATGTTATGATGGATAGCAACCAGATACGTCATGCGCTGAGACATAATCCTGTAACTAGTCCTCATTTCAGGATGGTGACGGGCGCTGACGGTATTCCTCTCCATGAACGATTATATCCGCCTTATCAAACATTTTATGTTGTGAATACCGACCCAAGTCATCTCGCAGGGAAGCACTGGATTACACTCGAAATTGGTGGAGATACATCACTGATGTTTGATTCTTTAGGAAACTCGCCACAGAGATATCACAAAAGTTGGGAATATTTCCTGATCAACAATGGACCGAACTACATGTACAATGAAACTAGAGTACAAGATTTTGATTCATCATATTGCGGACAATATTGTCTATTTTACAATTATCATAGATGTAATGGGTTTACTGCACAAGATATTATTAATATGTTTACACTTGACTTAAAGCAGAATGATAGAAGAGTTATAACTTTCTGTGAAAAACAATTCCAGATAATCCATGCACCATATTAGTCGTTTACACTTAGCTGGATTATGTCAAAATAAAATATTTTATACGTAACACGTTACTTATTTTTCATTTCCCATGTCTAACGACTCAATTGACAAACTATTAGCCATTGTCAGTAAACCCTGCAGAATTTGAGCGTCAGGTTGTATTAATTCATTCTGAGAGCATACTTTTATACTGAGCGTTGTTCCAACCAGCTCAGAATTGTCAATATGATGTTTGTGATGATAAGGATAATAACTATGATAATACATAACTATGATAATACTGATGAGTGGTATGATGATAATGATTGTTGCTATCTTCATCAATACATTCGATCAATACTACATAAGTTCCGACAACGATGTGATGAAAACCATCAAAGAAAATAAATATATCACGAATAACTACTTCACGGCATCATCCCCACATATAACCCAATCAATAACGAGTGGTCACAACTACGTTTCAACATTACACTCGTTCAGGCAGTTACGAGAAACATTTTGGAAAAGTGCATATATCTTTATAATGATAGTCGAATCTTATGATATTTTTGCTGCGATGGATAGCAAATATTGTACCAATTTAACAACTGAAAACCGTGCGAATATATTTCCATTGTATTTTTAGCTGTAGGCCATAATCTAATGAATGAAATTTGGGTAGTTTAGATAGAATTTCGGCAGTATCGAGAAATGTTATGTTGTGAACAGTTTGAGCGACAAGGGACCATCGCATTGGTATACACAGAGATTATGACAACTATACGAATGCTTTATTTAATATCGAATCATTACTTTATGTAATTTGTAAAGATTTATGCAAAAAAATATCACATCGATTAACAACATCACGGGCAAAAGGCGAGAAACTCGAAAACGTAAATGCCGTGTACGTGATACCCACGGCCGCGGGTCCGTGTTTCGGAAAGGTTATCTACCCGCCGTAAATCAATGTTGCTGACAGGCCAAGCAAGGGTTGCATATGTTAACATAGGGCTATAAACAGTACATGAGATAACTGTTTATTTAAAAATTAATAGCCGTCACCGTCTCAGTAAACATGTGAATGGGCGTACGAAATCGACGTGTCACAAGCATGAACTGGAAACACAGTTAACGACAATACAATGCATAATTTATTCGATGTTAATTACATGTATTGATGAAAATTATTTAACAATCGTTTTGACACGTTTTTCGTGTTCCTATAAAAACAAATATACATAGTTTGGATATTAACCCAATAACTCGTGCTTATAAAGTCCAAAATATATACTGTACATGTAATTTCGTTTGGATCATTGGGTGAGTGACGTTGATACAACACTGTAGCCATAGACATCTAATATGACTGTAGCTACCATTTTACTCTCCTATTGTTATGAGCCTACCAAAAACGAGATTTAAAACGTCAAATTGCGTGATTTTGATTTTCTGGATATTGAATCCATGTACATTTCCCGCTAATTTTCTGCCAAACATTTTTTTTCTCTCTCTCTCTCTCTCTCTCTCTCTCACTCTTTCTCTCTTTTTCCCCCTCCCCCTCTATCCCACCCCCACCTGCCCCGTCTCATTATTATACATTTAGGTGACATATTCGACTCCCGCAGGTAATATTTACCAAACTGATATATGTGTATTGTCTATGGATGTTTCCATTTTGTACTCCGTAGCATTCTATTGATCACATTTTCAAGCCATATGCAAGCTTTGTGATAGTATAAATGTAGAATGTTTCAATGAATTATCATTATCATTAATTCGCTATACATAGAATAAATGCCACAAATTTATATTTTGACACAAACAGAATTATACGTGTCACTTGCGACATTCGTGAATGTTATTTTTATTTCATCATATTTTTTACCCTCGCCCCGATAGGGGCAGAGGGTATTGTAATTGGGTCTGTCAGTTTGTATGTCTGTTTGTTTGTTTGTTTGTTTGTCTGTCCGCGCGCATAACTCAAAACCGAATGGTCCGATCGTCCTGAAATTTATAGGGAAGAAGCGGTATCACCGTGGCTCGGTCCTCCTCAATTTTTGTCAAAATCAGAAAAAAATTGTTGCCATGGCAACGAAAAAAGAGAAAATCACATAATTGGCTATAACTCTAGTTCTAATGAATATTAATTTCTTAAACTAATTTTGTATTTTTCTTTGGCCAATTCCCGACCCTATGGTGTACGGCCGATGGTCGTACGACAAAAACTCTCTATTATCGCCCGATGTCGAAAAATTGAGGGTCACGATTTCGGTGATTTTTTGCCAGCAACGTTTCAGTGCAAATGTCTGCGCTCATAACTCAAAGGCAAACGGTCCGATCGATCTGAAATTTGTAGTGCTGGAGTGATATGATAGTCGCTCGGTCCCGTTCGAATTTTGTCAAAATCGGATGAAAACAGTTGCCATGGCAACGGAAAAAGTGAAAATCACTTAATTGGCTGTAACTCCGGTTCTACTTGATATTAATTTTTCCAACTATTTTTGTATTTTTCTTTGGCCAATTATCGATCGTATGGTGTACGACCGATGGTCGTACGACGGAAACTCTCCATTATCGCCCGATGTCGAAAAATTGGGGGTCACGATTTCGGTTATTTTTTGCCAGCGACGTTTCAATGCAAATGTCTGCGCTCATAACTCAAAGGCAAACGGTCTGATCGATCTGAAATATATAATGCTGGAGTGCTATGGTAGTCGCTCGGTCCCGTTCGAATTTTGTTAAAATCGGATGAAAACAGTCGCCATGGCAACGGAAAAAGTGAAAATCACTTAATTGGCTCTAACTCCGGTTCTAATTGATATTAGTTTTCCAACTATTTTTGTATTTTTCTTTGGCCAATTCTCGATCGTATGGTGTACGACCGATGGTCGTACGACGAAAACTCTCCATTATCGCCCGATGTCGAAAAATTGGGGGTCACGATTTCGGTTATTTTTTGCCAGCGACGTTTCAATGCAAATGTCTGCGCTCATAACTCAAAGGCAAACAGTCTGATCGATCTGAAATCTATAAGACTGGAGTGCTATGAAAGTCTCTCGGTCCCGTTCGAATTTTGTTCAAATCGGATGAAAACAGTCGCCATGGCAACGGAAAAAGTGAAAATCACTTAATTGGCTCTAACTCCGGTTCTACTTGATATTAGTTTTTCCAACTATTTTTGTATTTTTCTTTGGCCAATTCTTGATTGTATGGTGTACGACCGATGGTCGTACAACGAAAACTCTTCATTATCACCCGATGTCGAAAAATTGGGGGTCACGATTTCGGTTATTTTTTTGCCAGCGACGTTTCAATGCAAATGTCTGCGCTCATAACTCAAAGGCAAACGGTCTGATCGATCTGAAATTTATATTGCGGGAGTGCTATGGTAGTGGCTCGGTTCCGTTCGAATTTTGTTAAAATCGGATGAAAACAGTCGCCATGGCAACGGAAAAAGTGAAAATCACTTAATTGGCTCTAACTCCGGTTCTACTTGATATTAGTTTTCCAACTATTTTTGTATTTTTCTTTGGCCAATTCTCGATCGTATGGTGTACGACCGATGGTCGTACAACGAAAACTCTCCATTATCGCCCAAGGTCGAAAATTTGGAGGTCACGATTTCATTATTTGTGAGTGTTCTGAGATTCGAGGCCATATTGTGAAGCCAGTTATCAATCTGTTTAATGCGTTTTCGTTCATGAGATGTGCCTTGATAATAGAAACATAACGGTGAAATTTTACAGCTCAATATTGAACGACAAGGTCAAGGTCACAGAAGAGGTCAAAATCGAAAAGTTGCAATAACTCTGTTTATATTCATGATAAATTTTCCCTAATAATTTTGTATTTTTCTGTGGTCTATTCTCCACCTTTTGCTATATGACCAATGCCGTACAATCAAAATTCCCCATTATCCCCCAAGATCGAGAATGTAAGGGTCATCAGCTGAAATTACCGATTTCGTAATATTTCAAGTAGTAATAATTCGGAAACCACTGGAGATATTCAATAAAGTATCACGCATTATAAATCTGAGTGAGCCTTCAAATTTTGGAAGGTCAGTGTCAAGGAATCAGGCCGTGGTCACAAATATGGTCCAAAAAGAGAAATCGCATGAACTCTACTTTTAATAATGATTAATCCTCCCATGATTTTCGTATTTTTCTATGGCCAATTCCTGACCATTTGATATATGGCCACTTGTCGTATGACCAAGATCCCCGATTATCGCCGACGTTGGAAATGCAAAGGTTATCAGCTTTAACTTTAGTGACTAAATCTGAAGGGCGAGGGTCTGCAATCTCTGATTGTCTCGTTTTATATGGAGCTATGCTGACAAATCCACATCGAACTATAATATGCGTACGACGATACCACCCCCAAAATGACGTTTCTCGTAACTGACTGAATTTCTGCAAAAGGTTTCGTATTCAGCATTAACTGATAAATACTGTAGACGTCTCAAACTCTCCTATTTTAATCCCGACACATACCCCATACATATAAAACATAAATATATAAAAAAATCCAATTGCTTTAGGATGTTCTCAGCTGCCTTTCGCATCATGAGCGATTTACGACAGTTTGTGCGGTACAAATATAAGGCGACTGCTATATGCTCATCCTTGAATCTCATGTAAGGAAAATACGGTAATGGTGTTCTTTCTCCACCATAAAAAGCGCAAATGATATGGTTTCAACGTAATATCAGTACCTTTGGAATACAATATATATTCTTATTTTTAACACCGTACCAATCTTTACATTTCTCGATACTGTCTGAATCTCGTAACTGCCTGAATGACTGTATTTATTATTCGAACACGGCAGAATTTACACTGCAATATTTTAGAATTGACATGGTGATAATACAGATCTATCCAGTATACATACACATGATACAGGTTAATAATTCATCAAGTGAACGATAAAACACATGACAAATCCGTTGGGGAAACAAAACAAAACCTGGTGACATTAGGTCTAAATTTTATGAATGTTAGATGTATTCTAAGTAAGTGTTAGGATTACATTCAGCACATCTGAATGCCCCTTCTTGGTTTTGATGACATTCTTGTTGAAAACATCTTTCGTAGTGTGATAGTTCAGGCACGATTTCGTTCAGTCTCTGCATTATCTTACACAGGTTATCCCACTCGTAAGTTTTGAAAGCGAACCCTTGGCGAGTCGGCTTCATCTCATCACCAAGCGACTTATACCAATGCCGCAAATTGACGCAACGATATGGTGTATCTATGGTGAGGTAGAGGTTCCCTCCTAGGTGGATCGATTCGTGAATTTGCTTGCCGTTCATTATTTGTCGAAGTCCTGCAGTGATTGTGTCGATGTGGTCGGTCAAAATCAGGAATCTAGAGGGCGGCATTTTCAACAGTGAACGCGATGGTCCGTCCTGGTTTCTTTCTTCGAATTCGATGGACAGAGTATTTCCAGGAACTATTTTGATGTCCTTACTTTCGCTGATCCTATGTTTCCTTGGGGGATTGATGACTGACACATCAATCGTTGCATCGCTATTATTGCTGTCTTCATCATCATCAGTTCTGCAAATGTTTAATGATATATATGATAACACGAAATTCTGTGTATACGATTCATTCACAGCATCAATCACATGTTGAAAATAACACTCCATTGTTGTCTATACTGTGTCTACTGGTATTACGGTTATTCGGTTATTCTGACTTTATCTGTGTGACATGTATACTGAAGTGGTTAATATAAATATTGATATAGTTTTATATTTTTTAATGATAATATAATTTCAACATACCTGTTTCTCTTTTGAGAGGTGAGGTCGATATATAATTTTTTTTTCATAAATCCAGTTGTCATCTTTTCTCTAGGTTCTTCACCTTCTGATAAAGAGCGCTTTCGTTTGTAGAATGCCATTGTAGATTTGTACAATTATGCTGGTTGTTGTTGTCGGTTGGACTTCGATGAAATATCTGCCGTCGATACAGCCCTTTTATTCAGATTGTATGAATTGCAATTCAAACACTGGGCGGAGTCATAAACATCCGTATCTGTTTCGTGATTGGATAAGATTGTCTCGTTCAACTGATTACATGTAACTCTGATCTTTAGCATTAGCATTTATCTTTACCTTAGCTGAAATAAGCTTTGATCCACAGCTTAGCAACGATCCTACTTTAGCTTACCACCGATCTAATCTTTAGCTCAGCAAAGGGGGGGGGGGGGCTGTGGCGGCCCTACTGGTACTACTACTATACACGATTATAGTAATACTGTTTGTAGGACTAGGCCCCATTTAGTTCTGCATATACTGTCTGTTTGTCTGCAGTAGGTTACTCTACTGATTTCCCAGGTATTTTATACCGCTTTACTAGGGTGGTTCCACTTATACGACTCGTATGTCTGTCGAATACGACTGGGGCATCGGTTACGGTGACTGACTCGTACACCTTCGAGTCAGTCTATGGAAAGGGGTCGTGTCAAAAGCTAATGAAAATACCTGAATGCGTGACGAAACATTTATACAGACATCAATATAGAGAAAACTCACGGTCCTTTACTGAAAAGAGATACAAATAATAACAATAAGAAGACCATCGAATAATGGTTAGAAGTCAGGCTCACTCAGTACCTCTTACATTTGTGATACATGTTCAGTCGTACACGCGCATGTCTACACATATTCATTGACACATTGTCAAGCATGCATACGTCATCATGCATACAAAGCTGTTGCTGTACTATCTTCCATCTTCTTCATGGGGAATGGATGATGGATCATCCCTGCTGATACAGAACCGTTTGGCTTTGGAATTCATTTTGCATGTGTTGCTGCGTGTTCACAAAAGTTTCGTTGCTTGTACAAAAATGAACAATTTGAAGGCGATAGGATTCGAAATCTCCTGAACGCTGGTACATTGTTACACTGGTACAGGCATTGTGAGGCGTATTGGGTAATCAATTGTATTGACGCATATGTATCACAATGCTTGTATTAGTGTACCAGTGAACTATCTTTTAGGAGACATCAAATGAAATTGACGCGATGAGCTGTAAATTTACAGATGAAGGCGCATCTCACAATTACGGTACATGTACTCATGAAAAAATGTATTTCAATATATGTGCCCCCCCCCCCCCCTCCCCATGGGCACGTAGATGTTATTCTGCCCAATCATACTACCCGTCCACTCCTATCAGATCCTTATTGAATCTAGAAGTACAAGCAACATAGCCTAACTGGGCCTCACTACACCATATTGGCACAGATATGTTGCACTGTCCCTCAAAACTACTAATTCACTGAAAGCATACCATTTAGGCTAAACCGTCTGTCACGTTTTTAATCTTTTTTGTTATTGAAAATGGAAGAAAAAAACAGTATACGCACGTGGATGGATTTATGTTGTCACCCCATTGGCAACACTCGGTATGGTCCTTTGATACGGCCCCTTGAAGCTGTAAATATGTTATAAATATATGAACGACCATGTAAAGAAATATGATAACGACCACGATCTTCCCCGACGGATAAACCGAACGTAAAACCACAGAACCACGTGTTGTTTGTTTTGCTTTAGCATGTGGGCGGGTATATGCACTGGCGCGAGTCAGGCCGCCCACGACAGACGCCAGAGGCAGTCGTCTGTAACGGCGAAGTGGTATAAAGCCATTCCTGCAGGATGTGTCGATGATCATCTGTGCTGTGGGGAACATGTCAAATGATCATCGACAACTTGTACTTGGGGTTAGGGGGCGCCATAACTCGATGATATGCCCCCTAGACAGAAACCCGGGATCGGGGAAATCCCCTACTCTTTACGACAAATCCCAAGGGATCTTTTAGGTGCCAGATACCATAGACAGTCTCTGACACCAACCGGCCTTTGTTTTTACTGCCAGTCGGGCTGCACTGGCGTGATGCCACACTGTACATACTTGGTACTTGTACTTGGGGTAAGGGGGCGCCATAACTCGATGATATGCCCCCTAGACAGAATCCCGGGATCGGGGAAATCCCCTACTCTTTACGATAAATCCCAAGGGATATTTTAGGTGCCACACCATAGACAGTCTCTGACACCACCCGGCCTTTGTTTTTACCGCCAGTCGGGCTGCACTGGCGTGGGAGGTTTTCAGGCACAAGTGGCGCTGAGCGGACTTGAACCCACGATCTTTAGATCATGGGCCGAGCGCTCTGCCACTGCACCATCCCCCCCCCCCCCATGCCACACTGTAGGCTGCTCGCCCCTCCTTTTATACGGCCAAAAATCCCCCTGGTCGGCCTAGGCCAAAGGCACCCACTTACGTCACCAGTCAGCACGAAAGGTTCAGGGGATGTCTCAAAAGCTCGAAGGGATTACACGGTATCTCTTTTTATAGCATACTTTTTACTGGTTGCTATTCTATATAGGCCTAATATAGGCTATATTAAGCCGAATTTATATTATATCTTTGTTGGAACTCATTTGTGTAGGCCTAAGTATGGTGTGAGATATAGGCTACAACTGTGGAGTAGGCCTGTCATTTTTGTTTTGGACTGCATGACTAGGTCATATGCCGCACGCTTAATTCCTATCATTAGTAGGCCTATCATACCGGCTCCTTAGCGGCTCTCAGAGCTTTCTGAGAGCGTTAAAAAAATTGCGTAACGCTTTTAATCACTGTCCGGAATCCGTTTCGGCAGAGGATATTGGGAAACGATATTTTTCGGTTGGGAAACGATATTGTAACGGGTTTGCACCCTTCTGTGACGTCTTGATGAACCGGTTTTCTAGGGAGGTGGGTGAGTTGTTGTTTAACCGGAGCTGAAACGGTAAAACTCCGGAAAACTGCTACTGCTGTACGGTTGAACTCCGGCTAGAAGTCTCTAAGGTTGGTAGCGTGGTCTGGAATGGACCTCTTAACCGTAGTCCGACTGCTAATCTGCAACTGCACCTGTAAAGTAAGGATCCGAAGGCGTTTCCGTCTCCGGGTACTGCAACTGCTCCGTCGGGATACCGCTTTACTGCAACAGCTCCGTCGTTTTCCGTCTTACTGCAAACTGCGACTGCGCCTGGAATAAAGAATCCGGGAACGTTGCCGTTTCCGAATACTGCAACCGCTCTGCCAGGTTCCGCCGCACTGCAATCTGCTCCGATTGGCTCCGCCTCACCGCAACCTGCGACTGCACCTGAAATGGAGTATCTCGGAAGTGTTCCTACTTCCGGTTACCGCAACCGCTCCGTCAGGTACTGCCTCTGCAACTCCGTCGTCCGGTACCGCCTCTGCAACTGCTTCGTCGTTCCCGTCTCTGCAACTGCTCCGTCCGATACCGCCTCCGTAGTTGCTCCGTTGATTTCCACCTCCGTCTCCGTCTCCGTCTCCTTCCTCGGTGATCTGGGTTCTTAGATCACCCTAAGACGTCGTTACAACTTGGTCTTAACCGACTGTGGTCTTATCTCCCTTTACTCCGTATTACTTTCTTTTCCGGTGAACTATCTTTATTATAAATTCCAGTTCCCTAACGAACACGGAAAAACAACTCGGTTGAAGTTTTCATGTTTATTTTCCAAGTGCACAGTCGGAAGACTTAACTGCTATCATCTGGATGACTCTATCCGGAACAAGGGAGTACGCTGCTATGGGAGAAGGGGTCTGCACAGGTCGACGTCAGGACACCAACTCCGCCGTCCGCTGTGAAGCGGGGGCTTTTATAGACCTGAGACCCACGTCACGTGACCAACCTATTGTGACGTCATAGTCCGCCAAAACACTGATATTTTCCGGATTTCTAAAAACACTCTAGAACCAATCAGTGGCTGACACGTCACCTTTTAAACCGAAAACGAGGCTGATCACATGACCTTCCGGAAATAACGTCATTACGTTTTTGTACTCCATTGTTCCGGCTCCGTGTCCGGTTCCGTCTCCGGTTCCGGCTCCGTCTCCGGCTTTACCGACATCATAAATTACTAAGTTCCGAGACGGAAAACCTTTAAAACATTAACAATACGGAACCGTATGAACCTTTAAACACATATACACCCTAATAAACGGTTATTTAACCATAATATCACAAAACACTAACAGAATTACCTAGGGGAAACCTTTGGGTACGCCCCAAAACCGTTACACTCCCCCTTCCTTAGACTCTGTTCGTCCCGAACAGAACAATATCACATATATACAAATTTGTCAACCGTTAAACTGTCCGTAAAATCAAACACAACTTGTTTCCGTGATCCGGGTACTGGTACCTCTTAACTAGTTTACCGTCACTGTACCCGGATATCTTGCTTGTTCCGTTTCCCACTTTTTAACTCTTAATTATACTAGAATCCGGGAAACGGTTCTTCTTTCTTCTCCTTGCGCCGACTTGACTTGCGACGACTTGCGACGACTACTGCCCACCAGTATCACGGCGCGAACTGCTCCCCGACGGCGGACGAGGTGGAATGGTCTGTGGTACCAACGGTCGTCTGAAGCTTGTTCCTCTGGCATCAACCGGGAGAAGATCGGGATCATGGAGGCTCCACTGGGGCGGGACGTAGAACCCATTCCTGAGGCGTTCGTCCCGGATGGACCAATCTGGGATCCGGACGATCTGACGGGTCGGGACGAGACCAAACGGTGACTCTCTCTGCTCCATGGTCTCCACGTAGACGCCGGAGTCTCTCATCTCGGCTGGCCCCCACTGCTCCGGTCCCCAACGTACTGCATAGTATCTGGCGTGCTCCGGGACTGCAGGCGCAAAGACGGAAGCGCTCCGTCCCCCAATATTCACCGGGAAACAATGTGACGGACACGGTTGAGTTGAAGGACCGCCAAACGGGTAGAATGTGTAGGGTGGACTCTGGGTTGGCGGTGGACTCTGGGTTTCTCCGCCCTGTTTCCGGAACCAGCACTTGCTCACTGTTCCAACTTCTTGCGGTCGCTCTCTGCCGGAACTCAACGTTTTACCAGGGTCTCAGCTATCTCCTCCTGCTCTACAGCTCACTCCGTCTTCTCATATTTCTGCGTCCTCTGCGGCTTTACTCCGAGTCCGTATCCGACTCAGAGACCGTCGGTTCCGTCTCCGGAACACTACTCTGCTTCGGCGGCTCCGTCTGCCTCCAGGAATCAGCCATTCTCCGCTTCATCCATCTCGGATGCTTGACACCATTATACGGTTTCAGCAAATCGAAGTGAACCACCTTCTGCCTAGTTTCACTCTCTGCAATCTCGTAGGTTACGTCGGTAAATCTGCTCAGCACTAGCTTTGGACCGCTCCACTTCCTCTGCAACTTGGGAGCTTTGCCCTTCTTCCGTGTTTTGACCGCCATCCACACTCGGTCTCCTGGCTGGAACTGATTGTCGACCTTCCTCCGGTCGTACAGCTTCTTCTGCCGTTCCATTTCTCTGCCAGATTTCGCTCGAACCGCCTTGTATACCGCTTCTAGTCGCTCCCGGAGCTGACTGCCATACTCTGTTACTTCTGCTGTTGATTCTCCCGGCGGTCTGCCAATCAGTAACTCTACCGGAGTGTTGACTTCTCTGCCCAGCATCAGCAAGTTGGGACTCTGCCCGGTTGTCTCCTGCGGGGTACTCCGGTAAGCTGCCATCGCCAACGGTACTAGCTGATCCCAGTTGGTCTGCCGCTCGCTTACGTACAGACTCAGGATCTGCTGCAGCGTCCGGTTGAATCGCTCAATGAAACCGTCCGACTGAGGTCGGAAAGCGGTTGTCCGTGTCTTGTGAATCCCCAGGATTCTGCAAACATTTCTCAGCAAGTCGGACTCGAAATTTCTGCCTTGGTCGGTGTGGATCTCCATCGGGATGCCGTACCGCGACGCAAACTGGTTGACGAATATGTCCGCAACCGTCACCGCTTCCTGATTCGGCATCGGGTAAGCCTCTACCCACTTGGTGAAGTAATCGCCGATTACTAAGATGTACCGGTTCCCCCGGGTGGATTTAGGTAACGGACCCATCACGTCCATTGCCACCCTCTCCATGGGCGCTCCAACCCGGTATTTCTGCATCGGAGATCGTTTCACCTTCTGCATACTTCTTGACGCACATTCGTCACAGCTCAGCACCCACTGCTTTATGTCCCGCATCATAGCCGGCCAGAAATACCGCCTCCGAATGCTAGCCGCCATCCTTCTGCTTCCGAGGTGTCCTCCCGTCCGGCTCTGATGGGCCAGACGGAAAATCTCCTGTCTCAGCTCCTTCGGGGTTATTAACTGCATTCGGCTGGTTCCTTCTGCCGTTTTCCATTTCCGGTAGACTACTCCGTCGACTTTCAGCAAGGTCTTCCGCATCCCGTACAGCACTTTCTCCTCGCTGCTCATACTGGAAAAGTCTGTACTGCTAGCTGTACCGCTCCCGTCGATCAGCGACGTCACCAGTGGGTACCAAGGTTCTGCTTGCTGCATTCTCCGCAAATCATCTGGTCGATATTTCTGCCCCAGCACAGTATCCTGGTCCGCATTTTCCGCCAGCCTAATCTGTTCTGCAACCGCATCCGCTTTTCCTGGAACTGCCTTCTCCGTCACTGCAACCGCAACCGGCTTCCGGGACGCTGCTTTCTCCGTCACCGCAACCGCAACCGGCTTCCGGGACACTGCTTTCTCCGTCACCGCAACCGCAACCGGCTTCCGGGACGCTGCTTTCTCCGTCACCGCAACCGCAACCGGCTTCCGGGACGCTGCTTTCTCCGTCACCGCAACCGCAACCGGCTTCCGGGACGCTGCTTTCTCCGTCAGTTCTGCTTCTCCGCCCGATCCCCTTGACCGCTTCCGGCGTCCCCCCTTCCTTGGCTTGGGCTGAGGAGTTTCTTCACTTCGTGTCTGCCGGATCCTTTTTCCGTAGTTCCAGGCGTCTATCTTGGCTTGTTTCCAGTCGATTTTTCCGCATTGGCTGCATGGGGATCTGGACAAGGCATCCGCATTATTATGGATTCGCCCCGGACGATGTTCGATGTCGAAATGAAACTCACTCAGAAGCTCAATCCACCGGGCTACCTGCCCCTGGGGCTCCTTGAAATTCATAAGCCAGGTAACACTGCCATGATCCGTGCGAAGAAGGAAGTGTCGTCCCAGCAAGTACCGCTTATTCTTCTGTACCGCAAACACAACCGCCAGGAGCTCCTTCCGGGTGACACAGTATCTCCGTTCTTCTTTGGTTAGGCTGCGGCTCAAGTAGGTTATCACCCGTTCCTGGTTGCCCTGCTTCTGTGACAGTACTGCTCCCAGCCCGGTGTCACTGGCGTCCGTGTCCAGGATATATCGGCCTTGCTCCCTTGGGTACCCGAGTATCGGTGCCGATACTAGGCGGTTCTTCAGCTCTGCAAATGCCTGCTCTTGCTCCGTCTGCCACCGGAACGGCACCCCTTTTTCCGTCAAGTGATTCAGCGGCGCTGCAATCTCAGAGAACTTCGGCACGAACTTCCGGTAATAGGAGCAAAGTCCCAGAAAACTGCGCAGCTCCGTCAGGTTGGTGGGTGTCCGCCACTTCCGTACTGCCTCCGTTTTTGCCGGGTCGGTGCGGATACCGTCTCTGCCGACTATGTGACCTAGGAAAGACACCTCCGGCTGGAAGAACTTGCATTTTGATGGTTTGACTTTTAGGTCTGCCTCTCTCAGCTTGCTGAACACCTCCTGAAGATCACGGATGTGATCCTCCAGGGTCTTGCTGTAGACTATGATGTCGTCCAGATATATGAGGCAGGTCTTCCAGGACAAACCGCCTAGCACCTTCTCCATCAACCGCTCGAACGTACCCGGAGCATTGCACAAGCCAAAACTCATCACTTTGAACTGGTAAAGGCCGCCAGGAACACGGAAGGCCGACTTTTTCCGGGCGTCTTCATCCATCCCGACCTGCCAGTAGCCACTGGTCAGGTCGAGAGTGGAGAACCATTTGGCGTCTGCACAGGCTGCTATGGTGTCGTCTATTCTCGGCAACGGATAAGCATCTTTCTCCGTGACTGCATTTAACCGCCGGTAATCGACGCAGAACCGGGTGGTCCCATCCTTTTTCTTCACGAGGACAATCGGGGAAGCCCACGGACTGCTACTTTCTTCAATGACGTTCTTGTCTTTCATCTCCTGAATCAGACTGCTCACCAGCTCTCTCTTGTCTGGCGGAATTCGTCTGGTTGGCTGCTTAATCGGCCGGTGACTGCCCGTGTTTATCTGATGTTGTACCTCGTTGGTCTGCCCCAGTTCTCCGGCATCATTACTGAAGGTCGGCTTATTCCGAAATAGGAGGTCGGTTACTCTCTCGCGGAAATGACTCGGCACTGCATCCTGGGTCTGCTCTGCTAACTGCCGCAGCTTCTCGTACCCGCTCCAATTCCGCCCGGCCTCCGACTCCGTGGAAATCTGCACCTTCCTGCTCCGCTCCGCCAACGGCACAACACTGCAACCGGCTGCTAAGGTGGTCATCGTCGCCAACTGCGCTCCTTTCTTGATGATTACCGGCTCCGCCATCACATTGATCACTCGAACCGGGACTGTTCCTTGCTTTATCCGGGATAAAGTTCTCCCGATCAGCCAAGGTCTTTTCTCAGTAGGATCCTGCGGCATTTCTAGTACTCCTTCTGCTTCACGGACACTCTCTGCTTGTCCTATAATCAGCTGTTCCGTTTCCGGCGGAATTTGGTAATCTGCTACAGCGTTGATCGGAAACGGCTCCCTGGTCTGCTCGAACATGGTGAGGAACACCTCCTGGCTGCCCATCTGCATGGTCATTCGGTCGAAATTTATGCCGGATATCCGGGAACGGATGAAATCCATTCCCAGTATTCCTTCGTCTTCACAGTCTGCAATCTCGAATGTCATGGTCTCAGCTACTCCTGCGATGTTGAGTGGGAGTTCTTTCCGGCCATGTGTCCGTATGTTACTTCCGTCAACAATTTAAAGACGAATCGGCGACCGCTTCAGCTTCATTCCGGGTTTCCGGATCCGTTCCCAGGTTTGTAGGTTGAGCATTGTGACAGTGCTGCCGGTGTCGATTATCAGCGTTACTGGCTCTCCGCATACTCTGGCTGTCACACACATGCCCACCTCGCCCCTGGGACCGGGTCCGTGAACCACCTGCCGGTTATGGGGGTGTCCTCTCTTCCGGGTCCCGGATTTCCCCTTTTCCGCGACCCGCTCTAGTTTTCCAGCTGCTGCTGCTGCTGTCGTGGCTGCTGCAGTTGTTGCTGCTGCTGCTGCTGCGGCTGCTGCTGCTGCTGTTGTCGCGGCGACTGCTGCTGTTGTGGTTGACGCCGCTGCTGCTGCTGCTTCGGCTGCCTACAGTCTCGGGCAAAATGCCCTTTCCGGCCACAGTTGAAGCACTCTAAATCCGCTCGGGAACTGCGCTGCTGCTGCTGCCGGCTAACCGCTTCCTTGACCTGAGTCATCAGATCCGCCAACTGCTGCTGAGTCTGCTCGGCTTGCTTCCGCAATTCGTTCACCTGCTGGCTCCACTCCGGCTCCGTGTTCAGCTGCCTCGTCCGGTGTCGCTCCGCTGGTCTGCTGTTGTCCGTTTTCATGATGCTCTCATACTCGGTAGCGAAAGCCAGGGCCTGCGACAGCGTTTCCGGGTGGCTTTTCAATACCGACAACCGCATATCTCGGTTAGTCAGACTGTTGCAGAAATGCATTTTCATGAGCACTTCTGTTGTTGCCGGATCTGCTTTTGGGTAAGCTAGCCGCGTCTTGCTCCGTATGTCTCTGGCCAGCTCGGACAGCTCCTCCTCCGGCTGCAATTTCCGTGTCTGCAATTCCGCCTGGAAAACAAATGTTTTCTCCCCCGGACAAAACTGCTGTTTTAATGCCGCCACAACCGTATCAAAGCTGCGTCTCTGCTCCGCGGACAGATCCAGTAGTATGCTGCGGGCGTTACCTCTCAAACTGACACATAAGTTCAGCGCCTTTTCTTCTGCTGTCCAACGGTAGTACCGAGCGTATTCAAGGAGGTGAGCCTCATACTCCGGCCACGGATCAGTTCCGTCGTACGTCATTAATCTGGCTACTCCTGCCCTTGGTGCTGGTTGTTGTACTGCTTCTGCCTGCTGCTGCTTTCCGGTTACTGCCAGGTGCTGCTGAAACACCTCCATTTGGGTCGCCAATAATCTGGTCAGGTTGTCGACTAAATTCTCTCCGCCTTCCGGTTCCGCATCCAGTTCCCGATCGCCAGCCTGGTCCGGAAAGTTAATTTCCGCCTCTGCTAACTGCTCTGCAGGCTGTACTCCTTGAGGAACCCGAAGGGGCTCTTCTGCAACTGCTTTCTGCATTTCCGGCTGCAACACCTTTCGCTCGGCAGGACGAACTGCTTCCTTTTCCGCAACCGGCATCTGCAACGGCTCAGCTCCTACTGCTCCTACAGGCTGCTCCGTGTCCGACACGGCTGCCTTCAGCTGCTGTTCCGCCAATTTGCCCCGTCTAGTAGTCATACTGCAGATGATCCCACCGCTGCCACCAAAAAGTTGTAACGGGTTTGCACCCTTCTGTGACGTCTTGATGAACCGGTTTTCTAGGGAGGTGGGTGAGTTGTTGTTTAACCGGAGCTGAAACGGTAAAACTCCGGAAAACTGCTACTGCTGTACGGTTGAACTCCGGCTAGAAGTCTCTAAGGTTGGTAGCGTGGTCTGGAATGGACCTCTTAACCGTAGTCCGACTGCTAATCTGCAACTGCACCTGTAAAGTAAGGATCCGAAGGCGTTTCCGTCTCCGGGTACTGCAACTGCTCCGTTGGGATACCGCTTTACTGCAACAGCTCCGTCGTTTTCCGTCTTACTGCAAACTGCGACTGCGCCTGGAATAAAGAATCCGGGAATGTTGCCGTTTCCGAATACTGCAACCGCTCTGCCAGGTTCCGCCGCACTGCAATCTGCTCCGGTTGGCTCCGCCTCACCGCAACCTGCGACTGCACCTGAAATGGAGTATCTCGGAAGTGTTCCTACTTCCGGTTACCGCAACCGCTCCGTCAGGTACTGCCTCTGCAACTCCGTCGTCCGGTACCGCCTCTGCAACTGCTTCGTCGTTCCCGTCTCTGCAACTGCTCCGTCCGATACCGCCTCCGTAGTTGCTCCGTTGATTTCCACCTCCGTCTCCGTCTCCGTCTCCTTCCTCGGTGATCTGGGTTCTTAGATCACCCTAAGACGTCGTTACAACTTGGTCTTAACCGACTGTGGTCTTATCTCCCTTTACTCCGTATTACTTTCTTTTCCGGTGAACTATCTTTATTATAAATTCCAGTTCCCTAACGAACACGGAAAAACAACTCGGTTGAAGTTTTCATGTTTATTTTCCAAGTGCACAGTCGGAAGACTTAACTGCTATCATCTGGATGACTCTATCCGGAACAAGGGAGTACGCTGCTATGGGAGAAGGGGTCTGCACAGGTCGACGTCAGGACACCAACTCCGCCGTCCGCTGTGAAGCGGGGGCTTTTATAGACCTGAGACCCACGTCACGTGACCAACCTATTGTGACGTCATAGTCCGCCAAAACACTGATATTTTCCGGATTTCTAAAAACACTCTAGAACCAATCAGTGGCTGACACGTCACCTTTTAAACCGAAAACGAGGCTGATCACATGACCTTCCGGAAATAACGTCATTACGTTTTTGTACTCCATTGTTCCGGCTCCGTGTCCGGTTCCGTCTCCGGTTCCGGCCCCGTCTCCGGCTTTACCGACATCATAAATTACTAAGTTCCGAGACGGAAAACCTTTAAAACATTAACAATACGGAACCGTATGAACCTTTAAACACATATACACCCTAATAAACGGTTATTTAACCATAATATCACAAAACACTAACAGAATTACCTAGGGGAAACCTTTGGGTACGCCCCAAAACCGTTACAATATGTTCGATTGGGAAACGCCAAGCTACAAGGGGGTATGTGTTGTTTTCCTCAATAACGTATCAAAAAATAGGTGTAATCGTTAATCAAAAGAAAAACAAACATGCGCTAATGTTGTATAAAGTCTTCAGTGTCGACCAAGCCTTCTATAATGGGCTATACTTGATGTAATATCGTTTTTGTGACGTGAGATGCGATGAAAATCACACCGTTTTGAACAAATGAACACTGATGAGTAAATATGTGTCTGATGCACACAAAAAGTTACACGAGTGAAGAGAAAGGTGTATTACATGATCCCCACCGAAAAGAAACATTTTACATCGTCTCATTAATAAATATTTGCTGATTTTCTGAACCATGGATGTTTCGGTGGGTAAACGATACGTATAGAGAAGGCGCCGGTTGGTAATCCATGCTGTTTCGATTGGGAAACGGAAAATTTTGTACATATGGAATACGAAATCAACTGTTATACACGAGCAATACTGTGTGGTCTTTAGTGAAAGGTTACCTCGAGTGAATTATTAATTATATGACTGTATGCACAACATTTTGGGTGTGAAATAAGGTGAATCATGTGCCCGGGCACGACATAATAGAAAAAGTTTTGAGATTTTTGTTTCAAAACATGCTAATTTGGGTCCTTGACATTGTGTATAAAGATGGAGTGCCTTGACGATCGATAGGCCCAATATGTAGACTCAAAAGGCCCAGAATTCAGTTTTTAGTTTTTTTCTCAAAAACTGTCTGATCAGTTTTGAGATTTTTGTTCAAAAAGATTCCTCTTATGTACCTTTCTGAAGTGTATAAGTTTCGTTGCCCTTGAATCGCCGGTCTGCATGCGGTGGCCATTTTGAATTTTCGACAGGTTGGTGAAAAAAAAACCTTTTCGTCCCAAATGAAGTCACTGTTCGTTTTGAGTGATATCCAACCAAAAAAAAATTCCCCCCTTTGAAAACTTCTTTGGGATTTCACGCAATTTCTCCTTCATAATGGGAGCTATATGGAGTAAACTCCTACAACACTTCAAGATAGAGCTTAAATATATATATGACACATTCAAATAGGAATTCATATATTGTGGTTCGGTGGTGATCTTGAATGTGACCTTCAATGACCTTGAGACGCCCATTTTTGTCAGAAAAACGGTCAATTTTGGGCTTTGGCGGCCATTTTCTCAAAAACTGTTCGGACGGTTTTCAGATTATCGTTTGGAAAGATCACCCTTATGTACCTTTGCCACATGTCTAAGTTTCTTTGCCCTTGAATCGCTCAAAGTGGGTCGTTTTGGCCCAAACTTGGCCCAAATGGGACTTTTCCCATGTTAAATTCTCTTCTGCTTTATAATGGGACATATTATTGCTAATATCTCACTTAATATTGAGATTAGAGATTAGGAATCAATTGTGGACATAAAGGAAATGATATGTGCTGAATATTCTCATAACCTTGTATTTCACATTCGACCTAATTTTCAAGGTCACAGGACAAAATGGCTAATATCTCACTCCTTATCGACTTTATGGCTTGGGAATCAATTGTGGACATATAGGAAATGATATACGTCGAATTTCCTGATGACCTTGAATTTGGCCTTGATCTCATTTTCAAAGTCAGAGCACAAAATGGCCAATATATCGCTTTATATTATCGACTTTACAGCTGAGGAATCAATTGTGGACATATAGGGAATGATATATGCTGAAAGGTTTCGTGACCTTTGACCTTATTTTCAAAGTCAGATAACAAAGTGGCTAATATCTCACTTATTATCAACTTTACAGCTTAGGAATCAATTATGGACATATAGGAAATGATATATGCCGAATATTGTCATAAGCTTGAAGTTGACCTTTGACCTTATTCTCAAGGTCAGAGCACGAAATGGATAATATCTCGTTCATTATCGATTTTCCAACGAAATGGATATCTCGCTCAATATCGACTTTCCAACTTAGGAATCAATTGTAAACATATAGAAAACAATGTTCCCCCTGGGCAGACATTGTTGAAAAATTACCATTGCAGACTTTGTGACCTTAACACTGTACATTTCTCCGGAGAACATTTCTTAGCCTTTGGGCTAATTTTTCCCTGTTTCCTCATCCACAGAGGGTCTCAGTATTGAAAAGTTTTTTTCTTGGTGTTTGTCAAATGAGTGCTTCACAATGTGGTTAGAGTCTTCAAACTTGGAATGCCAGTTATAACACCTGGCGTTGAAGCCGCGAGACGCCATCTGTTGGAAGAAATAATAAGTATAAATGAATAATAGCCAAAAACGAGCCTTAACGGGCCATAAATTTCCAATAAAATATCGTTTACTAATCGAGACACCAATATCAGAACTGTTGTCCAATCGGAGCAGTATCGTTTACCCACCGGAACATCAATGGTTCAGAAAATCAGCAAACATTTATTAATGAGACGAGGTAAAATGTTTCTTTTCGGTGGGGATCATGTAATACACCTTTCTCTTAACTCGAGTTACTTTTTGTGTGCATCAGACACATATTTACTCATCAGTGTTCATTTGTTCAAAACGGTGTGATTTTCATCGCATTTCACGTCACAAAAACGATATTACATCAAGTATAGCAGGTTTGGTCGACACTGAAGACTTTATACAACATTAGCGCATATTTGTCTATCTTCTGATTAACGATTACACCTACTTTTTTCATACTTTATTGAGGAAAACAACACATACCCCCTTGCAGCTTGGCGTTTCCCAATCGAACATATCGTTTCCCAACCGAAAAATATCGTTTCCCAATATCCTCTGCCGAAACGGATTCCGGACAGTGTTTAATGGGAAATTCGACACCCACCCATTTTCTTGCAGCGCTCCGTAACGCTAGGTCATATCCTCCTTTACGTGATGCTGCCACCACCCCCCACCCCCACTGAACCCGACGACGCTATTAATAGATTCTTAAAAAAGCCCCTCCCCCCCACTCCGAACCCAGAAGCGGATCAATTTTGTGACTGATGTCACTAGGGGCGAATTACCTCAGACTGTAAAATTGGGGGGAGGGGGGCATGAGTTGCACTTTAGCATTTAGTTATAATTACATTTAGTCAATTAATTCTATAACACATTTAGTCTAATTATCATAGGCGGATCCAGAGGGGGGCGCACCCGGCGCGCGCCACCCCCCCCCCCTAAAATGAGAGGGAGAGAGAAAAAAAAAGAAAAAGAGAGAGAAATATGCCCTAGATTTAATATAGATAATATAAATATAGTATCTAAGGTAAAGAGCTGATATGAATAAATCATGGACGTAGATAGGGGGGGGGGGGGGGGCTAGGGGGTTTGGTCGAACCCCCTTTCTCATCTGATACTCCAGGCTTAAACCCAACTGATCCAACAGCAAAAGAGTCAGTTTCGAGCATAAAAAAAACCCCGTTATATCACCCATCGATGGTCGGCCACAAGAGTGGATTTGGGGGGAGGGGGTGTCCAAGGGTTCTGGTTCTGCCTTTTTCTTCCACTGGAACCCTCTCATTTAGCATGATTGACCGTTCCCATGCAAGTTCCAATTTTGGCCCAGGGATTTGAATTAAATTGGTGCTACTTTTCCTGTATCTACTGATGATTAAAAATGTTACTACTATCAGAAATACATGTATTTCTGCTACTATAAATGCTAAAGGCAGATCCAGGGGGTGGGGGACGGAAGGGGACCTTGTCCACCCCTCCCGCTCCCTCCCCCCACCTCCCCCCCCCACACACAAAATTATTATCAAAAATTTAGGGGTTAGTGTCGGTAAAGAAATGTCAAAATACTTCATTGCGATATGGCGCACATGTATGGGGAATATAATGTGGCGATTTTGCCCTAAGCACGCGGCAGGTGATTGTAAACATACATGCCATTTATGTGGCCTTTTCGTTCTTGGCCTTGTTTTGACACGCTCCGTTCGAGCGGGCGTTGCCACGGCAACGCATTGTAATTTACGCTCCAGTAAACTATAACAATGGTTTGATTATGCTTCGCGTGCAGCCTCTAGTTTCTGGTGTATTATATATACACTGGAAGCAGCACGGTCGAGGAGATTGTCCAAGATCGAGTGACAGGATGCACTCGGAGCTCGCCATGAGCTTTGAGTTCCCTGTTCGGGAGTAGTGGGCTCCTAGAGCACTGGGGACGATTTCCATGGGGAGTTCCGGGCTGGGAGAGACAAATTGCTGACTCGGGGGCGCAAGCCCTGTGGATCGCCAGTTCTCTCCCTTCCCGGGACGTGTGACGTAGGCTCTGGCCAGCATGTCGGACTGTACGGGGTTCCGTCCCCGAGGCAGACCGCGGCTCGCCAGGCCCCTCCAGTTAACACCGTGGTGATGAACCAGTTTCTGAACGGTGTTCATAGGCCTGGGAGTGTCGGGTGGGCTGTTACCTGGTTACCGTTAATGATAGAGTGGTTACCGTGTCCGCAGTGACCTCCGGTGAGCGGCGCCGCCGCAAGGATCCGGAATAGCGGATGCGCGTCTGCAAGGACTCGCGGTGAGAGGACTATCCTCGAGGATCCCGAAGAGCGGACGATAGTCAATAACTTTACATTGGTGCCGGGACCAGGATCAGTCCGACAGCGTTCCATCGCAGCCTACCGTCGCAGTGTCTTGCTCCCTCGTCCCTGGGGACCGCCCGCTCCTCCGGGACACTCCAGAAAAGAAAATAAAAACAGAAAAATGAATGAAAATGACAGTGTGTCCCAACACACTCGCTCCCAGGTCATCCGGGAGCAGGTCCACGGTGGCTCCGGCCCAGTGGAAGGACGTCAGGACGACCTGCAGGACAAGTCCCAGTCCGCGGAGACGTCCCCGACGTCCTCTACTCTGTCCTGGAAGTAGAGTCGAACCCTGCGGGGTGGCAACATGTGTTGCCACTGGAGCTCGACTCCAGTGTTCTAGGTGTTACTGACGGTCCGCACGTACGGATGTAAGTGTGGTATCCATCTATCACCCCAAGGATGGATTTTAGGTCGCTCTGCAGGAGTCAGGACTGCCCAACGCTGCGATCACCACTTTGTGGTGGTCCGCATATTTGGGCAGATCGACTTTGCGTCATAACGCCACCACCGCGCATCCGCCTCCCGTAGTTTCTAGTGCTAAGGACGTGCGGCAGACCTATCCGCATCATGTGGACTCTTGTCCGGCGTAGTTAACCCAACGCCTACGCTTGGCGGAGCACTTTTGTGGATTTGCTGGACGCCCGATGGTCCCGGAACAGCCTCTTATATGGCCAGATTGAGGTTGGGATTTACGTCCGCTACGGGAGAAGCGCCTTCCCACGGATTTGGGGAACTGGCTTTGGACGCGGGGATAGTGTCCGCACGTGAGGACTGACGTCCGTGGTTCGTCCGTGCGGCTCGTCCGGCGTCCGTGACGCTTCAAGATGACGCACTTCGGTGTAGTTATCCCCCGTGCGCCATTACTATAATTAAGGTTATAGTAAGTTAGGTTTCTAACGGCAGGAAACCGACTTTCCATTATGATAATGGAGCGGTTGTTAAGTCCGCGTGTGCGGACCAGCCGCGGCGCGGGTGACGCTCATTCTCGTCCGGATCGTACCTTACAATACGCGGTCCGGCCGGAATGACCGGAACCCCGGCCTCCTTCTAAGAAGGGGGTCGTATATTACATGCGCAACAGTTGTGGTGGCTTTTAATTCCAATTTCATATTCATTGGATAAGGGCAATACGCCATTCTATAGTAGGCGTCCGGCCTGGACTCCGTCCGCGGGCAGCTCCGGACGTCCGCCGGCTATTGCTTTCACCATCTTTGGGCGCCTCTAGATTGGGCGCCGGTATGAAGGGTTCGCCCCCTAACCATTGAGGTTATGGCCCATGCCGGCTCCACGTCTAATCTATTGGCTCCGCGCTCCGGTAGTCGTTTGTTTGGGCTCTAGGTTTGACCGGGCTTGCTCCGCAGCCGGGCTGTACGTTAGGGTTGCTAGTGGGCGCGTCATGAACGCCCACAGGGCGCCCAATTGTCTGTCCGCCTGTCATGGGCTTGCTCGATCGCCTTGTAAGCGTACCAGCAGCTATGGGGAGTGATTTTGTTTATTTTCCATCTCATGTATTATTTATTGGGAGGATTATAAGCCACAAGTGTGCGGCATGTCTCTGGAGATTTCTGTTCTTGCTCATTTAATGACACAAAGTGAGACAAGTATGTGAAATTTCCTTTCCGGTGCAGTAGAGGGGTGTAAGGAGTTGCGCTAATTTTGACAGTGACGGATTGCTGTGATATTTGAAAAGACTGGAGAATAACAATTTATTGTTGTTTTCGTCTGACATATTCGTAACAACCACAAGTTAGTGGTTACTGTCAATTTTATGCCCAATTTCTACCTTGCTGGGGTGATTAATTTTACGTCATTTACCGCCGGTGCGGACGCAAAAGCGAATGACTAATCTTAATTACTGAAGTTATTTGCAAGGTCCCCCAGGATAAAAATTCATTTTCTACCCATATACATGGTTTGATTTGGAGTCACCGGAGGGAAATGACTGCCTCCGCATGAGTTTCATGGTGTTTGTATGTTGGTCCGGCAGTGTGTCATTGTGACCGGGGACAGAGTTTTGCAGCGACACCGCGTGCATTGCTGCACGTGTAGTATAGCTGTCATCATTTGTTACATGTATATATATGTAAAAATGTCGTACCCGGATTATTTATTAATCTCCAGATGTGTAGCACATGTGTTTTGTGCCACTCGCATTTCGTCCGCTGCTGCGGCGCTGGACCCCGCGGGATCTGCGTGGCCGGTGTTCGAGATGCGGGTGATTTCGCCAGTTGTAAATTCCCCATGCGGGCCGTGCTGGAGGCGTGCGGGCGGGCGGGCGGGCGGCTGCATGTAAGTGCAGACGTCCGTCCATCTGCGTGTCTTTACACAGGCCTGTGCGGGTTGCAGTATACAGGTACTGGTAGTCGATGCGGCTTGCCGCGTTGGCTTTGATAGCTGTCTGCGACAGCTGTCCGCAGGAGTATGTGTGTCTGTTAGATGTACATGTGTCATGCGGGCGTGCCGGAGTCGCTCCCGCGGCTCCGCCCTGCCTCAGACCCGTTCTGCGGATCTGAGGAGCCGGCCGGCCGGCAACACTTTTTAGAGGTACTACCACTTTTGATCACCCGGTGTGTCGTTTTACAAAATTTCTAAATTTAAAGTTTAGCCTTAAAGATATTCCAAAGACTCGACACACCGTCCTTTTATAACGGATGACCTTCTAAGGTCATCACACGGTTTTGGACCACCTCGGTCAAAATTTTAGCTTGTTTATGAGGGTTTAGTCAAAATTACAAAGCGCGTTATAGTTTACTCTGTAAGTCCGGGGGTAGTTCCCCATTCTTCCAAAAGGGACTCTTAAAGTCCTAGTTTTGCGCCGTGACTTTCGGGCGTTGCCATCTTGCCTTCTTCGCGCCCCCGCCATGCGAAGCCTTCGTCGGGTTTCGAGCATTTTGGGCGCGGGCGGAACATGTTGGGGACCAACATTGTAAGAAAGGGGTAATGTGGCGATTTTGCCCTAAGCACGCGGCAGGTGATTGTAAACATACATGCTATTTATGTGGCCTTTTCGTTATTGGCCTTGTTTTGACACGCTCCGTTCGAGCGTGCGTTGCCGTGGTTTACGCTGTTGTAATTTACGCTCCAGTAAACTATAACAATGGTTTGATTATACCTCGCGTGGGTCCTACAGCTTGTGGTGTATTATATATACACTGGAAGCTACTCGATCGAGGAGATTGTCCAAGAGAGAGTGCCTATGACGCACGTAGGGCTCACCATGAGCTTTGCGTTCCCTGGTCGAGAGTAGTGGGCTCTTAGAGCCCTGGGGACGATTTCCATGGGGAGGCCCGGGCTGGGAGAGACAAGTTGCTGACTCGGGGGCGCAAGCCCTGTGGATCGCCAGTTCTCTCCCTTCCCGGGACGTGTGACATAGGCTCTGGCCAGCATGTCGGACTGTACGGGGTTCCGTCCCCGAGGCAGACCGCGGCTCGCCAGGCCCCTCCAGTTAACACCGTGGTGATGAACCAGTTTCTGAACGGTGTCCGTAGGCCTGGGAGTGTCGGGTGGGCTGTTAGCTGGTTACCGGTAATGATAGAGTGGTTACCATGTCCGCAGTGACCTCCGGTGAGCGGCGCCGCTGCAAGGATCCGGAATAGTGGATGCGCGTCCGCAAGGACTCGCGGTGAGAGGACTATCCTCGAGGATCCCGAAGAGCGGACGATAGTCAATAACTTTACACAAATGAAAATTTAGGCCATCTTCAGATCATGGCCCAAGGTATGTTTTTTTTATGTAGAAATTCATCATGTCAAAAAAAATTTGCAGGCACGAACGGATGATGGGCGAAAAACCACGACAATAGCTTTTCAGCCCAAATGGGCCGTAAGCTAAAAACTACTTTAATCCAGTTCTCACGATTACTAGTAACTCTTTTTTCATCTACCAAAACTAATCAATTTCCTACTTGAATTAGACTCTATCCTAAATTCATCAGATAGATTTGCTGTAATCATTGAGAGACCAGGTTCACGAAAACACATACTGGTACACACAGTGCATTTTGATTTATGTAAATTTATTATAGATCTAGAGTCTATTATAGGATGTTCTCAATTGTGTATTACTTTCAGGGTGCGAATGCATAGCAGATCTACCGTGGTATGCACTGTTTTGGTTGCGGTACAGCCGTATGGGTTTTCCCTGACACTGCCCAAGGCAACTCGTGCCTGGGAAAAACCCGAGGAAAAAAACCCGCACGCATGTTGGTCTATTCAGGTATTTCGCTAGACAAAGTACGTCTTTCGGGAATACCTGCTGAGGACCGCAGGTCCGAAAGACGAAGCGCCATGCGTGTTGAAAAGTGTACTTCGATGCGAACGAAATCTGTTCGCTGTTTGAAAGTTCAAAACTTGGTGAAAACTGACGAAAATTGCAGCTAAACTTACCAAAATGGCAAGCATAATTATTTCAAAGTTGTTATCTGTGTTAAAATCGTTGATTCATTGTGTTTTACAAACATTTTCAATCATTTGAACTAAACCGGCAAAATCAGGCAAATTTCTCGCTTCGATTCAATGGCGGTTTCACCATTGCCTCGATAAACTCCGTGACACAGAAATATGGTGTAGAATCAAATCGAAACGGAAAATGTGTTGCGTAATGCTGAACAACATGTACGCAACACTAGGCCAGTTTCGATTTGATTCAACATCGTATAAATCCGCCATTGAATCGAAGCGAGAAACTTGCCAGATTTTGCACCTTTGGTTCAAACGATTCAAGATGTTTGTAAAACATAATAAATCAGCGATTTTAGTGCAGATAACAACTTGTAAATGATTATCCTAGCCATTTTGGTAGGTTTAGCTGTAATTTTCGTTAGTTTTCACCATGTTTTGAGGTGTCAAACGGCGAATAGATTTCATTCGCATCGAGGTACACTTTTTATCATGCATGGAACTTCGTCTTTCGGACCTGCAGTCCTCAGCAGGTATCCCCGAAAGACGTACTTTGTCTAGTATTTCGCACATCGACTACAGTGGCAGCAGGAGCTAGAAGTCATCACTTCGCCTGACAAAACTCAAGTTTCCTAACCTGCTAACTCTCTAAACAGCACATTTGATACATGTTTCATACATTTCTATGTTTTTCTAACATAACTGACCTGCTCAACTGCTCAAAGCAAAGAGTTTACCACAACAGGTTTTCCGCATCCAGCCATGATGATGATGGTGCTGTCCAGAACCGATCAGAACTCTCGCGAGATTAAAAAAAATTAGCCCAAGGGCTAAGAAAGGTTACCGGACAATACATATTTTAGATATTAGTAGTTTGTCCCGTGACCTTGAAAATAAGGTCATTGGTCAATTCGAGGACACAATAATATTCGGCATATGTCATTTCTAGTATGTCCACAACTGATTTTCAAGCTGTAAAGTCAATAATAAGCGAGATATTAGCCATCATGTCCTGAGACCTTGAAAATGAGGTCAAAGGTTGAATTCAAGGTCATAGCAAATTTCAGCTTATATCATTTCCTATACGTTCATAATTGACTTATAAGCTCTGAAGTCGATAATAAGCGAGCTAATAGCCATTTTGTCCTGTGACCTTGGTGATTAGGTCTAAGGTGGAGTTCAGGGTCATGACAATGTTCAGAATATATCATTTTCTATATGTCCACAATTGATTGCTAAGCTGTAAAGTCGATAAAAAGCGAGATATTAGCCATTTCGTTCTCTGACCTTGAAAATGAGGTCAAAGGTCAAATTCAAGGTCATAGCAATATTCAGCATATATCTTTTCCTATATGTTCATAATGATTCCTAAGCTGTAAAATTGATAATAAGCGAGATATTAGCAATTTTGTCCTGCGACATGGAAAATGAGGTCAAAGGTCAAGTTCAAGGTCATGACAATGTTCAGAATATATCATTTTCTATATGTTCACAATTGATTGCTAAGCTGTAAAGTCGATAATAAGTGTGATATTAGCCATTTTGTCCTGTGATCCTGAAAATGAGGTCAGAGGTCAAATTCAAGGTCATGATAATATTCAGCATATATCATTTCCTATATGTTCACAATTGATCCCTTAGCTGTAAAATCGATAATAAGTGTGATATTGGCCATTTTGTCCTGTGACCTTGAAAATGAGGTCAAAGGTCAAAATCAACGTCATCAGAATATTTGGCATATATCGTTTCCTATATGTCCACAATTGATTCCTAAGCTGTAAAGTCGATGATAAGCGAGATATTAGCCATTTTGTGCTCTGACCTTGAAACTGAGGTCGGAGGTCAAATTTGAGGTCACGAGAATATTCAGCATATATCATTTCCTATATGTCCACAATTGATCCCTAAGCTGTAAAATCGATAATAAGTGAGATATTAGCCATTTTGTCCTGTGACCTTGAAAATGAGATCAAAGGTCAAATTCAAGGTTATCAGAATATTCAGCATATATCATTTCCTATATGTCCACAATTGATTCCTAAGCTGTTAAGTCGATAATGAACGAGATATTAGCCATTTTGTGCTCTGACCTTGAAACCGAGGTCAGAGGTCAACTTCAAGGTCACACGAATATTCGGCATATATCATTTCCTATATGTCCACAATTGATTCCTAGTCTCTAATCTCAATATTAAGTGAGATATCAGGCTTAATGTGTCCCATTATAAAGCATAGGAGAATTTAACATGGGACAGTCCCATTTGGGCCGAGTTTGGGCCCAAATGGCCAACTTCGAGCGATTCAAGCACAACGAAATTTATACATGTCACAGGGGTACATATGAGGAGTGTTATGCATCAATAAGAAGAAAAGTTACTGAACAGATTTTGAGAAAATGACCATCAAAGTCCAAAATGGGCCATTTTTAGATGAAAACGGCCGCTCTGACCTTGATACCGAGGTCAGAGGTCAAATTCAAGGTCACGAGAATATTCAGCATATATCATTTCCTATATGTCTACAATTGATTCTTAGTCTCTAATTTCAATTTTAAGTGAGATATTAGGCTTAATGTGTCCCATTATAAAGCATAGGAGAATTTAACATGGGAAAGTCCCATTTGGGCCGAGTTTGGGCCCAAAATGGCCCACTTCGAGCGATTCAAGGGCAATGAAATTTATACATGTCATAGGGGTACATAGGAGGAGTGTCATGCATCAATAAGAAAAAAAGTTACTGAACAGATTTTGAGAAAACAACCATCAAAGTCCAAAATTGGCCATTTTTCGACGAAAACGGCCGCCATTTTGAAAAAAATGCGAAAATCAAAAAACTAAAAAAAACCTTTCCTGGAAATATTTTTAGGTATTTTTGTGCAAAATTTCAGAAATATTCCCCTGTAAACTTTAATGATAAAAATGTGGACGGACGGACGACGGACGCCGGACGACGGACGACGGACGCAACGCCACGGCAATAGGTTATCGGACCAAAGGTCCGGTAACCTAAAAACCCAATCCAATGATCTAGGTCGACTATGAAAAGGCACAGAGCGTTTTGTTTCATCCAAATCTCGAAAAGTTCACCTTTTCGGTTTAGAAGTAGGCCCCCTATTGTAAAATTTGTGTTGTATGTTTTCTACAAAATGTACTTGTAAATTGAATTGGAATCGTTTATTCATCAATAGGACATATATATGCATACATAGGCCTACTATAATGACAGGGACCTCTGATTTATAACCAGGTTCCGACCGAAGCTAGTCAGCCTGGGTTCTATATGTTTGCAGATGAAGAATCCAACTGAGTTTAGTACTACGATCTATCATATTGAGAGACTTCAATTACTATCCTCCAGAAATCAGAGATCTACACTGATCGATAAAGGGAAGTGTAAACTCTTCTCAGGGCTGTAGCTCTAGTTCATATAAAAACAAAATTAGTCCAATTCATTCACGATTCACGTTGACAACGCCAGAAAATACTATTACATTATAAATATTCAATGATACCCCTTTTAGGCCTAATTAAATATGCGAATCATGGGGTTCAATTGAGGTGGTTTTTTTTATTGAAACACGAGTGTATAATATTATCTCAGGCGTCACTGATAGACCTTGTGTTTATAGAAATCTCGTGGGTACATGGTGGTGGACCTATCATGTACTCAAGAATTCTATATAATTCTATATAGCAAGAATTCTATATAACATACTTACTGTCAAGCCATACGCTATCTAATATAGATCCTATTTAGAGGTTCAGGCCCAATGCTATGTAGGGTTACAGCTGCTCAGATCTAAATTATTGTTTAATATTATACATATTTGAATTCATATCAATTTAACTAAGTCATATTAAAGCAATGAAAGCAGGCTAGCCTATACATTATAGCACCCCAAGATCATCCAATCATCCAGCCATAGGAATATACATGGGGGCTAATGGTATTGCCTATGCATAATAGGCTAGGCCGGGTTTGCACATTTGTAAGCGAGTTTCCATAGACAAGAACACCGGCGTCAGGAGCTTATGACGGCGGATGGCTAGGATTGGCCGGTATTGCCGCCGGCGTACGAAAGCTTATGAACGGCGGTGATCACCAGCGCTCAAGATGTTTTGATGGCAGAGAGGCGTATCGGGTGAGAAAACAGTCGTATACGTGAGACATACGAGTCGTACAAGTGGAACCACCCTATTCATTTAGGATTGTAAAAGTGTGGTTGATTTAATGGCTTAGCTACTGACTCTATTGTTCCGCAGTTAATAATGAGCATTTCATAGTCTAGTATCAGGTCGACCAACCCAGGTCGATCTCTCTGACTGCACAATGGTATGATGTCTATAACGAAGTTTTCAACCTGTGGGATGTGTTGGGAGGTTGATAATAATATTATCGACCGCTGCGGAAATCACTGGAGCGTGGCTCGGTTCATAATTTTGACATGCACCTCGCACTCAGTGGATAACTATTACAAATTTTCAGAAGACGAGTAGTCGTCTGATCGGTTAGTGATTGGTTTCTTACCAGTTCTGGTCCGCCCCTTCACATCTTCGTCCTGACATTGATCACAAGAAATAAGGGTCAAAGTTGACATTCGTTAGTGCGCCAACAATCTGTACAATAGTATTTTCGTTTAAATGGTGACATGTTTTACCTCGTCGCGTGCTGAACATGATTGTTTCCAATTTTTCACTTCCTGTTCAAGGTGGTATCCCGATTTAGCAGCCTCACTCCTCTCATCTATATTGTCTACCTATTTCACATACAAACTGTTCTGTTAACATATTGATGTTTGAATTGCATTGACTGAGATTATATACATATAATAACAGAATATTTGTAGAATATTTATACCTCTTTGTTAAATTTCAACTCACCCAATCACACAATTCAGAAATGTCTACGAGGGTTTTGCCATCAGTATGCACAATATTACTTGACATAAATCCTTGTACAAAAATCCCAGGAGCTGTGTTTGCGACAACGTTAATATCTCCTGAAATACTTTCATCGGATGATGATTCTACATCGTGACCAATTTCTCGAAGTCTATCCTTGATTTTGCGGATATCAGCATTGATAGTTGCAATTCTTTCCATGGTTCCAATAGATGAGTGTGCTTCGCTGTCATTCAATGGGCTAGGAGATACATTAGAATCAGCCATGTCTTTTCCAAAGGCGAATGACCTCATTCAAAATGTCACTAATGTTTGGGAACAACGAATAGTTGATGCTGATCGCTCTCAGCTTGTACCCTAGAAAGGTGTGAGACACCAATTCTTCTGTTAGCTGTCGTAACACGGTCTGTGTGTGCGGAGAACAAACAGATTCTTTTATACTGAGCCAGTCTCCAGTGTTGTCTGAATTGAGAGCTAAACTCAGGCACTTGTACTTAAAAGCTGAAGAGTTGAATGACACCAGCTGTGGAATTGTCTCAAGGTAGCGTTGTGCTGTTTCGTGAGTTAGTAATGTGTGGGCTACTGACATCAATCGCATAATGTCATCTCGAATATCACTCACATCTTCAGTTTGCTCCTCCTGTTTAATTTTATAGGTTTCAAGTCTCTTGACAATCCTGCTTTGGATCTTTTTTACTCTGTCATCTGTTTTTGGGTTGCTATAATAGAGCTTGTCAAGCTCCTCCGCAATTAGCTTGGCCTTATATTTGCAATCCTTGATTGTCGCTGTGAGAACAGATTTTGACAGCTTGCCAAAAATCCACTGTTCCAAAACTGCAGTGGTGAGAAACCAGTTTCCCTGATAAGGCCAAGCTGGTACTAGGTGGCACTTCTGTCGTATTGCTGCTTCGTCTAGATCACACCCTGTGTGTTGAAACACTGGAGCACAACGAGTCCAGATATCTTTGATGGTGTTACTTTCAGCACAGTGTGGTACCGGGATTGCCGGGGACAAATCGAGTGATACTGGTGTTTTGTTATTTTCCGTGTCATTCCATAAAAACAGGACGGTCACTGCTGGCTCATTGTACCGAACTCCACTAAAGTCCGGACACGCAAATCCAGCACATGTAAGAGTGGTGTCTTCGAAAGATTGTCCATCCAATTGCTTGCCAATATTTATGACAGTTCTGGCGAATTTTTCATAGACGTCGAGTGGGCTTATTTGCTTGTTATCAGCAGTGATTTTGCGCTCACCGTCTCTGCCGGTTTCAGCAAGAGACACGATATCCAAATTGCCAATGTCGCGAGCAGTCTTCAGTTGAAACAAATAGTCAAAGTCTGTGCCTATAGATGTCCGTGTGCCATCAAAAGTTGATCCTATCGGGATGAATTCCCCAGTATAGTTTTCTTTGACCAGTTCATCACCAAGAAAAGCCACAAATCTTTGGATGCTGTCCTGAAGTGCACTTATAACTGTAGGGACTACGCCCTGTACGTTGTTGGTATGCTCCTGCAGCTTTTTCCTAAAAGTAAGGAGACTATTGAGTAGAATATGTCACATATCAAATGTCCGTATGTTAATCCATTTTCATAACTCAATATCAAGCAACTTGATACTAACCATAATAGACACACATCAATTTTGCATGGAGCATCTTTACGTTTTCTGTGCAGCTCGTGCAACTCCAAGTGCAAGTCGGTTCGGATTTGTCTCTTTTCCTCGAGCTTTGCTTTCAAATCAGCAGCACTGAGTGCCCTCAGGTCTTCATCTGACAGTCCTTGAGCAGTTGTTTTCTCCATGCTCTATACATATTGACTCCTGAAACGTTATAATGAACAAAACAAATCTAATATGCTTCTGTGTAACTAAATATACGATGAACTCTAAGATTTCTTGCAGAAATAAAGAAGTTGTTGAACATGGGACAGCAAACGACTGGCTATTTGCTTGCCCTAGAAGAGCAGCTCATTCACATAACAATGCTTGAAGTTATATAATATGATTCCCATGCATGGATAAGTGAAACAACTGTAGTATATTTCAGCCTAAATTCACTATCCCCAAAACCACGTCCCCACATTCAAGCATGTAAACATACACGCGCGACTCACACCGACAGCTTACAAACTTATTCAACACTACATGAAGCATTCGACCAGCAGTATACATATCCAAGCAGACGCAAGCATATCACCAGGGATACATAGAAGTGCCCACCACCACAGCCAATCACGACTCAACATTCACATCGAATGGCACTGATTTGTCGTACACGACCAGTTGAAGTAAACATTTGCAAGGAGGCAGCCATATAGGTTTTTGTGTTGACTTGGAGTTTAAAATAAAAAGACTAGAAGGAGAGGACTACTACCATTGTGTTGGATAAATTAAGAAGATCATTGGATAAAGACTGCCCGTATTGTCATACTAGACTGATTTCGAGTGGGATTCCTGCACGTTAGGCGCAAAAAATGAATGTCTGAAAGTGCTATCGCCGAATTGGGATAATAAACTATTGAAAATTTGACTCAGACCTTTTTTTTCATATAGCTCAGCTGAAGCATATTGTTGTATAGTTATTGTGTCATGGACAAAAAACGTAACAAAGGATTGCATCATATAGAAGAATGTAAAAGTTTTATGGACATGCCCTCGGGCAATCTGTTCCAAAACATTGGTTCTCTAACACTGAGCGACTTTGCTGCAAAAGTTTGCTTGTTCGTCAAAGGAACAACCAAGATCTTATATGTGTTGACACTGCTTATGTTCGGAACTAGCTAGGCCACGCATAGTAGGTCTTTGAGTCAGCCGGGCGCATTTCCCTCCGAATATTTGAAGACCAGACACAACAGTTTAAAGTCAATCCTGATCCTAAATTTATCGACAAGCAATGGAGACGTCCAATAGCCTCTCTAGAGCTGTTGTACTTGTTCCAGCCAAGGATAGTCTTAGTGACAAAATTCTGAACCCTCTCTAGTTTTCAGTTATCAAAGTCTGGGAGTCCACTATAAAGGGAGTTATAGTGGAATAACTATAAATAGCACTTCGACACTTAGCATTGATTTGTTGCTTGATTGTAACGTTCCCATCGATAATTATTCCTGGATATTTCATGCACTGGTTTCGCTTGATGCTGGTCGCATTTACATATTTACAGTTCTGTTGTGCACTTCAGTACCATTAGTCTGGACCCACAAAGAATAAATTCAGTTTTTCCAGGCGGTTCTCAGACAACCACCTGTCAATGTCTTCATCACAGTTCTCTGAACTGCTGATAACTTCTTTCTCATCTTTGTGTGGATCGAAGGATCTTTTTATCAGATGGTCGTCTGCGAACCCATAAAGGCTAATATCATCTGGAATAATATCCTGTGGTGTACTTGCGTAACAAGAGTGCAAAATAGGCCCTCCTATTGAGCCTTTTGGTACCGAGAATGTAAGGCTTTTGTCAACAGAGTCGCAATCATTAAACGCACACACTACAGAAGCGAGTATGACTCATACCAATTCAACACCGGACCAGAGTATATGGATAGGGCATCGTTTGGAGTGCGAGATGGGTTTTTCTCAGCACGAGTCGGCCCAATGCAGATTGAGCCTTTAGGCGAGATCTGTACGGAGTGACGAGTGCTGAGAAAAAACCCATCTTGCACGACAAACGATGTCGTATGCATTTTCTCGCACTAATATTAAACTTAGTTGGACCTAAAGTAAATCATCGCAAAATTTTGTCTTGATGTTCATCAGACATCACTCAGCCGACCAATATTGTTTTCAAACGTTCCAAATATTCATATGCTAAAAATAGTTCCGGCCACTTCCGAAAGGTGCATTGATCATCGCATGATACCACTCAGATTACTGTGATTTCACAATGAATAAATAAACGCCAGAATCCATGACAAATTTGGTTATAATTGGAAGATTATTTTGAATTGGGGAAAACGTAAAATTGTATTTACCAACATTCAAACCACAGAAACATCAACATATTCCAACAATAGAATAAATAAGGACCATATCCTTCCAATTTGAATTACTGGTATTAAATGCAATATTTACAGTACATTATAATTCAAATGCTAATCGCAAAAGTTACAGTAGGCCTGTGAGATAATAATCTAACAGCTACTAGTTGTAGGGTTCTTTATAGACAGTTCCGATGTTAGGAAGAGTTAAGATGGCAGCTTGATGTTTCCAATGGTGCAGTTTTGGAACACTGTGTATCCACTGTGGGAGGCAATTGGGGCGTGTGCCACACACTGTGACTACTGACTTCTGTCAGTCCGTGTCCCAGCTGGCCCGTCGTGTACATTCAGTGCAGTGGTTTAGGTCATTGTCTTTGGTCCCATGACTCTACCGATGGCTAGTTGCTCCTCCTTGTCCAAGTCTGCATATTGACACTTTCATTACGTTTGTGTCCAGAAATCAATAATATTTATATAATATTTGCAAATATACCTATTTATTATTGTCATATTTGGACTCAATAATGATTTAGACACCTAAACATGCTATATATATATTTGACACTCGGCACCCGCGGCATGCATGGGCGCACGCGGCGGACGTCAAAGCTAGCTAGCACTACAACCAAGTAGCAGTCTGTCCGGACTAATCCGGCCTTCATACATCACATCATAACACATCATAGATATACAACATACATTATACATCAGTTATGGTAATGTAATGATGTGTAGAGCCCGAGATGTCATGGGAGCGGCACCACGGATAAGACAAGTATGGTACCAAACACCAAACAATCCGCAAGAACCCGTACACGTTGGCATGTTGCTGGCCAGCCTCGCAGACGGCACTGCCACAGGGATAGAACAATGGACAACCCGACGCTCTAGCCAGAGCCAGTGTCACACCATCCCAGGGCGAGGAACCGGTGATCACAGGGACGAGCCCTGATTTAGCATGGTCTCCGTCCTGGGCCTCCGATTGGAAGTCATCCCTGAGGCCCGACAGGCCTCTAGCCGAACTGGAACAAGGAGCTCATGACTGAGCTCACCTCTCGTGCTCTTACTCTGGGCAACTCCGGCCACAAAACATGCGGCCACAGTACTTATAGTCGAGTCGTGAGCACGAGAGATGACGTAAGCAGTCAGTGTTACAGTGTAGTGGATAAAAGGATTAGAGAGCATTGCGAACACGAAGCGGCCAGAAACAAGAAAGTGTTTAGCAAAGAATCTCCTGCCGCAATATTTGGGCAAAATCGACACATTACCTCCTTCTTACAATATTGGTCCCCAACATGCTCCGCCTGCGCCCAAAACTGCCAAACACAACGAGGGCATCCCATGGCAGACCAGGAAGCAAGATGAGCGACACCCGGAAGTCGCGATGCAAAAGACGCGGACCATAAGGGTTCATTTTGGAAGAATGGGGAACCACCCCTAGACTTACTGACTATACTGAAATGTGCTCCAAAATTTTGAATAAAGCTAAATTTTTGAGCGAGGTGTTCCAGAAGGCACGATGACCTTGGAAGATCATCTGCCGAAAGGGATGGTGTGCCGAGTCTTTCGAAGATCTTTAAGGTTAAACTTCAAATTTAGAAACTTTTGTAAAACGACACACCGAAAGACCAAAAGTGGTAGAACCTCTGAAAAGGGTTGATGGTCGCTGCGTCGACCGGGGCTTCAGGCCCGTGAGGGTCCGAGGTATGGCGGAGCCACCAGAAACGACTCCGGCATGCCGCTGCATCACTAGCCCTGACCCTCCTCCATGGGCTGCTCGTCCACGCCGTGCTTCTTGTCTGTGGACGGTTGGGACCGGGCCAGGGCAGCGAGCGCGAACTCAACCTGCTGGAGGGAGGGACGTGAAATGCTGGGCGGTGGCCGCATGTCGGGCCCCGGCGGAGCAGCTAAAAAGGAGGTCGGAAGATGTGCCTCACCGAGTTTTGCAACTGCGGTGAACATATCTATTCGATCCTGGATGCACAGAGCTTCGGGCTTAAATCCCCAGCCTCAATCTAGCTGTATAAGAGGCTGTCCCGGAACCATGGGGGCGCCCGGCAAATTCACAAAAGTGCTCTGCCCAGTGTAGATGTTGGATTTACTACGCCGGACAGATGTACACATGATGCGAATAGGCTTGCTGCACGTCCTTGGTGCTAGAAACTACGGGAGGGCAGATGCATCAGGGCGGCGCTTTGACGCAAAGATGTCCGGAGACCGGCCACCTGGACATATCCCCCACAAGTGAGGGTCCAGGGTATAAAGTCGTCTGCATCCTCATGGATTAGCCGAAAATAAATCCGGATCGTGACGGACGGATACCTCAAGCACATCCGCTTGGGTGGAATGTTATTCCGACCCATATTGGGATGGTGCACATGGTTTCCGGCGTGGCCGTTGCCCATCCACAGGTCCAGGAGGTTCTGGGGGAACCTGCAAATCGCCGCAAACGTGGTTAAAGTCATCCACACAGTTTTGCAACTGCGGTGAACATATCTATTCGATCGTGGATGCACAGAGCTTCGGGCTTAAATCCCCAGCTTCAATCTAGCTGTATAAGAGGCTGTCCCGGAACCATGGGGGCGCCCGGCAAATTCACAAAAGTGCTCTGCCCAGTGTAGATGTTGGATTTACTACGCCGGACAGATGTACACATGATGCGAATAGGCTTGCTGCACGTCCTTGGTGCTAGAAACTACGGGAGGGCAGATGCATCAGGGCGGCGCTTTGACGCAAAGATGTCCGGAGACCGGCCACCTGGACATATCCCCCACAAGTGAGGGTCCAGGGTATAAAGTCGTCTGCATCCTCATGGATTAGCCGAAAATAAATCCGGATCGTGACGGACGGATACCTCAAGCACATCCGCTTGGGTGGAATGTTATTCCGACCCATATTGGGATGGTGCACATGGTTTCCGGCGTGGCCGTTGCCCATCCACAGGTCCAGGAGGTTCTGGGGGAACCTGCAGATCGCCGCAAACGTGGTTAAAGTCATCCACTTGCCCATCCGACGAATCAGACAGGTCTGGGAGACCCATCATACAGAGTATATCCTCGTCCGGCATCTGCAGTTGCTGTCCGGACGCGTCCCTGAGTGGAACATCATCCGGTACGGCATCCTGAACGAGCGTATCCATGACGAGCAGGCCCTCATACTTCTTCAGGTTGTCGATGTGGACCACCACAACCCTGTCCGGATTGGAATCCCGACGTATCCGGTAGCACCTTGTCCCTACCCTTAGCATGTCCTACCCTTTGCTTGACACTGAGCGTAAGCCATGCACCACCGCTGCAAGTCCAAGCCACTACCAGGCCAGTGAAAGCTCTGTTGTAGCCGATGGATGGTCACCCAGAGGTGTTGTAGCCGATGAGCGATCACCCAGAGGTTGAGGTCCTGCTGCTGATGGAGTACTCCTTTGCGCAGCTCCGCTGGAAGCACCAACTGCCAAATGGGAGGTAGTGGGCTCGGAGGCTCATAGTGCCGGCATAGTAGGCCTTCCGGGAGAGCGAGGCATTCCCACTGGGAGACCAAGGATTGTGTCTCCTCCCTGTAGGTCTTCCGTTCCGCTTTGGAAGGTTTCTGTTTGGCCTCAACGGCCTTCATGACCAGAGCTAGAGCACTGTCAGCTCATTGCTTAGCAGCCAGCTGCGCCGGAGAGTAACCACCTAGGTAGATCGGTTCCTCATCCATTACATCCCGCTGCGTACCAGCGGCCATTACCACAGGGGGCAACTGCCGCTCGTACACAGACTTGCCCGAGGACGCAAACGGGACCCACGAGGAGTACACCGCTGGACTCGAGGAAGACTCGCTGGAGCTGAGCCGCACCTTCGGTTCGAACCCGGGGCGCCAGTGCCTGTAACGGGGGGTCCGCGTACAGGGGTGGGCTCCTGCAGTCTTCCTGGAAGGTCCAGGTCTGAGTCTGATGAGGAATCCTCGCCGCGCAGGAGTGGTGTCATTCCGGTGCAATTAGGATTCTTGCACCTGTGACAACACGACAAGCCGGCTGCATTGCCAAGCAACTCACCGGCACGGTGCTAAATTTTTATTTCATACTCCTGGAGTTTGACGAGCCACCGGGCCACCAAGCCATCGGCCTCATTATAGTTGAGCAGCCATCAGAGCGAATTGTGGTCAGTCTGCGCCGGAAATGCCGCCCCAACAAGTAATGCCGGAAGCGCTTGGTCATAGTAACAACCGCAATGAGCTCGCGGTGGGTCGTGCAGTAGTTCATTTGAGAGCAGCTGAGAGCCACACTCACATAAGCCACTACATGCTCCTGTCCATCCACGATCTGTGAGAGGACACTGTTGAGCGAGAAGTTGCTCGCGTCCGTGCCCAAAATGAACTCACAATCGGGAAGAGGGTGCAGGAGCACAGGTGCTGCCACCAGGGCCTTCCAGAGGTCCATGAAAGCAACCTCCTGGGAAGCCTCAAAGCCTCGAATGAACCAGCAGTGGTAGCCCAAGAAGGACCTCACGTCGGCCACGTTGCAGGGCTGGAACCAGTGCTGTATGGCCTCGATCTTTGCGGGGTCTGGTCGACCACCTGTACCTGTCACCATGAAGCCCAAGTACAAGATGTCCTGGGCGAAGAGCTCGCCGTAGACGTTGTTCGATAGGACACACCAGGAGGTCGATGCGGTATTTGGCTACATCTGTTTTGCCAACCACACCGCCAGGACTCATGAACACATCTGCATACTGCCGGAGCAACTTGTGGGGAGCTTGACACTGATCTTCATCCAGCCGGTCCTTCAGAAAGCGACATTCCAAATAGTTCAGCAGGGTGAACGGATCATTCCTGGCGGCTGCTTGTGCACAGGCCACGCGGCAAACAGGATCGTCAAGAATAACCTGACTAGACACTGCGAGGGTAGCAATGGCTGCTATGCTCCCACGGTGCAGTACAACTGGAGCATCGGTGGGATTCACCACGAGAATGGGCATCGCGCACGTATCGAACTTGACCAAAGTCCCTTCGAGCGCGAGCCCCGTATCCAAAGTTACTCACAGGTTGTACTAAGCAAGGGCGACCATCGAGGATCATGCGCGGGTGGCGCGGTCTGGCCTCGACGATCATCTCGCTTAAGGGTTGCACTACCATAGTGCGAGCCGCCCGGAGCTGGGATGAACGGGATGGACCCTGACGGAAGAGATAATGGGTGTTTGCCGGCACATAAGTCCCTGATCACCCGGTGGATTGGTAAACAGTTCATCCCAATGATCCCAGTTGCCCAGATATCTGCAACTTCGCTTCTGTAGTATAGGTGATACCTCCCAGTTTGACCGGAACATCAATCAGTCCGTGGATACGGATGTTGTTGTTACCCGCCCCGAAGAGTTTGTAACTGCCAGGATCCCATAGCTCTGCAGAAAGCGGGTTCCCCCTTGTATGTTCCAGTGGCGACGAGGGTAACCTCTGAACCAAAGTCTACAAGGAACCGCACCGCCTCCCGCCCAAACGGCAGGGGCAGGTACCAGCAAGGGTCCCTCACTAATGCGCACATTGGAGGACCAGGGTCACCCGGCACACTGGGTTCCGATACAGAGTCCTCGTTATCTGCCCCAGCTGTGGAGGAGCCACCATGTCCGGTTTCAGTTTCCCTCACGGGGGGGTTGCCGTCTCTGGCCGGAGGGCCAGAGTTGAAGTTGGGGTTCCTTCGGCTGGTCTCTGGCAACTTGCCTTGGAAGCCGCTAGCCCGCAGGCGTTCCAACAACTCTGGACACTGTAGCCAGAAGTGGCCCTGCTTCAAACAGAAGGAGCAAGGGCGGTTGGCATTAGGTCCGGAGGTGAACGCACAGCAGTCGAGGGGCCCCAGAGATGCGATCCCAGCGTAGTGTGCAATTATTACTGCAGTGCTGAAATCGTACTCGTTGACCTCGCCCTTGTCCAGAGGCGAATATGAAGCCGCAGCCGGAGCCACTTGCACCAGGCGCCATCATCTGTGGCGTGGGTGTACTAACCCACTAAGGGGTTGGTTCCTGGATAGGTTCTTGGGTAGCCGGGAGTGTCCAAGGGACCACCTGCGATGCTTGCAGAGGAGAAGGCAGACGCCCGCACAGGAACAGTTGCAGCCGGAGCAGGAGTCGGAGGCATCTGTTTGGAATGAACAGCCGCCTCTATCGCTAACATAGCATTGATTGCCAGTTCCTCAACTTGGCGCCGTTCATCTGCTGACGAAGTTCACATTGGTCGTGGTTTCCCTGAGTCCGAAAGAAGTCCATGTAAGCGGAAGAATACACTCGGGATGACGTCGAGTGTGGTAGCAGTGCGAAGGGATGTACAGGTGCGGCCGATCGGGCCGGAGAGGAAGAAGTAGCTGAAACGGCGGTCGGTCGAGTTGCAGTCTCTGGCGGTGTGGTTATTAATGGCTGGGGTTCAGAGTCCGGAGTACTAGCTGGGGTCTTAGCCGCGTCCCTGGCAGCCCTAGCCTGTTCGACGATCTTCCCGCCTTCTTCCAGGCGCAGAAGCTCAGGCGCACTAAAATCCGACATAGAGTCCGATGATTGGTTCAGAGTATGGCATTCTCTGCGCCGGGCGAGTTTCGCCATTACTTTCTGACGTATGTCCAATTCAGGCCCGGAGGCTGGTTCCATATCAATTCCAGCGGCTGCCGCAAGATCTCCAATGACGATGGGATGTTCCGGCTCATCCCCTGCCTCCACTATCCTCACCGCTATCGGCCGTTCGTCACTATCGGCATGAGATGTCGCTTTCTGGTTCGAAGTATCATCTCCCTCCTTATCGGAGAAAGAGATCCATCTTCGCTCACTTCCGTGAGCACACTCGCATTAGTCTGACTGTTATTCCAATACAAAGTGTGTATTAGAATTATCCACAAAGTCTGTGAAACATTATTCAATAGTCCTGTAACAAAGTTCGTTCAGAATATTCTTCGATAATCCTTCAAACAATTGTCAATCTATCAGCTCTAGTCCACACGATGCTCTCTCTTCAGTGTCCGCAGCCAGAATGACCCACTTCCAAAACTTCCCACTAATCTGGCATTCGTACACAAGCAAGGTGCTGACAGTGTCTTTTTGTGGGTTTTTCCACGATCCGGGGGGGGGGGGGGAGGGTGCTTGATCTATTGTCTATAACGTTTTTACGTTCGCTTGATTCATCTCGGCTCTCAGTCGTGCAAAGAGAGGCGGTCCATCACATAGGCAATGCGTGTAAAGCAAGCTCTGGTTCATCACACCAGTCTAGGGGGTCAGTAGGTTAACACACAGCTGCTCCATTTTCCATAGTCCGTATCAAACTTCTGGATCACACAATCCAAACATACACTGTCTTTCGAGCATACAGTCAAATTTACTGCACCTTTTTCGTGCTTCCACACACTATTGTAATTAGCTGGGAAAGTTTTTATGGAGGTGCCGCGGGCGGCTTCAGTGTTTATTTGTGCTGCTTGTTATCTGTGTGACCTCTTTCACTTAGTCCGTTCCTTATCTGCACAATTAGCACACAATAAACTGTCTGACGAGGAGTGTGTTTTCACTGATTTCCGAAAAACACCAAGAAACAGTGGTGCAAGCTCCGCAGCACACTCCTTCAGTAAGCGCCCAGAAATGTTGTCAGGACCTTTGGCCTTGTTGGGGTTGATTCTGGTGAAAGTGTCGTGAATGTTCTGCTCACTGATCGACAGTTCAGGCCACATGCCGATGTTCGCTGTCACTTCCCTCCTGATTGCAGATCGCTGGTCAGTGAGATCATGCTTGTCAAATCACCCGCTTGTCAAATTGTTGGGAAAGCATTTCACTGACTTAAATGGAACAATCATATCCGTGCAGAAGTTAATATAGTCACTGATTACCTCCACGTGATGATCCAGACTCGCATGTTCGAAAACCTCCCAGTCAGTGAAGTCAAAGCAGGCCTGTAGTTCTGTAACGGCGTCAGGGGTCCACTGTTTGATGGTCCGCACTGTTGGCTTTGACTGCTTCAACACTGGGCGATATTGTGGAGTCATGTGTACAATGTTATGGTCAGATTGTCCGAGAGGGGGCGGCTGTTGACATTTGTAGGCACTCGGAACGTTGACATAGCACATGTCGAGGGTGCAGTCTCCCCTTGTAGGACAATCCACGTACTGTACATAGTTCGGGAGTGAGTCCTGGAGGGAACACCTATTGAAATCTCCAGAGATGATCTTTATAGCGTCTGGATGTTTGTCCTCAAGCGTATGTATACTTGCTATGATGTGATCTCGAGCAGCGTCCGCGCAGGCGTCAGGAGGGATATAGACAGTCAAGAAAAAAACTTGAGAGAACTCTCTAGGCAGGTAGTAGGGACGTACACCAACCGTTAGGAGTTCTAGATCAGGGTTGCATACTCTTTCCTTGACTGTCCAATTGTTGCACCATCCTCGGTTGAGATAGATACAGACGCCTCCACCACACTGTTTACCAGACGACGCCTCACGATCTCCACGGACAAGGAAAAAGTTATCCAGGGCAACACATCCATCATCGATATCATGGCGCAGCCAAGTCTCGGTGAAACATATTGCAGAGGCCTCGCGGAAGTCATGAATGTACCTGGCGCATGCGGATAACTCGTCGATTTTGTTGTTTATTGATCGAACATTTCCTAGTATAATTGCAGGTAAATATCCACGCTGCCACCTTCTACGAAAACGGCGTCTCACACCACCTCGCCTGCCCCGCTTGCCCGGCACGGTCACCATCTCTGTCGGTGTGGCGGGAGGTCTTCATTCGTATGAGGAACTTCCGGTTCTTCTCCCGACTTCGGCAAAGCGCCCACAATACTGTCAACTGGGCTCATTATGGCTACCGGATCTTAGTGGGTCAGGGTTACGCCCGTATCCGCGGGATTCACCACAGTCACCTTAACACACTTCCGATTCAATGAGGTCAATGTGCGACCCATAATTAAGTCCGTTTCTTCAGGAAAGTTCTTCATGGGCTGAATAAGCCGGGGGTACTGGCGTACTCTGACCTTTGAGGTCGGTACAAGTTCGACTACAGCTGCACTGCATGGCGGCACCATAACTGCGTACAGCCATGCGCACAACATTAGCTTCGAAGTCCTTGTGTGCGAACAAGATTTCCTCATTAACTTCGACAGTTCCTTCACCGTAGTTAACGATAGCACTTGTTTGTCGGAAGAAATTCATTCCCAAGATCATCTCGTCATGAATTGCTGCTACACAGAATGTCACTGTTATTTCCTTCGTTCCGACTTTAACCGTGAGGTCCAGTATTCCGTCGATCGGGCTGGAATCTCTGTTGACATCCCGGATGGTCACCAGGGTCGGACGTAGAGTGCGCTGTTCGGCAGGTACATGTCATAACAAGTCTTTTCGGAGCAGAGAAATCTGCGCTCCTGAGTCCAACACTTCGTTTTCCAACACATACCGAGGGCTTCCAGCACTCGTGGGCGGCCCGACTATTGCTGATGATGAGCAGTCCGTCGAGATTCTCATCGGGTGGCAGAAGCGGAAGTGTCAGTGTCGATGGCTTAGTTTCAGGTCCTTATGGAAAGGCCTAGAAGCCTCCATCATCCGACACCCATTCGATTTCAGACATGGAGTTCCGGTATTGCGGCGGTGCATGACGACACCCCTTTATGACGATTAGTCAGTGATGGCCTGCACGGCAGTGGTTGGGACACCCCTTCATGGAGGGATTCCGGACTTGAAGTGGACGAAGCACACTTGGCGCACACCCCTTCGCGAGGTGGAAGTGCCAGTGGTGGTAGCGCCGACCTGGACGGAGGCGCAACTGTAGCTGGGGGTACAACAACTGGTGTGGAGCTGTGAGCGTAGCACGGGTTAACAGAAGGTCCTTGCTCCACAGTTCCTTCCTCCTTTAGTTCGACGACTTGGCCTGTGGTGGCGGCTGAGCCGGAGGCGGCGTTGCAGCTGGTGGCTTAGAGTTCGAGTTCGGTATACCGATCTGTCCGTTGTTTCCATTTGCGCCAAAGCGTGGCAGGAATGGTTTCATTCCGTTCCATACTAGTATGTCCTTCAAACGGAAACACCGCATCCATCTGTGTCCCGGTTTCTTGCAAAAGAAACATATTTCAGTTCGGCCCGGAGGCGTGGGACGGTCTCCACAGGCTTGAGCAGTGGCCCGTAGGACGGAATGAAATGCGTCTTCACCATATTTTCAGTATTCATCGCTGAGACCCATTCGCGAGAACAGGAAGGGGCCGAATGTTCTTCACACCCTTGTAGTCCGTTCGTGTCGCTATCGGCAGAGTCGTAATATGCTGCGACCTGATCGGGAGTTGGCGTATCCCAATGGGTTATTTGTCCGATTGCACAAGAGAGTTCGTTATCCATTTCTCCATCTTTAGCGTACCCGTGGTAGGTAGCGTCCGCTTGGCGGGTACCGTGTGGTCAGTCTCTCTTGGTCCGCTGTTGTCGACTCCCCGCTTTCAGTACAGCCGTAAGTGCGTCGCTGTACAAATTAAATGTCAACACACACAGTCTATCCGCAATATGGTCAGGCTGACCATTGACAAATTGCAATATAACAGTTCGTTGGTGGGATTCCGACGTGACGTCATCGAACACCTGCTCCGCTATGGCAAGTAATCGTTCAAGGAAATGTTCAGCGTCTTCTTTCCATTAGCGTTTCAGAAACGGAAAGTCGTCACGTTTCGATTGACGTCGGGTGGTGGGTTCCCACCCCTCTAGGAGACGGCGCCTAAACTCCTCCCAAAGTGTGTCGATCGAAATGTTCAGAGCGTTCGCTTCTGCTCGTCCCCGTAACATACTATGGAATGTCATAGTTTTGTTTAAGTCTGTATACGTAAAAGCAGCCGAGAATTGTTCAAAACTGCGAAGGTACTGGTTCAAGTTGCCCTCCTTGAACGTGGCACGCCACTGTGCTGTCTTGCCGGGGGTCAGCGCTGATGACTGGCCGACGGGCTCTTGCGGCTCCGCGGTCGTAGTGCTGGCAGTTGTCGTATAAACGATAGGGGTTGGCGGCGCGACCTCCATGGTCGGAGCGGCTGTGGTCGTGGTGACCGGTACGACGTAGGATGTGGCGTCGGGTGCGGGTGGATAGCCAGTGTTGCTTGGCAACGGCGCGGCATGGGGAACCGGTCTGCAAGGTGGCGACATTGCCGGAATTCCATATGACGGAGTTGGGTGCGACATTTGCGGAAGCTGATATCCCGAACCAGGAGCGAACTCCTTGGAACTGCTACTCAGGGGTTTTGCGGAACCATTCCAAGATTGGACACTACTCCGGGATTGTATTCGGTTACACTGTATGCTGGTATTCCGTTCGTATGTGACCCCGTGGGGTATGCTGCTATTCCATGGTTTGGTACGGATTCTCCCCCATGATTGGGTACTGCTACTTCCCCATGATTGTGCATGGGCACTGCACTTCCATGGTTTAATACTGCTACTCCCCCATGATTGTGCATGGATACTGCATTTCCATGACTAAGCATGTAGCCGTGTGAGGCTACCGATGGTGGTAGAGATGCGGGGTGCGTATTTTCGCTGGTGTCGGAGATCGGGACTCCGATGTTGCGTGGTCGGCGATCGATGGTGTCGCAGACATATCAGACCTCCGATCTCGGCGCGGGTGCGTGAAGTCGTGTCTACGGGGCGTTCAGCTGGGCAGCGTCGGGTCCGGCAGCAGGTGCAGGGGTACTCTCCGAGGTTTGCCTTCTCCGGTTCGGCGGGTTGACGTCCGGCAGCTCTCCCGTCACGACTGGGTGGACCAGTACTCTGTAATACACCATCGGAGTTCGGTCAGGTTGCGTCAGCATATTTATCATCGCTGACGGGCGCGATGTCGCAACGTTGTGTTGCGGATGCAGTTCGGTTTGATTATCTGAGTCGTGCGCCCATTGCTGGATATGCGACCGACTTGGCGGGTGCGTTAACATTGACGTGTTATAGTTCATAGGACATACACTAACCGACTTAGGTAGCAGGTCGGTATCAGTCTGGCGCTGGAAGCGTGTATAGTCCGTTTCACGTCTGTCTACGGGCCGTTCAGCTGGGCAGCGTCGGGTCCGGCAGCAGGTGCAGGGGTACTCTCCGAGGTTTGCCTTCTCCGGTTCGGCGGGTTGACGTCCGGCAGCTCTCCCGTCACGACTGGGTGGACCAGTACTCTGTAATACACCATCAGAGTTCGGTCAGGTTGCGTCAGCATATTTATCATCGCTGACGGGCACGATGTCGCAACGTTGTGTTGCGGATGCAGTTCGGTTTGATTATCTGAGTCGTGCGCCCATTGCTGGATATGCGACCGACTTGGCGGGTGCGTTAACATTGACGTGTTATAGTTCATAGGACATACACTAACCGACTTAGGTAGCAGGTCGGTATCAGTCTGGCGCTGGAAGCGCGTATAGTCCGTTTCACGTCTGTCGCTTGGTCGCGACCTTGTCGGTCCAGCCGGAGTCGCGTGGTATGACAGCGCGTGGGCATCGAGGATCTCTGTCACTGTGCAAAACAGCATTAGCGGATCATCGTCCACCAGTTCTTCGATGTAACTATCGTCTCAACACGGCGTGGGCACTGAGCGGCCTGGGCAGTCAGTCTTAGCGGTTCCTCCATCATGACTATCCTGTTGTCATGCAGCACACCACCAGGATTCCGAATGTTTGGATCACCTTGATATGACGCGTAACTACAAGTTACATCGCCACCACAGGCGCTGAAAAGATTTGATGAGAACGCACTACTGCAATTGACTCAACCTGCATCGACTGGATATCAACTAGTGCAACCAATAGCGCTAGCGTCCACTCTTCAACGAGTGACATACCAATCTCAAGAGAAATGCAATTGCAACCTGCGCCACCTGTGCAGACACGATGCAATCATGATGACTACCAACACTGCATCACCAGCTCCTGCAACAACGACGACAACCTCAGGGCCGACTGCAGTAAAAAAAACTCAAATGACAAGATAACTTGGACAAGATCAACTCATCCCGAGTAAATTTGCCAAATGGTGCTCCACGTTCAAGGACAATAATTAGGAATATTTACGTCTGCATTCGTCTACTTCAATTTGAAGAAAACTGCAGCATTCTGCAGCATTTCGCTGCAACCTACGTGGATGTGCTGAACCCCTGGTGCTGGATATTCCCGTGAGAACATTTTGGGAAAATTTATGTGACATGCTCTTGAAAGAGCTCTCATGCAGCAAGTGTTCACGGATGAGACTCCCGAATCGCATTAGAATAGGAGAACCTCTCAGTTTGAGAATAGTCAACCTGATCATCTTGCTGACAGAGCATGTGAATTGACGTTTGACTCAGATAGTGACGCAATAAATGCGGTACTAGCAGAAAGCTGTCATACTCATCAAGGCAAGGTATTCTGAAGATAGTGAACTCTGAAGGATATAGCTATGCCACGAATGAGGCTATCGCTTCAGATTTCCAGACTGCTGACCAAGCCGCAGTGCTGCCGTTGCATGGCAAAAGGGCGTAACTCCAAAATTCATGTTTTTCTAGTTGTACCATTTAGATGATTCTGACAACCAATCAGCAGGTCTTAAACTTTGTCAGGTGTCTCTAGCTCTTCTCATTGGCTACCTATTAATTTAAATCCCCATCGAGAATTTAATTGTGCCAACAATGTTGTGAGCATAATGCGCTCACCTTGGTTCCTAGGGTGATCCTAGACCACTCCAGGATATCAACACGTAACTGTTTGGATACCATGCACTGTATGTCACTATGACGTGTTTCATGTCACATGTTGCTAATCTCGCCACTTGCCTCTCAGAAAAGTGATTACACCAAACTTTCTTCAAGCAGTATACTTCACCTTATAGATACGCATCGATAACCGTAACAACATACTGTTATGCAACGTTTTCAACCAATCACAAAACGACGCCTTACATACGTGACATGGAAATTCTCCAGCACATGGCAGTTTTGAAGAAGGTAATCTATGAAAAAGGACGCCATGTTTGAAATGTAAAGTGTATTCGATCAGGTGAAGATACGGCCAAATAACAAGGACTCGTGACCAGATTAACAATGCCAATACATAAGAAATAACATATGAGATAACTTGATTATTACAATAGGATATATAGAAGGCTCGGGAACGACTAGAATATTTGTGAAATTGTGCGAGTGAGTGGGTTATCAACATTTTATTTTGGAATTAGGTATAAACTATTGAAACCACATGCCATTTGGACTTAAAATAGAGATGTTGTACTCCTGTACGTCGAAAAGAGTTTAGTATTTCGTCCCAATAGAAAATACTCCACAACAAGTATACTTTGTGGTAATGTATTCTGTGGTACATGTATTTGATTATCGTAGTTGTAACCAGATTAACATTGCCAGTTTTAGGATTTTCATTGTACTGTTCATCCATCCATTGTTTTCGCGTTTATGTTTGGGGAGACGCGTTAGTAACACTTAGGTTTTACTGTTTAGATTTTTGGACTGACTAGGCTTTGTGGAACGTACAAAACTCCCGAGAATATAGTTTGACGAAGGGGTGCAATGTAGATTAGTTCCGTTAGTATAGCCCCCAAAACTTCCCCTCACATATTCCGTACATGACATACACGTCTTCACTTGCCCAACATGGCCATCGAACTACATTCCATTCTGAGGGGAACGGCTTGTGCTGTACATGAACTTGAAGGCCCCTGGAAGTGTGAGTGAAAGCACTCATAAACTGTATCTCATATATAAATGATTGAAGACGCACACGGGGTTGCTTCGACACATGATGCACTAGAATGTGTGTTGCTCGATAATTGCTTGACAAAAATTATCCACATTCTTATCCTACAAATTATCACTGCTAGCTGAGTTATCACATAGTATCACGGGCATAGCTGCAAACTTTTTGTCTATAAAGCTGGACAATTCCGATAAAAGGTCTTAATTAACACTCTGCCCGTCTCTCATAAGATATAATAGACTGGCAGAGGCATGTGTATCAGTCCCAGTTATTGATTGACCGGTGCAGGGTGTCTGTTGGGCCACGTTATGGAGGGTTCAAGCCAGGTAGAGCTGTATCAATCTGCTTGGCCCAGAAAATAAGTCTATTCAATTTCCACCTCCATCATGACATAATTATTCAAATGCCCTAAAAGACGACATTATACCATATCTCTTCTATGTCTATGATTATACAAACGTCATATAACAAAGGCATTCGAAACAATTACAAAAATATGACATATCTCTGTGAACTCAAGTTCACCCATCAGTGTAATATGCTTTTTGGCCGTAGTTTCGTTTTAAATAATCGGATCAACTTGAAATTTTGTTTGTATTAATTGGCCATCATGCCGTAATTTTTCACAAAATTACAGAGTTTTATCTAAAAAATTGAGAAGTTGACAATCTAACCCTGCGTTAAATTTAAGCAAAAAGAAGGAATTTCACAGTCTGCACAAAAACAACTTTTATTTGATGTACGAGTTATATATTGCTTCAAAATAAACATATTTACTTAATATACACCGACTATGCCTTCCGACTCTAAATCAATAGGTTCATTCTGTGTGGGCATAAACATGATAAAAGCCCCGATTTTGTTGAAATTTACTTGATTCCATTCACGACTGAAATTTAACATTGGGTTAGATTGCTAACGTTTTCAATTTTTTAAGATAGAAGTCTGAACTTTTGTGAGAAATCACGGCATGATACCCGATTGAGGAACAAAAAATTCAAATTGATCTGAGTATCCGAAACAAAGCTACAGCCAAATTGCGTGTTTCACTGATCGATGAACTTGACATTAGAAGACCTGGAACTCAGACTCATTTAGAACTTCATTTCCCACTGTCCTACATTAGAGGCAAGCTACGCACTTCTAAGAGGTGATAAAAGCTTTCTATCAGATTTTCTGACGTTTATATATCACAGTATATCAAACAAAATATACTTACATGGATAGAATCAGACTTCAGTTTTATTTTTTGAATTCCATGTTTTCAATGAACAGGCGAAGAGTAAATACTGTTTGCGAATATCCACAAATTATCTTTTCCATCAAATTCATGTGGTCCAAATCCTTCAAATCCATTAAAGTCCAAATCCTGTACGCTCCATATCTTATTTCATTGCCATTTCCACCAGTGTATTCCTCATTGTAACAATTAAAGATATTGTTCAACCCGTGCAGTGTGGCTGTTACGCCATGTTGTGGACTTTAACTCAGTGGCCAAGTAACATATACGTTCGTCGTGTTTGTGCATGATATACCCTCGCCGCCCTCGCTTATCTTTCCCATGACCACGCAACAACTACGTCACTTTCTATTCCTTTGTTTATTTTAGATAACGAATTGAGTGTTCATCAGATTACATGTACGATTTATAAGACACTTCATGTAATAAAACACTCACGCCGACACCTATAAATCTACACACAAAAAATCGTACCGTGCATGGATATATAGTGTTCTGACTATGGGGGAGTTCAACGCACAGTAATCCACTTGTGTCTCACATGAAGCGCCGCCATACTTTTTGATAAAAGTGTTTTGAACATGTTCTGGCAGGTAGAAGAGTTGGTCCAATTGATGACATGAATCATAGTAATTCACGATAGCACTCAAATTGCTTCTCGCGCATGCACGTATCCCACTATCAACAGGTTTGTTGTTTAACCATATTATACCCGAGGTATATTCAGAGTCACCCGTGGGAATCTGAATTAATTAAGAATATTTAGATATCTTCGAAATTGGCCGAAAAGACTTTTCAACGAAGATTTTTGAAGTGTGTGAATCAGAACGCTCTCCTCTTTCTGTCGGTATATCATAATTGGAAGTGCTATAAATATTGGCGAGGATGTGAGCAATGCAATGACAAATACACACATCTCGAAAACACAAACAAAAGGCAACTCTAGATGACCAGAGGTAGGTAGTAACAAGACGCAACTCTAGGTGGTATATGGTTAATTAACCGTTCTAGAGTGACAAGTTGCAGTTGAAGATGCGATATTACTCTGGAGATGGAAAAGCAAATGGGTGTTGACTTACCACATGTACCAGGAATTATTTACCTCTGACCATGTTTATTTCTGGTCTATATGGGCCGAAAAGCAATTTCCTGGGTTTTCCTCCGTCATTGGTTTTACTTCCTCTGACACGATTAAATTTTCTTTGTTTGTGTGGCGATTTTTCCCAGAGATTGCATGGAGATTGGCTGTGATCGTATTCCATAGTCACCTGTTTGGGCCACATTGTCTTTGCTCAATTCACTATATTGTACACAGGTCAATGACGTCGAGCCTTTTCCCTCATGTGCTGCCAGTCTCTATCGGGCAGCCCATCCGGGTTTTTTTTAGTTGTCTGAGAGCAAGCGAGGCAAGAGGATGATAGTGACCGCGGCCATGTGTCAAAGTTCCCCTTTGCCGGTTAAAGGACCAGCGAGGTCTTCGGGGACAATCCCATTGAGCCCCAGGAGGAGGGGGAGGGGGGGCTACTTTGATCCAGAGGTTCACGACCCCATGAATTGGTCGTGAACTATTGGAAGGTATGGGAAGGTGTGACACAGGCTCTGGCAGACTCTTGTGGCTGTCCGGGCTTCTATTCCGGTGGTGGACCACTAGCCAGCAACACGCCCACGTGCATATGTTCAGGGAGCTCCTCCCATGGAGCTCGTCACATCGGGCTACATTACTATAATGATGCCATGTCTAGCTAGTACTCTATCGAGACAGGATTCGTTCGGAGCACTGTTACCTGGTTGTAGTTAAGTAAACAGGATGCCAGCTATGACCGTGCTCAGAGGTGGGCATTTGGGCCCTAGGTAGTGGGAATCAAACTCAACATTTGTGCCGTGACCAGGATCAGTGCAACAAGACCCATTGCAGCCTACTGTGCAGTGTCTTCCCCCCCCCCCCCCCTTAGTCCCTGGGGACCACCTGTTCTCCGGGACATACTTGAGACATACAGATGAGTGAAGGTCGAAACATTACTGATCGTTCGTCTGGAGGACCAGCAAGACATGTTCCAGTTCGGGGAGACGTCCCGGACGTCCCCGACTCCATCTTTCAACGTTGTGTCGAAACCCGCGGGATTGCTAATGTGTTTAGCTCTTTTCCTCTTCGTTGTGTCACCCAACATGCACGCTGGTTAGGGATCCATGCTGGTGCCTGCTCTTGTAATATATGCGGGAGCCAGTGCGGTTGCTTGTTGATTTCGGCTCGGAATTAACCCTCGTATCCATGGGTACATATAAGCGATGGCAGCACAGGCAGTAAATCCTCGAAGAAGCCTACACCATTCTGATGAGGCAGCTTCACGCCAGGATGACAGATGTGCCTACTACCATGGTCACTGGGACGTGCATTACCAAAAGATGGTGGAAATGTGACAATCTGCCAAAGAAAAACCACGTGGTTCCCGCATAACCACCACAGACGCTGTCCACTTGCTCGTAGAGACTGCCCACGTGCTTGCAGAAGTGAGAGCGTGTGCGTAGAAGGTAGCCACAGTCAATAAGGAGATCAGTCGCAAGAAGACACCAGAGGCAACGCACATTCGCCCTGAGATGGTTCCGCTTCCTCCAGTGAAGGCGAGGACTGGATGTAGACTCCAACTGTCTCCACAATCGAAGTCAAGTCTGAGATTTCACTTCAAGGGATTCGAGGGAAATGTCAACAGTAAAAGTGTGGGTCATCCTTTCAGTATCATGAATCTGGTTCTCGACCCTATAATTTCATGAACCCTGGCTAACTTGCATTACAGCACATTGCAAGGACGGTGTCTCTTCACATGAAAAAGTAAAAATATAGCTGAAGGAACACCACATAGACGTGCAGTCTCTGCAACTGACATTTACTCTGCGTCTGCAGATCTGAGGAAGAATGTCTCCCATTGTGACTCAGCCACAGGTGAGGGAAGACTGGAGGATGTGTGGACTGTGGAGGTGATTTTGGTTTCGTCTGCTTTATAAATGAACAAGTCTAAAACACTGGTCTCTGCTTGTGATCGTTACTCCGCATCTGCCTCTGCAGGGGGATACCTCTTCTATGGACCCACAAGGGCCAGGGCCCTGGCAACCTCGTCGTCTCACCTTGACAGTTCTGAAACAACTCAAAAAAGCAAAACAGGATAAGCTGTCGCATGAGCTTCAAGCTGAACAGCCAAAACAGGTATGGTGTATGGAAAAAGCCAAACTACTATCGCAATCTTTGGGCAAAATCGCCACAAAAGGAAGCACGAGCTCCAAAAACAGCTCTTCAAGTGTCCCGATGCCACTGTGTACCAATTGTACAGGATTGTCACAATTGTACAGGACATAGAAGAGAACTAATGTGTCATGGAAATTGTACATCACTGACATCGCAAATAAACATGGTATAACATGTTTGTTGTTTGTTTGTTTGTTTGTGTACTTGTTGTGTACTTTTTTGTGTACTTTTAAAATTGTGTACCTTTTGGCAGTGACTGAATGCCTTGATGTATGAAAAAAAGTTTGGAGAGTGATGATATTGATTTTATTGTTGCTTCCAAGTGATCATATTTGTACGATCCACAAGTGGACGGCTGCTGTCCACCAATGTAAGCTGCTCATTCGATAGCTCGGCACTGGTGGAGACAGACCTGCAGATCTTGACTCCCAGTGTTTTGCATGCTAGATTGCTAGAGTTGACAAAGAGGGAAGCTTCCCGCGGTGAAGTGGTCGTGAGGTCATGTCTGGAGATGAGCCCCTCAAGCGCACTGACGGTTGCGTTCAAGGTGGAGAGTTTTACGGATTCTAGCATGAAATCTGACTCCGGCAGCGATGACGAGAGTGTAGTCAGTAGGACTGACCTCACTGCAAGCGGCGGGCTGGAAGACAGTGGAGCCCATCAGCTGCTCCGGTCAATCCTCTTCCCGGCATGGGAGAGTTGATGGACATGAGCGAGCAGGGGTCCCTTGCTTTGGAACTGAAGCTCCATCCGACCGAAGAGATGCCTGCATCTCTTCACTGGATGAGGTATCTCGTCTTGACAGGGGTCCGGACAACCACAGCCATCCGAACAAGGCCTCTGGTGAGAATTCGGCCGGTTTCAGAGTTTCGGGTTCAGGTCTGCCTACTGGCGATACTCCTGCGAGTTGGACTGACCGGTTAAGGCAAAACAATTTGCGCCCTGGATGGAAGACAACCCAACGTAGACCGACGAGTCGGTGCATGACGAGTCTGAGCACAAGGGCTTCACCACACCCGTGTCCAGAAAAATGCTCCACCAAGCCGAGTGGATTGCACGTCAGCAGTTGAAGGCTGATGCGAAAGTTGCAGCTGCCAACCGCTGTGAGTCAGAGTCTGGTTCTGAGTCTGGCTCAGATAAGACTACCCAGACTGCCGCTAAACAGAAACAAATGCGCGAAGGTCAAGCAAAGGACCTTGACCTCGAGTGGCGGCGCTCCGACTCCTGAACCGGAACAGAAGCAGGGAGGCACTAAGACACAGGCTCCTTCGGGAGCTAGCGTGGATGGTACTCCCTCTCAGTCCGGATGTACTAAGGTGCCCGCTCCTTCGGGAAAAGGCGTGGACAGTGCCTCTGCAAAGAAACCTTCTGGGTAGCCTTCTGGAACTGCAAAATGTTCCGGAGACGCCACTAGCAGGCAGGGGTTATCAGGCACCTTAGTACACGAAACCATTACCTCGTTCAGCTTAATAATAAATGTTTCTCGTCTTAACTAATTTTATTGAGGTCAACAATAGACTTAACTAGTACAAATGATGGTAACTTATTCGGTTACAGCCATGAGATCTCTACTGCACAGAACCTTTACCTTGTTGAGCCCAATAATGAATATCTCTTGCCTTAAATATTTTTTATTGTGGTCAATAATAGATTTAACTAGTGAAAATAATGTTAACTTTTACGGTTACATCCACGAAATCTCTACTGGAAAAAACCTTTACCTTGTTGAGCTCAATAATAAATGGTTCTCGTCTTACCTATTTTTATTGAGGTCAATAATAGACTAAACTAGCAAAAATAATGTTAACTTATTCGGTTACACCCATGAAATCTGTACTGAACAAAACCTTTAACTTGTTGAGCTTAATGATAAATGTTTCTCATTTTAACTATTTTTATTGAGGTCAATAATAGACTTAACTAGCAAAAAAAATGTTAACTTATTCGGTCACACCCATGAAATCTGTACTGAACAAAACCTTTACCTTGTTGAGCTTAATAATAAATGTTTCTCATCTTAACTATTTTTATTGTGGTCAATAATAGACCTAACTAGTAAAACTAACGTTAACTTTTTCGATAATATTGTTTTGTTTTCACCAAAAACATTAGTTAACTATTCTGAACAAGAATCACGTGCCATTTGCTTTCATAGTACAGGGTATTGGAGTGATTACAGATTTCAAAGTGGGTATTTTAATGGTCGTAATAAGTTAGTTAACTAATTAATATTTATTTGATCACTCTGAAAAACAATAGGTTTCGTGTGACGGTCTTTCTCATCGAGCTTGTGCGATTTCATCATGATTCATCAAAAACTCCGTAGATCGCTCACAAGCCATGTGTGTTAAACAGGCTAATTTGAGCACAGAATGTATCGTCAATCGGCCAATTTGGTTGTTAGGGCAACCAAAATCGATAGGTGTTGCGCCCTTACAATATTATATGTTCATATAAAAAATTATCAAAATCGGACTAGAAATGTGACCTGTATAGCGCTCGCAAGAAAGTGTCTGTGGCGGCGGCGCGACGATCGCAAATCCATAGTATCCGCCGACCTTCGTTCGGGTGATACAGTAAATACCAGACAGTTAGATATTTTTTTTTTTTTTTTTTTGCATTGCCATGTCGCTTGATATATCTTGTTTCACGAGACCATCCATTTTTTCTAATTGTATCCCCCGAACAAAGTTCGGCGGATACTATGGATTTGGATGCAGGCACATATATAATGGTAAGATCCCGACACCAATCGATTTTGGTTGCCATGGCAACTGAATTGGTCGTTTGGGGACACATTTTGCATTGAAAACAGCCTGTTTGAGACACATGGCTTGTGAACGCTCTGCAGATGGCAATTTTTGACGAATCCCGATAATATTTGGAAGTGTTGTTGGGAAGGGCTGTCACACGAAACCAATCGTTTTTTTAGAATGATCATACAAATATTAATATGTTACCAGCCTAACTTATTACAGAATTTTGAAATATCCGTTTTGACATGTACGATCATTCCAATAGCCTGTACAATGGAAGGTAATGACACTGGTTTCTTGTTCAGAATGGAGAACTGATGTTTTCAGTGAAAACAGGACAATATTACTGAATAAGTTAACATTAGTTTTACTAGTTAAGTTTACTAGTATTGTCCACAATAAAAATAGTTAAGACAAGAAACGTTTATTATTAAGCTCAACAAGGTAAAGGTTTTGTCCAGTACAGATTTCATGGGTGTAACTGAATAAGTTAGCATTATTTTTGCTAGTTAAGTCTATTTTTGACCACAATAAAAATAGTTAAGACAAGAAATATTTATTATTAACCTCAACAAGGTAAATGTTTTGTCCAGTACAAATTTCATTGGTGCAATCGAATAAGTTAACATTATTTTTTACTAGTTTAGTCTATTATTGACCACAATAAAAATAGTTAAGACAAGAAATATTTATTATTGGGCTCAACAAGGTGAAGATTCTGTCCAGTAGACATTTTATGTCTGTAACCAAATAAGTTAACATTTTTTTTTTGCTAGTTAAGTCTATTATTGACCTCAATAAAAATAGTTAAGATGAGAAACAATTATTATTGAGGTCAACAAGGTTAAGGTTTTGTCCGGTAGACATTTCTGGGTGTAACCGAATAAGTTAACATTATTTTTACATGTTAAGTCTATTATTGACCACAATGAAAATCCCCCCATAGTTAAGACAAGAAATATTTATTATAGGGCTCAACAAGGTTAAAGTTTTGTCCGGTAGAAATTCCTGGGTGTAACCAAATAAGTTAACATTATTTTTACATGTTAAGTCTATTATTGACCATGAAAATAGTTAAGACAAGAAATATTTATTATTGAGCTCAACAAGGTGAAGGCTTTGTCCAGTAGAGATTTTATGGCTGTGACCAAATAAGTTAACATTATTTCTTGCTATTTAAGTCTATTATTGATCATAATAGCTTTTTATGAAAACATTGATCAACTTTTATTTTGAATTTCAACTTGAGACCATGTTTGGCACAAATTATGAGTTAAAATATAACTTATGGTGAAAAATTCAATCTGGCTCCAATTTTGTCATCTTGGAATGCAGTTTTGGTCAACTTTTACTTTGAATTTCAACTTGAAAGCATGTTTGGCACATATTATAAGTCGAAATATAACTTATGGTGAAAAGTTCCATCTGGCTCCAATTTCTTCATCTTGAAATGCAGTTTTGGTCAACTTTTACTTTGAATTTCAACTTGAAACCAAGTTTGGCACATATTATGAGTCGAAATATAACTTGTGGTGAAAAGTTCGATCTGGCTCCAATTTCGTCATCTTGAAATGCAGTTTTGGTCAACTTTTAGTTTGAATTTCAACTTGGAACCAAGTTGGGCAGGTATTATGAGTTAAAATATAACTTATGACGAAAAGTTCGATCTGGCTCCAATTTCGTCATCTTGAAATGCAGTTTTGGTTAACTTTTACTTTGAATTTCAACTTGAGACCATGTTTGGCACGTACATGTACATGTATTATGAGTCGAAATATAACTTATGGTGAGAAGTTCGATCTGGCTCCAATTTCGTCATCTTGAAATGCAGTTTTGGTCAACTTTTACTTTGAATTTCAACTTGGAACCAAGTTTGTAAAATATTCTGAGTTGAGATATAAATAGGTGAAAAGATTGATATATCTGTATTTTTCGTTATTTTATCAAACATGTCGAAATGGAAATTCATATAAAGAGATTTCAGTGGTGATTTTGAATTCGACCTTCAATAACCTCGGAAGATCAGTGCAGCAATTTCGGTGGGAAAAAAAAGAAGAAAACAGTTGTGACTTGAGATCTAACATTTCTCTGGTAAACTTTTTTAGCCCTTGCTCTAGTTTTTCACACTTGACAGTGATATAATTGGGGCAACAAAGATGATAGGGCTACGGGGGATACACTCAAGCGGTCGTAGGCGACCGGAAGCGTCTAGTTTAATATTAAGTACGCGTATTTAACATTAAATATGCATATATAATATTTAGTATACATGTGTATTCAATATTATGTGTACATATTTAATATTATGTACGTGTATTTAATATTAAGTATGCGTATTAACATTAAGTACGTGCATTCAATATTTATTTTCTTCAGAATGTCCTTCTGGAAAAAATTAATATATGAATTCTGAACATTAAACTATGTCATATATCAGCCACCGTAGTTGATACCGTATTTTCCGCGGTGGGCGGACATAATCCCACCGGACAAAATCCCACCCCTCCAATTAGTGACCCACCGGACAAAAGCCAACTCTTTTTTTGCAGGGGTGGACAAGAGCCCACTTTCGATTGGTCTATAATACAAAGGCCCAGCCTATTAGGGATGAAGTCCGTTCTGTCATGATTGATTCAAGCTTGATTGATTTATGAATAATTTATGCTATATGCAACTGACAGTTAAGGGGTAAGGGCCCATAATCTTTTTCATGACAATGAAAGATAACAAATGTTATCTTCGTGTTTTTGTGCGAAATACTCAAAACAAAATCACTATGATGCATTTTTGTTATAAATATTTTTCAAATACTTACAACTTGCGAAAGGGCAGCAATGCATACAAAAACATGCAGATTTATTTGAGACGGATGCACTGTCCAATACCGGTACATCTGATGAAGTCACTGACTTTTTTTGTATCCTGTTAGCGGGCAGCACACGGGTTCTGTAATCTTGTATTGAATACTTCCAAAATGCGGCGGCGATGCTTGCGAGGTTGTTCTCCAATTTGGTTTAATGTTTTTTTTTATATTATTGTTTATTGGCAAAAGAACAGAACATTACTGATCATACTTTTAACACTGGGTAGGAGCTTGCCCATGATTCTTGACGAGTCAACTCGGCAAAAATCTTTTGTCGCATGGGCTTTCAGACGCCCTGTGATTAAAGATTTTTGCCGAGCAATGCCCCTGCGAGGAAAGATTTTTACCGAGTTGACTCGTCAAGAATCATGGGCAAGCTCCCATCCAGTGTTTAAAGGACTTCGGAAGCCAATACTTTTATTATGCATCAATACACGTATCCACATCAATCAGGAGACACTCGGTTCTCAAAAGTCCACGCAATGGTAAAATGTACAACCTCTGAAGGACTTCCGAATACACAACATAAACACACCACAATAAAGCCTGGCTATCCAAAGCGTCATGGTCACGGTCGTGAGTCATGGTCAATTGAGAGTGGGCTTCTGTCCGTTTCTTGATAACTGAGAGTGGGCTTTTGTCCCAGTTGATGAGTGGGCTTTTGTCCGGTGGGATTATGTCATGCCTTCATTTTCCGCGCATTATTTCACTGACTTGATCGAGGGGGGGGGGGGGGGGGTGGTGGTTAATTGTCCCCCTGATCCACCACTGATTTTCTCACCTACTTTATCTACAAATCCAACCTTTGTGTGTAGCATGTATCAATAATATTCACTTACTTGCATGTCCCCGCCTGTAGCAGTCAAAATTGCCACGTTTCAGTGATTCAAAATATTTTGCAGTCCTGGGCTCGTTCGAATGAAGGGGAACGGATCGTATGTGACGTTTTGCTGCCGGCTGCGTACACCATCAGTGGCTGCGCCGATACATCCGATCTGGTGAAGACCGCTTCTGTGCCGGGTTCCTGGCTCTAGACCCATACCGTCCCCAGCGTCCTCGGCGCTGAGCCACTGAGCCAGCCTACACTCTCAGCTGATAATGTCCCAAATATGGATATATACGGTGGTCTCTAGCTGCCATGCATTCTTTTCCGAGCGCTCATTGTTTGCATGTACAGAGTTAATTGTTTTCGCGTAAAGAATCATTGTTTCTACGTAAATAATAACATATGGTTCCGAGTGAATAATACCTATTGTTTAAGGAATAATGTATAGATTTGGAGTAATTGTCGCACAATAAATTTCGAGGGCCAGGTGATATGGTCCCGAGACGCCGAAGGCGTCGAGGGCTATATCACCTGTCCCGAGAAGTTTATTTTGCAGACAATTACGACAAATCTATACATTATTTCTATTCTAACATGGTAAACGATTGTTAGGAAATAAACGTTACCATAGCTACACATGTTTGTTGCGGTCATGACGTTTTTGTAGGCAGTTGCTCCTGGAAACGAAATCTGATATAGGCCCTAGGGCCGTATATCAACTGATATAACACCTTTTGAAATGACTGAAATACTAAGAGCCGTCTGACGTCACCATGTTAGAATTTCCGGTAAAGAATAGCTCCTGTTTTCGTGTGAAGAACATTTGTTTGTATGCAAGAATATATAGCAGATAGAAGCCACCGTAGGATATCACATCCGACGGGGGGTGGAAACCGCTGTTCTCTAAACGTTAGTACATTGATTCGCTGGGTAGGGATTGGGGTGATAAATATGCATGGTACTATTCGATAATCACGTGTCTGTCGTCCTAGATTGGACCGTCCTTGATTGGCGTATGTATTAAAGGGGAAGCGAAGCAAACAAAATTATTTGATAGTATGAAAGGTCTGTTTTCAAGTAATCCGATAATTTTTACAGAACCGAAATATTGTAAAGGTTTTGGGGCGTACCCAAAAGTTTCCCCTAGGTAATTATGTTAGTGTTTTGTGATATTATGGTTAAATAACCGTTTATTAAAATGTGTATGTGTTTAAAGGTTCATACGGTTCCGTATTGTTAATGTTTAGAAGGTTTTCCGTCTCGGAACTTGGTATATTTGTGATGTTGGTAAAGCCGGAGACGGAGCCGGAACCGGAGACGGAACCGGAGACGGAGTCGGAACAATGGAGTACAAAAACGTAATGACGTTATTTCCGGAAGGTCATGTGATCAGCCTCGTTTTCGGTTTAAAAGGTGACGTGTCAGCCACTGATTGGTTCTAGAGTGTTTTTAGAAATCCGGAAAATATCAGTGTTTTGGCGGACTATGACGTCACAATAGGTTGGTCACGTGACGTGGGTCTCAGGTCTATAAAAGCCCCCGCTTCACAGCGGACGGCGGAGTTGGTGTCCTGACGTCGACCTGTGCAGACCCCTTCTCCCATAGCAGAGTAGTCCCTTGTTCCGGATAGAGTCATCCAGATGATAGCAGTTAAGTCTTCTGACTGTGCACTTGGAAAATAAACATGAAAACTTCAACCGAGTTGTTTTTCCGTGTTCGTTAGGGAACTGGAAGTTATAACAAAGTTAGTTCACCGGAAAAGAAAGTAATACGGAGAAAAGGGAGATAAGTCCACAGTCGGTTAAGACCAAGTTGTAACGACGTCTTAGGGTGGTCCAAGAACGCAGATCACCAAGGAAAGAGACAGAGACGGAGGTGGTATTCAACGGAGCAACTACGGAGGCGGAATCAGACGGAGCAGTTGCAGAGACGGGAACGACGAAGCAGTTGCAGAGGCGGTACCGGACGACGGAGTTGCAGAGGCAGTACCTGACGGAGCGGTTGCGGTAACCGGAAGTGAGAACACTTCCGAGATACTCCATTTCAGGTGCAGTCGCAGGTTGCGATGAGGCGGAGCCAACCGGAGCAGTTTGCAGTGAGGCGGAACCTGGCAGAGTGGTTGCAGTATTCGGAAACGGCAACGTTCCCGGATTCTCATTCCAGGTGCAGTTGCAGTAAGGCGGAAAGCGATGGAGCTGTTGCAGTAAAGCGGTATCCCGACGGAGCGGTTGCAGTACCCGGAGACGGAAACGCCTCCGGATTCTTACGATACAGGTGTAGTTGCAGATTAGCAGTCGGACAACGGTTAAGAGGTCCATTCCAGACCACGCTACCAACCTTAGAGACTTCTAGCCGGAGTTCAACCGTACAGCAGTAGCAGTATCCCGGAGTTTTACCGTTTCAGCTCCGGTTAAATAACAACTCACCCACCTCCCAAGAAAACCGGTTTATCAAGACGTCACAGAAGGGTGCAAACCCGTTACAACTTTTTGGTGGCAGCGGTGGGATCATCTGCAGTATGACTACTAGACGGGGCAAATTGGCGGAACAGCAGCTGAAGACAGCCGTGTCGGACACGGAGCAGCCTGTAGGAGCAGTAGGAGCTGAGCCGTTGCAGATGCCGGTTGCGGAAAAGGAAGCAGTTCGTCCTGCCGAGCGAAAGCTGTTGAAGCCAGAAATGCAGAAAGCAGTTGCAGAAGAGCCCCTTCGGGTTCCTCAAGCAGTACAGCCTGCAGAGCAGTTAGCAGAGGCGGAAATTAACTTTCCGGACCAGGCTGGCGATCGGGAACCGGATGCGGAACCGGAAGGCGGAGAAAATTTAGTCGACAACCTGACCAGATTATTGGCGACCCAAATAGAGGTGTTTCAGCAGCACCTGGCAGTAACCGGAAAGCAGCAGCAGGCAGAAGCAGTACAACAACCAGCACCAAGGGCAGGAGTAGCCAGATTAATGACATACGACGAAACTGATCCGTGGCCGGAGTATGAGGCTCACCTCCTTGAATACGCTCGGTACTACCGTTGGTCAGCAGAGGAAAAGGTGCTGAACTTATGTGTCAGTTTGAGGGGTAACGCCCGCAGCATACTACTGGATCTGTCCGCGGAGCAGAGACACAGCTTTGATACGGTTGTGGCGGCATTAAAACAGCAGTTTTGTCCGGGGGAGAAAACATTTGTTTTCCAGGCGGAATTGCAGACACGGAAATTGCAGCCGGAGGAGGAGCTGTCCGAGCTGGCCAGAGACATACGGAGCAAGATGCAGCTAGCTTACCCAAAAGCGGATCCGGCAACAACAGAAGTGCTCATGAAGATGCATTTCTGCAACAGTCTGACTAACCGAGATATGCGGTTGTCGGTATTGAAAAGCCACCCGGAAACGCTGTCGCAGGCCCTGGCTTTCGCTACCGAGTATGAGATATGAAGAACATTGAGACAGTAGAAAAGGTATGGAGTGAGGCAGGACAGGTCTGTGTGTGGAGTGAGTTCTTTTCAAAATTACTGTGCCTACATATCATGCATGCTATTGGAATTGTTATACCAACTTTGTGAGTGGTTATGGACAACGATGAACATACCGAAATACTATGATGGTGTGTGAATGACCAGTTATGTCTGTTTTTGTGACGGAATATTGACCTATTGAAGTGGACGAATAGGCCATTTTGGTTATGCTCCATTGAACAGGACTGACTGAACACTGCTGTAAAGGTAATAGGCCTGGTCGTTATTGCCCACTGCAAGCAGTGTCAGCTAGCTACACGGTCCAATGATCGCCGGAACTCTTCGAACTTTTGTTTACTTCTTTGTGTTATGGCAAAACGCTTCCTCTCCTCAAGTAGCAGCTTTGAGAGTGCAATAACTTCGCCAGTCATATCGTCGGATAAAAAACGCACAAAAATGGACTCTGATTTAGCTGAAGCTGCATCAACTTTGTCTGACTCTGAAAAACTGGACCTGATACTGAAGTCTGTGTCGGAACTGAAGGTATCTCTAGATAAGACAAACTCTGATATTACTAGTGTGAAGTCAAGCCTGGAGGGCAAAGTAAAATCGCTCGAAAATCAGGTCAAAAATCTTGAAGCAGAAAATTCAATATTGAAAACGGAATGCGAAGCTCAAAAGGTCATAAACGATGAGCTTAACGAACGCATCTTGTCTGTCGAAAGCTACCAGCGGCGCGACTGTTTACTGTTTTGCGGCATCCCGGAGAAACAAAACGAGAACTGCTGGGATCTGATTAGTGAGGTGTTGCGGGAACTCGGATTGACGTATGACGAACGGATGTTCCTTCGAATTCATCGTTCTGGCAAATTCCGAAAAAACAATGTGCGACCGATCATTGCTAAATTCCATCACTTCCTAGATAAGGAAGCTGTGTACACGAAACGATCTACACTTTCACATGGGAGGTATATCAAATGCTGCTTCCCTGAGGAAATTGGTCGACGTCGTCGTGTACTCCAAGGTATTGTAGACTATGCGCAAACACTCGCCCACTACAAAGGAAATGTTTACCTGTCTGGTGACAAACTCATTGTCAATGGTCAATCATATGTGCTTGCCACTCTAAGTTCACTCCCTGCCGACCTACAAGTGGCTACTGGCTCCACGTCCAACGGCTCGACCACCTTGTTTTACGGTATGCAGAGCCCCCTGTCGAACTTCTTTCCCACCAAGTTCCAACTTGATGGGATAGATTTCAACTGTGTTGAACAGTGCTATTATTACCTAAAATGCCTTCACTACGGTGACACTGAAACTGCTCGCCGGATAAAAGCTACGTCAAATCCTCTGAAACAAAAATCACTTGGTAAAGCCGTCGCTGGTGGAGACAGCGCTTGGAATAAATCTGACAAAAGTCGCGAGGTCATGTTATCCGCCGTCCGTGCCAAGTTCACCCAGTCGTCCCACCTTCGTACCGTCCTCCAGAACACCGGTTTTCAGTCCCTCGCTGAGGCTAACCCTTATGACGCATATTGGGGCATTGGTATCAGCGCCGATAGTAAGGAACATTCTCCGTTCAACGAATCTGCTTGGACTGGCGCCAATAAGCTTGGCGAGATCCTCATGGCTGTGCGAGACGAATTACGTTGCGCTAACTGATTGTACATGTGGTATCGGTCATCAGCTGCTGGAAAATTGTCGTTTATCATAGCTGTATGTGAACTAATGGTCCGTTGTCTAGTGTACATCATGCCTAACAGTGTCTGGTCATACAATGGTCACCACTTACGTGTATATACAGTTTGAATGTACTTGATGTGTTCGATTCAATTCTTATTGGAATGACAGGACACATGTTGTTGTTCTTTATTTCCCTGTTGATAATCAGTATGGTACATGAACGAACCTCTGCCTCAAATGTCAATGAAGTTCGATACAGAGTTTAATGTACTTTGACTCGGAATGGAAGCACGAATGTTTCATCTTTTATATTTCGCGGTTGATAGTAGGTACAACAGCTGACCAAAGTCCCACAACAAATGACAAACAGGTGAAAAGGAATCTATTGATCGATATATGATTTATTCAATATATTATCGCTTTTCATTTGATATTCAGTCAACAGTAATTCGTTTTGGTACGCAATATCACATATTTGTTACTGTTGTTTGTGGAAACATACAAAATGTAAACAATTGCAGAGCCAAGTATTTGATGTGTCAATTCGCACGTACGGTTGGTCATTTGGTGATAGCTGAACCATGCTCGGTTAGGTGTTCGTGTTGTCACCGGGTACCGAATGTGTATCTAGATTTGAGGAGTTGACCTCAGTACCGTTACAGTACTGCATTTCTGATGCATTAGTTGAGTTACTGCTATAACTGTCTGCCTCTATTGTCGTGGCGTCACGTCCGTCGCCGGTCTATGTGTCGTCCTTCCGTCCGTTCGTCCGACCGTTCACATTTTTTATCTTCACCCTTTGAAGGAAATTTTGGACTTTTTCTCTCATAATGGGAGTTGTCGCCGCTATACTCATGGAATGCCTGAAGATAGGGTTTAGAATTTGACACTTTCAGATGGGAAGTGATATATTGCGGCTTGTGTTGTGGCTTTGAGATTGACCTTCGGTGACCTTGGGGTGTCGGGTCTGCCAGTTTTCGGGCAAGGGATGCTCAGGTTTGCTGCTGCAGACGAGGTGCATGTACATACAACCTGTGTTTGCATTGTGGGCACTTTAGAGGTCCTGTGTGGAGCAGCTACTGCTGACCTTGGGCTTGACCTTGGATGACTTTGGGTGCTAATTTTCCGACGCGGAATGTACACCTGGCGTTGAATGCGTGTAAGCCGCTACAGTCAAAATGGTCGAGCTAATGGTGACTCTTTCGGTGAGGCTGAATTTGACCATGACCTTGACTTTTGAACTTTGTGGTCATCCCTGCAGTGGTTACATCCAGGGTTGTCCGGTAACCTATTTTACTAGCCCTTGGGCTGATTTTTTGTTCATTTTTGTACATCAATTGAGTAACTAAAATGGGAATATTTGGTATCCCGTTTTAAACTCACGTGAAGCCTTTATGTGTTCACGTCCTTGGTACTGCTACAAATTTCCGTCTCAAATGTTCATGACGTTTTTCGTGGTTTATACCGCTACAGTATTGGAGTTCATGTTCACCATTGATGCTTACGCTCGGATACGGCTACAATTTTCTGACTCATCTACTTTCAACCAAAACGGAAATATCTCGTACTGTACGGTGCCTATAATAACTGTGGCCCTCGAAGACATGGTACGAATAAATACTAGGTAGATACATGTATCACATTTAGTGTTCAATTATTCTATGACATCCTGTTCGGATACATGTTCTATTTTATCTTCGTTCCAGATATATATTTGTAAAAAAAATATATAGTAGTAATATCTTTGTACAGTTTAGCTTATTTCATCGTTCAATCTAATACCACTCATCGACGTTTTAGATCAAAATGAGGCATGTTGTATTGTACGTTATCACTGCCTCCACACCTGGGTCCTTTCTAGCTCTCTTCTTTGCCGATGACGAATATGTTTGTAATAATGTGCTATATGTGCACCAGGACGACTTATACAAATCTATTCTGTGCAAATACGAAGCTCATACGTGCGACTTATATAATATACTACGTTCAAATCCGAACTCACCTTGAGGGGGGTGAATGCGACAAGCATGTGCTGATGGCAATTGTTAACTATGATCCACCATGATATGTCTTGGACAATATCGGGCTGCTATAGGTCTCTGGCATTCTTTCTGTTATGGAAGGCCACTGAAGAAAAGATCTGTAAAGACGTGCTCACCAGTTCAGTCGCCTGGCATTTCGTCAGATGGACTGTTGATTCTCTTGCTCCCATTGCTGTGTATATCTCTGCTACTGATGTGTTCCGGGGATATACAGATTAACCCCGGACCCAAGGAGGAGAAAATGATTCAGATATGCCATATTAATGCTCGTAGTCTTGGAACCTTCAGTCAATCAATGAACACCAATATAAAACTCGACGAAATTTCAAGCTTCGCTCAGAGTAAAGGTATCGATATATTATGCATTTGCGAAACATGGCTCGATGCAAATATTAAAAATGACGACATATCCATTGATGGGTACTATATCCACCGCAGGGATCGAAATAGACATGGGGGAGGGGTGTTGATATATGTGTCAGATTATCTTGTTTCAAATAGGCGCCATGATCTAGAGACTGACAATGTTGAATCCATATGGATTGAGTTGAGGGTTGGCATCAAATCCATGCTAGTGTCGGTGTACTATCGCCCACCATCAACATCAGACTTGGTACGTGATGCTAACAACTTCCTTGAAGCTTTCCAATATAGCATGGACGCGGCATTATCTTTTAATTTTGACTGTGTCATAGTTACGGGAGATTTCAATGACAGATGCGTTGATTGGACCGATAATCATCCTACCAGTGAACTTGGTTTAAAATTTGTCGACCTCGTAAACTCCTATAACCTATTTCAGCTGGTAACGGAACCCACTCGACTTACTGAGGTGTCAGCAAGCCTACTTGATCTATTAATTACGGATTCTCCTGGCTACGTGAAAAATATCCAGATTCATCCTCCCATTGCTAATTTAGATCATTGTATAGTGTCCTGCACCTGTGCGTTCACATACAACAGAGACAAACCTTTCTCTAGAGAGATATGGGATTACTCCAATGCTAACTTTCCTGGTCTATGCCAAGCAATACGGGGTTTTATTTTTGACACGGATGATATTGATCTCTGCACCGATAGATTTACAAACTTCATTTTGGAAACGTCTAAACAATTTATTCCATATAAGTGCATCACGATAAGACCACGCGACAAACCGTATATTACTGGTGCATGTCGCCATGCGGACGCGGTTAGAGATCGTTGGCATAGACGATATCGCCGCTCTGGCAATCCACAGCACTATGAAACTTACAAAGAGAAAAGAAAGAGAGCAAAAACGGTACGCGTGCTCGCGAAACAGGCATATGATGAAAAAATGATTAACAAACTAAACAATCCCATATCCCAGAAAGAATATTGGAGAATATCTAAACAGCTGCTTGGCAGCAAAGCTAAACCAGGAGTTCCCACGTTACACGATAATAACATTGACTATTCAACGAATTTGGAAAAAGCTACTCTTTTGAATGAATACTTTGCTGAACAATGTGCCATTCGTGTGCCTCCGTGCGCATTGCCGCCTCTAAGAATTGTGACGCGCTCAAGGTTGCATGAAATACATGTTCGAAATGAAGAAGTGTTACATATTTTATCCAATCTTGATATAGGAAAAGCCAATGGTCCTGATGGTATAAGTGCTAGGTTACTAAAAAATTTATCAGGGTCTGTTAGTTCGTATCTTACCGACCTATTTAACAAATCATTGAGAAATGGAAAATTTCCTTCGTTGTGGAAACTTGCAAATATCACACCCATATATAAGAAGGGTGATCATCAAAATAAATGCAATTATAGACCGGTGTCGCTTCTCTCAGTTGTCGGGAAAGTTCTAGAAAGAATTGTTTTCAATCATTTATACGATTACTGCTCCAAAAATAATTTGTTGACCTGGAGGAATTCTGGATTCAAACCACTGGATTCGGCTATGAACCAGTTATTAATGATAACGCATAAAATATATCAGAATCTTGATGACAAGGTGGACGTTTGTATGGTCTTCTTGGATGTTTCCAAGGCATTCGACAAAGTATGGCACACAGGACTAATTCACAAACTTCGTTCTATGGGCATAGGAACGTCACTCCTGAATTGGTTAAATAATTACTTACTTGATAGAAAACAAAGGGTAGTCATCCAGGGTCAACAGTCTCCCCTATTGAATATAGACGCAGGAGTTCCCCAAGGCTCAATACTTGGACCTTTGTTATTCTTGATTTTCATAAATGATATAATAATTGATATAAATAGTGACATATTCTTATATGCAGACGACACATGTCTGATGAAGCCAATTACGGACCCAAACCGTAGTATATTAGAACTTAATATTGATCTTGAAACGTTGAATAATTGGGCAAGCCAGTGGGCTGTGTCCTTCAGCGCTGCGAAATCAAAAGCCATTATTTTTTCAAAACAAAAAAAAAAGTTTGATCTCAGCCCGATTGTTTTCAATGGACAGGAAATTCAGACAGTACGTGAACATCGCCATCTAGGAGTATTATTCACAGAAAATTTGAATTGGGAAAAACACATTCAAGATAGAATATCCAAAGCTGGGCCATCGCTGAACATGTTGAAGAGAATGTCAAATATGTTACCAAGACAATGTAAGCAAAATATTTATACGACTTTCATTCGCCCAATTTTAGAATATGGTAACCTGTTATATAATAACTGTCCTGAACATTTGTCGGGTGCCTTGGAAAAAAATCAAAGATCTGCTGCTATTACATGCACCGGTGCGTACAACTCCGTCAGCAACGCGGCTCTCCTATCAGAGCTGGGTTGGCCCACTTTAAAAACGCGGCGTACATACTATCAGCTGTCCATGTTTTATAAAATTATGAATAACCTTACTCCGCCTTACCTCCGCGAAGCCTGCCCGAATTTGGTTTCTGATATACACCAATATGATGTGAGAAATTCTCAGAATTTAAGAGTTCCGCGAGCACGAACAGTATCGTTTAAGAAATCCTTCTTTTTGTCTGCCGCAAATGCTTGGAACAATACGAATCCAAATTTGAAATCTTCTGTAACTTTTCCCATTTTCAAGCGGAGATTAAAAGATTCATTATTTCCAGATAGCAATCCGTTGTTTTCGTATGGCACTGGTCGTGCTCCAGTACATCAGGCACGTATGCGCATGGGGCTCAGTGGCTTGAACAGTCACAGAAAGAAGTATAATTTCATCAATTCTGCTGAATGTACCTCCTGTGGTTTCCATAATGAAAATATATCACACTACATCCTGGATTGTCCAACCTATCGAGCAGCCCGCCAGAGAATGCTTGTCGCTTCCAGCCCCCTCCTGTCACAAGTTATTACCAATTTCAACCTGCAGAATTTTTCAATACAACAAAAAAAGATCATATGTGACAGCTTCATTATAGGAAATAATCAGCTTTCTTTGGGACAGAATAAATTTTTATTTGAGGCATTCTATCAGTACATCTCAGAAACTGAACGCTTTTTATAAATTAAATTTGCTAATTGATTTGTATGATACGTCCTGGATGAGGAGATTACCTTTGTGCATTTTATATGCGTGTAAATATCCTCATTAAATAAATTACGTTTAAAGAAAAAAAAAGATATGAAGACGGACAACAGCAGACCAGCGGAGCGACACCGGACGAGGCAGCTGAACACGGATCCGGAGTGGAGCCAGCAGGTGAACGAATTGCGGAAGCAAGTCGAGCAGACTCAGCAGCAGTTGGCGGATCTGATGACTCAGGTCCAGGAAGCGGTTAGCCGGCAGCAGCAGCAGCGCAGTTCCCGAGCGGATTTAGAATGCTTCAACTGTGGCCGGAAAGGGCATTTTGCCCGAGACTGTAGGCAGCCGAAGCAGCAGCAGCAGCGGCGTCAACCACAACAGCAGCAGTCGCCGCGACAACAGCAGCAGCAGCAGCCGCAGCAGCAGCAACAACTGCAGCAGCTACGACAGCAGCAGCAGCATCCGGAAAACTAGAGAGGGTCGCGGAAAAGGGGAAATCCGGGACCCGGAAGAGAGGACACCCCCATAACCGGCAGGTGGTTCACGGACCCGGTCCCAGGGGCGAGGTGGGCATGTGTGTGACAGCCAGAGTATGCGGAGAGCCAGTAACGCTGATAATCGACACCGGCAGCACTGTCACAATGCTCAACCTACAAACCTGGGAACGGATCCGGAAGCCCGGAATGAAGCTGAAGCGGTCGCCGATTCGTCTTTCAATGGTTGACGGAAGTAACATACGGACGCATGGCCGGAAATAACTCCCACTCAACATCGCAGGAGTAGCTGAGACCGTGACGTTCGAGATTGCAGACTGTGAAGACGAAGGAATACTGGGAATGGATTTCATCCGTTCCCGGATATCCGGCATAAATTTCGACCGAATGACCATGCAGATGGGCAGCCAGGAGGTGTTCCTCACCATGTTCGAGCAGACCAGGGAGCCGTTTCCGATCAACGCTGTAGCAGATTACCAAATTCCGCCGGAAACGGAACAGCTGATAATAGGACAAGCAGAGAGTGTCCGTGAAGCAGAAGGACTACTAGAAATGCCACAGGAGCCTACTGAGAAAAGACCTTGGCTGATCGGGAGAACTTTATCCCGGATAAAGCAAGGAACAGTCCCGGTTCGAGTGATCAATGTGATGGCGGAGCCGGTAATCATCAAGAAAGGAGCGCAGTTGGCGACGATGACCACCTTAGCAGCCGGTTGCAGTGTTGTGCCATTGGCGGAGCGGAGCAGGAAGGTGCAGATTTCCACGGAGTCGGAGGCCGGGCGGAATTGGAGCGGGTACGAGAAGCTGCGGCAGTTAGCAGAGCAGACCCAGGATGCAGTGCCGAGTCATTTCCGCGAGAGAGTATCCGACCTATTTCGGAATAAGCCGACCTTCAGTAATGATGCCGGAGAACTGGGGCACACCAACGAGGTACAACATCAGATAAACACGGGCAGTCACCGGCCGATTAAGCAACCAACCAGACGAATTCCGCCAGACAAGAGAGAGCTGGTAAGCAGTCTGATTCAGGAGATGAAAGACAAGAACGTCATTGAAGAAAGTAGCAGTCCGTGGGCTTCCCCGATTGTTCTGGTGAAGAAAAAGGATGGGACCACCCGGTTCTGTGTCGATTACCGGCGGTTAAATGCAGTCACGGAGAAAGATGCTTATCCGTTGCCGAGAATAGACGACACCATAGCAGCCTGTGCAGACGCCAAGTGGTTCTCCACTCTCGACCTGACCAGTGGGTACTGGCAGGTCGGGATGGATGAAGACGCCCGGAAAAAGTCGGCCTTCTGTGTTCCTGGCGGCCTTTACCAGTTCAAAGTCATGAGTTTCGGCTTGTGCAATGCTCCGGGTACGTTCGAGCGGTTGATGGAGAAGGTGCTAGGCGGATTGTCCTGGAAGACCTGCCTCATATATCTGGACGACATCATAGTCTACAGCAAGACCCTGGAGGATCACATCCGTGATCTTCAGGAGGTTTTCAACAAGCTGAGCGAGGCAGACCTCAAAGTCAAACCGTCAAAATGCAAGTTCTTCCAGCCGGAGGTGTCTTTCCTAGGTCCCATAGTCGGCAGAGACGGTATCCGCACCGACCCGGCAAAAACGGAGGCAGTACGGAAGTGGCGGACACCCACCAACCTGACGGAGTTGCGCAGTTTTCTGGGACTTTGCTCCTATTACCGGAAGTTCGTGCCGAAGTTCTCCGAGATTGCAGCGCCGCTGAATCACTTGACGGAAAAAGGGGTGCAGTTCCGGTGGCAGACGGAGCAAGAGCAGGCATTTGCAGAGCTTAAGAACCGCCTAGTATCGGCACCGATACTCGGGTACCCAAGGGAGCAAGGCCGATATATCCTGGACACGGACGCCAGTGACACCGGGCTGGGAGCAGTACTGTCACAGAAGCAGGGCAACCAGGAGCGGGTGATAACCTACTTGAGCCGCAGCCTAACCAAAGAAGAACGGAGATACTGTGTCACCCGGAAGGAGCTCCTGGCGGTTGTGTTTGCGGTACAGAAGAATAAGCAGTACTTGCTGGGACGACACTTCTTCTTCGCACAGATCATGGCAGTCTTAGCTGGCTTATGAATTTCAAGGAGCCCCAGGGGCAGGTAGCCCGGTGGATTGAGCTCCTGAGTGAGTTTCATTTCGACATTGAACATCGTCCGGGGCGTATCCATAATAACGCGGATGCCTTGTCCAGATCCCCATGCAGCCAATGCGGAAAAATCGACTGAAAACAAGCCAAGATAGACGCCTGGAACTACGAAGAAAGGATCCGGCAGACACGAAGTGAAGAAACTCCTCATCCCAAGCCAAGGAAGGGGGGACGCCGGAAGCAGTCACGGAGATCGGGCGGAGAAGCAGAACTGACGGAGGAAGCCGTCCCAAGGAAGGCGGTTGCAGTAGCGGAGAAAGCAGCATCCCGGAAGCCGGTTGCGGTTGCGGTGACGGAGAAAGCAGCGTCCCGGAAGCCGGTTGCGTGACGGAGAAAGCAGCGTCCCGGAAGCCGGTTGCGGTTGCGGTGACGGAGAAAGCAGCATCCCGGAAGCCGGTTGCGGTTGCGGTGACGGAGAAGGCAGTTCCAGGAAAAGCGGATGCGGTTGCAGAGCAGATTAGGCTGGCGGAAAATGCGGACCAGGATACTGTGCTGGGGCAGAAATATCGACCAGATGATTTGCGGAGAATGCAGCAAGCAGAACCTTGGTACCCACTGGTGACGTTGCTGATCGACGGGGGCGGTACAGCTGGCAGTGCAGACTTTTCCAGCATGGGCAGCGAGGAGAAAGTGCTGTACGGGATGCGGAAGACCTTGCTGAAAGTCGACGGAGTAGTCTACCGGAAATGGAAAAAGGCAGAAGGAACCAGCCAATGCTGTTAATAACCCCGAAGGAGCTGAGACAGGAGATTTTCCGTCTGGCCCATCAGAGCCGGACGGGAGGACACCTCGGAAGCAGAAGGATGGCGGCTAGCATTCGGAGGCGGTATTTCTGGCCGGCTATGATGCGGGACATAAAGCAGTGGGTGCTGAGCTGTGGCGAATGTGCGTCAAGAAGTATGCAGAACTTGAAACGATCTCCGATGCAGAAATACCGGGTTGGAGCCCCCATGGAGAGGGTGGCAATGGACGTGATGGGTCCGTTACCTAAATCCACCCGGGGGAACCGGTACATCTTAGTAATCGGTGATTACTTCACCAAGTGGGTAGAGGCTTACCCGATGCCGAATCACGGTGACGGTTTGGACATATTCGTCAACCAGTTTGCAGCGCGGTACGGTACACCGACCAAGGCAGAAATTTCGAGTCCGACTTGCTGAGAAATGTTTGCAGAATCCTGGGGATTCACAAGACACGGACAACCGCTTTCTGACCTCAGTCGGACGGTTTCATTGAGCGATTCAACCGGACGCTGCAGCAAATCCTGAGCCTGTACGTAAGCGAGCGGCAGAACAACTGGGATCAGCTAGTACCGTTGGCGATGGCAGCTTACCGGAGTACCCCGCAGGAGACAACCGGGCAGAGTCCCAATTTGCTGATGATGGGCAGAGAAGTCAACACTCCGGTAGAGTTACTGATTGGCAGGCCGCCGGGCGAATCAACAGCCGAAGTAACAGAGTATGGCAGTCAGCTCCGGGAGCGACTAGACGCAGTATATAAGGCGGTTCGAGCGAAATCTGGCAGAGAGATGGAACGGCAGAAGAAGCTGTACGACCGGAGGAAGGTCGACAATCAGTTCCAGCCAGGAGACCGAGTGTGGATGGCGGTCAAAACACGGAAGAAGGGCAAGGCACCTAAGTTGCAGAGGAAGTGGAGCGGTCCAAAGCTAGTGCTGAGCAGATTTACCGACGTGACCTACGAGATTGCAGAGAGTGAAACTCGGCAGAAGGTGGTTCACTTCGATTTGCTGAAACCGTATAATGGTGTCAAGCATCCGAGATGGATGAAGCGGAGAATGGCGGATTCCTGGAGGCAGACGGAGCCGCCGAAGCAGAGTAGTGTTCCGGAGTCGGAACAGACGGTCTCTGAGTCGGATACGGACTCGGAGTAAAGCCGCAAAGGACGCAGAAATATAGGAAGACGGAGTGAGCTGTAGAGCAGGAGAAGGAGATAGCTGAGACCCTGGTAAAACGTTGAGTTCCGGCAGAGAGCGACCGCAAGAAGTTGGAGCAGTGAGCAAATGCTGGTTCCGGAATCAGGGCGGAGAAAGGAAGCAGAGCGGAAAGCGGTACAGAGACCGGATAGAGATATCCTAGAGGTTCTGACTGGGTTGAGCACATAGTCAACCAGTCCAGGGTAGCGGCCAGGGGTCCAGAAGAACCTGGGTTAGCAGTCTAGTATCTCCAGAGAAGCAGCTACACGTCTTCCGTATTTGGAGAATTAAGACGGAAAAGTTTTCCGGCTGTAGACATCCAACCGGAGTTTCCACTTAGCAGAGACAGTAAACCGACTGCAGATTGACAGAAACGGAGAAACATCACCCCAGATAGGAAGGCGCCTCCTTCTGGACAGAATGTATGCAGTTTCCAGTGTCAACAAGCAGTAATACCAGTGAGCAGATAGCAGTTGAAGAAGCAGTACAGATGGCGGAAACGCCCAACTTGCAGTCTAGATGTTCGTCTGGCAGGCAGATTCAACTGGCTGAGACTGTATTCAACCCTCCTGATGGCAGAGATACTTCAAAATTGCAGATACTTCGCTCGGAGTAGCAGTTGAAAGGGAGCCGGAAAAACCCGGAGAAGCCGGTTGAGCCGGAGACGGACACCTCTCGGTTAACGGTTGAGTTTTTGCATAATTGTGACGTCACTCCTGAGGCAGCCAATCAGCGTGGAGCTTTTCAAGTCACGTGAGCAGAAAGGGTATAAAAGGGCCTTGAAATCGGGCTCTGAGAGCAGTTGAAGAGCAGACCTCGAGCTGTGCACATCACTGTTAAAGTTTGGCGGAATCGAATCAAGTCCAGCATTTTCCGACTGCGGCAGATTTTGCAGTGAAAAACGACTAAGTGTTTCCCGGAAGACCATCAGTCCGGAGAAGCTGTGCAGTAGACGGAGACGGTTGGCAGTGTAGCTGTTGACGAAGGCGGATGGCTGTGGCAGTATTGCGAAAAGCGGTGGCGGACAACAGTAGCAGATAGCAGTAGCAGAAAGCGGTGGCGGACAACCATGGCGGAGCCGAGAGGAGAAGCGACACTCCCCATCCAAGTCTTCAGGAGGCAGCGGCAAAGGAAAAAGCAAGGCAGTGTACGACTACAAGTTCCGGCTGTTGGAGGAAGGTTCCAGCGGAGCAACAGCAGGAGTTGGAGTGGCAGACATTGCGGAAATGCAGGGCAGAGACGATGAGGAAGACAGTTTCCGGAGCCCACCTCCGAGAACGACTAGCAGTGGCAGAGCAGTGAGCAGCGTGATTGTCCGGCCCGGAGGCAGAGCAGAAAGCAGATCCAGCGGCCGAGCCGATAGCAGAGCAGATAGCCGAGCCGATAGCCGAGCCAATAGCAGAACAGATAGCAGAGCAGATAGCCAAGCGGACAGCAGAACCATTGGCAGATCCGGAGGCAGACTGGAGACCAAAGCGGAAGGCGGAACCCGGAGCAGAGCTGTCAGTGAGACGGAGACCCGAGGATCCACGGAGAGAACTTTACCGGCAACCATTCAAGCAGTAGCCGGAAGCAGAACCAGTTCAGCGGCTAGGGATGACGGAATGGAGTCTTCCGCGTCTGACCGAAGCCATGCGGACGTGCAGAGAGCCCAGAGGAGTATCCTGGTAGATCAAGCCAGAGCTACACCCGGAATCCTGTCTCCAGTGGAGACCCGGCCTCGACAGTCTTCCAGTGAGCGGTCCGGAAGGAGCCAAGCCCGAGCACCAACCCAGAGTCCACCTTACACATTCTACCCGTTTGGCGGTCCTTCAACTCAACCGTGTCCGTCCCATTGTTTCCCGGTGAATATTGGAGGACAGAGCGCATCCGTCTTTGCACCTGCAGTCCCGGAGCATGCCAGATACTATGCAGTACGTTGGGGACCGGAGCAGTGGGGGCCAGCCGAGATGAGAGACTCCGGCGTCTACGTAGAGATCATGGAGCAGAGAGAGTCACCGTTTGGTCTCGTCCCGACCCGTCAGATCGTCCGGATTCCAGATTGGTCCATCCGGGACGAACGCCTCAGGAATGGGTTCTACGTCCCGCCCCAGTGGAGCCTCTATGATCCCGATCTTCTTCCGGTTGATGCCAGAGGAACAAGCTTCGGACGACCGTTGGTACCAAATACCATTCCACCTCGTCCGCTGTCGGGGAGCAGTTCGCGCCGTGATACTGGTGGGCAGTAGTCGTCGCAAGTCATCGCAAGTCGCCGCAAGTCGTCGCAAGTCAAGTCGGCGCAAGGAGAAGAAAGAAGAACCGTTTCCCGGATTCTAGTATAATTAAGAGTTAAAAAGTGGGAAACGGAACAAGCAAGATATCCGTGACGGTAAACTAGTTAAGAGATACCAGTACCAGGATCACGGAAACAGTTGTGTTTGATTTTACGGACAGTTTAACGGTTGACAATTTGTATATATGTGATATTGATCTGTTCGGGACGAACAGAGTCTAAGGAAGGGGGAGTGTAACGGTTTTGGGGCGTACCCAAAAGTTTCCCCTAGGTAATTCTGTTAGTGTTTTGTGATATTATGGTTAAATAACCATTTATTAAAATGTATATGTGTTTAAAGGTTCATACGGTTCCGTATTGTTAATGTTTAGAAGGTTTTCCATCTCGGAACTTGGTATATTTGTGATGTTGGTAAAGCCGGAGACGGAGCCGGAACCGGAGACGGAACCGGAGACGGAGTCGGAACAATGGAGTACAAAAACGTAATGACGTTATTTCCGGAAGGTCATGTGATCAGCCTCGTTTTCGGTTTAAAAGGTGACGTGTCAGCCACTGATTGGTTCTAGAGTGTTTTTAGAAATCCGGAAAATATCAGTGTTTTGGCGGACTATGACGTCACAATAGGTTGGTCACGTGACGTGGGTCTCAGGTCTATAAAAGCCCCCGCTTCACAGCGGACGGCGGAGTTGGTGTCCTGACGTCGACCTGTGCAGACCCCTTCTCCCATAGCAGAGTACTCCCTTGTTCCGGATAGAGTCATCCAGATGATAGCAGTTAAGTCTTCTGACTGTGCACTTGGAAAATAAACATGAAAACTTCAACCGAGTTGTTTTTCCGTGTTCGTTAAGGAACTGGAAGTTATAACAAAGTTAGTTCACCGGAAAAGAAAGTAATACGGAGAAAAGGGAGATAAGTCCACAGTCGGTTAAGACCAAGTTGTAACGACGTCTTAGGGTGGTCCAAGAACCCAGATCACCAAGGAAAGAGACGGAGACGGAGGTGGTATTCAACGGAGCAACTACGGAGGCGGAATCGGACGGAGCAGTTGCAGAGATGGGAACGACGAAGCAGTTGCAGAGGCGGTACCGGACGACGGAGTTGCAGAGGCAGTACCTGACGGAGCGGTTGCGGTAACCGGAAGTGAGAACACTTCCGAGATACTCCATTTCAGGTGCAGTCGCAGGTTGCGATGAGGCGGAGCCAACCGCAGCAGTTTGCAGTGAGGCGGAACCTGGCAGAGCGGTTGCAGTATTCGGAAACGGCAACGTTCCCGGATTCTCATTCCAGGTGCAGTCGCAGTTGCAGTAAGGCGGAAAACGACTGAGCTGTTGCAGTAAAGCGGTATCCCGACGGAGCAGTTGCAGTACCCGGAGACGGAAACGCCTCCGGATTCTTACGTTACAGGTGCAGTTGCAGATTAGCAGTCGGACAACGGTTAAGAGGTCCATTCCAGACCACGCTACCAACCTTAGAGACTTCTAGCCGGAGTTCAACCGTACAGCAGTAGCAGTATCCCGGAGTTTTACCGTTTCAGCTCCGGTTAAATAACAACTCACCCACCTCCCAAGAAAACCGGTTTATCAAGACGTCACAGAAGGGTGCAAACCCGTTACAATATCTTGATTTGTTCCACAGTTATGCCCATGTTTGTTTTGTTCCTCTGGGAGACCCTGAGGCAGCTGATTAGTTATGCGTGACGTTATCGATAGGGTTTCATTTATTTAGATCTTTATTACTGTAACTGCCAGATAAACCCAGGGCAGATAAAACTTATTTTCACACCTGGCAATAACGGGCTTCCCTACATAAAACCCTAATGTAACATGTGAACAAAGTCTACAGTATAGGGGAAAAAGCTTGATGAATCTCCTAATTGTACGCGGGGATTTTTATTGTGCGGCGTTAGCCGTACTATATCTGTTAGTGTAATTTTGACCCCATGGTACTACTGGTGAGGCTCTTGTCCATGCGTGGACTTATTGCTACCGAATTAAGTCAGCGATGACATTATCCATATTTTATGTCACAATCTCAGATTACAACAAAGTTAAGTAGCAAATATTTAACAAAGAAAACATACACCTTGGTCATTTGTGGAAAGTGCAACTAAAACGCATTTTGGCAAGAATAATGGACGAATCGACAAACAAATGCGAGTAATAATCAATTTTCGCATGGACAAGCTCTGCACCAGTATTGCAGGTATTATGGTATTGTAAGACCATCTACGAGAATTGTTCTCTGTGAGAGGGAAGTAGAGAGTTATTACAATACGAGTTCGAGTTACAGTACGATTCGAGTTCATTGTTTCATATTGTTATCAAACTAATCAATAGTATAGGGTTGTATAACCAAGAAATGGGTTTCGTGTCTACTTATCCTTGATTTTTCTCGTATTCACTCAGCCTCGAGTACTGGTTCTACTCTCCTTTGTCCCTGTGGCCGCACACGTAACCTCAAGTTCTGCTGTTGTGATGCTTGTTTGCAATACAGCCAGCTGAATGTTGTCCGCTTTTGAATTAGGTCACCGACAACACTGCTACACCGGGTTAGGCTTCTGTCAGGTCTACATGGCTACATATTAGTGACACCATGATTATGGCGTGAACGTGCTGACAGGTTAATAAGACAATTCGGTGACGCTCCAGTAATGGGATATACCTCTTTATCGTGGGGCGAACCCTACATTGGTGCCTGACCTTTCGTACCACAGTGGTTTGTCTCGGCGTCGGTTGGGTCGGCCCCCGCTGTTGACTCGCATCACCGCCGTGTGACCGGAACCATATGGCCTTTGATCTGGTGATGTGGCTCAACAGTGGGAAACAGCTGACCTCGGGGACGAGGTCTCTCCGAAAGGGGAAAGCACTGTAGCGTCATGACGTGGTGGCTACATAGTAGTGACGCCACGATTATGGCGTGAACGTGCTGACAGGTTAATTATTAATAAGACAATTCGGTGACACTCCAGTAATGGGTCGCCGTACCCTACACATGTAAGCCTACTAATTTACGTTCCCTCAACTTCCCTGACTATGAATGACAAACTATATGTAACGTTATTCAGCGGATATGTCTACATGTACCGTATTGCTCATCCTTCAAAACCATGAACCAAAACCCAAAATTATATATATCTATCACAACTATCGAAGAAGTTATAGCTATTTAAAGATCTCCGTAGCTTCTTGGTGGCCATCTTGGAATGAACACATTTTAACCCATCTACGGGGCTCAGATTTTGGTAGACCCTTTTAGCTTACCGTTCTATGAGCCGATAAGCTATTATCGTGGTTTTTCATCCGTCCATCCGTCCGTCCGCCCCAATTTCCGTCTAGCCGGGCTAACGGAACGGAGTTGGGGCCTGGGAAAAGCTGAAAACGGCCCCTAACCATGGTTTAGGCCAAATGTTAGATTTTAGGGGACAGTTTTGCAATTTTTGGGGCCAGTCGAGATAGGAAACTTAACATCAGAAAGGCCCGTAAGTCCGTTCCGTCTGCCCGTCTGTCCTTCCGTCCGTGCGTCAGTACATCCGTCCGTCAAATTTTTAGGTTACCGAACATTTAGTTCGATAAGCTTTTGCCGTTGCGTTGCGTCCGTCGTCGTCGTCGCCCGTCTGCATTTTTATTCAAGTTTACAATTGAATCTTTCTGAAATTTTGCACAAAATGCCTAAAAATATTTCGAGACGCAGGTATTTTATTATTTTTTTTATTTTCGCAATTCATTCAAAATGGAGGCCATTTTTGACGAAAAACGGCCCAGTTTGGACTGTGAAGGTCGTTTTCTCAATATCCGTTCCATAACTTTTTAGGTTACCGGACCTATGATCCGATAACTTATTGGCATGGCATTGCGTCCGTCGTCCACATTTTTATCTTTTTTGTTTAAGGGCGAATTTTTCTGAATTTTTGCACAATTATAATTCAGGAAGGAAGTATTTTTTAGTTTTTTATTTTCGCATGGCGGCCGTTTTCGACGAAAAAATGCCTGATTTTGGAATTTGGCGGCCATTTTCTCATACTCTGTTCAGTAACTTTTTTCTCTTTCATACATAACACTCCTGATATGTACTCCAATGATGTCTATAAATCTCGTTGCCCTTGAATCGCTCGAAGTGAGCCATTTTGGCCCAAACTCGGCCCAAATGGGACTTTCCCATGTTAAATTCTCCTATGCTTTATAATGGGGCACATTATGCTTAATATCTCACTTAATATTGAGATTAGAGACTAGGAATCAATTGTGGACATATAGGAAATGATATATGCTGAATATTGTCGTGACCTTGAATTTGACCTCTGACCTCAGTTTCAAGGTCACAGCACAAAATGGTTAATATCTCGCTTGTTATCAACTTCACAGCTTAGGAATCAATTATGAACATATAGGAAATGATATATGCAGATTATTGTCATGACCTTGAATTTGACCTTTGACCTCATTTTCAAGGTCACAGGACAAATGGCTAATATCTCACTTATTATCGATTTTACAGCTTAGGAATCAATTGTTTACATATAGGAAATGATATATGCTGAATATTTTCGTGACCTTGAATTTGACCTCTGACCTCATTTTCAAGGTCAAGAGCACAAAATGGCTAATATCTCTTCTTATCAACTTTACAGCTTAGGAATCAATTATGAACATATAGGAAATTGTATATACAGATTTTTCTAATGACCTTCAATTTGACCTTAATTTGACCTAAATTTCAAAGGTGCAGGACAAAATGCCTAATATCTCCTTTATTATCGATTTTACAGCTTGGGAATCAATTGTGAACATATGGAAAATGATATATGCTGAATATTGCCATGACCTCGAATTCGACCTTTGACCTCATCTTTAAGGTGAAAGGACAAAATGGCTAGTGTCTTGCTCCTCTATTGACTTTCTGGCTTGGGAACGAATTGTGGACATATAGAAAATGATATACACTGAATATTTTGATGACCTTGATTTTGACCTTGAACTTATTTTCAAGGTCACAGCAAAATGACTAATATCTCGCTTATTATCGACTTTACAGCTTAGGATTCGATAGTGAACATATAGGGAATGATTTATGCTGAATATTTTTTGGTGACTTTGAATTCTACCTTTAACATGTTTAACCTCATTTTCCAGGTCAGAGAACAAAACAGCTAATATCTTGCTTGTGATCGACTTTACAGCTTAGGAATCAACTGCGAACAGGGAATTATATTTGCTGAAGTTTCTCATGACCTTGAACTTGATTTTTGACCTCATTTTCAAGGTCAGATCACAAATGTCTAATATCTCACTTATTATCAACTTTACATCTTAGGAATCAATTGTGGTCAAACTCCAAATGATATATGCCGAATATTCTCCTGACCTCGACTTGACCAATGACCTTCCCTTTGACCTGATTTTCACAGACACATTACCAAATGGCTAACATCTCACCTATTCACTTAATAGTGTGGGAATCAATGAAGGATATATAGGAAATGTTATACGCCAAGTATTCTGATGACCTTGAATTTGACCTTTGCCTTCATTTTCAAGGCCACAGCACAAAATTGCTAACATCTCTCTGATTATTGAATTTTCTGGCTAACATATGAAATATTAAAAATATATTGTCCGGTAACCTATCTTTGGCCCTTGGCCTAATTTTTGTTATTGATACATAACACTCCTCATATGTACCACTGTGACGTGTATAAGGTTCATTACCCTTGAATCGATCGAAGTGGGTCATTTGGGGCCCAAACTCGGCCTAAATGGGACTTTCCCATGTTAAATTCTCCTATGTTTTATATTGGGATCACATTTTATTAAAATCTCACTTAGTATTGGGACAGAAGATTAGGAATCAATTGTGGACATACAGGAAATGATATATACTGAACATTCTTGTGATATGAACTATGGCCTATACGATCAATACTAATGGGGTACATTATCGATAGGTACAAATTGTTTGTGCCTTCCTGTAAATAGACCCACGTTGCAAAAATAAAGGGATTCCAATTTTCACAGTTTAATCATGCAGGACTAAAATTAATCGATATTCATAGGACATGATATGTGCTGACCAGTAAGGCAACTAAAATTTGTCAACAATACTGACTTTGCTATGTATGGAAGGTTTTCCCAGAAGAGGGCATTAAATGCAACGTGGGTCTTTACTGAAAGACTTCAATGAGCGTAGGTACCCCATTATTGTCAATAGACATCACATACACTGACTCTAACTGATGATCAATACAATTGTGAACTGCCCGGGCACGATCACCGCAAGGTATCACTCTAGGCCTACATGTAAGGACAGGACGAGGGAGCAAATTTGCGATATTTTCAGCAAGCTATGAATTAATACAATGTATTGTGTATCATACTTTTCTTTCTGGATTTTATTTGTTTGCAATACAGCCAGCTATACGTTGTCCACTTTCGAATTAGGTCACCGACAACACTGCTACACCGGGTTTACTTAAGCCTTTGTCGGTTCTACATGTAAGCCTACTAATTGACGTTCCCTCAACTTCCCTGACTATGAATGACAAACTATATGTAAAGAATGCTGTTATAAGCGAATAATCTGGTATATTGGTGTAGAATATTTATGACAGTTATCGACCCGAACCCCTCCCTTTCACGTTCTCTCACTCCACATACACGTCACAGAATCAACGAGACAATCAGAGATTGCAGACCCTCGCCCTTCAGATTGAGTCACTAAAATTAAAGCTGATAACCTTTGCATTTTCAACGTGGGCGATAATCGGGGATCTTGCTCATACGACAAGTGGCCATATATCAAATGGTCAGGAATTGGCCACAGAAAAATATAGTGATTTTCACTTTTTCCGTTGCCATGGCAACTGTTTTCATCCGATTTTGACAAAATTCGAACGGGACCGAGCGATTACCGTAGCACTCCAGCTCTATAAATTTCAGATTGATCAGACCGTTTGCCTTTGAGTTATGAGCGTAGACATTTGCATTGAAACGTCGCTAGCAAAAAATAACTGAAATCGTGACCCCCAATTTTTCGACATAGGGCGATAATGGAAAGTTTTCGTTGTACGACCATCGGTCGTACACCATACGATCGAGAATTGGCCAAAGAAAAATACAAAAATAGTTGGAAAACTAATATCGAGTAGAACCGGAGTTAGAGCCAATTAAATGATTTTCACTTTTTCCGTTGCCATGGCGACTGTTTTCATCCGATTTTGACAAAATTCGAACGGGACCGAGCGACTACCATAGCACTCCAGCATTATAAATTTCAGATCGATAAGACCGTTTGCCTTTGAGTTATGAAAGAAAACATTTGCATTGAAACGTCGCTGGCAAAAAATAACCGAAATCGTGACCCCCAATTTTTCGACATCGGGCGATAATGGAGAGTTTTCGTCGTACGACCATCGGTCGTACACCATACGATCGAGAATTGGCCAAAGAAAAATACAAAAATAGTTGGAAAAATTAATATCAAGTAGAACCGGAGTTACAGCTAATTAAGTGATTTTCACTTTTTCCGTTGCATGGCAACTGTTTTCATCCGATTTTGACAAAATTCGAACGGGACCGAGCGACTATCATATCACTCGAGCCCCAAAAATTTCAGATCGATCGGACCGTTTGCCTTTGAGTTATGAGCGCAGACATTTGCACTGAAACGTCGCTGGCAAAAAATCACCGAAATCGTGACCCTCAATTTTTCGACTTCGGGCGATAATAGAGAGTTTTCGTCGTACGACCATCGGCCGTACACCATAGGGTCGGGAATTGGCCAAAGAAAAATACAAAATTAGTTTAAGAAATTAATATTCATTAGAACTAGAGTTATAGCCAATTATGTGATTTTCTCTTTTTTCGTTGCCATGGCAACAATTTTTTTCTGATTTTGACAAAAATTGAAGAGGACCGAGCCACTGTGATACCGCTTCTTCCCTATAAATTTCAGGACGATCGGACCATTCGGTTTTGAGTTATGCGCGCGGACAGACAAACAGACAAACAGACATACAAACTAACAGACCCAATTACAATACCCTCTGCCCCTATCGGGGCGAGGGTAACAAATACTCACAGCTCACGTCACCAGGACACATGCACTACAGCCGCTGCACCCTCCCCAATCACGTGCACAGAACATCGCCCTACACTATACAGCCAATCAGCATACTCTCAGACATAAACAGACACGTGAACTTAGACATTACATCATATCCAATAAATCGCATTGTACCACGGTTGACACCTTCAACAATAGGCCAGACTGTGTCTATTCAACATACACCACTGTCTGCCGTGGAATATAGGAACACGCTTGAGTGAACCCGTGGTACAAGTCAGATTAGCTACTGGTCCCATTGTTCTCCAGAGGTCGATAAATAACTTATACACCCGCCAGCAGCACTGTGGCGGAGCTTGCCCATGCATGAGGAGATTTTTACCGGAAATTGCCCTCGATTTTCACCGGGATGCCCGCGATTCTTTCCGGTGGTACACAGCACGCTGATTTATAGGCATGGTAAATATGTATATCTCATTCAATTTGGTAGATGCATTGAAACAACCATTTACCTGTGAACATTGAAAATTTTATCCTGATGTAGATACACTGTGCTTTTTATCAAAAGCCCATGATTTTTACCTGGGTGTCCAGGATTCTTCCCGGCGTTTTAAACAGGGCCCATGATTATTTCCGGTAGTCCATGTGTATAAAATCACGTGTAAAATGTTATAACTTCATGGATGACCTCACGTGTGTGTAATTGAATAATATTATGCATCGTATTTGTCCAAGATCATTATCGCTGTCACCACTGCAAAGCAAAATATGAAGATGCCGAAAAGACAGTTCAACACTGTAACGAAAGCAACAAGGATGAACCAAGTACAGGTATACCAAGTACAGGTATTTACATTTTGACATTGACGGTGATGATGATGTGAAGTGCAATCCTTCCAAAGTGACATTATAATGTTGGATCTGGCACGATTACTGTGCCCAGCGATATGCTCCACAGCCCAGCAATGAAGACCATGAAAGTTGGAGGAGCTAACGAAAATTTTAAGATTTGTTCGCATTGAGATTTCTTGAGCCTATTAACCAAATTTGATCGTTAGTGAAATATTTCAACCCGAGATATAGCTTTATGGTTTTGCCTGTATTCCTTTTATTCCCTTTTTTTTCTTCAATATTTTTTTTACCTTCAATCGTTGGAATCGAATAAAATTGTCTCCATTTGTCCAATATATAAAGCACATGACCCATTCTTGTTTGTACCTACTGGGGTTCATGAGGACGGATTCAAGGTTGATCTCTGGACTTTGTTTCAAAGTCATAATTCGAGAAATTTTCAGGCAATGGATATGGAAATTTGCATTAAGGATGCTTATCAGTCAGGATCCATGCCTTATCAGCAGAATTTTTGTATGTTTTGTTTGACCTATAACTCTGCAGTTTGATAATGGATTGCGCTGAAAATTGTTGCGTAGGTTCTATCCGTGACTACAAGGCTTGTCCAATGGCCAGATTGAAGACTCAGTCGATATACATACAGATCCTGAACGTTATACAGCGCCAATCAAATGTAACTTACATAGAAAACAGATAGCGTTTTAGGGTACAGTTTCTTGACTATGGTTAGACTACATATCGTAGAACAATAACCTACTAGTGCAGGTTCTTAGCAAAAAAATTGTTCACATTGTGATAAAAGCACGAAACTTTGCAGAGGGGTAGAGTATCACTCACTGATCTATATAAGCTAGGGAGCCATTCTCAATATGGCCTGTGGCGGATATGGCAGCCATTTTTCTTTTTGAAGAAAATCAACCTAAAACGTCCAGTTCGCGAAATTCGTTATTTCTACCTATGCCTGTCAAATATTATCCAATATCCATAAAATTGGTATTAAAGTGACCGGAATAACAAGGCCAACTCACTTATAATGAAAAAAGATAATAATATTGAATGTTCTGCAGCAATATGTAAAAACCCCAGTTTTTTGCTCGGATTTTGCAAATTATTCACGGATCTCATAGTCGGGCATGTATAATAGGTGTGCCTGCATCCTCCCCTCCCCCTCCCCCCGATGATTTTCTGAATTTATTTTTTTTAGTTATTTTCGAACATATTACTGATTATTGATACTGTTTCTAGAGACTCATTGCTGGCAAATATGGTTTTCTGGGCCGTTTTTAAAATGGCCGCCGTTGAAAGCATGTTTTGGGCTATATCTCAGCTTCTGTTGCAGGTAAAGACATGGTTTTGGTGTCTATACCTATGTTTTTGATACTGGGGAATCCAATTTTATCAATGTTGAGTACCTGTGACTGTTGATGGCTTCAGAATTACGAATGGCTGACAATGAAACTGCCGAAAAGCACATTTCCAACCATGGTGCGACTAATATGAGTAGAAAACCTGAAAGAGGACAGATTTATAGTAAAGCAGTTCTATTCCCACATATCAAGCTCAAAAGATAAGAATCAATTTACAGAATTAGTGCCAAGGTGGATTCTTTTGAATTCCTGGGTACATGACTCAATGATAAATGCGATGCTCGTTTGTGGTCTCTGGAAAATATTGCATTTTCCTGGCATTTAATGCACCTAGTAAGATGGTGACAAATACAAATAAACTAGTATTTAGGGTCTGCAGAAGCCATCATTATCAGTTGTGCATGGAATGCAACAGTTTGTACTTCATAGAAATCAAATCCAAGATGGCCCTCACGGTCAACAGATAATTTCTGAATTTAAGCAAGGCCTCTGCATACAAATTACCAATAATGATAAAACTAAACAATCCAATAATAGACCAGTACGGATCCTGTAATTTCCCTTATACTGAATTGGAATCGAGGCACCATAGAATGCCATTCAAGGTCACATCTACCACGTGTTTGTTAATCTTATCAGCTGCCATTATCATGGGAAATATATCTGCCTCAACAACCATGCATCAGTTTTGTTCCGCATGACAAATGGAGTATGTTCACTGTTGATTAGTTTCTGGTTGACACAGGACTTGCCCCTTATGTATGATACAGTAATGCCATGTGATTTGTGTGTCCAGAACGACATGACAGTTACCTGAAAACAATGCAGTGCCTCAAGATAAATGTTCTATGCCAATTATAGCTTTGACCTCTAGTCTCAAGAATGATTACACCTCAAAATTTGGAAAGGCATTTACATGTATACATTCCAAGTTAGACCTTTTTGCATTCGCAAAATTGACAAGGGTTGTGCAATGACATTTGACATCAAGAACAAAGACATCCCTGACACAAGATATTTTGGTTAACATGGGAAATTTCTTGCCGTCTTTCTCATTCCATCCACGCCCTGTAGGGTTCTGAACAACCCCTAGTGGTTAATAGGCTCTAGTCCCTTTGCTTATGAGGTTACGAGGTCCATGTTGATATCATAAATAAATAGATTCAATGAAGGACAGCCCATAGACCAATTGCATCATCGCAGACCAATTGCATCGTCTCAGCTCAGATGATATTAACATATGAAGGAGGACGCGTTGGCAGATCCAGTGAATGCATGAAATAGGATCATGAATTTATCACTGATGACATCAACGTTGCCCTTGTCGGGATGAAGATTCTCTTTTACAAGATCAGTCATATGTATTGAATTCCTGAAACAAGTGATGTGCTAGAACAACATACCAGAAGACCTCCAATTAAGGACACGAACTTGAGCCCATTAACCAGTAGGGGCTGTTCAAAACACCACAGACCATAGATGGACTGAAACAGACAACAAAGATGGTTCCCATCTAGACCATAATGCCTTTTGTCAAGGATGTCTTTGACCCTTGTGTCAAATGCCACTGCACAAAATATAGTTCACCTCGCGAATCCAGAATATCCAAGTTAGAATGAACATGTATATGTCAGTGCTTATTTGCTGTGTAATCATTCTTGAGACTAGAGGTCAAGCTAGGATTGTCATTAATATAATTTGTCGGGAGCTACTGCATTGTTTTCAGTTCACTGTCATACCGTGCTGCACAAAAAATTACACATATTTCTGTGCCATACATAAGGGGTATTAATTTTTATTGTATTAAACACATCAGCACGATTATGCTACTGTGTCAATAGGAAAGCTTTTCAACAATGACCATGCTTCATTTGCCATGCAGCACAAAACTGGTGGGTGTTGAGACAGGGACCCTTCCCATGTTCATGACAGCTGATAAAACGATCAAAGAACGATAGGGAACTTTACTGGCATTTTATTGTGCCATGATTACAATGCAATAGAAGGGAAATTACAGGGAAAGGAAATTGTAATAATCTATCATTGGATTGTTCCGGTCCAATACTGATAATTCTTATGCAGAGACCTTGCTTATATCCAAAAATTAACTGTTGGCTTTGGTAGCCATCTTGGATTTCCCTTGTTTTCCGTGAAGTGAAAAGGTGTTGCATTACATGCACAACTGATAAAGATGGCTTCTGCAGACCCCAAATACTGGTTCATGTGCATTTTTCACTTTCTTACCAGGTCAAATGACCGAAAACTGCACTCTATTTTATTGACTACACGCGAGCGTCGCGTTCATCATCAAAGCATGTGTCCAGGAATGCAAAAGAATTCACCTTGGCACAATTTCTGCAAATTGATTCTTATCTTCTGAGCTTGTTATTTGGGAATGGAACTGCTTTCACTATCAATCTGGTCCGCTCTCAGGGTTTCTACACATATCATTCGCACCTTGTCAGACATGTTTAATTCTGAAGCAACCAACAGACACAGGTACTCAGCAATGACAGAATTGAATTTTTCAGTATCAAAAACATGGGTATAGACACCAAAACCATGTCTCTACAAACAATAGAAGCCGAGTTATGGCCCAAAACATGATTTCGGCATTTTCGATGGTGGCCATTTTGAAAAAGGACCAAAACAACCATTTTCGCCAGTGGTGGGTCTCTGGAATCTCCCTAATAATCAATAATACGATGAAATCTAACTAGAAAAAATTGACTCAGATGATCATGCAGTGAAGGGTGCAGGCACACCTATTGTACATGTCCGACTACGAGATCCATTGATAACTTGTCGAAATTCCAGCAAAAAAACTGTTTTTTGGACATATAGCTGTAGAATGTTCGATATAATTATCTTTTTCTGTTTTAAGTGGGTTGGTCTTGTTATTCCGGTCAGTTTGATACGAATTTTTTTGATATTGGATAATATTTGACATGCACAGGTAGAAATAACCAATTTCTCAAACAGGACTGTTTAGGTCGTTTACTGCAAAAAGAAAAATGGCTGCCATATCCGCCACAGGCCATATTGAGAATGGCTCCCTAGCTTATATTGATCAGTGAGTGATACTCTACCCCTCTGCAAAGTTTCATGCTTTTATCACAATGTGAACAATTCGTCAAAAATTATGAGCTAAGAACCTGCACTATACTGCCTGTTTTGGGATTTACCTCAACACTTGATGGGAATTTGATGGTCAAAATAGCATGTTATATATCATCCGCATTGAAGATACACTGGGCAAAAGAAATTGATTGTCAATCGCATTAATAACGTCTATATCCGTTGGCATTGTAAACTCAACCGCAAACTACATCAAGAATTCAGCGACTCTAATATTTTCTAAGTGCAGTATAGAACCAAAATCACAACAACATCTCACTCCTGAGTACAACGTTCTTGACAGCTGAGCATTGACGGTATTTGCCATACGAATAATCCGCTGATCTGTACTTAGCCCTTCACTGACCAGCGGCACAAGGGGATCACAATAGATATTCACATTTACATATCAATTTGACATGCCTATCGATGGGATACTTGAAACTACACCATGTAATGCTTCGTGTAGGCAACGTAAGTTACATTTGTTCAAGCGACATTCAACTCCATTTATATACTAATTTATCAATGAAATCTTCAATCTCATATTTGCGTCAGCTTCATGGATATATAGAGAATATATATTCCAAATTTCATGTAAGCTTGTTATGAAACGGCCGAGATAGGAACCAAATTGTACATGGTATGAAACCATTGAGATTACCTGGATCGTACTCGATACGCAATCTTAAGGTTCATACCAGGGAAGAATCCTATTGATTTTGGGATTGAGGCATCACATTACCAGCATTTCTGCTGAGTCATCATTGAGGCTCCCTGAATCAATACCCAGTATTAAGTATTCCAGGCAAACAAAACAGGGTCCGTTATCCAATCTATCCGTTATCCGTTATCCCTGTATATCTCGAGAAATGTGCATCGTAGAGGATAACATACGTTATTTTCGGACCCGCGGCCCCAGGCAAACATGTCTTACTCTGGTGAACTTTGCCCTCAACCTGAAACTTTTTGCTGACTCACAATTTTCGGTATTTTCGTCCATATTCCTCCTCTGGTTGTCGTCATCACCAGCTTGAGCGGTGGCCATCTGGGAGCCGAAAAAAATGCGTGTTTGCCAAAATTAATAACGTAATCAAAGATAAAACATACGCTGCAATCGTTACAAAACTTGGACGGACAAAAAAAACACGTAACATTCGCAATACTTCACAATGGTGCCAATATTTTTCAAGTTGTCCCTACGATATTGAAGCAGAACCTAGTTTTTAGGTTACCGGACCTATGGTCCGTAACCTATTGGCATGGCGATGCCTCCGTCGTCGTCGTCGTCGTCCGTCAACAACTTTATCTTTAAAGTTTACGATCGAATTTTTCTGAAATTTTGCACAAAAATGCCTAAAAATATTTCGAGAGGGAGGTATTTTTTAGTTTTTTAATTTTCGCATTTTTTTCAAAATGGCGGCCGTTTTCGATTTTCTCAAAATCTGTTCAGTAACTTTTTTTTTTATTGATGCATAACACTCTTCATATGTACCCCTGTGACATGTATAAATTTCGTTGCGCTTGAATCGCTCGAAGTGGGCCATTTTGGGCCCAAACTCGGCCCAAATGGGACTTTCCCATGTTAAATTCTCCTATGCTTTATAATGGGAACATTAAAGCCTAATATCTCACTTAATATTGAGATTAAAGACTAGGAATCAATTGTGGACATATAGGAAATGATATATGCTGAATATTGTCGTGACCTTGAATTTGACCTCTGACCTTGGTTTCAAGGTCAGAGCGGCCGTTTTCGTCGAAAAATGGCCAATTTTGGACTTCGACGGTCGTTTTCTCAAAATCTGTTCAGTAACTTTTTTTTCTTATTGATGAAAAACACTCCTCATATGTACCCCTGTGACATGTATAAATTTCGTTGCGCTTGAATCGCTTGAAGTGGGCCATTTTGGGCCCAAACTCGGCCCAAATGTGACTTTCCCATGTTAAATTTTCCTATGCTTCATAATGGCACACATTAAGCCTAATATCTCACTTAATATTGAAACTAGAGACTAGGAATGAATTGTGGACATATAGGAAATGATATATGCTGAATATTCTCGTGACCTTGAATTTGACTTTTGACCTCATTTTCAAGGTCACATGAAAAAATGGCTAATATCTCGCTTATTATCGACTTTACAGCTTAGGAATCAATTGTGAACATATAGGAAATGATATATGCTGAATATTCTCATGACCTTGAATTTGACCTTTGACCTCATTTCCAAGGTCACAGGACAAAATTGCTAATATCTCGCTTATTATCGACTTTACAGCTTAGGAATCAATTGTGAACATATAGGAAATGATATATGCTGAATATTCTCATGACCTTGAATTTGACCTTTGACCTCATTTCCAAGGTCACAGGACAAAATTGCTAATATCTCGCTTATTATCGACTTTACAGCTTAGGAATCAATTGTGAACATATGGGAAATGATATATGCTGAATATTCTCATGACCTTGAATTTGACCTTTGACCTCATTTTCAAGGTCACAGGACAAAATGGCCAATATCTTGCTTATTAGCGCCTTTACAGCTTAGAAATCAATTGTGAACATATAGGAAATGATATATGCTGAATATTCTAGTGACCTTGAATTTGACTTTTGACCTCATTTTCAAGGTCAACAAGACAAAATGGCTAATATCTCGCTTATTATCGACTTTACAGCTTAGGAATTGTGAACAGATAGGAAATGATATATTCTGAATATTTTGATGATATTGAATTTGACCTTTGACCTAAATTTCAAGGTCAGTCATTTTGTTTTCAAAGTCAGATTACAAAATGGCTTATATCTCGCTTATTATCAAATTTACAGCTTAGGGGTCCATAGTGAACATATAGGAAATGATGTATGATGAATAGTTTGGTGATCTAGAATTTAACCTTTGATCCCATTTTCAAGGTTAGAGATATGGCGATTTCAGTGGTCACCTTGAATTTGACCTTCAACTTTCTCGGCTTAACTCTGTATATTTCTCCGGTAACCTTTCTAGCCCATTGGGCTAATTTTATAATATAATATTATATTACTTTTTGGGGGAGCTTGTTGTCTTGTCCCAGATGGACAAGAGATAGTTTAATGTGCACTTGTAAATTGATAGTACAGAAGTTACTCTTGTCTACGAAACATTTACTTCAGTTTATTTAATGCAGATCATATCCATTTCTCCACCTACACACTCCCCACAACATTCCGACTGAGCCACTTTGTCGTTCTGTTCGCTATATCATGCATATAAACATATCGGGACATGTCCGTCCTAAATCCATTACTTTCTGACGATTTATGAGCAAAATAATGAATAATGTTTTACCGGTTACAAACAGACTGTTCCTCGTATATTCGATCGATCACGGGGCAACAAGATATAGAATCTGTGACAAATATTTTTTAAAAATATAGGCCATCTTTCAAATTCACAACCAAATTTCCTGAGCGTGAAATCCGCCATATATAATGTAAGTTAAGATTGCGTATCGAGTACGATCCAGGTAATCTCAATGGTTTCATACCATGTACAATTTGGTTCCTATCTCGGCCGTTTCATAACAAGCTTACATGAAATTTGGAATATATATTCTCTATATATCCATGAAGCTGACGCGAGTATGAGATTGAAGATTTCATTGATAAATTAGTATATAAATGGAGTTGAATGTCGCTTGAACAAATGTAACTTACGTTGCGTACACGAAGCATTACATGGTGTAGTTTCTTAACTACAGCGAGTGCACCTATCCGTGATCAATAACCTACCCTTAAATTTCAAGTATCCCATCGATAGGCATGTCAAATTGATGTGTAAATGTGAATATCTATTGTGATCCCCTGAAAATGTCTTGTGCCGCTGGTCAGTGAAGGGCTAAGTACAGATCAGCGGATTATTCGTATGGCAAATACCAGCAATGCTCAGCTGTCGAGAACGTTGTACTCAGGAGTGAGATGGACAAGCCTTGTAGTCACGGATAGAACTTACGCAACAATTTTCAGCGCAATCCATTATCAAACTGCAGAGTTATAGGTCAAACAAAACATACCAAAATTCTGCTGATCAGGCATGGATCCTGACTGATAAGCATCCTTAAATATGCTACTCGTACGTAACAATTCTCTGCCATATTACATTAGCGTTTACGTTTGATTTTACAGGTTAACATGTTTGAAACGGCAGCATCTTATAAACAGTAATGGGAAAATGTTTGATATTCACCGGTTAAAATCCTGGGCGCTTCGGTGAAAATCCTGGGCATGCCTAAGCGAGCCGGAAAAAATCAGGGGCTTCTGGTTTTATTTCACTAGCTTGAACGCTGCAATAAATACCATCCAGTTTGTTTTCTTGTGATGCAATTATTATATACATACTGACGAAGGGTTTTGCACATTGGTGAGCGAAAATATGCAGTAATCATTCAACAATTTGTAATATTTCCAGCCTGCCCCGATTTTGCCGTTCAAATAACAGTTGTATCATTGTGAATTACTGCTCAACTCAAGTTCTCTTCGCAATACCACCAACAGCCATTTATCTAATTATTTCGGCCACATTTATTATTGAAACATCGGTAATCACTGTTTTTTCTCCACATTCAAAACATACCTGCTTATCGTCCCCCTAAAGCAAAAATGGCGTAACTCGTTTTTTGGCGTAACTCAATGAGACATACCAAAGTAATGCTTGACATGTCCACTACCTGCTCGTATATCACTCCTGGTTGTATTCAGCACCATAAAATAGCTAGAAGCCTATAACATATTGGCGTATCTCGAGGCTTGACTTACGCCATTTTGATCTTGAGTTATGCCAAAACTGTTCTAGTGTTTGTGGTGACTTACGCCAAAAACGTCACTAGTGGGTATTGACTTATGCCAAAATTGCATTTAGCTGTTGAGTTACGCCATTTGTGCTTTAGGACCTTCGTGAGATAGGCCAAAATTGCATTAGTGATTTTGTCCAGTAAGTTGTCAATGAAAGCATTTTTGGCGTAAGTCATGCTAATCTTAGTTAATTAGTCATTTCATTAAAAGTAAGAATAACATTGATAGTAATTGAACTAAAGTGGTATAATACTTGGTAATTGATGCAACAGGTCTCTGAATTTGGAAGCTTTTACTTGAAATTTAAAGGCAAGAAACCTTTTAAACTGATTATCTCAACACCACCAAAAACGAGTTACGCCATTTTTGCTTTAGGGGGACGTTATTATATTTACCTCCCGGAAAGGATCACAGGCTTCCCGGTGAGATTCGTGGGCTTCCCGGGTAAAATCAAAGGCATTTTCCGGTAAAAATCTCATCACGGATGGGCAAGCTCCGCCACAGTGAGCAGGTATATATCTAACAACAATAGACAGGGGCGGATCCAGGATTTTTGAATAGGGGGGGGGGGGTGCTCTTCTTAAATGTACGTAATCTTGAAATTGTGTGAGCGAGCGTAGCGAGCGAAGCTTTATGCGGTCTGGGGGTTTTGGGGGCGCCGTAAGCCCGCCGATAAATTTTTGGAATTTAGTGTCTCTGAGATGGTTTCTAAGGTGTATTTACAACTGTACCTTGTGAAATCGCTAAGTAGATTTTCACTTTAGGAGTCTGTTTTTGTTGTGAATGGAGGATACATCACTGACTAGCAAGTAAAGCCTTCTGCGGTCTGGGGGTTCGGGGGCGCCGTACGCCCCCCGAGATATTTTTTTAATTTAGTTACTCTGAGATGGTTTCTGAGGTGTATTTTACAACTGTACCTTGTGAAATCAATAAGTAGAATTTTACTTTAGAAGTCTGCTTAGTTCTGTTGTAAATGAAGGATAGATTTTCAAAGAAAGGAAGGTCTAATAGTCCTACCATTCTAAGGCTGTTCCAAGGTTCTTATGCACCAGACATGGTGATGGTCAATCGTTTAATAATAAAAATAAGGTATTATTATCTTCCAAGTTATGCCGTCCAGAATTATATCCAGAGTTATAAAGAACCCTGTCTGTAACAAATAAATAAAATAAAAAATATCCCCTGTGTATATTCAATGACAGTTTCAGTATGAAGTCAAGTGTGTCGGACTAGATTTATTATTGGAGGGTGTGGGGAGGGTGGCAAGCTGGTTAGAGGAGTCAAGCGACGGAGCGAAGTGGGGTGGATAGGTGGTAGCTTACACGGCGTGGGGTCTGGGGCCCGCTGAAGGGCACCAGAAGCCAGAGCTTTTTTCATGTTCTGTGGTTGATTCTGAGCTCTCTCTGGCTCTGATTGAGTATTTTTCATTCCACACATGCATGTAAATATTGCTGGTATTTAAATTTATTTATCCCAAAACTACTCATTGTCACTTTACATATCATATGTCATATAACTTGAAGAACTCATGATTAATGACACTTAATTGCATAATTATTGACCAACGAATGTTAGGCCCATGTAACGCTGTAATGCACCTTAACATATTTCGGAGTCACAGATTTTTTTGCTGAAAATATATTGTGGGGCTCTACCCCCCTCCGTCCACCCCCCCCCCCCGCCCCCCACTAAATATCAAACGAGGAAAATTACACTCATATTTAGTTACATAGGTGCATACCCACATTTTCTATAGCTTTTTGCTCTCTCTTTTTTCTTTTCTTCTTCCTCTCTCTTTTTTCTTTTCTTTTTCTCTTTTTTTCACGGCCCAATAGGGGGGGGGGGGGGGGGTGCGCGCCAGGTACACCCCCCCCCCCTGAATCCGCCAGTGATAGAGCCAGTAGCTAAGTCAGATATACACTTCGCTCTTCGGTGAATTAGAATATTATGAAACCTCGCGGGTTCGCCGCTCGGTCCATAATATTCTAATTCACCTCGCGCTCAGTGTATATCTATTACCAGAAACCCATATGGGTTTCTGCTATTACTTAACGCCTCGAGAATAACTTCGTGTATGAGCCATACCCACGGGTGCGAGTGCTCTATCTACTACTGTACTCCTGTCCAACGACGCGGGAAAACTCAAACACCGCATGGAAAAAAACCCGCGCATTCGGAGTCGAGTTTTGAGAAGTCTAAGAGTATAGACGTGTTATTGAACTATTAAGGAAGAAACGAAGATATCTGTGATAAGGCCTAAAAAAATTAATTTTCTGTTTCTCGTCCCCGCCCACCTGTTTTCAAAAGCAGCCTCCCGAATTATTTTATTTGCGATTCTCAAATAAAAAATAAAAAGTGTTCCCGCCATTATTCTGAGGATAGTGAATGATCGAGACACCGAATTCCAGCATGCCACATTAGGCATATATTTAACTTACCTCCTTGTTTTCACTCTTCTCCAAATGAGATAAAGACGCCACCAGTTTTCAAAAACAGTTATTCGATGTGGTTATACTTGTATGTAATGATACATGTATATAAAATTGTGATCATGAATTGATTTACTACATTCTTTACGTATACTTCAATGGACATAGTGTAACGGTTTTGGGGCGTACCCAAAAGTTTCCCCTAGGTAATTCTATCAGTGTTTTGTGATATGATGGTTAAATAACCGTTTATTAAAATGTATATGTGTTTAAAGGTTCATTCGGTTCCGTATTGGTAATATTTAGAAGGTTTTCCGTCTCGGAACTTGGTATATTTGTGATGTTGGTAAAGCCGGAGACGGAGCCGGAAACGGAGACGGAACCGGAGACGGAGTCGGAACAATGGAGTACAAAAACGTAATGAAGTTATTTCCGGAAGGTCATGTGATCAGCCTCGTTTTCGGTTTAAAAGGTGACGTGTCAGCCACTGATTGGTTCTAGAGTGTTTTTAGAAATTACGGAAAAAATCAGTGTTTTGGTGGACTATGACGTCACAATAGGTTGGTCACGTGACGTGGGTCTCAGGTCTATAAAAGCCCCCGCTTCACAGCGGACGGCGGAGTTGGTGTCCTGACGTCGACCTGTGCAGAACTCTTCTCCCATAGCAGAGTACTCCCTTGCTCCGGCTTGTGTCATACCAGATGATAGCAGTTAAGTCTTCTGACTGTGCACTTGGAAAATAAACATGAAAACTTCAACCGAGTTGTTTTTCCGTGTTGGTTAGGGAACTGGAATTTATGATAAAGTTAGTTCACCGGAAAAGAAAGTAATACGGAGAAAAGGGAGATAAGTCCACAGTCGGTTAAGACCAAGTTGTAACGACGTCTTAGGGTGATCCAAGAACCCAGATCACCAAGGAGGAGACGGAGACGGAGTTGGAATTCAACGGAGCAATTACGGAGGCGGTACCGGACGGAGCAGTTGCAGAGACGGGAACGACGAAGCAGTTGCAGAGGCGGTACCGGACGACGGAGTAGCAGAGGCAGTACCTGACGGAGCGGTTGCGGTAACCGGAAGTGAGAACTCTCCCGAGATTCTCCATTTCAGGTGCAGTCGCAGGTTGCGGTGAGGCGGAGCCAACCGGAGCAGTTTGCAGTGAGGCGGAACCTGGCAGAGCGGTTGCAGTATTCGGAAACGGCAACGTTCCCGGATTCTCTATTCCAGGTGCAGTCGCAGTTGCAGTAAGGCGGAAAACGACGGAGCTGGTGCAGTAAAGCGGTATCCCGACGGAGCAGTTGCAGTACCCGGAGACGGAAACGCCTCCGGATTCTTACTTTACAGGTGCAGTTGCAGATTGGCAGTCGGACAACGGTTAAGAGGTCCATTCCAGACCACGCTACAAACCTTCAGAGACTTCTAGCCGGAGTTCAACCGTACAGCAGTAGCAGTTTTCCGGAGTTTTACCGTTTCAGCTCCGGTTAAATAACCACTCACCCACCTCCTAAGAAAACCGGTTCATCAAGACGTCACAGAAGGGTGAAGAACCCGTTACAATATCAACTGCTAGAACAGTTCTTCACAATTACTCATTATTGAAATATGTCATCAACTAACGGTTTTTGCTAAAACTACTACTAGTACACATAATCATCCTGTATGTACTGACTGCTAGGATGATGTCACACCAGCCAATAGTGTCAAGGTGCCCGGCCAAGAGGTTTCAAGCCCAAATAAATCAAACCTCTAGAAATGAAATCAATGAAGTTATGTGTTACACATTATTTCAATTCTAAAAGGCTTGATTTATTTGAGCTTGAATGCGTCTGTGCGCAAGTGTTTTTTTTCAATCATTCAATGAATCATATTTATTTCCATTTCATATGTATGATATCTCGTCCCACCAAAAATGAAAAATAAAAAGTGCCTCCCTACCCAATTTTCTCTTGAGCTGAGGACGGTGTTTTGTGCAAAATAAAAAATGAAAAATAAAAAGTCCCTCCCTACCCAGTTTTGAAAAAAAAGGAGGACGAGAAACATAATATTAATTTGCTTAGGCCTAAACTGTTGGTATTGTCAGCGGAATTCGTGGACTACAATTCGGACTATATCCGGAAGTAGCGTATGTGGCCGTGATTGTAAATTGATTTCGGACTGGTTTGTGATATTCAAGCACAACACTATCGGACACTGTACAACGTGATAGGACTGATCGGACCCTGAAGAATCCCTGATTCGTAACATTAGCTTTCGCTGAGCACTGGCCTTTGATCACTTTTCATCACTGAAGAATTATCTGGAGCTAACCAGGTAATATTATCTGTGGCTCACAGTTTTCCCGCGGTTTTTTGACGGACAACTTGGTACAGACAAGGAATACCTGCTCTGTGGTTGGCCTGCTCTGTGCTTTTGTTCGACGGTTTTAAAACGATATTTAGAGGATAGGTCTACATGTACAGTATTGCTCTTCCTTCAAAACCATAAATTGGAATCCAAAATTATGTCTATCACAATTACTGAAGAAGCTATAGTTATTTAGAGATCTTCCTGGCTTTTTGGTGGCCATCTCTGTAATGACCCCTTTTCTAACCCGTCTACGTGGCTCAGATTTTGGTAGACCTTTTTACCTTACCGGCCCATATGGGCCGATAAGCTATTGTTGTGTTTTTTTCGTCCGTCAGTCCGTCCGTCCGTTCGCCCCATTTTCCGGGGTTCATGGGGCTTCAAAAAAGCTAAAATAGCCCCTAAACCCACTTTTTATGACCAAAAGTGTGTTAAGGAGCTATTTTGGGGGATAAGGGGCTTGCTGGAGATAGGGATTTTAACACTTGATTTTAAGCCCTTGAGCCTAAAATGTTGGGACGGAAGGCCAGACGGGCCGGACGCAACACCATGCCAATAGGATATCGGAACATAGGTTCGGTAACCTAAAAATCTTCGTTTTTTCCGACAAATAAGGTCGTTTTGACCTTCCAAGGTCAGTGAAGGTCGAGTTCAAGGTCACCACTCAACCCGCAATATATGATTCCCCGTTTGAATGTGCTAATACTTAGGCTCTATCTTGAAGTATTCTATGAGTTTACCCCGCACAGCATGTCATAGAGGTACATGGGGGGAATGTTTTTAAACAAAAATCTCAAAACTGATCAGACAGTTTTTGATAAAAAAAAGGTCATCAAAGTCTAAAATTAGCCATTTTTCATAAAAATGGCCGCCAAATCGGCAAAAAGGATTGAATAATAATGAAAAAAAAATCGTCTCAGAGTATTAGCCCAAGGAATGTCTTTGTAAATTTTCAGAAAAATTCATTGAGGCAGAAAAAGCTCTTTGCCGAGGGGACGACGGACGGACAGACGGTCATGCTAATGGACGGACCTTGTGGACGAACGGACGACGGGCGGTCGAAGGACGAAGAACCATTATAATTGTTATCGGCCCATATGGGTCGGTAAGCTAAAAATCACCAAATGCAGCTTTCAGCACCGGAAGTTAATAATAAAGGTTTGTACCTTTGTGATGTGCATAAGTTTTGTTGTCTTTGAAATGACAGTTTGCGTCTGGCAACCATTTGGATTTATTTGGCAGGTCCGCGAAACAATTTTGTTTGTCCCAAATTTCCCCCCTCTGAATATATGTCATTAACGAGAAAACCTCTCTTGATTTCTTATTATAGTCCATTTTCATTACAGGAAAAAAGTGTGTTCGGCAACATTTACTAACATTTACTTGACAATATAGTGGAAGATCAATGTAACTATTTGTAGTTTGGAAAATCAATATGTTGTCAATTCTTATGATCTGCCAGTAAGCTACAGTACCCTTGGTGCTATGTGCAAGATTGGATCTGATTTGCATTCTGTAGAACGTTCACGAGGAAAACTCTACCGCGCACACGGCGGAACAGATGATAATCCACAGTATCCGCCGAACTTTGTTCGAACTAAACAATAACCTATCCTCTTAATTTATTAGTCTAGGGAAAATAGAGTTCAACCTCAAACAAATTGCAATACTTTCGATTCATGTTCCATTTTACTCTTCAATGAGAATACAACAATGAGTGAAGAATCTACTCGAATCAACGAAGTGGAAGAGTGTCTAATTAGCATAAATCCAGGATGGCCGCCATGGACTTGTTGGAAATACCGAAATCACCATATCTCGGCTTTTATTCATGCTATTGACACGATTTTGGTGTCTAAACAAACGGTTTTCAGGTCAAGGAATTCAAATTGCACATTCAGATTCATCATAAATGTCATTTGTTTGAGTTATCGAACTTCTTCATGTGATTTATATGACGATTTTCACAAAACTCGATTTTTACAAAACTCGGACACACAAAAACGGATCACGTTCTTGCCTTCCAGAATCTCCACTGCGACAATAAAATATATTTCCAATATGACAATAAAATCACATAATCTTGAGCAATGTTGCGACACACTAATATGCCCTGATTGGGTAATTGTTGTGGTGTTCATGTCTAAGTGTGTTAGAATATATGTTGCACCATTTTGGATACATGTCAAACTTTTTTTATTTCTTCTTGCAAATACATGTACCATACTTCAATGGGTAGTGCATCCCTCTGCACCCATCGTAATATCCTGAATATACCATTAATTTTTGTCTTTTTTGAAACAAAATTGAACAGAATTGAAATGAACATGATTCAGAAAAAAACACACATGATATGATGATACCACAATATTACAAGTCTAAACGGTATGGAGGTTTTGACATTCTGGAGGAACTTCGGACAGGAGGTTGTGTCTGCGGTTGTGTCCTCATCCATGGCTCTGATCTGGATAGCTTATTTGCTACTCTGGAATCTGTTGGTCATTATCTGATCCCTTTAAGCAACATCGTTTGCCACAGATGTGTCCTTCGCTTGAGTGTCGACGATTCTGGATATAACTGGCACCCGTTTGACTCGTCACCTTATAAGAATGTGAGAAGACACATGACCATGATGACGTGACTGTAGTTTTAAACTTCCATCCATCCTCAGACCGAATGCAGACTTTAACCCCAGCATGTTATTTTTGAGTGAGTTTGCAGTTCTGTCATAGAATCGTTTCTGTTTGCAACTTTCCTCTCGGTGACATTTACTTGTGTCTCAAAGTCTGGAAGTCTACCCCGTAACTGTCTGTTCATTAGGAGCTGAGACGGGACTTGCCACATTCCAATGGTGCAGTGCGGCGAGGTATGGGTCCCCACTGTTCTCTTTGCACTATTTCCACAGTCGCTTAACAATTTACACTCGTTTTTCCACCTTACAATTCGATTGTACATAATGTGGTTAAATGATCAAAGTCATAGTGTTCTGCGAAGTGCTGAAACTCAAGTCTGGCAAACTGTGGCCCATTGTCAACTACAACTTGCATGTATGCCAGTTCGACCGAATATACATTTCATTTGAGAGATGACTTCTTTTTAGGTGTGTTCTTGATATGAGCAACATCGGGGTAGTTCGAGTGACAGTAGCGGATTTAGAGGGGGGGTTACTGGGGTCAGGACCCCCCCTTTTTGATATATCTGAGTAGGCGGATTCAGGCCTCCTGCCCGAAAAAAATATGCCGAAATATCATGTTTGAGTTCAGGTTGATCATAGTGAGTTTGTTTGAAATGTATACTCATGAGACCAGTATGCTCAGCTACCACAGAACATAAAAAGAGTCCTGGGTTCTGCATGGGGCCATTCAGCGGGCCCCAGACCCTCGGCTCAACGCCCAAATGTGCAGCTTATCTTTCACATTTTTAAAAAAACTTTTCAGAACATGGTAATCGATAATTTTTAACAGCAATTCATTCCCAAGGAAAAGCTACAAAATTTATTCAGAACATATTAAGCCCTACAGTGGGTCCCAGACCCCCGGCCCAAATGTGCAGCTCCTCTTCTACATTTTTTTTTTTACAAATTTTTCAGATGATGGTAATCAATAATTTTTCAGTGCAATTTATTCTCAGGAAAGGCCACTAAGTTGATTTTGAACTTAAAAGGACTCTGACTTCTTGGGCCCTTCAGCGGGCCTCGGCCCAAATGTGGGCCGACCCTCGGCCCAAATGTGCAACTCCTCTCCTTTATTTTTTTTTTCACAAATTTTTCAGAACATGGTAATAAATAATTTTTAGGTGCAATTTATTTCCAGGAAAAGGCACTAAATTAATTCTGAACATAATAAAGGCTCTGACTTCTGGGGCCCTTCAACGGGCCCTGGCCAAAAACCCCCGGCCCATATGGTAATCAATAATTTTTAAGTGCAATTTATTCCCAGGAAAGGCCACAAAATTAATTCAGAACATAAAAAAGGCTATGACTTCTGGGGACCTTCAACGAGCCCCAGAGCCCTGGTCCGAATGTAAAGCTTTCTTTCTACATTTCTTACAAACTTTTCAGAACATGTTCATCGATGAATTTTCAAGTGCAATTTATTCCCAGAAAAGGCCACACAATTAATTCGGAGCATAAAGAAGGCTCTGACTTCTGGGCCCTTCAGCAGGCCCCAGACCCCCCCCCCCCCCAGCTGAGACGAGCTCGCTTCGTTTCTATTTTTGGCATTAAATATGAAAGTATGGCGATCCGTGTGTATTCATTCAAGTGGAAGTCATACCGAGGAGATGCCATGAACTTAACACTGAACATAAAAAGACTCCTGCTTCGAGGTCTCTTGAGCGGCGCCAGACCCCCACCGTGACAGACTCGCTTCACTCCATAATGTTTCATTCACCAGGGGCATGAAGTGGAATTTATACCCAGGAGATGCCAGGAAGCTACCACAGCACATAAAAAAGGATCTGGTTTCTGGGGCCTTTGAGCGGGCCCCAGACCCCACGCCATATAATGTTGGACCCCCTCTTTTGAAATTCCTGGATCCGCCCCTGAGTGATAATCAATCACAATCAGATAATCTCGGTCCTCGAGGTGGAACCGATCAGTGTCGACTTTGTGTCATGCTGTGATGATGCTGCTGGTGTGTAGGACAGTTTAAAGTCGTACAGTTGCAGCCTCATCATCAAATGTTGAATTCTTGAACTCATGTCGACCACGTTTATCTTGGATATGCTAACGAGCGGCTTGTGGTCTGTTTAAACATGTTAAAACTGTTGTTTAAGTCCGTCCATTCCTGATCATGGCTGTGGCACGCAATTCCATTCAGTGCGTTGTTGGGGGTGATGATATAAGCGTCGATATTTGAGATGCCAAGTAGTGGTCTACGTAGTTGATCATGCCCATGAATTGTTGCAGTGCCTTCTTGCCAGTAGGCTTTTCCGTTGATATGACTGCTGATACCTTCTTTTTGTCAGGTCGTACCACGTTTGAAGACAACTGGCATACAAGAAATGTTTTCTCCTCACTTGTGATGGCAAACTTGTCTTTATTTGAGCTTGAGTTGGTGCTTGCAAACTTACTGCATTACTGTACGCAATCGAGTGGCATGCTCTTCCTGTGTCCTTCCCCCACACAAGGACTTGATACCCTCTAAAGCCTCCCATACATGTACCTTCAAAAATACCTTCTATCACTCTGTGGAAAGACTCATATGCCAAATGGCAATCTGTTTCAACAATGACGACCAAATGGGGTATTGAATTAACATAATTGAGCACTAGAAAAATACTTTAGCTCGGTCATTTCACTCAAAATGTCTTCTTTCTATGGGAGTTGAAAGTATCTCAAGCAAATGTGCAACACATCGTTTTTTAATTTACCCACTCTGGATTGTGTTTTATTTGAACTAATTCCCATACTTTCCATTCCGTTCAGTTCTTTTTTTCAGCTCATAAAACAATGCTACTGGTACTCTGCGTGCTGCATGTATCCAGGAGCAGAGTTATTTATCAATACAATTTTGTGTGTGAATGACAGAGCTGCATGCTGCCCTGCAAAATGTTCAAATAGACGTGGAATCAATACCCAGTATCAAGTATTCCGAGCAAACAAAACAGGGTCCGTTATCCAATCTCATAGTCCGGGGACAGAAAGTCATATCAGGCATACGAAGTGAGAGAAAACAAAAATGACAGGGAAACTCATGAACCCCCGTAAATGGCCATCAGGAGGTGAAATCAGGTGTTCCGGAAAGAGTGAGCATTTCCTGCCCCACTAGTGGCACCCGTCATGAATTCCCCAAAATTAACATGAAAATAGAATATTTGAATTGCTAATTCAAATGCTTCAGAACACTAGGAAACAAGATGTTTAATTCGACTGTCATCATATACAACATCAACACTCAACCTTTTCACAAGACCTAAGCATTGACAATGATTAACACCCATGATTGTTTGGCCCCACTGGATGACAACTATCATACATTGATAGGTATTGCCATGTATAGTTACTTGCAGTCTATATATTCCTTGAGTTTTAGTATATGTGCTACTGTAGGCCGTCAACTTTTTTCTTATTTCTGCAACGTGACGTGGCTGCACGGCCATCTGTATGAAATCATCATTCAGTATCGAGTTATCTTTGGTCCAGGTGTCTAACCTGACAGGGAACAAACGCTCATTCACAATTAGGGGTGCGACCCATTTCAGTGTTAACAACATTACAATTCACATCACCATATGCTTATTCACAGTACACTCATTTTCATCATCAATGTACATCATAATTTCACACAATGTTCATTCTCAGTACAGTTCACACGAACAAAGTTTGGTCACTTTCATCATCTTGCTGATCTGAAACTACTTGAACTCTTTGAGTAGTGGAGTGTGCGGGTCTGGAACGAGACCACATACAGTCGTACACACGGGATGTGGCTTGGCGGGGCCTCCTGGATATGGCTTACAGGGACGCCATACGTGAAGCTGACGGGTCGACAATAATGACACAGTGGCGCTTCCACATACCATTTTTTGGAAAAGGAACCATTATAATTACCTCATCGCTGCTCATCGCATGCTATCAGGTTGGTTCGCACTATCGTTCGTTCGCTTGCAAAGTTGTGGGTGGATAACAGATTTTCTCCTCATGTTGATTTATTTATTTTTTCTTGGATTGTTTTATGTTTTTTTCCCGTAAATTTATGAGTAGTTCAACGTACAACTTGTATTACCTCTGTCCAAACTAAGTTGCATCAATGTTGATCGTTACAGTCCTTTATGGAACTTTTTATTCATGACTTTGAACCATGTCAATTTGTGCTTGATGTTTTCGTTTTTACAGTATTTCTGCCATAGTTCTGAATAAATTATATTCCATTCTATTCAAAATACCATAGTATTTATAGTCCAAATATGCATCATTTTCCGTGTGTATGAACTAAATTGCAATGTTGTTACTGTTTGTAGGGGTAGCTGGTTGGTACGCGCCACGTCTGCAACAACAAGTTATCCACAAACGAACTGTCAATCTGCGAGGCGGACTTGGGCACAACGTCCGTATGGATCGAGTGAACGAATTTCTTAACAACGAATTCAAAAGTATTGCATGAGGAAGAACATTTGATACAGTCAAAATGGAATCGGGGACATCTTCAGGATATATGCCTTTTGGACAAAGCAGCATTGTATTGAAATTCTTTGGCAACCAATTCAATTTGATACATTTACTTCAGAGACCCTACGACAGTCGCGAGTAACCTTCACATCGTCTGTTGTGAAGAGAGCGGCCTTGCTAATTGGACCGACGGGCCGGGACCTGGATAAAGTCTTCGAGAACCACATTTCGCAATCAAAGCCAAAGTACTCGGCGCCGTCAAACAAATCATCCCTGAAATCAATGCCAGAATTCGTGAAGGAGTACCAGCCAGTCAAGTTGTGGTCATATGATAAAAGGACATTTCCACCCGACTTTCCCGAAGCACCTGGCCAGCAGGAGAGTTACTAAACCAGACGAGCTGAAGCTCCGCCTTTGTCAATACGCCAAACGCCGTGACGTTGAAAGATGTCTTGTTTCGTACTGTTAAAGTACGATACTACAAGAGTAACTATGTTTGCACAAATTTTACAACAACCATCTATGCAACCTCCCTAGATGTGTATTATTATACTTTTTGGTCATTTGGAACTGTTGTAGCAATCTGAATGTACTGAACGATTTGTATGCTAATTCCATCAGGTAGAACACCTGATACCCCTGATGACGCCAGTATGTCTTTGGATTAACTATTTGGTCGGGTTTTGTTTCTATTTTAGAATGTTGTATTTTACGGTTGTTATTATCATCATCAAAATCTGGGTGTATCGGTGGTAATAGATTGATACTTACATTGTTATAGAGGGCAAATAGTTTGCAATTGTTTATACATTGAACGAGCGTGTATATATTTTGGATTTTCAAATGTTATTGGAACTCTTGTGTAAAGTTTGACGCCCTCCGCTTACCCCACTACCCGCGGATAGTCCGCTCACCGTGGGTCACTGCCGGCGCACGACCACTATCCCGGATCCTCGTGGATAGTCCGCTCACCGTGGGTCACTGCGGGCACAGTATTTACTTTAAAACGTTAACCAGGTAGCAGTCCGCCGAGCAAGCCTGGACGTAAGGACACCACTCAGATACAGGATCATCACCGTGGTGTTAGCTGTGGCAGGCTCGACGACGGTCTGCCACAGGGATAGAACCTCGGACAGTCTGACGGTCTACCAGAGCCTGTGTCGCACTATCCCAGGGTGAGAGACCTGTGATCACATGGGCGAGCCCTGGTTCAGCACGGTCCCCCTCCTTGGCCCCCAATTGGAAATCGTCCCCGGGGCCTGACGGCCCACTTCTAGCCGGACGAAAGGCTAGCAGAGCTTATGGCCGAACTCACCCGTCGTCCTCTCGCTTTGCTAGCTCTGAAACCATTCCGAACACACAAAGCGGCTTGGTAGTATTTATAACCACAAGCACGAGTCACGAAGAATGATGCAAGACCTTTGTTTCAGTATAGTGGAGCGAGAGGATTAGAGGGCGTTGCTTGGGCAAAATCGCCACGTAACCCCCTTCTTACAATGTCCCCAACATGCTCCGCCCGTGTCCCAAACCTGCAAACACAATCGAAGCATTGTCGGGCAGACCAGAGGGAAGCAAGGTGAGTCGTACCCGAAAGTCACGATGCAAAAAACTCAGACCTTAAGGGTCCGTTTTGGAAGAATGGGGAACGACTTACTAACTATATTGAAATGCGCTCCGAAGTTTTGGATAAGCCCTAGTAACCAAACTAAAATTTTGAGCGAGGTTGTCCAGAAAGAAGAATGACCTTGGATCATCTGCCGGAAGATCATCTGCTGGAAGGGATGGTGTGCCAAGTCTTTGGAAGAGATCTTTGAGGTTAAACTTTAAATTTAGAAAATTTTATAAAACGACACACTGAGAGAACATGTCTATCCGATCCTGGATGTGAATGGGTTCGGGAGTGCACTCTCCCCATTTCCGGACTAAAATGGGGTAGATCGCTCGTTCCAACTCAGTGACTTGCGCGAGAGCGGACGACGTTAAGGCATCAACGCTCTGTTGCAGGCGAATCTGAACAGCCTCAGCGTCGCGCAAGCGACACTTCAGCTCCTCGCTCTCAGCACGAAGTCACTGCACTTCAGCGTTCATCTCGTCGAAGGTGGCACTCTTCTCGGCCTCCGCAGCTCGGGTAAACGCCTTCCCTTCTTCGAACGCCCTGTGCTGGCGCTCAGCTGCGAGAGACCGGTAGCTCTCCAGGCTCCGCCTGGTATCCTCCATGAGGCCCTGGTAGTGTGCCAAGCCTGGTAGTGTGGAGGCCTCAGCTCAGTACCACTAAACCAACCTGATAGCATGCGATGAGCAGCGATGAGGTACTTATAATGGTTCCCTTTCCAAAAAATGGTATGTGGAAGCGCCACTGTGTCATTATTGTCGACCCGTCAGCTTCACGTATGGCGTCCCTGTAAGCCATATCCAGGAGGCCCCGCCAAGCCACATCCCGTGTGTACGACTGTATGTGGTCTCGTTCCAGACACGCACACTCCACTGAGCATTACCACTGACCATCTGAAGGAATGAATAATACAATACTTCATCTAGACCAACTGCGCATCGTAGTTACATTTATCACATCAACCAGTGTATGATGGATACTATCACCTAGTGTGTTATACCAACCTATTAGCAAGTCAGGATCATACATGCACTCAATATGAAACCGACTCCCATAGCGAGAATCATCATTGCCGCACAACTTCGTTTGGGATTGGCGGACCTGGTGGCATCGGCACATTATGGACACTTCACTGGCCTGAAATATGTACATCTATATCAATGACAAATAATGTAAAGTTATTCACTAGTAACAATTGATATGTATTATGCATACGGAAAGTGGATGAATGACAATTCATGTGTTTCACAGTAAAAAGGTACCTTGCAGTCCTCGCAGCAGTACCAGTCCACGTGTCGGCCTGGCTTGGTCTTCACGGACAGTCCAGCACATGACAGGTGGTACCACCTACCAAGGTTACATCCCAGATTCGAGCACTTCATCATTTATTGAGTTTTATCTGTAAATGTTGATCATACGAGGATACACATCAAATAATAAAATATATGGTACACTTCTTGCAAGATAACAACAGACAAAGGCTGGTGGATTTGGCAAATGCCTAATGATATCAACCTGATGTACATTATCTTACTTGTTCCACACAAGCACCATTGCTGCGAATCTTTAACATCAAGTTCCTCATCTTCAATGTCACTGGCGCAGTACTGCTGCATCACACTTTCTGTCACAACGACATCAATGACGTCAGCCATGTCGAGTTGGGGAGGGACCAACCAAATTCGGGGAACTGGGGAGAGATATAGGAACACATGTGCTAAAATTCAGTAATACCCACCATTTTTTTGCACAGTAAATGATGCAGCATTGAATATTACTAAATTATTTTCATCAAACCCAATATAGTAAAAAAAAGCCTATAAATAGCATATGAGCAATCAATATTATGTTAAAGGAGAATTTTAGAGAATATAACTTTGTGCCAAATGACAAAGTTAAATTACACAACATATTCAAGTCTATGAGCCGATCCTTACTTTTTTAGATTTAACACTGAAAATCATACAATGATTTTTTGGGGGGAGATTGACTCTGCTGTGAGAACTGCAATCTATCATGGCCACAGGTTCACTTCCAACTCACTTCCTACTTCCTACTTTCTTCAACCTTGTACACCTATGGAACATTCATTCATTGTGTGGAAGGGGAAAATGTATGACAAATAAGTTGAATAAGTGAGAACAAGCATATATTTGTTAACAATAATGTTGTATGCCACATGTTGCAGGCACCTGCCTGTGTGTGCAGTCATTGTAACACACCTACAATCCTATATGATGCACATTGCTAAAAGTATAATGCTCAAGTTGTCATATCGACCTCCGACCGAGGGCGATCAGTGGTGGAAATTTTCGACTCCGACGGAGACCACGGGACTGGACACGAACTACTTAAATTTATGAGAGACAATAACATGAAAAATGTCGTATGTTTCGCCACTAGGAAGTGTTCTCCTGGGTTTACACACACATTCACCGAAAGCGCTTTGAACATATCAACGAACTTTGCAAGCAGGCGTATAACACGATGACATCGGCCACTAACTGTATAATTGACTAATCAATTAATTACTGTACAAATGTGACGTGGAATACTCATGTATATCGAACAGACTATTTTATCACTTGTTTGTACACCCTTACTCAATTTTTTTGTCTGATAGAAAATTAAAAACTGTTTGCTGCTGAAAGAAAATAAAACAGCTCGAAGAAATTCATTGTATAACATGTTCACCAACACACCATCAGCATCCATGTTAGTAATATACATTGCTTGCTTTGTACATTTTCCCAAACGCGTTGCACTTTTTTGCACATCTTTCGTTCGCGTTATCCATTTTCAGATGCTACCTCCACTTTAACGTTTACGTTGAATTTGTGAATTGTTGAATTACTGACATGTATAGGTATGACTGTGTGTAATTACATATTAAGCTCAAAATATGAGATGATGAATTACTTGACTGTTGGTAATAACAGAATGTCCGGCAAGGGTGGTGGTGTGGCAATGTACATATCAGACAGATATCAATTTACTCTCACAGTTAACCACGGCGTGGAATTTGAATCGATTTTTGTTGAAATTAATGAAAAGTTACTTATTGGCGAGATATACAGAGTCCCGAACACAAATGAGCGTCTTTCTGTCTGAATATACGAATATATTTTGGATGCAATTACCACATTCACATGAGACGTTACGATAGGTACAGATCAGAATATAAATTATATGCAGATCGAACAGAGCAGTAACACACGGGATTTATTGAATCTCTTCTTCTCATGGGTTTGTTCCCACAATTTTTCTACCAACGAGGATCACGCACTCCACGTCATCCCTGATTGATAACATGACATTGTATGTGAAAACAAATACATTCTGATCATTGAAGTCTGGAATTTTATCATCGAATATTTCCGACCAATTTTTACATTTATGGGAGAGAACAGACCCCGTTCCCAGGCAAGTACAACAATACGCTATAGGCCGATTGATGATGATAGTCTTCGGCTTCTGAACGAACACCTAGATGGCACTGACTGGTCCCTGCTGGACTGTTTGAATGCTACAGAAGCTTATGATACTTTCATTAACATCCTTAACGAAGCTATTGATACATTCATACCAGAACGTACCAAAACAATACGGAATAAATACATATTGGGTGAAAACTGGATGACACCTTCCTTATTGAAATGCTCTATGTCATGTCGGAAATTATATAGGCGATATCTGGGCAAATCGAAGGAGAGCCCCGAATATGCAACTTACATTAGCTAAAGAATTATCTTCACGAAGTCAAAAAGGGTTTCAAAACCAAGTTATTATTCTGAAAAGCTTGAACAATATAGAAATGACCCCGAACAGACATGGAAATTGATTAACCACTTTCTAAACAAATTCCAAAATAAATCTGAAATATCTGAGTAACCCCAAACAAATTTCCGACCAGTTTTGTAAATATTTTTCAGAGGTAGGGCCCACATTTGCAGCAAAAATCCCCAACCAACAAAAACGTTGGTTCCAAAAAATTGTTCCTGTCACGGTAAAAGTAGCTAAAGTAATTCCTATATACAAAAGTAAAGATAAAATGCAACTTGGAAATTACAGGCCAATATCACTTCTACCGTCACTTTCAAAAATACTTGAAAAAATAGCACACGAATGACCTTATAGTTATTTTGTCACAAACGAATTGTTAAGCAATAACCAATTCGGTTTTAGACCTAAGCATTCAACAATAGAGGCAATAACAACTTTTGTCTCACGAGTATATGATATGACAGAAGAAGGTAAGCATGTTTTATCAGTGTTTCTGGACCTCTCAAAGGCCTCCGATATGTACAATCGATCACGACACCCTACTCCATAAATTAAAATATTACGGAATTCGAGGAGTGACTTTGGATTGGTTGAGAAACTGTTTATCTGATTGTTCCCAATTTGTTATGTATAAAAACACGGTCTCAGATCACATAACGTCTCCTGTGGTGTCCCAGAAGGGTTTGTCTTCGGACCTTTACTCTTCATCATTTATACAAATGACCTACCAAATATCTTGCAGACATTTGCAGATGACACAACCATATATAACGCATCCGCCAAGAACTGCATAAAAATGTTGAAACTGATTTATCAATATTATTAGATTGGTTCTCAGCCAATAAACTATCAATAAACATTAAAAAAAATTATTTCCTCTTCTTCGATGTAAACAATCCCAAATGAGCGACATCGATCTTCTTATGTTGGGCAATGCACAAATAAAACGGGTAAATCATACCGAATTCATGGGCTTACAAATAGATGATTCACTTACCTGGGATCAAACAAGTATCACAGAAGGTTAGTAGAGGCTCATATGTGCTAAATGAATGCAAACGCTATCTCTCTATTAGGAACTGACGACTTAGTCACTTCAGTTTAGTTCATTCACACTTTTTATATGGCATCATGCTATGGGGGTCCTCTGCGAAAACACAATTGCATCGCGAAGAAATATTACAGGAAAAATGCATACGCAACATAAGTCCCATACAACGAGCATACCTCACCGTTATTCCGTAAACTGAATATAGCCAAATTGGAGGACCTAGTTAAGATAAAATCAGCAGGTTTATGTACTTACATAGCACAAAGAGTTTACCACCACATTTGCTAGACCTATTCAGAATAAATGAAGAATACCATTCTCATTACACTAGACACAGAACTGACCCATATTTTCAAAGTCGGGATTATCGTAATTCTAAAACGTTTATACACAAAATTCTCAAATTATGGCCATGTCTCCCGCTCAACATAAAAACTTCGAATACTTTGAAGTTGTTCATGAGAAATATCGAAAACCATTACGTTAAGCAGTATTGCTATTCGCATTCTCTTTGTTATCTCTCGACTTATGTTCTAATGGGCTGGCACCTTGATTTTCCACATCAGCACTATTATAACTACTAAACCCTATCACCACAAAATAGTACCAATTTCGCGACACACTGTACGTAAAAACACATGCCAAGTAGTACTCTGCCTCATGGGGTGCCCCTCTCGACAGATGAATTTCATCTCAGGGGCATCCCCAAATCAATTTGTTATTGTATAGATCTACATGCTAAATTGTACCTTCACTGTTTATCATTTTGGTTTGAATTGAATAATACATTACATTACATTACACCATTATTCATCAACAGGGTTCGAATTATTCTTACGAACCACACATCAACATTTACATGCCTGGATCGTGATGGAGATGTCTAATGCTGAAAACAGAAGAAATAAGGACCTAGCTTTCATATTCATTTTGTCGCGAACAAATCGTAAACTATAGATCGATACAGAAGCCAATACACCCCCGTCAATTCCCAAATAAACTGGTCAATTACGGTATAGAATTACTATTGGAACTCCCACTGCAACTCCAACACGTTAGGATACCATATTATAATCGGAATAAAACTTTGTTTGGTTTGATGTCTGTGTCCAAAGAAATCACAACAGAGATCACTCTGGATTTTCGTCACGTCACAGACATCGACCCAAACACAGTTTTATCCCTTGAATACAACTGTACTGTCGAACACATGTAATCTGTCACATTCCGTAACCTACTAACTTCCAGCGAAGCGCCCAACCATTCCACACATATTTTAGTTACAGCACTATTTAAAGGGAATTCGTCAAATTGACGGTTCAATCGCAGAATATCAGTACCTAGATATTGATCGTCATGCACGGAAATAGACCAGTGAAGTATCTCCCAGATCATTACGGGGAATTTCCCCGAGACTGGCGAGATGAAAACAAGTATCTGCTTTCGTCCAAAGTCACCAAATATCACTCAACCCTTTGATACTTCTGTCTAAATATTCGGCGACAATATTGAATATCCCTTGAATACAACTGTACTGTCGAACACATGTAATCTGTCACATTCCGTAACCTACTAACTTCCAGCGAAGCGCCCAACCATTCCACACATATTTTAGTTACAGCACTATTTAAAGGGAATTCGTCAAATTGACGGTTCAATCGCAGAATATCAGTACCTAGATATTGATCGTCATGCACGGAAATAGACCAGTGAAGTATCTCCCAGATCATTACGGGGAATTTCCCCGAGACTGGCGAGATGAAAACAAGTATCTGCTTTCGTCCAAAGTCACCAAATATCACTCAACCCTTTGATACTTCTGTCTAAATATTCGGCGACAATATTGAATATCCCTTGAATACAACTGTACTGTCGAACACATGTAATCTGTCACATTCCGTAACCTACAAACTTCCAGCGAAGCGCCCAACCATTCCACACATATTTTAGTTACAGCACTATTTAAAGGGAATTCGTCAAATTGACGGTTCAATCGCAGAATATCAGTACCTAGATATTGATCGTCATGCACGGAAATAGACCAGTGAAGTATCTCCCAGATCATTACGGGGAATTTCCCCGAGACTGGCGAGATGAAAACAAGTATCTGCTTTCGTCCAAAGTCACCAAATATCACTCAACCCTTTGATACTTCTGTCTAAATATTCGGCGACAACAAGAAATGAAAACATTCTGAATATGAATTTGTCTGTTTGTCCGTATCCACTTCTATTCTCCCATATAAGATTTTTCCATACTACCTGCTTTTTCATCAATGAAATGCAAACTAACTCATATGTACAAATACAATACATATATAACCCTGGCTCTGAGGGTTAATTCGTGTCTAATGTTTATGGCAGTACCTTAAAATTTTGTTGTTCCACATGCCATGACTGTCCAAACGTTTGGGTAACGTTTTCTCAACAGAGCCTTTTCCAATCTTTTTGTAAAGTGCTGAAATTTGCGAATAGCGATACTCTACATTCTTGCAATTATCCAAATCTAGACTGATGAATCACCTTTCTCGTGCTATATTTCCATTGCTTATGACTACTCATGAATAATTATTTCTAATCATTGGCAATAAATATGATTTATGCTCCGAAATCAAGATTTTTTTTGGGTTATTTTGAGCAAAAAAACTTCAAGATTTGTGAATGGGTCAAAGTTTTTGAAGCTTTCGTATACTCTTGGTATTATGAATAAAGCTACCAAATTTTTCCCTCCTCCCCAAAAATGTCCTTATGGGGTCCCTCCAGCAATTTCCTTCCATGTCATCTATGATTGAATTGGGATCATAGATACAAATGTAATGAAAAATCAAACTTAAGTCAATTATGCCTTTTCTTGATATGACTGTACTTACAATCTACACCCGTCATTCATTTGCAAATATAGGATGGGATCATTTCTCAGTTGAACTAGGTTACTAGGTGCCTAGACAGTACAAATTGTGTCAGGGTGTCAAAGCAAAGATGGCCGCCATCTGTCTTGAGGTAATAGAACTCTATCAATTACAAAGTTACATCCATGTGTGATACCACTATTTATGCTGATTTGGGGTTGAAGATTCCATTGCTGGTAACACCCTAATATTGCAATGGCATATTCTAGGTCATAAAATTTCACCGTTGACGATGACTGTGCTGTGGATATCATATAGGCAATAGGTGTGTCATTGCCAATAAACAGTGATACACTGAATGGAAAACAGTTCTTATATTCACAATGCAAGATGCAAGGTGTGTATCTACTCTACCTGTATGATGTTGTATCCGTGACGAAACTGGCGGAATTTGTGGATACGATCCACATCGTCCTTAACCAGAAACGAAGTTGCACCTGACTGCCTCACGGTGTTCACCGTGACATAGAGATAACTGCAAAATTGATAACACAATTTCACAAAAAATATTATTATGGTCCAACTGCATAACATATTACGAAAAATGGCAACTTGATAAATACTGCGTGTAAAAAGTCGGCTTTTGCAAGCTCCTCCCCAGTGATGATAGGTGATAAACAATTGGCATTAAAATAACTTCGATGTGACATCACATCCGTTACATCAGAGGATTCCATATTTCGGAGATGGGGAAAGCCCTGAACAGCAAGTTGTTCGGCAGGGGATACTTTGCTTTTGTGTATTGTGGAATCTAACTGATTCTCATTGTAACACCAAGAGCTTTGAAACTGGCGCTAAGATTACTGTCTGAATCAGTATGAATAAATGAAGGTTAATTGTGATTAAAATTCATTTTTTTTGCGGTTATCTCCTAAAATTTAGCTATAGCAAAAAAATCGAATTGTGTCTTCCATTTTTTCTTGCTATGATGCAATGGTTTCTGAGAAGGAGCTCCGGACATTTGAATTGAAACATTTTATTATTGTTTTCAAATAAAGTTGAGATCATGGAAATGAAATTAGAATATTGTTTCAGTTAAAGTTGTATTGAGATATTAGTTCAGACTTTCAAGGTTAAATTAGCACACTGGTGAATAGGCGTGTTTTATCCATAGTTAGGTTACCGTTTTTGTGTCCAACCATCCTCGTGTATTGGTTCAAATGTCATTCCTCCCGAGTTTTCACACACAAAACTTTTAGTTTTGCATTTGTTATGTTTAGTTGATATATAGTTGAAGCATACAATCCACTATTCCACTATTCCAGAGGAAGAGCTTTATAAAGTGTTATCCTAGAATTATTAGCTTTCTTCTGTAATTTGGAAAGTTACACAATGAAGGTGTGGGATTTACACTCGACCCAAATGGAAATTTTGACATAATATAAATAATAATAATATATAAACATTAATAACTTGGAATTGTTGGATTGACCCCAATGTTGATCTGCTCGTTTTAGATTTTTTATTTACTCACTGTACAAGTCTTGCACTTGCAGCTATCCCGAAGTTTAAAGTCTGACAGATTTCTGTCAAATTATTTTGTTTCCTTCACATGTCAATGTTAAGTTACTGCTACATCGTCTTTACTTCGTGACGGTGCGAATTGTATTTCTCTCTCAAAGAAAGTTATGAGGCCTATAAAATATGTGTTTCAAGCAGGCCGACCCCAACTATTGATTATTTTCGGCCGTCAATAGTTATTTTCCTTCCAATAAGGCAATATCAATCTATATTCGCAAACTATGGCCGCCCGCACTTCCTCTAATGTTTGCAAAGAACGAAGAACTGACAGAAACCCCCAATTTCTGACAAATACATTCTACACGCATCTCAAATACGAAAGATTCTATGGTTTCAAGTACGTCAATGTCAATAATGTTAAAATCGTCAGACAAACGACAATCAAATTTTTGCAAGTTTATTCCTGGAAAAAAAATTAACATGAATAGTTTTTAAGATTATGAATAATTTTTCCGTTTACAGCAAAACATATAGAGGTTAAACCGGATAACTCTTACATATACTTGTATTATGTATTAGATTTCACTGCTAGATCTGAATACGCATTTACCGTCAACTTTATTACGGTTTCTTTTTACAATATATACACAGTCTCTATACACAGTCTCTATCACTACACTGTTACATACACAAGACTCACAATTCTATTACTGAAATTGTTTTCATTGGTAGTCGATCCGTCACTGCCTGTGACTCAATGTATGTGACTCATTGTGACTCAATGTCTGCTGGATGCCCAAAAAATAACACTGATGGAAACATGGGGGTATCCTTCGTGTATCATTACATGTTAACGCTAGGTATCTCGGATATCACATCTCAACCACATATATTCATTCAGCTCTGCCTCTCAGAATCATTTTCCTGACAGGCCTGTTTTGTTGCTTTTGAAAACGATAGTTAATTTCTGAACATTTTGAGGTAATGCGTAAGTCTAGAATACCAATTTTATTCTATTATTGTCATCCAAGCTAGTTCAGTTGGTAACTACAAAATGTGCATAATACGGCATATTATCTCCAAATGTTGAGATATGATATCAAAACTAAATACGGATAAAAGTAAATTGAAATATCGAGTTGATAACATGTAAGATATAAATATGAAATGTACACTTTTGATTAACATTTTAAAAGTAAATTGAAATATCGAGCTGATAATAATTACTCATCTCATATAAAATTTTGACTAACTCTTTGGAAACGTTGAATAGGCATTTGGAAAGAGTTTATCCTAGATGATATTCAAGATTTTGAGTAACAATCACTTTTTTAATATTCCAGGCATGGCAATGATTCGCTTCTTTATTGTCGACAATGTGGCATCGAATGTGCTCAGCATATTTTTGTTTTGTGTAGCTGTGCATGATCCCAACATAACCTCCATAGAGAATACATAAAAGGATGACAAACGTATATATTTACATATATAAATACCGGTATGTACAAGCGACGCATTTACCCTTTCATTACTATGCGAACGGTGATAGTACATAGATATAAGAATCATATCAGTTACCTATTGATTAGTTAAATGCATCTATGCAGTATCAAGGCCAAACTTCTCAACAGAAACACATTCTTAATGTCAAGTTTTAATGGAAATAGCTGCATGATCAGCGTATCTGTTTTCACCCTGTTGTCCAGACATAGCAGACATGTTCTGGTACGAGACAGAGTTTGGAGGCTGATCAATTGGGGCTTGTCTAGCGCCACCACCAGTCGCCAGGGGGCTCAAGTATCCAACATCATTTGTTCCTCTTTGTGCATAACCATTCCTGCCCATCGCACCATTGGCGCCTTGGAAGCCAGGGTTCACCCGTCCCGCCTCCACGTTCCCATTCGTTGGAGCCATGTAGCCATCCTCCTCATGTGGGTCCAGGATATCATCGAACAGAGGCCTGCCTTCTTTGTAGTCTATCCCCTGTATCTCCTGCTTAGGATCAGCAGCAGTGGCCCCTTCTTCTGGTATGTGGGAGATGCGCTGGTAGCCGTGAGGTCTGTCAACGTATCTGCTGAGGTTCTGGTAGGCATCGGATACCTCGACTGCGGTGGTCCGGGCACGGGGTTCATCGAAGAACGTTGGTTCTTCCTCCTCTGATGATAGAATCTGTTCCAAATCTTCCACGATTGCCTGGAAGGTGGGACGCTGGTGCGGTACTAGGTTCCAACACTTCAGCATCAATTCGTACCTATTGCAAAGACATGACAGTATGATAACGTTGGCATAATGCAAGCATAGAACATGTCACGTTTTGCATCAACACACGCAAATAAACTGTGCTAAGTGCAAATTCAAAGCTTTGAATGATATCTGAAATGAACCAATATGTAGGGAAGTAATAAAAAGGTCACAGTGTATTCATTCTATCCTAGAAGGGGATCGACCTACTGCTGCAAATGTATGTTTTGCTAGGAAAATCGACAGAACACTTCTCACAACTACCCCCATCTTGTGTCCTTTAGCAGTGCTATTGTTGACGAAGTTCGTTCTATTTGAAAGAGTAACTCACACGGTGTCCGGAGCCACATCTGGTCTCTCAAGACGGCGGCCACTCAGTAAAAAGGGTTTCAGAGAGTAGTTGTCAACATGCGCATAAGGCTTTTTCCCTCTGGTCAGCAGCTCCCAAGTAAGCACTCCGAATGACCACTGGACATAATTACATCAGTTTTACAAGTGTATTCAATTATATTTTCCTTGTGATAATCTCTCTTCCATGATCTGATCGCAATGCCTCACCTAATGAAAAACTGGTTCATTTACATGTATTCGATAATATGAAGTCAAGGCTCGTAAACACCAATTGGCAAATATCTCGTAATAAATGTGAAAAGGGAAGTTGGCCAAACACTTTGATTCCCGGCTAATTATCACAGTGCCTTCTAAGAGTGTGACTGACTTAATACTAACCACATCACTCTTAGAGGTGAACTTGTGGTCATCAAGACACTCAGGCGCCATCCACTTAACCGGCAGTGGACGGGACATGTCGCCCACGCGGTAATAGTCATCCTGGTACATATCCCGGGCCAGGCCGAAGTCAGCGATCTTCACAACGTTCTCCTTGCTCACCCTGAAAACATGGAGCGGATATGAAATATACATTTTGCTGGTACCGGAAATTCGAAAGACCCTTTTCTATGTTTCACTCACAATCCAAATCTTCACAGCAAACGAACATTATCAAAATGCTTATATTGCCAAGAAATTATGATATTGGATAGTTTTATTCATAGTAATTGGAAACAAGCATGCCAATATATGGGTTAAGATGCAAGACCATCTAATACGAAAGCTACGAAAGGGGGATTCGAAAGCTACTGCATGTGATGTAGAAAACGAACTCAAAATGTATGCATGCAGCACTATTACGGAGGTAATAACTACTACATATATACAGAAATTAGGCACTTATTGTGTTTCTGCCTGTAGAATATACTCCATATGAATATATACTGAAATGAATCTTGTACATATATATGCGTTTTTTAAATTAGGTTGTCAAATATTTCAACAAACTATCGATATTCCAATGGGTGCAAACTGTGCACCATTATTGACAGACCTGTATTTATACCCAAAGTGAATCAGATTTCACTCAACACCCGCAAAAACGATGATATTATTGAAAGTATATAACTTTACTTCGCGATATACAGAAGATGTATTGTCCATCAAAAATGTTTCGTGATTATTCGGATGTACACTCAAGGATATTGAATTTAGAGAAACTCTCCGCCAGGCATACTCTCCTTCAAGTTTTACATTGTTTAGAGCCAAGGTTGCTAAGGGTTCTACCTCGTCAATTAGATCGCAAGATAAAAGTGATGATTTGGATTTTCACATGATCAATCTCTATATCACCGTTATATGGTATGTTAGGTTCATGTCTTGTTCCAGAGCCTTTAGCGGATATCAGGACTTTGTTCCCCGGAGTCCCCATCTAGTTGATACACTGATATCACAATTATACGTTTCACCAAGACCAATAGCTGCTCTTAGGAAATGCTATGGACGTCGCAACGATTTCGATGATCAAATCTACGACAGATATGTAGTAAGACCACATTTGAGGCACTAGATTGGTCACTCTCTCCACAACACGTGCTTTCACATCCTCGTCACGAAATTCCATGGGTTTCCTTTTTGCCTGACACAATACTGACAGATTTGATAGGTCTAACAGACTTGGTTTTGACCGCCCGTATCACTCAATACTTAATAACAGGTCCATATTCATCAGTGTGTGCATTGATGATGTGTGCATTTCGGGCAGAGGAATCAAATTGTGTACATTCTGTTGTTTCCATCAACCAGATCATGACCTTCCAAATTGAAATCCGAAATAGACTTAAAACATGTTGAGACAATCACGTGCATCATGTCCGAGTCTACCAGAGGATGATGTAGTGTTCTTAACGAATTTTTTTTCTCACAGGTTTAACATTAGAATTAATGACTGGAAAAAAGCATTCTGATTTGGTAATTTCGACACCGTTGTCATTTACGAATAACGAATAATTCATCAATCAGACGACGGTGGATAAACAATACGTACATGCAATTCCTGGCTGCCAAATCACGATGTACACACTTCAAGTCTTCCAGGTAAGACATCCCTGCTGCTGCCTGTCTATCATAGTGTAGTAGGTCTTCAACAGTAAACGCCTGTCGAGATAATAACCATAACATACAACTAGGTATGATGCAGTAGTCAAAGGTCCAAGTTGAGTGAAGTAAGAAACACCTTGTCACACAACATCCCTATGGATTTAGAGTAATGTGAATGAATCATAACGGTTCAGACGCTTTTACGATGAACCTCTCGAACAAACTCTTAATGCATTCCATTTTGCATTCAGAATTTTGAACATTTCATCAAGAAAACCTTTCGATCAATGTTTTAAGTCGTGTCATAGAATCAATGTCATTACGGATAGGAGCCAATTCCAGCCCAAAAAGGTCAAGATGCTGACCACTCCCACTGGGACGAAGTAGGTTGAATCCAATGCTAGAACGCCTCTCGCTCAATTGAGAAGTAGATAGACAGACGGGGAGAGAGAATTTGCCTTACCACAAACCACGAACATTCATCCATGATATTTGGTGGCATGTCGCCGGAGTAGCGCCTGGCCGATTTTTGGTTCCCGTGAATGCATGTAGTGTATGGACGCAATTTCCTCAATACTCGTGTACTGTATTGATAGGTTTTGTGGGACAGCCCATGACAGACCCGGATACACGTAGTCGGCTATTTTTTGCTCCTTAATTTCTCTCGATGCACAGAGTGTAGCAGTCTACAATGTCTCACCTAGTCACCATATTATCGATCGCTCCAGAACGACGGATCCCACCCACGATCCGCTGGAGGAATGCTGATCACCGAGAGCAGGGCCCAAACTCACAAACACGACCACTGACTGTCCATCAGCATCAGGCGAACGACTCAGTACAGTGTGTTGCACCACTTAGTGTTCTTTTATTACACAGCATTTCATAGTACAATGGGGCCTTAACGCTCGAAACAAACTAAGCGTCGAGGCCTGAAGATGCCTTGGAGGCATTTGGGTGTTAAGACTAATTTATAATATCTATAATATGTTTGTCCCAGGCTCTACGACACACCGTTTAAAAGATATCGACGAAAATGGAAAAAAAAGTCGACTCAGCAAAAAAACAACAGGTCAAGGCCAAAGTTTGTTCATAATACCCCTTAGACATGTTTTTCTATGGTGACGAGTCCAACAATAACGTACGTTTCACTCTAGGACGCACCATTTCTGAGATATGGACAGAAACAAAAAAGGCTGACTCGACAAAAATATTTGAGGTAATAAGGTCAAAGTTCATCCAAATACCCCTTAGACATGTTTGTGTAGGGCAACGAGTTAAAAAATAATATCCGTTTCAGTCTACGATGCACCGCTTCTTGGATATCGACGAAAACAAAAAATGCTGACTGGGCAAAAAAAATTCAGGTCAAATTTTATCCATAAAGTTCCTAAAACATATTTATCTAAGGGGTGATATGGATGATGTGTCCGAAAATAACTTATGTTTCGCTCTACCATGCACCGTTTCTGAGATGAATGAAAACAGACAAATTAGCCCAAGGGCTAAGTAGGTTACCTAACAATATATATTTTAGATATTAGCTTCTTGTCCCGTGACCTTGAAAATAAGGCCATTGGTCAACTCAAGGTCACGAGTATATTCAGCATATATCATTTGTAGTATGAACACAATTGATTCTTAAACTGTAAAGTCGATAATAAGTGAGATATTAGCCATTTTGTGATCTGACTTTGAAAATGGGGTCAAAAATCAAGTTCAATGTCATGAGAATATTCAGCATATATCATTTCCTCTATGTTCATACTTGATCCCTAAGCTTTAAAGTCGATAATAAGCGGGATATTAGCCATTTTGTTCTCTGACCTTGAAAATAAGGTCAAGGTCAAATTCAAGGTCAACAAAATATTCAGCGTATATCATTTTTATATGTCCATAGAGAAGCAAGATATTAGCCACTTTGTTCTTCGACCTTGAAAATGAGGTCAAAGGTCGAATTTAAGTTTCTGTCCCCGGACTATGAGATTGGATAACGGACCCTGTTTTGTTTGCTCGGAATACTTAATACTGGGTATTGATTCCACGTCTATTAAGGTTATGGCAATATTCAGCATATACCATTTTTCCATATGTTCGCAATTGATTTCTAAACTGTTGATAATAAGCGTGATATTAGTCATTTTGTCCTGGGATCTTGAAATTTAGGTCGAAGGTCAACTGCAAGGTCACGAGAATAATCTGTATATATCATTTCCCATATGTTCATAATTATTTTCCAAGCTGTAAAATCGATAATAAGTGTGATATCAGCCATTTTCTCCAGTGACCTTGAAAATGAGATCAAAAGTCAAATTCAAGGTCACGAGAATATTTCGCATATATCTTATTTAATATATGTTCACAATTGATTCCTAAGCTGTAAAGTCGATAATAAGCAAAATATTAGTCATTGTGTCCTGTGACCTCGAAATTTAGGTCGAAGGTCAAATTCAAGGTCACAAGAATAATCTGTATATATCATTTCCTATATATTCATAATTAATTCAAAGGCTGTAGAATCGATAATAAGTGTGATATTGTCCATTTTGTCATGTGACCTTGAAAATTAGTCAAATGTCAAATTCAAGGTCACAACAATATTCAGAATATATCATTTCGTACATGTTCACAATGATTCCTAAGCTGTAAAGTCGATAATAAGCGAGATATTATCCACTTTGTCCTGTTAACTTGAAAATGCGTCAAAGGTCAAATTCAAGGTCATGAAAATATTCAGCATATATCATTTCCTATATCTCCACAATTGATTCCTATTCTCTAATCTCAATATTAAGTGAGATATTTGGAAAAATGTGCCCCATTATAAAGCATATTAGAATTTAACTGGTGAGGTCCCGTTTGGACTCAAAATGGCCCACTTCGAGCAGTTCAATGGCAACAACAATTATACGTGTCACATGGGTACATATGAGGAGTGTTATGCATCAATAAGAAAAAAGTTACTGAACAAATTTTGGGAAAACTACCGTCAAAATCCAAAATTGGTCATTTTTCTTTCGACGGAAACAGCCACCAGTTGGAAAAACTAAAAAATACCTCCCTCTCGAAAAATTTTTAGGCATTTTTGTGAAAAATTTCACAAAAATGCGATCACAAACTTTAAAGATAAAATTGTTGACGGACCACCGAAGGATGAACGACGGACGCAACGCTACGGCAATAGGTTATCAGACCAAAGGTCAAAGGCAAAGAAATAGGTTATCAGACCAAAGTTCTGGTAACCTAAAAATACCAACTCGGCTAAAAAGTTTAAGGTCAAGCTCAAAAGTTTTCACTAGTACCCCTCAGAGTCCCAAAATAATGTCCGTTTCGCTCTATGACCCACCGTTTCAGAGATATCAGCGAAAATGAAAATGCCGACTCGGCAAAGAAATTTGAGTTCAAGGTCAGAGTTCATCCATAATACCCCTTGGATATGTTTGTTTAGGGCGAAGAGTTCGACTCGGCAAAGAAATTTTAGTTCAAAGTCAGAGTTCATCCATAATGCCAGTTAGACATGTCTGTCTTTGCTCTACCATGCACCGTTTCCGAGATATCAACGATTTGAGCAAATAGGTCAAAGTAAATCACAATACAAAGTTAATAGGTCAAAGTTAATAGGTCAAAGTTAATCAAAAATAGTTGACGGACCACAGAAGGATGAACGACGGACGCAACGCTACGGCAATATGTTATCAGACCAAAGGTCAAAGGCAAAGAAATAGGTTATCAGACCAAAGTTCTGGTAACCTAAAAACGCCAACTCGGCTAAAAATATTTAAGGTCAAGGTCAAAGGTTATCATTAATACCCCTCAGGCATGTTTGTCTCGGGTGAAGAGTCCCAAAATAATATCCGTTTCGCTCTATGAACCACCGTTTCAGAGATATCAGCGAAAATGAAAATGCCGACTCGGCAAAGAAATTCGAGTTCAAGGTCAGAGTTCATCCATAATACCCCTTGGATATGTTTGTTTAGGGCGAAGAGTTCGACTCGGCAAAGAAATTTTAGTTCAAAGTCAGAGTTCATCCATAATGCCAGTTAGACATGTCTGTCTTTGCTCTACCATGCACCGTTTCCGAGATATCAACGATTTGAGCAAATAGGTCAAAGATAATCACAATACCCCTTAAACATGTATGTCTAGAGTGAAGAGTCCAAAAATAACATGCTCTATGACGCACCATTTTCGTGATATCAATGAAAAACGAAAATTTAATCATGGTCATTCTCGAATACCCATAGACATGATTGTCCAGAGCAACGAGTCCGAAAAAAATGTTTTGCTCTACGAAGCACCGTTTCCAAGATACACATGAAAGCTTTAAGGATGAATCAGCAAATATTCTTTCGACCTCTAGGTCAAGTCAAAATCATTAGGATTCTTCATTGGTGGCATATCAACCTCTATGCAAATATCTGCAGCATTACATGAATACTCTCGGATATATCGTCTGGAAACCAAGTCTCAAAATCAACCTTGATTTCATCCCCACGGACCTCATGGAACCTCACGAATCTGTCTCCCAAAGAACAGGGTTCTTCCAAAGATCATTTTTGACTAGTGGTGTAAATTTGGCAAAACGGCTGAAGAAAAAAAGAGAGAAATTTGTTAAAACCATAGAGGCATTTCACATGGCAAAAGAACTGAGTGTACGTACATTGTTGACGTTGAGTAGGAAGGACCTGAGGTCACCATTCTCCATATACGGCAGCAGGACGTACGGTCTTCCCTCCTTGAACACCACGCCCACAAGGTGGAGGACGTGTGTGTGGTTGAAGTCTCTCATCAGTGTCGCCTCCTCCAGAAACTCCCGGAACTGAGCGGGAGTCACTCCGGACTCTGCAAATGCCCACGAGCATAAATAGAGGACTGACTGAAGTGGGACCTGAACCTAGGCTGCAAATTCCACGGACTTAGCGTCATAACTTTGGTGTGATTGTTTTCATAAGGAATGATTGAGTGATATTTGTACGCTCAACTGACTCCTTGTGACACGTCATGACTAGTTCAAGAACTCCTATCTCAATGTTGGAGATATTCTATGTTGTAACAATGATGGCATAACTCAGGGTTAACGTTACTATTTTTATCTCTTTTCTTATTGTGGTCCTCGAAAATGTTGGTTGGCCTTCCTCAATGGTCACATTTTACGCGTCTATTGAACACTACCAGGTGAATTGATAAATATTGTTCTACCTTTCAGGGTTTTGGCCGCTACCAATACGGTCTGTCCACTGTCATCGACAAATTTTCCAGCGTGAACAGATCCAAAATTGCCTGTAATAAGTTCAATGTACACTTGTATAACAATTTTCATCAGAACATTATCACACAAAGAATTTCTCAAAACTTTATGTATGTAACATCCTGATACCTGATACGTGGGCTTTTGACGACACAATAAACCTATAATGCAACATTTCGCGAATAGAAGCAACCCGATAAAATATTTATATCAGAATACATATTGACGTCATTAGGGACAGATAAATTTAATATAAATACATGTATAATAAACGTGACACATTCACGGTTCCAGTTATGGGCTACCTTCGATATCCTTTACAAAAAAATAGGCCAAGGGCCAAAGATAGGTTAGCCGAACAATATGTTAGATGTTAGCCAGGTCACTGGTAAAGGTCAATTTAAATATAGAATATAGAATATTCACCACATACAGTATAAGCATATAACATATATCATATCATGATATTTTAGGCATATATCATGTCCGCAGTTCATTGCTAAGCTGTAAATTCAATAATCAGAGAGATATTAGAATTTTTGTCCTCTGGTCTTGAAAATGAAGGCAAAAGTCAAATTCAAGGTCATCGGAATATTTGGCGTATAACATTTCCTATATGTTCATCATCGATTTCCACACTATGAAGTCAATAAGCGAGATATTAGCCATTTTGTCCTGTTACCTTGAAAATCATGTGAAAGAAAACTTGAAAATAAGGTCATTGGTCAAGTCGAGGTCACGAGAATATTCAGTATATATCATCTGGAGTTTGACCACAATTGATTTCTAAGCTCTAAAGTCGATAATAAGTGAGATATTAGCCATTTGTGATCTGACCTTGAAAATGAAGTCAAAAATCAAGTTCAAGGTCCTGGGAATATTCAGCATATACAATTTCCTGTTCACAGTTGATTCCCAAGCTGTAAAGTCGATAATTAGCGAGATATTAGCCATTTCGTTCTCTGACCTGGAAAATGAGGTTAACGGTTAAATTCAAGGTCACCAAAATATTCAGCATATATCATTCCCTATATGTTCACTATGGAATCCTGAGCTGTAAAATTGATAATAAGTGAGATATTAGCCATTTTGTGCTCTGACCTTGAAAATGAGGTCAAGGTCATATTCAAGGTCATCAAAATATTCATAATATATATATATTTCTATGTGTCTACAATTGGTTCACAAGCTATAAAGTCAAAAGAGAAACAAGATATTAGCCATTTTGTCCTTTGGCCTTGAAAATGAGGTTAAAGTTCGAATTCAAGGTCATGGCATTATTCAGCATATCTCATCACAATTGATTCTTAAGCTGTAAAATTGATAATAAGGGATATATTACTCATTTTGTCCTGTGACCTTGAAATTTAAGTCAAAGGTCAAATTCAAGGTCATGAGAATAATCTGTTTGTATAATTCCCTATATGTTCATAATTGATTCCTTAGATGACAAGTCGATAATAAGCGAGATATTAGCCATTTTGTCCTGTAACCTTGAAAATTAGGTCAAAGGTCAAATTCAAGGTCATGATAATATTCAGAATATATTATTTCCTATATATTCACAATTGATTCCTAAGTTGTAAAATCGATATTATGCGAGACATCAGCCATTTTGTGCTCATGACATTGAAAATGAAGTCAGATGTCAAATTCAAGGTCACAAGAATATTCAGCATGTATCATTTCCAATATGTCCACAATTGATTCCTAAGATGTAAAATCGATAATAAGTGAGATATTAGCCACTTTGTAATGTGACCTTGAAAATGAGGTCAAGGTCAAATTTAAGGTCATGACAATAATCTGCATATATCATATCCTATATTTTTAGAAGTGATTCCTAAGCTGTAAGGTCGATAACTATGGAGCAGAATTGGGGCCAAAATTAATGACATGTCATATTTGGTATATTCAATTTTTATCTCGAGATTATAGAAAGCTAAACTATCAATTGTAGACATGTGAAATTCAGATTGTAGAAAGCACAAACAACAATAGGTACATTATTTGTTTAAAACTCTAATATTTGAACTTTTTCGTCAAAATCAACAAACCATATGTGTGAAGAAAGGAAAATAAAATTTATATTTTAATAGTCTATGATTAAGTAAAATACAATAAAAAACAACACTTTAAATAAGTGGTTTTCTCCTTACGTAGTTCTATAGTTTATATGTTTCTGATTCACGTTCTGTCATTCATCCATTGACAATTCGGCATTCAGAAATCTATCTTCTGCATTTTGACATTTTGAAGTTCGTGTTGGAAAGTCTACAAATGACTCTCGCATGTGGAACAGAGGGCGCGTGAAGCGATATGAGTTTTGTTAATGTGAAACCGAATACTCCCTCACGCCATGCCACCCACACACCCGTGCAAGACGGTTCACTCGCGGGGGGGAACTTGAACGCCTATCGGTATGCATCATGCTGATGATAGTGTTTGTGAATGGGAATAACTAGGCATATATTTCCTACATCCAAAACATTATAGTTAAAAATTATTATATCATTGTAAGTTATGCAAGTTACGTGTGTGTTTCTTCCTATTTTGTCATGTCCATTCATGTCATGTCCATTCCTTTATTCATTTCATTTTTGCAATACTATTTGAAAAAAGCTTTGGAGACATCTAATTTTATTGTATATCAACAACAACAACAACCGCAAGTACACGACAAGTTGTTTTTGTTAGTTTCGCGGAAATATATATATTCTGGATTCTATGCACATAATGGTGATAAGATGGCACATAAATATGGTCACTCATTGGGATTGGTTTATTTTTTTTCAAAATCATAATTTAGGGAAAAATATCATGTGCAAGAACATACTAAAAGTTTTGTGATGATTTTATCACCAAAAATTGTGTGTTTACCACAACAAAGACAATATTTATGACAAAGAACCCTTGCGATGGACCGTGTAAAGATGTTTATTCCACAGTTAGACTCAACAAGACGAGCAATAATATCAGTACATTATAAAAATAGAATATATTTTCAAAATTCAGTTACACTTCAATATGATCAATTAACAAGCTAACTCCTACACAAATAAATCATACAAGGGAGGTTACAGACAACTGAGGCCAGCAGAACTGAAGTACAGTAAATAGCTGAACACGAATGAAATTATATTCATCCTACAAATACTAGTACATTTATAAATGCCTTGACCACATATTCGTAAAAAAATGTTTATCAGAAAATGATAAATTACTGTGCTCATGTTATTAAATGAACCAAACTAGATATAAATTTCACAGACCATGCAGGACTGGCACACATACATGTCTAAGCACGCTGCTAACACAGCTTGGTAATTCAGGAAGTCCAAAATAGCAATTTAAATGTGCTTCTGCACTGAATACATTGTCTGTAATAGATATATTGTTTGAATCAGGTATATCACAAACATATTAGTCTGTTATGAATGTGATCAATGTGTATACAAGTTCTTGGAAAATTTCAACTTTAAAACTTTGTGAAACCATCATTGAGCATCAAATCCTATGCATGTACTACATAGGGAATGCTTCTGAACATGAACAAAACATACTTCATCATACCAAGTACATACCGGGTATGCATTTACATTTTTACTACTAAACTCATTATTTATCACACTATCAGCTCAAAGTTCGGGATGTTGTCTTCAACATCTTGAGAGTCACCCCCTTTCAGTCAGCTTTCGATCAGGAGCCATGCCTCCTTCAGTTCACCTGTGATCTTGAGTCTTGATGCTGATTTCAGTCAGTCGATTATCTTGACTTCAGGCCATAACATCAGTCATCACCTAACATAAATTTGAAAGAAACATGTTGAATTCCAATACACATGTATGCAACTATCAGGTCATAACTTGATCATTTTATTATATTTATATAACAAAAATGCAGAATATCTTGGATGATAAACTTTAACAATTTGTAATTCACCTGTCAAAAATCATCAATTGCAGTTAAACCATCCAATGGCGCCCCCACTTGCACCTGAAAAGTGGAAGAAATATCCAGTAGAAATGTATATTTATAGGCTATTACTATGTGGCGATTTCACCCAAAGATCACGGCCAAAGGAGATTTTTGTAAACACTACTCTTGTTTTGGCCGCTTCGTATTCGAAGCACGTGCGCTACATAGCAACGCCCTCTAATCCTCTCGCTCCATTGTACTGTAACAATGGCCTTACGTCATCACTCGTGTCTCGTTTATTTAAGAGTTATAAATACTCTGAAGCCGTCTTGTTCAGTGGAGTTGTCTCAGTGCTGGCAAGGCGAGAGGACGACGGAGGGCTCGGGCATGAGCTCTATATGTCCGTACTCACCGGCTAAGGCCCGCGGGGGCCCTTGGGACGATTCCCATAGGGGGCCCAGGAGGGAGACCGTGATGATTCGGGGCCCTGTGATCACCGGTCTCTCGCCCTGGGATGGTGTGATACAGGCTCTGGCAGACCGTCGGGCTGTCCAGGGTTCCAACCCTGTGGCAGTGCCGTCGGCCAGGCCAGCCAGCAACATGCCCACGTGTGCGAGTTCTGTGGTGCCGCTCCCATGGCATCTGAGGCTCTGCATACGGCAACATTACCACAATAATGTATATGTTGTATGTGATGATGTTGATAATAATGTGTTATGATGTGATGTAGATCTATGATCGCCCGGACTCGTCTGGACAGACTGTTACCTGGTTGTAGTTCTAATAGTTACGACACCGGCCACGTGCACCCTGTGTGCTGTGAGCGTCAAACGTTACAACTAGTACATGGATAAACGAATAGTAGTATTTTATTTTCAAAATCTACAGAATGGATCTGTACAAAATGGGCACAAGATCACGGTGGCTAGGCGTTACGCGTTATTCAGGGAGTACCGCGTAAAATCGTGAGTATTACGCGTTATTCGTGAGGAAATTGCACAGGAAACGACATAGGTCCCCATTTCAAATGAGGTGACTTCGTGAAAATGTTCATTTACTTCCTAAAATTTCGTATCCACGGAACATCCCAATGAGCAAACATCACGTATGATACTATGAATTACTTGCATACATCGTTATATCTACGAAAATGGACACACAGTTCGTGACATCGCCCGCACGCTTGCGACTTGTTAGTGAAATATCATCGGCTGTCAATTGAAACCAACAAAGTGCATGTTGGTAAATCATGGAATGCTCGCAGAAATCTTTCTTTATTGTTACATCATGCAACCAGTTGTTTTTATCGAGTATTTTATGAAATGAGAAGCTTTTTATGGTTTACGCGTATCAGCCTGAGGGCGAAAATCTAAACATGCGTTACAGCATGAGGAAACATGTGAGCGTTGTCGGGGATGGTCGAGGTGGCAATGCATACACAAATATTTTTAAGTATGATTTGAGGCTGTACATGTTCCAAAGATGATACTTCTCACTTATCGTTATCCTCCATATGTTCCTCCCAATTTTCATAAATCTGAAATTGACAATACTGAGAGCTTTTCGTGTCTTTTACACAAAATCTCACCAAGTGAAAACATTATCCCTTGAACTTGAATTTATCCCATCAATTGAGCAGTAAAAACTGGAGAAAAATTCACATTAAAAAAAGAAATATCCCAACCTCAACAAAATATATACTCATTCACATATGCTTAATGCCCTCACACAAATCGCGTAAAGTAAAGCAAATAAATAAATGACACATTCAACCTAGATTCGTGGCGCTTTCGACCATTCTGAAACATTTCCAAGACAGGCACACGTGAAGCCCATAATATCAATATTATAGAACTCTCATTCTATTCACTTCACAATAATGCCGATATGTAACATTTTTCAACCCCAAAACCGAGGAGAGTGGCTGTCGAAGCAACATTGTCAGATATTGTACAGCCGAAGGTATCGCTACACTGGCTCATTTATTTAATTTAAACTCTCAACAACAATCATGAATAATGTTCCGTGCAAAATCAAATCCGACATTTCAAAACGGTAAAATTAGAGAAATTGTATGTATTTCCTGCTAGAAGTCAACCAGAGGCTGCCATTTCCTCACGAATAACGCGTAATACTCATGATTTTACGCGGCACTCCCTGAATAACGCATAACGCCTAGCCACCGTGAAGACGGGCGTTTGCTTCGTTTTCGTATTCGCCGATTACAAGCCTATGAGCCCTAATTATCGCCCAGACACCACATTTCGGAGATTAAATTCAACAAAATAAATTGATTTTGTACTTCGAAAACTTGAAAAGGAGAACTCACCGTTACTTTTCTCTTCATTAAAAATCTTTTGGCGAAGTAAAAACGGCTGGTAGATGGGTACAACATGAAAGTTTTGTCGAAGTCGGCTGTGCAGACACCAGCCAGGAGTCTTTGCGCCGGCAGGGAGGCCGCATCAGGGGGGCATTTAGTTTCACACTCCTCTAACATACTTCGCGACATACTTCATGACATACTTCGTGACATACTTCAAGACTTCCAAATACGAACTTTCAAACATGAACTTTCAAACACGAACTTTTGAAATACAAAAGATAGATTTGTGAATGCGGAATTAGAAATGGGTAAATGACAAAACCTGAATTATATAGTCTCTAGTCTCTAAACTGCTACGACAAGGATATGTTTTACCAAGACTTATCGCTGCCTTTAAGAAATTCTATGGACGTCATCATGATCTGGTTGATAAATACAGCAAATCCATGTCTGCCATGCAACTAGATCTGTTTTCATGTTAATTTTGGGGAATTCATGACGGGTGCCACTAGTGGGGCAGGAAATGCTCACTCTTTCCGGAACACCTGATTTCACCTCCTGATGGCCATTTACGGGGGTTCATGAGTTTCCCTGTCATTTTTGTTTTCTCTCACTTCGTATGCCTGATATGACTTTCTGTCCCCGGACTATGAGATTGGATAACGGACCCTGTTTTGTTTGCTCGGAATACTTGATACTGGGTATTGATTCCACGTCTATATCTATATACATGTAAGGTGTTGAAATACGGAAGAAGAAAACAAGTTATATAAAGTTTTCTTTGCATTTTACTGAATTGAACAATGAAATATAAATTTTATTTTCCTTTCTTCACACATATGGGTAGTTCATTTTTGAAATGTTTAAACATTAAAGTTTGAATGATACAGTTTTAAACAGAGAATGTGCCTATTGCTGTATGAGTTTTCTACAATCTGAAGTTTACATGTCTTTAATTGATAGTTTAGCAATCTATGATCTCAAGGTAAAATTGAATATAGCAAAATATAACATGTCATTAATTTTGGCCCCAATTCTGCTCCATAGATAACAACCGACATATTAGCGATTGTGTTCTCTTATCTTGAAAATGATGTCAAATTCAAGGTCATCAGAATATTCAGCATATATCATTTCCTATATGTCAACAATTGATTCCTAAGCTGTAAAATCGATAATGAGTGAGATATCAGCCATTTTGTGCTCTGACCTTGAAATTGGTTCACAAGCTATAAAGTCAAAAGAGAAACAAGATATTAGCCATTTTGTCCTTTGGCCTTGAAAATGAGGTTAAAGTTCGAATTCAAGGTCATGGCATTATTCAGCATATCTCATCACAATTGATTCTTAAGCTGTAAAATTGATAATAAGGGATATATTACTCATTTTGTCCTGTGACCTTGAAATTTAAGTCAAAGGTCAAATTCAAGGTCATGAGAATAATCTGTTTGTATAATTCCCTATATGTTCATAATTGATTCCTTAGATGACAAGTCGATAATAAGCGAGATATTAGCCATTTTGTCCTGTAACCTTGAAAATTAGGTCAAAGGTCAAATTCAAGGTCATGATAATATTCAGAATATATTATTTCCTATATATTCACAATTGATTCCTAAGTTGTAAAATCGATATTATGCGAGACATCAGCCATTTTGTGCTCATGACATTGAAAATGAAGTCAGATGTAAAATTCAAGGTCACAAGAATATTCAGCATGTATCATTTCCAATATGTCCACAATTGATTCCTAAGATGTAAAATCGATAATAAGTGAGATATTAGCCACTTTGTAATGTGACCTTGAAAATGAGGTCAAGGTCAAATTTAAGGTCATGACAATAATCTGCATATATCATATCCTATATTTTTAGAAGTGATTCCTAAGCTGTAAGGTCGATAACTATGGAGCAGAATTGGGGCCAAAATTAATGACATGTCATATTTGGTATATTCAATTTTTATCTCGAGATTATAGAAAGCTGAACTATCAATTGTAGACATGTGAAATTCAGATTGTAGAAAGCACAAACAACAATAGGTACATTATTTGTTTAAAACTCTAATATTTGAACTTTTTCGTCAAAATCAACAAACCATATGTGTGAAGAAAGGAAAATAAAATTTATATTTTAATAGTCTATGATTAAGTAAAATACAATAAAAAACAACACTTTAAATAAGTGGTTTTCTCCTTACGTAGTTCTATAGTTTATATGTTTCTGATTCACGTTCTGTCATTCATCCATTGACAATTCGGCATTCAGAAATCTATCTTCTGCATTTTGACATTTTGAAGTTCGTGTTGGAAAGTCTACAAATGACTCTCGCATGTGGAACAGAGGGCGCGTGAAGCGATATGAGTTTTGTTAATGTGAAACCGAATACTCCCTCACGCCATGCCACCCACACACCCGTGCAAGACGGTTCACTCGCGGGGGGGAACTTGAACGCCTATCGGTATGCATCATGCTGATGATAGTGTTTGTGAATGGGAATAACTAGGCATATATTTCCTACATCCAAAACATTATAGTTAAAAATTATTATATCATTGTAAGTTATGCAAGTTACGTGTGTGTTTCTTCCTATTTTGTCATGTCCATTCATGTCATGTCCATTCCTTTATTCATTTCATTTTTGCAATACTATTTGAAAAAAGCTTTGGAGACATCTAATTTTATTGTATATCAACAACAACAACAACCGCAAGTACACGACAAGTTGTTTTTGTTAGTTTCGCGGAAATATATATATTCTGGATTCTATGCACATAATGGTGATAAGATGGCACATAAATATGGTCACTCATTGGGATTGGTTTATTTTTTTTCAAAATCATAATTTAGGGAAAAATATCATGTGCAAGAACATACTAAAAGTTTTGTGATGATTTTATCACCAAAAATTGTGTGTTTACCACAACAAAGACAATATTTATGACAAAGAACCCTTGCGATGGACCGTGTAAAGATGTTTATTCCACAGTTAGACTCAACAAGACGAGCAATAATATCAGTACATTATAAAAATAGAATATATTTTCAAAATTCAGTTACACTTCAATATGATCAATTAACAAGCTAACTCCTACACAAATAAATCATACAAGGGAGGTTACAGACAACTGAGGCCAGCAGAACTGAAGTACAGTAAATAGCTGAACACGAATGAAATTATATTCATCCTACAAATACTAGTACATTTATAAATGCCTTGACCACATATTCGTAAAAAAATGTTTATCAGAAAATGATAAATTACTGTGCTCATGTTATTAAATGAACCAAACTAGATATAAATTTCACAGACCATGCAGGACTGGCACACATACATGTCTAAGCACGCTGCTAACACAGCTTGGTAATTCAGGAAGTCCAAAATAGCAATTTAAATGTGCTTCTGCACTGAATACATTGTCTGTAATAGATATATTGTTTGAATCAGGTATATCACAAACATATTAGTCTGTTATGAATGTGATCAATGTGTATACAAGTTCTTGGAAAATTTCAACTTTAAAACTTTGTGAAACCATCATTGAGCATCAAATCCTATGCATGTACTACATAGGGAATGCTTCTGAACATGAACAAAACATACTTCATCATACCAAGTACATACCGGGTATGCATTTACATTTTTACTACTAAACTCATTATTTATCACACTATCAGCTCAAAGTTCGGGATGTTGTCTTCAACATCTTGAGAGTCACCCCCTTTCAGTCAGCTTTCGATCAGGAGCCATGCCTCCTTCAGTTCACCTGTGATCTTGAGTCTTGATGCTGATTTCAGTCAGTCGATTATCTTGACTTCAGGCCATAACATCAGTCATCACCTAACATAAATTTGAAAGAAACATGTTGAATTCCAATACACATGTATGCAACTATCAGGTCATAACTTGATCATTTTATTATATTTATATAACAAAAATGCAGAATATCTTGGATGATAAACTTTAACAATTTGTAATTCACCTGTCAAAAATCATCAATTGCAGTTAAACCATCCAATGGCGCCCCCACTTGCACCTGAAAAGTGGAAGAAATATCCAGTAGAAATGTATATTTATAGGCTATTACTATGTGGCGATTTCACCCAAAGATCACGGCCAAAGGAGATTTTTGTAAACACTACTCTTGTTTTGGCCGCTTCGTATTCGAAGCACGTGCGCTACATAGCAACGCCCTCTAATCCTCTCGCTCCATTGTACTGTAACAATGGCCTTACGTCATCACTCGTGTCTCGTTTATTTAAGAGTTATAAATACTCTGAAGCCGTCTTGTTCAGTGGAGTTGTCTCAGTGCTGGCAAGGCGAGAGGACGACGGAGGGCTCGGGCATGAGCTCTATATGTCCGTACTCACCGGCTAAGGCCCGCGGGGGCCCTTGGGACGATTCCCATAGGGGGCCCAGGAGGGAGACCGTGATGATTCGGGGCCCTGTGATCACCGGTCTCTCGCCCTGGGATGGTGTGATACAGGCTCTGGCAGACCGTCGGGCTGTCCAGGGTTCCAACCCTGTGGCAGTGCCGTCGGCCAGGCCAGCCAGCAACATGCCCACGTGTGCGAGTTCTGTGGTGCCGCTCCCATGGCATCTGAGGCTCTGCATACGGCAACATTACCACAATAATGTATATGTTGTATGTGATGATGTTGATAATAATGTGTTATGATGTGATGTAGATCTATGATCGCCCGGACTCGTCTGGACAGACTGTTACCTGGTTGTAGTTCTAATAGTTACGACACCGGCCACGTGCACCCTGTGTGCTGTGAGCGTCAAACGTTACAACTAGTACATGGATAAACGAATAGTAGTATTTTATTTTCAAAATCTACAGAATGGATCTGTACAAAATGGGCACAAGATCACGGTGGCTAGGCGTTACGCGTTATTCAGGGAGTACCGCGTAAAATCGTGAGTATTACGCGTTATTCGTGAGGAAATTGCACAGGAAACGACATAGGTCCCCATTTCAAATGAGGTGACTTCGTGAAAATGTTCATTTACTTCCTAAAATTTCGTATCCACGGAACATCCCAATGAGCAAACATCACGTATGATACTATGAATTACTTGCATACATCGTTATATCTACGAAAATGGACACACAGTTCGTGACATCGCCCGCACGCTTGCGACTTGTTAGTGAAATATCATCGGCTGTCAATTGAAACCAACAAAGTGCATGTTGGTAAATCATGGAATGCTCGCAGAAATCTTTCTTTATTGTTACATCATGCAACCAGTTGTTTTTATCGAGTATTTTATGAAATGAGAAGCTTTTTATGGTTTACGCGTATCAGCCTGAGGGCGAAAATCTAAACATGCGTTACAGCATGAGGAAACATGTGAGCGTTGTCGGGGATGGTCGAGGTGGCAATGCATACACAAATATTTTTAAGTATGATTTGAGGCTGTACATGTTCCAAAGATGATACTTCTCACTTATCGTTATCCTCCATATGTTCCTCCCAATTTTCATAAATCTGAAATTGACAATACTGAGAGCTTTTCGTGTCTTTTACACAAAATCTCACCAAGTGAAAACATTATCCCTTGAACTTGAATTTATCCCATCAATTGAGCAGTAAAAACTGGAGAAAAATTCACATTAAAAAAAGAAATATCCCAACCTCAACAAAATATATACTCATTCACATATGCTTAATGCCCTCACACAAATCGCGTAAAGTAAAGCAAATAAATAAATGACACATTCAACCTAGATTCGTGGCGCTTTCGACCATTCTGAAACATTTCCAAGACAGGCACACGTGAAGCCCATAATATCAATATTATAGAACTCTCATTCTATTCACTTCACAATAATGCCGATATGTAACATTTTTCAACCCCAAAACCGAGGAGAGTGGCTGTCGAAGCAACATTGTCAGATATTGTACAGCCGAAGGTATCGCTACACTGGCTCATTTATTTAATTTAAACTCTCAACAACAATCATGAATAATGTTCCGTGCAAAATCAAATCCGACATTTCAAAACGGTAAAATTAGAGAAATTGTATGTATTTCCTGCTAGAAGTCAACCAGAGGCTGCCATTTCCTCACGAATAACGCGTAATACTCATGATTTTACGCGGCACTCCCTGAATAACGCATAACGCCTAGCCACCGTGAAGACGGGCGTTTGCTTCGTTTTCGTATTCGCCGATTACAAGCCTATGAGCCCTAATTATCGCCCAGACACCACATTTCGGAGATTAAATTCAACAAAATAAATTGATTTTGTACTTCGAAAACTTGAAAAGGAGAACTCACCGTTACTTTTCTCTTCATTAAAAATCTTTTGGCGAAGTAAAAACGGCTGGTAGATGGGTACAACATGAAAGTTTTGTCGAAGTCGGCTGTGCAGACACCAGCCAGGAGTCTTTGCGCCGGCAGGGAGGCCGCATCAGGGGGGCATTTAGTTTCACACTCCTCTAACATACTTCGCGACATACTTCATGACATACTTCGTGACATACTTCAAGACTTCCAAATACGAACTTTCAAACATGAACTTTCAAACACGAACTTTTGAAATACAAAAGATAGATTTGTGAATGCGGAATTAGCAATGGGTAAATGACAAAACCTGAATTATATAGTCTCTAGTCTCTAAACTGCTACGACAAGGATATGTTTTACCAAGACTTATCGCTGCCTTTAAGAAATTCTATGGACGTCATCATGATCTGGTTGATAAATACAGCAAATCCATGTCTGCCATGCAACTAGATCTGTTTTCATGTTAATTTTGGGGAATTCATGACGGGTGCCACTAGTGGGGCAGGAAATGCTCACTCTTTCCGGAACACCTGATTTCACCTCCTGATGGCCATTTACGGGGGTTCATGAGTTTCCCTGTCATTTTTGTTTTCTCTCACTTCGTATGCCTGATATGACTTTCTGTCCCCGGACTATGAGATTGGATAACGGACCCTGTTTTGTTTGCTCGGAATACTTGATACTGGGTATTGATTCCACGTCTATATCTATATACATGTAAGGTGTTGAAATACGGAAGAAGAAAACAAGTTATATAAAGTTTTCTTTGCATTTTACTGAATTGAACAATGAAATATAAATTTTATTTTCCTTTCTTCACACATATGGGTAGTTCATTTTTGAAATGTTTAAACATTAAAGTTTGAATGATACAGTTTTAAACAGAGAATGTGCCTATTGCTGTATGAGTTTTCTACAATCTGAAGTTTACATGTCTTTAATTGATAGTTTAGCAATCTATGATCTCAAGGTAAAATTGAATATAGCAAAATATAACATGTCATTAATTTTGGCCCCAATTCTGCTCCATAGATAACAACCGACATATTAGCGATTGTGTTCTCTTATCTTGAAAATGATGTCAAATTCAAGGTCATCAGAATATTCAGCATATATCATTTCCTATATGTCAACAATTGATTCCTAAGCTGTAAAATCGATAATGAGTGAGATATCAGCCATTTTGTGCTCTGACCTTGAAATTGAGGTCAGATGTCAAATTCAAGGTCACGAGAGTATTCAGTATATCATTTCCAATATGTCCACAATTGATTCCTAATCTCTAATCTCAATATCAAGTTAGTTCTTAGGCATAGTTTTTCTCTTTATAAAGCATATGAGAAATTGACATGGGAAAGTTCCATTTGGGCCAAATTTGGTCCAAAATGACCCAATTCGAGCGATTCAAGCGCAACGATACTGATACACGTCATAGGAGTACATATCAGGAGTGTTATGTATCAAGAGAAAAAAGTTACTGAACAATTTTTGAGAAAATGGACGCCAAAATTCAAAATCAGGTCAAAAAAAGATAAAAATCTGGACGACGGACTCCAGATACCGGATGATGACGAATGCCGGATGCCTGACGCAACGCCATGCCAATAGGTTATCGGACCATAGGTCCATAGAAGAGAAACGTTAGTAAGATAAGACATGCCTTCTCCAAGAGCCTTCCCAATCCTAAGTCTCTGTGCGTCTTTCATGCAGGGCTGGAGGAGGACTTTGAGATCAGGTGGCACCCTGTCCATAAGTCCAGGTGGTCGAGCTGTCGAGAACATCATTAGAAGTGTAGTATCGATAGGATATACATATTCTGATCCAAATATCTTCCATTTAACATTTTCACACTAGCCTGAAAACTCAAGAGCACGAAACATTACTGACTGTAACCACTAGATCCCAGAAGCCTTTCAGGGCGCTGTTTCTTCCTACGCTTGATGACAACAGCCACAACCACCACGAGTATGATGAAGGCGACACCAGCACCCACACTAGCATAGACGATGGTCCTGACGGTGGGGTCATCCCAGGGTTTCGCCTCGTACTTCAGGTATCCAACGAACGAGTCGAGGAAGCCCACATTAACCTACAAGAAAACGTCACTAGGTTTCTAGGAGTAGAATCTGTATTGTAATGTTTGGTCGGAATGGTAATATGCTGATAGATACCTTTACAGAGTCTATTATATTGATTTCTTTCTAGTCCGTGATGTTGGGACTGACACAACAATTATCGTGACAAGTTATTATTTAATCATGAGCCCTTTACATATACTGCTGGCGATCCTCTGTAGTCAATATTTCCGAGTGGTGGACGTTCTTGAGGTGGTCTACACCGAAGGTTGTTGGTTATCACTTCTATAATCTCACAGGTGCTGTTGCCAATCGTGACGGTGTAGTCTTCCTCCGTAGCAGCGAAGTTCATGTGGTCGCCCTGATACAGTAGAGGTGCATTGCTATGAGTTAGTAGTAGTAGTAGTTTATTTCAGATTCACAACAATCATACAATTCACTTGCTGCAGTCACACATTTTACATTTTACCGTTAGTAACAGTTCACAATCACATTCATATATTACTTAAATTTGATAATACAATTAATTTCACATCGTGTGGTGCAATGTGAAATACACGGAAAATAGATTGTTGTGAATCTTGGTCATTGTTTTAGCCTTGGCTGTACATCTCCCCAGTACTAGGGAGATGAAACAATGACCATGATTCACTTCTGCCCCTACAACCCTAATAAAATCAATCCCCAAACACCCGTTTCTAAGAAACCCCAAAACATTAACGTAATCCCTGCTATCTGACTCGACTGTGTGAACACAAAAGAGAGTGCAATTACTGACTATGCTTGTTAATCAGGTATTGTTTTATTTTATATTTAAATGCAGATTTACTGCTCAATTGTTTGTACGAATTTGGTAGGTTCTGCCATAGATCTGGTCCTTTAGTAATAAAACTTTTCCCCATTGCACGAGTTTTGTATAAAATATGTCGTGGATTATTTGACTGTCTGGTAGAATAGTTATGTATATTTGAAGTACGTATGTGGATGGACTGCAGAGGAGGTGGTAGCTCACTGTGAACATATTCGTACATAAATTTGAGAGGTTGACTGGTGAAAATATCACGGACCATAAGTATATTACTTTCTTTAAATAAACTTTCAGTATGCGCGTAGGTTGTTTTATGTACTATTCGAACTGCCTTCTTTTGCAAAATACCCAATGCTTTTGTATATTTTCTATCAGCGGAACCCCATAGTATTGTACCATAAGTGAGATGTGGGTGAATCATGGAATAGTAAATTGAGGTCAACAATGCACATGAGAATAATCTTTTCAATGAATTCATGACATACAAACTAGAAGTTAACTTTTTCCTGCACATATTGATATGTGAACCCCATTCAAGATGCTTGTCAATAATGACCCCTAAAAATTTTGTTTCGCTAACTTCCGTTATCACATCATTTTCCATTATCAAGTTGAAATTAGACGCAATATCTTTTCTCTTCGTGAAAAGTATACTGTAGGTTTTTCCGGTATTCAGTGACAATTTGTTTGCTTTAAACCAATCAGTTAAAATTTCTAGATCTCTATTCATGGATTTATATAATTGTTCAATATTTTCAGATTGACTGAAAACAGTCGTGTCGTCAGCAAACAATATACACTGAGAATTACTGAGGTTATGCGGCAAATCATTGGAATAAAGTATAAATAAAAGGGGCCCCAATACAGAGCCTTGTGGCACCCCACACTGCATTTCATAAGTTTCAGATGCATGATTGTTTATCTGCACATACTGTGACCGCCCAGTCAAATAATTCCTGAACCACTCCAAGGCCACTCCTCGAACACCATAATGTTCCAGTTTTTTCAATAGAATTACATGATCTATAGTATCAAAGGCCTTGGAGAGGTCCAGGAACACTGACAAGACATGTTCATTGTTTTCAAATGCTTTTAATATTTTATAATTAAGTTCGCTTACTGCATTGATCGTACTACGCTTAGGCCGGAAACCATATTGACTATCATACAATACATTATTGACATTCAAATAATTATACAACCTCTTGTGTATGACTTTCTCAAGTAATTTGGAGATGCACGGCAGTAGAGACACTGGACGATAATTTGAAAAAATCTTCTTATCTTTAGATTTATAGAGGGGCACTATTTTAGCAATTTTCATCTTAAACGGTACTACTCCGGTTTCGAGTGACTTATTAATAATGATTGTCAGTGGTAATACTATGGATTCCTTTATTCTCTTCAATAAAATAGCATTGATTCCGTCAAAGCCAGAACTTTTTTTATTCTTCAAGGAGCTTATTAGATTTAGAGTTTCTTCCTCTGTCACTGGAGTGAAATATAAAGAATTAGGATTTGTAATACTTGGCAAATATTCATTGTAGTTCTTTGCACTTTTGGGGATTTTAGCTGCTAAAAATTTGCCAACATTCGTATAATACTTGCAGAATTCGTTGGATATTAAATTAATGTCATTCACATCATTACCATCTATAACAAACACATCAGATATCCCATTTCCTTTCCTCTTGCGTCCCATCAAAGTATTCATTATGTCCCATGTTTTTCTAATATCATTTTTGTACTCAGTTAACAAGTCATGATAATATTTTCTTTTAAAGAACGTTTAAATTTATTATAATCATTTCTGTAATTTATAAATTTTTCATGATCCCGCTGTTTTTTTGTTCCCATGAATTTTCGAAATAACTTGTCCCTATGTCGCATCATGGATACCAATTCAGGTGTCACCCATTCATCTTGAATTATATATTTGTTTGATATGTTTAACTCTTTCTCTGGCACAAATGTATCAACGGTTCTATTCAATAAATCCAAAAACGATTCATAACTCTCATTTACTGTCAGGTTATCCATGAATGACCAATTAATGGAATTGAGTTCATTTTTAATTAATGAAATATTGTTATCGTTAAATAATCTACACTTGAAGCGTTGATTTCGCTTCGTATATACTTTTTCGCGACACCCTATATACACAAATATCGGAAAATGGTCAGATATTCTAACATCAGTAATACCTGCTATCATTCTATCTGGGGACGTTTGTTTAATATATAAGTTATCAATTAATGTTGCTGAAGTCATAGTAATACGAGTGGGTTTGGTAATAATTGGTTTGTAACCTTTAGTTGTAAAGGTTTCAAAAAGATTTAATATATTGTTATTCATATTTATCTTGAGGAAATCAAAGTTCTGATCAGTTCCCAAAATTTTATCAGAGTTCTCTTTATCTAGATTATCCAAGAAATTCTTGAATCGTTCAACCGACAGACGTTCATTGGTATTTGGAATTCGATATATTTCACTTACAATGATATTTCTATTGTTATAGCTGGCTTCTATACATATGCTTTCAAATTCGTTCTCTATAAATATTTCTAAGTCAGGTCTCTCAACGTACTGAATGTCTTCATGAACCAAAATGGCAACACCTCCTCTGCTAGTCCGCGAACGATTCCGTGTGATTAGATTATACCCATTTACTTGATTCATATGATAATTAGCATTTGACAAAAACGTTTCACATAACAATATCATATGAATTGTTTTTTTCCCATTAGCTAAATCATGGATAAGTATTTTCAGATCTCCGAGCTTTCTCGGAAGGCTCTGTATATTGATATGCATTACTCGTAAGTCCCCCTTCCCAAAATCACTAATCAATTTCATTTCTTCCGGAGAATAGTATTTGCACTCATCATCATTGATAATGCCATTATAATCATCATATAAATCAGAGTCAGAGTTGGCATTCGCTCCTGTGTCAACAGTACTAGCCAGATCTATACCCACCCGGCCCAGTTGTCACTTAAACACGCCCCACCCTCAACTAATTATAAAACATTCACTCACTACATACAATGAAACAAACAAAGCTACACATGCCATACTATGTACATATTAACACGCACGAAGCTGAATTATATTAAAGCTCACATCTTGAGCACGTATGTACATCAATGTACTAAAATGGTTCAGACTACTCAAGAATGTCTCAGACATGTCTCACGGAGCACACAGTATTCAATAGGCAGAGTTGATGTAAATGTGTAGTACAATGTCCAGAGTACTGAGAAAACAGCAAGGCATGACGCACAAGTATATACGCACTACAAATGCCTGGAGTTATTGCCGTTATGCAACTGAACAAATGCATATAATTATGATTGGAATGTGTACAACAGAATTCAACTGAGAAAAACTCAGCGTTTAAAACACGTTTGGAAGTGTACTGTGGAGTTTAATCACCACTGGATTAAATGAAAAGTGCGACTATGAAGGAATTACTATTATGACCACAACAAAAGGTAATGTGAGGAATATATGCTCACTTTCAAGCTCTACTCGCCACCTTATTATAACCCAGTGAGACATGTCTGAGAGTTATCAACGAGTTAATTATTGTGTACACTGTTATTGCGTACATTCACAATATTATGATAATGACATGTGACAAAGATTAATTGTTGTAAAATATTCTGTTTAAACAGAATCAGCTATCCAGTTAATTATTTTTTTTTGAATATGAAAATACATACAAGTTGTCTTTACCATATGTATCTGTAACATTAGGAAAATGTTATACGTTATAATTGTAATATACATCTTCCACCATTCATATATGTGACAGTTAGAAACTGTTACATGCTATGGCTGTCAAATAGTACACATTTATATCTGATACATATTGATACACAAAATATTTAAGTTACTGAACTGTATATATTCCTGTGTCATCCAATACTAATTATTAAAATTAATCTGTAAAACAAAATATGCCTATCAATACAAACATCATGGCTTGCATGAATACACAGATGTGAACCACAATATATATATATGCATTGCTGCATGAAAGGACATGTTTACTGATAACAAGAAACTAATTGTATTAATAAATGTTTCCATTACAAATAAATGGTTGTGCTCAAATATTAATATTATTGCAATGGTAATTATGACCAATATCATGTTTCAATATCATTTTATATAACTATCAAAGGGATCACAAGCCAATATGGTCTGACTATTATATGTACTCACAACAAATAAGTTTCTACTCATTCATGTTTGGTCAACAGAATATTGAAACATGTATTGAAACATTGCTATAGATATCTAGTCACAAAACCCTATGTTTGTATGAATAGACAGATGTCAACCACAATATGCATATGCAAAATATATATTGATATGACTATCAAATGAATCACAAGCCAATATGTTCAGACTATTGTATGTACACACAACAAATAAGTTTCTACTCAATTCATGTTTGGTCAGCAAAATATTGAAACATGTACTAAAATATTTTGGTATAAATTTCTTGTCACATAGTCCTTTCTCATATGTCTGATGATGGGAAACCAGAATAGGTGAAACTTATAGTTTTCTTGCACCATTTATATGTATGACTGTTATAGCTGTATCATACTATATCTGTACAACAGTACACATTTATATCTGACCCACAAATATTTAAGTCACTGAACTGTATATATTCCTGTGTCATTCAATACTGATTATTAAAATTATTCTGTGGAACAAAATATGCTACCAATATAAGTATCATGGCTTGCATGAATAAATAGATGTGAACATATACATATGCATTGCTGCATGAAAGGACATGTTTACTGATAACAAGAAATACAATGTATAATTATATGTTTCCATTACAAATAAATGGTTGTGCTCAAATATTAATATTAATGCAATGGTAATTATGACCAATATCATGTATATGACTATGAAATGGATCACAAGCCAATATGGTCAGACTATTATATGTACACACAACAAATAAGTTTCTACTCATTCATGTTTGGTCAACAAAATATTGAAACATGTAAACATTGTTATAGATATCTGGTCACAAAGACCCTATGCTTGTATGAATAGACAGATGTCAACCAGAATAAATACATGTGCATGGCTGCAAGGAGGGATATATCTACAGATAACAAGAAATACATTGTATATAATCAGCATAACCTGGTATACTGATAAAATATTGATTTTGGTCAATCTCATGTATGTGACCATCAAAAGAATCACAAACCAACATAATGAAATTATCATATAATAGGTATCTACTCATTCATGTTTGGTCAACTAAATATTGATACATGTACTGAAAATATGCTGGTACAGATGTCTGGTCAACATGTACCAAAATATGTCCCAACATATCTGGAACTCATTATAAATATTGACATTTATGTGCCCTATCACATGTCAACAACAATACATGTATATCACATGGTAATGTACTGATTCATGGCCATGAATATGCTTATGACTACACACATGTGTATACATGGATAAGCATGTGGTTGTTAAATGATACACAAAACTTATCTTTTAGTAAAATAACTTATTTAAATAGATGTTTCTTGTCAGCACATAATACTTAATCAGAATGTAGGCATACATATATTGATATCACCAAAATGTTGCAGACCCTGAGGACATACATTGTACTTATAATGTCAGCAGCAAATATATACATATTATCACACTTGTTTATATTGACACTTTGCCAGCTTATGAGATCCCATCTGATCTGATCTGATCACTTACTCCTTTTCCTCATAGGCATCATGGGCACTTTTACACACCTTGGTTGCAAGATCAAACCTTCTGTTGCCAATATGGCTAAAGTCAGAATGACAGTTCCTTGTGACTATGTACATCATACCTTCTGCATCATTGTCTCTCATGAACTTCAAAAGGTGCAACCCTATACCATAATCACCATCAGAATCATAGTTTTCCTGCTCTTTAAATCTGAATGCATATATCATATGATTTGCAGCAACCACTTCTGGATCAGACTTAAGTACAGTAACCACTCTAGCAACATCCTTGTAGCTACTAACTGGTGCCACATAGCCAGTGAAAGTGCTACCACTGTCAGTCACAGAGTCACCCTTGACCAATTCAACAGATGATACATCAGATTGGAGACTGAAGGTTGGTTGTTTATACTTGTTCACAATCTCACCTTTGACATATAGTTTGTCAGTTTTTAACACAGCCTTGTTGGTTTTATCCTTTTTCAGATCTTGGAATTTAGGTAACAGGAAGCTTTTCCTCTCATTTTGTTTGGCAGTAAGCTGTTGTGTGATAAAGTTTTTTGTACCTTTCAGCTGACCAACACAGTCCATGACTTTCTGGCGCTGACTGGCAACAGGTAGCTTGGCCAACATCTGTCTCGGCTTGGTCCCTACGTGTCTGCCGATGCGATGAGCGACTGGTATTTGAATGTCATCCATGATGCCGAGGACGTTACGAAGAAACGATCGGACGAGAGAGGGACCGTCTTCCGACTCGCACTCCTTATAGTCATCGGTAGCTGGATCGAAGGTGATGATAATGTTTTGTTTCATCGAGTGTGCCCTCAGTTCATCCAGTTCATCGCGTGTTGTGGACAAACCCTTTTCATATTTATCTAGTTTTGCAGACATCAGCACAACATCAGCTTGAAGTTTGGACACGGTATCGGACAAATTACTGCTCCCCTCACCCTCGAGCGTGGTAACCCGTTCCTCGAGATTCTCAACACGGACAGACAGCCCCGCTGTGTCAGACTTGATAGAAATCAGTAAGTCCCATAGACCAGTCGGTACTCCATCAGGTATCTCCAAAGTTTTTGACTTTTTAGGTGCCATTCTCACCACTGCGTTATTCTTTGATCACTATTGGTGCTTTGTTTGTATATAATTACCGTTGACTTTGTTAATTCCTAGATAATCTGAGGGACAAATTTTTCGGTCCAACTAGGCCGCCATATTACCGGAAGTCTGAGAAGTGAGATTTCATGGATATCGTGTAATTGAGTTAGTTGATCATGTTCATATTTGTACAATTGGAAGAGTGGCTGGTGGAGACTACTAATATCACCTAAAATCAGCAAGAATTGGCAGTTTTAAACATAGCTCAAAATTGCGATCAATGAAGAAACATTGGTACCTGATAGATTTCTACCACCAATCATCCACATCGAAGTAGTTTTTTCCAGGTTTGACTCACCCCAATTTCCAAGTATTCTTCTCCTTTGTAAGTTTTGAAGGCTTTGACATTGTTGTCTCCCGGAAAGTCGGTGAATTCAGGATCAGCAAAAACGTAAATAACGCTATAATTGATGTACGTTTCGACACCGTCTATCACGAAACCGATGTATATTTGGTAGTCTTCGGAATTGATCCCAGTGTTTGAGTTGTGTGACCCTTTGGGTAACTGGAACTCACTGAACGGCATTGAGGGACAGAGGACCGTCGAATTGTCCTGGTGTCTGCAAATATGACGCTGAAATGGACAATTTAAAATATTCAGAAGAAAGAGATCGTGACCACTCGGAAATGGATAAGTTGCACAGTGGTTATTGTACCACGGTTAACACCTTTCACAAGTGCTATAGACAACTCAAATCAATTGAGTTCGTGTATTCATCATACACTATGGCTGCTTATGGTCTATTTTATAGATGCTATAGTGTTTCCGTAAAGACTGACGATTTCTATACACAGGAATAAGGTAATGAATAATTTTAATTTCCTCCATTATTATTTACGAAAATATAGTTAATTATCAAACAATTATTAATTATTATAGTATAACAAGATTATTCATATCTTCCACGTGATAAAACTTACCCATTCCTCCATATCATTTGAGAAGTGAAGCTGTTCAGATACGATTGTTTGATCACCATATTTCTCAACTAAAGTCATCGTGAGTTGCCAGTGGAGAACAGAGTCCAAGTGTTGACCACGTATTGTCTGAACTATCCCGCCTCTGCAAATTGGTAAAATATTTATCTTGATGCCTGACACAATTTGAATCAGCTAAAATGGTGAAAGATGTTGGGCTAAAATGCAATCTAATTATTTTCAACTGTTGCTGATTATTCATTCAGAAAAACAGTTTTAAATTGAGTCTTAATGCATATAAAACTTTTGTCTAAACATGCTAAGTATTCCTCTGTGATTCATAATACTTTCATCATAAAAAATTCGTTAGAGATCGTCTGATGATAGATCAGGGAAAGCTCTTCATAGCAATATGTGGCGATATTATGCGTCAAACGTTACAAATACAAACTCATGAATAATAATGCTATATCGGAGAACAGTATAGGGACTTAAGTATTCCAGATATTATCGGACATACCTGATTATGGATTTAAGGGGGGTCACGCTCTCAATGATGGGATCAGGTCTGTACTGGAAGGGTACGGGGGTGCTGACATTCGTCCCGTCATCGTAGTGAAGAACGATGTTCCCAGATTTGTTGACGGTTCTGTCAGGCACTGGGCTTGAGTAGCATTTTTGGACCAGGTGACCCTGAGAGCTGTGTAATGGCATTTCGAGATGAATTACCAAACAAAATAACCAAATCGAAAGTAATCAATGACCATAGTATCGAATACGGTATCAATGTGAGGAAATATACATGTGTATAATTTGAAGAAATCGTAAAACTCACAAGTTTGCTGGCCCTATCCCGAAGTAGAACGTATCTACATCAATAGTCAGAGATATATTGACAAGGCCGTTAAAGTCACTACCAATGATGAATACTTCTGTTCCTCCAGCTTGTGGGCCATAGCCAGGTACAACTTCCTGGATCTGTTGGGAAGATTAAGGCATAAATTCTCAAAAATGATGTTACTGTGAAAAGACTATGGCAGCTATCGAATTTGGCAGTTGTGAGCCCCACGTTATTTGGCGCAGATTTAATTTGGCGGTTTCAAAACCCCTTATATTTCTCTATATATATATATCTAGTTAAATTGGCGGGCGATTTAATTTGGCGTTATGTCCCCTACCGCCGAAAATTTGTAGTTTTACAGTAATCATATCTCATCAAGTATTACAAACATATATCCAGTTTTTGTTACATGTATATGACTGATGTCAAAGAGCGACCCATTCTGGAACACACTTCCTTTCGGTTCCAGTCACCATGGTCACTGCGTGGATTATAAAGGTAGCAAGAATAATTACCGATAACTAAACAAATCCTTATTTCAGGATTGAGTCCCTAGGTGAAGTTTACACAATCAATGTCAGTGGACAAAATAAGACGCTTGACAGACTTCGTATACAGATACTCAAATAACCAAGGTGAAAAAAACTTGAAATACAACCGCCTCATGCATGTCGAGACCACATGCACTCGATCGAACCCCACAGGCTATGTATTTTTCATGATTATCCTGCAATAATATAGATGTGCTATTTTATCACGACAACCAGCACTGAGATTTTATTTCACTCAGAGACATCACACATAATTGCGGACGTTGCATGTCAGCAGGTGTCCCCAAAAGAGAATAAAACATAACAGCTAAGCTATACAAGATCGTAACAAGATCTCGAGCCATTACAAGGTGCCCTGTTCGGCACACCTGACTGGATCACCAAGATAACGAGTTACCGTACCATTTGAACATCATAAAAACTTTAACGTTTAAATCGTGTCAGTAAGTGACACAAAGTCGACTTGTTCTCTCGAACCCGAAGGAGTCAACTCTTCAAGAAAAAACAAGAAATAATTTTATTAATCCCGTGGGTTCTCAAACGTTCTGGCTCTGGTGGCACTCATAGAATTTCTCTTTTTCATGCAAGAGTCCAGAAGCCATGCTACTTTAATCTAATATTTCTACATAGTTGATATACATTTTTGAGGTGTGGAATCTAGAATCTGGGTGTAGAGTCTCACTTCGCAATAAAGCGATAAAGCTCAGACGTATATCACGATTGCAGACCACTTAATGCATGCAAAAATTACTCGTAAATTATTGCTTATAATGGTAATTATATATAAAGGCAATATTTTCGAGGCACCTGACCAAAGGCAAATGTACCGTGGATGTGCGATCATAAACCATATAAAATATACTGATTAATACGGTGCCCTATTATTTCATCCAGACGAACTAGAATTTGGTCTGGATGAAATATTATTGGCATTATCAAAATCTGACTATTGGTGGTAATAGATTGATTCTTACATTATATCGTTTCGACGAATCACCAATTAACCAGGTATATTCTCCTTGTTTCGATTGATCAAACGAAAGGAGCGAGTTGTAATCGGGGGGGGGGGGGGGGTGGAGTACGAGGGGAGAAGGTGAAGACACAGTCTTTGAACTGAAGGAGACTGGGAAACTATATGTCTGGCAATTCTTCCAGACAAAATTTTAAAATAATCGAGACGGCTTGATTGTAAGTATCAATCTATTACCACCAATACAGTGAGATTTTGATGATGCCAAGAACAAACGAAAAATACAATATTTTGCAATAGAAACAAAGCCCGACCAAATAGTTTATCCAAAGACACACTGGCGTCATCAGGGGCAGACAGTGTGTTAAATGTAGTTGTTTCTACTGTACACCTGATGGAATTAGTATACAACTGCCCAACAACCTATGAAAACAATTTATAAATCCGAAACAAACCCCATGGAACAGATATATGACAAGTACATAAGTACCTGATCACAAGCCCATTCGTCATGACGAAATACTGATACTGTTTTTGGGCGGGTTGCGTGCAACCAACCCGCCTATTAGATTGGCGTGTCCGTCTGTCTGTCTAGCCGTCCGTCCGTCCGTCCGTCTGTCCGGGCAAACGGAACGGAGTTATGGGGATTTCTTAGGGGGAATAAAGCTTAAAACGCCCCACAACCACAGTTTAAGCCAAAAGTGCGGTCTTATGGGGATTTTTTCAGGACTTATGGGGAAAGTTAAGATAGGAAATTTAACATTGGGTCCGCCCGTAACGCCCATCCGTTCACCCGTCCGGCCGTCCGTCCGTCAACAATTTCTTGTGAATGCGATAACTTACAAAGTTTTTAACGAAATACCGCCAAAATCATACCAGAGGTGCATCATGAACAGATCTCAGACAAGTTCGATGATGGGTGACCTTGACCTATTTTTCAGGTCGTGGCAGGACTTCGAACTTGATAATACATGAGAACAGGACTTTGTACCTTTTGAACGCGATAACTTACAAACCTTTTAACGAAATACCGCCAAAATCATACCGGAGGTGCATCATTATCTGGGACAAGTTCGATGATGGGTGACCTTGACCTATTTTTCAGGTCGTGGCAGGACTTTGAACTTGACAATACATGACAACAGGACGTTGTACCTTGTGAACGCGATAACTTACAAAGTTTTAAACGAAATACCGCCAAAATCATACTGTAATAACCAATTATATTTGCTGCTGCAGTATTCGTGGTGTTTTTTTGCAATCAAGAAATGTTCATGGCATTTTGCAGCTACATGTATCATGTGTATCATTCTCTCCCCGAACAGCAGTATCTTGCGTCCACTTAATTGTACAATTTTATCAGATTTCTGAAATTTCCGAAAATAAAAGGCCACGAATAAATAGTTGTTTTAATACAAAAATCTGCTTGGCCACATTATGTGCCTCCTAAAAACGGATACATTTTTTTTTGGGGGGGGGGGGGGGGGTCCTCAGTCATGTTTAAGCAATTAGCACACATTGAATGCACGTGAAAAAAGGTACTGTTCACCTGCACTGCCAATTCCTTCCACTAACAGCCCTCCTCGATGCAACCCGTCCAATTGTCGCGGGCGCGACTTATACTTGTTTCTTCTCAATACGGAATAAACCTTGTCTCAAAATAATTGTCCCATGTACTACTACGAGCACTTGGATACACGATATGTATAGATAGTAGATACTCGTTTCGACGTACTTCCTAAATACCCTCGCCCCGATAGGGTAATGTCTCCCTGTCTGTTTGTATGTTTGTTTGTCCGCGCGCATAACTCAGAAATGAAAAGCTCGATCGACCCTAAAGTTATAGGGATGAAGCGGTATCACTGTGGCTCGGTCCTCCTCAATTCTTTTCAAAATCGGATAAAAATGGTTGCCATGGCAACCAAAAAGGTGAAAATCACATAATTCTCAATACTCCCTTTTTAATCAATATTAATTTTTCAAACTATTTTTCCATTTTTCCTTTGCCAATTCCCGATCGTAGGGTGTACCATCGCTGGTTTTGGGTCCGAAACTCCCCATTATCGCCCGAGGTCGAAAATTTGGGGGTCACGATTTTAGGACTTTTGAGTGCTCGGAGATGTCCGCGCGCATAAGTCAAAAACGAATACGGCGATCTACCTGGAAGTTAAAGGGATGAAGCGGTATCACCGTGGCTCGGTCCTTCTCAATTCTTATCAAAATCAAATATAAATTGTTGCCATGGCAACCGCAAAAGTAAAAATCACATATTAATATTAATTTTTCAAACTATTTTTGTATTTTTCTTTGGCCAATTCCCGATCGTATGGTCTACGGCCGATGGTCATACAACGAAAATTCTCTATTATCGCCAGGTGTCGAAAAAATAGGGGTGACGATTTTAAGACTTCTGAGTGTACTGATATGCAAGGCCATATTGTGATGCTAGTTTTAAAGGTGCTGCCTTCGAATGTATGCAAATTTTTTTTCAAAACCAATTTTTTGTTAAACAAATCTAATGCAGTATGATAATAGGTGTGCTCAATGATTTTGACGATTACAGTCCGTCCGAGTTGTCTTTTCATCCGTTTTAGTGCCCATTTTGTACCGTTTTTGTAAATAAACAAACGATGTGTATCCATCAAACCCGAATGTACACAAGTGCTCAAATCGTGCTTAAAATTCCACATCTAGTACAATTTCCAGTTCGCATGTGCATATATAGTGTAGTTATTAGAAAATAATCAGTGGTATACCATGATGTGCGTGGAATTGTCAGTCTATCTCGCACTTCTATGCTTTGTTTACATCTGCGTGTGATAGATACAGTTCCTGTATTTACGCGAGAACCGCCTGTTCAAATGAGCAAAATTTCCCTGAGGACTGATTATTTTCATTAAATTTGATGTGAGTATGTTTCATTCAGTTAGTTTAGCATGTTATAATAAACAATGACGTACCGTGTATAAATGATTTTCTCATTTAAGCCCGCAAAATTCGTTTTGCGTGATTGAATGACCGTTTTGGTTTGCTCATGCGTGTCTGTCGTTCTGGCCCATGCATGGAAACTTGGAATTCGACAGTTCAAAGCGATAATTTTTAAAAAACACAAGTAATGTGAAGCAGAAGATGCATTTGTTGATGTGAAACTGATCGTTGTTCATAGTATCCTATTATCATGGTCATTGATAACTAAGTATTGATAAAAATAGCAATAATGTGATCTGGTTCGGGCCCAATGATCATTTAAGCATGGTCAGAGCTCACTTATAAATGAACTCTGACCATGCTTAAATGATTATTAGGCCCTTACCAGATCACATTATTGGTATATCATGTGTAATGAAATTATGATACATATATATTTTTTCATTCAGGGTTGCCCAATGCACGCATGCTACACTCTCTGATGTTAGGCTCGTTTCCTTGAAACCTCTTACGACATAACGTGTGTACAATTTCAAAGCGTCAAGTTTTATTACAATGTATGTGGGGTAATACCCTAGAGATATATGTAAGTGAACGAATGTCACCATAAAATTGGGCGGAGTATAGGCTCTGTAAGTCTCGTTCGTCTTATGTCGTCAAATAACGTAATTGGGTACGTAATCTAGTACTTCCGGGTCCAAACAAATGCCACGGAATAGAATAATAAACTCTCTGTTACTTATTGGTGTTGAATATAGCACGATAGATATGATTTGAATGACTCAAATTTCCTCTTATTTACATAGTGTTTTATAGTGTGATTCTCGCCCCTCAAATTGGCGATGATTAAATTTTATTGGTGATGTTATGATATAAATGGTGCCCAAGACACACGACAACACATGCGGCCCACGAAACTGTTGATTAGTGATATACTACTACAGTTTGTCACAAATACACCTTTCCTCTATAAAAGATAATGTGTCTAAAATATACAAACACAGCATATTCACGCTCTGTAATAAGCAGGAAATATTCGATGAAACCCTAAATAGACTAGTTCATACCAACTAGTATCTGTTGAAATTTGTGAAGAGGGTTTCTTGTGTATTTCCGATAAATTGCTTTTATATAGTGTAAAACCGCGTGTATTCAATCTACATGATTCGAATTACGAAATAACGCAGAATAACGTGACGTTTTAAATCTCGCTTACAGACCCTATTGGAAATAACAAAAGAATATAGAAATTTACACACGAGTATGCACTTTTATACTGGTTCAACATTCATACCAACTTTGAACGGGTTAAAACAGATATTACACGATAAAAATCACATACGCAAGATTTAGCTGGTGCTCTGGCGACACATGATTTACCGATTGAAACTAGGGGAATGTCTGCATGGGACGGGCATTAATATTGTCAGTTTGTTCTGGCTTTGTTCTGGGCTTAGATTTTCCGGTTAGGAAAGCATCGAAGCTGATGAGCCCATATATAGCAAAGTAAAACGAGTTCGGTTCGACAGGAAAGTAAAAACGGATACGCTCCGCTTATCTAACATGGACTCACGGGGGTTGCAGCCATTTCGTAAGGAAGACAAGTTTTTTAAAGTGAAAAGTGGGATAAACGTGGATTCACCGGGGTTTTCAACCATTTGTTATCAAAAACAAGGTGTTATCTGGTTGATAATACCGATTTATGTGTGTAGGTTTCCCTTGACATCGTATGGCCAAAACTGATTATATGATACTGAAAGCTACTGACAATCAAAAGCGAAGATTCAACAATGTATGTATCAACTTGACACTTTTAATTCAGATTTTGATGATGAAAATAAACAGGGTACAAAAAAAAAAAACATAATAATACTAGAAGCCTAAAACATATTGGCGTTTCTCGAGACTTGACTTACGCCATTTTGATTTTGAGTTATGCCAAAACTGTTCTAGTTAAATTAAGTTAATCACCCGATATATCAACGTGTAATCGGGATGAATTCAGGTAATATCTCGATAAATTGAGATTGAAATCTCGATAAATAAGATAATCATTGGGATATCAAGTTGATTTATCGAGATAAATAACTCGAAAATTAAAAAAAATAATCCTGCGTCCCCATTACGGTACTATACAATCATGATACTGCTACACCTATTTAAGAATGCATCCCATCTGTGAAAAGGAAGGTTATCTTCAGATTATCAATAGTTTTAAATTTAGTACAGGAAATATCTGTAATTTCCTGTAAAAATTTTATTAACTGAGCAAAAACGATAACCTGTTGATCACAATATACTATAATACAGCATCTGAATAACAATATATCGCTGACAAGCCGGCCAAATTTTTAGATGTATCTATCTTTTATATGCCTTTATAATCGGATATTTATGACATTCCGAGGAGTTTGTGTTTTATATATGGCTGACTCCACGAACCTAGCGACTGGTTCTCACACACAAGCGCCCCCCCCCCCCCCCACCGTCCCATGCCGGAGGGTATTAAATTCCTCGGCTTGTTTGAAAGTCTTTGAGCCAGATAGTTTTGTTGCGCACTCGCATCAGCTGACATTTGTTACATGGCGTTGTGCGCATGCACATATACATGAGGCAGCAATCTTTATACGGATAATAATTTATTCACGTAGAGTGAAACTCCCCTATATACAGATATACACAATAATATGCTAGTGGCTGTGATGACTGTGCTGATACGAAGCAGCAGTATTTCTTGTATTAATTATTAATTATACTGAAATCAGTTTACGCGTACGAGTGGTAAATAGCACATCTGAGCAACATGGTATTATAAAGACTTCTGCCATTTATGTTAGCATGCATTTTTCACGCTAGATAACGGTGTAAAGATAATATAGTTGCAAAAAAACACCCAAATTTTACAATAAACATCACGAGACAAACAAATATATCAACAGAATATAACAAGAGTAGCTTCATAAAATGAGGTGGGAATCTTTAATCATATGAACATGGTCAATCATGTTTATTATTATTAATTCTCAATCATTATTATTACATACCTGCCTATCAGCCGCATATACCAAAGTAACTGATGTCAAAATGCCGAGTAGCAAGAAAGTTGTCATATCTGTTCTGGAATAGGCCTAATAAATCACACGCTGGCTTTGTACATGATGTAAATGAGTTCAATACTCCGTATGACACTCGGTGTTTCTTGGTCAAACAATCACGAATCCTCCCTAGAACAATATTCCGTTTTGAAAGTCACACAATGTATGGAGAAATGTCGCCCCGTAACACGTCAGTGTACAGATTCCTGTATAATATGCATTGCGTATGATCTCGGGCACAAAATATATGTACAGCGATATGTTATCCCCGGGGTGGATATTTGATATGACGAGTGTATATTATCACGACAGTAAGTTCTACACTTCCGTGTCACGGGCCTGTTTGCCGTACTGTTTGTCAATCGATAGCGAAGTGTTTTCACTTGTACGAGGTAGTCTCTCGATCGGCCCGGCGGTGTTAAAATGAAAATATATGAATATGCATGGTATCCTCAAGTTATTCGCTGGGTACGACTAGGATAAAGCGTGTCTTCTTCCATGCTTCGATGATATCATGCATATTCATGGCTCAACGGGTCCCCAAAGCACCCTGACAGTGAATAAATTCATGGACATTTACGTCCATAAAAAAAGTAGGGCAGTGTTTGTAACTTCAATTGTACCATATTAAAAAAGGTTTTCATGCATGTTTTCATATATACTTTCTTTGTGGATCATTGTTGTATTTGAATTGGTTTATAGGGTTGTCCTAATGCCATTGTATTATGTACACACCGTCCGGTTTATATCTGTAACTTTTTGATAGCATCAACTACGTCAGCAAGCCTCGATGTAAGGATCGTTTCATATCTTGATGTTCAAATGTATTTTTTTAAAAATATCAAAATTAAGATGCAGTGAGACCCACCAATCCCACCATCTTGGAAGCCATTTTTTGCTCAGGGCAGAACCGCACCAAAAAGGAGTCATTTGTTATGAATTATTGAGTAATACTAGGTCTAAAATTTCAGGTTGTGGTAGCAGATTAGTCAGTTCTCAACATTTAAAAAATATGTTGGTAACCCATGTGGGTCTGGATCCATCCGGATCAAAACCCAATTTTACGCGTAGCGGTTCTCAAACTGAGTGAAGACAGGTCCCTAGGGACCTCAGTGTTTAGAAAGTTATATCTGTGTAATATTCGAGCCGAGCCTTACATTTTTGACTTTCTCTATAGGTACGTGAGAAATTGTCATCGTTCTCACTGCATTTTCAAGAAAACCGCCATTTTTCATTTTCAGCACGTTTTGGGGGCAACATTGCTGTAACAAATCTGCATTGAAATAGGCGACAATGCATAGTTTGTGGCACTTACTATTAATCCTTGGGATGTATTCTTCATCTGTACATATCCATTACAACAGTTGTTCCGTTATTTTGTTCTAAAAACACAATCCAAATGATAACATTTCAAAACAGTTTTGGCAAAACGGCATGTTTGTATTCCTAAATCACGTGATCAAGATGATACGTCATTGTATCATTACACATCCCAACAGCTGATCGGTGCCTCATTATTATGGAGGAGAATTGGGGCCAAAATTAATGACATGTTATATTTTGCTACATTAAATTTTATCTTGAGATTATAGAATGCTAAACTATCAATTATAGACATCTAAACTTCAGATTGTAGAAAGCACATACACCAATGGGTACATTCTCTGTTTAAAATTTTATCATTTAAACTTCAATGTTTAAACATTTCAAAAATGAACAACCCATAAAAAAGAAAGGAAAATAAAATTTATATTTCAATCTATGATTCAATAAAATACAAAGAAACTTTATATAACTTGTTTCCTTCTTTCGTATTTCAATACTTTTCATGTATATAATTCAGCTTTTGTCATTTACCCATTGCCAATTCCGCATTCACAAATCTATCTTTTGTATTCCAAAAGTTTGTGTTGGAAAGTTCATGTTTGAAAGTTCGTATTTGGAAGTCTTGAAGTATGTCACGAAGTATGTCATGAAGTATGTCACGAAGTATGTTAGGGGAGTGAGAAACTAAATGCTCCCCTGATGTTGCCTCCCTGTCGGCGCAAAGACTCCTGGCTGGTGATGGATTGTCAATTTAGGTATACGAACACATATAGGATTGCCATTTAACTCCATTATAACGTTTTATGAGAGAAATCACTTTCAAAATGTTTCAATTTTCATAAAATTTCAGTATGTTGAAGCAATATATATAACTTACAAAATATTAAAAAATCAGCACATGTTGTTGGAATAGATCAAACGCTACAAGCATTTGACTGTTAGCTGCTGACACCTGGCGAATTCCTCAGAAAGCAAACTCCCAGAAAGGGCCGGTTTGTTTATATGTATTCATGCGCAGAGTAACAGCTCCAATCAACATGAAAATTCACATGTACATAGAGGAATACCCATAATACCACTATACAAACCAAAACAGAGACAGTTTAAAGTGATACATGTGCATTTGGAGGAGAAACTTGGAGTTTTTAAATAATATAGTACTTTGATGCCTCATTTTGACCATATAAGGAAATCAATACAGGTCCATAACCTAAATAGTGTCTGCACAGCCGGCTTCGACAAAACTATGATGTTGTACCCACCTACTAGCCGTTTTTACTCCGCCAAACAATATTTCATAAAGAGAAAAGTAACGGTGAGTTCTCTTTTTCAAGTTATCGAAGTACACAATCAATTTACTCTGTTGAATTTACTCTCCGAAATGTGGTGTCTGGGCGATAATTAGGGCTTATAGACTCTGTGTAATCTTCGAAGCAGAAGGCGAAAACGAAGCGAACGCCCATCTTGTGCCCATTATCACGGGGGTCAAGCGTACCTGAATTATTCGAAGGAACATTGGCGCTCCTTGAATTATTGGGAGTTTGGGCGTGAGATATTCGGAGGAAAACATGAAAGTAGGTTGCTAAAAAACCGCAAATAACTCGCCTACGATGTGTGAACAGACAAAGCAATGTCACCATAGAGTATGGGATATAGTTGTGTATTTGTTGACACATATATTAGTTAATTAGCTTCACTAGTTTACTCGACACCGAATAGTCTTTCAAACTACAACATAAGTACATTCGCAATGAAATATATATATATTTTTTAAAATATCAATATTGCCCCTCCCAATAAATCATGCCCCGGCAAAATAAAACACTTAAGGTGAAACAGAAACATAATAAAACACCTCACAATCAAAAGCCGATGTTCAAGTACTACTTCACTATTGGTATCCTTTGAAGTTGGTGTACTTTTGAGTGTACTTCCACATATGATTGGACTCAGTGGGTTCATTTATATCGTTGTTCAGAATCGGTGAACATAATTGTGAATAAACTAGGAAAGCTAGGTAACCTGTATATTATACTATATCCCATACTCTATGGTGGCATTGGTTTGTCTGTTCAAACATCATAGTCGAGTTTTTTGCGGCTTTTTAACAGCCTAATGTCACGTTTTCCTCCAAAGATCTCACGCCCCAACTCCCAATAATTCAGGGGTGCCAATGTTCCTCCAAATAATTCAGGTTCGCTTGACCCCCGTGATTATGTATAGGTCCATTCTGTAGATTTTGAAAATAAAATACTATTATTCGTTTATCCATGTACTAGCAATAGCCTATAAATATACATTTCTACTGGATATATCTTCCATTTTCAGATGCAACTGGGCAGAGCCATTGAACGGTTTAACTCTGGTATTAATGATTTTTTGACAGGTGAATTACAAATTTTTAAAGTTCATCATCCAAGATATTCTCAAATTGTTGTTATAATAATATAATAAAATTATCAAGTTATGACCTGATAGTTGCTTACACACTGTTACACGTGTATTGGAATTCAAAATGTTTCTTTCAAATTTTTATTAGGTGATGACTGATGTTATGGCCAGAAGTCAAGATAATCGACTGACTGAAATCAGTCACAACAGGCAAACTGAAGGCAGCGTGGCTCCTGATCGAAGACTGACTTGAAGGTGGGTGACACTCAAGATGTTGTCTTCAACATCTTAAACTTTGAGCTGATAGTGCATCCTTGCAAGGCATCAAATGTGATAAATAATGAGTTTGGTAGTAAAAATGTACATGTACTAGTATTTGTAGGATGAACCTAATTTCATTTGTGTTCAGCTATAATTAGTAACTGTACTTCAGTTCTGCTGGACTCAGTTGTCTGAATTTTTCCTTGTACGATTTGTTTGTGTAGGAGTTAGCTTGTTAATTGATAATATTGAAGTGGAACTGAATTTAGAAAATATTTATTTTTATAATGTACTGATATTATTGCTTGTCTTGTTGAGTCAAACTCTTATTTTCAGTTCAAACTGGTTCAGCTGTGGAATCAAAACTTTACATGGTCCACAGCTAGGGTTCCTTGTCATAAATATTATCTTTGTTGTGGTAAACCCACATGTTTGTTTCACTTTCTTTTTGCTGCGGACTTTGTCTGGTATAAAGATAATGAGGCTCATATGAAAAAGAATATACTAGTATGAATGTTCTTAAATATGATGGTATTTTTGGTGATTCTAAAACTCATCCCAAAACTTTCAGTATGAATGTTTGTGCACATCATATTTTTCACTGAATTATGATTCTGAAAACAAAAACCAATCGCAATGATTGATCATTTTTATGTGCCATCTTATCACCATTATGTGCATAGAATCCAGAATAAATATATTTCCGTACAACTAACAAAAACACCTTGTCATGAACTTGCGGTTGTTATTGTTGTTGTTGATATACAATAAAATTATTTGTCTCTGAAACTTTTGTTCAAATACTATTGCAAAATGTGAAATGTATAAAGTTTCAGGTATGGACACGACAAAATAGGAAGCAGCACACACATAACTTGCATAACTTACAATAATATAAATATTTGTTCAATCATAATGTTTAAGACCACGGGACAAAATATAGCTACTAGTATTATATATTGTCCGGAAACCTATCTTAGCCCTTGGGCTATTTTTTTCTACATACTTGGGTAAATTGATCCCTGTATTTTGGATGTACATGTATTTCCATGCACATTCAATGTCTGTAGTAGGGTTTGATGGTGGCCCAGTCCTGGTATTCCTTGAGCAAATTCAACATGATGTACAGTAACCATGGTGACAGGGACACTCAGATGAAGGCCAAAATAGTTCATACATTTAATTGTTTGGTGTGTGTATGGCCAAAACAAAAAGTATTGTGAAACATGTACAGTATATTAGTTATTAGATGTCTGACCATGTTCATTTCACTTTTTGTGACCATGGTAATTTATATGTACTTCTTCCCATAGTATACAATTTTCATATGAGCATTTGAGTACTGTTTTTCTATTATACAGGAAACTATTGAAATATTGAACATATATGGTAAATACATTTATTAAGAAACAGCCTGATTGCATCATGACCTAGCATATTGTCATTATGGTTATGTACAAATGCTGGTATTTTTTATGTCAGTTATTCTGAGCCACTTTCTTGGCAACTAATATAGAGAAAAGAATGAACTGACCAATTGGATTTGTGTGTGCCTATGATCATTGATGATAAAAGTGAATCAATAAATGAAACTAATGTCAAACAACTTGTAATCAAGAATTAAATTAACGATGGTTTTAATACTTGTGTTTCATGCTTGGTAGGTAATACTAGGTATATTAATTTACTGAATTTTGTAAATAAAAATTTTTAATTAATCACTTTTATAAATTCCACTTGTACATGTTCTTGTACTAGTATGTGTTGGCATGGCAGAATTGAACCATTTACAATATTAATAATGAAAAATATATATATTCTGAAAATATGTTGTGTATTCAGATATTTATTAGTAGTATTTAACCTCAGTATTGCAGATTAATATGACAGCTTGAGCAGTATACTGACTTGTTCTTGACATGCACATCATGTACTAGTATTTGAGCTTCTATGAACATGAGGAAAGCAGTGTGCACCTTGCAGGTGTGTTACACATGACTGCACACACAGTCCAGGCAGGTGCCTGTAGCATGTGGCACACAAGATTCCTGTAAACAATGTATATCTGCTAGTTCTCACTTATTCAACTTATTAAGGCATTTCGGCAGAAATGCCTTTATGGTTTTAGCAGAATTTTTTATTTTTTATTTTTTTTCTTCTTCTTCCGCCACTTTTGGTTTCCGGACGATAACTTTAGATTGCCTTGACGGATCCTCGTCAAGAAGTGGAAGAACCCTATTCTTTTTGAGCCGGATCCGAGGTCCGTGAGGTCCGTGAGGATGAAATCAAGGCTAATTTTGAGACTTGGTTTCCGGACGATAACTGGAAAAATATTTACGCAATAGTTGCAGAACTCTGCATGGAGGTTCATATGCCACCAGGGAAGAACCCTATTGATTTTGGGATCGATCCGTCAAACGACCTTTGACCTAGAGGTCAAAATAATTTTTTGCTGATTCATCCTTGAGGCTTCCTGCATATCTCAGAAACCGTGCATCGTAGAGCGAAACGGACGTTATTTTCAGACTCGTCGCCCTAGACAAACATCTCTAGGGTGTATTATTTTTTTTGATCCGGCTCCGAGGTCCGTGAGGTCCTTGAGGATGAAATCGAGGCTGATCTTGAAACTTGGTTTCCGGACGATAACTCGAAAAATATTCAGGCAATAGTTGCAGAATTTTGCACGGAGGTTTATATATCAACAGGGAAGAACCCTATTGATTTTGGGATCGATACGTCAAACGACCTTTGACCTAGAGGTCGAAATAATTTTTTGCTGAGTCATCCTTGAGGCATCCTGCATATCTCGGAAACGGTGCGTCGTAGAGCGAAACGGACGTTATTTTCGGACTCGTCGCCCTAGACAAACATGTCTAAGGGGTATTATGGATGAACTTTGACATTGACCCCAAATTTATTTGCCGAGTCGGCATTTTTCGTTTTCGTCGATATCTCGGGAACGGTGTGTTGTAGAGCGAAACGGACGTTATTTTCGGACTCGTCGCCCTAGACAAACATGTCTAAGGGGTATTATTGAGGAACTTTGACCTTGACCCGAATTTTTTTTGCCGAGTCGGCATTTTTCGTTTTCGTCGATATCTCGGAAACGGTGCTTCGTAGAGCGAAACGGACGTTATTTTCGGACTCGTCGCACTAGACAAACATGTCTAAGGGGTATTATGGATGAACTTTGACCTTGACCCGAATTTTTTTGCCGAGTCGGCATTTTTCGTTTTCGTCGATATCTCGGGAACGGTGTGTCGTAGAGCGAAACGGACGTTATTTTCGGACTCGTCGCCCTAGACAAACATGTCTAAGGGGTAATATGGATGAACTTTGACCTTGACCCGAAAATTTTTTGCCGAGTCGGCATTTTTCGTTTTCGTAGATATCTCGGAAACGGTGCGTCGTAGAGCGAAACTGACGTTATTTTCGGACTCGTCGTCCTAGACAAACATGTCTAAGGGGTATTATTGATGAACTTTCACCTTGACCCAAAATTTTTTTGCCGAGTCGGCATTTTTCTTTTTGGTCGATATCTCGGAAACGGTGCTTCGTAGAGCGAAACGGACGTTATTTTCGGACTCGTCGCCCTAGACAAACATGTCTTAAGGGTATTATGGATGAACTTTCACCTTGACACGAAATTTTTTTGCCCAGTCGGCATTTTTCGTTTTCGTCGATATCTCGGAAACGGTGCTTCGTAGAGCGAAACAGACGTTATTTTCGGACTCGTCGCCCTAGACAAACATGTCTAAGGGGTATTATTGATGAACTTTGACCTTGACCCAAAATTTTTTTGCCGAGTCGGCATTTTTCGTTTTCGTCGATATCTCGGAATTGGTGCTTCGTAGAGCGAAACGGACGTTATTTTCGAACTCGTCGCCCTAGACAAACATGTCTTAAGGGTATTATGGATGAACTTTCACCTTGACACGAAATTTTTTCGCCCAGTCGGCATTTTTCGTTTTCGTCGATATCTCGGAAACGGTGCTTCGTAGAGCGAAACGGACGTTATTTTCGGACTCGTCGCCCTAGACAAACATGTCTAAGGGGTATTATGGATGAACTTTGACCTTGACCCCAAATTTTTTTGCCGAGTCAGCATTTTTCGTTTTCGTCGATATCTCGGGAACGGTGTGTCGTAGAGCGAAACGGACGTTATTTTCGGACTCTTCGCCCTAGACAAACATGTCTAAAGGGTATTATGGATGAACTTTGACCTTGACCCGAAATTTTTTTACCGAGTCAGCATTTTTCGTTTTCGTCGATATCTCGGAAACGGTGCGTCGTAGAGCGAAACGGACGTTATTTTCGGACTCGTCGCCCTAGACAAACATGTCTAAGGGGTATTATGGATGAACTTTGACCTTGACCCGAAATTTTTTTGCCGAGTCGGCATTTTTCGTTTTCGTCGATATCTCGGGAACGGTCCTAGACAAACATGTCTAAGGGGTATTATGGTTGAACTTTGACCTTGACCCGAAATTTTTTTGCCGAGTCGGCATTTCTCGTTTTCGTCGATATCTCGGGAACGGTGTGTCGTAGAGCGAAACGGACGTTATTTTCGGACTTGTCGCTCTAGACAACATTTATCTTATATGTATTATGGATGAACTTTTACCTTGACTAAAAAATTTTTTGCCGAGTTGGCATTTTTCGTTTTCGTCGATATCTCGGAAACACTGAGTCGTAGAGCGAAACAGACTTTTTTTTCGGACTCGTCGCCCTAGACAAACATGTCTAAGGGGTATTATTTTAACGGTAAATTTTTTTGTCGACATTTTTCATTTTCGTCGATATCAAGTATATATTATAAATTAATCATCACACCGAAATGCCTCCAAGGCATCTTTAGGCCTTGACCTCTAGTTTGTCATACATCTTTCCCTTCCAGACAATGAATGAATGTTCCATAGGTGTACAAGGGTTAAAAAAGTAGTCCCCTTGGAAGTGAACCTGTGGCCATGATGGATTTGTTGTTCAGTTCTCACAGCAGAGTCAACTTCAAAAATCCATTGTATGGTTTTGAGGGGGAAATCTAAAAAAGTAAGGCTCGGCTCATAGACTTGGGTATGTGGCAATTGTTGGAAAAATAGTTAGCAGATTTGTTAATGTATATTTCTATATGAACGGTGACGCGTAAAATTGTGTAATTTAACTTTGTCATTTGGCATCCTAAAATTTGATTAAATACTTCAAAATTCTTCTTTAATATAATATTACTTGCTCAAATGCTATTTCTAGGCCTTTTTCCCCATATTGGGTTTGATAAAAATAATTTAGTAATATTCAATGCTGCAATATTTACTGTGCTACACAAAACAATGGTGGGTATTTCTGAATCTTAATGTCAAAGATTCATTGTGTAATTTCATGTAGGCCTAATATGTGTCGTATATGACGATGTTCAAATTGGCTTTGGGTTAAACCTTGCTTCACACATGCCTATCAAATGAGCCTGCCAGATAATAACAGATTTGTAAATCAGTGTCGGTATGTATGTCAATAGCAGTATCTATACATTACGCACTAAACTAGACAAAGCAATGGGTGCATATACATAGGAATCTATTGATTTTTGTCCTTTTTGGTCAAATTAAGTACTTGACATTATAATGGACCCTTATGTTGCCTAACGAAAACATTCGTAACAAAATGTTGTGCGTTGTTCTAATCAAGCATCAAGCACAAACCTGACAATCTGATTGCTCACGTCCTCGGGTATTAAATGCATGCGTAATCTGCGAAAATCGACACGCTGACACCTTCGATATATTGAACGTCTAATTTCAAATACACAGAGCCATTGTTTAGGAGTCTTAAAATCATCTAATGAATTTCAAATTTTAGCCCCTCCGAGTGGGTCTAAGTGGAGCGTACCTCCTTAAAATAACTTCTCACGGAGGACCCTTGGCATCTGATAAGAAGTCTACTCTACGATTATGTAAAATGCTTTGCCCTATATTACCATAATATTCATTAGATATAGTGCATAAAATATTTATTGTTCATTCGCATTATCCTGAACTAAAATTACGAATTACAGTGGTTTATTGGACGTCTCTTGTAATGATTACAGGGCTATTCCACTATATGGGTCTTTGTGCACGCGGTTCAAGTTCCTCAAAGGCCCGACGAGAAGTGGTAGTTAGGTTCCTCATGTAATCCCGTGAGATTTGCTTGCCAAAATTGATTTTTTTGTTTCATTGGGATCATAAGGATATCAGTAGTCGGAAAAAGATTGGTGGCAATTTTACTTTTGGGTTTTAAGGTTTTTGTGATGTCTCAAACATGCCTATCGCATTTATGTACAAAATACTCGAAAACGGTGTGTCGGAAAATCGCCTATTTATTTATAATAAATTTAATATTTTAGAAAAAATTCTGAAAAATTCCAGGAACATTTATTTATCAAAGGTGTCCATATCTTCAAAATATATAACCATTCTCGTGGATATTTATCCGATGAATGTCATTAACTTAAATTTATTTTCAGTTGCCGTATATTGAAATCAATGCAATATTTTGATATATCAATTTATTTGAGTAATTGAAATTCGATATTGTTATCTTGGTAAGTATGATGAAAATACCACCAAGTTGATGGTTTGCAAACTTAATGGTCAGGTAGAAAAGTAGGTATATGAAACAAACGAACAGATACATTTACAGTTTATTACTTACGATGAGTGCATTGTGGATGTCCACCTTGATACAAAATACATCCGCATAACGACAAGACAAACATAATTTGTTTGCATGTTATCTTTATGTGTGTTCATAATATGCTTAGGCACGTATCATAAGAATCAAAGTTTGTTGTCATCCTGTGTTTTACAGATCATCCTCATGAACGACAGCGTAGTCTGGAATGTTTTCACAGTCGGCACATTTGCATAGTGCCGTGCAAGAAAGTCCATTCTTGCTACAAGAGCAATTGGTTTTCCCACGACATGAACCTTTACATCCACACTTGACAAGCTCCAGTACAGCTTGTGGTGCTGGCTTGTCAAGACACCTCACTGGCTCGAGCTTCCCATCCACCTTCTCTTCCCATCCGTTTTCTTTCGGGTGGGATATGTTTGGCCTTGGCTCCGTGTATGACTTGTCACGTCTGGAGATGAAGTTCGCTCTCTGGATGTGTGGCTTCAAAGTATTCCTTGTTGGTGGAAGCTTTTCTCCTTCAAAACTTTTCGTTCTGAAAAGTTCCCACCTCAGGTCGGCAACAGTGACACATGAACTCTTGCTGGAGTAGACTTTGCAGATGAACCTCTCCATATGTTGGAGTGCTTGGTCATCTACAGTAACCAGAGATCCAAGCCTATGTAATGTTCCAACTATGTTGTCTGTAGGTTCTAATGCCAGGAACTTGACAATCCACGTTTTCTTGGAAACATTGAAGAATTTCCCACCCCAATCAGCACCCGTGAAATTGTGTAGTCCGATCAAGGCTTTAGCCTTCTGGGCCCCGATCGCAGCACACCGTTCTTTGACGTCAACTGATCGGTAGAATTTTCCTCTGCCAGTTAACATCTTCACCTCACCTGGTACTGTGTGATTTGCAACCAGGTCAATAAGCAACAGGAACACATCTGTGTCTGGGGACCATACGTGTATGTCTCTTATGGATGTGCTCTGTGCTGTGGCATCCAGGACATGAAGAGGGATTTGAGTGTCTGCCTCCTCGTGAGTGTGGGTTGATAGATCTGTATCAAACAGCCTTTCTTTGTTGCTGAATGTTGATGTTCCATAAACAACAACACAACCCTTGTCGCTCCCTGCAAAATGATCCAGCAATCTTTTCCCAAGATATTCGGTCAGTTGGGACTTCGTGTCTGTGTGGGACAGCAGCATCTTCAGAGATACATTCCGGATGCTCATTGAACCTTGTATGATGAACTTCACTGGTTGTGTGGAACCGGCTCTCTTGGCTCGTGTTTTTTCCTTCAATGAGCCTGTGATATATCTGTCGAATATCACCCTACCTTCAGCATACCTTCTCATCATGCCTTCGATTCTCTTCACAAAGGCGTCGCCCAAGTCATTTATTGTATCAGTTCCTGGTGGTTTTGCCATACTCTGGACCACAGCTTGTCCATCAATAATGATGACTTTGTCATGGTCAACCGGGTCATGCCCGTTGGATTCCATCATATCTCTGTCTGTTGTGAATTCGTTGTCAGAGTCAGAGATATCCGGGTCATTACCAACTACTGGTGCGGAATACTGTTCAATTTCCTTGATGAATGAACTCTTGTCACTGGGAATCAAGAGTGACCCATCTGTGGCAAAGAGTGATCGTGGCATTACGGCCATCTCATAATTGCCGATGGTATCTTCCAGTTTGTCGACTAGATGTGGGCGAGACTGCTGAATGACCAAGAACCGAGCCAGTAGTTGCCGATCTTCTCGAAGTTTGACAACTTTGTTCCCAACACCAATATTTGCCTTCTTCATCCATGTGCTGTAGGTCTTCAGCTTGAGCTTCTCAATCGGATCCCACAGAGATGCTGGGGAACCGTCTGTGATTCTCTGCGTCACAAACTCCTCATATCGTGACTGTCCTTTCTTGTCCCTGTTCAGGATGTCATTCTTCGCAGCTTCTGGTATGGCCATCATTGACACAATATTCACAAGCGACTTCTGACCCACAAACGGAGAACCTTCACAGTGGTCCTCAATACCACATCGGATCTTTGCTGCATTGTTTGCAATGCGTTGTGCCATGGTTCCAGTTAGTTGGTAGTGTTCCTTTGAGGATGTGTCAGTGGGTGATGAATATAGTTTTTGGAATTCTGTGACGATGCGTGATAATTCTGGGGTTGTCAACAAGAATCGATTCAGAGCCGACTCATTTTGTGTGATCCCTGTGATGCCTCCCACTACCTTCAGCCCTCGAATTTCTTGTTCCAGTGTCTGGTCCACAAATAGGTTGGTGAATGGTGTGCCTGTCTTCTTCACACAGAAATCGCCTTCTTTTAGAGCTTTCCACGTGTCAGGACTCTGTGTCTGCAGCTCATTCATCTGCGCCAAGTGCAGTGGCATCAGCCGTGCATACTTGTACAGATCATGCGCAAAGAAATACTTGATCTGCCTGTCGAGAGCTGCCAAATACTCTTCCCAGTCGCCCTGTCTGCATGCCCGAATGATGTTCAACAGACACTCCACTTGTTGCGTGTATGCAACAAGGAAGGCACCCACTTCACTCCCATGATTCTCTGTCATGACCGGCTCTATGCTCTCAGAGTACTGTTCGCATATATCATCGAAGATGTCAACAGATCTTCTGTCTCGGTGGTGCAGACCTTCTCGGAGCTTTTGGCACTGTTCTGCGAGAGGGGAAGTGGGACCAGTAATTGAAAGTTGTTCAAATCTGAGTTTGTAACAGGCCAGTGCATTGACTAGATGATACTCTACTCCACGCTTGAAAGCCTTTCCCCCAAATATCTGCCGCAGTGTTGTGGGAGAATATATGCCCTTTTCCACAGCGATGCTGTCAAGACCACTTTCTTCGACATACTTTCCAAGAGCATGCAGTGCCGCAAAGCATATGTGTAGCTCGCCAGCACGCAACACCCAGTTGGTGTTCGCTTGGGTGCACTGAATTTTTATGGCTCTCTCATACAGGTCTAAATCCAAAGTGATGACCGTTTTTCGTTCTGGCCCCATCACAACAGCTGAAATGTTTTGTGTTAATTCCAGGACAGTGTACAGAGTGGCATAATCTGTTGGAGCCTGTCGAAATAGAGGTGCCACAACCTCGCTGTTTGTACGTGATGAACTACCATCCTTAAGTTGCAGGATTAAGGAGTTTGTTGCTGACCAAGTAGGCATGACATGCATTTTTGTTGCATGAGCCTGATCTGTGAGCTCCTGTGTAGCTTGTGACTTTTTGTGTGTATCATAATTGTCTTCAGTTTCAATGGTTCCCCTTTGATCAGCATCTTCGATCACAGCATCTATGTCTGTATCGTCTGAATCCTTGGTGGTCATCCCAAGATGCGATGCCAGCATCCATGCTTGGTCCATGACATTGTACCGCTTCAATAACCCTGCACGAGAGTCAAAGTCGAAGGAAGGGAACCTGATTGGTTTTGGGTCAATGGTAATGTCATGGTGATAGATGACTTCCTGTTTGATGGGTTTCACTTTCTCTGGAATTTGCAGAGGCTCGTTGATGACCTCACCGTCTTTGGTGTCTTCTTGGTTCACAACAACGACCGTGCCATGCAACGTGTTTTGGCCGTCACAGGTTGCCTCAAGGAAGTCGATATTGTCAACGGCGAAGAAGATTGATTTACCTTTTTTGACAAACTGTGGTAGACAATAACCTCCTGTTGCCGACATCCTCTCAATGACAGCACATTCGACTCTCTTCTCTAGTTGAAGAACATCTTTGTAACTGGACCCAATGTGCAGGTCTGATAGGTGGTTCACAAGGCCCTTACTGCGAACTTTGTTGTGAATGCTCAGTCCAAGGCCCACTGACAGTGGGGTGTGGACGTTTGTCACAAATCCCACATCTGTTTTGGGTATATGTTTGACCTGCCTGCTTGTTTTGACGTTTTGTACAAGTATTTGCGATACAATGCTGACTGTCTTATTTACGGCATCATCCCTCTTTTCGCACACCATTTGTGAGTTAGTTCCGAGCAATAACTGCTTCAGAAAGAAGGCGACCACAGGTGGATTCTTGTAAGACATGCTACCCGTGAAATGCCATTTGTCCCGATAATTCAGCAATTCCTCTCGAAGAACTTTGGCAATGTCAGCAGCACGTTTGAGCATCTCTTCTGAACCCTGATGTACCACACTATCTACAGCTTCAGCAACAGCCCTGCTGCTCATAACTTGTTCACTTTCGTTCAGCCTAGGAGGCTTAACAAATTCCACACCTGGAATATTTGCTTTGATCAAACTTTTCAAGTGTTTTTTGTGGTGGCCACTCCCCAGTGCAACCCCGTTTTCAGTCAGCATGGTCGTGTATTCTTCGTTGATGTCATTCATGTTCAGCATGACACCATTCGACAGTGAACAGTGAACAGCATTCACAATATCAATGTCTGAGATACATTTCCCAATGTTGCTTATGCTTTGACAATGCAATTTGGGGGACTCACAATGTCGTTCAGCATTTCTTAAGCAATCTCTGTGATACCAAAGTTCATTTGCAGAGGCGTCGCCTGGTTTTTCCAGCAGTGATAAGCTTGACCTGATTTTGTCATCTTTCGTTTTTGTTCTGATCTCCAAAAAACGAATTCCCATGGAATCGGTTTGTACGAGGTGTAGATCTCCTTCGTGTGGGTTAGAACACAAAAATGCACACGATTTTTGCTTGGGCACATTGCTGCCACGTCTCCGCACACGACCCACGTTGGTGCTTGAAGAACCAGCTGTTGAAGGACGGCCAATTTTTGCTGGCCGTACAGTTTCGGTGGAAGATGATTCATGGAATCTTTTTTCTGCTCTCTCCAGCATGCGCTTATGTACAACTTCCTGGTAGCAATGTCTATGATATGCTATATTTTCAAGTTCAGTTGAACTTAAACTCGCCAACCTGGCAGCTAGTGGAGCGTACTGAGTTTCTCCATAGCTAGTTCTCAATCGGACAAAGTCTAGAAGGCTTGATGTAGACGTGGGGGAAATGGTCTTCACAAATGGGCGTCCATTCAGTTGGCCTTTTTCACAAACCACGCACACCAGTGAATCCATCTTGTCGTTCACATCTGAAACCACAATATAATATTATAAACGTGCATTTGTATCATCATTAATCATCATATACATTTCGTAACTTCGTAAAGAAACTTAACTAGGGAGTGTGTTCTCATGGTGATGTGGCGAAATGCAGTTCTCAGTGATCCATGTGTGAAATATATCGCATAATAATCAACAAAGAAGACATCATTGATAATGATTAATATCTTTGGGTGACTAGAATTTTTCAATACTTAACTATTACCACAACTGCACAGAATTGGTAAGAGAAAATGGTAAATGTACTTAACTAGTCGCTGCATTCTCGTGGTCACATAAAACACTGTTTCCAATGATCCAGAGCTGAATAAAAATGTCGTATTACTCTGAATAAATAGAAAAATATTATTGGTAGTGGCTTAATAATTGTGTGAACATTCCTGAACAATTTCAGAATGTTCACTGAAATAGTTACTTTAATACAAATAAAAGAATGACATTTCAATGCGCCATTCGGGACGGTTTCATGCGAATATAGAGTATGCATGTTTGAGACATCGCAAAAACGTCAAAACCCAAAAGTAAAATTGCCACCAACATTTCTCCATTTACTGATACCCTATAGATGACATTCAAACAGAAAAATCGCTTTTGGCAAGCGAATCTCACGGGAGCCATTTTCAGGACACGAGGAACCTGACTATGGAGGGTCGTTTGTAGAATGGAACCAATGGCACAAAAACTCATATTCATTTTGTGGCGTAACTTGTTTATCATAAATGCTAATCTGGGAATTGTATTACACTTTTTGTAGTAAATCTGCGAATAATTGAACAGTTAGCTCATAACCGAAAAGCAGTTATATAAGTAAAATTTGAAAAGCAATTAAATTTATAGGTACATTACTTTCATTAGATTGGAGTGTTTTTGTTAGTAATAATAAATAGTAATATAATAATCGCAGAACCAGTGATTGCAATAAGACTTCAGGCACCTACGATCATCAATGGTATATGATAATATTAATATCATAGGTCTGAAATAAGTTCATTTTCACAATTAGGAATACACTCTGAACCAACCACGAACAAAGCAAATGCATGGTCCAAACTAGCGCATCGACGGTAGTGTGCAGTGCATGTTTATACTAAAAATTTCAAAAACTCGTATTCACATCATTGAATGTATGACTGTGATTCAGTCGAATACCTACCAAACTGAATATTCCATGTCTTTGGTGTAACGGTGTTCGAAATACACCGACCTAGCCTGAAAAAAAGGCGTCTAAAACATCCTGCTGATATCAGATTTCATGCATGACGTGGGTTTGTGACTTTGAATGTGAACTTTTTGCCGCGTCTTTGTTTCCACCTTTAAAATGTTTCAGTTTTTTCGCTGGTATTATCAAAATCTGATGATATTCTTGGTAATAGATTTCACTGGAACGTGGTGTTCAATTTATTATTCAAATCATCAGCACTTCACAGGTCTGGAGAAATCGGCCGTGTTAGAGATAACGTTTTCCTGTTCCGTTAGGGCTAACTTTTTTGTTTACACATCTTTCTAAACATTTACACCCTGGAAGACGAACATTAAATAACACTCCTGCCAAAATTTCATCAAAATATGTTAATTATTGACGGAATCATCGCGAAAAAAACTACCGCTCACAGACTAGTGACTATAAAAGTGACTTAAAATTGAAATTATTTAGTGAAGAAGTTATCTATAGGCCTACGACATTGTTACTTTTTAATTCAATAAATGTAAATGTAAGAGTTGAAAGTGAGACTACCACCGTTCAATTCGCACGGCAGACTTCAGGCTGTATGCAGCGTGAAAACGGACAAAAACCAGTTCGTGCATGCGTTGTGTTACTATGGTCCGGGCGCCCCGTACATGTTGGCTATTGTTGACGCTTGAGGGATTCAGATTGTCTGATGACTTCTTTAAATTTGGCAATGATTCTTCCTTCATTTTTCTTTCGATTCATCTTTCAAAAAGAAGAAAGATTTTTTTCTGGGAGCACAAAGAGGGGACCCGGCGCCCCCTCTAAATCCTTCTATACCACCTGGGGTGAGGGCAACTGCCAAATGTCTCTGATCCGTGCTCCTCATGTGATTATCTGTATTACCTCCCGTCCACGTATTACACGTTTATCCACATTATGTTTTAATTCCTAGAGACTGATTCTAACCATAAATGGTTTTCGATTCTGGGTAATCACGTAAACAAGGCATAACAATGTGATGGTTATCAAAGTGACATATCGTTTGCACCGGGCTTTTTGCTGATATTTTGGCCCAAGTATCATATACTGCTCCTAGTATATATACATATATCCAAATATTCACTTTGAAGCAGGGGCGGCGGGCGCGGTGAAAAGCATTTATCCCATACGTAAAGTGTATCAACATATATATTTGAATAATTTCTAACCTCTAAAATAAATATTCTCATCCAAGTACTGTGTGTTGAATCTATTAGGAAAAAGGAACTCCTGTTAATATTATGCCATATTCGTTTGACCAAAGGTTGATCTTCAAACATTTCTTGTCAAATCTTGTCGAAAAAAAGTTTCTTGCAGCATGGACAATAATCGTTTCGCCTCGGCGAGAAACTCTCTCGTTTGGTTGATAACAGTACCACCTGTGCGAAAACCTTCCCGCATGGACGAAAGCCTTCCCATTTCGGTGATAACCGTGCCACCTTGGCAAAAACCTTTCCTGTCTGGCCGAAAATAATCAGATCGGTCACATCACTAAACATCACTAAACGCAAGATCCTTCAATTCCAACACTACAGGCGTGCACGTTACACTATATCTTATATCACATAGAGTGATTCTGACTTCTGGGGCCCTAGAGCTGGATCCCAGTTCCCCCTCCCTATCATGTTGAACCCCCCCCCCCCCTGAAAATTTCTGGATCCGCCCCTGGTGAAGATACATACACTTCCTCGGCAGGAGGGGGGGGGGGAGGGGGGGGGGGTTCAGTCTACCCGACCTGCACGAGTACAATTCCACACCCATTCCCACCCTACCCCACACACATACTGCTCACAATATCAGAGTGAAAGCACAGCACCCTACATCTAGCCGCCGAACATTATCTGACCCAAATCTATTGTGTTGGGGTGAGGTGATGTTTTTGTAAGCGTTCTATTGTCTTAAAAAATCTGACACATGTTGTAAATAGGTGAAAAATTACAATTTCCAAGTAAGTAAACTTTTTTAATCGATTCGATTCTATGTCCGAGGATGTTATGAAAATTTGTTCAGTTTGAAGTTTATATACAATACTTTGTTGTATCCGTCCGATATTTTGTGTTGTCAATTTATCCATGACACGATAACGTTCTGAAGCTCGGGTAAACGTTCTATTGATGCTTGAAAGGTAATCATGAGTAGTTATGTAAGGTATGCCACGTGTACTACACTATGAGGAGCCATGAGGAGCAAGAGGAGCCGAGGAGGTTAGGCTCCTCAAAGAGGAGATAAGCTCCTCAAAGGAGGACATAAGCTCAATCATAACGCTCGATATAGCCAGACTCGAATCATAATGTTCTGTATTTTGAAGATGAACCTGTAGCGCATCATGATGTTTTAACAGCAAATCATAACGTCCATATTAATATTTGTGACATGAATAAACCATAATGGAAATCAATATTTATTCGCGTTGTTGTCTATAATATCTAAAAGCAATATTTTGTACATTTTGAAATATATAAATAATCCAATCAATCTATTTCATGACCATGCTTGATAGCATTGACATCATAGAGCATACACCAGGGTACCCGTAGTAATCATAACGCCCCCTCAGTCATGCAGAACCAAAACCGGGAATTTCCTTGGGGAATAGTTCGGTTCGTATTCATCCGCGTCAGTAGTTCAGCAGTTCCATACAAGAAACTTGCGAATTGTTTTGTGTGGTAGAAAGCAAATGTTTTCGTGTGGAAGAGAGAGTGGTTTGTCGAGGGATTGACTATCAAGTGAATTTGAACGATATTAGTATCCAGGAGGACGTGGATAGCGTTCACAAAATAGACTTACGTAGCACATTCCTGAGGAAATTGCCAGACCATATACTGGAGCGATTCACGGGTCTAGAAGTGTTGGACATCCGTGAAAATCCTGTGGCGGACTGTTTGTTCAGAGAGTATTCTCACAGGTAAGGAGACCTTAACGCCTTATGTCATAATGAAGGTGATTCTTTATGTTTGTGTGTGTGTGAGAGAGAGAGAGCAAATTTCTAAAAAAAAAAATTATATATACACATTTCAGTTTCGAGGTAATAACAGACTGCCAGCCGGACACTCAGCCTTCATCCACTACACCCGAGCCTGTAACAACCACCACCACCACTATCCCTACCACCACTGGTGAATCTACATCTAGTACTGACAACACCGACCCTACCACCACCGAGGAGTCTATATCTACCACTGAGGAGTCTATATCCACCACTGACCCCTCACCTACTACATCACAACCTCTGTTCAAATCAAGAAAAATCCCTCGACCTGGCATGAAAACTCCTACCCACAGCTCCAGCACCACGACACGACCTCAACCCCACAATAGAACCACTCCCAGCACCACCATGACAAGCATGACGAAGGATAAAGCAGCGCTGTACGCTTTGATATGTGTGGTTGCCGCGCTGCTTCTACTGTTGATCAGCATTATCCTTCTGCTGTACCTGGGTTTCATCACCTGCCGCTGTCAACGGGAGCTGAGAACACGACAACGGAACCGAAGAGCAACTCTTCCAAAAGAAGTGGACCAGTTAGCCAGTGGTCTTGACAGTTTGTCTTTAGAATCCATCGAGTTGTTCAGCGTGCCTCAGGACCGACCAAAAGCAGACTAGGTGGGTGTTTTTCTAAGTAATAGATAATCTTGATTTTTCATATCACATATTATACGGATTTCCATTTCATCTTATGAATTTTATACATATTTCTCACTTTCTTCAGATCTCCAGTGTTCACTTCATTCTTCACTCTTCATCAAATTCTGTGAGTATTTTAAAAAACAATAATAAAAAACCAAGTACAGATTTTCTATCTACTACAAATTTTATTAAGTACAGTCAGTCTATTTACAGTACATGTTTTTAAATTCATTCAATATAGTACATTTCTGCTGAATTGCTTTACAATTGTGTCATTGTTCTTTAGATTACCATCAAATACATTCATAATATCCAGAAATGAATAGCCTCTACTTCTTAATGTTACATAAAATATGCAGTATTGTCCACAGTATTTTGTATCATAATTCTGCACTCTTTGTGTTGTATAGTAATAATATCCTTGTCCTTGTTTACATAGCAATTGTTCAAAGCCATAATAACTAGGATCTCTTCCCAAGCTGTCGAAAAATTCCGGAACCGATGTAAAGTAGATGGCGATCCAGTGAGTGCCGGGCTCCGTTGAAGGATCTGTGTTGAAGATGTAGAATTTCCCTGATGGATGTTCTGGTATCTGGTCCGCAGCCTTGACTCCCGCAAAGTTCCTGATTCTCGTCAATGCCCGCTGTATTGTTGTTGTATCCATGTTAGTTGATGATATTACGAGCTTCATCTATTTGCAGCATTGCTGGAAATTGTGCATACACAATCACAGTGACGGTTTCTTCTGGTGCTTTGTCGAATCGGTTGCTGAGACGAGTGTGTCCCCTCCGGAGCAAACTCAGCGTAGCTTGATCATTATCAGATTTCCCGTCAATCATGAATCCATACAAGGCTGATCCAGTTCTAAAGTGTTTGTAGGTTAGATCATGACCTTCACCACTGCCAAAGGTTCTGAACAGACTGAGATAAGCATTGACGTACTGATTGTTTTTATAGGACATATGCAGGGGTTCTCCAGGAACGGATTGCCCATCTACATAGAATCCCATGAAACTGCAGTTGAAGTGCTCAAAGTTGTATGGGTTTTTAGCATAACTGCCACTATATCCCTTTTCAGAAACCAGGCCAACAATGATTTTGGAGGGTACCTGACCTTGATACAAGTCTTCGATTTCTTTTTGATTGCTCCCAGAGTGAATGTTGAATGTTTTGATATCGCTCCTTGTGTATGGATAGAGTGCTGGTTGCTTTTTGATCATTTCTGCATGGCTGACTATAAGTCCTGGGTTCAGAGTACAGTGACAGACAATCAGAGCTGCCTCGGCTATATCCACTTGATATGTAGTGTCTGTGCTGGGTGAAAGCAGTGCGAAATTGTCATTGTTTGGGAACAATTTTACATCCAACTGCACACCATTGATGAGAAGCCTGTCTTGCTGGAAGATATCCACACACACTGGTCCTTGCATTTCCACATATTTCCCTTCTTTGGTGTGCACCCACCTTTCAATCAGTCCGACATTTCCACCATCAACAGGATCTACACTTTCAGGTTCTGTGGTCTCGTGGTAGTAAAGCTGACTTTGGATATCTTTGTGTTCTTCTGGGTAGATGACAGTGGTATCCAAAATGCTTTTGTAACTGTAGTTCAATCCGACAGTCGTAGTGATAACCTGCTGTTGTAGAGCGACGTCTGCTTGGCGGAACAAGCTGTGGAGAGTCAAGTTTGCAAATACCACTTTATCATCTTTGGTGACTTTAGTACCATCTGATTTCGTGATTCGTGCTTTGATGTAGAGCTGTGTTTTTCTTAGATCCTTGTAATCACCGCTGGTTCCAGGAATGCTGAACTGAATGCTGGATCCGTGTGCTATAGGTGCGGTTGGGCGATACTTCACGAATGTTCTCTTGTAAACGGCAGTGTCAATAGGGGGCGAAGCGAACAAATCCAGATTGGATCCGTATCCTTCTTCAGCACTGTCAAATTTGAAAGCCATGATGTTGTCTCTCTGAGCACCGACTGTAGAATGAAGAAATTATTTCTTGTTCTTCTTTTTTATAGCAGAGCTTTTTCTTACACTTGGTTTCTTCCTTTTAGCTTTCTTTTGTTTTGGTTTTCTTCGGGTTGTCTTCTTACTCAGCTCCTTCTCTCTCTTGATATTCAGTTCAGCTTGATGTACGACTTGTTCAGTAGGCGTCACCAGTTTGAGGGGTGTGATGTATTCACCATGCTGATTGCTCTTGCGTATAACATAGAACTTCCTGTGCTCCTTGGGTGGATGCTTGAGGTGTTCCTTCCACATTTCAATGTTGGGTATGTAGTTAGAGTATGCCATGTCTCTTCCTGATTTGTAGTGTCACTCGCAAATCCCGTGGAACAACTGATGGTGGCTTGTTGTTGGCTTGTCTTATATACACACGTACACGTGACACATAAGTTTGAACGATTGGAATAAAATATGGGTTTTGCAAGTACCCGGCTTTTTTAACAATCCTCATTAGAGGTAGTGCTGTGTTTCCCACGTGGCTATAATCGCAGAGGTCACTGTAGATGAATATTTCTCCATGTTTCCCATTATATTCAATCTCCATGAGTGCACACTCCCATGATCCCGATAGATTGAGACTCTGTTTTAGATCCACGATGAAGTCCCATGCATTGTTTTGAGGATGTGTGTCAATACAGTCTTTTGCTGAGAGGAATAGGTACATCCTGCTTGGTGGCTGTACTGAGTTGTGACGAGTGGCTGATGTTACAGATCCTTTATATCACTTTCCTTCAACCATGAGTCAAATTTAGAATGATAGCCCAGCCACCTGACCAGAACTTCAGTCGTTCCTCCCCGTTTTCTCCTTTTCAAAATTTTCTCAATCTTGTACTCCTTTTCCGCGGCATCCTTGAGCTCTACTTTTTCAAGTTCATGTTCATAGAACCGACCTTGAATGGGATCGTTTTCAAAGTCTTTGATGGTATAGAGTGGGATATTTTGTTTGCTTGTCCTACCCGTTATCACAAAATTTTCATGTGTCCATTTGATGTCATATATCCTATCAAAAGCCGTTCTGGTGTGTGCAAGCTTGACAACATCTCCAACTTGATATCTATAAGGAGTTTTCTCCTTGGTTGGTTTCTTGGATATCTTCTTTTTCTTAACAGGCTTGGGGAGGTACTGCAGATTCCACAGTTTAACATCATCCGTGTTCAGTGCCTGAGCGGGTGTCATTTGAATTGATCTGTGGAAGGCATTGTTGTAACTATGGGTAACCTGGGGTAGGTATTTAACTCAGTTCGAGTTATTTTTTTCTTGCATGATCCTTGTTAACTTTGTTTTGATTTCTCGAATAACCCTTTCAGCGAAATTAGCCTTCTTCTCATTGAGGGTTTTCACATGTTCAATTTTCCGCTTTTGAAGATAGCGTTGTACATCTTTGTTGACATATTCCTTCCCTTGATCAGTCCTGAGTTTGGTGATCTTGAGTTTGGCGAGAATTTTTTGTAGAGTCAGTATCATTTCTTTTCCTTGCAGAGTTTTCAGTGGAGCTGTCCAGAGGTAACGGCTGAGAATATCAATGACAACGGCAATATAATTATATCCCTTGTTAGACGCTACGTCACCATGGAGATGGTATCAGAATCCAGCATTTAAAATTTTTTGGGAACAACAACACGTTGTCTTTTGAATTTGTAGACGATGGGTTTGTGTTGTGTATAGATATCTTGTTGACTGAGCCACTTCTGTATCACTCTCCGTGTCACAGGTCGATGTGCTTTCACATACTGGTAGAGCCTGTTGACACCTCCAAAGGACACGGGATGTTTGGGATCATAATAGATTTCCTTCAGGTAGTCATCTAGTTCATTGTTGTCCACATCGATTTCCATGTTTCCACTCTTTTTGGTTTCTTTTTCTCATGTAGGTTGATAGCTTTCCTTTTATTGGGTATTCCTGGTGGGGGCGGTGCAATGGATTCCTCTAGTTGTTTACCTCCTAGTCCCCGCTGTATGAGTGTCCGTCTGTCCGGGTTGCTAATCACTGACAGTGGAATATGTGGTAAATTACTGTAGAATTCTTCGAGTCCTATAGGATGGAAATGTTTGTATTGTACAAGTGCATCCTTAATGAGATCAGTAATATGCGAATGTTTTATCACATTCCCTTTTACCAACAGTTCTCCATTTCCGTTCCAGTCTAGATGTTCACTTGCTCGAACGATGTTGAGCAAAGTTTGCGCTTTACTTCTAAGTCTATTTGGAAAATGATTCAGAATACTGTTTTCACTCAATCGGGTTTCCTCCATATGATGATGTAGTTGTTGTGGTTGCTGTTTTCCTTCTTTTTCTTCTTCTGTCTCTTCTTCTTCTCCTTTTGCTGATTCACAGGGAGGGACTTCATTCCTTCCCAACAGTCTTTGATATTTTTCATAGGGAACCAGAACACATTTCTTAGATGATATCATTCTACAAGTGAAAGTATTTCCTTTCTCGCCATATATAATGTATCGATAACTTGACGGTAGTGATCTTGAAGCAGTGCGAGCTTCTTCTTGGTGTTGACTTTTTTGTCTGTCAGTCTGCCAATCAACCTTTTCCTTTTTTCAATCACCTTAGTAACTCGTGTACTATGTGGTAGATTCTGGATATTATACAGGATTTCACAAATGGCGGCTACTTGTATGGGTGTCAGAGTATAGAACAGTGCCCGGCTTTGTTCTTTGCTGGTGTTGAGTAGCAGTTTCAGGAAATCCGCTACTATATTTAAGAGTTTCGACATGTTTCCATCAGGAAGTTTCTTGATAAAATGATGTTCTATGTTGATTGCAATGCCTTATGTACTATCATTATCAAGGACGCGTGTAAGATGCTGTTTTCTCCACCTCCTCAAGTAGATAAGTAGTCCAGTCACGAATATTGTGGGAATTAATGCCAGAAAGTTCCACCAGATGGCAGCAACACTCTCTTCCTCCTGCAGTTCTCCACTGGTTCTTGGATAGCAGTTGCTTATGACCAAGATATCTGCATGTTCCTCTCGAAATTTCAGTATATCTTGACATATCAAATATTGATTATCTTCGAAGATCACTGTGTGAAGACTTATCCATTCATTATCATTGAACTCTGGAATTGATTGTATACTAGTATGCAGAATATCAACATGGCTAATCCATTCTGTATGTTCTGTTTGTGGTAGTTGTGTTACATTTGTTCCCACACATGACATGGTTCCCATCATGTAACTGCAGATGCATTGTCCACAGGGAAATGCATATAGTGACGTTACACACAGCAGTAGCCAAAGGATAGTATACATGTTTGCTGTTTGACAGACAAATAGGTAATGATAAGTAACTGTGGAGTGTGGCTGCTTTTATTAGTTTGGAATGTAGACAATAGTGTCTTCTCCAGGTAGGATGTGTGTTTTCAGTCTATATTCATCTTCGCTATGCGGCGATAGATCCAGAAGTAGATAACCATAGGGTTTTGATATGCAGTCTTTGTAAGCTTCTACCAAAGCTTTCCCTAGTCCTGTTTGTTTAGCCAAAACTCCAATTTGTGAAACATCTCGGGGATTTTTCAACAGTATGTTATAGTGTGTGTTCAGATTAATATTTCTGGCACATTTACCCTGACAGAACATATTTTGATTGATGTATATCAATGTCAGATTTTTATGATGTGACCCTCTCGTGAAAATATTTTGAATTTGTGGGCTATCAACCACTCTATCCATCAAGTCATCCACTACTATTATGTTATGATATCCATCAGCAAAGTCATTCACTTGTTCTTCACTTGGTAATCCCTGATGAAATTCAATCTCTTTAATTTCTTGTTCCATGTGTTCAAATAGTTTTTGCCATATTCCATAGCAGTACATCACTTTCTTAGCTGGTTCAGAGAATAATTCTTTATATTTTAGAATCTCGAAGAGCAGGGTACTTTTCCCTGAACCCGTAGTTCCACTAATAGCAATGGTAGTTGGTGACTTGAACATGTTGACAGTTTGATGTACTGCGAGGAGAATGACAACCAACTGAAAATCACCTCATTTTGTATGAAAAGATAACAACTTCATTTTTTGTTTTGATTCATGGGAATTTCTCCATCTTTTCTGTTCTCATCATCTATTAGCAATTCATTACATATAAAATGTTTTTTTTACATTCGGCCTCCTCATCTCCCCTTATAGCCGACCTTACCTCTCCTTATGCTGTTCAAAACAAAACCCAGGCAACTTTCTCTACTTGTGGTAGCATACAATACAATTCTAGTGGCAGTATACAATCATAATGCATCACAATCCTCAATGATAATGAACAATCATAATGTTCCAACAATTCAACATATTGAGACACTCGACATATTACTCTAGTTGAAACTGTAATGTTACATTACAATTTTTTTACAACCGTACAATGATGAAAAAGAAATAATAACAATCAATAACAATTCATCCAATAACAATCTCGATTCTTATGTAAAAAAAAAAAAAAAAAAAAATAATAATAATAATAATAATAATAATAATAATAAAAAAAAAATTATGATCGAATTAAAATACAGTACAAAAAAACAGCAACCTAACAGAACTTCTAACCTCTAATAACAGAACCTGGATTTTGTTTTGAACAGCTGACATCTAGTCTACGAACTAAAACTAAACAAGTTTCTATTTACACAATTATAATTACAACACACAAGTTTCTATGTTCACATGTTACAACACACAAGCTTCTATTTACACCATTATATTTACAACACACAAGTTTCTATGTTCACATGTTACAACACACAAGCTTCTATTTACACCATTATATTTACAACACACAAGTTTCTATGTTCACATGTTACAACACACAAGCTTGTATTTACACATTCCATTTACTATTCTATTCACACTTCGTCGAAACCATAATAAAAGTTTGTTGTCTCCCTACGTATTTCCTCCCTACAGAAAATACAATAGTGCCTCCTGTCTTCAAAGTATTCGTCTTCCAAAAAGTCAGTCTCACCACATTTCAAACACTCGAAACCCTTTTCTCCAGATTCAATCATCTTACAATGTGCACATCCACATTCCTGGCAGGACTGGGCTCCAGGTTCCGCTCCCATTGCATTATATTGCGCTCTCCTCGCTGCCTGTTCACGCTGTGCCTTTTCCATATCGAAACATCTTTGACAGATGTAATTTCTCACCTCTTGGATTGGATGTACATGGGTGTTGAAGCAATTGCGACATCTTTTCAACTCTTCTCCACTCTCTTCTTCTTCTTCACCTATCTCCATCCCCTCTTCACTATCGCTGTCAGATTCGGGCGGCAACATATCCATCTTCCTTACCTTTTCCCATAGCATACCTAACCTGTTAACACCTGGAAACTGTTTAGGCTCACATAACCCGGCTAACTTAACACTAGGGAACCCACACCCCCAATACTTACTGAATCTATCCACGTATACCAAACGTTTTTTGGAATAATACATTAACAGATCTCTGACACTTTCTGTTTGCTGTGCTTTGAAGAGAAGTACCCGCTGCATGATGTCATCTCTTGCCAGATACCATTCTGGAGTGCATTTGATCGAAGCTCCCAGCTTACCTGCTCCTATGCCTCTGCCATTCAGAATGAGAGATGCAGTTTCTTCCTGCTGGTGGAACAGGGCCTTCTCATAGTTGAACAGCTGGCTTGCAGTGTAAAATGTCTTGTTGTCCTTGATCATCTCGCAGCGGTGATTCATTCCAAGTAGATGAATGCTGTCAAATACCACGCAATCTGTTGGCCATGGTGACAGAACGAGATCCAGGACTCTTGTACGGACGCCGTCATCTTCAACCGCTCGCTTGCAGTAGAAGTAGCTGAACCCTGTTCTCTCTTGCTGATAGGAGCACATCACGTTTTGTCTAGCCCGGAAACCTATGTTGGTTACTGCGACGCTTTTCTGGGTCTCCAGCACAGAGTTGTACTTGGTCATTGGATCGGTGATCCGGGACTTGTTGATACCCTTGCTTGAGATCTTGTGTTGTCCGTCGAGTTCTTCCAAGACATAGGTTTTGGACGTCAGACAGGTCATGCGTGTTCCTTCGGCTTCCAACTTGAAGAGTCCTGGGGTTCTCTTGTCGAAGCAGACGTGTTTCTGACAGCACTTCCTGGGAAACCAACTCTGTTCAGGGGTATGATCATTGCTATCACTGCAGGATTGGTAGACGCTGCGGCGGTAGTCATCCGCTTTGTCGGGTTTTAGGACATCTTCAATGCTGTTACCCGTAACCGCGAAATATAGGGAGTCGGTATCCATCTCGCACAGCTCAAAGTCTGACCTGTCAATATACTCATCAAGAAAATCATAGTAAAACTGCAACATTCTCAGTTTGGCATACTGTAAAATGAAATAACCTAGGGTGATTGGGAGATCTAACCGAATTGCAGATTTAGACAATTCTACTTCATAGCATTCACCCCCTAGCTCTGTGAGAGTCAGGAACCTCGGACTATTCACAGCCTGCTTGGCTTTAACTTCTCCTTGGATATACTTGATGTCACGATGCCGTTGTTTTTCCATGATCAGGGAACCATATGAAGAGTTACCTATCAACTTCCATGTTTCTGCCAGAATGGCCTTGGATTTGTCTCTGTCACCATCACGTCTGGCCTCACTCACTTCTTTTTGGAAGGATTCAAAACACTTACTTTGATTGAATTCGACACACTGATATATTTTTGTTACCTCTATCCCATGATCCAGGTACCATTTTAGCAAAGGTGATGCGAGCATTATCTTCTTAGCGGCCATACCACCCACTAGAAGTTTTCGAGACTTTTTACTCAAACCGTGTGATTCGACATGTTCTTGCATGTGTGATCCTATCACATCGAAGGGGACGTCATTGGTGCAGAAGATAGGCGCCATCTCTCCAAAGTAGTCTCTCGGGTTCATCTCTTTCTGATGCTCAGCACTCCATTCCTTCGGAACCTGTAATAGGGATAACATCCTTAGATAATGTATACTATAAAATTCCATTGAATTAAGATGTTACATACATAACTATCGAAAAGTAATTAATCACCTGGATGTCACATTCTACCATGCCAAAGAACTCTTCATCTCGGACGGCCTGCAGGATGGTTTCCTCGGAGGAACTTGATCTATCGCGTGCAAATGGAGGCATGTACTTGTCCTGAACTCCACTCTGAGCCACAGTGATCCAGAAACCATGGCTGTACTCACACTCCCACATTTCTGTGACAGTGTAACCCTTGTTCCGTAGAAACTGTGTACGTTCCTGCGTACGCTTCAGGAGTTTTGGCTGCCTCTCCTTCCATTTGTCACTCCCCTTTTTCCTCATATCCTCACAGTCATGACCGTGCCAGTAACACCCGTGGAACTGAAATAAACACGAAATAAATATGAAATACAAATTCAATTGAATAACCATTAACATAAATAAAGATGGATAAATGTTTAGATATGTCACTCACCTCGTAAATATGTTTGTTCTCCACGTCGAGTCCATCCACCAAGTAGGGTCCCACTCTGTGTTCTTTTCCTACGTTTAACTTGTGCTGAATGTTGACATTTTTTTGCATAGACAAATAATCCATCCAATAAAACATTGACATAAATTTAGGATTGGCAGAGTGATGCTCAAACCCACTAAGTTTCGGTAAATATCTTTTCTGTTCTCATCATTTATTAGCAATTCATTACATATAAAATGTTTTTTTTACATTCGGCCTCCTCATCTCCCCTTATAGCCGACCTTACCTCTCCTTATGCTGTTCAAAACAAAACCCAGGCAACTTTCTCTACTTGTGGTAGCATACAATACAATTCTAGTGGCAGTATACAATCATAATGCATCACAATCCTCAATGATAATGAACAATCATAATGTTCCAACAATTCAACATATTGAGACACTCGACATATTACTCTAGTTGAAACTGTAATGTTACATTACAATTTTTTTACAACCGTACAATGATGAAAAAGAAATAATAACAATCAATAACAATTCATCCAATAACAATCTCGATTCTTATGTAAAAAAAAAAAAAAAAAAAAAAAAAAAAAATAATAATAATAATAATAATAATAATAAAAAAATTATGATCGAATTAAAATACAGTACAAAAAAACAGCAACCTAACAGAACTTCTAACCTCTAATAACAGAACCTGGATTTTGTTTTGAACAGCTGACATCTAGTCTACGAACTAAAACTAAACAAGTTTCTATTTACACAATTATAATTACAACACATAAGTTTCTATGTTCACATGTTACAACACACAAGCTTCTATTTACACCATTATATTTACAACACACAAGTTTCTATGTTCACATGTTACAACACACAAGCTTCTATTTACACCATTATATTTACAACACACAAGTTTCTATGTTCACATGTTACAACACACAAGCTTGTATTTACACATTCCATTTACTATTCTATTCACACTTCGTCGAAACCATAATAAAAGTTTGTTGTCTCCCTACGTATTTCCTCCCTACAGAAAATACAATAGTGCCTCCTGTCTTCAAAGTATTCGTCTTCCAAAAAGTCAGTCTCACCACATTTCAAACACTCGAAACCCTTTTCTCCAGATTCAATCATCTTACAATGTGCACATCCACATTCCTGGCAGGACTGGGCTCCAGGTTCCGCTCCCATTGCATTATATTGCGCTCTCCTCGCTGCCTGTTCACGCTGTGCCTTTTCCATATCGAAACATCTTTGACAGATGTAATTTCTCACCTCTTGGATTAGATGTACATGGGTGTTGAAGCAATTGCGACATCTTTTCAACTCTTCTCCACTCTCTTCTTCTTCTTCACCTATCTCCATCCCCTCTTCACTATCGCTGTCAGATTCGGGCGGCAACATATCCATCTTCCTTACCTTTTCCCATAGCATACCTAACCTGTTAACACCTGGAAACTGTTTAGGCTCACATAACCCGGCTAACTTAACACTAGGGAACCCACACCCCCAATACTTACTGAATCTATCCACGTATACCAAACGTTTTTTGGAATAATACATTAACAGATCTCTGACACTTTCTGTTTGCTGTGCTTTGAAGAGAAGTACCCGCTGCATGATGTCATCTCTTGCCAGATACCATTCTGGAGTGCATTTGATCGAAGCTCCCAGCTTACCTGCTCCTATGCCTCTGCCATTCAGAATGAGAGATGCTGTTTCTTCCTGCTGGTGGAACAGGGCCTTCTCATAGTTGAACAGCTGGCTTGCAGTGTAAAAGGTCTTGTTGTCCTTGATCATCTCGCAGCGGTGATTCATTCCAAGTAGATGAATGCTGTCAAATACCACGCAATCTGTTGGCCATGGTGACAGAACGAGATCCAGGACTCTTGTACGGACGCCGTCATCTTCAACCGCTCGCTTGCAGTAGAAGTAGCTGAACCCTGTTCTCTCTTGCTGATAGGAGCACATCCCGTTTTGTCTAGCCCGGAAACCTATGTTGGTTACTGCGACGCTTTTCTGGGTCTCCAGCACAGAGTTGTACTTGGTCATTGGATCGGTGATCCGGGACTTGTTGATACCCTTGCTTGAGATCTTGTGTTGTCCGTCGAGTTCTTCCAAGACATAGGTTTTGGACGTCAGACAGGTCATGCGTGTTCCTTCGGCTTCCAACTTGAAGAGTCCTGGGGTTCTCTTGTCGAAGCAGACGTGTTTCTGACAGCACTTCCTGGGAAACCAACTCTGTTCAGGGGTATGATCATTGCTATCACTGCAGGATTGGTAGACGCTGCGGCGGTAGTCATCCGCTTTGTCGGGTTTTAGGACATCTTCAATGCTGTTACCCGTAACCGCGAAATATAGGGAGTCGGTATCCATCTCGCACAGCTCAAAGTCTGACCTGTCAATATACTCATCAAGAAAATCATAGTAAAACTGCAACATTCTCAGTTTGGCATACTGTAAAATGAAATAACCTAGGGTGATTGGGAGATCTAACCGAATTGCAGATTTAGACAATTCTACTTCATAGCATTCACCCCCTAGCTCTGTGAGAGTCAGGAACCTCGGACTATTCACAGCCTGCTTGGCTTTAACTTCTCCTTGGATATACTTGATGTCACGATGCCGTTGTTTTTCCATGATCAGGGAACCATATGAAGAGTTACCTATCAACTTCCATGTTTCTGCCAGAATGGCCTTGGATTTGTCTCTGTCACCATCACGTCTGGCCTCACTCACTTCTTTTTGGAAGGATTCAAAACACTTACTTTGATTGAATTCGACACACTGATATATTTTTGTTACCTCTATCCCATGATCCAGGTACCATTTTAGCAAAGGTGATGCGAGCATTATCTTCTTAGCGGCCATACCACCCACTAGAAGTTTTCGAGACTTTTTACTCAAACTGTGTGATTCGACATGTTCTTGCATGTGTGATCCTATCACATCGAAGGGGACGTCATTGGTGCAGAAGATAGGCGCCATCTCTCCAAAGTAGTCTCTCGGGTTCATCTCTTTCTGATGCTCAGCACTCCATTCCTTCGGAACCTGTAATAGGGATAACATCCTTAGATAATGTATACTATAAAATTCCATTGAATTAAGATGTTACATACATAACTATCGAAAAGTAATTAATCACCTGGATGTCACATTCTACCATGCCAAAGAACTCTTCATCTCGGACGGCCTGCAGGATGGTTTCCTCGGAGGAACTTGATCTATCGCGTGCAAATGGAGGCATGTACTTGTCCTGAACTCCACTCTGAGCCACAGTGATCCAGAAACCATGGCTGTACTCACACTCCCACATTTCTGTGACAGTGTAACCCTTGTTCCGTAGAAACTGTGTACGTTCCTGCGTACGCTTCAGGAGTTTTGGCTGCCTCTCCTTCCATTTGTCACTCCCCTTTTTCCTCATATCCTCACAGTCATGACCGTGCCAGTAACACCCGTGGAACTGAAATAAACACGAAATAAATATGAAATACAAATTCAATTGAATAACCATTAACATAAATAAAGATGGATAAATGTTTAGATATGTCACTCACCTCGTAAATATGTTTGTTCTCCACGTCGAGTCCATCCACCAAGTAGGGTCCCACTCTGTGTTCTTTTCCTACGTTTAACTTGTGCTGAATGTTGACATTATTTTGCATAGACAAATAATCCATCCAATAAAACATTGACATAAATTTAGGATTGGCAGAGTGATGCTCAAACCCACTAAGTTTCGGTAAATATCTAACATAGTTACCAACAGGCATTGCCTGTCCTATTGCCCATAGATACAATGCATTTGCGTCAAACCCTAGAATTCGTTGACACGTTTTTTCCGGACAGCCTCGCAGTTGTGTCTCTCCTGCTATATGTTGCCTATGGAAAATAATGGATGGCCCACCTACAATATTTTTCTTGATAATCATTGATAAATCTTTGTCTTCTTCTGGAAAGAGAGAGAAAGTAACTCCCTTCTCTCTCCCTGCCTGGAACAGCATGTGACGAGCAACTCCCGGAACTGAAATGGCAACTTTAAACACATCAATCTCCTTTTCTTTGTAAAACTGCAAAAATTTCTCTACTGCTGTCACAAACGGCTTCACATCTTGATCATTGTAGAACCCCAAGAAATCAGCAATGCTGTTCATGCCCTTTGTTACCCATAGGCTCTGTAGTTCCTCGTATTTCTGCTGACCAGAAGGTGGTGCCTGACCAGTAGCCCCGTTCTTCTCCCAGTGAAGGAACTCTTCCTCCAAAACGTTATATCCCTTCAACTCTGAATGAAAACATGCATACTCTGGAAGTGATGGATACATCAATTTTTCAGTGTTATCAAACCATTCATAGGGGAAATATGACTTCTGCTCTGTGACACCATATGCCTGAAGAAACTTTGAGTAGCTACACCCAGGGGCCAAATATTGGGTGATATCCAAAAATTTCAAACCTTCACATCCAATGCAGAGGTAGGTGTTGTTCCTCTTAACGACAAAGTCTTTCGAATTGAGATTCAGACATTTAGCTAATTTAGACTTTATCAAGTTTAAGTCATATTTACTAGAATTGAATCCAAGAATTGGCAATTGACTACAGTAGTTCAGGAAATTCCCTTTCAATTTGAGAAGCGCTCTGTACATTGTTGTACTACTTGTCATTTCTTGGTGTTGATCTGGGACCTCCCCCTCCTCCTCTCCCTCCTCACCTGTTCCACCGACATTGTCATCCTCGCTATCTGAAGTATTGTACGTGTAATTAACTTGCCATTCACCGTTGTTGTGCAAACTTTCTTGGAAGTTTCGATAGCTGTTTGGTCTTGCCATAGCTTGCATGAATTCTCGTGATGGAGCCTCATTTACACGACTTTCTACAGCAGCAGCACTGTTGACATTGTCATCACTCACATCATCCTCATCAGTTTCATCCCCTGCGGGCTTCCACAACTGAATAAGCTCATCTAAACGAAATAAAACATCATCCCATTTTTCAAGAGCCAGTTTTCCAGCTGCTGTGGACATTGCCTTGAGCGTGCTCACCATTTTACTCAGAAGCGCCTCCAAATCCTGGTCGATGAAACACTGGGGTTCAGTGTAACCTGGAATGTCTGAGCAGACGCTTACCGAGACAGGATGATGTCGCGCTGTCCATTTAGAATGCTGCCCACTTGATTCGTCTATCCTCTCCAGGACTGCCTCAAAATCATACACCGCAAAATGAGGGAAAAACCTATCAGCACCGGGAACATTAATTCCAAATTGCTCTAGTCTTTCAAACACATTCTGAATACACTGGTGAATTCCACCTGGGTATTTCAGTTTCGTAACGTTATTGCATGATTTCAAATGCAGCTTGATCTTGCTTGGCAGTGTAAAGTGTCGATCACACATTGGACACTGAAATTTGTGTGCGTACACTTTGAAGTCTTTGATGTAACTAAGGTGTTGTTCATACACATTCATGTACATGACTTCCTGATACCTGGTGGTGGGCTGATGCCGAGGTATGGCAGAACCATTCTCTTGTAGCTCACACACAGTGATTTGCACCTCAAAACATCTTTCAAAATACGGTAGATCTGGAAATGAAATTCCATCAAAATCTTTCATGTTAGTAGGCAATTCTCTCCCGAGTTTATGCATAAACTCACGCCATTTCTTGTAGTACACCCCGACGGCTGTTTCGAGTTGTCTCTGTTGCCTGTGGGTTGCAAGGCAACGGAATGCGCAGAGGTTATCTCTGTATACTCCATTACGCCCCCGTTCAAGCGTGATGATGCACTTTCTACTTCGGATGAAGTCCGGGATCTCCTCCTGTCCTAGGGTGTAAGCAGTTCTGTAGATATAAAAAACCACGTTAGTTATCAAGCGAACCTTCCGTTTAGTGTCTTGCCTCTGCTTCATCAGATGATTCAAGATGTCGAGAATTTCGAGCTCTCTCCTAACTCGCTCCAGATCATGCATCATAGAAATCATCATGGGAGATTCAAACACAGAGGCGTTGCTGAATGGAATGAAATAACGATGTTGTTCATTTTCATTATTACGCAGAATGAAACCAAATGCCAGGTTCACCCTGAATGCATTATTTTCACTACGGAATATTTCTTCCAAGTGTCCCATCAGTTCGTTCACTCCTCCATCTAAGTTGTTGGTGGGGAAGTTATACTCACTACGCACCCTTCCATCGAGCACATGCCCACGTAGAATATGTGCCCGGTTAATGTTGTATTCCTCCTGGAGTGCCTGGTCATTCTCACCCCTCCAGGGTCTCCCTTCTTCGTTCCAGGGTTCCGGCTGCAGCGGGTCGCCTCTCCCATGTTGCGTCATCCGGTGACGGTACAGTTCACCACGAGATTGGAATCTCCCGCTGCAAGAGGAACAAGCATACCCCTCCCCACCCGACTTACTGGCTCTACATCCCTTCACCTTTGGCTGTTTGTTTCTAGTTGGATGCGATCTGGCGTTGTGCTCTCTCAACGCTGTAACTGTGTATAGACATTTATCACATTTTTTACACTGGAATTTTTTACCTGTACACTTTCTGGAGTGTCGAGCAAGATTATCAGCATGATTAAACTCTTTTCCACATCGGGAGCAGTGACTCCTGGTCTCCTCATGGATTTTAGAATGCCTGGCCAAGTTTCGTTTGTTGGCAAAAGGTTTGTTGCACATCACACAAACCCAGCGCGGTGTTTCTTTGGAACAGGCATCTCCACTCCCATGTTGGATATTTCCCTGTCAATATAACAGATTATGATATGTTCAACACTTTTATGCAAGTGTGAATGAAATGATTATTTGTTCACATAATTTCCAATCATAATTTCCACTTACAGGTATGTTGCTGTCACTACATGATGGCGAGACTTCCAAGGCAAAATCGATCAAGTCATCCGGGACAGATTCTTCCAAATGACGCCATACATCATTTGATGTCTGAAAAGTAGTTTGTAGCTTAGGTCATTTGTAGCTTAGGTCATTAGTTTTTAGTCACTGTTGTTAGAATTCATTAGTTTTATTTAGCATACTGTGATATTCAGGTAGTATTCCTCTAGTTGTTGAGTCATTGTTCATCTTTAGGTTTAGATTGTTTGTAATTAGTGGTTAGTTAAGCTAGAATTTTGGTTGTTAGTCACTGTACAGTTGATAAGTTGTTAGAATTTATTAGTTTTAGCAAACTGTGATATCCATGTTGTGTTCCCAGGGTTGTTTAGTCATTGTTCATATTTAGCGGTTTTGAGATTCGTATAAGTTTAATTGTCGTTTGAAAATTTTAGATTTCACTTACATTTTATAACCTGTGATATTTTTTCATCATCATCATGTAAAATCTTTTCTTATCATAATGTCTGTCTAAAGTAATATCCATTTCAAATGATCATAATGTGCTCCAACAGTGAAAATATACCTCATTGTAATTTTTCCAATATCATATCTATTTATCAATCTGTGATTTACAAATATTTTCAGTCTATTATAGTTGAGATTTGTATATCTGTTTCATTGTTGAATTCTTAGATTTTATGTTTAAAAAAACTTAACATTTTATAACCTGTGATTTTTTTATCATCATGTAAACTGATTCTCATCATAATGTCCGTCCAAAGTAATATTCATTTCAAATAATCATAATGTGTTCCAACAGTGAAAATATACCTCATTTTAATTTTTTTGCATTAGCCTAGCTTATTGTCAATCTGTGATTTACAAATATTTTCAGTCTATTATAGTTGAGATTTGTATATTAGTTTCGTTGTTGAATTCTTAGATTTTATGTTTAAAAAAACTTAACATTTTATAACCTGTGATTTTCTATCATCATGTCAAATGTCTTCTTATCATAATGTCCGTCCAAAGTAATATGCATTTCAAATAATCATAATGTGTTCCAACAGTGAAAATATACCTCATTTTAATTTTTCCAATATCATACCTTTTATATCAATCTGTGATTTACAAATATTTTCAGTTATAGTTGAGATTTGTATATTTGTTTCGTTGTTGAATTTTTAGATTTCATGTTTAAAAAACTTAACATTATGTAGAATTCCAGTATTCAGTAAAATATCAGTATTAAATTTAAATGTCTGGACTGACCAAATTTGCTAAATACCTGTGTTCAGATTTTCATTCATCATAATTATATATATATATATTACTCTTGAATAAACATATTTGTTAAGTACCTGTGTTAAGATTTTCATGCATCATCTTACCTCGCCAGTTTCCCGTGTAGTCCGAGTCTCCAGTTGTGTGTTTTCCAAAGGCGGGAGATCTAAATCTCCGGCCAGCAAAGCCCACATTTGAAGATCATCCTCATCACCAATCAAATTATTGAAAGTGTTCTCCATCGTGTTGATGCAATGGAAGTCTAGGATAAGACTGGCTGTTACCCGGGAGTTGAACTATTTAAAGGGCGCCCTTTCCTGATTGAGCTAGAGATTGTTACGAAGGGGTTGATTGGCTGAAGTCATGCACGTGTGTCCTACCCGCTTGACCCGGGGAAGGACTGACCTCCGATTGCCCTTTCTTAGACCGGATTTGAGGAGCGCAAAGAAATGGCGCCAAACGATCGCTTAACCTCGGTTTGAGGAGCCCTACTGATCAGAAAGGCTGACATTGATTGATGACCATCACGCACCTTTTAAATACCCCCTCCACGGATATAATCAGAGTGTGGAGGCTACATTATTATATGCAGCTCGTGTCACAGAAGGGCGGTTAATCAAGCCGTTTTCGAATTTGAAGGAATGAATTTCCTTTCTTGTAAAGTCTATTCTTTTCGCCAATAGCTCGAATATTGGAAGTATATCTCAAATATATTATCTGTGAAATATTTGGAACTATTTTGGAATATCGTGTTAATATATTCCTGAAGTATTCGGAACTATTTTGGAATATCGTATTTCATATATATATATATATATATATATATATATATATATATATATATATTCCTGAAGTATTTGGAACTATTTTGAATTTCAACATGTTCACATACAAATACCACTTCATCGAACGCGATATTGACATCAAGCATTTGGTTCACCTTGACTCCCGTTCGAGAGTGAAATCTCACGAGGTGCAAGTCGGCTTGACTAGAATTTACCTTGAACTGTCATTGCAGCATTTTTTGGACTTCCTTGAATTCATGGATTATGCGGAATCGGTAGAAGAAAGTGTGGATGAATTGTCACTCCGACCTAAAGACTGCGATGTGAAAATTGAGTACAGCCGTGGTAGCTTTTATTTTGAAGGACAGTATATTAGAGCCGAGGAAGCAACGATTTTGATAGCATATTTTCGGGACGATTTTTTTTCTCGAACAGCGGGCAACCTGGAGGAAGAGTGTAAACAACAAATGCGGGAATCGGGGATGATGACGCTACAGAATCTATGTCGCCGTCGCATTCGCCGCGAACTTTTCTTCAATGAGGAAAACATCTCAGAGTTGGAGGGGCATTTGCCGACAACGGTAGTTGATTTTCTTAAATAATTCGCATTATTTCAGTTTTTTCACTAGTTTATCATTCACTATCATTGTGCAAAATCAGTGGTAGTTACATATGGGGTTTTATACACCCTACGCTAGAGTCTCCGATTAGTCGGAGTTTGCGTAGTAACGGTAGATAGATAGATAGATATATCATTTTAAATGCTAATACTATGAAGTAGTGTTATTTGTATTACTTCTTTATTTGTATTGCTTCCTTATTTTCATGAATGTCCATGTAAAGCACTCTCAAATTAGTTCCATCGATGTATCAGTTTTCATCAAGCCATTAATCTAAGCTGTCAAAGTTCGAGACAAAATTAAGAATCCTAGTATCGAAATGCGAGTTGGTGATCTTTAAAAGAAGAAGAAAAAAAAAGTGTATCTATCACATCCAGATAGTATTTACATGTACTACAGTGTTTTTTTGTTATTATTTATTTATTTACATTTCATATGTTTCATGTTACATGTATGTTCGGAAACTGAAATCTGTCTTTATTGTTAGAAAAAATATCATAATGTAACTGGACTGTTGGATTCTCCTGCTCTATGTCATAACGCGGCTTACGTTCATCATTACGATTTACACATTACACTTTATCATAACGCGATGGTGGATGAATCTCAGCTCTGCTTTCCAAACAATTATTATGAATATTGAAGTGTATTGATGTATACTGTTTTCCAATGTACCAGAATCGTATAGTAGACAACATCCAAATGACTTATGTTGATGAAACTGTGTATGTGTCAGTGTCTAATTATCACTGAATTAAATAGCAACTTGTGGGTACAACTTATGCGTTTTTGTTATGTTTTACCTGTACTGCCCATTCATCTATGAGTTTGATAGCTGAAATAAAGCTCCAATCTATTCTTTTCTATAATATACGTTCCATGTGTGTAATGTTTGCCTGTGGGCTTATTACCGGTATGTGTATGATAATAATAATAATCTCTTCCTCTCTGAATTATATGATTGCATTCTACCTTGTAAGATACATTTCGTATTTGTTGTAATATATATCTTCATGAAAGGTGACTTTATTGATAGAAGAAACATCATAATGTAACTGGACTGATGGATTCTCCCTCCCTATGCCATAACGTGGCTTAAGTTTATCATAACGATTTACAATCTACACTTTATCATAACGCGATGGTGGATGTATCATGGTGATGAATCTCAGCTCTGCTTTCCAAACAATTATTATGAATATTGAAGTGTATTGATGTATACTGTATTCCAATGTACCAGAATTGTTTGGTAGACAACATCCAAATGACTTTTAATGTTGATGAAATTGTACCTTTCCATGTGTCTGTCTATTTACGTTTCATGTGTGTAAAATGTGTTACGTAATGTTTGCGTGCTTGCTGAGTATGAATGCGCATGCATAAATATGCATGCAGGTCTCTCCGAATTATGTTATTGCATTGTACCTTATAAGTAATAATCTCTTCCTCTCCGAGTTATATGATTGCATTCTACCTTATTTAATATTTGTAGTATCAGATTGTACGTTTACGCTGTTGTAAAAATATCGTCTGAATTTCACCAGTAAAAATACATGCGACTAAACAAATTTCCATTCATTTTGTTCTAGTCAATCCCCCGGTCGCAGATATAAACCATTGTATTTTCTCAGGTAAACTCTCCAAATTCACACATTGACAATATTCTTCACTCGCCACGAAGAACTGTATTAGTTTGAACCGAGACTCCGTGGCGAGTGCTTGATAGTGAAAAACAACGAATTTCCTCCTGTTTTCTTCACGTTTATTCTAGATACGCATGCACACACACACACAAATGAATGATACTTCAATATAAGCGATACAAAAATATGTGATATACAAATAACCAGAGTTCGTGCTCCTCAATAGTCCACGTGATCTGGTCCCGGTGGATTGCACTCAGGACACATCAGTGCGCCCTCTTGATTACTGTGATCCACACGATCAGCACAACGTTCCGTAGTTGCGAGTTCTGGTATAAAGTCATAAATGACTTTATTAACGTCGCACAATTCCGTCCAATCTCCAGGTTGCAAGTAGACCCCGCGTCCTGGAAGTAGCGGCGGCTCCGACCCTTCAGACGCGTCGCCCGGATACCACTGTCGTATGTCCACTCCCGGAAAGCCGCTCTGGATCGTGACGTAGTTGTTCGCCCCTAAATGTAGTTTATATTCAAAGTTTTTTTCTCCCGTTCGCTGCATCGCGGTAGATATCTTTTCCTGCTCATCGAGTAGAACTTTGTACCTCATTAGAGGCATTGAAATTCCACGCTTCGAAGGCAGGAACGTACCGTTCAGTGATGGGGTGAACATCCGTATGTCCACCCGTCTCTCGCCATGCCAAACTGTCGCACGAATCCGTTAACCGTTGCCCAAATACACATTCAACGGAGCCGTGATCAAACTTTGATCGTCCACGTCGTCTCTAGTTAGATCGATCACCAGATCTTCCACAGTCTTCGCTGCACCGTCGGCTTCTTCCTTCTTCGTTCGTTTGGTGACATTTCCACCACGTCGTTTGGTGCCTCGTCGCTTCATCGTGTGCATGTTGTGTGGAGTGTCGAATGCAGAATAAATTCTCCCGAAACCGTGCTGCTCTTATAGACCGACCAGGTCCTTTGTCTGCTCCTCAAATCGAGCTTAAGCGATCGTTTGGCGCCATTTCTTTGCGCTCCTCAAATCCGGTCTAAGAAAGGTGAATCAGCGGTCAACCCCAGCTCCTCGTGGCTCCTCGTGGGCTCCTCATAGTGTAGTACACGTGGCATACCTTACATAACTACTATCATGGATTCCTCCTCTCGCCAAATGGGAGCAACATTTATGAGGTTGAGATTCTCGAGCTGTTAGGTTCATTGTTCGGTACATTGTTTAGGACCAACGAGACTGAACATATATTAAATCCTGACTATTATTCGATCCACAGAACGTTAACCCCGGTAGCAGAATTATCACGGTGGCTAGGCGTTACGCGTTATTCAGGGAGCGCCGCGTGAAATCATGAGTATTACGCGTTATTCGTGAGGAAATGGCATCCTCTGAGTGACCATTAGCAGGAAAAACATACAATTTCGCTAATTATACCGGAACAATACACATATACATACAATGTACATGATTGTTGTTGAGAGTTTAAATCAAAGAAATAAGCCAGTGTAACGAGACCTTGGTTTTGGGGCTGAAAAATGTTATGTATCGGCATTAATGTAGATAGAATGACACATCTATGATATTGAAAGTATGGTATTCACATGTGTCTGTCTCCAAATGTTTCACCATGGTCGCAAGCGGCACGAATCTAGGTTGAATGTGTCATTTGCTTATTTGCCATACTTCACGCGATTTGCGTGAGTGCATTACGCGTATGTGCAAAAGTAAATATTTTGTTGATGTTGGAATATTTTCTTTTTTTAATGTGAAACTATTCCAGTTTTACTGCTAAATTGATGGAATAAATTCAAGTTCAAAAGATATTATTTTCACTTGGTGAGCTTCTGTGTAAAAGACACGAAAAACTCTTAGTATGGCCAATTTCAGATTTATGAAGATTGGGAGGAACATATGCAGGATAATGATAAGTGAGAAATATCGTCAGCACCTTGAACATGTGCGGGCTCAAATCATACTTTCAAAATCTTTATGTATGCGTTACCATCTCTACCATCACCGACAACGCTCATACAAGGCTGATACGCGTAAACCATAAAAAGCTTCTCAGTTCATAGAATACCAGATTAAAACAGCTGGTTGCATGGTGTAACAATAAAGGATAGATTTCTCCGAGCATTCTTTAATATACCAACATGCACTTTGTTGGTTTCAGTTGATAGCCGATGATATTTCACGAATGAGTCGCAACTGTGCCGGTGTTATCACGAAATGTGTGTCTATTTTCGTAAAGATAACGATGTATGCATAAATCATAGTAGCATACGTAATGTTTGCTTATTCGGATGTTCCATGGAAACAATATGTTAGGAAGAAAATTATTTTTTTCATTAATTTTCCTCATTTGAAGTGGGGATCTATGTCATTTCATGTGCCATTTCCTCACGAATAACGCGTAATACTCACAATTTTACGCGGCACTCCGTAAATAACGCGTAACTCCTAGCCAGCGTCATAATTGGAGATTTTCTTGTCACGGTGGCTAGGCGTTACGCGTTATTCAGGGAGTGCCGCGTAAAATCATGAGTATTACGCGTTATTCGTGAGGGAAATGGCAGCCTCTGGTTGACCCCTAGCAGGAAATACATACAATTTCGCTAATTTTACCGTTTTGAAATGTCAGATTTGGGATTGCACGGAACATTGCACATATTCCTGGTTGTTGTTGAGAGTTTAAATTAAATAAATAAGCCAGCGTAACAATACCTTCGGCTGCAATATCTGCCAATTTTGCTTCGACAGCCGCTCTCCTCGGTTTTGGGGTTGAAAAATGTTATATATCGGCATTATTTTAAATAGAATGAGAGGTCTATGATATTGATAGTATGGGCTTCACATGTGCCTGTCTTCAAATGTTTCACAATGGTCGCAATCGCCACGAATCTAGGTTGAATGTGTTATTTGTTTATTTGCTATACTTTACGCGATTTGTGTGAGGTCACTACGCGTATGTGCATGAGTAAATATTTTGTTCAGATTGGGATATTTCTTTTTTTAATGCGAATTTTACTCCAGTTTTCACTGCTCAATTGATGGGAAAAATTCAAATTCAAGGGATAATGTTTTCACTTGGTGAGCTTTTGTGTAAAAGACACGAAAAGCTCTTCGTATTGTCAATTTCAGATTTGTGAAGATTGTGAGGAACATATGGAGGATAATGATAAATGAGAAGTATCGTCAGTACTTGGAACATGTGCAGCCTCAAATCATACTTTTAAAATATCTATGTATGCATTGCCATCTCTACCATCCCCGACAACGCTCACATGTTTCCTCATGCTGTAACGCGTGTGTAGATTTTCTCCCTCAGGCTGATACGCGTAAACCATAAAAAGCTTCTCATTTCATAAAATACTCGATTAAAACAACTGATTGCATGGTGTAACAATAAAGAAAGATTTCTGCGAGCATTCCAAGATTTACCAACATGCACTTCGTTGGTTTCAATTGATAGCCGATGATATTTCACAAACGAGTCGCAAGCGTGTGGGTGTTGTCATGAACTGTGTGTCCATTTTCGTGAATATGACGATGTATGCAAGTAATTCATAGTATCATACGTGATGTTTGCTCATTGGGATGTTCCGTGGAAACAAAATTTTAGGAAGAAAATGAACTTTTTCACGAAATCACCTCATTTGAAGTGGGGACTCATGTCGTTTCCTGTGCAATTTCCTCACGAATAACGCGTAATACTCCCTGAGTAACGCGTAACGCCTAGCCACCGTGCTTGTAACCATTATCAAGAGCACTACTCTAACATGGTATATGCTACTTGGGTCTGGTGAAGGTACTTGTCGCCATGGATGCTAATGTCGCAGAATTGACAGCAATTTTGTGTAAAAAAAAATATAATGTTCAACAATGTGTTATTAGCGCTCTACATTTTAAAATTCTTCTTGTATTGTATCATTTGTTCTTTCGTTTAATTCTTCTGTTACATTGTTTTTCGTATCGGATCACAAAATATGATCATGTATGTGGCGATTTTGCCCTAAGATCGCGGCAGGTGATTGTAAACATACATGCCATTTATGTGGCCTTTTCGTTCTTGGCCTTGTTTTGACACGCTCCGCTCGAGCGTGCGTTGCCACGGCGACGCTCGGTATTATTTACGTTCCTAGTAAACTATAACAATGGTTGACCTAGTTTCGCGTGCAGGCTCTAGTTTCTGGTGTATTATATATACACTGGAAGCGACTCGATCGAGGAGATTGTCCTAGACCGAGAGACGAGGCTGGACGCGAGGCTCGCCATGAGCTTTGCATTCCCACGTTTCGAGTAGAGGCCCTTGGGGCCTGGGGATGATTTCCAAGGGGGGCCCGGGCCGGGGGAGACAAGTTGCTGACTCGGGGGCGCAAGCCCTGTGGATCGCCAGCTCTCTCCCGCCCCGGGACGGTGTGACACAGGCTCTGGCAGACCGTCGGGCTGGCTCAGAGTTCTATCTCTGTGACAGTGCCTTCGGCGAGACCGGCCAGCAACATGCCCACGTGTACGTGCTCCGTGGAGCCGCTCCATGGCTCCTCGGACTCTACACACGGCTACATTACCATAACGAATGTATAATGTGCATGTTGTAGATAAGGTGATGATGATGATATGTGTTATGTTGTGATGTATGACGGCCGGGCCCGTTCCGGATATGCGGAGCCCGTTCCGGATGTGCGGAGTCCCGTTCCGGATGTGCGGGACTCGTTCCGGAGCCCGTTCCGGATGTGCGGGACCCGTTCCGGATGTGCGGAACCCGCTCCGCATGTTCTGGATCCGATCCGGAGGTGCTGTTACCTGGTTGTAGTTGTTACCGTAGAGAGCGGCGCCCTGTAGCGGGCACCGAACTTTACATTGGTGCCGTGACCAGGATCAGTCCGACGGCGTCCCATTGCAGCCTAATGTCACAGTGTCGTAGCCTCCTTCGTCCCTGGGGACCCTCCGCTCCTCCGGGACCATCTCCGCACGAGATATGAGTGAGAAAGATAATGGGAGGGAAAAGGGAGGAAACGTTGCGGACCGGACCCGGTCCCGCGAGGGCCGGGAGCCGCTCCAGGGTGGCTCCGGCGATGGTGCGGAGCGCGCGGAGCCCTCTGCAGACAGTACCCAGTCTGCGGAGTCGACTCCGGCGTCCGCGGCTCCGTCTCCGAACGTGGAGCCGAGCCCTGCGGGGCTGCAACATGTGTTGCCATCGAGGCCTAGTCTTGATGTGTTAGGTGCGGTTGGCGGAGCTGGCAACGGCTCTACACCGCGCCTGCCCTTGTCCGGACGACGTTCGTGGCAGGCGGCGCTCTTCCAGGGGACGTCTCCGGACGTCCGGAGATCCAGACATTCGGAGATCCGGACATCCGGAGATCCGGACATCCGGAGATCCGGACATCCGGAGATCCGGACGTCCGGACATCGGGAATAGAGTGCCAGCTGCTGCAATCAGCTCCGGATCTGCGGACCAACTCCTCCAGTTACCTAACCCGGCTGGGTGGACCCCCTCGAGGGTCTCCGGCCCGGATACCGGACGGTCCGCACTTGGCGAGATGGACCAGCTCACCAACACACTGAGTGCGCTGGCTCCTCTAGGGCGCTACGGCCGCGCCCAGTCGCCCCAACAGGGACGATCAGATCGGCGGATCCGCTCACTCTCTCCGTGGCCACGGAGCCCTTCGGGGCCCATGTCGGAGAGGGAGCAGCGGCTGATAAACATGGCGCTTGACCAGTACAAGTGCAGTCAGCCAGTTCCGAGCGTGGATCCGACGATCCCTTACAGTCCGGGGATGACTGGGCCTATGGCTCCTCCCCAAGTCCTGCCAAGTCCGCAGGCGCCAGTGCTCTCAGCAATGGGATCCGCGCCTGCTCCGCGGCTTGGAGGCACCACGCTGGCTACCGCTCCGACCGTTCCTGCACCGCGTGGTCGACTTACCCTGGTGCACCAAGTGTGTTGGGCGGGCAGTGGCAACCGGCGGCTCCGGCCCCGAGCTATGCTAGCTTTGCCGCCCCATCTGGAGCCTACCCCGTAGGTTCGATGAGAGCCCCGTCCGCACCTAGCCAGAGTGGGCTACAAGCGGGAATGTACCCGGCGGCGAGCGTGAGCTTTCCTGCTCCTATGTCCGCGGCGACAATGTTTGCTCCGGCAGACTCCGCCGCAGGCGCGGGTAGCTCGCGGAACTTGCCGCTGTACACGGACGACCCCGGAGCCGGGACCGCACGTCGGGCGCGTAACAAACGCGATGACGGGCCCGACCACTCTTCGTGGCGGAAACAGTTCAACGGGGATAACGCCGACTTACTCCAGGTGTGGCGTACCGCCGTGTACGAAGGATGGTCCCAGCATGAAGCTGTACATGTCCTCGCTTGGAGCTTAGAAGGAAAAGCTCTCCACGTGATGCCGTGTCTGCCGGTGGGAACAGTGACTTTCGGCGAGGTTGCCCGTCAACTTCGCCTGCTGTTCACGCCGACGACCAATCGGCGGCAGTCTGAACGAGAGTTCAAGGCACGTACCCACCTACCGACTGAGTCCGTGACAGAGTATGCGTTTAACCTGCGCATACTCGGCCGGAGAGCTTATCCGGACATGGACTCCAGACGGTTCGAAACGATGCTGATCGATCAGTTCATCGATGGCCAGCCTTACCACTTAGCATACGAGCTGGCCACCCATGAAAAGCGATCGATGGAGGAGGCAATAGACTCCGCGCTTGCGCTCGAGGTAGCTGTCCGCCCTAGACAGTTGCCTCCGGCCCCGGCTCCGGCCTCGGCTGTTCCCGCACAGGCGGCGACCCCTCCTCCGGCCAAAGTATCGCAGGTAACCCCGTGGCAGGACCTGGTCGTCCGGGAACCCGCCAGGGAACCTACCCCGCAGTGGGATAGTGCGTCGGCACCCTCCACAGGGACGCCCGCACATGCGGCACCAGTCGCCGCGCCGTGCTCGTCCTCGGACGAGTGCGACATGGAGGAATACGATTTCGGCGCCGCGCAGATGATTGCGCACTGCGCCGGGATCGAAGCTCCATGACCCGCAGAATGTTGCGCGTTCACCTCCGGACCAGCCCAGAACCGTCCCTGTTACCGGTCTGGTCCTCCGGGACAGCAAGGTCGGAACCCGCGGCAGGGAAACTAGATCCGGACGTGGTGGCGACCAACACTACGTCCGGGGATAGTTGTTCCGTGGCAAAAGATGCCGCCCCACCCGCTGATGAGCAGGACGAACCCCAAGTTGATATGACTTCTCCGGAAGTAGTCCTTGGGGATCAGTCTAGCTCCTCCGTGGCTGAGGCGGATGGTGAGGACTCCGTAGATGAGCCCAGCGCGTGCGAACGGTATCGCCCTACCTGCGCGCTGGTGAGGGACCCCCGCTGGTACCTGCCCCTGTCTTTCGGACGGGAGCCGGTCCGGTTCCTCGTGGACTCGGGCTCGGAGGTTACCCTCGTAGCCACAGGAACGTTCAGGAAGGAGCCCGCGCTCCGCAACCTTGAGTTGCGGGATCCCGCACGGGTCCGGCGCATTCATTTCAATTGCGGGCGGCGCGCACTACAGTTGTGCCGCCGATGAGCGAGATGATCATTGAGGTGAGGCCGCATCGTCCCCGCATGCCCCTCGATGGTCGTCCGTGCATAGTGCAAACGGTGAGCAGTTTCGCCAAGGGAACTGGACTCGTGTTGGGTGGGGCTCTGGTCAAGTCCGATGCCCGCTCGATGCCCATCCTTGTGGTGAATCCTACGGATGCTCCCGTTGTACTGCGGCGCGGCTGTGTGGCAGCTACTGCTACGCCTGCGTCGTTGAGTCGTGTCCTCCCCGACGATCCTGTCTGCCGCGCTGCGTGCGCGGCGGCGGCCGCCGGAGATGACCCGTTCACCCTGCCGGACCATTTGGAATCTCGGGTTCCGAAGGACTGGTTGGATGAAGAGCAGCGCCAAGCGCTCCGCAGACTGCTGTGGCAGTATGCGGATGTGTTCATGGGTCCTGATGGTGCGGTTGGCAAGACTGACGTCGCCAAACACCGCATCGACCTCGTGGACGAGCGTCCTCTCAAGCAGCGTCTTCGTCGGGCAGCGATAGTGCACCAAGAGGTCATAGACCAGGAGGTGCAAAAGATGCTCGACTTGGACATCATCGAACCCAGTGACAGCCCTTGGGCCAGTCCTCTGGTTATGGTGAAGAAGAAGGACGGCTCGTGGAGGTTCTGCGTGGACTATCGGAAACTCAACGATGCCACGCGGAAGGACTCATATCCTCTCCCGCACATTGAAGATACCTTCGATGCCCTGGCCGGGTCGCACTATTTCTGTGCTTTGGATCTGGCCTCTGGGTATTGGCAGGTGGAGATGGAGGAGAGGGATCGGGCGAAGACTGCCTTCGTTACCAAGAATGGGCTCTACCAATTCAAGGTAATGCCGTTCGGGCTCTGTAACGCACCAGCGACGTTCGAGCGCCTCATGGAGATGGTACTTAAAGGGTTCCTCTGGAAGCGATGTATGGTCTACATCGACGATGTCGTCGTGTATGGCCGGTCGTTCGAGGAAACCCTCACCAACCTCCAGATGGTGCTCCATCGCATCCGCGGAGCAGGGCTTAAATTGAAGCCAAGTAAGTGCGAACTATTCGCGCAGGAAATCCTGTACTTGGGCTTCATGGTAACGGGCACCGGAGTGAGACCAGACCCCGCAAAGGTGGCGGCCGTACAGGAATGGCCTCCGCCATGTAGCGTGGCGGACGTGAGGTCCTTCTTGGGCTTCGCGAGCTACCACCGCAGGTTTATACGCGGCTTCGCGGAGATCGCGCGTCCCCTTACTATCCTCACGGAAAAGGGCGCCGATTTTGTTTGGTCCGCCGAGCAGGCTGACGCCTTCTCGGGACTCCGGCAGGCCTTGGTAGCGGCCCCAGTGCTGCGGCACCCTCGTCCGGACTGCGAGTTCATCCTGGACACTGACGCGAGTAACTTTGCACTCGGCGATGTCCTCTCGCAGATCGTGGACGGGCAAGAGCGGGTAGTAGCTTATGCGAGTGTGGCCTTGAGCCGCTCTCAAATGAACTACTGTACCACTCATCGCGAGTTGCTCGCGGTGGTTACGATGACCAAGCGGTTCCGGCATTACTTGTTGGAACGCCATTTCTGCTTGCGGACTGATCACAGTTCGCTGAGATGGCTCCTCAACTATAGTGAGGCCGATGGCTTGGTGGCGCGGTGGCTCGTCAAACTCCAGGAGTATGACATGCAGATAGAGCATCGCGCTGGTAAATTGCACGGCAACGCGGACGGCCTGTCCCGTTGTCATAAGTGCTAGAATCCGGGCTGTGCAGGGATGGCGCCATTCCAGCAAGCCACGGATTCGTCCTCACACTCGGAATTGGACGTTCCGGGGAGACCGCAGGCTGCCGCCCCCTCTAACAACACGGCGGCCGGAGCGTAGTAGTAGTAATTTATTTCCAAACTATACAAGCATAACATGCCTCAAATAATATCGAATATAATACAGTATAGTTTGTGGTTAAGACCAAGGCAATTCTTTGCCTGTTGACCCCAAAATAAGCATAGTAACATAAAAATAAAACAGGGATGCTGGGGCTGGACTGAACCTCAGAATAATGATATATAACAATTAAAAACGAGCTACATGAGAGAATGTTGCCCGCGTCCGTCCACGAGCGTCCATCACCCCGGGTGCCCCACGCGTAACTGTTTTTTTTTTTTTCGAAGGATTAAACATTTTGATCATACTCAGATATAAAATAGTTTTTCAGACGTGAGTCGAAACCAGTATTAGTTTTTGCATTTTTTAGTTGGGTTGGTAAGCGTGACCATATTTCAGGTCCTTTGAAGAGGAAGCTGTCACATACTGTTTTCCGGGAAATCGGAAATCTGTGCACATCATTACGTTGTCGTGTATTTATTGAATGCACTCGATCGTTGAGCAAGTAAATGCTACTCAGAGAATTGGGCAATTTGATATTAATGTGTCGATAGACGAACTGGCACAATTGTGAATTATAAATATCATTTAGATTCAGAATTCTTAATTTTCTGAAAAGGGGCATTGTGTGTGAATTATATGGTGCTTTGGCTACTGCCCTGATACATTTTTTTTGTAGTACTACCAGTTTGTTCAGATAAGTTTTACACGCAGAACCCCACAATAAATTGCTAAATATGAAATGGGAGTGGACTAAAGAAAAATATAGCATTCTTAGGTTATTTACAGATAAATATTTTTTGGCTATATTCAGGGCATACAGACCGCTTCGGACTTTGTTTACGCATTTATTTATATGTTCGTGCCAATACAGCTTATTGTCAATAAAGACGCCTAAAAATTTTACAACACTGACTTGGTTGATTTGACAACCATCTATGATAATATCATTCCCGTTGGTTACTTGCAGATTATCATTGTAATAAAAAAGCATGTGATTAGTTTTCGAGACATTTAAAGATAATTTATTTGCTTTAAACCAATCTGACAGAGTATTAAGTTGTATATTCATATTGTTAACCATTTCATCAATACTATCAGAGGTGGAATAAATTGTTGTATCATCAGCAAATAGGATGGTATTGGCATTTTCGATAGCTAGGGGAAGATCGTTCGTATATATTATAAAAAGAAGGGGTCCAAGTACCGATCCCTGGGGTACCCCACAGATCAAGTCAAGATCCTTAGAATTTACTCCATTGAAGTTTACATATTGTTTACGGTTTTCAAGATAATTTTTGAACCAATATAACGGTGTTCCCCTTATACCATAATAATTCAATTTTTTTAATAATATTTCATGATCTATCGTGTCGAAGGCTTTCGACAAATCTAGAAAAACAGCAAGAGTTGGGCAATTATTTTCGAATCCATTTAATACATTTGCTATGAATTGAGTGACGGCATTTGTAGTGGAGCGCTTAGGTCGAAATCCATACTGATTTTCATAAAATATGTCGTGCATTTGCAAATAATGGTATAATCTTTTATGCATAACCTTTTCCAGGACTTTGGAGATTGCCGGTAGCAAGGATATCGGACGATAATTGTTAAATAATTGTTTATCATTACTTTTATGGATGGGAATTACTTTAGCCACTTTCATTTTATTGGGTACAATCCCTTCGGAAAAAGATTTATTGATTATGATTGCTATTGGATATGATAATGATGGGCTAAGAGACTTGAGAAGTTTGGTACTGATGTCATCATGGCCAGTGCTCGTCTTTGGTTTGAAATCACTTAATATCTTTCTAATTTCAAAATCGTCTGTAGGGCTAGTAAAAAATGAACCGGTGTTTTTATTGGGTGTGAGATATTCATTAAAAGTTTTATTTGGTTTACTGATCTTATCTGAATATTCTTTCCCAATTGCCGTGAAATAATTACAAAATTCATTACTAATTTTTGTACTGTCAGTTATTGTAGATCCGTTTACTATAAAAGAGCTAGCTAATTCGCTTTTATCACTGGTTTTTCCTATCAATGTTTTTATTGTGTTCCAAGTTTTTTGTACATTATCTTTAAACTTAGTCAAGTTATGGCAGTAATGTTTTTGCTTTGCGATTCTTTTCAGTCTATTGAGAGCATTCCGATAATTTATAAAACGAACGTATGCTGGGTCATTTGGTGATTTACTAATACTTTTTGTAAACAATTTATCTCTAGTGACGCATGATTTTAGTAGACCGGGTGTCATCCAAGGTTGTCTAATAACATGTTTTGCAGGGATAATGATTTCCTTTTCGGGTGCGAGTCTATCTAGAGTTTCAGTGACTGTTGAAATTAATTGATCATATGCTGTATTGACAGGTGTATCCAACAACTGATCCCAATCGAACTGGTTGAGTGAGTGATTGATTGAGTTTATTTTATTGGTTGTTAATGATCTAGATTTCAGTTTCAGTGCCTGTGTTTTAGCAATTTCGTCTTTCTTGTCCACAAGGGCAAAAATTGGCAAATGATCAGAAATATCATATACTAGAATTCCAGAAAGCAAAGAATGAATATCGCGATTTACATATAGGTTGTCAATAATTGTCGCTGATGAGTGTGTTACCCGTGTAGGTCGGGTTATTGTAGGGATTATCCCAAAAGAAGTAAACTGGTCGAGTAATGCCATAGTATTAGGGTTTTTATCAATTTTAAGGAAATCAAAGTTTTGGTCTGTACCAATAATAATGTTGTTGATGTTCTTGATTGATTGTACACGACTTAATACTTGATAATATCTGGAAATTGACAGTGTTTCATTTGTATTCGGTACCCTATATATTTCACCAACAATAACCTTTTTATTGTTATCATGAATAATAGCGAACACAGTTTCGAATTCCCCTTCAAAATAACATTCAACATCAATTACTTTGGAAGGGAAAGAGTTATCAATATAAAGAGCGACACCACCTTTTGATTTGTTTTCACGATTCTTATAGTAGAAGTTGTATCCCTGTAGAGTATATCGTTGAGCATTTTCATTGGTAAGAAAAGTTTCACATAGCAAAATAAAGTGTATTTTTATATTGACGTAGGAAAGTCTTGCTAATAAAAGTTTCATATTATCAAATTTATCAGGTAAGCTATGAATGTTTATGTGTAAACAACCATATTTATAGTTACCATGTTCAATTTCTCTTAAATTTTCAATCTCATAATACTCACTATCGTAGTCGAAGTCATCAAGTACGCTTCTTATTGTATCGGGCTGACTCACATTACTCGGAATCTGGTATCGGTTTTGGTTGCTATCCATTGGGTAGGAGACGAGGCTGTGACACGCGTGGGACACCATGGGCGAGAGGTGCAGTGGGAGGACACGGGGAACAACCCCAGGTAACTATGATATATGGCAACATTATGTACAGAGATGAACGTCAAATGTGTCTGCTCACATTAATTAGAAACAACAAAAGGATGCATACTACAGTTAAGTTCAAGCATTATCAGTAACAAGCAACGACAAAAGCGACCTGAAATACACCAAAGCTATACCACAAATTGGACACATGCAGTGAGCATAGAAATATGTCAATCACCCTGTGCCCCCTCCACTCTATTATATGAAAAAGTATTTACACACCAAAAATGTAACAATAACATATATACATTGCGAACAAGTTTGTGTTGTATGTCTGTGTTTGTGTGGATGTACTGTTCAGACGATCCAGTCGGTTGGGAGCAAACCCTGTATACCGCATTGAACAGGTATGTTAATGTGTGTTAAGTAGCGTGTGTCTGTAATGTACCTGGCAGTCGAGAGCGGTAAGGTGGGAACGTCAATCACCTGCCGGGGATGTAATTGTTTTACTGATGTCTAACAGTGTAATTCGCATAGATAAAGAAAATTTATTCAATCACTAGCATTGATTGAAAACCAAATACTTGTCGATGACCCCCCCCCCCCCCAAATAATTGAGGACAGAAAGTCCATGTAGCTACCGGTTTCCATTAGTATAGTTATCACATGTACAAGGCTGGGGACGTCCTGTACAAATGAATATCACTATATCCCTTGAATGTAAGCAATTTCAATGTTTATTACCATCAGCGCTCATGCGTGATATGGAATGTGGGTCACTGGTCACTTGTGCATGAGTACATGTAAATAATCCGTAGTGCGTGGGAGTGGACTATGGTCGAGTTCATGTTACTGAGTCACCCAAACACCCGCCCACGCAAGCATCGAATATAGGCCATTGACCGGTCGGGTGCAGTATTGTTTGTAAACAAACAAATGTGGGTATGTGTTGAGAAAACGTCATACCATCACAGACCATACGTGCATATAGGAATGCATATAATCCACATTACATTGAGATGTGAGTCTCATCCATAATGTGTAGTCGGTAAACATGTATGTCAAAACGAAAGACAAGGAAGATACGCGTATATTGATGTGCGTATAGGCCTACATAGCAATGGAGGCTCCGTGAGGTATTATTATAGGCTATTGAAGATTTTGCCGGAAAGCACTATTAGGAATACGTATATTTCCATGGCCTAAAATACTTTTCCTACCCTATCCTATGTTCAAAGGTTCACGTTCCGATCATTTCCATCGATATAAGAGATATACGTACGGGGTGTTGTGGGTCATGGTTCTCATTTGGATGCATGCAAATACAAGGGGGATGAGCCATTGACGGTAAAAGTAATGCGTGCAAGTGAACTGCGGTCGAGTTCATCAAAATACTCTGTCACCCAATAGGTCCATCGTAACAAATTGGGATAGGAATTACATATTCCTAGGTATACTACATGTAAATTATGAAACACATGCGTTGGGAATACTGGAAGCTTACATGACAAGTAGATAAAAATGAAGACTCATACACACACATACACACACACATACATACATACATACATACATACATACATACATACATACAAGCATCAAAAACGTGATACTCTTGTGAAAAGTCACTAATCGTTACAGCTTGTCGTACGCATCATGGCAAACATCACTGGCGTGCTTGAATCTGGCAGATCCGATGTGCTGGAACCCAGGGGGGCAGTTACGTGTGGCCACAAACACAGTGTCCTCGATCTCATTGTCCCTCATGTCCTTCAGAAGTGCCCATCCTACCCCATGGTCCCCGTCCGATTCAAAGTTCTCGCGGATGAGAGCACCTTGTCGGACACGGTACGCATATATGATATGGGAGACAGACGCCACTTCAGTTTTTTGTGTGAGTTGGTGTAGTACATCACTAATGTCTTGTATGGATGTAACCTGTGCTGCAAATCCAGTGAAAACACTGCCCGAGTCATGAATTGGAGCCTCACATTCGCTGAACTCGATCTCTAGGGCGTCTAGGGCTCATCTCCGCGCGCGGACCCGCCGATATCGGCGAGGGCGTCCCGCATATGAAGCGGAGGTGCGGCTCAGCTCCAGCGAGTCCTCCTCGAGTCCGGCGGTGTACTCTTCGTGGGTACCCTCGTCCTCTGGAGAGTCTGAGTATGAGCGGTCCTTGCCCCCTGTGGTGATGGCCGCTGCGGCGCAGCCGGACGCGACGGATGAGGAGCCTAATTACTTTGCTCCGGCAGACTCCGCCGCAGGCGCGGGTAGCTCGCGGAACTTGCCGCTGTACACGGACGACCCCGGAGCCGGGACCGCACGTCGGGCGCGTAACAAACGCGATGACGGGCCCGACCACTCTTCGTGACGGAAACGGTTCAACGGGGATAACGCCGACTTACTCCAGGTGTGGCGTACCGCCGTGTACGAAGGATGGTCCCAGCATGAAGCTGTACATGTCCTCGCTTGGAGCTTAGAAGGAAAAGCTCTCCACGTGATGCCGTGTCTGCCGGTGGGAACAGTGACTTTCGGCGAGGTTGCCCGTCAACTTCGCCTGCTGTTCACGCCGACGACCAATCGGCGGCAGTCTGAACGAGAGTTCAAGGCACGTACCCACCTACCGACTGAGTCCGTGACAGAGTATGCGTTTAACCTGCGCATACTCGGCCGGAGAGCTTATCCGGACATGGACTCCAGACGGTTCGAAACGATGCTGATCGATCAGTTCATCGATGGCCAGCCTTACCACTTAGCATACGAGCTGGCCACCCATGAAAAGCGATCGATGGAGGAGGCAATAGACTCCGCGCTTGCGCTCGAGGTAGCTGTCCGCCCTAGACAGTTGCCTCCGGCCTCGGCTGTTCCCGCACAGGCGGCGACCCCTCCTCCGGCCAAAGTATCGCAGGTAACCCCGTGGCAGGACCTGGTCGTCCGGGAACCCGCCAGGGAACCTACCCCGCAGTGGGTTAGTGCGTCGGCACCCTCCACAGGGACGCCCGCACATGCGGCACCAGTCGCCGCGCCATGCTCGTCCTCGGACGAGTGCGACATGGAGGAATACGATTTCGGCGCCGCGCAGATGATTGCGCACTGCGCCGGGATCGAAGCTCCGGGACCCGCAGAATGTTGCGCGTTCACCTCCGGACCAGCCCAGAACCGTCCCTGTTACTTCTGCGGAAAACAGGGACACTTTTGGCTGAAGTGTCCGGAGTTGTTGGAAAGCCTGCGGTCGCGCGGATACCAGGGAGCCCTCCCTGGCCCGCAACGGAGGAATTCCTTCCGGTCTGGTCCTCCGGGACAGCAAGGTCGGAACCCGCGGCAGGGAAACTAGATCCGGACGTGGTGGCGACCAACACTACGTCCGGGGATAGTTGTTCCGTGGCAAAAGATGCCGCCCCACCCGCTGATGAGCAGGACGAACCCCAAGTTGATATGACTTCTCCGGAAGTAGTCCTTGGGGATCAGTCTAGCTCCTCCGTGGCTGAGGCGGATGGTGAGGACTCCGTAGATGAGCCCAGCGCGTGCGAACGGTATCGCTCTACCTGCGCGCTGGTGAGGGACCCCCGCTGGTACCTGCCCCTGTCCTTCGGACGGGAGCCGGTCCGGTTCCTCGTGGACTCGGGCTCGGAGGTTACCCTCGTAGCCACAGGAACGTTCAGGAAGGAGCCCGCGCTCCGCAACCTTGAGTTGCGGGATCCCGCACGGGTCCGGCGCATTCATTTCAATTGCGGGTGGCGCGCACTACAGTTGTGCCGCCGATGAGCGAGATGATCATTGAGGCGAGGCCGCGTCGTCCCCGCATGCCCCTCGATGGTCGTCCGTGCATAGTGCAAACGGTGAGCAGTTTCGCCAAGGGAACTGGACTCGTGTTGAGTGGGGCTCTGGTCAAGTCCGATGCCCGCTCGATGCCCATCCTTGTGGTGAATCCTACGGATGCTCCCGTTGTACTGCGGCGCGGCTGTGTGGCAGCTACTGCTACGCCTGCGTCATCGAGTCGTGTCCTCCCCAACGATCCTGTCTGCCGCGCTGCGTGCGCGGCGGCGGCCGCCGGAGATGACCCGTTCACCCTGCCGGACCATTTGGAATCTCGGGTTCCGAAGGACTGGTTGGATGAAGAGCAGCGCCAAGCGCTCCGCAGACTGCTGTGGCAGTATGCGGATGTGTTCATGGGTCCTGATGGTGCAGTTGGCAAGACTGACGTCGCCAAACACCGCATCGACCTCGTGGACGAGCGTCCTCTCAAGCAGCGTCTTCGTCGGGCAGCGATAGTGCACCAAGAGGTCATAGACCAGGAGGTGCAAAAGATGCTCGACTTGGACATCATCGAACCCAGTGACAGCCCTTGGGCCAGTCCTGTGGTTATGGTGAAGAAGAAGGACGGCTCGTGGAGGTTCTGCGTGGACTATCGGAAACTCAACGATGCCACGCGGAAGGACTCATATCCTCTCCCGCACATTGAAGATACCTTCGATGCCCTGGCCGGGTCGCACTATTTCTGTGCTTTGGATCTGGCCTCTGGGTATTGGCAGGTGGAGATGGAGGAGAGGGATCGGGCGAAGACTGCCTTCGTTACCAAGAATGGGCTCTACCAATTCAAGGTAATGCCGTTCGGGCTCTGTAACGCACCAGCGACGTTCGAGCGCCTCATGGAGATGGTACTTAAAGGGTTCCTCTGGAAGCGATGTATGGTCTACATCGACGATGTCGTCGTGTATGGCCGGTCGTTCGAGGAAACCCTCACCAACCTCCAGATGGTGCTCCATCGCATCCGCGGAGCAGGGCTTAAATTGAAGCCAAGTAAGTGCGAACTATTCGCGCAGGAAATCCTGTACTTGGGCTTCATGGTAACGGGCACCGGAGTGAGACCAGACCCCGCAAAGGTGGCGGCCGTACAGAAATGGCCTCCGCCAAGCGCTCCGCAGACTGCTGCGGCAGTATGCGGATGTGTTCATGGGTCCTGATGGTGCGGTTGGCAAGACTGACGTCGCCAAACACCGCATCAACCTCGTGGACGAGCATTCTCTCAAGCAGCGTCTTCATCGGGCAGCGATAGTGCACCAAGAGGTCATAGACCAGGAGGTGCAAAAGATGCTCGACTTGGACATCATCGAACCCAGTGACAGCCCTTGGGCCAGTCCTGTGTTTATGGTGAAGAAGAAGGACGGCTCGTGGAGGTTCTGCGTGGACTATCGGAAACTCAACGATGCCACGCGGAAGGACTCATATCCTCTCCCGCACATTGAAGATACCTTCGATGCCCTGGCCGGGTCGCACTATTTCTGTGCTTCGGATCTGGCCTCCGGGTATTGGCAGGTGGAGATGGAGGAGAGGGATCGGGCGAAGACTGCCTTCGTTACCAAGAACGGGCTCTACCAATTCAAGGTAATGCCGTTCGGGCTCTGTAACGCACCAGCGACGTTCGAGCGCCTCATGGAGATGGTACTTAAAGGGTTCCTCTGGAAGCGATGTATGGTCTACATCGACGATGTCATCGTGTATGGCCGGTCGTTTGAGGAAACCCTCACCAACCTCCAGATGGTGCTCCATCGCATCCGCGGAGCAGGGCTTAAATTGAAGCCAAGTAAGTGCGAACTATTCGCGCAGGAAATCCTGTACTTGAGCTTCATGGTAACGGGCACCGGAGTGAGACCAGACCCCGCAAAGGTGGCGACCGTACAGGAATGGCCTCCGCTATGTAGCGTGGCGGACGTGAGGTCCTTCTTGGGCTTCGCGAGCTACCACCGCAGGTTTATATGCGGCTTCGCGGAGATCGCGCGTCCCCTTACTATCCTCACGGAAAAGGGCGCCGATTTTGTTTGGTCCGCCGAGCAGGCTGACGCCTTCTCGGGACTCCGGCAGGCCTTGGTAGCGGCCCCGGTGCTGCGGCACCCTCGTCCGGACTGCGAGTTCATCCTGGACACTGACGCGAGTAACTTTGCACTCGGCGATGTCCTCTCGCAGATCGTGGACGGGCAAGAGCGGGTAGTAGCTTATGCGAGTGTGGCCTTGAGCCGCTCTCAAATGAACTACTGTACCACTCATCGCGAGTTGCTCGCGGTGGTTACGATGACCAAGCGGTTCCGGCATTACTTGTTGGGACGCCATTTCCGCTTGCGGACTGATCACAGTTCGCTGAGATGGCTCCTCAACTATAGTGAGGCCGATGGCTTGGTGGCGCAGTGGCTCGTCAAACTCCAGGAGTATGACATGCAGATAGAGCATCGCGCTGGTAAATTGCACGGCAACGCGGACGGCCTGTCCCGTTGTCATAAGTGCTAGAATCCGGGCTGTGCAGGGATGGCGCCATTCCAGCAAGCCGCGGATTCGTCCTCAGACTCGGAATTGGACGTTCCGGGGAGACCGCAGGCTGCCGCCCCCTCTAACAACACGGCGGCCGGAGCGTCTAGGGCTCATCTCCGCGCGCGGACCCGCCGATATCGGCGAGGGCGTCCCGCATATGAAGCGGAGGTGCGGCTCAGCCCCAGCGAGTCCTCCTCGAGTCCGGCGGTGTACTCTTCGTGGGTACCCTCGTCCTCTGGAGAGTCTGAGTATGAGCGGTCCTTGCCCCCTGTGGTGATGGCCGCTGCGGCGCAGCCGGACGCGACGGATGATGAGCCTAATTACTTGGGTGGCTACTCTCCGGCGCAGATAGCTGCGACGCAGAGACCTGACAGTGCTCTGGCACCGGTAATAACAGCCCTTGAGGCCGGCCAGAAGCCCTCTAAGGATGAGCGGAAGACCTACAGGGAGGAGACTTTGTCTCTAGTATCCCAGTGGGAAAGACTCTACTTGAGGGATGGCCTCTTATACCGGCGCTATGAGCCACCGACCCCACTGCCTCCAATATGGCAGTTGGTGCTTCCGGCGGAGCTGCGGAAAGAAGTACTCCACCAGTACGCCGCCAGACTGCGGACGAGGTAGCTCGGTTGCTGGTGAATAGATGGGTGGTGTACCATGGGGTACCTAAGCAGGTACATTCGGATCAGGGCACGCAATTTGAGAGCAACCTGTTCCGGAACCTAGCACAGATGCTAGGCAGTACCAAGGTGCGGACCACCCCCTACAGGCCCCAATCTGATGGCCAGGTTGAACGCTTCAATCGATCGGTCCTCAATATGCTGGCGGCCTTTGTGAATGATCGTGCGAATGATTGGGATGACCACCTCCCGTATGTCTTAATGGCGTACAGGTCGTCGGTCCACTCTTCGACCGGAGTTACTCCGCAGGCGATGTTGTACGGCCAGGAGCTAAATTTGCCCGTGGATATTATGTATCCGACTGCGGCAGAGACCGACGCAGTACCCCAGTGCGGTCCGGAGTACGTGGAGTGGATTCGCCGCGCCCTGGCGAACGCCCATGATTTCGCGCGTGCGCGCCTGGACAAGTCTGCCATCCGGCAGAAGCAAGGCTATGACGCCCATGCTAAGGGTAGGCCAGCTTTTGCGCAAGGCGACAAGGTGCGCTATTATTACCCGCCGCTTAAGCAAGGTAATAAATTTGCTAAGCCGTGGATAGGCCCGTTTACGGTACTGAAACAGGTGACAGATGTGGACTACCGGATCCGGAGGGATTCCGATCCGGACAGGGTTCTGGTTGTCCATATCGATAATCTGAAGAAGTACGAGGGCCCGCTTGTCATGAATCCGCTCGTTCAAGATGCGGAACCGGATGATGCTCCCATATGGGATCCGTCCGGTCAGCATCCGCGGACTCCGGACGAGCGTGTGCGCCGTATGGTGGGCCTCCCGGACCTCTCTGACCCGTCAGATGATGGACTGGGTGGCTTTCAGCCAGATGACGGCGATCCGCAGGTACCCCCACTCCCTCCAGTACCTGCGGATGACGGGCGGCCACGCCGGAAACCACGTGCGCCGGCCCGGTATGGGTGGGAATAACATTCCGCCCATGCGGATGCGTCTGCGGTGTCCATCTATCACACCAGGGATGGATTTTAGGTCGTTCCGCGAGGATCCGCACGACTTTCCTCCGTGAGCGGTCACCTTGTGGCTATCTCCGGAGTTGAGGGTCCGCGGATATCTTTGCGTCGTAACGCCGCCGCTCCGCATCCGCCCTCCCGTAGTTTCCAGCGCCAGGGACGTGCGGATGGCCTGTCCGCACAGTGTGGACAGCTGTCCGGTGTAATCCGCACAACGGTTACGCTGGCCGGACGAATTTACTGATCCGGCCGGACGCCCCTGGTCCCGGGACAGCCTCTTATATGGCCAGACTGAGGTTGGGATTTACGTCCGCTGCGGGAGAAGCGCCTTCCCACGGATTTGGGGAACTGGCTCTGGACGCGGGGATAGTGTCCGCATGTGAGGACTGATGTCTGCGGTTCGTCCGCGTGACTCGTCCGGCGTTGTGGACGCTTTAAGATGATGCATTTCGGTGCGTTATCCCCCGTGAGCCACTACTGTAATTACGGTTATAGTAGGATAAGGTTTCTAGCAACAGGAAACCGTTTACCATTATTGTTAATGGACCGGCTGTTAAGTCCGCACGTGCGGACCAGCCGCGGCAGTGGGGGACGCTCATTTTCGTCCGGATCGTACATTATAATACACGGTCCGGCCATGATGACCGAATCCCCGGCCTCCTTCTAAGAAGGGTGTCGTATTGTACATGCGCAGCATACTTGGTGGCTTTTAATCCCTATCATTACCATCGGATAAGGTCAATATGCCATTTCATGGTACTTGTCTGGATCTGGACTCTGTCTGCAGGCAGTTCCGGACGAGCGCCGGCTATTGATTTCATCATGTTTGGGATCCTCTAGATTGGGCGCCGGCATGAAGGGTACAGCCCCCTAACCATTGCGGTTATGGCCCATGCTGGCCCCGCGTCTAATCTATTGGTTCCGCGCTCCGGTGGTCGTTTGTTTAGGCTCTGGGTTTGACCGGCTTTGCTCCGTGGCTCTGCTGTACGTTGGGGTTGCTAGCGGGCGTCTGATCAACGCCCGCAGGGCGCTCAATTGTCTGTAGGGCTACCATGGGCATACCCGATCGCCTTGTAAGCGTACCAGCGGCTATGGGGAGTGTTTATGTTTATTTTCCATCTCATGATTTTATTTACTGAGTGGATTATTTAAACCACAAGTATGCGGCATGTCTCTGAAGAATTCTGTTCTTGCTCGATTAATGACACGATTGAGACAAGTTTGTGAAATTTCCTTTCCGGTGCAGTAGAGGGGTGTAAGGAATTGCGTTAATTTTGACAGTGACAGTGTGATGTGATATCCGAAAAGACTGGAGAATAACAATTTATTGTTGTTTTCGTCTGACATAATCGTAACAACCACAAGTTAGTGGTTACTGTCAATTTTAAGCCCAATTTCTACCTTGCTGAGGTGATTAATTTCACGTCATTTACCGCCAGTGCGGAAGCTTTAGCTAATGACTGATCTTAATTACTGTATGATATTTGCGAGGTCCCCCGGGATAGAAATGCATTTTCTACCCGTATACATGGAGTGTGAGGAGTCACCGGAGGGAAATGATTGCTCCCGCATGAGTTTTATAGTGTTTGAATTTTGGTTCGAGCAGTGTGTCATTTTGACCGGGGACAGAAGTTTTCAGTGACTCCGCGTGCGCTGCTACGCGTGTAGAATAGCTGTCAACATTTGTTGCATATAAATATATGTAAAAATGTCGTACCCAGATTATTTATTTAATCTCCAGATGTTTGGCGCATTTGTTTTGTGCCACTCGCGTTTCGTCCGCTGCAGCTGCGCTTGACCCCGAGGGGTCTAGCGTGGCCGGCGTTGGAGATGCGAGTGTTCATGCCCATGGTGTATTCCCTAGGCGGGTCATGTCCAGAGATGTGCGGGTGGACGGGTGTCTACATGTGTTTGTGGATGTCCGCCTGTCTGCGCGTCTCTACACTGGCCTGCCCGGGTAGTAGTATACCGATACTGGCAGTCAGCGCGGCTTGCGGCTTGACTGGCAGTCAGCGTGGCTTTGATAGCTGTCTGCGACAGCTGTCCGCAGGTGTATGTATGTCTGTCAGGCGTATGTATGTCCGTGCGGACGAGCCGGAGCCGCTTCCGCGGCTCCGCCCTGCCTCAGATTCGCCCTGCGGGTCTGAGGTGCCGGTCGGTAGGGCGGCCGGCAACACTTTTTAGAGGTACTACCACTTTTGATCACTCGGTGTGTCGTTTTTTTTCTAAACTTAAAATTTCTAAATTTAAAGTTTAACCTTAAAGATATTCCAAAGACTCGACACACCGTCCTTTTATAACGGATGACCTTCCAAGGTCATCACACGGTTTTGGACCACCTCGGTCAAAATTTTAGCTTGTTTATGAGGATTTATTCAAAATTGCAAAGCGCGTTACAGTTTACTCCGTAAGTCCAGGGGTCGTTCCCCATTCTTCCAAAACGGACTCTTAAAGTCCTAGTGTTTTGCGCCGTGACTTTTGGGTACCGTTCACCTTGCTTCCTTCGGTCCGCCATGCGATGCCTCCGTCGTGTTTTGCCAGTTTTTGGGCGCGGGCGGAGCATGTTGGGGACCAACATTGTAAGAAGGGGGTAATGTGGCGATTTTGCCCTAAGATCGCGGCAGGTGATTGTAAACATACATGCCATTTATGTGGCTTTTTCGTTCTTGGCCTTGTTCTGACACGCTCCGTTCGAGCGTGCGTTGCCACGGCGACGCTTGGTATTATTTACGTTCCCAGTAAACTATAACAATGGTTGACCTAGTTTCGCGTGCAGGCTCTAGTTCCTGGTGTATTATATATACACTGGAAGCGACTCGATCGAGGAGATTGTCCTAGACCGAGAGACGAGGCTGGACGCGAGGCTCGCCATGAGCTTTGCATTCCCACGTTTCGAGTAGAGGCCCTTGGGGCCTGGGGACGATTTCCAAGGGGGGCCCGGGCCGGGGGAGACGAGTTGCTGACTCGGGGGCGCAAGCCCTGTGGATCGCCAGCTCTCTCCCGCCCCGGGACGGTGTGACACAGGCTCTGGCAGACCGTCGGGCTGGCTCAGAGTTCTATCTCTGTGACAGTGCCTTCGGCGAGACCGGCCAGCAACATGCCCACGTGTACGTGCTCCGTGGAGCCGCTCCATGGCTCCTCGGACTCTACACACGGCTACATTACCATAACGAATGTATAATGTGCATGTTGTAGATAAGGTGATGATGATGATATGTGTTATGTTGTGATGTATGACGGCCGGGCCCGTTCCGGATATGCGGAGCCCGTTTCGGATGTGCGGAGTCCCGTTCCGGATGTGCGGGACTCGTTCCGGAGCCCGTTCCGGATGTGCGGGACCCGTTCCGGATGTGCGGAACCCGCTCCGCATGTTCAGGATCCGATCCGGAGGTGCTGTTACCTGGTTGTAGTTGTTACCGTAGAGAGCGGCGCCCTGTAGCGGGCACCGAACTTTACATGTATATATGACGCTCAATGATTTATCAAAGGAAATGTTACCAAAGGATATTGAAGTCAACATTTCCTTTGATAAATCATTGAACCTCATACATATTGCATGTCACTTCATTCATCACCATTGCCATATATAGGTGCCAGAAACATGGAATCGTATGTACAGATGCACACAAATACATGGATTTCTTTGTTAGAATAGCTAACAATAATGTTATAATGTGGTGCATATAGTTTCTGCTTTTCTGTGCATTTACATTTGAACAGAGCATTCAGCGATTTGTGACAGTAACAATATTCTCATTTATGTTAAGCCTAATACGGCTGTAAAAACACTATTATATACTTTACATATACTATATTGAGAGATATTGATTCAAGGCTGTTTATACACTAATCTAGACGTCAAGGCCTATATATGCCTTGGAGACATTTCGATGAAAGACTAAGTTATATCTCCTTTATAACGTATACCCCATCTTAACTGCCTCTGTGGCTGAGTGAATAGGACTGGTGGAAACGAAGCTTAGAGGCGGTAGGTGACGAGGGTTCGAACTCCGTCACCGGCACAAACAGATGGAGTTTTCATCCTGGCAACTCCATCGAATGTCCTTTCTATACTGTCACTCGACGGGGGATGGGAGAAAACATGCGAAATTGCCTATCACCATGGATCATCATGATCATAGTTGAACAAATCTGATTATTATTATTATTTAGTATCATTAACATGTTTGCCTCCTGTGATCAGTCCAAAAATAACATTCGTTTTGCTCTATGACACACCGTTTCTGAAATATCAAACGAAGATCAAATATACTGACTCATTGAAAAAAATTAGGTCAGGGTTAAAGTTCATCCTTTATATTAGATATGTTTGTTTAGGGGCACCATAACGCATATTTCTCTCTACAACGCACCGTTTCCGAGATTTTGACCAAAATGTAAAATGCGGATTCAGTAATCATCCCTAATACCATTATCCCTGAGACATGCCAGTCTAGAGCGGCGAGGCCGAAAATAATCTCAGTTCGCTCCATATCGCACCGTTTCCGAGATATACAGGAAGCCTCAAGGATGAACTAGCAAAAAATTCTTTCGATCAAAAATTCTTTTTTCAATATAGGGTTCTTCCCTGGTGGTATACTAACCTCCGTGCAAGGTTATGCAGCCACTGTCTGAATAATTTTTGAGTTATCGTCCAGAAATCATGTCTCAAAATCTCCCTCGATATTATCCTGACGGACCTAAGTGGCGGCTCAAAAACTATTTGGTTCTTCCTCATATCATTTGTGACCAGAGGTGACATTTTGGAAAGGATACATTAAGGTAGACTAGAGTTATTGTCCTTAAACCAAAACGGTGGAGGAAGAAAAAAGGCAAGATTCAGCAAAAGCCATAAAGGTATAGCTGTCGAAATGCCAGGATGGTTAAAGATTAATTTCTTTTGTCAGGAAACCGGTTCACGAATAGCTTCTAATAATGCGTTTATCGGAATCGCTGCCCCTGAAAACATGGGTACAGACACTGATATCGTCGTTGTACAGTAGGTAGAGGTTGAGATATTGACAAAAATACATTTGACGACAGACGACACTAACGGCGGCCATATTGGATTATGACGTCACATTATTTACGTTTTTAACTAATCATATTTTAAAACCTAATGCAAACTTTTTTGCTAGCATAATGAAGCGAAAAAACATACTATATTACACTATGCGTTTTCATAAGCGAATTTGACAACCAGAAGTTGAGTGTAACCATTTTTTTCTTATTATATTCCGGGGCTGTTACCATGACAACCGAGAGGTAGAAATCTCTAATACTGGGCACATCCGTTGTACATTGTATATATTTCATAACTGTGTTATTATGTTCTTCAATTAGGTAATTAACGACATGTATCAAAAACATTAGTAAAAAATCTGATGTAAATTTTGGGATCTCAGAAAATACTTGGTATCACATATAACTATGTCACCTTGACAACTGCCAGGTCGAATTTCAACCAACACTCATGCCTCATTAATAACTATGTCGATACTGATTCCGCAAGTTGAAAATGATGTTCATTGCCTGAACAGCTGTGAAGAAAACAGAATATGTATTTTATTGCAGATTATGCATTATTTTCTTAATAATTAGCCATTGTCTAGTATATGTTAATTAGTAACCGTTGCCATGGTAACGATCAAGCCCACGGAGTCAAAAGTACCAGATTAGTAAACTAGGGAGTCATAGCTTTCCAACGATACCAATAAATGTTGGTCCCTTCTGGGGTGCAGCGAAATCACAATTTCCTGGTGTGGGCTCATGGACTATTTGATGTAGTTCACCCCATGCGGCTGTATGTGATAAATTTTTTGTATATACATACAGTGTATATTTTTCACTTAATAAAGTATGTTTAGTCCGTAGATCTATGTCCCAAAGCTTTAAATAATTGAACAAGATCATGATAAATCACCTGCCGCTTGTACCAGACTGCGTCAGCTTCCATTGAACTCTGGCTCGTGAAAAATTTCGGCTGCAGATAGAAGCTGTAGCCTGGAGTGCATGCGACTGCTGGTCTCTTCTGCGTGTACTTGTCAAACAGTCTAACCGGGCATTGCTCTGGGTGATCTGGGTCCTCATAGACTTTGATTTGACCAATGACGTCGCTGCTATCACCTCCTTGACGGGTCTTTGTCGGTCTCTCATTTACATGCAAGTAGCGGAGGACAGATGAGTTGCAGCTAACTTTGACATCCCCCCACTTCATGTCGTATTTCTCATGTCGTAGCTTTCCAAAATGCGTGCACATAATCCACCAGATCGTGCGCTGGAGAGAGGCGGGAGTCTCGGCCCCAAGTGCCTTACTGGACCACATCTTATGCAGTTCGTTTGTCGTTGGAGCTCGCTTCCTCATTGGTCGATTCCCCTTCCCCATCTTCTTGAGCTGACCGCACTTACTCTTTAATGCCTCGCGCCTAAAAAAAATTGATGTCGGTGATGATGGAGGATGGGTAGTTCTGCGCACGCAGATGATGCTCGAAACTTGACTGCATCGCTTTTATGGAAGTTGGCTCGTACTCTGTGTGGTCTTCTTCACGGATGGTTACAAATAAGGGTGCGAGGAGTTTGTTGAGATCTTCTGGTGGGATATCATGGATGTTTCGATTTTCTTTCTTTGAGGACAAAAAACTTTTGAGAAGGGTGATGTGGCCATTTGTCTTTCTAAGGGTATGTGGATTCTTCTGACCGTGAATGAAGTCGTCCAACTCATCTTCATCCATCTCAGCAAATCGGAATCGGAAACTTTGACCGAAGTTTGGGACGTCAAGGGCACAAGTTCCTTGTGCTGGCCACCAGACGAGGGACCAACATGTCGACCTCCATGGGTTCGTCACCAAGCTCAGTTACTTAATGAAAAAAAACCTGGTATAATACAATGCTAAAATGCTTCCAAGACAAAAGTATAAAGAACAGGATTTTTCTTTGAAATGACTCGGGCTATGCTCAAATCCCAGTGCACATTTATCCAAAGTAACTCATTGAAATATTATGACAATAAATTGGAAGAAAACTACCATCATTGTTCACAGCATTTTCTAACACTGGACTGGACATCAGTTTCTCATCCTGACTTGCCCCGTATGGCTGTGTAGAAATTTCATCAGCATCCTCGTCATGTTGTTTGCTACCTATATGGTATTGGAAATTTGAAATATAGGCCTATTTCGTTAAGTTTTTGCACTTTTTGCTTATATTATTTGTATTCTCAGTAGAATTTGGCCAGTTTCCTGACTATTCAATATCCATATTTTATCCGTTTATCTTAAAATAATGGGTATATGCAGCCCTCTATGGCTGTATTTCCAAGTTTAGGGAGTTTATGAATGATGTATGAGTTTATTGGCAATTATGTGAAACAAATACAATGACTGCATACATGTGTTGCCATTTGACGAAGCATTGAAGTAGCTCTGATATTAAGGGGGGGGGGGGGGCAATGAATTCATCAGCTAGGGCTCAATTAAACTGCACGCAACCATAATCTCACCGTCTTTGTTCCCCTCTGGGCAAGGGAGTTCCATTCTAGACAAGATTCCATCAACTTCACTGTCTCCAAATGAGTCTGTGTCCATCTGGGGAAAATCATCACCGGTACTCTCGGTGGAAGTGGCACGGAATTCTTCAATCCAGCCGAGGTTGAAATTGGCCAAATCGTTTAAAGTGACACACGGTATCAGGTAATCTCCATTTCGAAGTGTGGCATATCAGGATCGACAGGTTTAAAACAGATAAAATGCGCCATTGCGATGCACTGCGGCTGCCGTTGCAAGCGCGAATGTTGTGATAGACGTGGAATCAATACCCAGTATTAAGTATTCCGAGCAAACAAAACATGGTCCGTTATCCAATCTCATAGTCCGGGGACAGAAAGTCATATCAGGCATACGAAGTGAGAGAAAACAAAAATGACAGAGAAATTCATGAACCCCCCAAAAATGGCCATTAGGAGGTGAAATCAGGTGTTCTGGAAAGAGTGAGCATTTCCTGCCCCACTAGTGGCACCCGTCATGAATTCCCCAAAATTAACATGAGAATAGATCTAGTTGCATGGCAGACATGGATTTGCTGTATTTATCAACCAGATCACGATGACGTCCATAGAATTTCTTAAACGCAGCTATAAGTCTTGGTAAAACATATCCTTTTCGCAGCAGTTTAGAGACTAGCTGGGCACTTCGATAGACAAAGTCCTCATATTTGCAACTAGCTCTGGAATAGCGTATAAGTTGAGAAACAAACACACTATATGCCGGTGACATAGGAATGTTGCTGCTTAGAAAAGGGTAATTGACTATGGAAAAATTGAAATCATCACGTTTGTCATATAGTCTAGTTGACAGGTTAGAATCATTATCAATCTCCAACCTCAGGTCTAGATAGTTGGAAAAATTAGCGGAGTCTGTAGTATCCTTAATTTCAAGTTCCTTAGGATATATGACATCCAAATAATCACCAAACTTGGGATTATTTAGCGACAATACATCAACTATGTATCGGAAAGTGAAATTAAAATTACCTGCTAGTTTCTTAGAACTTCCTCGTTGTAAATGTTGGATAAAATCTGATTCATATGAGTATAAAAACAGGTCTGCCAATAATGGTGCACAGTTTGTACCCATAGGAATACCAATAGTTTGTTGAAATATTCGACCACCAAGTTCCACAAAAATATTATCTATCAGAAAATTAACCATATTTACCACATCTATTTCAGTATATTTGTGAGGGGCATCAGAGTCGCCTTTAACAAAATAAGCGGTATTATATTTAACTACAATATAGTGGTACCGACGTTGTCCCTTTTTAGAGAAAAATGAATTATTGTTTAGTTTTTTAAGCTGAGACTTCAGTTCAGAATGAGGTATAGTTGTGTACAAAGTGGAGAAATCAAATGTTTTGATAGACGTTACTTTTGAAAGTGTATGAGCATGTAGATATTCCAAAAAAGATTTGGAATTTGTATAGTTACTTGCAGTCTATATATTCCTTGAGTTTTAGTATATGTGCTACTGTAGGCCGTCAACTTTTTTCTTATTTCTGCAACGTGACGTGGCTGCACGGCCATCTGTATGAAATCATCATTCAGTATCGAGTTATCTTTGGTCCAGGTGTCTAACCTGACAGGGAACAAACGCTCATTCACAATTAGGGGTGCGACCCATTTCAGTGTTAACAACATTACAATTCACATCACCATATGCTTATTCACAGTACACTCATTTTCATCATCAATGTACATCATAATTTCACACAATGTTCATTCTCAGTACAGTTCACACGAACAAAGTTTGGTCACTTTCATCATCTTGCTGATCTGAAACTACTTGAACTCTTTGAGTAGTGGAGTGTGCGGGTCTGGAACGAGACCACATACAGTCGTACACACGGGATGTGGCTTGGCGGGGCCTCCTGGATATGGCTTACAGGGACGCCATACGTGAAGCTGACGGGTCGACAATAATGACACAGTGGCGCTTCCACATACCATTTTTTGGAAAGGGAACCATTATAATTACCTCATCGCTGCTCATCGCATGCTATCAGGTTGGTTTGCACTATCGTTCGTTCGCTTGCAAAGTTGTGGGTGGATAACAGATTTTCTCCTCATGTTGATTTATTTATTTTTTCTTCGATTGTTTTATGTTTTTTTCCCCGTAAATTTATGAGTAGTTCAACGTACAACTTGTATTACCTCTGTCCAAACTAAGTTGCATCAATGTTGATCGTTACAGTCCTTTATGGAACTTTTTATTCATGACTTTGAACCATGTCAATTTGTGCTTGATGTTTTCGTTTTTACAGTATTTCTGCCATAGTTCTGAATAAATTATATTCCATTCTATTCAAAATACCATAGTATTTATAGTCCAAATATGCATCATTTTCCGTGTGTATGAACTAAATTGCAATGTTGTTACTGTTTGTAGGGGTAGCTGGTTGGTACGCGCCACGTCTGCAACACCAAGTCATCCACAAACGAACTGTCAATCTGCGAGGCGGACTTGGGCACAACGTCCGTATGGATCGAGTGAACGAATTTCTTAACAACGAATTCAAAAGTATTGCATGAGGAAGAACATTTGATACAGTCAAAATGGAATCGGGGACATCTTCAGGATATATGCCTTTTGGACAAAGCAGCATTGTATTGAAATTCTTTGGCAACCAATTCAATGTGATACATTTACTTCAGAGACCCTGCGACAGTCGCGAGTAACCTTCACATCGTCTGTTGTGAAGAGAGCGGCCTTGCTAATTGGACCGACGGGCCGGGACCTGGATAAAGTCTTCGAGAACCACATTTCGCAATCAAAGCCAAAGTACTCGGCGCCGTCAAACAAATCATCCCTGAAATCAGTGCCAGAATTCGTGAAGGAGTACCAGCCAGTCAAGTTGTGGTCATATGATAAAAGGACATTTCCACCCGACTTTCCCGAAGCACCTGGCCAGCAGGAGAGTTACTAAACCAGACGAGCTGAAGCTCCGCCTTTGTCAATACGCCAAACGCCGTGACGTTGAAAGATGTCTTGTTTCGTACTGTTAAAGTACGATACTACAAGAGTAACTATGTTTGCACAAATTTTACAACAACCATCTATGCAACCTCCCTAGATGTGTATTATTATACTTTTTGGTCATTTGGAACTGTTGTAGCAATCTGAATGTACTGAACGATTTGTATGCTAATTCCATCAGGTAGAACACCTGATACCCCTGATGACGCCAGTATGTCTTTGGATTAACTATTTGGTCGGGTTTTGTTTCTATTTTAGAATGTTGTATTTTACGGTTGTTATTATCATCATCAAAATCTGGGTGTATCGGTGGTAATAGATTGATACTTACATTGTTATAGAGGGCAAATAGTTTGCAATTGTTTATACATTGAACGAGCGTGTATATATTTTGGATTTTCAAATGTTATTGGAACTCTTGTGTAAAGTTTGACGCCCTCCGCTTACCCCACTACCCGCGGATAGTCCGCTCACCGTGGGTCACTGCCGGCGCACGACCACTAACCCGGATCCTCGTGGATAGTCCGCTCACCGTGGGTCACTGCGGGCACAGTATTTACTTTAAAACGTTAACCAGGTAGCAGTCCGCCGAGCAAGCCTGGACGTAAGGACACCACTCAGATACAGGATCGTCACCGTGGTGTTAGCTGTGGCAGGCTCGACGACGGTCTGCCACAGGGATAGAACCTCGGACAGTCTGACGGTCTACCAGAGCCTGTGTCGCACTATCCCAGGGTGAGAGACCTGTGATCACATGGGCGAGCCCTGGTTCAGCACGGTCCCCCTCCTTGGCCCCCAATTGGAAATCGTCCCCGGGGCCTGACGGCCCACTTCTAGCCGGACGAAAGGCTAGCAGAGCTTATGGCCGAACTCACCCGTCGTCCTCTCGCTTTGCTAGCTCTGAAACCATTCCGAACACACAAAGCGGCTTGGTAGTATTTATAACCACAAGCACGAGTCACGAAGGATGATGCAAGACCTTTGTTTCAGTATAGTGGAGCGAGAGGATTAGAGGGCGTTGCTTGGGCAAAATCGCCACGTAAGCCCCTTCTTACAATGTCCCCAACATGCTCCGCCCGTGTCCCAAACCTGCAAACACAATCGAAGCATTGTCGGGCAGACCAGAGGGAAGCAAGGTGAGTCGTACCCGAAAGTCACGATGCAAAAAACTCAGACCTTAAGGGTCCGTTTTGGAAGAATGGGGAACGACTTACTAACTATATTGAAATGCGCTCCGGAGTTTTGGATAAGCCCTAGTAACCAAACTAAAATTTTGAGCGAGGTTGTCCAGAAAGAAGAATGACCTTGGATCATCTGCCGGAAGATCATCTGCTGGAAGGGATGGTGTGCCAAGTCTTTGGAAGAGATCTTTGAGGTTAAACTTTAAATTTAGAAAATTTTATAAAACGACACACTGAGAGAACATGTCTATCCGATCCTGGATGTGAATGGGTTCGGGAGTGCACTCTCCCCATTTCCGGACTAAAATGGGGTAGATCGCTCGTTCCAACTCAGTGACTTGCGCGAGAGCGGACGACGTTAAGGCATCAACGCTCTGTTGCAGGCGAATCTGAACAGCCTCAGCGTCGCGCAAGCGACACTTCAGCTCCTCGCTCTCAGCACGAAGTCACTGCACTTCAGCGTTCATCTCGTCGAAGGTGGCACTCTTCTCGGCCTCCGCAGCTCGGGTAAACGCCTTCCCTTCTTCGAACGCCCTGTGCTGGCGCTCAGCTGCGAGAGACCGGTAGCTCTCCAGGCTCCGCCTGGTATCCTCCATGAGGCCCTGGTAGTGTGCCAAGCCTGGTAGTGTGGAGGCCTCAGCTCAGTACCACTAAACCAACCTGATAGCATGCGATGGGCAGCGATGAGGTACTTATAATGGTTCCCTTTCCAAAAAATGGTATTTGGAAGCGCCACTGTGTCATTATTGTCGACCCGTCAGCTTCACGTATGGCGTCCCTGTAAGCCATATCCAGGAGGCCCAGCCAAGCCACATCCCGTGTGTACGACTGTATGTGGTCTCGTTCCAGACACGCACACTCCACTGAGCATTACCACTGACCATCTGAAGGAATGAATAATACAATACTTCATCTAGACCAACTGCGCATCATAGTTACATTTATCCCATCAACCAGTGTATGCTGGATACTATCACCTAGTGTGTTATACCAACCTATTAGCAAGTCAGGATCATACATGCACTCAATATGAAACCGACTCCCATAGGGACAACCATCATTGCCGCACAACTTCGATTGGGATTGGCGGACCTGGTGGCATCGGCACATTATGGACACTTCACTGGCCTGAAATATGTACATCTATATCAATGACAAATAATGTAAAGTTATTCACTAGTAACAATTGATATGTATTATGCATACGGAAAGTGGATGAATGACACTTCATGTGTTTCACAGTAAAAAGGTACCTTGCAGTCCTCGCAGCAGTACCAGTCCACGTGTCGGCCTGGCTTGGTCTTCACGGACAGTCCAGCACATGACAGGTGGTACCACCTACCAAGGTTACATCCCAGATTCGAGCACTTCATCATTTATTGAGTTTTATCTGTAAATGTTGATCATACGAGGATACACATCAAATAATAAAATATATGGTACACTTCTTGCAAGAGAACAACAGACAAAGGCTGGTGGATTTGGCAAATGCCTAATGATATCAACCTGATGTACATTATCTTACTTGTTCCACACAAGCACCATTGCTGCGAATCTTTAACATCAAGTTCCTCATCTTCAATGTCACTGGCGCAGTACTGCTGCATCTCACTTTCTGTCACAACGACATCAATGACGTCAGCCATGTCGAGTTGGGGAGGGACCAACCAAATTCGGGGAACTGGGGAGAGATATAGGAACACATGTGCTAAAATTCAGTAATACCCACCATTTTTTTTTGCACAGTAAAAGATGCAGCATTGAATATTACTTAATTATTTTCATTAAACCCAATATAGTAAAAAAGCCTATAAATAGCATATGAGCAATCAATATTATGTTAAAGGAGAATTTTAGAGAATATAACCAAATTTTAGGATGCCAAATGACAAAGTTAAATTACACAACATATTCAAGTCTATGAGCCGAGCCTTACTTTTTTAGATTTAACACTGGAAATCATACAATGATTTTTTGGGGGGAGATTGACTCTGCTGTGAGAACTGCAATCTATCATGGCCACAGGTTCACTTCCAACTCACTTCCTACTTCCTACTTTCTTCAACCTTGTACACCTATGGAACATTCATTCATTGTGTGGAAGGGGAAAATGTATGACAAATAAGTTGAATAAGTGAGAACAAGCATATATTTGTTAACAATAATGTTGTATGCCACATGTTGCAGGCACCTGCCTGTGTGTGCAGTCATTGTAACACACCTACAATCCTATATGATGCACATTGCTAAAAGTATAATGCTCAAGTTGTCATATCGACCTCCGACCGGGGGCGATCAGTGGTGGAAATTTTCGACTCCGACGGAGACCACGGGACTGGACACGAACTACTTAAATTTATGAGAGACAATAACATGAAAAATGTCGTATGTTTCGCCACTAGGAAGTGTTCTCCTGGGTTTACACACACATTCACCGAAAGCGCTTTGAACATATCAACGAACTTTGCAAGCAGGCGTATAACACGATGACATCGGCCACTAACTATATAATTGACTAATCAATTAATTACTGTACAAATGTGACGTGGAATACTCATGTATATCGAACATACTATTTTATCACTTGTTTGTACACCCTTACTCAATTTTTTTGTCTGATAGAAAATTAAAAACTGTTTGCTGCTGAAAGAAAATAAAACAGCTCGAAGAAATTCATCGTATAACATGTTCACCAACACACCATCAGCATCCATGTTAGTAATATACATTGCTTGCTTTGTACATTTTCCCAAACGCGTTGCACTTTTTTGCACATCTTTCGTTCGCGTTATCCATTTTCAGATGCTACCTCCACTTTAACGTTTACGTTGAATTTGTGAATTGTTGAATTACTGACATGTATAGGTATGACTGTGTGTAATTACATATTAAGCTCAAAATATGAGATGATGAATTACTTGACTGTTGGTAATAACAGAATGTCCGGCAAGGGTGGTGGTGTGGCAATGTACATATCAGACAGGTATCAATTTACTCTCACAGTTAACCACGGCGTGGAATTTGAATCGATTTTTGTTGAAATTAATGAAAAGTTACTTATTGGCGAGATATACAGAGTCCCGAACACAAATGAGCGTCTTTTTGTCTGAATACACGAATATATTTTGGATGCAATTACCACATTCACATGAGACGTTACGATAGGTACAGATCAGAATATAAATTATATACAGATCGAACAGAGCAGTAACACACGGGATTTATTGAATCTCTTCTTCTCATGGGTTTGTTCCCACAATTTTTCTACCAACGAGGATCACGCACTCCACGTCATCCCTGATTGATAACATGACATTGTATGTGAAAACAAATACATTCTGATCATTGAAGTCTGGAATTTTATCATCGAATATTTCCGACCAATTTTTACATTTATGGGAGAGAACAGACCCCGTTGCCAGGCAAGTACAACAATACGCTATAGGCCGATTGATGATGATAGTCTTCGGCTTCTGAACGAAAACCTAGATGGCACTGACTGGTCTCTGCTGGACTGTTTGAATGCTACAGAAGCTTATGATAGTTTCATTAACATCCTTAACGAAGCTATTGATACATTCATACCAGAACGTACCAAAACAATACGGAATAAATACATATTGCGTGAAAACTGGATGACACCTTCCTTATTGAAATGCTCTATGTCATGTCGGAAATTATATAGGCGATGTCTGGGCAAATCGAAGGAGAGCCCCGAATATGCAACTTACATTAGCTACAGAAATATCTTCACGAAGTCAAAAAGGGTTTCAAAACCAAGTTTTTATTCTGAAAAGCTTGAACAATATAGAAATGACCCCGAACAGACATGGAAATTGATTAACCACTTTCTAAACAAATTCCAAAATAAATCTGAAATATCTGAGTAACCCCAAACAAATTTCCGGCCAGTTTTGTAAATATTTTTCAGAGGTAGGGCCCACATTTGCAGCAAAAATCCCCAATTGTGATCAATTCATAATTATAAACTCGGTGATAATTCTGAGGTGTTAATTATAGACGGGGTGGAAATTATGAATGGGGTGAAAATTGTGAGGTGATAATTATAAACGGGGTGGAAATTATAAACGCGGTGGTAATTCTGAGGTGATAGTTATGAACGGGGTGTAAATTATAAACGGGGTGAAAATTGTGAGGTGATAATTATAAACGGGGTGGAAATTATAAACGCGGTGGTAATTCTGAGGTGATAATTATGAACGGGGTGTAAATTATAAACGGGGTGAAAATTGTGAGGTGATAATTATAAACGGGGTGGAAATTATAAACGCGGTGATAATTCTGAGGTGATAATTATGAACGGGGTGTAAATTATAAACGGGGTGAAAATTGTGAGGTGATAATTATAAACGGGGTGGAAAATATAAACGCGGTGGTAATTCTGAGGTGATAATTATGAACGGGGTGTAAATTATAAACGGGGTGAAAATTGTGAGGTGATAATTATAAACGGGGTGGAAATTATAAACGCGGTGATAATTCTGAGGTGATAATTATGAACGGGGTGTAAATTATAAACGGGGTGAAAATTGTGAGGTGATAATTATAAACGGGGTGGAAAATATAAACGCGGTGGTAATTCTGAGGTGATAATTATGAACGAGGTGTAAATTATAAACGGGGTGAAAATTGTGAGGTGATAATTATAAACGGGGTGGAAAATATAAACGCGGTGGTAATTCTGAGGTGATAATTATGAACGGGGTGTAAATTATAAACGGGGTGAAAATTGTGAGGTGATAATTATAAACGGGGTGGAAATTATAAACGCGGTGAATATTATGAGGTGGTAATTATAAATAGGGTGAGAAATACACGAACGTAATTGGCGGTAATGAGCCACCGTATATATACAAAAGTAAAGATAAAATGCAACTTGGAAATTACAGGCCAATATCACTTCTACCGTCACTTTCAAAAATACTTGAAAAAATAGCGCACGAACGACCTTATAGTTATTTTGTCACAAACGAATTGTTAAGCAATAACCAATTCGGTTTTAGACCTAAGCATTCAACAATAGAGGCAATAACAACTTTTGTCTCACGAGTATATGATATGACAGAATAAGGTAAGCATGTTTTATCAGTGTTTCTGGACCTCTCAAAGGCCTCCGATATGTACAATCGATCACGACACCCTACTCCATAAATTAAAATATTACGGAATTCGAGGAGTGACTTTGGATTGGTTGAGAAACTGTTTATCTGATCGTTCCCAATTTGTTATGTATAAAAACACGGTCTCAGATCGTCATAACGTCTCCTGTGGTGTCCCAGAAAGGGTCTGTCTTCGGACCTTTACTCTTCATCATTTATACAAATGACCTACCAAATATCTTGCAGACATTTGCAGATGACACAACCATATATAACGCATCCGCCAAGAACTGCATAAAAATGTTGAAACTGAATCATCAATATTATTAGATTGGTTCTCAGCCAATAAACTATCAATAAACATTTAAAAAAATTATTTCCTCTTTTTCGATGTAAACAATCCCAAACGAGCGACATCGATCTTCTTATGTTGGGCAATGCACAAATAAAACGGGTAAATCATACCGAATTCATGGGCTTACAAATAGATGATTCACTTACCTGGGATCAAACAAGTATCACAGAAGGTTAGTAGAGGCTCATATGTGCTAAATGAATGCAAACGATATCTCTCTATTAGGAACTGACGACTTAGTCACTTCAGTTTAGTTCATTCACACTTTTTATATGGCATCATGCTATGGGGGTCCTCTGCGAAAACACAATTGCATCGAATAGAAATATTACAGGAAAAATGCATACGCAACATAAGTCCCATACAACGAGCATACCTCACCGTTATTCCGTAAACTGAATATAGCCAAATTGGAGGACCTAGTTAAGATAAAATCAGCAGGTTTATGTACTTACATAGCACAAAGAGTTTACCACCACATTTGCTAGACCTATTCAGAATAAATGAAGAATACCATTCTCATTACACTAGACACAGAACTGACCCATATTTTCAAAGTCGGGATTATCGTAATTCTAAAACGTTTATACACAAAATTCTCAAATTATGGCCATGTCTCCCGCTCAACATAAAAACTTCGAATACTTTGAAGTTGTTCATGAAAAATTGTTCGAAAACCATTACGTTAAGCAGTATTGCTATTCGCATTCTCTTTGTTATCTCTCGACTTATGTTCTAATGGGCTGGCACCTTGATTTTCCACATCAGCACTATTATAACTACTAAACCCTATCATCACAAAATAGTACCAATTTCGCGACACACTGTACGTAAAAACACATGTCAAGTAGTATTCTGCCTCATGGGGTGCCCCTCTCGACAGATGAATTTCATCTCAGGGGCATCCCCAAATCAATTTGTTATTGTATAGATCTACATGCTAAATTGTACCTTCACTGTTTATCATTTTGGTTTGAATTGAATATTACATTACATTACATTACACCATTATTCATCAACAGGGTTCGAATTATTCTTACGAACCACACATCAACATTTACATGCCTGGATCGTGATGGAGATGTCTAATGCTGAAAACAGAAGAAACGAGACAATCAGAGATTGCAGACCCTCGCCCTTCAGATTTAGTCACTAAAATTAGGCGATAATTGAGAGTTTTGATCTTAAGACCACCGCTTGTACGCCATACGATTGGGAATTGGCCAAAGAAAAATACAAAAATAGATTGAACATTTAATATTGATTAGAACCAGAGTTATAGCCAATAATGTGATTTTCTTTTTTCCGTTGCCATGGCAACCGTTTTCATCCGATTTTGGCAAAATTTGAAAGGGACTGAGCCACTACCATAGCATTCCAGCCCTATAAATTTCAAATCGATCGGACGGTATGCCATTGAGTTATGAGCGCAGACATTTGCACTGAAACGTCGCTGGCCAAAAATAACGGAAATCGTGACCCCCAATTTTTCGACATCGGGCGATAATGGAGAGTTTTCGTCGTACGACCATCGGTCATACACCAAACGATCGGGAAATTGGCCGAAGAAAAATACAAAAATAGTTCAAAAAATTAATATCAAGTAGAACCGGAGTTAGAGCCAATTATGTGATTTTCTTTTTTTCCGTTGCCATGGCAACCGTTTTTATCCGATTTTGACAAAATTTTAAAGGGACTGAGCCACCATTATAGCACTCTATTCCTATAAAATTCAAATCGATCGGACCGTTTGCCTTCGAGTTATGAGCGCAGACATTTGCACTAAAACGTCGCTGGCCAAAAATAACCGAAATCGTGACCCCCAATTTTTCGACATCGGGCGATAATGGAGAGTTTTCGTCGTACGACCATCGGTTATACACCAAACGATCGGGAATTGGCCGGAGAAAAATACAAAAATAGTTGGAAAAATTAATATCAAATAGAACCGGAGTTAGAGCCAATTATGTGAATTTCTTTTTTTCCGTTGCCATGGCAACCGTTTTCATCCGATTTTGGCAAAATTTTAAAGGGACTGAGCCACCACCATAGCACTCTTGCCCTATAAATTTCAAATCGATCGGACCGTTTGCCTTTGAGTTATGAGCGCAGAAATTTGGACTGAAACGTCGCTGGCCAAAAATAACCGAAATCGTGACCCCCAATTTTTCGACATCGGGCGATAATGGAGAGTTTTCGTCGTACGAGGATCGGTTGTACACCAAACGATCGGGAATTGGCCAAAAAACAATACAAAAATAGTTGGAAAAATTAATATCAGGTAGAACCGGAGTTAGAGCCAATTATGTGATTTTCTTTTTTCTCGTTGCCATGGCAACCGTTTTCATCCGATTTTGGCAAAAATTTGAAGGGACTGAGTCAGCACCATAGCACTTTTGCCCTATAAATTTCAAATCGATCGGGCCGTTTGCCTTTGAGTTATGAGCGCAGACATTTGCACTGAAACGTCGCTGGCCAAAAAAAAATCGAAACCGTGACCCCCAATTTTTCGACATCGGGCGATAATGGAGAGTTTTGGTCGTACGACCACGGGCCATATATCAGATGATCAGGAATTGGCCATAGAAAAATACAAAATTAGTTAGAAAAATTTATCTTGAATAGAACCGGAGTTATGGTCAATTATTGATTTTTACATTTTCCGTTGCCATGGCAACAGTTTTTGTCCGATTTTGACCAGATTCGAGGAGGACCGAGCCACTGAGATACCGCTTCATCCCTATAAGTTTCATGTTGATCGGACCATTCTCCTTTGAGGTATGCGCGCGGACAGACAAACATACAAACAAACAAACAAACAAACATACAAACGGACAGACCCAATACCCTCTGCCCCTATCGGGGCGAGGGTAATAAGGACCTAGCTTTCATATTCATTTTGTCGCGAACAAATCGTAAACTATAGATCGATACAGAAGCCAATACACCCCCGTCAATTCCCAAATAAACTGGTCAATTACGGTATAGAATTACTATTGGAACTCCCACTGCAACTCCAACACGTTAGGATACCATATTATAATCGGAATAAAACTTTGTTTGTTTTTGATATCTGTGTCCAACGAAATCACAACAGAGATCACTCTGGATTTTCGTCACGTCACAGACATCGACCCAAACACAGTTTTATCCCTTGAATACAACTGTACTGTCGAACACATGTAATCTGTCACATTCCGTAACCTACTAACTTCCAGCGAAGCGCCCAACCATTCCACACATATTTTAGTTACAGCACTATTTAAAGGGAATTCGTCAAATTGACGGTTCAATCGCAGAATATCAGTACCTAGATATTGATCGTCACGCACGGAAATAGACCAGTGAAGTATCTCCCAGATCATTACGGGGAATTTCCCCGAGACTGGCGAGATGAAAACAAGTATCTGCTTTCGTCCAAAGTCACCAAATATCACTCAACCCTTTGATACTTCTGTCTAAATATTCGGCGACAGCAAGAAATGAAAACATTCTGAATATGAATTTGTCTGTTTGTCCGTATCCACTTCTATTTTCCCATATAAGATTTTTTCCATACTACCTGCTTTTTCATCAATGAAATGCAAACTAACTCATATGTACAAATACAATACATATATAACCCTGGCTCTGAGGGTTAATTCGTGTCTAATGTTTATGGCAGTACCTTAAAATTTTGTTGTTCCACATGCCATGACTGTCCAAACGTTTGGGTAACGTTTTCTCAACAGAGCCTTTTCCAATCTTTTCGTAAAGTGCTGAAATTTGCGAATAGCGATACTCTACATTCTTGCAATTATCCAAATCTAGACTGATGAATCACCTTTCTCGTGCTATATTTCCATTGCTTATGACTACTCATGAATAATTATTTCTAATCATTGGCAATAAATATGATTTATGCTCCGAAATCAAGATTTTTTGGGGGTTATTTTGAGCAAAAAAACTTCAAGCTTTGTGAATGGGTCAAAGTTTTTGAAGCTTTCCTATACTCTTGGTATTATGAATAAAGCTACCAAATTTTTCCCTCCCCCCCAAAAATGTCCTTATGGGGTCCCTCCAGCAATTTCCTTCCATGACATCTATGATTGAATTGGGATCATAGATACAAATGTAATGAAAAATCAAACTTAAGTCAATTATGCCTTTTCTTGATATGACTGTACTTACAATCTACACCCGTCATTCATTTGCAAATATAGGATGGAATCATTTCTCAGTTGAACTAGGTTACTAGGTGCCTAGACAGTACAAATTGTGTCAGGGTGTCAAAGCAAAGATGGCCGCCATCTGTCTTGAGGTAATAGAACTCAATTACAAAGTTACATCCATGTGTGATACCACTATTTATGCTGATTTGGGGTTGAAGATTCCATTGCTGGTAACACCCTAATATTGCAATGGCATATTCTAGGTCATAAAATTTCACCGTTGACGATGACTGTGCTGTGGATATCATATAGGCAATAGGTGTGTCATTGCCAATAAACAGTGAGACACTGAATGGAAAACAGTTCTTATATTCACAATGCAAGATGCAAGGTGTGTATCTACTCTACCTGTATGATGTTGTATCCGTGAAGAAACTGGCGGAATTTGTGGATACAATCCACATCGTCCTTAACCAGACACGAAGTTGCACCTGACTGCCTCACGGTGTTCACCGTGACATAGAGATAACTGCAAAATTGATAACACAATTTCACAAAAAATATTATTATGGTCCAACTGCATAACATATTACGAAAAATGGCAACTTGATAAATACTGCGTGTAAAAAGTCGGCTTTTGCAAGCTCCTCCCCAGTGATGATAGGTGATAAACAATTGGCATTAAAATAACTTCGATGTGACATCACATCCGTTACATCAGAGGATTCCATATTTCGGAGATGGGGAAAGCCCTGAACAGCAAGTTGTTCGGCAGGGGATACTTTGCTTTTGTGTATTGTTGAATCTAACTGATTCTCATTGTAACACCAAGAGCTTTGAAACTGGCGCTAAGATTACTGTCTGAATCAGTATGAATAAATGAAGGTTAATTGTGATTAAAATTCATTTTTTTGCGGTTATCTCCTAAAATTTAGCTATAGCAAAAAAATCGAATTGTGTCTTCCATTTTTTCTTGCTATGATGCAATGGTTTCTGAGAAGGAGCTCCGGACATTTGAATTGAAACATTTTATTATTGTTTTCAAATAAAGTTGAGATCATGGAAATGAAATTAGAATATTGTTTCAGTTAAAGTTGTATTGAGATATTAGTTCAGACTTTCAAGGTTAAATTAGCACACTGGTGAATAGGCGTGTTTTATCCATAGTTAGGTTACCGTTTTTGTGTCCAACCATCCTCGTGTATTGGTTCAAATGTCATTCCTCCCGAGTTTTCACACACAAAACTTTTAGTTTTGCATTTGTTATGTTTAGTTGATATATAGTTGAAGTATACAATCCACTATTCCACTATTCCAGAGGAAGAGCTTTATAAAGTGTTATCCTAGAATTATTAGCTTTCTTCTGTAATTTGGAAAGTTACACAATGAAGGTGTGGGATTTACACTCGACCCAAATGGAAATTTTGACATAATATAAATAATAATAATATATAAACATTAATAACTTGGAATTGTTGGATTGACCCCAATGTTGATCTGCTCGTTTTAGATTTTTTATTTACTCACTGTACAAGTCTTGCACTTGCAGCTATCCCGAAGTTTAAAGTCTGACAGATTTCTGTCAAATTATTTTGTTTCCTTCACATGTCAATGTTAAGTTACTGCTACATCGTCTTTACTTCGTGACGGTGCGAATTGTATTTCTCTCTCAAAGGAAGTTATGAGGCCTATAAAATATGTGTTTCAAGCAGGCCGACCCCAACTATTGATTATTTTCGGCCGTCAATAGTTATTTTCCTTCCAATAAGGCAATATCAATCTATATTCGCAAACTATGGCCGCCCGCACTTCCTCTAATGTTAGCAAAGAACGAAGAACTGACAGAAACCCCCAATTTCTGACAAATACATTCTACACGCATCTCAAATACGAAAGATTCTATGGTTTCAAGTACGTCAATGTCAATAATGTTAAAATCGTCAGACAAACGACAATCAAATTTTTGCAAGTTTATTCCTGGAAAAAAAATTAACATGAATAGTTTTTAAGATTATGAATAATTTTTCCGTTTACAGCAAAACATATAGAGTTTAAACCGGATAACTCTTACATATACTTGTATTATGTATTAGATTTCACTGCTAGATCTGAATACGCATTTACCGTCAACTTTATTACGGTTTCTTTTTACAATATATACACAGTCTCTATACACAGTCTCTATCACTACACTGTTACATACACAAGACTCACAATTCTATTACTGAAATTGTTTTCATTGGTAGTCGATCCGTCACTGCCTGTGACTCAATGTATGTGACTCATTGTGACTCAATGTCTGCTGGATGCCCAAAAAAATAACACTGATGGAAACATGGGGGTATCCTTCGTGTATCATTACATGTTAACGCTAGGTATCTCGGATATCACATCTCAACCACATATATTCATTCAGCTCTGCCTCTCAGAATCATTTTCCTGACAGGCCTGTTTTGTTGCTTTTGAAAACGATAGTTAATTTCTGAACATTTTGAGGTAATGCGTAAGTCTAGAATACCAATATTATTCTATTATTGTCATCCAAGCTAGTTGAGTTGGTAACTACAAAATGTGCATAATACGGCATATTATCTCCAAATGTTGAGATATGATATCAAAACTAAATACGGATAAAAGTAAATTGAAATATCGAGTTGATAACATGTAAGATATAAATATGAAATGTACACTTTTGATTAACATTTTAAAAGTAAATTGAAATATCGAGCTGATAATAATTACTCATCTCATATAAAATTTTGACTAACTCTTTGGAAACGTTGAATAGGCATTTGGAAAGAGTTTATCCTAGATGATATTCAAGATTTTGAGTAACAATCACTTTTTTAATATTCCAGGCATGGCAATGATTCGCTTCTTTATTGTCGACAATGTGGCATCGAATGTGCTCAGCATATTTTTGTTTTGTGTAGCTGTGCATGATCCCAACATAACCTCCATAGAGAATACATAAAAGGATGACAAACGTATATATTTACATATATAAATACCGGTATGTACAAGCGACGCATTTACCCTTTCATTACTATGCGAACGGTGATAGTACATAGATATAAGAATCATATCAGTTACCTATTGATTAGTTAAATGCATCTATGCAGTATCAAGGCCAAACTTCTCAACAGAAACACATTCTTAATGTCAAGTTTTAATGGAAATAGCTGCATGATCAGCGTATCTGTTTTCACCCCGTTGTCCAGACAGAGCAGACATGTTCTGGTACGAGACAGAGTTTGGAGGCTGATCAATTGGGGCTTGTCTAGTGCCACCACCAGTCGCCAGGGGGCTCAAGTATCCAACATCATTTGTTCCTCTTTGTGCATAACCATTCCTGCCCATCGCACCATTGGCGCCTTGGAAGCCAGGGTTCACCCGTCCCGCCTCCACGTTCCCATTCGTTGGAGCCATGTAGCCATCCTCCTCATGTGGGTCCAGGATATCATCGAACAGAGGCCTGCCCTCTTTGTAGTCTATCCCCTGTATCTCCTGCTTAGGATCAGCAGCAGTGGCCCCTTCTTCTGGTATGTGGGAGATGCGCTGGTAGCCGTGAGGTCTGTCAACGTATCTGCTAAGGTTCTGGTAGGCATCGGATACCTCGACTGCGGTGGTCCGGGCACGGGGTTCATCGAAGAACGTTGGTTCTTCCTCCTCTGATGATAGAATCTGTTCCAAATCTTCCACGATTGCCTGGAAGGTGGGACGCTGGTGCGGTACTAGGTTCCAACACTTCAGCATCAATCGTACCTATTGCAAAGACATGACAGTATGATAACGTTGGCATAATGCAAGCATAGAACATGTCACGTTTTGCATCAACACACGCAAATAAACTGTGCTAAGTGCAAATTCAAAGCTTTGAATGATATCTGAAATGAACCAATATGTAGGGAAGTAATAAAAAGGTCACAGTGTATTCATTCTATTCTAGAAGGGGATCGACCTACTGCTGCAAATGTATGTTTTGCTAGGAAAATCGACAGAACACTTCTCACAACTACCCCCATCTTGTGTCCTTTAGCAGTGCTATTGTTGACGAAGTTCGTTCTATTTGAAAGAGTAACTCACACGGTGTCCGGAGCCACATCTGGTCTCTCAAGACGGCGGCCACTCAGTAAAAAGGGTTTCAGAGAGTAGTTGTCAACATGCGCATAAGGCTTTTTCCCTCTGGTCAGCAGCTCCCAAGTAAGCACTCCGAATGACCACTGGACATAATTACATCAGTTTTACAAGTGTATTCAATTATATTTTCCTTGTGATAATCTCTCTTCCATGATCTGATCGCAATGCCTCACCTAATGAAAAACTGGTTCATTTACATGTATTCGATAATATGAAGTCAAGGCTCGTAAACACCAATTGGCAAATATCTCGTAATAAATGTGAAAAGAGAAGTTGGCCAAACACTTTGATTCCCGGCTAATTATCACAGTGCCTTCTAAGAGTGTGACTGACTTAATACTAACCACATCACTCTTAGAGGTGAACTTGTGGTCATCAAGACACTCAGGCGCCATCCACTTGACCGGCAGTGGACGGGACATGTCGCCCACGCGGTAATAGTCATCCTGGTACATATCCCGGGCCAGGCCGAAGTCAGCGATCTTCACAACGTTCTCCTTGCTCACCCTGAAAACATGGAGCGGATATGAAATATACATTTTGCTGGTACCGGAAATTTGAAAGACCCTTTTCTATGTTTCACTCACAATCCAAATCTTCACAGCAAACGAACATTATCAAAATGCTTATATTGCCAAGAAATTATGATATTGGATAGTTTTATTCATAGTAATTGGAAACAAGCATGCCAATATATGGGTTAAGATGCAAGACCATCTAATACGAAAGCTACGAAAGGGGGATTCGAAAGCTACTGCATGTGATGTAGAAAACGAACTCAAAATGTATGCATGCAGCACTATTACGGAGGTAATAACTACTACATATATACAGAAATTAGGCGCTTATTGTGTTTCTGCCTGTAGAATATACTCCATATGAATATATACTGAAATGAATCTTGTACATATATATGCGTTTTTTAAATTAGGTTGTCAAATATTTCAACAAACTATCGATATTCCAATGGGTGCAAACTGTGCACCATTATTGACAGACCTGTATTTATACCCAAAGTGAATCAGATTTCACTCAACACCCGCAAAAACGATGATATTATTGAAAGTATATAACTTTACTTCGCGATATACAGAAGATGTATTGTCCATCAAAAATGTTTCGTGATTATTCGGATGTACACTCAAGGATATTGAATTTAGAGAAACTCTCCGCCAGGCATACTCTCCTTCAAGTTTTACATTGTTTAGAGCCAAGGTTGCTAAGGGTTCTACCTCGTCAATTAGATCGCAAGATAAAAGTGATGATTTGGATTTTCACATGATCAATCTCTATATCACCGTTATATGGTATGTTAGGTTCATGTCTTGTTCCAGAGCCTTTAGCGGATATCAGGACTTTGTTCCCCGGAGTCCCCATCTAGTTGATACACTGATATCACAATTATACGTTTCACCCAGACCAATAGCTGCTCTTAGGAAATTCTATGGACGTCACAACGATTTCGGTGATAAGTAAGCCTACATCAAATCTACGACAGATATGTAGTAAGACCACATTTGAGGCACTAGATTGGTCACTCTCTCCACAACACGTGCTTTCACATCCTCGTCACGAAATTCCATGGGTTTCCTTTTTGCCTGACACAATACTGAAAGATTTGATAGGTCTAACAGACTTGGTTTTGACCGCTCGTATCACTCAATACTTAATAACAGGTCCATATTCATCAGTGTGTGCATTGATGATGTGTGCATTTCGGGCAGAGGAATCAAATTGTGTACATTCTGTTGTTTTCAACAACCAGATCATGACCTTCCAAATTGAAATCCGAAATAGACTTAAAGCATGTTGAGACAATCACGTGCATCATGTCCGAGTCTACCAGAGGATGATGTAGTGTTCTTAACGAATTTTTTTTCTCACAGGTTTAACATTAGAATTAATGACTGGAAAAAAACATTCTGATTTGGTAATTTCGACACCGTTGTCATTTACGAATAACGAATAATTCATCAATCAGACGACGGTGGATAAACAATACGTACATGCAATTCCTGGCTGCCAAATCACGATGTACACACTTCAAGTCTTCCAGGTAAGACATCCCTGCTGCTGCCTGTCTATCATAGTGTAGTAGGTCTTCAACAGTAAACGCCTGTCGAGACAATAACCATAACATACAACTAGGTATGATGCAGTAGTCAAAGGTCCAAGTTGAGTGAAGTAAGAAACACCTTGTCACACAACATCCCTATGGATTTAGAGTAATGTGAATGAATCATAACGGTTCAGACGGTTTTACGATGAACCTCTCGAACAAACTCTTAATGCATTCCATTTTGCATTCAGAATTTTGAACATTTCATCAAGAAAACCTTTCGATCAATGTTTTAAGTCGTGTCATAGAATCAATGTCATTACGGATAGGAGCCAATTCCAGCCCAAAAAGGTCAAGATGCTGACCACTCCCACTGGGACGAAGTAGGTTGAATCCAATGCTAGAACGCCTCTCGCTCAATTGAGAAGTAGATAGACAGACGGGGAGAGAGAATTTGCCTTACCACAAACCACGAACATTCATCCATGATATTTGGTGGCATGTCGCCGGAGTAGCGCCTGGCCGATTTTTGGTTCCCGTGAATGCATGTAGTGTATGGACGCAATTTCCTCAATACTCGTGTACTGTATTGATAGGTTTTGTGGGACAGCCCATGACAGACCCGGATACACGTAGTCGGCTATTTTTTGCTCCTTAATTTCTCTCGATGCACAGAGTGTAGCAGTCTACAATGTCTCACCTAGTCACCATATTATCGATCGCTCCAGAACGACGGATCCCACCCACGATCCGCTGGAGGAATGCTGATCACCGAGAGCAGGGCCCAAACTCACAAACACGACCACTGACTGTCCATCAGCATCAGGCGAACCACTCAGTACAGTGTGTTGCACCACTTAGTGTTCTTTTATTACACAGCATTTCATAATACAATGGGGCCTTAACGCTCGAAACAAACTAAGCGTCGAGGCCTGAAGATGCCTTGGAGGCATTTGGGTGTTAAGACTAATTTATAATATCTATAATATGTTTGTCCCAGGCTGTACGACACACCGTTTAAAAGATATCGACGAAAATGGAAAAAAAAGTCGACTCAGCAAAAAAACATTGAGGTCAAGGCCAAAGTTTGTTCATAATACCCCTTAGACATGTTTTTCTATGGTGACGAGTCCAACAATAACGTACGTTTCACTCTAAGACGCACCATTTCTGAGATATGGACAGAAACAAAAAAGGCTGACTCGACAAAAATATTTGAGGTAATAAAGTCAAAGTTCATCCAAATACCCCTTAGACATGTTTGTGTAGGGCAACGAGTTAAAAAATAATATCCGTTTCAGTCTACGATGCACCGCTTCTTGGATATCGACGAAAACAAAAAATGCTGACTGGGCAAAAAAAATTCAGGTCAAATTTTATCCATAAAGTTCCTAAAACATATTTGTCGAAGGGGTGATATGGATGATGTGTCCGAAAATAACTTATGTTTCGCTCTACGATGCACCGTTTCTGAGATGAATGAAAACAGACAAATTAGCCCAAGGGCTAAGTAGGTTACCTAACAATATATATTTTAGATATTAGCTTCTTGTCCCGTGACCTTGAAAATAAGGCCATTGGTCAACTCAAGGTCACGAGTATATTCAGCATATATCATTTGTAGTATGAACACAATTGATTCTTAAACTGTAAAGTCGATAATAAGTGAGATATTAGCCATTTTGTGATCTGACTTTGAAAATGGGGTCAAAAATCAAGTTCAATGTCAATATTCAGCATATATCATTTCCTCTATGTTCATATTTGATCCCTAAGCTTTAAAGTCGATAATAAGCGGGATATTAGCCATTTTGTTCTCTGACCTTGAAAATAAGGTCAAGGTCAAATTCAAGGTCAACAAAATATTCAGCGTATATCATTTTTATATGTCCATAGAGAAGCAAGATATTAGCCACTTTGTTCTTCGACCTTGAAAATGAGGTCAAAGGTCGAATTTAAGTTTCTGTCCCCGGACTATGAGATTGGATAACGGACCCTGTTTTGTTTGCTCGGAATACTTAATACTGGGTATTGATTCCACGTCTATTAAGGTTATGGCAATATTCAGCATATATCATTTTTCCATATGTTCGCAATTGATTTCTAAACTGTTGATAATAAGCGTGATATTAGTCATTTTGTCCTGGGATCTTGAAATTTAGGTCGAAGGTCAACTGCAAGGTCACGAGAATAATCTGTATATATCATTTCCCATATGTTCATAATTATTTTCCAAGCTGTAAAATCGATAATAAGTGTGATATCAGCCATTTTCTCCAGTGACCTTGAAAATGAGATCAAAAGTCAAATTCAAGGTCACGAGAATATTTCGCATATATCTTATTTAATATATGTTCACAATTGATTCCTAAGCTGTAAAGTCGATAATAAGCAAAATATTAGTCATTGTGTCCTGTGACCTCGAAATTTAGGTCGAAGGTCAAATTCAAGGTCACAAGAATAATCTGTATATATCATTTCCTATATATTCATAATTGATTCAAAGGCTGTAGAATCGATAATAAGTGTGATATTGTCCATTTTGTCATGTGACCCTGAAAATTAGTCAAATGTCAAATTCAAGGTCACAACAATATTCAGAATATATCATTTCCTATATGTTCACAATGATTCCTAAGCTGTAAAGTCGATAATAAGCGAGATATTATCCACTTTGTCCTGTTAACTTGAAAATGCGTCAAAGGTCAAATTCAAGGTCATGAAAATATTCAGCATATATCATTTCCTATATCTCCACAATTGATTCCTATTCTCTAATCTCAATATTAAGTGAGATATTTGGAAAAATGTGCCCCATTATAAAGCATATTAGAATTTAACTGGTGAGGTCCCGTTTGGACTCAAAATGGCCCACTTCGAGCAGTTCAATGGCAACAACAATTATACGTGTCACATGGGTACATATGAGGAGTGTTATGCATCAATAAGAAAAAAGTTACTGAACAAATTTTGGGAAAACTACCGTCAAAATCCAAAATTGGTCATTTTTCTTTCGACGGAAACAGCCACCAGTTGGAAAAACTAAAAAATACCTCCCTCTCGAAAAATTTTTAGGCATTTTTGTGAAAAATTTCACAAAAATGCGATCACAAACTTTAAAGATAAAATTGTTGACGGACCACCGAAGGATGAACGACGGACGCAACGCTACGGCAATAGGTTATCAGACCAAAGGTCAAAGGCAAAGAAATAGGTTATCAGACCAAAGTTCTGGTAACCTAAAAATACCAACTCGGCTAAAAAATTTAAGGTCAAGCTCAAAGGTTTTCACTAGTACCCCTCAGAGTCCCAAAATAATGTCCGTTTCGCTCTATGACCCACCGTTTCAGAGATATCAGCGAAAATGAAAATGCCGACTCGGCAAAGAAATTTGAGTTCAAGGTCAGAGTTCATCCATAATACCCCTTGGATATGTTTGTTTAGGGCGAAGAGTTCGACTCGGCAAAGAAATTTTAGTTCAAAGTCAGAGTTCATCCATAATGCCAGTTAGACATGTCTGTCTTTGCTCTACCATGCACCGTTTCCGAGATATCAACGATTTGAGCAAATAGGTCAAAGTAAATCACAATACAAAGTTAATAGGTCAAAGTTAATAGGTCAAAGTTAATCAAAAATAGTTGACGGACCACAGAAGGATGAACGACGGACGCAACGCTACGGCAATATGTTATCAGACCAAAGGTCAAAGGCAAAGAAATAGGTTATCAGACCAAAGTTCTGGTAACCTAAAAATGCCAACTCGGCTAAAAATATTTAAGGTCAAGGTCAAAGGTTATCATTAATACCCCTCAGGCATGTTTGTCTCGGGTGAAGAGTCCCAAAATTATATCCGTTTCGCTCTATGAACCACCGTTTCAGAGATATCAGCGAAAATGAAAATGCCGACTCGGCAAAGAAATTCGAGTTCAAGGTCAGAGTTCATCCATAATACCCCTTGGATATGTTTGTTTAGGGCGAAGAGTTCGACTCGGCAAAGAAATTTTAGTTCAAAGTCAGAGTTCATCCATAATGCCAGTTAGACATGTCTGTCTTTGCTCTACCATGCACCGTTTCCGAGATATCAACGATTTGAGCAAATAGGTCAAAGATAATCACAATACCCCTTAAACATGTATGTCTAGAGTGAAGAGTCCAAAAATAACATGCTCTATGACGCACCATTTTCGTGATATCATTGAAAAACGAAAATTTAATCATGGTCATTCTCGAATACCCATAGACATGATTGTCCAGAGCAACGAGTCCGAAAAAAATGTTTTGCTCTACGAAGCACCGTTTCCAAGATACACATGAAAGCTTTAAGGATGAATCAGCAAATATTCTTTCGACCTCTAGGTCAAGTCAAAATCATTAGGATTCTTCATTGGTGGCATATCAACCTCTATGCAAATATCTGCAGCATTACATGAATACTCTCGGATATATCGTCTGGAAACCAAGTCTCAAAATCAACCTTGATTTCATCCCCACGGACCTCATGGAACCTCACGAATCTGTCTCCCAAAGAACAGGGTTCTTCCAAAGTTCATTTTTGACTAGTGGTGTAAATTTGGCAAAACGGCTGAAGAAAAAAAGAGAGAAATTTGTTAAAACCATAGAGGCATTTCACATGGCAAAAGAACTGAGTGTACGTACATTGTTGACGTTGAGTAGGAAGGACCTGAGGTCACCATTCTCCATATACGGCAGCAGGACGTACGGTCTTCCCTCCTTGAACACCACGCCCACAAGGTGGAGGACGTGTGTGTGGTTGAAGTCTCTCATCAGTGTCGCCTCCTCCAGAAACTCCCGGAACTGAGCGGGAGTCACTCCGGACTCTGCAAATGCCCACGAGCATAAATAGAGGACTGACTGAAGTGGGACCTGAACCTAGGCTGCAAATTCCACGGACTTAGCGTCATAACTTTGGTGTGATTGTTTTCATAAGGAATGATTGAGTGATATTTGTACGCTCAACTGACTCCTTGTGACACGTCATGACTAGTTCAAGAACTCCTATCTCAATGTTGGAGATATTCTATGTTGTAACAATGATGGCATAACTCAGGGTTAACGTTACTATTTTTATCTATTTTATTATTGTGGTCCTAGAAAATGTTGGTTGGCCTTCCTCAATGGTCACATTTTACGCGTCTATTGAACACTACCAGGTGAATTGATAAATATTGTTCTACCTTTCAGGGTTTTGGCCGCTACCAATACGGTCTGTCCACTGTCATCGACAAATTTTCCAGCGTGAACAGATCCAAAATTGCCTGTAATAAGTTCAATGTACAATTGTATAACAATTTTCATCAGAACATTATCACACAAAGAATTTCTCAAAACTTTATGTATGTAACATCCTGATACCTGATACGTGGGCTTTTGACGACACAATAAACCTATAATGCAACATTTCGCGAATAGAAGCAACCCGATAAAATATTTATATCAGAATACATATTGACGTCATTAGGGACAGATAAATTTAATATAAATACATGTATAATAAACGTGACACATTCACGGTTCCAGTTATGGGCTACCTTCGATATCCTTTACAAAAAAATAGGCCAAGGGCCAAAGATAGGTTAGCCGAACAATATGTTAGATGTTAGCCAGGTCACTGGTAAAGGTCAATTTAAATATAGAATATAGAATATTCACCACATACAGTATAAGCATATAACATATATCATATCATGATATTTTAGGCATATATCATGTCCGCAGTTCATTGCTAAGCTGTAAATTCAATAATCAGAGAGATATTAGAATTTTTGTCCTCTGGTCTTGAAAATGAAGGCAAAAGTCAAATTCAAGGTCATCGGAATATTTGGCGTATAACATTTCCTATATGTTCATCATTGATTTCCACACTATGAAGTCAATAAGCGAGATATTAGCCATTTTGTCCTGTTACCTTGAAAATCATGTGAAAGAAAACTTGAAAATAAGGTCATTGGTCAAGTCGAGGTCACGAGAATATTCAGTATATATCATCTGGAGTTTGACCACAATTGATTTCTAAGCTCTAAAGTCGATAATAAGTGAGATATTAGCCATTTGTGATCTGACCTTGAAAATGAAGTCAAAAATCAAGTTCAAGGTCCTGGGAATATTCAGCATATACAATTTCCTGTTCACAGTTGATTCCCAAGCTGTAAAGTCGATAATTAGCGAGATATTAGCCATTTCGTTCTCTGACCTGGAAAATGAGGTTAACGGTTAAATTCAAGGTCACCAAAATATTCAGCATATATCATTCCCTATATGTTCACTATGGAATCCTGAGCTGTAAAATTGATAATAAGTGAGATATTAGCCATTTTGTGCTCTGACCTTGAAAATGAGGTCAAGGTCATATTCAAGGTCATCAAAATATTCATACTATATATATGTTTCTATGTGTCTACAATTGGTTCACAAGCTATAAAGTCAAAAGAGAAACAAGATATTAGCCATTTTGTCCTTTGGCCTTGAAAATGAGGTTAAAGTTCGAATTCAAGGTCATGGCATTATTCAGCATATCTCATCACAATTGATTCTTAAGCTGTAAAATTGATAATAAGGGATATATTACTCATTTTGTCCTGTGACCTTGAAATTTAAGTCAAAGGTCAAATTCAAGGTCATGAGAATAATCTGTTTGTATAATTCCCTATATGTTCATAATTGATTCCTTAGATGACAAGTCGATAATAAGCGAGATATTAGCCATTTTGTCCTGTAACCTTGAAAATTAGGTCAAAGGTCAAATTCAAGGTCATGATAATATTCAGAATATATTATTTCCTATATATTCACAATTGATTCCTAAGTTGTAAAATCGATATTATGCGAGACATCAGCCATTTTGTGCTCATGACATTGAAAATGAAGTCAGATGTCAAATTCAAGGTCACAAGAATATTCAGCATGTATCATTTCCAATATTTCCACAATTGATTCCTAAGATGTAAAATCGATAATAAGTGAGATATTAGCCACTTTGTAATGTGACCTTGAAAATGAGGTCAAGGTCAAATTTAAGGTCATGACAATAATCTGCATATATCATATCCTATATTTTTAGAAGTGATTCCTAAGCTGTAAGGTCGATAACTATGGAGCAGAATTGGGGCCAAAATTAATGACATGTCATATTTTGCTATATTCAATTTTTATCTCGAGATTATAGAAAGCTAAACTATCAATTGTAGACATGTGAAATTCAGATTGTAGAAAGCACAAACAACAATAGGTACATTATTTGTTTAAAACTCTAATATTTGAACTTTTTCGTCAAAATCAACAAACCATATGTGTGAAGAAAGGAAAATAAAATTTATATTTTAATAGTCTATGATTAAGTAAAATACAATAAAAAACAACACTTTAAATAAGTGGTTTTCTCCTTACGTAGTTCTATAGTTTATATGTTTCTGATTCACGTTCTGTCATTCATCCATTGACAATTCGGCATTCAGAAATCTATCTTCTGCATTTTGACATTTTGAAGTTCGTGTTGGAAAGTCTACAAATGACTCTCGCATGTGGAACAGAGGGCGCGTGAAGCAATATGAGTTTTGTTAATGTGAAACCGAATACTCCCTCACGCCATGCCACCCACACACCCGTGCAAGACGGTTCACTCGCGGGGGGGAACTTGAACGCCTATCGGTATGCATCATGCTGATGATAGTGTTTGTGAATGGGAATAACTAGGCATATATTTCCTACATCCAAAACATTATAGTTAAAAATTATTATATCATTGTAAGTTATACAAGTTACGTGTGTGTTTCTTCCTATTTTGTCATGTCCATTCATGTCATGTCCATTCCTTTATTCATTTCATTTTTGCAATACTATTTGAAAAAAGCTTTGGAGACATCTAATTTTATTGTATATCAACAACAACAACAACCGCAAGTACACGACAAGTTGTTTTTGTTAGTTTCGCGGAAATATATATATTCTGGATTCTATGCACATAATGGTGATAAGATGGCACATAAATATGGTCACTCATTGGGATTGGTTTATTTTTTTTCAAAATCATAATTTAGGGAAAAATATCATGTGCAAGAACATACTAAAAGTTTTGTGATGATTTTATCACCAAAAATTGTGTGTTTACCACAACAAAGACAATATTTATGACAAAGAACCCTTGCGATGGACCGTGTAAAGATGTTTATTCCACAGTTAGACTCAACAAGACGAGCAATAATATCAGTACATTATAAAAATAGAATATATTTTCAAAATTCAGTTACACTTCAATATGATCAATTAACAAGCTAACTCCTACACAAATAAATCATACAAGGGAGGTTACAGACAACTGAGGCCAGCAGAACTGAAGTACAGTAAATAGCTGCACACGAATGAAATTATATTCATCCTACAAATACTAGTACATTTATAAATGCCTTGACCACATATTCGTAAAAAAATGTTTATCAGAAAATGATAAATTACTGTGCTCATGTTATTAAATGAACCAAACTAGATATAAATTTCACAGACCATGCAGGACTGGCACACATACATGTCTAAGCACGCTGCTAACACAGCTTGGAAATTCAGGAAGTCCAAAATAGCAATTTAAATGTGCTTCTGCACTGAATACATTGTCTGTAATAGATATATTGTTTGAATCAGGTATATCACAAACATATTAGTCTGTTATGAATGTGATCAATGTGTATACAAGTTATTGGAAAATTTCAACTTTAAAACTTTGTGAAACCATCATTGAGCATCAAATCCTATGCATGTACTACATAGGGAATGCTTCTGAACATGAACAAAACATACTTCATCATACCAAGTACATACCGGGTATGCATTTACATTTTTACTACCAAACTCATTATTTATCACACTATCAGCTCAAAGTTCAAGATGTTGTCTTCAACATCTTGAGAGTCACCCCCTTTCAGTCAGCTTTCGATCAGGAGCCATGCCTCCTTCAGTTCACCTGTGATCTTGAGTCTTGATGCTGATTTCAGTCAGTCGATTATCTTGACTTCAGGCCATAACATCAGTCATCACCTAACATAAATTTGAAAGAAACATGTTGAATTCCAATACACATGTATGCAACTATCAGGTCATAACTTGATCATTTTATTATATTTATATAACAAAAATGCAGAATATCTTGGATGATAAACTTTAACAATTTGTAATTCACCTGTCAAAAATCATCAATTGCAGTTAAACCATCCAATGGCGCCCCCACTTGCACCTGAAAAGTGGAAGAAATATCCAGTAGAAATGTATATTTATAGGCTATTACTATGTGGCGATTTCACCCAAAGATCACGGCCAAAGGAGATTTTTGTAAACACTACTCTTGTTTTGGCCGCTTCGTATTCGAAGCACGTGCGCTACATAGCAACGCCCTCTAATCCTCTCGCTCCATTGTACTGTAACAATGGCCTTACGTCATCACTCGTGTCTCGTTTATTTAAGAGTTATAAATACTCTGAAGCCGTCTTGTTCAGTGGAGTTGTCTCAGTGCTGGCAAGGCGAGAGGACGACGGAGGGCTCGGGCATGAGCTCTATATGTCCGTACTCACCGGCTAAGGCCCGCGGGGGCCCTTGGGACGATTCCCATAGGGGGCCCAGGAGGGAGACCGTGATGATTCGGGGCCCTGTGATCACCGGTCTCTCGCCCTGGGATGGTGTGATACAGGCTCTGGCAGACCGTCGGGCTGTCCAGGGTTCCAACCCTGTGGCAGTGCCGTCGGCCAGGCCAGCCAGCAACATGCCCACGTGTGCGAGTTCTGTGGTGCCGCTCCCATGGCATCTGAGGCTCTGCATACGGCAACATTACCACAATAATGTATATGTTGTATGTGATGATGTTGATAATAATGTGTTATGATGTGATGTAGATCTATGATCGCCCGGACTCGTCTGGACAGACTGTTACCTGGTTGTAGTTCTAATAGTTACGACACCGGCCACGTGCACCCTGTGTGCTGTGAGCGTCAAACGTTACAACTAGTACATGGATAAACGAATAGTAGTATTTTATTTTCAAAATCTACAGAATGGATCTGTACATAATGGGCACAAGATCACGGTGGCTAGGCGTTACGCGTTATTCAGGGAGTACCGCGTAAAATCGTGAGTATTACGCGTTATTCGTGAGGAAATTGCACAGGAAACGACATAGGTCCCCATTTCAAATGAGGTGACTTCGTGAAAATGTTCATTTACTTCCTAAAATTTTGTATCCACGGAACATCCCAATGAGCAAACATCACGTATGATACTATGAATTACTTGCATACATCGTTATATCTACGAAAATGGACACACAGTTCGTGACATCGCCCGCACGCTTGCGACTTGTTAGTGAAATATCATCGGCTGTCAATTGAAACCAACAAAGTGCATGTTGGTAAATCATGGAATGCTCGCAGAAATCTTTCTTTATTGTTACATCATGCAACCAGTTGTTTTTATCGAGTATTTTATGAAATGAGAAGCTTTTTATGGTTTACGCGTATCAGCCTGAGGGCGAAAATCTAAACACGCGTTACAGCATGAGGAAACATGTGAGCGTTGTCGGGGATGGTCGAGGTGGCAATGCATACACAAATATTTTTAAGTATGATTTGAGGCTATACATGTTCCAAAGATGATACTTCTCACTTATCGTTATCCTCCATATGTTCCTCCCAATTTTCATAAATCTGAAATTGACAATACTGAGAGCTTTTCGTGTCTTTTACACAAAATCTCACCAAGTGAAAACATTATCCCTTGAACTTGAATTTATCCCATCAATTGAGCAGTAAAAACTGGATAAAAATTCACATTAAAAAAAGAAATATCCCAACCTCAACAAAATATTTACTCATTCACATATGCGTAATGCCCTCACACAAATCGCGTAAAGTATAGCAAATAAATAAATGACACATTCAACCTAGATTCGTGGCGCTTTCGACCATTCTGAAACATTTTCAAGACAGGCACACATGAAGCCCATAATATCAATATTATAGAACTCTCATTCTATTCACTTCACAATAATGCCGATATGTAACATTTTTCAACCCCAAAACCGAGGAGAGTGGCTGTCGAAGCAACATTGTCAGATATTGTACAGCCGAAGGTATCGCTACACTGGCTCATTTATTTAATTTAAACTCACAACAACAATCATGAATAATGTTCCGTGCAAAACCAAATCCGACATTTCAAAACGGTAAAATTAGATAAATTGTATGTATTTCCTGCTAGAAGTCAACCAGAGGCTGCCATTTCCTCACGAATAACGCGTAATACTCATGATTTTACGCGGCACTCCCTGAATAACGCATAACGCCTAGCCACCGTGAAGACGGGCGTTTGCTTCGTTTTCGTATTCGCCGATTACAAGCCTATGAGCCCTAATTATCGCCCAGACACCACATTTCGGAGATTAAATTCAACAAAATAAATTGATTGTGTACTTCAAAAACTTGAAAAGGAGAACTCACCGTTACTTTTCTCTTCATTAAAAATCTTTTGGCGAAGTAAAAACGGCTGGTAGATGGGTACAACATGAAAGTTTTGTCGAAGTCGGCTGTGCAGACACCAGCCAGGAGTCTTTGCGCCGGCAGGGAGGCCGCATCAGGGGGGCATTTAGTTTCACACTCCTCTAACATACTTCGCGACATACTTCATGACATACTTCGTGACATACTTCAAGACTTCCAAATACGAACTTTCAAACATGAACTTTCAAACACAAACTTTTGAAATACAAAAGATAGATTTGTGAATGCGGAATTAGCAATGGGTAAATGACAAAACCTGAATTATATACATGTAAGGTGTTGAAATACGGAAGAAGAAAACAAGTTATATAATGTTTTCTTTGCATTTTACTGAATTGAACAATGAAATATAAATTTTATTTTCCTTTCTTCACACATATGGGTAGTTCATTTTTGAAATGTTTAAACATTAAAGTTTAAATGATACAGTTTTAAACAGAGAATGTGCCTATTGCTGTATGAGTTTTCTACAATCTGAAGTTTACATGTCTTTAATTGATAGTTTAGCAATCTATGATCTCAAGGTAAAATTGAATATAGCAAAATATAACATGTCATTAATTTTGGCCCCAATTCTGCTCCATAGATAACAACCGACATATTAGCGATTGTGTTCTCTTATCTTGAAAATGATGTCAAATTCAAGGTCATCAGAATATTCAGCATATATCATTTCCTATATGTCAACAATTGATTCCTAAGCTGTAAAATCGATAATGAGTGAGATATCAGCCATTTTGTGCTCTGACCTTGAAATTGAGGTCAGATGTCAAATTCAAGGTCACGAGAGTATTCAGTATATCATTTCCAATATGTCCACAATTGATTCCTAATCTCTAATCTCAATATCAAGTTAGTTCTTAGGCATAGTTTTTCTCTTTATAAAGCATAGGAGAAATTGACATGGGAAAGTTCCATTTGGGCCAAATTTGGTCCAAACTGACCCAATTCGAGCGATTCAAGCGCAACGAAACTGATACACGTCATAGGAGTACATATCAGGAGTGTTATGTATCAAGAGAAAAAAGTTACTGAACAATTTTTGAGAAAATGGACGCCAAAATTCAAAATCAGGTCCAAAAAAGATAAAAATCTGGACGACGGACTCCAGATACCGGATGACGACGAATGCCGGATGCCTGACGCAACGCCATGCCAATAGGTTATCGGACCATAGGACCATAGAAGAGAAACGTTAGTAAGATAAGACATGCCTTCTCCAAGAGCCTTCCCAATCCTAAGTCTCTGTGCGTCTTTCATGCAGGGCTGGAGGAGGACTTTGAGATCAGGTGGCACCCTGTCCATAAGTCCAGGTGGTCGAGCTGTCGAGAACATCATTAGAAGTGTAGTATCGATAGGATATACATATTCTGATCCAAATATCTTCCATTTAACATTTTCACACTAGCCTGAAAACTCAAGAGCACGAAACATTACTGACTGTAACCACTAGATCCCAGAAGCCTTTCAGGGCACTGTTTCTTCCTACGCTTGATGACAACAGCCACAACCACCACGAGTATGATGAAGGCGACACCAGCACCCACACTAGCATAGACGATGGTCCTGACGGTGGGGTCATCCCAGGGTTTCGCCTCGTACTTCAGGTATCCAACGAACGAGTCGAGGAAGCCCACATTAACCTACAAGAAAACGTCACTAGGTTTCTAGGAGTAGAATCTGTATTGTAATGTTTGGTCGGAATGGTAATATGCCGATAGATACCTTTACAGAGTCTATTATATTGATTTCTTTCTAGTCCGTGATGTTGAGACTGACACAACAATTATGGTAACAAGTTATTATTTAATCATGAGCCCTTTACATATACTGCTGGCGATCCTCTGTAGTCAATATTTCCGAGTGGTGGACGTTCTTGAGGTGGTCTGCACCGAAGGTTGTTGGTTATCACTTCTATAATCTCACAGGTGCTGTTGCCAATCGTGACGGTGTAGTCTTCCTCCGTAGCAGCGAAGTTCATGTGGTCGCCCTGATACAGTAGAGGTGCATTGCTATGAGTTAGTAGTAGTAGTAGTTTATTTCAGATTCACAACAATCATACAATTCACTTGCTGCAGTCACACATTTTACATTTTACCGTTAGTAACAGTTCACAATCACATTCATATATTACTTAAATTTGATAATACAATTAATTTCACATCGTGTGGTGCAATGTGAAATACACGGAAAATAGATTGTTGTGAATCTTGGTCATTGTTTTAGCCTTGGCTGTACATCTCCCCAGTACTAGGGAGATGAAACAATGACCATGATTCACTTCTGCCCCTACAACCCTAAAAAATCAATCCCCAAACACCCGTTTCTAAGAAACCCCAAAACATTAACGTAATCCCTGCTATCTGACTCGACTGTGTGAACACAAAAGAGAGTGCAATTACTGACTATGCTTGTTAATCAGGTATTGTTTTATTTTATATTTAAATGCAGATTTACTGCTCAATTGTTTGTACGAATTTGGTAGGTTCTGCCATAGATCTGGTCCTTTAGTAATAAAACTTTTCCCCATTGCACGAGTTTTGTATAAAATATGTCGTGGATTATTTGACTGTCTGGTAGAATAGTTATGTATATTTGAAGTACGTATGTGGATGGACTGCAGAGGAGGTGGTAGCTCACTGTGAACATATTCGTACATAAATTTGAGAGTTTGACTGGTGAAAATATCACGGACCATAAGTATATTACTTTCTTTAAATAAACTTTCAGTATGCGCGTTATAGGTTGTTTTGTGTACTATTCGAACTGCCTTCTTTTGCAAAATACCCAATGCTTTTGTATATTTTCTATCAGCGGAACCCCATAGTATTGTACCATAAGTGAGATGTGGGTGAATCATGGAATAGTAAATTGAGGTCAACAATGCACATGAGAATAATCTTTTCAATGAATTCATGACATACAAACTAGAAGTTAACTTTTTCCTGCACATATTGATATGTGAACCCCATTCAAGATGCTTGTCAATAATGACCCCTAAAAATTTTGTTTCGCTAACTTCCGTTATCACATCATTTTCCATTATCAAGTTGAAATTAGACGCAATATCTTTTCTCTTCGTGAAAAGTATACTGTAGGTTTTTCCGGTATTCAGTGACAATTTGTTTGCTTTAAACCAATCAGTTAAAATTTCTAGATCTCTATTCATGGATTTATATAATTGTTCAATATTTTCAGATTGACTGAAAACAGTCGTGTCGTCAGCAAACAATATACACTGAGAATTACTGAGGTTATGCGGCAAATCATTGGAATAAAGTATAAATAAAAGGGGCCCCAATACAGAGCCTTGTGGCACCCCACACTGCATTTCATAAGTTTCAGATGCATGATTGTTTATCTGCACATACTGTGACCGCCCAGTCAAATAATTCCTGAACCACTCCAAGGCCACTCCTCGAACACCATAATGTTCCAGTTTTTTCAATAGAATTACATGATCTATAGTATCAAAGGCCTTGGAGAGGTCCAGGAACACTGACAAGACATGTTCATTGTTTTCAAATGCTTTTAATATTTTATAATTAAGTTCGCTTACTGCATTGATCGTACTACGCTTAGGCCGGAAACCATATTGACTATCATACAATACATTATTGACATTCAAATAATTATACAACCTCTTGTGTATGACTTTCTCAAGTAATTTGGAGATGCACGGCAGTAGAGACACTGGACGATAATTTGAAAAAATCTTCTTATCTTTAGATTTATAGAGGGGCACTATTTTAGCAATTTTCATCTTAAACGGTACTACTCCGGTTTCGAGTGACTTATTAATAATGATTGTCAGTGGTAATACTATGGATTCCTTTATTCTCTTCAATAAAATAGCATTGATTCCGTCAAAGCCAGAACTTTTTTTATTCTTCAAGGAGCTTATTAGATTTAGAGTTTCTTCCTCTGTCACTGGAGTGAAATATAAAGAATTAGGATTTGTATTACTTGGCAAATATTCATTGTAGTTCTTTGCACTTTTGGGGATTTTAGCTGCTAAAAATTTGCCAACATTCGTATAATACTTGCAGAATTCGTTGGATATTAAATTAATGTCATTCACATCATTACCATCTATAACAAACACATCAGATATCCCATTTCCTTTCCTCTTGCGTCCCATCAAAGTATTCATTATGTCCCATGTTTTTCTAATATCATTTTTGTACTCAGTTAACAAGTCATGATAATATTTTTCTTTTAAAGAACGTTTAAATTTATTATAATCATTTCTGTAATTTATAAATTTTTCATGATCCCGCTGTTTTTTTGTTCCCATGAATTTTCGAAATAACTTGTCCCTATGTCGCATCATGGATACCAATTCAGGTGTCACCCATTCATCTTGAATTATATATTTGTTTGATATGTTTAACTCTTTCTCTGGCACAAATGTATCAACGGTTCTATTCAATAAATCCAAAAACGATTCATAACTCTCATTTACTGTCAAGTTATCCATGAATGACCAATTAATGGAATTGAGTTCATTTTTAATTAATGAAATATTGTTATCGTTAAATAATCTACACTTGAAGCGTTGATTTCGCTTCGTATATACTTTTTCGCGACACCCTATATACACAAATATCGGAAAATGGTCAGATATTCTAACATCAGTAATACCTGCTATCATTCTATCTGGGGACGTTTGTTTAATATATAAGTTATCAATTAATGTTGCTGAAGTCATAGTAATACGAGTGGGTTTGGTAATAATTGGTTTGTAACCTTTAGTTGTAAAGGTTTCAAAAAGATTTAATATATTGTTATTCATATTTATCTTGAGGAAATCAAAGTTCTGATCAGTTCCCAAAATTTTATCAGAGTTCTCTTTATCTAGATTATCCAAGAAATTCTCGAATCGTTCAACTGACAGACGTTCATTGGTATTTGGAATTCGATATATTTCACTTACAATGATATTTCTATTGTTATAGCTGGCTTCTATACATATGCTTTCAAATTCGTTCTCTATAAATATTTCTAAGTCAGGTCTCTCAACGTACTGAATGTCTTCATGAACCAAAATGGCAACACCTCCTCTGCTAGTCCGCGAACGATTCCGTGTGATTAGATTATACCCATTTACTTGATTCATATGATAATTAGCATTTGACAAAAACGTTTCACATAACAATATCATATGAATTGTTTTTTTCCCATTAGCTAAATCATGGATAAGTATTTTCAGATCTCCGAGCTTTCTCGGAAGGCTCTGTATATTGATATGCATTACTCGTAAGTCCCCCTTCCCAAAATCACTAATCAATTTCATTTCTTCCGGAGAATAGTATTTGCACTCATCATCATTGATAATGCCATTATAATCATCATATAAATCAGAGTCAGAGTTGGCATTCGCTCCTGTGTCAACAGTACTAGCCAGATCTATACCCACCCGGCCCAGTTGTCACTTAAACACGCCCCACCCTCAACTAATTATAAAACATTCACTCACTACATACAATGAAACAAACAAAGCTACACATGCCATACTATGTACATATTAACACGCACGAAGCTGAATTATATTAAAGCTCACATCTTGAGCACGTATGTACATCAATGTACTAAAATGGTTCAGACTACTCAAGAATGTCTCAGACATGTCTCACGGAGCACACAGTATTCAATAGGCAGAGTTGATGTAAATGTGTAGTACAATGTCCAGAGTACTGAGAAAACAGCAAGGCATGACGCACAAGTATATACGCACTACAAATGCCTGGAGTTATTGCCGTTATGCAACTGAACAAATGCATATAATTATGATTGGAATGTGTACAACAGAATTCAACTGAGAAAAACTCAGCGTTTAAAACACGTTTGGAAGTGTACTGTGGAGTTTAATCACCACTGGATTAAATGAAAAGTGCGACTATGAAGGAATTACTATTATGACCACAACAAAAGGTAATGTGAGGAATATATGCTCACTTTCAAGCTCTACTCGCCATCTTATTATAACCCAGTGAGACATGTCTGAGAGTTATCAACGAGTTAATTATTGTGTACACTGTTATTGCGTACATTCACAATATTATGATAATGACATGTGACAAAGATTAATTGTTGTAAAATATTCTGTTTAAACAGAATCAGCTATCCAGTTAATTATTTTTTTTTGAATATGAAAATACATACAAGTTGTCTTTACCATATGTGTCTGTAACATTAGGAAAATGTTATACGTTATAATTGTAATATAAATCTTCCACCATTCATATATGTGACAGTTAGAAACTGTTACATGCTATGGCTGTCAAATAGTACACATTTATATCTGATACATATTGATACACAAAATATTTAAGTTACTGAACTGTATATATTCCTGTGTCATCCAATACTAATTATTAAAATTAATCTGTAAAACAAAATATGCCTATCAATACAAACATCATGGCTTGCATGAATACACAGATGTGAACCACAATATATACATATGCATTGCTGCATGAAAGGACATGTTTACTGATAACAAGAAACTAATTGTATTAATAAATGTTTCCATTACAAATAAATGGTTGTGCTCAAATATTAATATTATTGCAATGGTAATTATGACCAATATCATGTTTCAATATCATTTTATATAACTATCAAAGGGATCACAAGCCAATATGGTCTGACTATTATATGTACTCACAACAAATAAGTTTCTACTCATTCATGTTTGGTCAACAGAATATTGAAACATGTATTGAAACATTGCTATAGATATCTAGTCACAAAACCCTATGTTTGTATGAATAGACAGATGTCAACCACAATATGCATATGCAAAATATATATTGATATGACTATCAAATGAATCACAAGCCAATATGTTCAGACTATTGTATGTACACACAACAAATAAGTTTCTACTCAATTCATGTTTGGTCAGCAAAATATTGAAACATGTACTAAAATATTTTGGTATAAATTTCTATAACCTTTCTCATATGTCTGATGATGGGAAACCAGAATAGGTGAAACTTATAGTTTTCTTGCACCATTTATATGTATGACTGTTATAGCTGTATCATACTATATCTGTACAACAGTACACATTTATATCTGACCCACAAATATTTGAGTAAGGTGCGGTATTTGACTTTCACCATGGTGATCTAACCCCCCTCATTGGCTAGAGAGGCCCCTAGCACCAACTCAAATATACTATAGCTCACTAATGTGCTCGTACCGCACCTTAAACAAATATTTAAGTCACTGAACTGTATATATTCCTGTGTCATTCAATACTGATTATTAAAATTATTCTGTGGAACAAAATATGCTACCAATATAAGTATCATGGCTTGCATGAATAAATAGATGTGAACATATACATATGCATTGCTGCATGAAAGGACATGTTTACTGATAACAAGAAATACAATGTATAATTATATGTTTCCATTACAAATAAATGGTTGTGCTCAAATATTAATATTAATGCAATGGTAATTATGACCAATATCATGTATATGACTATGAAATGGATCACAAGCCAATATGGTCAGACTATTATATGTACACACAACAAATAAGTTTCTACTCATTCATGTTTGGTCAACAAAATATTGAAACATGTAAACATTGTTATAGATATCTGGTCACAAAGACCCTATGCTTGTATGAATAGACAGATGTCAACCAGAATAAATACATGTGCATGGCTGCAAGGAGGGATATATCTACAGATACAAGAAATACATTGTATATAATCAGCATAACCTGGTATACTGATAAAATATTGATTTTGGTCAATCTCATGTATGTGACCATCAAAAGAATCACAAACCAACATAATGAAATTATCATATAATAGGTATCTACTCATTCATGTTTGGTCAACTAAATATTGATACATGTACTGAAAATATGCTGGTACAGATGTCTGGTCAACATGTACCAAAATATGTCCCAACATATCTGGAACTCATTATAAATATTGACATTTATGTGCCCTATCACATGTCAACAACAATACATGTATATCACATGGTAATGTACTGATTCATGGCCATGAATATGCTTATGACTACACACATGTGTATACATGGATAAGCATGTGGTTGTTAAATGATACACAAAACTTATCTTTTAGTAAAATAACTTATTTAAATAGATGTTTCTTGTCAGCACATAATACTTAATCAGAATGTAGGCATACATATATTGATATCACCAAAATGTTGCAGACCCTGAGGACATACATTGTACTTATAATGTCAGCAGCAAATATATACATATTATCACACTTGTTTATATTGACACTTTGCCAGCTTATGAGATCCCATCTGATCTGATCTGATCACTTACTCCTTTTCCTCATAGGCATCATGGGCACTTTTACACACCTTGGTTGCAAGATCAAACCTTCTGTTGCCAATATGGCTAAAGTCAGAATGACAGTTCCTTGTGACTATGTACATCATACCTTCTGCATCATTGTCTCTCATGAACTTCAAAAGGTGCAACCCTATACCATAATCACCATCAGAATCATAGTTTTCCTGCTCTTTAAATCTGAATGCATATATCATATGATTTGCAGCAACCACTTCTGGATCAGACTTAAGTACAGTAACCACTCTAGCAACATCCTTGTAGCTACTAACTGGTGCCACATAGCCAGTGAAAGTGCTACCACTGTCAGTCACAGAGTCACCCTTGACCAATTCAACAGATGATACATCAGATTGGAGACTGAAGGTTGGTTGTTTATACTTGTTCACAATCTCACCTTTGACATATAGTTTGTCAGTTTTTAACACAGCCTTGTTGGTTTTATCCTTTTTCAGATCTTGGAATTTAGGTAACAGGAAGCCTTTCCTCTCATTTTGTTTGGCAGTAAGCTGTTGTGTGATAAAGTTTTTTGTACCTTTCAGCTGACCAACACAGTCCATGACTTTCTGGCGCTGACTGGCAACAGGTAGCTTGGCCAACATCTGTCTCGGCTTGGTCCCTACGTGTCTGCCGATGCGATGAGCGACTGGTATTTGAATGTCATCCATGATGCCGAGGACGTTACGAAGAAACGCTCGGACGAGAGAGGGACCGTCTTCCGACTCGCACTCCTTATAGTCATCGGTAGCTGGATCGAAGGTGATGATAATGTTTTGTTTCATCGAGTGTGCCCTCAGTTCATCCAGTTCATCGCGTGTTGTGGACAAAACCTTTTCATATTTATCTAGTTTTGCAGACATCAGCACAACATCAGCTTGAAGTTTGGACACGGTATCGGACAAATTACTGCTCCCCTCACCCTCGAGCGTGGTAACCCGTTCCTCGAGATTCTCAACACGGACAGACAGCCCCGCTGTGTCGAGTAAGGTGCGGTATTCGACTTTCACCATGATGATCTAACCCCCCTCATTGGTTAGATAGACCCCTAGCACCAACTCAAATATACCATAGCTCACTAATATGCTCATACCGCACCTTGAACGCTGTGTCAGACTTGATAGAAATCAGTAAGTCCCATAGACCAGTCGGTACTCCATCAGGTATCTCCAAAGTTTTTGACTTTTTAGGTGCCATTCTCACCACTGCGTTATTCTTTGATCACTATTGGTGCTTTGTTTGTATATAATTACCGTTGACTTTGTTAATTCCTAGATAATCTGAGGGACAAATTTTTCGGTCCAACTAGGCCGCCATATTACCGGAAGTCTGAGAAGTGAGATTTCATGGATATCGTGTAATTGAGTTAGTTGATCATGTTCATATTTGTACAATTGGAAGAGTGGCTGGTGGAGACTACTAATATCACCTAAAATCAGCAAGAATTGGCAGTTTTAAACATAGCTCAAAATTGCGATCAATGAAGAAACATTGGTACCTGATAGATTTCTACCACCAATCATCCACATCGAAGTAGTTTTTTCCAGGTTTGACTCACCCCAATTTCCAAGTATTCTTCTCCTTTGTAAGTTTTGAAGGCTTTGACATTGTTGTCTCCCGGAAAGTCGGTAAATTTAGGATCAGCAAAAACGTAAATAACGCTATAATTGAGGTACGTTTCGACACCGTCTATCTCAAAACCGACGTATATTTGGTAGTCATCCGTGTTGATTCCAGTAATTGGGTTGTGTGACCCCTTGGGTACCTGGTACACACTGAACGGCATTGAGGGACAGAAGACCGTCGAGTTGTCCTGAGCAGTGCATTGATGTTGCTGAAATAGAAGATTTAATGCGTCCAGAAGAAAGTAAATGTTACAAAAGTCGGGAGTGGATAAGTAGCACAGTGGTTATCCAGTGAAATAGTCTCATTCATTGAAAGGAGGTAAAGAAACTTTCGATTTTTTTCGATCTCCGAATGTGAAACTTCCGATGTTTTTTCCGAGTGTAAATATTGGTAAACAAAACAGTTGTACAGCTCTAGGATGACATCACATGATCATTTATATCTGCCACGTCAGAAATAAAAATTTACCCATACCCCTATATCATTTAGGTAGTGAAGCTGTTCAGATTTCTTTGTCTGGCCGCTGTCGAATTTCTCCACCAAAGTCATCCTGAGTCTCCAGTTAAGAACAGAGTCCAAGTGTTGACCTCGTATTGTCTGGACTATCCCTCCTCTGTACGTGGGTGAAATTGAACATTTTGAATATACGTTGACAGCTAGATAATTGAGAGATGCTAGAATGGTAGATTAGATTTTTGTGTATAAATATCACTTTGTTAAAGGTGGGAGAAGATTATTTCAATCAGTAACATTACATTTGTCAGGGATCGTCTGATGGTAGATTATAGAAAGCTATTTGAAAGACTCCTGAATAATAATGCTATATCGGACAGCAGCGGAAATACATAGGCTCATAGTGTATTCTTCATAACATCGGGATACCTGATTATGGATTTGAGAGGTGTAACTTCCTCAATGATGGGATCAGGTCTGTACTGGAAAGGTTCGTGTGTGCTGATCATCATCCCGTCATCGTAGTGAAGAACGATGTTCCCAGATTTGTTGACCGTTCTGTCAGGCACTGGGCTTGAGTAGCATCTTTGGAGCAGTCCATATTGGGTGCTGTGTAGTCGCGATGAGTTAACGAACAAGAAATGTCAAATGGACAGTGGAGATTATTATTCTCTTTGTATTTCTGTTGCATACCACTTCATCAAAATATAATGATCCTGGTATATGGATAGATTATCAGTATGATCAAATATATACGTTGTGCAAATGACAGAACTCACCTATAATTGACGGGCCCTATGTCGAAGTAGAAGGTTTCTGCAGCAATAGTCACAGATATATTGACAAGGCCGTCAGGATCGCTCACAATGATGAATACCTCTGTTCCCCCGGATTGTGGGCCATACTTGGGTTCGAAATCCCCGATCTATTGATGACATTTAGGCATAAATTACCAAATGGTAATCATCTCTTGATTTACAAAATATTGCAAACATGCGTCCAGTTTAGTTTTGTGAATGATGGCAAAGAGCGATGCTATATTTGGAATACTCCTTTTTGACTCCTATTTACTCAGTAGAGTACAAAAGAAGAATGGACAGTTACCGCTAGCCAAACAAATCATCGTTACAAGATTTAGTCCATTGACGAAGTTTACAACATATATAGTGTAAATATACAATTCGACACAGATTTCGTATACAGATAATACTCAAACAACCATGAAAAAGAAGGCTTAAAGACATTTATAATTGGAGGCGATTCAGTTGAAGCAAGCGATTAAGCCTCAGTCGCCAATTCAACTCCGATATTTAATACTCAAGGTTATCCAAAGTCAAGATCATGGTCATCATAAGTTGTGCCGTATACGACTCCCTTTATGTTCATGATGTAACGATAAGCTCTATCTACGAGTTTTTCGTCTGCAAAGACAAATTTGAGCATTACTGACCCACCGTTTGACGTGTCAAGGTCATCAACGGTCAAATTCAAAGTCACCACTCAAATCGGCACATATGACTTCCCGTTTTAAAGTGCCAATATCTGAGCCGTATCTTGAAATTTTCTAGGAGTACAGCTGTGGCAGCTTCCATCATGGAGGTAAAAAATGGCGAACATTTTCCTAGTCCAAAATTCGCTTTAAAATGCACTGTTTCCGATATATTTATGAAAATGACTAATGACAACAACAAAAAATGTAAAATGCGGCATGTAAAATTCCAGGTCAATGCCAAAGATCATCCTCAATGCCCATAAAAAATAGGTCAAGGTCAAAGTTGATCCCTAAAATCTCTTAAAACCTTAAAATATTTGAATATATTGAATACTTTTAATAGAATGTCTGTTTTGCTCTATGGCACACCGTTTACACGATGAAGTAGAGAATGAACAATACCAGTTCGGCGAAGAAATTTCAGATCAAAGTCGAAGTTCATGCTCAATACCCATAAGACATGTTGTCTGAAATGAAAAGTTTGAAACTTACGTTCATTCCACTCCACAACGCACTAATTCCAAGATATCAATGGAAATGAAAAATGGCAGAAACACTTGGCAAAACATTTACGGTCAAAAAGTAAAAAATCATCCCTAATACCCCTTTGACATGTTTGTCTAGGGTGAGCCAAATGACCATGATGACGAACTGTTTCCGAGATATATGGGAAGTATCAAGGATGACTTTGCAAAAAAAAAAAATATCGAGCCGTATGTCGAAGGTCGTTCGACGGACCGGCCTCAAAATTTTAGGCAAAATCTCAAAATCTTCCCTGGTGGTATACGGACCTCCATGTAAAGTCCTGCATAATGCATATATTGCTCAAATCCTTCATGAGACATTGTCCGCGAACTGGAAACAATGATTTCATATTCACGGGTCTCCAGTGCTATTACCATTCAGCAGCTCCTGTTCGACACACTTGACTGAAACCCCGAGATAACAAGTTATCGTACCAGCCGAACACTATAAAAAGTTTAAATCGTTTCAGCAAGTGAGACAAAACCGCCTTGTTCTCACATACCCCAATGATTCAGCTGTTCAACACAAATCAAGAAGATATATTCCGTGGGTTCTCAAAAGTTCTGGCTCTTGTGACTCTTATAGAATTTCTTTTTTTTTCACGCAAGAGTCCAGAAGCCATGTTACTTTGATTTAAAATTTCTACAGACATACATTTTTTGGTGTAAAATCTAGCATCTGGGTGTAGAATCTATGTCACTTCTCGGTAAAGATCAGACGTATATCACGATTGTATTTAATGACCATTTAGTTTCAATATTAAACTTCAATTATTTATATTATAGTGATCATTTTATAAAGGCACTAATTATACGCAGTGAAAAAAGCAAATGTACCGACCGAAGATGTGTAATAATAAACCATACAAAATACACGGATTATTACGGTGGCCCCAAAACAGCAAAAGGACATGATATATTTTGGATTTGGATCAAGCTCTTTTTCGTCTGGGCGAATTATTGTATCGTTCCGCCGAATTGATGAATCGGGCGAGCGGGGTGTGCGAAGCATATTCAGCATGGCAAATGGTTTCCTTGTTATCCCATCTCTATCTGGTGTCTGGCACTATTTCGGGTACCCATGATATTTCTATTTGGGAAGAGTGCGAGGGCACAGTTTTTTAATTAAGGAGGGGAGTGGGGAGGGGGGTACGTTGTAACCCTATGAATGGGGAACATAAGTCTGATCATTCGTTGAGACAAAATATTAATTCATCAAGACGGCTCAATAATTTGTCAGGTCCAGAGATAATTCGCCATGACTAAATACTAATACAGTCGTTCAGGCAGTTACGAGAAACATTTTGGAAAAGTGCATATATCTTTATAATGATCGTCGAATGTTATGATATTTTTGCTGCGATGGATAGCAAATATTGTACCCATTTAACAACTGAAAATCGTGCGAATATAATTCCATTGTATTTTTAGCTGTAGGCCATAATCTAATGAATGAAATTTGGGTAGTTTAGATAGAATTCCGGCAGTATCGAGGAATGTTATGTTGTGAACATTTTGAGCGACAAAGGACTATCGCATTGGTATACACAAAGATTATGACAACTATCGGAATGCTCTATGTAATATTGAATCATTACTTTATGCAATTTGTAAAGATTTATGCAAAAAATATCACACCGATTACCAACATCACGGGCGAAAGACGAGAAACTCGAAAACGTAAATGCCGTGTACGTGATACCCACGGCCGCGGGTCCGTGTTTCGGAAAGGTTATCGACCCGCCGTAATTCAATGTTGCTGACAGGCCAAGCAAGGGTTGCATGTGTTAACATAGGCCTATAAACAGTACATGAGATAACTGTTTATTTAAAAATTAACAGCCGTCACCGACTCAGTAAACATGTGAATGGACGTACGGAATCGACGTGTCACAAGCATAAACTGGAAACACAGTTAACGACAATACAATGCATAATTTATTCGATGTTAATTACATGTATTGATGAAAATTATTTAACAGTCGTTTCGACACGTTTTTCGTGTTCCTATAAAAACAAATATACATAGTTTGGATATTAACCCAATAACTCGTGCTTATAAAGCCCAAAATATATAATGTACATGTAACAATTTAAGCAATTTTACATGGATCATTGGGTGAATCAACAACACTGTAGCCATAGATATCTAATATGACTGTAGCTACCATTTTACTATCCTATTGTTATGAGCGTACCAAAAACGAGATTTAAAACGTCAAATTGCGTGACTTTGATTTTCTGGATATTGAATCCATGTACATTTCCCGCCAATTTTCTGCCAAACATTTTTTTTGATCTCTCTCTCTCTCTCTGTTTCCGACTCCCCCTCTAATCCCACCCCACCTGCCCCGTCTCATTATTATACATTTAGGTGACATATTCGACTCTCGCAGGTAATATTTACCAAACTAATATATGTGTATTGTCTATGGATGTTTCCATTTTGTACTCCGTAACATCCTATTGATAACCTTTTCAAGCCATAATATGCAAGCTTTGTGATAGTATAAATGTAGAATGTTTCAATGAATTATCATTATCATTAATTCGCTATACATAAAATAAATGCCACGAATTTATATTTTGACATATAACAGAATTATACGTGTCACTTGCGACATTGCGTGAATGTTATTTTTATTTCATCATATATTTTTTAAATGGAGCTATGCTGACAAATCCACATCGAACTATGATATGCGTACGACGATACCAGCCCAAAATGACGTTTCTCGTAACTGACTGAATTTCTGCAAAAGGTTTCTTACTCAGCATTAACTGATAAAATACTGTAGATGTCTCAAACTCTCCTATATTAATCCCGACACATACCCCATACATATAAAACATAAATATATGAAAAAATTCAATTGCTTTAGGATGTTCTCAGCTGCCTTTCGCAGCATGCGCGATTTACGACAGTTTGTGCGGTACAAATATAAGGCGACTGCTATATGCTCATCCTTGAATCTCATGTAAGGAAAATACGGTAATGGTGTTCTTTCTCCACCATAAAAGCGCAAATGATATGGTTTCAACGTAATATCAGTACCTTTGGAAAACAATAGATATTCTTATTTTTAACACCGTACCAAACTTTACATTTCTCGATACTGCCTGAATCTCGTAACTGCCTGAATGACTGTACTATTTTTTTCGGAATGAACGGAAGGTTGCTTCAAAATAATTGTCCCATGTCCTATTAAGAACACTTAGATACACGATATGTGTAGAGAGTAGATAATCGTTTCGACGTACTGCCTAATTTTGCATGTTTTCATATGGGATAGACGGAACTTCAATATTTGCAGTAGAATATTTGTTTCATTACCATACTAGATATATCATATCATTTTTCGACATAAGATGTTTTAGGCGTTATCTATTGAGTTAGATATTATCTACATAATTAATGAATCAGGATTCCGCAGAAAAATATTGTGATGATCAAGCCCCTTCGTTGTGTGCATATGTATTGATAATCAGAAGGCCCTATTTTTTCATCAGCGGCCGGAAGCACGTCTTGACATTTTTTCACGTCACGAAATACCCTTATGGTTTTGTCAGATTTTTTTTTCACTTTTCGGTTTCCGGACGATAACTCAAGGACGCCTTGACGAATCTTCGAGAAAATTCCACCAGTTATCACATATATTACGTAGATGAACCCCATTGTTTTGGAGCCGGCTCCGAGGTCCGGTTAGCCCGTGAGGATGAATTTTGTGTAAAATGGTTTCCAGATGATAACTCGAAAAGTACTTGTGCCACCATTCTGAAACTTGACACATATATAATTGATATAGTGTCGCAGAGCAACCCTATTGATTATGGGGTCAATCCCCCCAACGACCTTTGACTCAGGGGCAGAAAACTATTTTGGTGAGTCATCCTTGAGGCTCATTGTGTATCCCGGAAACGGTGCGTCGTAGCGCGAAACGGACAATATTTTGAGACTCTTGACACTAGGCAAACATGTGTTAGGGGTATCTTGGGTGAACATGGCCCTGGGCCAAATATTTTTTGGCGGAGTCGACGCTTTTCGTTTTCGGCCATATCTCGGAAATGGTGCATCACAGAGTGAAACGAACGTTATTTTCAGACTCCTGACACCAGGCAAACATGTCTTAGGGGTATCTTGGTTGAACTTGGTCTTGGGCCAAATTTTTTTCTGCTGAGTCGGCGCTATTCATTTTCGGCCATATCTCGGAAACAGTGCGTCGTAGAGCGAAACGGACGTTATTTTCAGACTCATGACACTAGGCAAACATGTCTTAGGGGTATCTTGAGTGAACTCGGGCCCTGCGCCAATTTTTTTTTCCCGAGTCGGCGCTTTTCGTTTTCGGCCATATCTCGGAAATGGCGCATCGTAGAGCGAAACGGATGTTATTTTCAGACTCGTGACACTGAGAACACATGTCTTAGGGGTATCTTGGGTGAGCTTGGCCCTGTGCCAAATATTTTTTGGCCGAGTCGGCGCTTTTCGTTTTCGGCCATATCTCGGAAATGGTGCATCGCAGAGTGAAACGGACGTAATTTTCAGACTCCTGACACTAGGCAAACATGTCTTAGGGATATTTTGGGTGAACTAGGTCTTTGGCCGAATATTTTTCTGCTGAGTCGGCGCTTTTCATTTTCGGCCATATCTCGGAAACGGTGCGTCATAGAGTGAAACGAACGTTATTTTCGGACTCGTGACACTAGGCATACATGTCTTAGGGGTATTTTGAGTGAACTTGGCCCTGGGCCAAATTTGTTTTTGCTGAGTCATCTTTTTTCAATTTCGGCCATATCTCGGAAACGGTGCGTGGTAGAGCGAAACGGACGTTATTCTCAGACTCGTGACACTAGGCATACATGTCTTAGGGTTATCTTGTGTGAACTTGGCCCTGGGCCGAATTTATTTTTGCTGAGTCGGCGTTTTTCATTTTCGGCCATATCTCGGAAACGGTGCGTCGTAGTGCCAAATGGACGTTATTTTCCAACAAGTGACGGTAACATATTCTTTACAATTATTATTGTGTATTGAAAGAAAAAGTATAATATTTCAAATTGTAGTAATTGAAGTAATAAGTTTGTGATATTTTGGAATCTATGTAATCACCTCGATTTGCAGAGTTGTCAGCAATTAACAGTTCACCTGTGATTGTGTTGTGGATCGAAATGCCCAAGGCCTCTAGGCCTTTACGTCTAGTTTCATTTCATATTGCTTTCCATATCGATTAGCCTTCATCATATACCATATACACTCATTGACATTTTTCCATGCGCATTCTGACCCAAGTATCACATCCTGCGTTTCCCTCTAAATGACATTTTTTTCCATATTGTTGTATTAAAGGGCTGGTGAGTTGATAACTTTTATCAATACTGCAATGATTTGTTGAGTATTAACAATGTATAAACGACAGGACTGTGAAAAATAAACAATGACATACCGTGTATAAATAATTATCTCATTTAAGCCCGCAAAACTCGTTTGCGTGATTAAATGACCGTTTTGGTTTGCTCATGCGTGTCTGTCGTTCTGGCCCATGCATGGAAACTTGGAATTCGACAGTTCAAAGCGATAATTTTTAAAAAACACAAGTAATGTGAAGCAGAAGATGCATTTGTTGATGTGAAACTGATCGTTGTTCATAGTATCCTATTATCATGGTCATTGAGAACTAAGTATTGATAAAAATAGCAATAATGTGATCTGGTTCGGACACAATGATCATTTAAGCATGGTCAGAGCTCACTTATAAATGAGCTCTGACCATGCTTAAATGATTATCAGGCCCTTACCAGATCACATTATTGGTATATCATGTGTAATGAAATTATGATACATATATATATTTTCATTCAGGGTTGCCTAATGCACGCATGCTACACTCTCTGATGTTAGGCTCGTTTCCTTGAAACCTCTTACGACATGACGTGTGTACAATTTCAAAGCGTCAAGTTTTATTACAATGTATGTGGGGTAATACCCTAGAGATATATGTAAGTGAACGAATGTCACCATAAAATTGGGCGGAGTATAGGCTCTGTAAGTCTCGTTCGTCTTATGTCGTCAAATAACGTAATTGGGTACGTAATCTAGTACTTCCGGGTCCAAACAAATGCCACGGAATAGAATAATAAACTCTCTGTTACTTATTGGTGTTGAATATAGCACGATAGATATGATTTGAATGACTCAAATTTCCTCTTATTTACATAGTGTTTTATAGTGTGATTCTCGCCCCTCAAATTGGCGATGATTAAATTTTATTGGTGATGTTATGATATAAATGGTGCCCAAGACACACGACAACACATGCGGCCCACGAAACTGTTGATTAGTGATATACTACTACAGTTTGTCACAAATAATATCACCTTTCCTCTATAAAAGATAATGTGTCTAAAATATACAAACACAGCATATTCACGCTCTGTAATAAGCAGGAAATATTCGATGAAACCCTAAATAGACTAGTTCATACCAACTAGTATCTGTTGAAATTTGTGAAGAGGGTTTCTTGTGTATTTCCGATAAATTGCTTTTATATAGTGTAAAACCGCGTGTATTCAATTTACATGATTCGAATTACGAAATAACGCAGAATAACGTGACGTTTTAAATCTCGCTTACAGACCCTATTGGAAATAACAAAAGAATATAGAAATTTACACGAGTATGCACTTTTATACTGGTTCAACATTCATACCAACTTTGAACGGGTTAAAACAGATATTACACGATAAAAATCACATACGCAAGATTTAGCTGGTGCTCTGGCGACACATGATTTACCGATTGAAACAAGGGGAATGTCTGCATGGGACGGGCATTAAATTGTCAGTTGTTCTGGCTTTGTTCAGGCTTAGATTTTCCGGTTAGGAAAGCATCGAAGCTGATGAGCCCTTGACCATATATTAAAGTAAAACGAGTTCGGTTCGACAGGAAAGTAAAAACGGATACGCTCCGCTTATCTAACATGGACTCACGGGGGTTGCAGCCATTTCGTAAGGAAGACAAGTTTTTTTCAAGTGAAAAGTGGATAAACGTGGATTCACCGGGGTTTTCAACCATTTGTTATCAAAAACAAGGTGTTATCTGGTTGATAATACCGATTTATGTGTGTAGGTTTCCCATGACATCGTATGGCCAAAACTGATTATATGATACTGAAAGCTACTGACAATCAAAAGCGAAGATTCAACAATGTATGTATCAACTTGACACTTTTAATTGAGATTTTGATGATGAAAATAAAAAGGGTACAAAAAAAACCATAATAATACTAGAAGCCTAAAACATATTGGCGTTTCTCGAGGCTTGACTTACGCCATTTTGATCTTGAGTTATGCCAAAACTGTTCTAGTTAAATTAAGTTAATCACCCGATATATCAACGTGTAATCGGGATGAATTCAGGTAATATCTCGATAAATTGAGATTGAAATCTCGATAAATAAGATAATCATTGGGATATCAAGTTGATTTATCGAGATAAATAACTCGAAAATTAAAAAAAATAATCCTGCGTCCCCATTACGGTACTATACAATCATGATACTGCTACACCTATTTAAGGATGCATCCCATCTGTGAAAAGGAAGGTTATCTTCAGATTATCAATAGTTTCAAATTTAGTACAGGAAATATCTGTAATTTCCTGTAAAAATTTATTAACTGAGCAAAAACGATAACCTGTTGATCACAATATACTATAATACAGCATCTGAATAACAATATATCGCTGACAAGCCGGCCAAATTTTTAGATGTATCTATCTTTTATATGCCTTTATAATCGGATATTTATGACATTCCGAGGAGTCCGTGTTTTATATATGGCTAACTCCACGAACCTAGCGACTGGTTCTCACACACAAGCGCCCCCCCCCCCCCCCACCGTCCCATGCCGGAGTGTATTAAATTCCTCGGCTTGTTTGAAAGTCTTTGAGCCAGATAGTTTTGTTGCGCACTCGCATCAGCTGACATTTGTTATATGGCGTTGTGCGCATGCACATATACATGAGGCAGCGATCTTTATACGGATAATAATTTATTCACGTAGAGTGAAACTCCCCTATATACAGATATACACAATAATATGCTAGTGGCTGTGATGACTGTGCTGATACGAAGCAGCAGTATTTCTTGTATTAATTATTAATTATACTGAAATCAGTTTAATCGAGTGGTAAATAGCACATCTGAGCAACATGGTATTATAAAGACTTCTGCCATTTATGTTAGCATGCATTTTTCACGCTAGATAACGGTGTAAAGATAATATAGTTGCATAAAAACACCCAAATTTTACAATAAACATCACGAGACAAACAAATATATCAACCGAATATAACAAGAGTAGCTTCATAAAATGAGGTGGGAATCTTTAATCATATGAACATGGTCCATCATGTTTATTATTATTAATTCTCAATCATTATTATTACATACCTGCCTATCAGCCGCATATACCAAAGTAACTGATGTCAAAATGCCGAGTAGCAAGAAAGTTGTCATATCTGTTCTGGAATAGGCCTAATAAATCACACGCTGGCTTTGTACATGATGTAAATGAGTTCAATACTCCGTATGACACTCGGTGTTTCTTGGTCAAACAATCACGAATCCTCCCTAGAACAATATTCCGTTTTGAAAGTCACACAATGTATGGAGAAATGTCGCCCCGTAACACGTCAGTGTACATATTCCTGTATAATATGCATTGCGTATGATCTCGGGCACAAAATATATGTACAGCGATATGTTATCCCCGGGGTGGATATTTGATATGACGAGTGTATATTATCACGAAAGAAAGTTCTACACTTCCGTGTCACGGGCCTGTTTGCCGTACTGTTTGTCAATCGATAGCGAAGTGTTTTCACTTGTACGAGGTAGTCTCTCGATCGGCCCGGCGGTGTTTAAATGAAAATATATGAATATGCATGGTATCCTCAAGTTATTCGCTGGGTACGACTAGGAGAAAGCGTGTCTTCTTCCATGCTTCGCTGATATCATGCATATTCATGGCTCAACGGGTCCCCAAAGCACCCTGACAGTGAATAAATTCATGGACATTTACGTCCACAATAAAGTAGGGCAGTGTTTGTAACTTCAATTGTACCATATTAAAAAAAAAGTTGTACGTGCATGTTTTCATATATACTTTCTTTGTGGATCATTGTTGTATTTTAATTGGTTTGTAGAGTTGTCCTAATGCTAATGTATATGTACACACCGTCCGGTTTATATATATCTGTAACCTTTTGATAGCATCAACTACGTCAGCAAGCCTCGATGTAAGGATCGCTTTATATCATAATGTTCAAATGTATTTTTAAAAAATATCAAAATTAATGTCAAAGATTCATTGTGTGATTTCATTATCATGTAGGCCTAATATGTGTCGTATATGACGATTTTCAAATTGGCTTTGGGTTAAACCTTGCTTCACACATACCTATCAAATGAGCCTGCCAGATAAAATCAGAATTGTACAATCAGTATCGGTATGTATGTCAATAGCAGTATCTATATATTACGCACTAAACTAGACAATGCAACTGGTGCATATACATAGGAATATATTGACTTTGTCCTTTTTGGTCATAGTAAGTACTCGACATTATAATGGACTCTTGTGTTGCCTAACGAAAACATTCGTAACAAAATGTTGTGCGTTGTTCTAATCAAGCATCAAGCACAAACCTGATAATCTGATTGCTCACGTCCTCGGGTATTAAATGCATGCGTAATTTGCGAAAATCGACACGCTGACACCCTCGATATATTGAACGTCTAATTTCAAATACACAGAGCCATTGTTTAAAAGTCTTAAAATCATCTAATGAATTTCAAATTTTAGCCCCTCCGAGTGGGTCTAAGTGGAGCGTACCTCCTTAAAATAACTTCTCACGGAGGACACTTGGCATCTGATAAGAAGTCTACTCTAGGATTATGTAAAATGCTTTGCCCTATATTACCATAATATTCATTAGATATAGTGCATAAAATATTTATTGTTCATTCACATTGTCCTGAACTAAAATTACGAATTACAGTGGTTTATTGGACGTCTCTTGTAATGATTACAGGGCTATTCCACTATATGGGTCTTCGTCCTCGCGGTTCAATTTCCTCAAAGGCCGGACGAGAAGTGGAGGGTCGTTTGTAGAATGGAACCAATGGCACAAAAACTCATATTCATTTTGTGGCATAACTTGTTTATCATAAATGCTAATCTGCGAATTGTATTACACTTTTTGTAGTAAATCTGCGAATAATTGAACAGTTAGCTCATAACCGAAAAGCAGTTATATAAGTAAAATTTGAAAAGCAATTAAATTTATAGGTACATTACTTTCATTAGATTGGAGTGTTTTTGTTAGTAATAATAAATAGTAATATAATAATCGCAGAACCAGTGATTGCAATAAGACTTCAGGCACCTACGATCATCAATGGTATATGATAATATTAATATCATAGGTCTGAAATAAGTTCATTTTCACAATTAGGAATACACTCTGAACCAACCACGAACAAAGCAAATGCATGGTCCAAACTAGCGCATCGACGGTAGTGTGCAGTGCATGTTTATACTAAAAATTTCAAAAACTCGTATTCACATCATTGAATGTATGACTGTGATTCAGTCGAATACCTACCAAACTGAATATTCCATGTCTTTGGTGCAACGGTGTTCGAAATACACCGACCTAGCCTGAAAAAAAGGCGTCTAAAACATCCTGCTGATATCAGATTTCATGCATGACGTGGGTTTGTGACTTTGAATGTGAACTTTTTGCCGCGTCTTTGTTTCCACCTTTAAAATGTTTCAGTTTTTTCGCTGGTATTATCAGAATCTGATGATATTCTTGGTAATAGATTTCACTTGAACGTGGTGTTCAATTTATTATTCAAATCATCAGCACTTCACAGGTCTGGAGAAATCGGCCGTGTTAGAGATAACGTTTTCCTGTTCCGTTAGGGCTAACTTTTTTGTTTACACATCTTTCTAAACATTTACACCCTGGAAGACGAACATTAAATAACACTCCTGCCAAAATTTCATCAAAATATGTTAATTATTGACGGAATCATCGCGAAAAAAACTACCGCTCACAGACTAGTGACTATAAAAGTGACTTAAAATTGAAATTATTTAGTGAAGAAGTTATCTATAGGCCTACGACATTGTTACTTTTTAATTCAATAAATGTAAATGTAAGAGTTGAAAGTGAGACTACCACCGTTCAATTCGCACGGCAGACTTCAGGCTGTATGCAGCGTGAAAACGGACAAAAACCAGTTCGTGCATGCGTTGTGTTACTATGGTCCGGGCGCCCCGTACATGTTGGCTATTGTTGACGCTTGAGGGATTCAGATTGTCTGATGACTTCTTTAAATTTGGCAATGATTCTTCCTTCATTTTTCTTTCGATTCATCTTTCAAAAAGAAGAAAGATTTTTTTCTGGGAGCACAAAGAGGGGACCCGGCGCCCCCTCTAAATCCTTCTATACCACCTGGGGTGAGGGCAACTGCCAAATGTCTCTGATCCGTGCTCCTCATGTGATTATCTGTATTACCTCCCGTCCACGTATTACACGTTTATCCACATTATGTTTTAATTCCTAGAGACTGATTCTAACCATAAATGGTTTTCGATTCTGGGTAATCACGTAAACAAGGCATAACAATGTGATGGTTATCAAAGTGACATATCGTTTGCACCGGGCTTTTTGCTGATATTTTGGCCCAAGTATCATATACTGCTCCTAGTATATATACATATATCCAAATATTCACTTTGAAGCAGGGGCGGCGGGCGCGGTGAAAAGCATTTATCCCATACGTAAAGTGTATCAACATATATATTTGAATAATTTCTAACCTCTAAAATAAATATTCTCATCCAAGTACTGTGTGTTGAATCTATTAGGAAAAAGGAACTCCTGTTAATATTATGCCATATTCGTTTGACCAAAGGTTGATCTTCAAACATTTCTTGTCAAATCTTGTCGAAAAAAAGTTTCTTGCAGCATGGACAATAATCGTTTCGCCTCGGCGAGAAACTCTCTCGTTTGGTTGATAACAGTACCACCTGTGCGAAAACCTTCCCGCATGGACGAAAGCCTTCCCATTTCGGTGATAACCGTGCCACCTTGGCAAAAACCTTTCCTGTCTGGCCGAAAATAATCAGATCGGTCACATCACTAAACATCACTAAACGCAAGATCCTTCAATTCCAACACTACAGGCGTGCACGTTACACTATATCTTATATCACATAGAGTGATTCTGACTTCTGGGGCCCTAGAGCTGGATCCCAGTTCCCCCTCCCTATCATGTTGAACCCCCCCCCCCCCTGAAAATTTCTGGATCCGCCCCTGGTGAAGATACATACACTTCCTCGGCAGGAGGGGGGGGGGGGGTTCAGTCTACCCGACCTGCACGAGTACAATTCCACACCCATTCCCACCCTACCCCACACACATACTGCTCACAATATCAGAGTGAAAGCACAGCACCCTACATCTAGCCGCCGAACATTATCTGACCAAAATCTATTGTGTTGGGGTGAGGTGATGTTTTTGTAAGCGTTCTATTGTCTTAAAAAATCTGACACATGTTGTAAATAGGTGAAAAATTACAATTTCCAAGTAAGTAAACTTTTTTAATCGATTCGATTCTATGTCCGAGGATGTTATGAAAATTTGTTCAGTTTGAAGTTTATATACAATACTTTGTTGTATCCGTCCGATATTTTGTGTTGTCAATTTATCCATGACACGATAACGTTCTGAAGCTCGGGTAAACGTTCTATTGATGCTTGAAAGGTAATCATGAGTAGTTATGTAAGGTATGCCACGTGTACTACACTATGAGGAGCCATGAGGAGCAAGAGGAGCCGAGGAGGTTAGGCTCCTCAAAGAGGAGATAAGCTCCTCAAAGGAGGACATAAGCTCAATCATAACGCTCGATATAGCCAGACTCGAATCATAATGTTCTGTATTTTGAAGATGAACCTGTAGCGCATCATGATGTTTTAACAGCAAATCATAACGTCCATATTAATATTTGTGACATGAATAAACCATAATGGAAATCAATATTTATTCGCGTTGTTGTCTATAATATCTAAAAGCAATATTTTGTACATTTTGAAATATATAAATAATCCAATCAATCTATTTCATGACCATGCTTGATAGCATTGACATCATAGAGCATACACCAGGGTACCCGTAGTAATCATAACGCCCCCTCAGTCATGCAGAACCAAAACCGGGAATTTCCTTGGGGAATAGTTCGGTTCGTATTCATCCGCGTCAGTAGTTCAGCAGTTCCATACAAGAAACTTGCGAATTCAAATTAAATGGATATTATACGTACCTCATTAGTTATAATTTACCGTAATTAGCAGTTGTCAACTCGAGGTAAGTGGTAATACGTTTGTTAAATATACCCTATCACGGGAATTATTTTTATTGCGCAACGTTATTCATAGCAGACAGCGATTCGGTTGGTTATTCCTGCTTTCACTGAACAGAAATCACCATGGCACAAATTATATTCGCTATCGTCAAGTTTGTCGCGGTTGTTTGTGTGGTAGAAAGCAAATGTTTTCGTGTGGAAGAGAGAGTGGTTTGTCGAGGGATTGACTATCAAGTGAATTTGAACGATATTAGTATCCAGGAGGACGTGGATAGCGTTCACAAAATAGACTTACGTAGCACATTCCTGAGGAAATTGCCAGACCATATACTGGAGCGATTCACGGGTCTAGAAGTGTTGGACATCCGTGAAAATCCTGTGGCGGACTGTTCGTTCAGAGAGTATTCTCACAGGTAAGGAGATCTTAACGCCTTATGTCATAATGAAGGTGATTCTTTATGTTTGTGTGTGTGAGAGAGAGAGAGAGCAAATTTCTAAAAAAAAAAATTATATATACACATTTCAGTTTCGAGGTAATAACAGACTGCCAGCCGGACACTCAGCCTTCATCCACTACACCCGAGCCTGTAACAACCACCACCACCACTATCCCTACCACCACTGGTGAATCTACATCTAGTACTGACAACACCGACCCTACCACCACCGAGGAGTCTATATCTACCACTGAGGAGTCTAAATCCACCACTGACCCCTCACCTACTACATCACAACCTCTGTTCAAATCAAGAAAAATCCCTCGACCTGGCATGAAAACTCCTACCCACAGCTCCAGCACCACGACACGACCTCAACCCCACAATAGAACCACTCCCAGCACCACCATGACAAGCATGACGAAGGATAAAGCAGCGCTGTACGCTTTGATATGTGTGGTTGCCGCGCTGCTTCTACTGTTGATCAGCATTATCCTTCTGCTGTACCTGGGTTTCATCACCTGCCGCTGTCAACGGGAGCTGAGAACACGACAACGGAACCGAAGAGCAACTCTTCCAAAAGAAGTGGACCAGTTAGCCAGTGGTCTTGACAGTTTGTCTTTAGAATCCATCGAGTTGTTCAGCGTGCCTCAGGACCGACCAAAAGCAGACTAGGTGGGTGTTTTTCTAAGTAATAGATAATCTTGATTTTTCATATCACATATTATACGGATTTCCATTTCATCTTATGAATTTTATACATATTTCTCACTTTCTTCAGATCTCCAGTGTTCACTTCATTCTTCACTCTTCATCAAATTCTGTGAGTATTTTAAAAAACAATAATAAAAAACCAAGTACAGATTTTCTATCTACTACAAATTTTATTAAGTACAGTCAGTCTATTTACAGTACATGTTTTTAAATTCATTCAATATAGTACATTTCTGCTGAATTGCTTTACAATTGTGTCATTGTTCTTTAGATTACCATCAAATACATTCATAATATCCAGAAATGAATAGCCTCTACTTCTTAATGTTACATAAAATATGCAGTATTGTCCACAGTATTTTGTATCATAATTCTGCACTCTTTGTGTTGTATAGTAATAATATCCTTGTCCTTGTTTACATAGCAATTGTTCAAAGCCATAATAACTAGGATCTCTTCCCAAGCTGTCGAAAAATTCCGGAACCGATGTAAAGTAGATGGCGATCCAGTGAGTGCCGGGCTCCGTTGAAGGATCTGTGTTGAAGATGTAGAATTTCCCTGATGGATGTTCTGGTATCTGGTCCGCAGCCTTGACTCCCGCAAAGTTCCTGATTCTCGTCAATGCCCGCTGTATTGTTGTTGTATCCATGTTAGTTGATGATATTACGAGCTTCATCTATTTGCAGCATTGCTGGAAATTGTGCATACACAATCACAGTGACGGTTTCTTCTGGTGCTTTGTCGAATCGGTTGCTGAGACGAGTGTGTCCCCTCCGGAGCAAACTCAGCGTAGCTTGATCATTATCAGATTTCCCGTCAATCATGAATCCATACAAGGCTGATCCAGTTCTAAAGTGTTTGTAGGTTAGATCATGACCTTCACCACTGCCAAAGGTTCTGAACAGACTGAGATAAGCATTGACGTACTGATTGTTTTTATAGGACATATGCAGGGGTTCTCCAGGAACGGATTGCCCATCTACATAGAATCCCATGAAACTGCAGTTGAAGTGCTCAAAGTTGTATGGGTTTTTAGCATAACTGCCACTATATCCCTTTTCAGAAACCAGGCCAACAATGATTTTGGAGGGTACCTGACCTTGATACAAGTCTTCGATTTCTTTTTGATTGCTCCCAGAGTGAATGTTGAATGTTTTGATATCGCTCCTTGTGTATGGATAGAGTGCTGGTTGCTTTTTGATCATTTCTGCATGGCTGACTATAAGTCCTGGGTTCAGAGTACAGTGACAGACAATCAGAGCTGCCTCGGCTATATCCACTTGATATGTAGTGTCTGTGCTGGGTGAAAGCAGTGCGAAATTGTCATTGTTTGGGAACAATTTTACATCCAACTGCACACCATTGATGAGAAGCCTGTCTTGCTGGAAGATATCCACACACACTGGTCCTTGCATTTCCACATATTTCCCTTCTTTGGTGTGCACCCACCTTTCAATCAGTCCGACATTTCCACCATCAACAGGATCTACACTTTCAGGTTCTGTGGTCTCGTGGTAGTAAAGCTGACTTTGGATATCTTTGTGTTCTTCTGGGTAGATGACAGTGGTATCCAAAATGCTTTTGTAACTGTAGTTCAATCCGACAGTCGTAGTGATAACCTGCTGTTGTAGAGCGACGTCTGCTTGGCGGAACAAGCTGTGGAGAGTCAAGTTTGCAAATACCACTTTATCATCTTTGGTGACTTTAGTACCATCTGATTTCGTGATTCGTGCTTTGATGTAGAGCTGTGTTTTTCTTAGATCCTTGTAATCACCGCTGGTTCCAGGAACGCTGAACTGAATGCTGGATCCGTGTGCTATAGGTGCGGTTGGGCGATACTTCACGAATGTTCTCTTGTAAACGGCAGTGTCAATAGGGGGCGAAGCGAACAAATCCAGATTGGATCCGTATCCTTCTTCAGCACTGTCAAATTTGAAAGCCATGATGTTGTCTCTCTGAGCACCGACTGTAGAATGAAGAAATTATTTCTTGTTCTTCTTTTTTATAGCAGAGCTTTTTCTTACACTTGGTTTCTTCCTTTTAGCTTTCTTTTGTTTTGGTTTTCTTCGGGTTGTCTTCTTACTCAGCTCCTTCTCTCTCTTGATATTCAGTTCAGCTTGATGTACGACTTGTTCAGTAGGCGTCACCAGTTTGAGGGGTGTGATGTATTCACCATGCTGATTGCTCTTGCGTATAACATAGAACTTCCTGTGCTCCTTGGGTGGATGCTTGAGGTGTTCCTTCCACATTTCAATGTTGGGTATGTAGTTAGAGTATGCCATGTCTCTTCCTGATTTGTAGTGTCACTCGCAAATCCCGTGGAACAACAGATGGTGGCTTGTTGTTGGCTTGTCTTATATACACACGTACACGTGACACATAAGTTTGAACGATTGGAATAAAATATGGGTTTTGCAAGTACCCGGCTTTTTTAACAATCCTCATTAGAGGTAGTGCTGTGTTTCCCACGTGGCTATAATCGCAGAGGTCACTGTAGATGAATATTTCTCCATGTTTCCCATTATATTCAATCTCCATGAGTGCACACTCCCATGATCCCGATAGATTGAGACTCTGTTTTAGATCCACGATGAAGTCCCATGCATTGTTTTGAGGATGTGTGTCAATACAGTCTTTTGCTGAGAGGAATAGGTACATCCTGCTTGGTGGCTGTACTGAGTTGTGACGAGTGGCTGATGTTACAGATCCTTTATATCACTTTCCTTCAACCATGAGTCAAATTTAGAATGATAGCCCAGCCACCTGACCAAAACTTCAGTCGTTCCTCCCCGTTTTCTCCTTTTCAAAATTTTCTCAATCTTGTACTCCTTTTCCGCGGCATCCTTGAGCTCTACTTTTTCAAGTTCATGTTCATAGAACCGACCTTGAATGGGATCGTTTTCAAAGTCTTTGATGGTATAGAGTGGGATATTTTGTTTGCTTGTCCTACCCGTTATCACAAAATTTTCATGTGTCCATTTGATGTCATATATCCTATCAAAAGCCGTTCTGGTGTGTGCAAGCTTGACAACATCTCCAACTTGATATCTATAAGGAGTTTTCTCCTTGGTTGGTTTCTTGGATATCTTCTTTTTCTTAACAGGCTTGGGGAGGTACTGCAGATTCCACAGTTTAACATCATCCGTGTTCAGTGCCTGAGCGGGTGTCATTTGAATTGATCTGTGGAAGGCATTGTTGTAACTATGGGTAACCTGGGGTAGGTATTTAACTCAGTTCGAGTTATTTTTTTCTTGCATGATCCTTGTTAACTTTGTTTTGATTTCTCGAATAACCCTTTCAGCGAAATTAGCCTTCTTCTCATTGAGGGTTTTCACATGTTCAATTTTCCGCTTTTGAAGATAGCGTTGTACATCTTTGTTGACATATTCCTTCCCTTGATCAGTCCTGAGTTTGGTGATCTTGAGTTTGGCGAGAATTTTTTGTAGAGTCAGTATCATTTCTTTTCCTTGCAGAGTTTTCAGTGGAGCTGTCCAGAGGTAACGGCTGAGAATATCAATGACAACGGCAATATAATTATATCCCTTGTTAGACGCTACGTCACCATGGAGATGGTATCAGAATCCAGCATTTAAAATTTTTTGGGAACAACAACACGTTGTCTTTTGAATTTGTAGACGATGGGTTTGTGTTGTGTATAGATATCTTGTTGACTGAGCCACTTCTGTATCACTCTCCGTGTCACAGGTCGATGTGCTTTCACATACTGGTAGAGCCTGTTGACACCTCCAAAGGACACGGGATGTTTGGGATCATAATAGATTTCCTTCAGGTAGTCATCTAGTTCATTGTTGTCCACATCGATTTCCATGTTTCCACTCTTTTTGGTTTCTTTTTCTCATGTAGGTTGATAGCTTTCCTTTTATTGGGTATTCCTGGTGGGGGCGGTGCAATGGATTCCTCTAGTTGTTTACCTCCTAGTCCCCGCTGTATGAGTGTCCGTCTGTCCGGGTTGCTAATCACTGACAGTGGAATATGTGGTAAATTACTGTAGAATTCTTCGAGTCCTATAGGATGGAAATGTTTGTATTGTACAAGTGCATCCTTAATGAGATCAGTAATATGCGAATGTTTTATCACATTCCCTTTTACCAACAGTTCTCCATTTCCGTTCCAGTCTAGATGTTCACTTGCTCGAACGATGTTGAGCAAAGTTTGCGCTTTACTTCTAAGTCTATTTGGAAAATGATTCAGAATACTGTTTTCACTCAATCGGGTTTCCTCCATATGATGATGTAGTTGTTGTGGTTGCTGTTTTCCTTCTTTTTCTTCTTCTGTCTCTTCTTCTTCTCCTTTTGCTGATTCACAGGGAGGGACTTCATTCCTTCCCAACAGTCTTTGATATTTTTCATAGGGAACCAGAACACATTTCTTAGATGATATCATTCTACAAGTGAAAGTATTTCCTTTCTCGCCATATATAATGTATCGATAACTTGACGGTAGTGATCTTGAAGCAGTGCGAGCTTCTTCTTGGTGTTGACTTTTTTGTCTGTCAGTCTGCCAATCAACCTTTTCCTTTTTTCAATCACCTTAGTAACTCGTGTACTATGTGGTAGATTCTGGATATTATACAGGATTTCACAAATGGCGGCTACTTGTATGGGTGTCAGAGTATAGAACAGTGCCCGGCTTTGTTCTTTGCTGGTGTTGAGTAGCAGTTTCAGGAAATCCGCTACTTTATTTAAGAGTTTCGACATGTTTCCATCAGGAAGTTTCTTGATAAAATGATGTTCTATGTTGATTGCAATGCCTTATGTACTATCATTATCAAGGACGCGTGTAAGATGCTGTTTTCTCCACCTCCTCAAGTAGATAAGTAGTCCAGTCACGAATATTGTGGGAATTAATGCCAGAAAGTTCCACCAGATGGCAGCAACACTCTCTTCCTCCTGCAGTTCTCCACTGGTTCTTGGATAGCAGTTGCTTATGACCAAGATATCTGCATGTTCCTCTCGAAATTTCAGTATATCTTGACATATCAAATATTGATTATCTTCGAAGATCACTGTGTGAAGACTTATCCATTCATTATCATTGAACTCTGGAATTGATTGTATACTAGTATGCAGAATATCAACATGGCTAATCCATTCTGTATGTTCTGTTTGTGGTAGTTGTGTTACATTTGTTCCCACACATGACATGGTTCCCATCATGTAACTGCAGATGCATTGTCCACAGGGAAATGCATATAGTGACGTTACACACAGCAGTAGCCAAAGGATAGTATACATGTTTGCTGTTTGACAGACAAATAGGTAATGATAAGTAACTGTGGAGTGTGGCTGCTTTTATTAGTTTGGAATGTAGACAATAGTGTCTTCTCCAGGTAGGATGTGTGTTTTCAGTCTATATTCATCTTCGCTATGCGGCGATAGATCCAGAAGTAGATAACCATAGGGTTTTGATATGCAGTCTTTGTAAGCTTCTACCAAAGCTTTCCCTAGTCCTGTTTGTTTAGCCAAAACTCCAATTTGTGAAACATCTCGGGGATTTTTCAACAGTATGTTATAGTGTGTGTTCAGATTAATATTTCTGGCACATTTACCCTGACAGAACATATTTTGATTGATGTATATCAATGTCAGATTTTTATGATGTGACCCTCTCGTGAAAATATTTTGAATTTGTGGGCTATCAACCACTCTATCCATCAAGTCATCCACTACTATTATGTTATGATATCCATCAGCAAAGTCATTCACTTGTTCTTCACTTGGTAATCCCTGATGAAATTCAATCTCTTTAATTTCTTGTTCCATGTGTTCAAATAGTTTTTGCCATATTCCATAGCAGTACATCACTTTCTTAGCTGGTTCAGAGAATAATTCTTTATATTTTAGAATCTCGAAGAGCAGGGTACTTTTCCCTGAACCCGTAGTTCCACTAATAGCAATGGTAGTTGGTGACTTGAACATGTTGACAGTTTGATGTACTGCGAGGAGAATGACAACCAACTGAAAATCACCTCATTTTGTATGAAAAGATAACAACTTCATTTTTTGTTTTGATTCATGGGAATTTCTCCATCTTTTCTGTTCTCATCATTTATTAGCAATTCATTACATATAAAATGTTTTTTTTACATTCGGCCTCCTCATCTCCCCTTATAGCCGACCTTACCTCTCCTTATGCTGTTCAAAACAAAACCCAGGCAACTTTCTCTACTTGTGGTAGCATACAATACAATTCTAGTGGCAGTATACAATCATAATGCATCACAATCCTCAATGATAATGAACAATCATAATGTTCCAACAATTCAACATATTGAGACACTCGACATATTACTCTAGTTGAAACTGTAATGTTACATTACAATTTTTTTACAACCGTACAATGATGAAAAAGAAATAATAACAATCAATAACAATTCATCCAATAACAATCTCGATTCTTATGTAAAAAAAAAAAAAAAAAAAAAAAAAAAAAATAATAATAATAATAATAATAATAATAAAAAAAATTATGATCGAATTAAAATACAGTACAAAAAAACAGCAACCTAACAGAACTTCTAACCTCTAATAACAGAACCTGGATTTTGTTTTGAACAGCTGACATCTAGTCTACGAACTAAAACTAAACAAGTTTCTATTTACACAATTATAATTACAACACACAAGTTTCTATGTTCACATGTTACAACACACAAGCTTCTATTTACACCATTATATTTACAACACACAAGTTTCTATGTTCACATGTTACAACACACAAGCTTCTATTTACACCATTATATTTACAACACACAAGTTTCTATGTTCACATGTTACAACACACAAGCTTGTATTTACACATTCCATTTACTATTCTATTCACACTTCGTCGAAACCATAATAAAAGTTTGTTGTCTCCCTACGTATTTCCTCCCTACAGAAAATACAATAGTGCCTCCTGTCTTCAAAGTATTCGTCTTCCAAAAAGTCAGTCTCACCACATTTCAAACACTCGAAACCCTTTTCTCCAGATTCAATCATCTTACAATGTGCACATCCACATTCCTGGCAGGACTGGGCTCCAGGTTCCGCTCCCATTGCATTATATTGCGCTCTCCTCGCTGCCTGTTCACGCTGTGCCTTTTCCATATCGAAACATCTTTGACAGATGTAATTTCTCACCTCTTGGATTGGATGTACATGGGTGTTGAAGCAATTGCGACATCTTTTCAACTCTTCTCCACTCTCTTCTTCTTCTTCACCTATCTCCATCCCCTCTTCACTATCGCTGTCAGATTCGGGCGGCAACATATCCATCTTCCTTACCTTTTCCCATAGCATACCTAACCTGTTAACACCTGGAAACTGTTTAGGCTCACATAACCCGGCTAACTTAACACTAGGGAACCCACACCCCCAATACTTACTGAATCTATCCACGTATACCAAACGTTTTTTGGAATAATACATTAACAGATCTCTGACACTTTCTGTTTGCTGTGCTTTGAAGAGAAGTACCCGCTGCATGATGTCATCTCTTGCCAGATACCATTCTGGAGTGCATTTGATCGAAGCTCCCAGCTTACCTGCTCCTATGCCTCTGCCATTCAGAATGAGAGATGCTGTTTCTTCCTGCTGGTGGAACAGGGCCTTCTCATAGTTGAACAGCTGGCTTGCAGTGTAAAAGGTCTTGTTGTCCTTGATCATCTCGCAGCGGTGATTCATTCCAAGTAGATGAATGCTGTCAAATACCACGCAATCTGTTGGCCATGGTGACAGAACGAGATCCAGGACTCTTGTACGGACGCCGTCATCTTCAACCGCTCGCTTGCAGTAGAAGTAGCTGAACCCTGTTCTCTCTTGCTGATAGGAGCACATCCCGTTTTGTCTAGCCCGGAAACCTATGTTGGTTACTGCGACGCTTTTCTGGGTCTCCAGCACAGAGTTGTACTTGGTCATTGGATCGGTGATCCGGGACTTGTTGATACCCTTGCTTGAGATCTTGTGTTGTCCGTCGAGTTCTTCCAAGACATAGGTTTTGGACGTCAGACAGGTCATGCGTGTTCCTTCGGCTTCCAACTTGAAGAGTCCTGGGGTTCTCTTGTCGAAGCAGACGTGTTTCTGACAGCACTTCCTGGGAAACCAACTCTGTTCAGGGGTATGATCATTGCTATCACTGCAGGATTGGTAGACGCTGCGGCGGTAGTCATCCGCTTTGTCGGGTTTTAGGACATCTTCAATGCTGTTACCCGTAACCGCGAAATATAGGGAGTCGGTATCCATCTCGCACAGCTCAAAGTCTGACCTGTCAATATACTCATCAAGAAAATCATAGTAAAACTGCAACATTCTCAGTTTGGCATACTGTAAAATGAAATAACCTAGGGTGATTGGGAGATCTAACCGAATTGCAGATTTAGACAATTCTACTTCATAGCATTCACCCCCTAGCTCTGTGAGAGTCAGGAACCTCGGACTATTCACAGCCTGCTTGGCTTTAACTTCTCCTTGGATATACTTGATGTCACGATGCCGTTGTTTTTCCATGATCAGGGAACCATATGAAGAGTTACCTATCAACTTCCATGTTTCTGCCAGAATGGCCTTGGATTTGTCTCTGTCACCATCACGTCTGGCCTCACTCACTTCTTTTTGGAAGGATTCAAAACACTTACTTTGATTGAATTCGACACACTGATATATTTTTGTTACCTCTATCCCATGATCCAGGTACCATTTTAGCAAAGGTGATGCGAGCATTATCTTCTTAGCGGCCATACCACCCACTAGAAGTTTTCGAGACTTTTTACTCAAACCGTGTGATTCGACATGTTCTTGCATGTGTGATCCTATCACATCGAAGGGGACGTCATTGGTGCAGAAGATAGGCGCCATCTCTCCAAAGTAGTCTCTCGGGTTCATCTCTTTCTGATGCTCAGCACTCCATTCCTTCGGAACCTGTAATAGGGATAACATCCTTAGATAATGTATACTATAAAATTCCATTGAATTAAGATGTTACATACATAACTATCGAAAAGTAATTAATCACCTGGATGTCACATTCTACCATGCCAAAGAACTCTTCATCTCGGACGGCCTGCAGGATGGTTTCCTCGGAGGAACTTGATCTATCGCGTGCAAATGGAGGCATGTACTTGTCCTGAACTCCACTCTGAGCCACAGTGATCCAGAAACCATGGCTGTACTCACACTCCCACATTTCTGTGACAGTGTAACTCTTGTTCCGTAGAAACTGTGTACGTTCCTGCGTACGCTTCAGGAGTTTTGGCTGCCTCTCCTTCCATTTGTCACTCCCCTTTTTCCTCATATCCTCACAGTCATGACCGTGCCAGTAACACCCGTGGAACTGAAATAAACACGAAATAAATATGAAATACAAATTCAATTGAATAACCATTAACATAAATAAAGATGGATAAATGTTTAGATATGTCACTCACCTCGTAAATATGTTTGTTCTCCACGTCGAGTCCATCCACCAAGTAGGGTCCCACTCTGTGTTCTTTTCCTACGTTTAACTTGTGCTGAATGTTGACATTATTTTGCATAGACAAATAATCCATCCAATAAAACATTGACATAAATTTAGGATTGGCAGAGTGATGCTCAAACCCACTAAGTTTCGGTAAATATCTAACATAGTTACCAACAGGCATTGCCTGTCCTATTGCCCATAGATACAATGCATTTGCGTCAAACCCTAGAATTCGTTGACACGTTTTTTCCGGACAGCCTCGCAGTTGTGTCTCTCCTGCTATATGTTGCCTATGGAAAATAATGGATGGCCCACCTACAATATTTTTCTTGATAATCATTGATAAATCTTTGTCTTCTTCTGGAAAGAGAGAGAAAGTAACTCCCTTCTCTCTCCCTGCCTGGAACAGCATGTGACGAGCAACTCCCGGAACTGAAATGGCAACTTTAAACACATCAATCTCCTTTTCTTTGTAAAACTGCAAAAATTTCTCTACTGCTGTCACAAACGGCTTCACATCTTGATCATTGTAGAACCCCAAGAAATCAGCAATGCTGTTCATGCCCTTTGTTACCCATAGGCTCTGTAGTTCCTCGTATTTCTGCTGACCAGAAGGTGGTGCCTGACCAGTAGCCCCGTTCTTCTCCCAGTGAAGGAACTCTTCCTCCAAAACGTTATATCCCTTCAACTCTGAATGAAAACATGCATACTCTGGAAGTGATGGATACATCAATTTTTCAGTGTTATCAAACCATTCATAGGGGAAATATGACTTCTGCTCTGTGACACCATATGCCTGAAGAAACTTTGAGTAGCTACACCCAGGGGCCAAATATTGGGTGATATCCAAAAATTTCAAACCTTCACATCCAATGCAGAGGTAGGTGTTGTTCCTCTTAACGACAAAGTCTTTCGAATTGAGATTCAGACATTTAGCTAATTTAGACTTTATCAAGTTTAAGTCATATTTACTAGAATTGAATCCAAGAATTTGACTACAGTAGTAGTCAATTGACTACAGTAGTTCAGGAAATTCCCTTTCAATTTGAGAAGCGCTCTGTACATTGTTGTACTACTTGTCATTTCTTGGTGTTGATCTGGGACCTCCCCCTCCTCCTCTCCCTCCTCACCTGTTCCACCGACATTGTCATCCTCGCTATCTGAAGTATTGTACGTGTAATTAACTTGCCATTCACCGTTGTTGTGCAAACTTTCTTGGAAGTTTCGATAGCTGTTTGGTCTTGCCATAGCTTGCATGAATTCTCGTGATGGAGGCTCATTTACACGACTTTCTACAGCAGCAGCACTGTTGACATTGTCATCACTCACATCATCCTCATCAGTTTCATCCCCTGCGGGCTTCCACAACTGAATAAGCTCATCTAAACGAAATAAAACATCATCCCATTTTTCAAGAGCCAGTTTTCCAGCTGCTGTGGACATTGCCTTGAGCGTGCTCACCATTTTACTCAGAAGCGCCTCCAAATCCTGGTCGATGAAACACTGGGGTTCAGTGTAACCTGGAATGTTTGAGCAGACGCTTACCGAGACAGGATGATGTCGCGCTGTCCATTTAGAATGCTGCCCACTTGATTCGTCTATCCTCTCCAGGACTGCCTCAAAATCATACACCGCAAAATGAGGGAAAAACCTATCAGCACCGGGAACATTAATTCCAAATTGCTCTAGTCTTTCAAACACATTCTGAATACACTGGTGAATTCCACCTGGGTATTTCAGTTTCGTAACGTTATTGCATGATTTCAAATGCAGCTTGATCTTGCTTGGCAGTGTAAAGTGTCGATCACACATTGGACACTGAAATTTGTGTGCGTACACTTTGAAGTCTTTGATGTAACTAAGGTGTTGTTCATACACATTCATGTACATGACTTCCTGATACCTGGTGGTGGGCTGATGCCGAGGTATGGCAGAACCATTCTCTTGTAGCTCACACACAGTGATTTGCACCTCAAAACATCTTTCAAAATACGGTAGATCTGGAAATGAAATTCCATCAAAATCTTTCATGTTAGTAGGCAATTCTCTCCCGAGTTTATGCATAAACTCACGCCATTTCTTGTAGTACACCCCGACGGCTGTTTCGAGTTGTCTCTGTTGCCTGTGGGTTGCAAGGCAACGGAATGCGCAGAGGTTATCTCTGTATACTCCATTACGCCCCCGTTCAAGCGTGATGATGCACTTTCTACTTCGGATGAAGTCCGGGATCTCCTCCTGTCCTAGGGTGTAAGCAGTTCTGTAGATATAAAAAACCACGTTAGTTATCAAGCGAACCTTCCATTTAGTGTCTTGCCTCTGCTTCATCAGATGATTCAAGATGTCGAGAATTTCGAGCTCTCTCCTAACTCGCTCCAGATCATGCATCATAGAAATCATCATGGGAGATTCAAACACAGAGGCGTTGCTGAATGGAATGAAATAACGATGTTGTTCATTTTCATTATTACGCAGAATGAAACCAAATGCCAGGTTCACCCTGAATGCATTATTTTCACTACGGAATATTTCTTCCAAGTGTCCCATCAGTTCGTTCACTCCTCCATCTAAGTTGTTGGTGGGGAAGTTATACTCACTACGCACCCTTCCATCGAGCACATGCCCACGTAGAATATGTGCCCGGTTAATGTTGTATTCCTCCTGGAGTGCCTGGTCATTCTCACCCCTCCAGGGTCTCCCTTCTTCGTTCCAGGGTTCCGGCTGCAGCTGGTCGCCTCTCCCATGTTGCGTCATCCGGTGACGGTACAGTTCACCACGAGATTGGAATCTCCCGCTGCAAGAGGAACAAGCATACCCCTCCCCACCCGACTTACTGGCTCTACATCCCTTCACCTTTGGCTGTTTGTTTCTAGTTGGATGCGATCTGGCGTTGTGCTCTCTCAACGCTGTAACTGTGTATAGACATTTATCACATTTTTTACACTGGAATTTTTTACCTGTACACTTTCTGGAGTGTCGAGCAAGATTATCAGCACGATTAAACTCTTTTCCACATCGGGAGCAGTGACTCCTGGTCTCCTCATGGATTTTAGAATGCCTGGCCAAGTTTCGTTTGTTGGCAAAAGGTTTGTTGCACATCACACAAACCCAGCGCGGTGTTTCTTTGGAACAGGCATCTCCACTCCCATGTTGGATATTTCCCTGTCAATATAACAGATTATGATATGTTCAACACTTTTATGCAAGTGTGAATGAAATGATTATTTGTTCACATAATTTCCAATCATAATTTCCACTTACAGGTATGTTGCTGTCACTACATGATGGCGAGACTTCCAAGGCAAAATCGATCAAGTCATCCGGGACAGATTCTTCCAAATGACGCCATACATCATTTGATGTCTGAAAAGTAGTTCCTCATTGTTTGTAGCTTAGGTCATTTGTAGCTTAGGTCATTAGTTTTTAGTCACTGTTGTTAGAATTCATTAGTTTTATTTAGCATACTGTGATATTCAGGTAGTATTCCTCTAGTTGTTGAGTCATTGTTCATCTTTAGGTTTAGATTGTTTGTAATTAGTGGTTAGTTAAGCTAGAATTTTGGTTGTTAGTCACTGTACAGTTGATAAGTTGTTAGAATTTATTAGTTTTAGCAAACTGTGATATCCATGTTGTGTTCCCAGGGTTGTTTAGTCATTGTTCATATTTAGCGGTTTTGAGATTCGTATAAGTTTAATTGTCGTTTGAAAATTTTAGATTTCACTTACATTTTATAACCTGTGATATTTTTTCATCATCATCATGTAAAATCTTTTCTTATCATAATGTCTGTCTAAAGTAATATCCATTTCAAATGATCATAATGTGCTCCAACAGTGAAAATATACCTCATTGTAATTTTTCCAATATCATATCTATTTATCAATCTGTGATTTACAAATATTTTCAGTCTATTATAGTTGAGATTTGTATATCTGTTTCATTGTTGAATTCTTAGATTTTATGTTTAAAAAAACTTAACATTTTATAACCTGTGATTTTTTATCATCATGTAAACTGATTCTCATCATAATGTCCGTCCAAAGTAATATTCATTTCAAATAATCATAATGTGTTCCAACAGTGAAAATATACCTCATTTTAATTTTTTTGCATTAGCCTAGCTTATTGTCAATCTGTGATTTACAAATATTTTCAGTCTATTATAGTTGAGATTTGTATATTAGTTTCGTTGTTGAATTCTTAGATTTTATGTTTAAAAAAACTTAACATTTTATAACCTGTGATTTTCTATCATCATGTCAAATGTCTTCTTATCATAATGTCCGTCCAAAGTAATATGCATTTCAAATAATCATAATGTGTTCCAACAGTGAAAATATACCTCATTTTAATTTTTCCAATATCATACCTTTTATATCAATCTGTGATTTACAAATATTTTCAGTTATAGTTGAGATTTGTATATTTGTTTCGTTGTTGAATTTTTAGATTTCATGTTTAAAAAACTTAACATTATGTAGAATTCCAGTATTCAGTAAAATATCAGTATTAAATTTAAATGTCTGGACTGACCAAATTTGCTAAATACCTGTGTTCAGATTTTCATTCATCATAATTATATATATATATATTACTCTTGAATAAACATATTTGTTAAGTACCTGTGTTAAGATTTTCATGCATCATCTTACCTCGCCAGTTTCCCGTGTAGTCCGAGTCTCCAGTTGTGTGTTTTCCAAAGGCGGGAGATCTAAATCTCCGGCCAGCAAAGCCCACATTTGAAGATCATCCTCATCACCAATCAAATTATTGAAAGTGTTCTCCATCGTGTTGATGCAATGGAAGTCTAGGATAAGACTGGCTGTTACCCGGGAGTTGAACTATTTAAAGGGCACCCTTTCCTGATTGAGCTAGAGATTGTTACGAAGGGGTTGATTGGCTGAAGTCATGCACGTGTGTCCTACCCGCTTGACCCGGGGAAGGACTGACCTCCGATTGCCCTTTCTTAGACCGGATTTGAGGAGCGCAAAGAAATGGCGCCAAACGATCGCTTAACCTCGGTTTGAGGAGCCCTACTGATCAGAAAGGCTGACATTGATTGATGACCATCACGCACCTTTTAAATACCCCCTCCACGGATATACATACCTAGAGAGCGTGTGTTATATGAAAAACCCCATGAGGCGATATTGCGCCTTCATGCGTGGAAGCAGCCAACAACCACTACAAGTGTACAAACTGTGTATGCCAAAACAACAACACGTGTTTGTTTGCTTGAGTCATTGTCATCATTGCCGAAAGTTAATTCGGTTGACGGCACACACTGTGGGTCGAGGCAGAATTATATAGAAACCATGTTGTGATATGTTTGTGGTGTTCATACTGAACCCATATCCATTTGACGATAGGTGTCAAAGGGTTGGCCAAAACATGAGGATTGGGGATAGAAGTATAATTTTCAATGATACGGATGTATGACTGAAATGACCAATCAATGATCAGTCTAGATGTATTCAATGTATCACTTGCTTGTAGAAGGCACACGACAAATTTAACGTTTATAGCCTTGTATGGCATTACTAGGAGTTTTGTCAACAAACGAAATTCATTCCCTTATCATAGCCAGGATATAGAACATAAAAATGGTGTCGATACCAGGTAACACTGGCGCCACCTAGTTTAGATTATGTATTGCTCTTACGTGTGGAGCAGACATATGTCTCACATGTACAGGCCTTGATGAAGTGAAGCGCGACGGGCGAATCCATTGTTCATATCCCGCTCTAGGGGCGATATGAGGACCATTCCACATTATTTGGGGAGGTTCTGGTCGTTTTTGGCAATAAAAACAATCGGTTTTACTCGGTATGTATGACAAATAATACACTGTCACCCCTCGGCGATATACACGATCATCACGCCTCGCTAACGCTCGGCATGATATCGTGTATATCGCCTCAGTAACAGTGTATTATTTCACACATAATCAGAGTGTGGAGGCTACATTATTATATGCAGCTCGTGTCACAGAAGGGCGGTTAATCAAGCCGTTTTCGAATTTGAAGGAATGAATTTCCTTTCTTGTAAAGTCTATTCTTTTCGCCAATAGCTCGAATATTGGAAGTATATCTCGAATATATTATCTGTGAAATATTTGGAACTATTTTGGAATATCGTGTTAATATATTCCTGAAGTATTCGGAACTATTTTGGAATATCGTATTTCATATATATATATATATATATATATATATATATATATATATATATATATATATATATATATATATATATATATTCCTGAAGTATTTGGAACTATTTTGAATTTCAACATGTTCACATACAAATACCACTTCATCGAACGCGATATTGACATCAAGCATTTGGTTCACCTTGACTCCCGTTCGAGAGTGAAATCTCACGAGGTGCAAGTCGGCTTGACTAGAATTTACCTTGAACTGTCATTACAGCATTTTTTGGACTTCCTTGAATTCATGGATTATGCGGAATCGGTAGAAGAAAGTGTGGATGAATTGTCACTCCGACCTAAAGACTGCGATGTGAAAATTGAGTACAGCCGTGGTAGCTTTTATTTTGAAGGACAGTATATTAGAGCCGAGGAAGCAACGATTTTGATAGCATATTTTCGGGACGATTTTTTTTCTCGAACAGCGGGCAACCTGGAGGAAGAGTGTAAACAACAAATGCGGGAATCGGGGATGATGACGCTACAGAATCTATGTCGCCGTCGCATTCGCCGCGAACTTTTCTTCAATGAGGAAAACATCTCAGAGTTGGAGGGGCATTTGCCGACAACGGTAGTTGATTTTCTTAAATAATTCGCATTATTTCAGTTTTTTCACTAGTTTATCATTCACTATCATTGTGCAAAATCAGTGGTAGTTACATATGGGGTTTTATACACCCTACGCTAGAGTCTCCGATTAGTCGGAGTTTGCGTAGTAACGGTAGATAGATAGATAGATATATCATTTTAAATGCTAATACTATGAAGTAGTGTTATTTGTATTACTTCTTTATTTGTATTGCTTCCTTATTTTCATGAATGTCCATGTAAAGCACTCTCAAATTAGTTCCATCGATGTATCAGTTTTCATCAAGCCATTAATCTAAGCTGTCAAAGTTCGAGACAAAATTAAGAATCCTAGTATCGAAATGCGAGTTGGTGATCTTTAAAAGAAGAAAAAAAAAAAAGTGTATCTATCACATCCAGATAGTATTTACATGTACTACAGTGTTTTTTTGTTATTATTTATTTATTTACATTTCATATGTTTCATGTTACATGTATGTTCGGAAACTGAAATCTGTCTTTATTGTTAGAAAAAATATCATAATGTAACTGGACTGTTGGATTCTCCTGCTCTATGTCATAACGCGGCTTACGTTCATCATTACGATTTACACATTACACTTTATCATAACGCGATGGTGGATGAATCTCAGCTCTGCTTTCCAAACAATTATTATGAATATTGAAGTGTATTGATGTATACTGTTTTCCAATGTACCAGAATCGTATAGTAGACAACATCCAAATGACTTATGTTGATGAAACTGTGTATGTGTCAGTGTCTAATTATCACTGAATTAAATAGCAACTTGTGGGTACAACTTATGCGTTTTTGTTATGTTTTACCTGTACTGCCCATTCATCTATGAGTTTGATAGCTGAAATAAAGCTCCAATCTATTCTTTTCTATAATATACGTTTCATGTGTGTAATGTTTGCCTGTGGGCTTATTACCGGTATGTGTATGATAATAATAATAATCTCTTCCTCTCTGAATTATATGATTGCATTCTACCTTGTAAGATACATTTCGTATTTGTTGTAATATATATCTTCATGAAAGGTGACTTTATTGATAGAAGAAACATCATAATGTAACTGGACTGATGGATTCTCCCTCCCTATGCCATAACGTGGCTTAAGTCTATCATAACGATTTACAATCTACACTTTATCATAACGCGATGGTGGATGTATCATGGTGATGAATCTCAGCTCTGCTTTCCAAACAATTATTATGAATATTGAAGTGTATTGATGTATACTGTATTCCAATGTACCAGAATTGTTTGGTAGACAACATCCAAATGACTTTTAATGTTGATGAAATTGTACCTTTCCATGTGTCTGTCTATTTACGTTTCATGTGTGTAAAATGTGTTACGTAATGTTTGCGTGCTTGCTGAGTATGAATGCGCATGCATAAATATGCATGCAGGTCTCTCCGAATTATGTTATTGCATTGTACCTTATAAGTAATAATCTCTTCCTCTCCGAGTTATATGATTGCATTCTACCTTATTTAATATTTGTAGTATCAGATTGTACGTTTACGCTGTTGTAAAAATATCGTCTGAATTTCACCAGTAAAAATACATGCGACTAAACAAATTTCCATTCATTTTGTTCTAGTCAATCCCCCGGTCGCAGATATAAACCATTGTATTTTCTCAGGTAAACTCTCCAAATTCACACATTGACAATATTCTTCACTCGCCACGAAGAACTGTATTAGTTTGAACCGAGACTCCGTGGCGAGTGCTTGATAGTGAAAAACAACGAATTTCCTCCTGTTTTCTTCACGTTTATTCTAGATACGCATGCACACACACACACAAATGAATGATACTTCAATATAAGCGATACAAAAATATGTGATATACAGATAACCAGAGTTCGTGCTCCTCAATAGTCCACGTGATCTGGTCCCGGTGGATTGCACTCAGGACACATCAGTGCGCCCTCTTGATTACTGTGATCCACACGATCAGCACAACGTTCCGTAGTTGCGAGTTCTGGTATAAAGTCATAAATGACTTTATTAACGTCGCACAATTCCGTCCAATCTCCAGGTTGCAAGTAGACCCCGCGTCCTGGAAGTAGCGGCGGCTCCGACCCTTCAGACGCGTCGCCCGGATACCACTGTCGTATGTCCACTCCCGGAAAGCCGCTCTGGATCGTGACGTAGTTGTTCGCCCCTAAATGTAGTTTATATTCAAAGTTTTTTTCTCCCGTTCGCTGCATCGCGGTAGATATCTTTTCCTGCTCATCGAGTAGAACTTTGTACCTCATTAGAGGCATTGAAATTCCACGCTTCGAAGGCAGGAACGTACCGTTCAGTGATGGGGTGAACATCCGTATGTCCACCCGTCTCTCGCCATGCCAAACTGTCGCACGAATCCGTTAACCGTTGCCCAAATACACATTCAACGGAGCCGTGATCAAACTTTGATCGTCCACGTCGTCTCTAGTTAGATCGATCACCAGATCTTCCACAGTCTTCGCTGCACTGTCGGCTTCTTCCTTCTTCGTTCGTTTGGTGACATTTCCACCACGTCGTTTGGTGCCTCGTCGCTTCATCGTGTGCATGTTGTGTGGAGTGTCGAATGCAGAATAAATTCTCCCGAAACCGTGCTGCTCTTATAGACCGACCAGGTCCTTTGTCTGCTCCTCAAATCGAGCTTAAGCGATCGTTTGGCGCCATTTCTTTGCGCTCCTCAAATCCGGTCTAAGAAAGGTGAATCAGCGGTCAACCCCAGCTCCTCGTGGCTCCTCGTGGGCTCCTCATAGTGTAGTACACGTGGCATACCTTACATAACTACTATCATGGATTCCTCCTCTCGCCAAATGGGAGCAACATTTATGAGGTTGAGATTCTCGAGCTGTTAGGTTCATTGTTCGGTACATTGTTTAGGACCAACGAGACTGAACATATATTAAATCCTGACTATTATTCGATCCACAGAACGTTAACCCCGGTAGCAGAATTATCACGGTGGCTAGGCGTTACGCGTTATTCAGGGAGCGCCGCGTGAAATCATGAGTATTACGCGTTATTCGTGAGGAAATGGCATCCTCTGAGTGACCATTAGCAGGAAAAACATACAATTTCGCTAATTATACCGGAACAATACACATATACATACAATGTACATGATTGTTGTTGAGAGTTTAAATCAAAGAAATAAGCCAGTGTAACGAGACCTTGGTTTTGGGGCTGAAAAATGTTATGTATCGGCATTAATGTAGATAGAATGACACATCTATGATATTGAAAGTATGGTATTCACATGTGTCTGTCTCCAAATGTTTCACCATGGTCGCAAGCGGCACGAATCTAGGTTGAATGTGTCATTTGCTTATTTGCCATACTTCACGCGATTTGTGTGAGTGCATTACGCGTATGTGCAAAAGTAAATATTTTGTTGATGTTGGAATATTTTCTTTTTTTAATGTGAAACTATTCCAGTTTTACTGCTAAATTGATGGAATAAATTCAAGTTCAAAAGATATTATTTTCACTTGGTGAGCTTCTGTGTAAAAGACACGAAAAACTCTTAGTATGGCCAATTTCAGATTTATGAAGATTGGGAGGAACATATGCAGGATAATGATAAGTGAGAAATATCGTCAGCACCTTGAACATGTGCGGGCTCAAATCATACTTTCAAAATCTTTATGTATGCGTTACCATCTCTACCATCACCGACAACGCTCATACAAGGCTGATACGCGTAAACCATAAAAAGCTTCTCAGTTCATAGAATACCAGATTAAAACAGCTGGTTGCATGGTGTAACAATAAAGGATAGATTTCTCCGAGCATTCTTTAATATACCAACATGCACTTTGTTGGTTTCAGTTGATAGCCGATGATATTTCACGAATGAGTCGCAACTGTGCCGGTGTTATCACGAAATGTGTGTCTATTTTCGTAAATATAACGATGTATGCATAAATCATAGTAGCATACGTAATGTTTGCTTATTCGGATGTTCCATGGAAACAATATGTTAGGAAGAAAATTATTTTTTTCATTAATTTTCCTCATTTGAAGTGGGGATCTATGTCATTTCATGTGCCATTTCCTCACGAATAACGCGTAATACTCACAATTTTACGCGGCACTCCGTAAATAACGCGTAACGCCTAGCCAGCGTCATAATTGGAGATTTTCTTGTCACGGTGGCTAGGCGTTACGCGTTATTCAGGGAGTGCCGCGTAAAATCATGAGTATTACGCGTTATTCGTGAGGGAAATGGCAGCCTCTGGTTGACCCCTAGCAGGAAATACATACAATTTCGCTAATTTTACCGTTTTGAAATGTCAGATTTGGGATTGCACGGAACATTGCACATATTCCTGGTTGTTGTTGAGAGTTTAAATTAAATAAATAAGCCAGCGTAACGATACCTTCGGCTGCAATATCTGCCAATTTTGCTTCGACAGCCGCTCTCCTCGGTTTCGGGGTTGAAAAATGTTATATATCGGCATTATTTTAAATAGAATGAGAGGTCTATGATATTGATAGTATGGGCTTCACATGTGCCTGTCTTCAAATGTTTCACAATGGTCGCAATCGCCACGAATCTAGGTTGAATGTGTTATTTGTTTATTTGCTATACTTTACGCGATTTGTGTGAGGTCACTACGCGTATGTGCATGAGTAAATATTTTGTTCAGATTGGGATATTTCTTTTTTTAATGCGAATTTTACTCCAGTTTTCACTGCTCAATTGATTGGAAAAATTCAAATTCAAGGGATAATGTTTTCACTTGGTGAGCTTTTGTGTAAAAGACACGAAAAGCTCTTCGTATTGTCAATTTCAGATTTGTGAAGATTGTGAGGAACATATGGAGGATAATGATAAATGAGAAGTATCGTCAGTACTTGGAACATGTGCAGCCTCAAATCATACTTTTAAAATATCTATGTATGCATTGCCATCTCTACCATCCCCGACAACGCTCACATGTTTCCTCATGCTGTAACGCGTGTGTAGATTTTCTCCCTCAGGCTGATACGCGTAAACCATAAAAAGCTTCTCATTTCATAAAATACTCGATTAAAACAACTGATTGCATGGTGTAACAATAAAGAAAGATTTCTGCGAGCATTCCAAGATTTACCAACATGCACTTCGTTGGTTTCAATTGATAGCCGATGATATTTCACAAACGAGTCGCAAGCGTGTGGGTGTTGTCATGAACTGTGTGTCCATTTTCGTGAATATGACGATGTATGCAAGTAATTCATAGTATCATACGTGATGTTTGCTCATTGGGATGTTCCGTGGAAACAAAATTTTAGGAAGAAAATGAACTTTTTCACGAAATCACCTCATTTGAAGTGGGGACTCATGTCGTTTCCTGTGCAATTTCCTCACGAATAACGCGTAATACTCCCTGAGTAACGCGTAACGCCTAGCCACCGTGCTTGTAACCATTATCAAGAGCACTACTCTAACATGGTATATGCTACTTGGGTCTGGTGAAGGTACTTGTCGCCATGGATGCTAATGTCGCAGAATTGACAGCAATTTTGTGTAAAAAAAAATATAATGTTCAACAATGTGTTATTAGCGCTCTACATTTTAAAATTCTTCTTGTATTGTATCATTTGTTCTTTCGTTTAATTCTTCTGTTACATTGTTTTTCGTATCGGATCACAAAATATGATCATGTATGTGGCGATTTTGCCCTAAGATCGCGGCAGGTGATTGTAAACATACATGCCATTTATGTGGCCTTTTCGTTCTTGGCCTTGTTTTGACACGCTCCGTTCGAGCGTGCGTTGCCACGGCGACGCTTGGTATTATTTACGTTCCCAGTAAACTATAACAATGGTTGACCTAGTTTCGCGTGCAGGCTCTAGTTCCTGGTGTATTATATATACACTGGAAGCGACTCGATCGAGGAGATTGTCCTAGACCGAGAGACGAGGCTGGACGCGAGGCTCGCCATGAGCTTTGCATTCCCACGTTTCGAGTAGAGGCCCTTGGGGCCTGGGGACGATTTCCAAGGGGGGCCCGGGCCGGGGGAGACAAGTTGCTGACTCGGGGGCGCAAGCCCTGTGGATCGCCAGCTCTCTCCCGCCCCGGGACGGTGTGACACAGGCTCTGGCAGACCGTCGGGCTGGCTCAGAGTTCTATCTCTGTGACAGTGCCTTCGGCGAGACCGGCCAGCAACATGCCCACGTGTACGTGCTCCGTGGAGCCGCTCCATGGCTCCTCGGACTCTACACACGGCTACATTACCATAACGAATGTATAATGTGCATGTTGTAGATAAGGTGATGATGATGATATGTGTTATGTTGTGATGTATGACGGCCGGGCCCGTTCCGGATATGCGGAGCCCGTTTCGGATGTGCGGAGTCCCGTTCCGGATGTGCGGGACTCGTTCCGGAGCCCGTTCCGGATGTGCGGGACCCGTTCCGGATGTGCGGAACCCGCTCCGCATGTTCAGGATCCGATCCGGAGGTGCTGTTACCTGGTTGTAGTTGTTACCGTAGAGAGCGGCGCCCTGTAGCGGGCACCGAACTTTACATGTATATATGACGCTCAATGATTTATCAAAGGAAATGTTACCAAAGGATATTGAAGTCAACATTTCCTTTGATAAATCATTGAACCTCATACATATTGCATGTCACTTCATTCATCACCATTGCCATATATAGGTGCCAGAAACATGGAATCGTATGTACAGATGCACACAAATACATGGATTTCTTTGTTAGAATAGCTAACAATAATGTTATAATGTGGTGCATATAGTTTCTGCTTTTCTGTGCATTTACATTTGAACAGAGCATTCAGCGATTTGTGACAGTAACAATATTCTCATTTATGTTAAGCCTAATACGGCTGTAAAAACACTATTATATACTTTACATATACTATATTGAGAGATATTGATTCAAGGCTGTTTATACACTAATCTAGACGTCAAGGCCTATATATGCCTTGGAGACATTTCGATGAAAGACTAAGTTATATCTCCTTTATAACGTATACCCCATCTTAACTGCCTCTGTGGCTGAGTGAATAGGACTGGTGGAAACGAAGCTTAGAGGCGGTAGGTGACGAGGGTTCGAACTCCGTCACCGGCACAAACAGATGGAGTTTTCATCCTGGCAACTCCATCGAATGTCCTTTCTATACTGTCACTCGAAGGGGGATGGGAGAAAACATGCGAAATTGCCTATCACCATGGATCATCATGATCATAGTTGAACAAATCTGATTATTATTATTATTTAGTATCATTAACATGTTTGCCTCCTGTGATCAGTCCAAAAATAACATTCGTTTTGCTCTATGACACACCATTTCTGAAATATCAAACGAAGATCAAATATACTGACTCATTGAAAAAAATTAGGTCAGGGTTAAAGTTCATCCTTTATATTAGATATGTTTGTTTAGGGGCACCATAACGCATATTTCTCTCTACAACGCACCGTTTCCGAGATTTTGACCAAAATGTAAAATGCGGATTCAGTAATCATCCCTAATACCATTATCCCTGAGACATGCCAGTCTAGAGCGGCGAGGCCGAAAATAATCTCAGTTCGCTCCATATCGCACCGTTTCCGAGATATACAGGAAGCCTCAAGGATGAACTAGCAAAAAATTCTTTCGATCAAAAATTCTTTTTTCAATATAGGGTTCTTCCCTGGTGGTATACTAACCTCCGTGCAAGGTTATGCAGCCACTGTCTGAATAATTTTTGAGTTATCGTCCAGAAATCATGTCTCAAAATCTCCCTCGATATTATCCTGACGGACCTAAGTGGCGGCTCAAAAACTATTTGGTTCTTCCTCATATCATTTGTGACCAGAGGTGACATTTTGGAAAGGATACATTAAGGTAGACTAGAGTTATTGTCCTTAAACCAAAACGGTGGAGGAAGAAAAAAGGCAAGATTCAGCAAAAGCCATAAAGGTATAGCTGTCGAAATGCCAGGATGGTTAAAGATTAATTTCTTTTGTCAGGAAACCGGTTCACGAATAGCTTCTAATAATGCGTTTATCGGAATCGCTGCCCCTGAAAACATGGGTACAGACACTGATATCGTCGTTGTACAGTAGGTAGAGGTTGAGATATTGACAAAAATACATTTGACGACAGACGACACTAACGGCGGCCATATTGGATTATGACGTCACATTATTTACGTTTTTAACTAATCATATTTTAAAACCTAATGCAAACTTTTTTGCTAGCATAATGAAGCGAAAAAACATACTATATTACACTATGCGTTTTCATAAGCGAATTTGACAACCAGAAGTTGAGTGTAACCATTTTTTTCTTATTATATTCCGGGGCTGTTACCATGACAACCGAGAGGTAGAAATCTCTAATACTGGGCACATCCGTTGTACATTGTATATATTTCATAACTGTGTTATTATGTTCTTCAATTAGGTAATTAACGACATGTATCAAAAACATTAGTAAAAAATCTGATGTAAATTTTGGGATCTCAGAAAATACTTGGTATCACATATAACTATGTCACCTTGACAACTGCCAGGTCGAATTTCAACCAACACTCATGCCTCATTAATAACTATGTCGATACTGATTCCGCAAGTTGAAAATGATGTTCATTGCCTGAACAGCTGTGAAGAAAACAGAATATGTATTTTATTGCAGATTATGCATTATTTTCTTAATAATTAGCCATTGTCTAGTATATGTTAATTAGTAACCGTTGCCATGGTAACGATCAAGCCCACGGAGTCAAAAGTACCAGATTAGTAAACTAGGGAGTCATAGCTTTCCAACGATACCAATAAATGTTGGTCCCTTCTGGGGTGCAGCGAAATCACAATTTCCTGGTGTGGGCTCATGGACTATTTGATGTAGTTCACCCCATGCGGCTGTATGTGATAAATTTTTTGTATATACATACAGTGTATATTTTTCACTTAATAAAGTATGTTTAGTCCGTAGATCTATGTCCCAAAGCTTTAAATAATTGAACAAGATCATGATAAATCACCTGCCGCTTGTACCAGACTGCGTCGGCTTCCATTGAACTCTGGCTCGTGAAAAATTTCGGCTGCAGATAGAAGCTGTAGTCTGGAGTGCATGCGACTGCTGGTCTCTTCTGCGTGTACTTGTCAAACAGTCTAACCGGGCATTGCTCTGGGTGATCTGGGTCCTCATAGACTTTGATTTGACCAATGACGTCGCTGCTATCACCTCCTTGACGGGTCTTTGTCGGTCTCTGATTTACATGCAAGTAGCGGAGGACAGATGAGTTGCAGCTAACTTTGACATCCCCCCCACTTCATGTCGTATTTCTCATGTCGTAGCTTTCCAAAATGCGTGCACATAATCCACCAGATCGTGCGCTGGAGAGAGGCGGGAGTCTCGGCCCCAAGTGCCTTACTGGACCACATCTTATGCAGTTCGTTTGTCGTTGGAGCTCGCTTCCTCATTGGTCGATTCCCCTTCCCCATCTTCTTGAGCTGACCGCACTTACTCTTTAATGCCTCGCGCCTAAAAAAAATTGATGTCGGTGATGATGGAGGATGGGTAGTTCTGCGCACGCAGATGATGCTCGAAACTTGACTGCATCGCTTTTATGGAAGTTGGCTCGTACTCTGTGTGGTCTTCTTCACGGATGGTTACAAATAAGGGTGCGAGGAGTTTGTTGAGATCTTCTGGTGGGATATCATGGATGTTTCGATTTTCTTTCTTTGAGGACAAAAAACTTTTGAGAAGGGTGATGTGGCCATTTGTCTTTCTAAGGGTATGTGGATTCTTCTGACCGTGAATGAAGTCGTCCAACTCATCTTCATCCATCTCAGCAAATCGGAATCGGAAACTTTGACCGAAGTTTGGGACGTCAAGGGCACAAGTTCCTTGTGCTGGCCACCAGACGAGGGACCAACATGTCGACCTCCATGGGTTCGTCACCAAGCTCAGTTACTTAATGAAAAAAAACCTGGTATAATACAATGCTAAAATGCTTCCAAGACAAAAGTATAAAGAACAGGATTTTTCTTTGAAATGACTCGGGCTATGCTCAAATCCCAGTGCACATTTATCCAAAGTAACTCATTGAAATATTATGACAATAAATTGGAAGAAAACTACCATCATTGTTCACAGCATTTTCTAATACTGGACTGGACATCAGTTTCTCATCCTGACTTGCCCCGTATGGCTGTGTAGAAATTTCATCAGCATCCTCGTCATGTTGTTTGCTACCTATATGGTATTGGAAATTTGAAATATAGGCCTATTTCGTTAAGTTTTTGCACTTTTTGCTTATATTATTTGTATTCTCAGTAGAATTTGGCCAGTTTCCTGACTATTCAATATCCATATTTTATCCGTTTATCTTAAAATAATGGGTATATGCAGCCCTCTATGGCTGTATTTCCAAGTTTAGGGAGTTTATGAATGATGTATGAGTTTATTGGCAATTATGTGAAACAAATACAATGACTGCATACATGTGTTGCCATTTGACGAAGCATTGAAGTAGCTCTGATATTAAGGGGGGGGGGGGGGCAATGAATTCATCAGCTAGGGCTCAATTAAACTGCACGCAACCATAATCTCACCGTCTTTGTTCCCCTCTGGGCAAGGGAGTTCCATTCTAGACAAGATTCCATCAACTTCACTGTCTCCAAATGAGTCTGTGTCCATCTGGGGAAAATCATCACCGGTACTCTCGGTGGAAGTGGCACGGAATTCTTCAATCCAGCCGAGGTTGAAATTGGCCAAATCGTTTAAAGTGACACACGGTATCAGGTAATCTCCATTTCGAAGTGTGGCATATCAGGATCGACAGGTTTAAAACAGATATAATGCGCCATTGCGATGCACTGCGGCTGCCGTTGCAAGCGCGAATGTTGTGATAGACGTGGAATCAATACCCAGTATTAAGTATTCCGAGCAAACAAAACATGGTCCGTTATCCAATCTCATAGTCCGGGGACAGAAAGTCATATCAGGCATACGAAGTGAGAGAAAACAAAAATGACAGAGAAATTCATGAACCCCCCAAAAATGGCCATTAGGAGGTGAAATCAGGTGTTCTGGAAAGAGTGAGCATTTCCTGCCCCACTAGTGGCACCCGTCATGAATTCCCCAAAATTAACATGAGAATAGATCTAGTTGCATGGCAGACATGGATTTGCTGTATTTATCAACCAGATCACGATGACGTCCATAGAATTTCTTAAACGCAGCTATAAGTCTTGGTAAAACATATCCTTTTCGCAGCAGTTTAGAGACTAGCTGGGCACTTCGATAGACAAAGTCCTCATATTTGCAACTAGCTCTGGAATAGCGTATAAGTTGAGAAACAAACACACCATATGCCGGTGACATAGGAATGTTGCTGCTTAGAAAAGGGTAATTGACTATGGAAAAATTGAAATCATCACGTTTGTCATATAGTCTAGTTGACAGGTTAGAATCATTATCAATCTCCAACCTCAGGTCTAGATAGTTGGAAAAATTAGCGGAGTCTGTAGTATCCTTAATTTCAAGTTCCTTAGGATATATGACATCCAAATAATCACCAAACTTGGGATTATTTAGCGACAATACATCAACTATGTATCGGAAAGTGAAATTAAAATTACCTGCTAGTTTCTTAGAACTTCCTCGTTGTAAATGTTGGATAAAATCTGATTCATATGAGTATAAAAACAGGTCTGCCAATAATGGTGCACAGTTTGTACCCATAGGAATACCAATAGTTTGTTGAAATATTCGACCACCAAGTTCCACAAAAATATTATCTATCAGAAAATTAACCATATTTACCACATCTATTTCAGTATATTTGTGAGGGGCATCAGAGTCGCCTTTAACAAAATAAGCGGTATTATATTTAACTACAATATAGTGGTACCGACGTTGTCCCTTTTTAGAGAAAAATGAATTATTGTTTAGTTTTTTAAGCTGAGACTTCAGTTCAGAATGAGGTATAGTTGTGTACAAAGTGGAGAAATCAAATGTTTTGATAGACGTTACTTTTGAAAGTGTATGAGCATGTAGATATTCCAAAAAAGATTTGGAATTTGTATAGTTACTTGCAGTCTATATATTCCTTGAGTTTTAGTATATGTGCTACTGTAGGCCGTCAACTTTTTTCTTATTTCTGCAACGTGACGTGGCTGCACGGCCATCTGTATGAAATCATCATTCAGTATCGAGTTATCTTTGGTCCAGGTGTCTAACCTGACAGGGAACAAACGCTCATTCACAATTAGGGGTGCGACCCATTTCAGTGTTAACAACATTACAATTCACATCACCATATGCTTATTCACAGTACACTCATTTTCATCAACAATGTACATCATAATTTCACACAATGTTCATTCTCAGTACAGTTCACACGAACAAAGTTTGGTCACTTTCATCATCTTGCTGATCTGAAACTACTTGAACTCTTTGAGTAGTGGAGTGTGCGCGTCTGGAACGAGACCACATACAGTCGTACACACGGGATGTGGCTTGGCGGGGCCTCCTGGATATGGCTTACAGGGACGCCATACGTGAAGCTGACGGGTCGACAATAATGACACAGTGGCGCTTCCACATACCATTTTTTGGAAAGGGAACCATTATAAGTACCTCATCGCATGCTATCAGGTTGGTTTGCACTATCGTTCGTTCGCTTGCAAAGTTGTGGGTGGATAACAGATTTTCTCCTCATGTTGATTTATTTATTTTTTCTTCGATTGTTTTATGTTTTTTTCCCCGTAAATTTATGAGTAGTTCAACGTACAACTTGTATTACCTCTGTCCAAACTAAGTTGCATCAATGTTGATTGTTACAGTCCATTATGGAACTTTTTATTCATGACTTTGAACCATGTCAATTTGTGCTTGATGTTTTCGTTTTTACAGTATTTCTGCCATAGTTCTGAATAAATTATATTCCATTCTATTCAAAATACCATAGTATTTATAGTCCAAATATGCATCATTTTCCGTGTGTATGAACTAAATTGCAATGTTGTTACTGTTTGTAGGGGTAGCTGGTTGGTACGCGCCACGTCTGCAACACCAAGTCATCCACAAACGAACTGTCAATCTGCGAGGCGGACTTGGGCACAACGTCCGTATGGATCGAGTGAACGAATTTCTTAACAACGAATTCAAAAGTATTGCATGAGGAAGAACATTTGATACAGTCAAAATGGAATCGGGGACATCTTCAGGATATATGCCTTTTGGACAAAGCAGCATTGTATTGAAATTCTTTGGCAACCAATTCAATATGATACATTTACTTCAGAGACCCTGCGACAGTCGCGAGTAACCTTCACAGCGTCTGTTGTGAAGAGAGCGGCCTTGCTAATTGGACCGACGGGCCGGGACCTGGATAAAGTCTTCGAGAACCACATTTCGCAATCAAAGCCAAAGTACTCGGCGCCGTCAAACAAATCATCCCTGAAATCAATGCCAGAATTCGTGAAGGAGTACCAGCCAGTCAAGTTGTGGTCATATGATAAAAGGACATTTCCACCCGACTTTCCCGAAGCACCTGGCCAGCAGGAGAGTTACTAAACCAGACGAGCTGAAGCTCCGCCTTTGTCAATACGCCAAACGCCGTGACGTTGAAAGATGTCTTGTTTCGTACTGTTAAAGTACGATACTACAAGAGTAACTATGTTTGCACAAATTTTACAACAACCATCTATGCAACCTCCCTAGATGTGTATTATTATACTTTTTGGTCATTTGGAACTGTTGTAGCAATCTGAATGTACTGAACGATTTGTATGCTAATTCCATCAGGTAGAACACCTGATACCCCTGATGACGCCAGTATGTCTTTGGATTAACTATTTGGTCGGGTTTTGTTTCTATTTTAGAATGTTGTATTTTACGGTTGTTATTATCATCATCAAAATCTGGGTGTATCGGTGGTAATAGATTGATACTTACATTGTTATAGAGGGCAAATAGTTTGCAATTGTTTATACATTGAACGAGCGTGTATATATTTTGGATTTTCAAATGTTATTGGAACTCTTGTGTAAAGTTTGACGCCCTCCGCTTACCCCACTACCCGCGGATAGTCCGCTCACCGTGGGTCACTGCCGGCGCACGACCACTATCCCGGATCCTCGTGGATAGTCCGCTCACCGTGGGTCACTGCGGGCACAGTATTTACTTTAAAACGTTAACCAGGTAGCAGTCCGCCGAGCAAGCCTGGACGTAAGGACACCACTCAGATACAGGATCATCACCGTGGTGTTAGCTGTGGCAGGCTCGACGACGGTCTGCCACAGGGATAGAACCTCGGACAGTCTGACGGTCTACCAGAGCCTGTGTCGCACTATCCCAGGGTGAGAGACCTGTGATCACATGGGCGAGCCCTGGTTCAGCACGGTCCCCCTCCTTGGCCCCCAATTGGAAATCGTCCCCGGGGCCTGACGGCCCACTTCTAGCCGGACGAAAGGCTAGCAGAGCTTATGGCCGAACTCACCCGTCGTCCTCTCGCTTTGCTAGCTCTGAAACCATTCCGAACACACAAAGCGGCTTGGTAGTATTTATAACCACAAGCACGAGTCACGAAGGATGATGCAAGACCTTTGTTTCAGTATAGTGGAGCGAGAGGATTAGAGGGCGTTGCTTGGGCAAAATCGCCACGTAACCCCCTTCTTACAATGTCCCCAACATGCTCCGCCCGTGTCCCAAACCTGCAAACACAATCGAAGCATTGTCGGGCAGACCAGAGGGAAGCAAGGTGAGTCGTACCCGAAAGTCACGATGCAAAAAACTCAGACCTTAAGGGTCCGTTTTGGAAGAATGGGGAACGACTTACTAACTATATTGAAATGCGCTCCGAAGTTTTGGATAAGCCCTAGTAACCAAACTAAAATTTTGAGCGAGGTTGTCCAGAAAGAAGAATGACCTTGGATCATCTGCCGGAAGATCATCTGCTGGAAGGGATGGTGTGCCAAGTCTTTGGAAGAGATCTTTGAGGTTAAACTTTAAATTTAGAAAATTTTATAAAACGACACACTGAGAGAACATGTCTATCCGATCCTGGATGTGAATGGGTTCGGGAGTGCACTCTCCCCATTTCCGGACTAAAATGGGGTAGATCGCTCGTTCCAACTCAGTGACTTGCGCGAGAGCGGACGACGTTAAGGCATCAACGCTCTGTTGCAGGCGAATCTGAACAGCCTCAGCGTCGCGCAAGCGACACTTCAGCTCCTCGCTCTCAGCACGAAGTCACTGCACTTCAGCGTTCATCTCGTTGAAGGTGGCACTCTTCTCGGCCTCCGCAGCTCGGGTAAACGCCTTCCCTTCTTCGAACGCCCTGTGCTGGCGCTCAGCTGCGAGAGACCGGTAGCTCTCCAGGCTCCGCCTGGTATCCTCCATGAGGCCCTGGTAGTGTGCCAAGCCTGGTAGTGTGGAGGCCTCAGCTCAGTACCACTAAACCAACCTGATAGCATGCGATGAGCAGCGATGAGGTACTTATAATGGTTCCCTTTCCAAAAAATGGTATGGGGAAGCGCCACTGTGTCATTATTGTCGACCCGTCAGCTTCACGTATGGCGTCCCTGTAAGCCATATCCAGGAGGCCCCGCCAAGCCACATCCCGTGTGTACGACTGTATGTGGTCTCGTTCCAGACACGCACACTCCACTGAGCATTACCACTGACCATCTGAAGGAATGAATAATACAATACTTCATCTAGACCAACTGCGCATCATAGTTACATTTATCACATCAACCAGTGTATGATGGATACTATCACCTAGTGTGTTATACCAACCTATTAGCAAGTCAGGATCATACATGCACTCAATATGAAACCGACTCCCATAGGGACAATCATTATTGCCGCACAACTTCGTTTGGGATTGGCGGACCTGGTGGCATCGGCACATTATGGACACTTCACTGGCCTGAAATATGTACATCTATATCAATGACAAATAATGTAAAGTTATTCACTAGTAACAATTGATATGTATTATGCATACGGAAAGTGGATGAATGACAATTCATGTGTTTCACAGTAAAAAGGTACCTTGCAGTCCTCGCAGCAGTACCAGTCCACGTGTCGGCCTGGCTTGGTCTTCACGGACAGTCCAGCATATGACAGGTGGTACCACCTACCAAGGTTACATCCCAGATTCGAGCACTTCATCATTTATTGAGTTTTATCTGTAAATGTTGATCATACGAGGATACACATCAAATAATAAAATATATGGTACACTTCTTGCAAGATAACAACAGACAAAGGCTGGTGGATTTGGCAAATGCCTAATGATATCAACCTGATGTACATTATCTTACTTGTTCCACACAAGCACCATTGCTGTGAATCTTTAACATCAAGTTCCTCATCTTCAATGTCACTGGCGCAGTACTGCTGCATCTCACTTTCTGTCACAACGACATCAATGACGTCAGCCATGTCGAGTTGGGGAGGGACCAACCAAATTCGGGGAACTGGGGAGAGATATAGGAACACATGTGCTAAAATTCAGTAATACCCACCATTTTTTTGCACAGTAAATGATGCAGCATTGAATATTACTAAATTATTTTCATCAAACCCAATATAGTAAAAAAAAGCCTATAAATAGCATATGAGCAATCAATATTATGTTAAAGGAGAATTTTAGAGAATATAACTTTGTGCCAAATGACAAAGTTAAATTACACAACATATTCAAGTCTATGAGCCGATCCTTACTTTTTTAGATTTAACACTGAAAATCATACAATGATTTTTTGGGGGGAGATTGACTCTGCTGTGAGAACTGAACAACAAATATATCATGGCCACAGGTTCACTTCCAACTCACTTCCTACTTCCTACTTTCTTCAACCTTGTACACCTATGGAACATTCATTCATTGTGTGGAAGGGGAAAATGTATGACAAATAAGTTGAATAAGTGAGAACAAGCATATATTTGTTAACAATAATGTTGTATGCCACATGTTGCAGGCACCTGCCTGTGTGTGCAGTCATGTGTAAAACACCTACAATCCTATATGATGCACATTGCTAAAAGTATAATGCTCAAGTTGTCATATCGACCTCCGACCGAGGGCGATCAGTGGTGGAAATTTTCGACTCCGACGGAGACCACGGGACTGGACACGAACTACTTAAATTTATGAGAGACAATAACATGAAAAATGTCGTATGTTTCGCCACTAGGAAGTGTTCTCCTGGGTTTACACACACATTCACCGAAAGCGCTTTGAACATATCAACGAACTTTGCAAGCAGGCGTATAACACGATGACATCGGCCACTAACTGTATAATTGACTAATCAATTAATTACTGTACAAATGTGACGTGGAATACTCATGTATATCGAACATACTATTTTATCACTTGTTTGTACACCCTTACTCAATTTTTTTGTCTGATAGAAAATTAAAAACTGTTTGCTGCTGAAAGAAAATAAATCAGCTCGAAGAAATCTCTCATTGCCATCGTATAACATGTTCACCAACACACCATCAGCATCCATGTTAGTAATATACATTGCTTGCTTTGTACATTTTCCCAAACGCGTTGCACTTTTTTGCACATCTTTCGTTCGCGTTATCCATTTTCAGATGCTACCTCCACTTTAACGTTTACGTTGAATTTGTGAATTGTTGAATTACTGACATGTATAGGTATGACTGTGTGTAATTACATATTAAGCTCAAAATATGAGATGATGAATTACTTGACTGTTGGTAATAACAGAATGTCCGGCAAGGGTGGTGGTGTGGCAATGTACATATCAGACAGGTATCAATTTACTCTCACAGTTAACCACGGCGTGGAATTTGAATCGATTTTTGTTGAAATTAATGAAAAGTTACTTATTGGCGAGATATACAGAGTCCCGAACACAAATGAGCGTCTTTCTGTCTGAATACACGAATATATTTTGGATGCAATTACCACATTCACATGAGACGTTACGATAGGTACAGATCAGAATATAAATTATATACAGATCGAACAGAGCAGTAACACACGGGATTTATTGAATCTCTTCTTCTCATTAGGGTTTGTTCCCACAATTTTTCTACCAACGAGGATCACGCACTCCACGTCATCCCTGATTGATAACATGACATTGTATGTGAAAACAAATACATTTTGATCACTGAAGTCTGGAATTTTATCATCGAATATTTCCGACCAATTTTTACATTTATGGGAGAGAACAGACCCCGTTGCCAGGCAAGTACAACAATACGCTATAGGCCGATTGATGATGATAGTCTTCGACTTCTGACCGAACACCTAGATGGCACTGACCGGTCTCTGCTGGACTGTTTGAATGCTACAGAAGCTTATGATACTTTCATTACTATCCTTAACGAAGCTATTGATACATTCATACCAGAACGTACCAAAACAATACGGAATAAATACATATTGCGTGAAATCTGGATGACACCTTCCTTATTGAAATGCTCTATGTCATGTCGGAAATTATATAGGCGATGTCTGGGCAAATCGAAGGAGAGCCCCGAATATGCAACTTACATTAGCTACAGAAATATCTTCACGAAGTCAAAAAGGGTTTCAAAACCAAGTTATTATTCTGAAAAGCTTGAACAATATAGAAATGACTCCGAACAGACATGGAAATTGATTAACCACTTTCTAAACAAATTCCAAAACAAATCTGAAATAGCTGAGTAACCCCAAACAAATTTCCGACCAGTTTTGTAAATATTTTTCAGAGGTAGGGCCCACATTTGCAGCAAAAATCCCCAACCAACAAAAACGTTTAACTATTATTCAGATAACGCCAATCAACAGACTCACTCCATGTTTATGACGTCCACGGCTCCCTCCGAAATATCTAAAATCATATCATCTCTAAAACCGAAAACTAGTTGCGGTCTAGACGGGATCAGTCCCAGATTGATGATACTAATAAGCAAATCAATCTCAAATCCTAGAAGTATTGTCGTAAATAAGTCGTTGTCGTCTGGAATTGTTCCTGTCACGGTAAAAGTAGCTAAAGTAATTCCTATATACAAAAGTAAAGATAAAATGCAACTTGGAAATTACAGGCCAATATCACTTCTACCGTCACTTTCAAAAATAGCACACGAATGACCTTATAGTTATTTTGTCACAAACGAATTGTTAAGCAATAACCAATTCGGTTTTAGACCTAAGCATTCAACAATAGAGGCAATAACAACTTTTGTCTCACGAGTATATGATATGACAGAAGAAGGTAAGCATGTTTTATCAGTGTTTCTGGACCTCTCAAAGGCCTCCGATATGTACAATCGATCACGACACCCTACTCCATAAATTAAAATATTACGGAATTCGAGGAGTGACTTTGGATTGGTTGAGAAACTGTTTATCTGATCGTTCCCAATTTGTTATGTATAAAAACACGGTCTCAGATCGTCATAACGTCTCCTGTGGTGTCCCAGAAGGGTCTGTCTTCGTACCTTTACTCTTCATCATTTATACAAATGACCTACCAAATATCTTGCAGACATTTGCAGATGACACAACCATATATAACGCATCCGCCAAGAACTGCATAAAAATGTTGAAACTGATTTATCAATATTATTAGATTGGTTCTCAGCCAATAAACTATCAATAAACATTAAAAAAAATTATTTCCTCTTTTTCGATGTAAACAATCCCAAACGAGCGACATCGATCTTCTTATGTTGGGCAATGCACAATTAAAACGGGTAAATCATACCGAATTCATGGGCTTACAAATAGATGATTCACTTACCTGGGATCAAACAAGTATCACAGAAGGTTAGTAGAGGCTCATATGTGCTAAATGAATGCAAATGCTATCTCTCTATTAGGAACTGACGACTTATTCACTTCAGTTTAGTTCATTCACACTTTTTATATGGCATCATGCTATGGGGGTCCTCTGCGAAAACACAATTGCATCGAATAGAAATATTACAGGAAAAATGCATACGCAACATAAGTCCCATACAACGAGCATACCTCACCGTTATTCCGTAAACTGAATATAGCCAAATTGGAGGACCTAGTTAAGATAAAATCAGCAGGTTTATGTACTTACATAGCACAAAGAGTTTACCACCACATTTGCTAGACCTATTCAGAATAAATGAAGAATACCATTCTCATTACACTAGACACAGAACTGACCCATATTTTCAAAGTCGGGATTATCGTAATTCTAAAACGTTTATACACAAAATTCTCAAATTATGGCCATGTCTCCCGCTCAACATAAAAACTTTGAATACTTTGAAGTTGTTCATGAAAAATATCGAAAACCATTACGTTAAGCAGTATTGCTATTCGCATTCTCTTTGTTATCTCTCGACTTATGTTCTAATGGGCTGGCACCTTGATTTTCCACATCAGCACTATTATAACTACTAAACCCTATCATCACAAAATAGTACCAATTTCGCGACACACTGTACGTAAAAACACATGCCAAGTAGTACTCTGCCTCATGGACGCTCCTCTCGACAGATGAATTTCATCTCAGGGGCATCCCCAAATCAATTTGTTATTGTATAGATCTACATGCTAAATTGTACCTTCACTGTTTATCATTTTGGTTTGAATTGAATATTACATTACATTACATTACACCATTATTCATCAACAGGGTTCGAATTATTCTTACGAACCACACATCAACATTTACATGCCTGGATCGTGATGGAGATGTCTAATGCTGAAAACAGAAGAAATAAGGACCTAGCTTTCATATTCATTTTGTCGCGAACAAATCGTAAACTATAGATCGATACAGAAGCCAATACACCCCCGTCAATTCCCAAATAAACTGGTCAATTACGGTATAGAATTACTATTGGAACTCCCACTGCAACTCCAACACGTTAGGATACCATATTATAATCGGAATAAAACTTTGTTTGGTTTGATGTCTGTGTCCAACGAAATCACAACAGAGATCACTCTGGATTTTCGTCACGTCACAGACATCGACCCAAACACAGTTTTATCCCTTGAATACAACTATACTGTCGAACACATGTAATCTGTCACATTCCGTAACCTACTAACTTCCAGCGAAGCGCCCAACCATTCCACACATATTTTAGTTACAGCACTATTTAAAGGGAATTCGTCAAATTGACGGTTCAATCGCAGAATATCAGTACCTAGATATTGATCGTCATGCACGGAAATAGACCAGTGAAGTATCTCCCAGATCATTACGGGGAATTTCCCCGAGACTGGCGAGATGAAAACAAGTATCTGCTTTCGTCCAAAGTCACCAAATATCACTCAACCCTTTGATACTTCTGTCTAAATATTCGGCGACAGCGAGAAATGAAAACATTCTGAATATAAATTTGTCTGTTTGTCCGTATCCACTTCTATTCTCCCATATAAGATTTTTCCATACTACCTGCTTTTTCATCAATGAAATGCAAACTAACTCATATGTACAAATACAATACATATATAACCCTGGCTCTGAGGGTTAATTCGTGTCCAATGCTTATGGCAGTACCTTAAAATTTTGTTGTTCCACATGCCATGACTGTCCAAACGTTTGGGTAACGTTTTCTCAACAGAGCCTTTTCCAATCTTTTCGTAAAGTGCTGAAATTTGCGAATAGCGATACTCTACATTCTTGCAATTATCCAAATCTAGACTGATGAATCACCTTTCTCGTGCTATATTTCCATTGCTTATGACTACTCATGAATAATTATTTCTAATCATTGGCAATAAATATGATTTATGCTCCGAAATCAAGATTTTTTTGGGTTATTTTGAGCAAAAAAACTTCAAGATTTGTGAATGGGTCAAAGTTTTTGAAGCTTTCCTATACTCTTGGTATTATGAATAAAGCTACCAAAGTTTTCCCTCCCCCCCAAAAATGTCCTTATGGGGTCCCTCCAGCAATTTCCTTCCATGACATCTATGATTGAATTGGGATCATAGATACAAATGTAATGAAAAATCAAACTTAAAGTACTAGTAAAGTGAAAACATGATGTTTCGTTATATGAAAGATCTCATTGATCTGAGCATAATGGTCTTTACGGTATATCGATATCTTTATCCGTTCAAAAGTTACAGCCATTTGAAACTTTCATTCCGGCACTACATTACAGAAGCCACTTGAAAAGTTTTAGCAACTCATTAATATGCAAATCAGATGCTAATGAGAATTCATGACGTCACGAGGGGAACATATTTTAATCAGGATATTTCAAGCCATGATATAATGATTCCTATTGAAGGTTCTGACGATCTGACTAGTGCATATTGTTATGTACCATACATAGTCATTATCCACACAAACTGTACTGTTGCTATGGTTACCAGTCGTTCCCTATAGCCGTAGTTACCCATGGTTGCCATGGCCATTAACTGCCAAGTCAGTCTATCCACAGACTTTCTGTCGATTATTTATGAAATAAATTATTATAGAGCTCAAGTTGGCACCATTTTTATTTGTGCATACCCTGTTCTAAGTGGGTTTCTGGCCCTAGCAACCATGGTTGCTATGGGCCATACCAAGTCACTGGTTACCTTGACAACAACAGAAAAAGTGAAAACACTGATTATTCATATTAAAATCTGTATAGAATAAGTTTTGATGAATAATCATAACATTAAATGAATGAATAATACATATCAAAGTACCTAATTAAAACAGCTTCCCCCGATGACGTCATGAATATCTCATATCGTCATGAATATCTCATGAATATCTCATTTTTTCCCTGTCATTTTTGTTTTCTCTCACTTCGTATGCCTGATATGACTTCCTGTCCCCGGACTATGAGATTGGATAATGGACCCTGTTTTGTTTGCTCGGAATACTTAATACTGGGTATTGATTCCACGTCTATTGCATACTAATTAGCTAAATTGTTTTGAAAGAGTAAATTTGCTGATTTCCATCTTTAAAGTGCTATAACTTTTGAACGTATTGTGATATTTACATGCCGTAAAAAACATTTTGCTCAGATCAATGAGATCTTTCATATAAGGTCACATCATATTTTCACTATACTAGTACTTTAAGTCAATTATGCCTTTTCTTGATATGACTGTACTTACAATCTACACCCGTCATTCATTTGCAAATATAGGATGGAATCATTTCTCAGTTGAACTAGGTTACTAGGTGCCTAGACAGTACAAATTGTGTCAGGGTGTCAAAGCAAAGATGGCCGCCATCTGTCTTGAGGTAATAGAACTCTATCAATTACAAAGTTACATCCATGTGTGATACCACTATTTATGCTGATTTGGGGTTGAAGATTCCATTGCTGGTAACACCCTAATATTGCAATGGCATATTCTAGGTCATAAAATTTCACCGTTGACATTGACTGTGCTGTAGATATCATATAGGCAATAGGTGTGTCATTGCCAATAAACAGTGAGACACTGAATGGAAAACAGTTCTTATATTCACAATGCAAGATGCAAGGTGTGTATCTACTCTACCTGTATGATGTTGTATCCGTGAAGAAACTGGCGGAATTTGTGGATACGATCCACATCGTCCTTAACCAGACACGAAGTTGCACCTGACTGCCTCACGGTGTTCACCGTGACATAGAGATAACTGCAAAATTGATAACACAATTTCACAAAAAAATATTATTATGGTCCAACTGCATAACATATTACGAAAAATGGCAACTTGATAAATACTGCGTGTAAAAAGTCGGCTTTTGCAAGCTCCTCCCCAGTGATGATAGGTGATAAACAATTGGCATTAAAATAACTTCGATGTGACATCACATCCGTTACATCAGAGGATTCCATATTTCGGAGATGGGGAAAGCCCTGAACAGCAAGTTGTTCGGCAGGGGATACTTTGCTTTTGTGTATTGTGGAATCTAACTGATTCTCATTGTAACACCAAGAGCTTTGAAACTGGCGCTAACATTACTGTCTGAATCAGTATGAATAAATGAAGGTTAATTGTGATTAAAATTCATTTTTTTTGCGGTTATCTCCTAAAATTTAGCTATAGCAAAAAATCGAATTGTGTCTTCCATTTTTTCTTGCTATGATGCAATGGTTTCTGAGAAGGAGCTCCGGACATTTGAATTGAAACATTTTATTATTGTTTTCAAATAAAGTTGAGATCATGGAAATGAAATTAGAATATTGTTTCAGTTAAAGTTGTATTGAGATATTAGTTATTGAGATATTTGTATTGAGACTTTCAAGTTTAAATTAGCACACTGGTGAATAGGCGTGTTTTATCCATAGTTAGGTTACCGTTTTTGTGTCCAACCATCCTCGTGTATTGGTTCAAATGTCATTCCTCCCGAGTTTTGACACACAAAACTTTTAGTTTTGCATTTGTTATGTTTAGTTGATATATAGTCGAAGTATACAATCCACTATTCCACTATTCCAGAGGAAGAGCTTTATAAAGTGTTATCCTAGAATTATTAGCTTTCTTCTGTAATTTGGAAAGTTACACAATGAAGGTGTGGGATTTACACTCGACCCAAATGGAAATTTTGACATAATATAAATAATAATAATATATAAACAATAATAACTTGGAATTGTTGGATTGACCCCAATTTTGATCTGCTCGTTTTAGATTTTTTATTTGCTCACTGTACAAGTCTTGCACTTGCATCTATCCCGAAGTTTAAAGTCTGACAGATTTCTGTCAAATTATTTTGTTTCCTTCACATGTCAATGTTAAGTTACTGCTACATCGTCTTTACTTCGTGACGGTGCGAATTGTATTTCTCTCTCAAAGAAAGTTATGAGGCCTATAAAATATGTGTTTCAAGCAGGCCGACCCCAACTATTGATTATTTTCGGCCGTCAATAGCTATTTTCCTTCCAATAAGGCAATATCAATCTATATTCGCAAACTATGGCCGCCCGCACTTCCTCTAATGTTAGCAAAGAACGAAGAACTGACAGAAACCCCCAATTTCTGACAAATACATTCTACACGCATCTCAAATACGAAAGATTCTATGGTTTCAAGTACGTCAATGTCAATAATGTTAAAATCGTCAGACAAACGACAATCAAATTTTTGCAAGTTTATTCCTGGAAAAAAAATTAACATGAATAGTTTTTAAGATTATGAATAATTTTTCCGTTTACAGCAAAACATATAGAGTTTAAATCGGATAAGTTTTACATATACTTGTATTATGTATTAGATTTCACTGCTAGATCTGAATACGCATTTACCGTCAACTTTATTACGGTTTCTTTTTACAATATATACACAGTCTCTATCACTACACTGTTACATACACAAGACTCACAATTCTATTACTGAAATTGTTTTCATTGGTAGTCGATCCGTCACTGCCTGTGACTCAATGTATGTGACTCATTGTGACTCAATGTCTGCTGGATGCCCAAAAAATAACACTGATGGAAACATGGGGGTATCCTTCGTGTATCATTACATGTTAACGCTAGGTATCTCGGATATCACATCTCAACCACATATATTCATTCAGCTCTGCCTCTCAGAATCATTTTCCTGACAGGCCTGTTTTGTTGCTTTTGAAAACGATAGTTAATTTCTGAACATTTTGAGGTAATGCGTAAGTCTAGAATACCAATTTTATTCTATTATTGTCATCCAAGCTAGGTGAGTTGGTAACTACAAAATGTGCATAATACGGCATATTATCTCCAAATGTTTAGATATGATATCAAAACTAAATACGGATAAAAGTAAATTGAAATATCGAGTTGATAACATGTAAGATATAAATATGAAATGTAAACTTTTGATTAACATTTTAAAAGTAAATTGAAATATCGAGCTGATAATAATTACTCATCTCATATAAAATTTTGACTAACTCTTTGGAAACGTTGAATAGGCATTTGGAAAGAGTTTATCCTAGATGATATTCAAGATTTTGAGTAACAATCACTTTTTTAATATTCCAGGCATGGCAATGATTCGCTTCTTTATTGTCGACAATGTGGCATCGAATGTGCTCAGCATATTTTTGTTTTGTGTAGCTGTGCATGATCCCAACATAACCTCCATAGAGAATACATAAAAGGATGACAAACGTATATATTTACATATATAAATACCGGTATGTACAAGCGACGCATTTACCCTTTCATTACTATGCGAACGGTGATAGTACATAGATATAAGAATCATATCAGTTACCTATTGATTAGTTAAAAGCATCTATGCAGTATCAAGGCCAAACTTCTCAACAGAAACACATTCTTAATGTCAAGTTTTAATGGAAATAGCTGCATGATCAGCGTATCTGTTTTCACCCTGTTGTCCAGACATAGCAGACATGTTCTGGTACGAGACAGAGTTTGGAGGCTGATCAATTGGGGCTTGTCTAGCGCCACCACCAGTCGCCAGGGGGCTCAAGTATCCAACATCATTTGTTCCTCTTTGTGCATAACCATTCCTGCCCATCGCACCATTGGCGCCTTGGAAGCCAGGGTTCACCCGTCCCGCCTCCACGTTCCCATTCGTTGGAGCCATGTAGCCATCCTCCTCATGTGGGTCCAGGATATCATCGAACAGAGGCCTGCCCTCTTTGTAGTCTATCCCCTGTATCTCCTGCTTAGGATCAGCAGCAGTGGCCCCTTCTTCTGGTATGTGGGAGATGCGCTGGTAGCCGTGAGGTCTGTCAACGTATCTGCTGAGGTTCTGGTAGGCATCGGATACCTCGACTGCGGTGGTCCGGGCACGGGGTTCATCGAAGAACGTTGGTTCTTCCTCCTCTGATGATAGAATCTGTTCCAAATCTTCCACGATTGCCTGGAAGGTGGGACGCTGGTGCGGTACTAGGTTCCAACACTTCAGCATCAATTCGTACCTATTGCAAAGACATGACAGTATGATAACGTTGGCATAATGCAAGCATAGAACATGTCACGTTTTGCATCAACACACGCAAATAAACTGTGCTAAGTGCAAATTCAAAGCTTTGAATGATATCTGAAATGAACCAATATGTAGGGAAGTAATAAAAAGGTCACAGTGTATTCATTCTATCCTAGAAGGGGATCGACCTACTGCTGCAAATGTATGTTTTGCTAGGAAAATCGACAGAACACTTCTCACAACTACCCCCATCTTGTGTCCTTTAGCAGTGCTATTGTTGACGAAGTTCGTTCTATTTGAAAGAGTAACTCACACGGTGTCCGGAGCCACATCTGGTCTCTCAAGACGGCGGCCACTCAGTAAAAAGGGTTTCAGAGAGTAGTTGTCAACATGCGCATAAGGCTTTTTCCCTCTGGTCAGCAGCTCCCAAGTTAGCACTCCGAATGACCACTGGACATAATTACATCAGTTTTACAAGTGTATTCAATTATATTTTCCTTGTGATAATCTCTCTTCCATGATCTGATCGCAATGCCTCACCTAATGAAAAACTGGTTCATTTACATGTATTCGATAATATGAAGTCAAGGCTCGTAAACACCAATTGGCAAATATCTCGTAATAAATGTGAAAAGGGAAGTTGGCCAAACACTTTGATTCCCGGCTAATTATCACAGTGCCTTCTAAGAGTGTGACTGACTTAATACTAACCACATCACTCTTAGAGGTGAACTTGTGGTCATCAAGACACTCAGGCGCCATCCACTTGACCGGCAGTGGACGGGACATGTCGCCCACGCGGTAATAGTCATCCTGGTACATATCCCGGGCCAGGCCGAAGTCAGCGATCTTCACAACGTTCTCCTTGCTCACCCTGAAAACATGGAGCGGATATGATATATACATTTCGCTGGTACCGGAAATTCGAAAGACCCTTTTCTATGTTTCACTCACAATCCAAATCTTCACAGCAAACGAACATTATCAAAATGCTTATATTGCCAAGAAATTATGATATTGGATAGTTTTATTCATAGTAATTGGAAACAAGCATGCCAATATATGGGTTAAGATGCAAGACCATCTAATACGAAAGCTACGAAAGGGGGATTCGAAAGCTACTGCATGTGATGTAGAAACCGAACTCAAAATGTATGCATGCAGCACTATTACGGAGGTAATAACTACTACATATATACAGAAATTAGGCACTTATTGTGTTTCTGCCTGTAGAATATACTCCATATGAATATATACTGAAATGAATCTTGTACATATATATGCGTATTTTTAAATTAGGTCGTCAAATATTTCAACAAACTATCGATATTCCAATGGGTGCAAACTGTGCACCATTATTGACAGACCTGTATTTATACCCAAAGTGAATCAGGTTTCACTCAACACCCGCAAAAACGATGATATTATTGAAAGTATATAACTTTACTTCGCGATATACAGAAGATGTATTGTCCATCAAAAATGTTTCGTGATTATTCGGATGTACACTCAAGGATATTGAATTTAGAGAAACTCTCCGCCAGGCATACTCTCCTTCAAGTTTTACATTGTTTAGAGCCAAGGTTGCTAAGGGTTCTACCTCGTCAATTAGATCGCAAGATAAAAGTGATGATTTGGATTTTCACATGATCAATCTCTATATCACCGTTATATGGTATGTTAGGTTCATGTCTTGTTCCAGAGCCTTTAGCGGATATCAGGACTTTGTTCCCCGGAGTCCCCATCTAGTTGATACACTGATATCACAATTATACGTTTCACCAAGACCAATAGCTGCTCTTAGGAAATGCTATGGACGTCGCAACGATTTCGATGATCAAATCTACGACAGATATGTAGTAAGACCACATGTGAGGCACTAGATTGGTCACTCTCTCCACAACACGTGCTTTCACATCCTCGTCACGAAATTCCATGGGTTTCCTTTTTGCCTGACACAATACTGAAAGATTTGATAGGTCTAACAGACTTGGTTTTGACCGCTCGTATCACTCAATACTTAATAACAGGTCCATATTCATCAGTGTGTGCATTGATGATGTGTGCATTTCGGGCAGAGGAATCAAATTGTGTACATTCTGTTGTTTTCAACAACCAGATCATGACCTTCCAAATTGAAATCCGAAATAGACTTAAAACATGTTGAGACAATCACGTGCATCATGTCCGAGTCTACCAGAGGATGATGTAGTGTTCTTGACGAATTTTTTTTTCTCACAGGTTTAACATTAGAATTAATGACTGGAAAAAAACATTCTGATTTGGTAATTTCGAGACCGTTGTCATTTACGAATAATGAATAATTCATCAATCAGACGACGGTGGATAAACAATACGTACATGCAATTCCTGGCTGCCAAATCACGATGTACACACTTCAAGTCTTCCAGGTAAGACATCCCTGCTGCTGCCTGTCTATCATAGTGTAGTAGATCTTCAACAGTAAACGCCTGTCGAGACAATAACCATAACATATAACTAGGTATGATGCAGTAGTCAAAGGTCCAAGTTGAGTGAAGTAAGAAACACCTTGTCACACAACATCCCTATGGATTTAGAGTAATGTGAATGAAACATAACGGTTCAGACGGTTTTACGATGAACCTCTCGAACAAACTCTTAATGCATTCCATTTTGCATTCAGAATTTTGAACATTTCATCAAGAAAACCTTTCGATCAATGTTTTAAGTCGTGTCATAGAATCAATGTCATTACGGATAGGAGCCAATTCCAGCCCAAAAAGGTCAAGATGCTGACCACTCCCACTGGGACGAAGTAGGTTGAATCCAATGCTAGAACGCCTCTCGCTCAATTGAGAAGTAGATAGACAGACGGGGAGAGAGAATTTGCCTTACCACAAACCACGAACATTCATCCATGATATTTGGTGGCATGTCGCCGGAGTAGCGCCTGGCCGATTTTTGGTTCCCGTGAATGCATGTAGTGTATGGACGCAATTTCCTCAATACTCGTGTACTGTATTGATAGGTTTTGTGGGACAGCCCATGACAGACCCGGATACACGTAGTCGGCTATTTTTTGCTCCTTAATTTCTCTCGATGCACAGAGTGTAGCAGTCTACAATGTCTCACCTAGTCACCATATTATCGATCGCTCCAGAACGACGGATCCCACCCACGATCCGCTGGAGGAATGCTGATCACCGAGAGCAGGGCCCAAACTCACAAACACGACCACTGACTGTCCATCAGCATCAGGCGAACCACTCAGTACAGTGTGTTGCACCACTTAGTGTTCTTTTATTACACAGCATTTCATAATACAATGGGGCCTTAACGCTCGAAACAAACTAAGCGTCGAGGCCTGAAGATGCCTTGGAGGCATTTGGGTGTTAAGACTAATTTATAATATCTATAATATGTTTGTCCCAGGCTCTACGACACACCGTTTAAAAGATATCGACGAAAATGGAAAAAAAAGTCGACTCAGCAAAAAAACATTGAGGTCAAGGCCAAAGTTTGTTCATAATACCCCTTAGACATGTTTTTCTATGGTGACGAGCCCAACAATAACGTACGTTTCACTCTAAGACGCACCATTTCTGAGATATGGACAGAAACAAAAAAGGCTGACTCGACAAAAATATTTGAGGTAATAAAGTCAAAGTTCATCCAAATACCCCTTAGACATGTTTGTGTAGGGCAACAAGTTAAAAAATAATATCCGTTTCAGTCTACGATGCACCGCTTCTTGGATATCGACGAAAACAAAAAATGCTGACTGGGCAAAAAAAATTCAGGTCAAATTTTATCCATAAAGTTCCTAAAACATATTTGTCTAAGGGGTGATATGGATGATGTGTCCGAAAATAACTTATGTTTCGCTCTACGATGCACCGTTTCTGAGATGATTGAAAACAGACAAATTAGCCCAAGGGCTAAGTAGGTTACCTAACAATATATATTTTAGATATTAGCTTCTTGTCCCGTGACCTTGAAAATAAGGCCATTGGTCAACTCAAGGTCACGAGTATATTCAGCATATATCATTTGTAGTATGAACACAATTGATTCTTAAACTGTAAAGTCGATAATAAGTGAGATATTAGCCATTTTGTGATCTGACTTTGAAAATGGGGTCAAAAATCAAGTTCAATGTCATGAGAATATTCAGCATATATCATTTCCTCTATGTTCATATTTGATCCCTAAGCTTTAAAGTCGATAATAAGCGGGATATTAGCCATTTTGTTCTCTGACCTTGAAAATAAGGTCAAGGTCAAATTCAAGGTCAACAAAATATTCAGCGTATATCATTTTTATATGTCCATAGAGAAGCAAGATATTAGCCACTTTGTTCTTCGACCTTGAAAATGAGGTCAAAGGTCGAATTTAAGTTTCTGTCCCCGGACTATGAGATTGGATAACGGACCCTGTTTTGTTTGCTCGGAATACTTAATACTGGGTATTGATTCCACGTCTATTAAGGTTATGGCAATATTCAGCATATATCATTTTTTTTTATTATCAAACTGTTGATAATAAGCGTGATATTAGTCATTTTGTCCTGGGATCTTGAAATTTAGGTCGAAGGTCAACTGCAAGGTCACGAGAATAATCTGTATATATCATTTCCCATATGTTCATAATTATTTTCCAAGCTGTAAAATCGATAATAAGTGTGATATCAGCCATTTTCTCCAGTGACCTTGAAAATGAGATCAAAAGTCAAATTCAAGGTCACGAGAATATTTCGCATATATCTTATTTAATATATGTTCACAATTGATTCCTAAGCTGTAAAGTCGATAATAAGCAAAATATTAGTCATTGTGTCCTGTGACCTCGAAATTTAGGTCGAAGGTCAAATTCAAGGTCACAAGAATAATCTGTATATATCATTTCCTATATATTCATAATTGATTCAAAGGCTGTAGAATCGATAATAAGTGTGATATTGTCCATTTTGTCATGTGACCTTGAAAATTAGTCAAATGTCAAATTCAAGGTCACAACAATATTCAGAATATATCATTTCGTACATGTTCACAATGATTCCTAAGCTGTAAAGTCGATAATAAGCGAGATATTATCCACTTTGTCCTGTTAACTTGAAAATGCGTCAAAGGTCAAATTCAAGGTCATGAAAATATTCAGCATATATCATTTCCTATATCTCCACAATTGATTCCTATTCTCTAATCTCAATATTAAGTGAGATATTTGGAAAAATGTGCCCCATTATAAAGCATATTAGAATTTAACTGGTGAGGTCCCGTTTGGACTCAAAATGGCCCACTTCGAGCAGTTTAATGGCAACAACAATTATACGTGTCACATGGGTACATATGAGGAGTGTTATGCATCAATAAGAAAAAAGTTACTGAACAAATTTTGGGAAAACTACCGTCAAAATCCAAAATTGGTCATTTTTCTTTCGACGGAAACAGCCACCAGTTGGAAAAACTAAAAAATACCTCCCTCTCGAAAATTTTTTAGGCATTTTTGTGAAAAATTTCACAAAAATGCGATCACAAACTTTAAAGATAAAATTGTTGACGGACCACCGAAGGATGAACGACGGACGCAACGCTACGGCAATAGGTTATCAGACCAAAGGTCAAAGGCAAAGAAATAGGTTATCAGACCAAAGTTCTGGTAACCTAAAAATACCAACTCGGCTAAAAAATTTAAGGTCAAGCTCAAAGGTTTTCACTAGTACCCCTCAGAGTCCCAAAATAATGTCCGTTTCGCTCTATGACCCACCGTTTCAGAGATATCAGCGAAAATGAAAATGCCGACTCGGCAAAGAAATTTGAGTTCAAGGTCAGAGTTCATCCATAATACCCCTTGGATATGTTTGTTTAGGGCGAAGAGTTCGACTCGGCAAAGAAATTTTAGTTCAAAGTCAGAGTTCATCCATAATGCCAGTTAGACATGTCTGTCTTTGCTCTACCATGCACCGTTTCCGAGATATCAACGATTTGAGCAAATAGGTCAAAGTAAATCACAATACAAAGTTAATAGGTCAAAGTTAATAGGTCAAAGTTAATCAAAAATAGTTGACGGACCACAGAAGGATGAACGACGGACGCAACGCTACGGCAATATGTTATCAGACCAAAGGTCAAAGGCAAAGAAATAGGTTATCAGACCAAAGTTCTGGTAACCTAAAAATGCCAACTCGGCTAAAAATATTTAAGGTCAAGGTCAAAGGTTATCATTAATACCCCTCAGGCATGTTTGTCTCGGGTGAAGAGTCCCAAAATAATATCCGTTTCGCTCTATGAACCACCGTTTCAGAGATATCAGCGAAAATGAAAATGCCGACTCGGCAAAGAAATTCGAGTTCAAGGTCAGAGTTCATCCATAATACCCCTTGGATATGTTTGTTTAGGGCGAAGAGTTCGACTCGGCAAAGAAATTTTAGTTCAAAGTCAGAGTTCATCCATAATGCCAGTTAGACATGTCTGTCTTTGCTCTACCATGCACCGTTTCCGAGATATCAACGATTTGAGCAAATAGGTCAAAGATAATCACAATACCCCTTAAACATGTATGTCTAGAGTGAAGAGTCCAAAAATAACATGCTCTATGACGCACCATTTTCGTGATATCAATGAAAAACGAAAATTTAATCATGGTCATTCTCGAATACCCATAGACATGATTGCCCAGAGCAACGAGTCCGAAAAAAATGTTTTGCTCTACGAAGCACCGTTTCCAAGATACACATGAAAGCTTTAAGGATGAATCAGCAAATATTCTTTCGACCTCTAGGTCAAGTCAAAATCATTAGGATTCTTCATTGGTGGCATATCAACCTCTATGCAAATATCTGCAGCATTACATGAATACTCTCGGATATATCGTCTGGAAACCAAGTCTCAAAATCAACCTTGATTTCATCCCCACGGACCTCATGGAACCTCACGAATCTGTCTCCCAAAGAACAGGGTTCTTCCAAAGATCATTTTTGACTAGTGGTGTAAATTTGGCAAAACGGCTGAAGAAAAAAAGAGAGAAATTTGTTAAAACCATAGAGGCATTTCACATGGCAAAAGAACTGAGTGTACGTACATTGTTGACGTTGAGTAGGAAGGACCTGAGGTCACCATTCTCCATATACGGCAGCAGGACGTACGGTCTTCCCTCCTTGAACACCACGCCCACAAGGTGGAGGACGTGTGTGTGGTTGAAGTCTCTCATCAGTGTCGCCTCCTCCAGAAACTCCCGGAACTGAGCGGGAGTCACTCCGGACTCTGCAAATGCCCACGAGCATAAATAGAGGACTGACTGAAGTGGGACCTGAACCTAGGCTGCAAATTCCACGGACTTAGCGTCATAACTTTGGTGTGATTGTTTTCATAAGGAATGATTGAGTGATATTTGTACGCTCAACTGACTCCTTGTGACACGTCATGACTAGTTCAAGAACTCCTATCTCAATGTTGGAGATATTCTATGTTGTAACAATGATGGCATAACTCAGGGTTAACGTTACTATTTTTATCTCTTTTCTTATTGTGGTCCTCGAAAATGTTGGTTGGCCTTCCTCAATGGTCACATTTTACGCGTCTATTGAACACTACCAGGTGAATTGATAAATATTGTTCTACCTTTCAGGGTTTTGGCCGCTACCAATACGGTCTGTCCACTGTCATCGACAAATTTTCCAGCGTGAACAGATCCAAAATTGCCTATAATAAGTTCAATGTACAATTGTATAACAATTTTCATCAGAACATTATCACACAAAGAATTTCTCAAAACTTTATGTATGTAACATCCTGATACCTGATACGTGGGCTTTTGACGACACAATAAACCTATAAAGCAACATTTCGCGAATAGAAGCAACCCGATAAAATATTTATATCAGAATACATATTGACGTCATTAGGGACAGATAAATTTAATATAAATACATGTATAATAAACGTGACACATTCACGGTTCCAGTTATGGGCTACCTTCGATATCCTTTACAAAAAAATAGGCCAAGGGCCAAAGATAGGTTAGCCGAACAATATGTTAGATGTTAGCCAGGTCACTGGTAAAGGTCAATTTAAATATAGAATATAGAATATTCACCACATACAGTATAAGCATATAACATATATCATATCATGATATTTTAGGCATATATCATGTCCGCAGTTCATTGCTAAGCTGTAAATTCAATAATCAGAGAGATATTAAAATTTTTGTCCTCTGGTCTTGAAAATGAAGGCAAAAGTCAAATTCAAGGTCATCGAAATATTTGGCGTATAACATTTCCTATATGTTCATCATTGATTCCCACACTATGAAGTCAATAAGCGAGATATTAGCCATTTTGTCCTGTTACCTTGAAAATCATGTGAAAGAAAACTTGAAAATAAGGTCATTGGTCAAGTCGAGGTCACGAGAATATTCAGTATATATCATCTGGAGTTTGACCACAATTGATTTCTAAGCTCTAAAGTCGATAATAAGTGAGATATTAGCCATTTGTGATCTGACCTTGAAAATGAAGTCAAAAATCAAGTTCAAGGTCCTGGGAATATTCAGCATATACAATTTCCTGTTCACAGTTGATTCCCAAGCTGTAAAGTCGATAATTAGCGAGATATTAGCCATTTCGTTCTCTGACCTGGAAAATGAGGTTAACGGTTAAATTCAAGGTCACCAAAATATTCAGCATATATCATTCCCTATATGTTCACAATGGAATCCTGAGCTGTAAAATTGATAATAAGTGAGATATTAGCCATTTTGTGCTCTGACCTTGAAAATGAGGTCAAGGTCATATTCAAGGTCATCAAAATATTCATACTATATATATATTTCTATGTGTCTACAATTGGTTCACAAGCTATAAAGTCAAAAGAGAAACAAGATATTAGCCATTTTGTCCTTTGGCCTTGAAAATGAGGTTAAAGTTCGAATTCAAGGTCATGGCATTATTCAGCATATCTCATCACAATTGATTCTTAAGCTGTAAAATTGATAATAAGGGATATATTACTCATTTTGTCCTGTGACCTTGAAATTTAAGTCAAAGGTCAAATTCAAGGTCATGAGAATAATCTGTTTGTATAATTCCCTATATGTTCATAATTGATTCCTTAGATGACAAGCCGATAATAAGCGAGATATTAGCCATTTTGTCCTGTAACCTTGAAAATTAGGTCAAAGGTCAAATTCAAGGTCATGATAATATTCAGAATATATTATTTCCTATATATTCATAATTGATTCCTAAGTTGTAAAATCGATATTATGCGAGACATCAGCCATTTTGTGCTCATGACATTGAAAATGAAGTCAGATGTCAAATTCAAGGTCACAAGAATATTCAGCATGTATCATTTCCAATATGTCCACAATTGATTCCTAAGATGTAAAATCGATAATAAGTGAGATATTAGCCACTTTGTAATGTGACCTTGAAAATGAGGTCAAGGTCAAATTTAAGGTCATGACAATAATCTGCATATATCATATCCTATATTTTTAGAAGTGATTCCTAAGCTGTAAGGTCGATAACTATGGAGCAGAATTGGGGCCAAAATTAATGACATGTCATATTTTGCTATATTCAATTTTTATCTCGAGATTATAGAAAGCTAGACTATCAATTGTAGACATGTGAAATTCAGATTGTAGAAAGCACAAACAACAATAGGTACATTGTTTGTTTAAAACTCTAATATTTGAACTTTTTCGTCAAAATCAACAAACCATATGTGTGAAGAAAGGAAAATAAAATTTATATTTTAATAGTCTATGATTAAGTAGAATACAATAAAAAACAACACTTTAAATAAGTGGTTTTCTCCTTACGTAGTTCTATAGTTTATATGTTTCTGATTCACGTTCTGTCATTCATCCATTGACAATTCGGCATTCAGAAATCTATCTTCTGCATTTTGACATTTTGAAGTTCGTGTTGGAAAGTCTACAAATGACTCTCGCATGTGGAACAGAGGGCGCGTGAAGCGATATGAGTTTTGTTAATGTGAAACCGAATACTCCCTCACGCCATGCCACCCACACACCCGTGCAAGACGGTTCACTCGCGGGGGGGAACTTGAACGCCTATCGGTATGCATCATGCTGATGATAGTGTTTGTGAATGGGAATAACTAGGCATATATTTCCTACATCCAAAACATTATAGTTAAAAATTATTATATCATTGTAAGTTATGCAAGTTACGTGTGTGTTTCTTCCTATTTTGTCATGTCCATTCATGTCATGTCCATTCCTTTATTCATTTCATTTTTGCAATACTATTTGAAAAAAGCTTTGGAGACATCTAATTTTATTGTATATCAACAACAACAACAACCGCAAGTACACGACAAGTTGTTTTTGTTAGTTTCGCGGAAATATATATATTCTGGATTCTATGCACATAATGGTGATAAGATGGCACATAAATATGGTCACTCATTGGGATTGGTTTATTTTTTTTCAAAATCATAATTTAGGGAAAAATATCATGTGCAAGAACATACTAAAAGTTTTGTGATGATTTTATCACCAAAAATTGTGTGTTTACCACAACAAAGACAATATTTATGACAAAGAACCCTTGCGATGGACAGTGTAAAGATGTTTATTCCACAGTTAGACTCAACAAGACGAGCAATAATATCAGTACATTATAAAAATAGAATATATTTTCAAAATTCAGTTACACTTCAATATGATCAATTAACAAGCTAACTCCTACACAAATAAATCATACAAGGGAGGTTACAGACAACTGAGGCCAGCAGAACTGAAGTACAGTAAATAGCTGAACACGAATGAAATTATATTCATCCTACAAATACTAGTACATTTATAAATGCCTTGACCACATATTCGTAAAAAAATGTTTATCAGAAAATGATAAATTACTGTGCTCATGTTATTAAATGAACCAAACTAGATATAAATTTCACAGACCATGCAGGACTGGCACACATACATGTCTAAGCACGCTGCTAACTTGCTTAGCTTTCCAGCTTGGAAATTCAGGAAGTCCAAAATAGCAATTTAAATGTGCTTCTGCACTGAATACATTGTCTGTAATAGATATATTGTTTGAATCAGGTATATCACAAACATATTAGTCTGTTATGAATGTGATCAATGTGTATACAAGTTCTTGGAAAATTTCAACTTTAAAACTTTGTGAAACCATCATTGAGCATCAAATCCTATGCATGTACTACATAGGGAAAGCTTCTGAACATGAACAAAACATACTTCATCATACCAAGTACATACCGGGTATGCATTTACATTATAGGTTACCGGACCTTTGGTCCGATAACCTATTGGCATGGCGTTGCGTCCGTCGTCCGTCCGTCCGTCCGGGCGGACGAGAGTATGGTTGTGTGACTAGAAAAGGCACACAACCATAAGTTGTGAGGAAATTTCTTCTTGTGTGCCTATTTTGGGGAGTTGTGTGCCTATTTTAGATAGGAAATTTAACATGTAAAAGGCACACAAGATGGTCTCGTCCGCACGTCCGTCCGTCCGTCCGTCCGCCCGGCGTTAACATTTTTATCTTTAAAGTTAACGATCGAATCTTTCTGAAATTTTGCACAAAAATGCCTAAAAATATTTTGAGAAGGAGGTATTTTTTTGTTTTTTGATTTTCGCATTTTTTTCAAAATGGCGGCCGTTTTTGTCGAAAACCGCTCAATTTTGGACTTTGACGGCCATTTTCTCAAAAACTGTCTGATCAGTTTTGAGTTTTTGGTTTCAAAAGATTCCCCTCATATACCTCTGTGATATGTATAAGTTTGGTTGCCCTAAATTCGCCGGTCTTCGTGTGGCGGCCATTTTGAATTTTTGGCGGGTCGGCGAAAAAATTTTTTTTCGCCCCAAATCGCATTACTATCCATTTTGGGCCATTTCTAGGCAAAAAAAAATTTTCACCCTTTGAAAAAAATTTTGGACTTGGAAAATTTTCGGCACTTTTTTCCTTCATAATGGGAGCTGTCCGGACTGTACTCATAGAACGCTTGAAGATAGAGCTTAGAAATTGGCACTTTCAAATGGGAAGTCATATATGGCGACTTGTGTGGTGACCTTGAATCTGACCTTCGATGACCTTGAAAGGTCAAAACAGCCATTTTGGGGTCAAAAAATGCCCAGATTTGCCTCTGTAGATGGAATGCTTGCAAAGAGAGCTCATGTTATGAACAGGAAGACATATATGGCACAACTAATGATGACCTTGAACTTGACGTCAGATGACCTTGAGTGCCAAATGTCTGACTTGGAATGTGTAAATTGACCTGAGCGGCCTAAACGATTCCACCCAACATATAGAATATCAAATGCCGCACACATACATGTAATGGTAACATCAAAGTTCATACGGATGACCTTGATTGGGATTTACACTGCGAACCTTGATTGGTAAATCTCAAGGTCTGTAACCTGCCAATGCTGCCATGGCCAAACCAAAATTGTCCGGTAACCTATCTTAGCCTTTGGGCTAATTTTTACTACCAAACTCATTATTTATCACACTATCAGCTCAAAGTTCAAGATGTTGTCTTCAACATCTTGAGAGTCACCCCCTTTCAGTCAGCTTTCGATCAGGAGCCATGCCTCCTTCAGTTCACCTGTGATCTTGAGTCTTGATGCTGATTTCAGTCAGTCGATTATCTTAACTTCAGGCCATAACATCAGTCATCACCTAACATAAATTTGAAAGAAACATGTTGAATTCCAATACACATGTATGCAACTATCAGGTCATAACTTGATCATTTTATTATATTTATATAACAAAAATGCAGAATATCTTGGATGATAAACTTTAACAATTTGTAATTCACCTGTCAAAAATCATCAATTGCAGTTAAACCATCCAATGGCGCCCCCACTTGCACCTGAAAAGTGGAAGAAATATCCAGTAGAAATGTATATTTATAGGCTATTACTATGTGGCGATTTCACCCAAAGATCACGGCCAAAGGAGATTTTTGTAAACACTACTCTTGTTTTGGCCGCTTCGTATTCGAAGCACGTGCGCTACATAGCAACGCCCTCTAATCCTCTCGCTCCATTGTACTGTAACAATGGCCTTACGTCATCACTCGTGTCTCGTTTATTTAAGAGTTATAAATACTCTGAAGCCGTCTTGTTCAGTGGAGTTGTCTCAGTGCTGGCAAGGCGAGAGGACGACGGAGGGCTCGGGCATGAGCTCTATATGTCTGTACTCACCGGCTAAGGCCCGCGGGGGCCCTTGGGACGATTCCCATAGGGGGCCCAGGAGGGAGACCGTGATGATTCGGGGCCCTGTGATCACCGGTCTCTCGCCCTGGGATGGTGTGATACAGGCTCTGGCAGACCGTCGGGCTGTCCAGGGTTCCAACCCTGTGGCAGTGCCGTCGGCCAGGCCAGCCAGCAACATGCCCACGTGTGCGAGTTCTGTGGTGCCGCTCCCATGGCATCTGAGGCTCTGCATACGGCAACATTACCACAATAATGTGTATGTTGTATGTGATGATGTTGATAATAATGTGTTATGATGTGATATAGATCTATGATCGCCCGGACTCGTCTGGACAGACTGTTACCTGGTTGTAGTTCTAATAGTTACGACACCGGCCACGTGCACCCTGTGTGCTGTGAGCGTCAAACGTTACAACTAGTACATGGATAAACGAATAGTAGTATTTTATTTTCAAAATCTACAGAATGGATCTGTACATAATGGGCACAAGATCACGGTGGCTAGGCGTTACGCGTTATTCAGGGAGTACCGCGTAAAATCGTGAGTATTACGCGTTATTCGTGAGGAAATTGCACAGGAAACGACATAGGTCCCCATTTCAAATGAGGTGACTTCGTGAAAATGTTCATTTACTTCCTAAAATTTCGTATCCACGGAACATCCCAATGAGCAAACATCACGTATGATACTATGAATTACTTGCATACAGGGTTCTCCTTTTCCGCCGGCGACCGGCGCCTGCGCCGGCTGTGAAAGCTGTGGCGCCGGCTGTGATTTTGCTGGAATATCGCGATTATTTCCCATTGATTTCGCGAGACCGACCCTCTCCAGGCGCCGATAAAAACGAATCCGAACGCAAATTGGGATACTTCAGACGCTGGTAAAGTCTTCTAAACGCTGGTACACTGGTACGCTTTTCGAAATTGTTACAAAATGTATTAAAAGAAGGTTGGCGTGCACGTTTGTGTGTGGATGTTTGAGACAAAATTTTGAACTGATATTTAAATGTTTCTATTTGATTGCACCCATTTTTTATTGAGTCAATGTGATATATTTGAATGAACTATCTGTGACTCTTATGGGATATTATTTTCTTGTTTTTGATTTCGTTCACATTTGTTTCAAAATAGAATGTGAATATTTAAACATTCTTTGTTTTCTCGCCAATTATCGACATTTCCGAGAAATAAAAACACATTTTTGAACCAAGCCAGGTTATTAAGGGGGCGAAATTCATTGGCGCAAATACGACATTGGGGCATAGGGACAAACACACAGGTATCAAGATGTCGTGTGGTAACTAACATAATTGTGTAATCAAACGAATTGTGATCAATTTATTTGGTCAAATCGATATTATTAGAAAGATAATTGTTTATTTCTATTAACACAAGATTTTTTTTTACTATTTATACAAATGGGCAGGTACAGTACATTTTCACAACCACGACCTATAATGACCCATGACGGTCACGTGAATCCAAGCCGCCCCACCCCACGCCGAAAAAATATCGAAATGTATTTGAGAACATGGTGATCATACTGGTTTACTTTACAGAGTAGGAGCATCAGTGGGTATTTATGTCGAGATTATACATAGGCGAGGCCAAGAAGCTACCTTAGATCATACCCACGGTAGCAAAGGGTTTGTTTTGCACACGCATCCCCCCTCCCTCCCCCCTCTGCCGAAATCTAGGAACCATCCTTGTGGTCATTGTCAGTGCAAAATCACAGTGTCTCAAATGGTTGAATTTGACGAATGCAGTGCAAAATACAGGCAATGGGTGTGAATTGAAATTGTCCGACAGCCGTATTCTATGAATTTGTTATACTGTATGGTCGGTAAGAAATAGTTCTGAATACGATGGTGACACAGTGTTTTTTCACGTGCGATAATTTGGATAGAATTATTTTCGTACCAGCGTACCAGTGTACCAGCGTTTAGAAGACATCGCTGATAAAAACACGCATATGGCACTTGTTTGGGGGCAATCATGCATATTCGTGACGCTTTAGTGTGAGTTTAATGACAACGGTGATCAATTGGCTAACCTTTCCTGTGTCATCCAATGAACAGCAACGTTTTATGCGCCACACGGGTAAACTGTTATCAGCAATCGCTCCCGCTTCAACTATGGCGAAGCGGCAGTTCAGTTTGGGAGATATGTGGGCGAAACGAAAAAGAGTGACTATTTTTTGCAACAATCATACAAACGAAATCGGTATCTATTCAAGGACCAAATTGAGACATGGGTTGTAATGCCGATTGTTTTAAGTCCCGCCATGTCCATGTATCAACCATATCAAAGTCAACGGCGTTCTTGTCAGGGTCATGAAACAAGTTTTTCTTGATTCTAAGCATTTTTTTCGTCAGCAGAAAGAAAAAGACCCGTGAAAAATGTACTTCTGGAATCTTGCCAATATATAGGCCCTACCTATTTTAATTTTGATCGCATTCGTGAACATTCTATGGAGAAAACACACTCAGAATATGAGTAAAACGTTGTCATATATATGCTCTAAAATGCTCTAAAGATACTAAAATGCAAAATTTTCTCGGGGGGCTTACGGCGCCCCCCAAACCCCCAGACCGTTCAAAGCTTCGCTCGCTGCGCTCGCTACGCACATTCCCCGCCAGTTCATATTCAGTCTCCTCCTGCTCATTTGGAAAAGGAGAACCCTGTGCATACATCGTTATATCTACGAAAATGGACACACAGTTCGTGACATCGCCCGCACGCTTGCGACTTGTTAGTGAAATATCATCGGCTGTCAATTGAAACCAACAAAGTGCATGTTGGTAAATCATGGAATGCTCGCAGAAATCTTTCTTTATTGTTACATCATGCAACCAGTTGTTTTTATCGAGTATTTTCTGAAATGAGAAGCTTTTTATGGTTTACGCGTATCAGCCTGAGGGCGAAAATCTAAACACGCGTTACAGCATGAGGAAACATGTGAGCGTTGTCGGGGATGGTCGAGGTGGCAATGCATACACAAATATTTTTAAGTATGATTTGAGGCTGTACATGTTCCAAAGATGATACTTCTCACTTATCGTTATCCTCCATATGTTCCTCCCAATTTTCATAAATCTGAAATTGACAATACTGAGAGCTTTTCGTGTCTTTTACACAAAATCTCACCAAGTGAAAACATTATCCCTTGAACTTGAATTTATTCCATCAATTGAGCAGTAAAAACTGGAGAAAAATTCACATTAAAAAAAGAAATATCCCAACCTCAACAAAATATTTACTCATTCACATATGCGTAATGCCCTCACACAAATCGCGTAAAGTATAGCAAATAAATAAATGACACATTCAACCTAGATTCGTGGCGCTTTCGACCATTCTGAAACATTTTCAAGACAGGCACACATGAAGCCCATAATATCAATATTATAGAACTCTCATTCTATTCACTTCACAATAATGCCGATATGTAACATTTTTCAACCCCAAAACCGAGGAGAGTGGCTGTCGAAGCAACATTGTCAGATATTGTACAGCCGAAGGTATCGCTACACTGGCTCATTTATTTAATTTAAACTCTCAACAACAATCATGAATAATGTTCCGTGCAAAACCAAATCCGACATTTCAAAACGGTAAAATTAGAGAAATTGTATGTATTTCCTGCTAGAAGTCAACCAGAGGCTGCCATTTCCTCACGAATAACGCGTAATACTCATGATTTTACGCGGCACTCCCTGAATAACGCATAACGCCTAGCCACCGTGAAGACGGGCGTTTGCTTCGTTTTCGTATTCGCCGATTACAAGCCTATGAGCCCTAATTATCGCCCAGACACCACATTTCGGAGATTAAATTCAACAAAATAAATTGATTGTGTACTTCGAAAACTTGAAAAGGAGAACTCACCGTTACTTTTCTCTTCATTAAAAATCTTTTGGCGAAGTAAAAACGGCTGGTAGATGGGTACAACATGAAAGTTTTGTCGAAGTCGGCTGTGCAGACACCAGCCAGGAGTCTTTGCGCCGGCAGGGAGGCCGCATCAGGGGGGCATTTAGTTTCACACTCCTCTAACATACTTCGCGACATACTTCATGACATACTTCAAGACTTCCAAATACGAACTTTCAAACATGAACTTTCAAACACGAACTTTTGAAATACAAAAGATAGATTTGTGAATGCGGAATTAGCAATGGGTAAATGACAAAACCTGAATTATATACATGTAAGGTGTTGAAATACGGAAGAAGAAAACAAGTTATATAAAGTTTTCTTTGCATTTTACTGAATTGAACAATGAAATATAAATTTTATTTTCCTTTCTTCACACATATGGGTAGTTCATTTTTGAAATGTTTAAACATTAAAGTTTAAATGATACAGTTTTAAACAGAGAATGTGCCTATTGCTGTATGAGTTTTCTACAATCTGAAGTTTACATGTCTTTAATTGATAGTTTAGCAATCTATGATCTCAAGGTAAAATTGAATATAGCAAAATATAACATGTCATTAATTTTGGCCCCAATTCTGCTCCATAGATAACAACCGACATATTAGCGATTGTGTTCTCTTATCTTGAAAATGATGTCAAATTCAAGGTCATCAGAATATTCAGCATATATCATTTCCTATATGTCAACAATTGATTCCTAAGCTGTAAAATCGATAATGAGTGAGATATCAGCCATTTTGTGCTCTGACCTTGAAATTGAGGTCAGATGTCAAATTCAAGGTCACGAGAGTATTCAGTATATCATTTCCAATATGTCCACAATTGATTCCTAATCTCTAATCTCAATATCAAGTTAGTTCTTAGGCATAGTTTTTCTCTTTATAAAGCATAGGAGAAATTGACATGGGAAAGTTCCATTTGGGCCAAATTTGGTCCAAAATGACCCAATTCGAGCGATTCAAGCGCAATGAAACTGATACACGTCATAGGAGTACATATCAGGAGTGTTATGTATCAAGAGAAAAAAGTTACTGAACAATTTTTGAGAAAATGGACGCCAAAATTCAAAATCAGGTCCAAAAAAGATAAAAATCTGGACGACGGACTCCAGATACCGGATGACGACGAATGCCGGATGCCTGACGCAACGCCATGCCAATAGGTTATCGGACCATAGGTCCATAGAAGAGAAACGTTAGTAAGATAAGACATGCCTTCTCCAAGAGCCTTCCCAATCCTAAGTCTCTGTGCGTCTTTCATGCAGGGCTGGAGGAGGACTTTGAGATCAGGTGGCACCCTGTCCATAAGTCCAGGTGGTCGAGCTGTCGAGAACATCATTAGAAGTGTAGTATCGATAGGATATACATATTCTGATCCAAATATCTTCCATTTAACATTTTCACACTAGCCTGAAAACTCAAGAGCACGAAACATTACTGACTGTAACCACTAGATCCCAGAAGCCTTTCAGGGCGCTGTTTCTTCCTACGCTTGATGACAACAGCCACAACCACCACGAGTATGATGAAGGCGACACCAGCACCCACACTAGCATAGACGATGGTCCTGACGGTGGGGTCATCCCAGGGTTTCGCCTCGTACTTCAGGTATCCAACGAACGAGTCGAGGAAGCCCACATTAACCTACAAGAAAACGTCACTAGGTTTCTAGGAGTAGAATCTGTTTTGTAATGTTTGGTCGGAATGGTAATATGCCGATAGATACCTTTACAGAGTCTATTATATTGATTTCTTTCTAGTCCGTGATGTTGAGACTGACACAACAATTATGGTAACAAGTTATTATTTAATCATGAGCCCTTTACATATACTGCTGGCGATCCTCTGTAGTCAATATTTCCGAGTGGTGGACGTTCTTGAGGTGGTCTGCACCGAAGGTTGTTGGTTATCACTTCTATAATCTCACAGGTGCTGTTGCCAATCGTGACGGTGTAGTCTTCCTCCGTAGCAACGAAGTTCATGTGGTCGCCCTGATACAGTAGAGGTGCATTGCTATGAGTTAGTAGTAGTAGTAGTTTATTTCAGATTCACAACAATCATACAATTCACTTGCTGCAGTCACACATTTTACATTTTACCGTTAGTAACAGTTCACAATCACATTCATATATTACTTAAATTTGATAATACAATCAATTTCACATCGTGTGGTGCAATGTGAAATACACGGAAAATAGATTGTTGTGAATCTTGGTCATTGTTTTAGCCTTGGCTGTACATCTCCCCAGTACTAGGGAGATGAAACAATGACCATGATTCACTTCTGCCCCTACAACCCTAATAAAATCAATCCCCAAACACCCGTTTCTAAGAAACCCCAAAACATTAACGTAATCCCTGCTATCTGACTCGACTGTGTGAACACAAAAGAGAGTGCAATTACTGACTATGCTTGTTAATCAGGTATTGTTTTATTTTATATTTAAATGCAGATTTACTGCTCAATTGTTTGTACGAATTTGGTAGGTTCTGCCATAGATCTGGTCCTTTAGTAATAAAACTTTTCCCCATTGCACGAGTTTTGTATAAAATATGTCGTGGATTATTTGACTGTCTGGTAGAATAGTTATGTATATTTGAAGTACGTATGTGGATGGACTGCAGAGGAGGTGGTAGCTCACTGTGAACATATTCGTACATAAATTTGAGAGTTTGACTGGTGAAAATATCACGGACCATAAGTATATTACTTTCTTTAAATAAACTTTCAGTATGCGCGTTATAGGTTGTTTTGTGTACTATTCGAACTGCCTTCTTTTGCAAAATACCCAATGCTTTTGTATATTTTCTATCAGCGGAACCCCATAGTATTGTACCATAAGTGAGATGTGGGTGAATCATGGAATAGTAAATTGAGGTCAACAATGCACATGAGAATAATCTTTTCAATGAATTCATGACATACAAACTAGAAGTTAACTTTTTCCTGCACATATTGATATGTGAACCCCATTCAAGATGCTTGTCAATAATGACCCCTAAAAATTTTGTTTCGCTAACTTCCGTTATCACATCATTTTCCATTATCAAGTTGAAATTAGACGCAATATCTTTTCTCTTCGTGAAAAGTATACTGTAGGTTTTTCCGGTATTCAGTGACAATTTGTTTGCTTTAAACCAATCAGTTGAAATTTCTAGATCTCTATTCATGGATTTATATAATTGTTCAATATTTTCAGATTGACTGAAAACAGTCGTGTCGTCAGCAAACAATATACACTGAGAATTACTGAGGTTATGCGGCAAATCATTGGAATAAAGTATAAATAAAAGGGGCCCCAATACAGAGCCTTGTGGCACCCCACACTGCATTTCATAAGTTTCAGATGCATGATTGTTTATCTGCACATACTGTGACCGCCCAGTCAAATAATTCCTGAACCACTCCAAGGCCACTCCTCGAACACCATAATGTTCCAGTTTTTTCAATAGAATTACATGATCTATAGTATCAAAGGCCTTGGAGAGGTCCAGGAACACTGACAAGACATGTCCATTGTTTTCAAATGCTTTTAATATTTTATAATTAAGTTCGCTTACTGCATTGATCGTACTACGCTTAGGCCGGAAACCATATTGACTATCATACAATACATTATTGACATTCAAATAATTATACAACCTCTTGTGTATGACTTTCTCAAGTAATTTGGAGATGCACGGCAGTAGAGACACTGGACGATAATTTGAAAAAATCTTCTTATCTTTAGATTTATAGAGGGGCACTATTTTAGCAATTTTCATCTTAAACGGTACTACTCCGGTTTCGAGTGACTTATTAATAATGATTGTCAGTGGTAATACTATGGATTCCTTTATTCTCTTCAATAAAATAGCATTGATTCCGTCAAAGCCAGAACTTTTTTTATTCTTCAAGGAGCTTATTAGATTTAGAGTTTCTTCCTCTGTCACTGGAGTGAAATATAAAGAATTAGGATTTGTAATACTTGGCAAATATTCATTGTACTTTTGGGGATTTTAGCTGCTAAAAATTTGCCAACATTCGTATAATACTTGCAGAATTCGTTGGATATTAAATTAATGTCATTCACATCATTACCATCTATAACAAACACATCAGATATCCCATTTCCTTTCCTCTTGCGTCCCATCAAAGTATTCATTATGTCCCATGTTTTTCTAATATCATTTTTGTACTCAGTTAACAAGTCATGATAATATTTTTCTTTTAAAGAACGTTTAAATTTAATATAATCATTTCTGTAATTTATAAATTTTTCATGATCCCGCTGTTTTTTTGTTCCCATGAATTTTCGAAATAACTTGTCCCTATGTCGCATCATGGATACCAATTCAGGTGTCACCCATTCATCTTGAATTATATATTTGTTTGATATGTTTAACTCTTTCTCTGGCACAAATGTATCAACGGTTCTATTCAATAAATCCAAAAACGATTCATAACTCTCATTTACTGTCAAGTTATCCATGAATGACCAATTAATGGAATTGAGTTCATTTTTAATTAATGAAATATTGTTATCGTTAAATAATCTACACTTGAAGCGTTGATTTCGCTTCGTATATACTTTTTCGCGACACCCTATATACACAAATATCGGAAAATGGTCAGATATTCTAACATCAGTAATACCTGCTATCATTCTATCTGGGGACGTTTGTTTAATATATAAGTTATCAATTAATGTTGCTGAAGTCATAGTAATACGAGTGGGTTTGGTAATAATTGGTTTGTAACCTTTAGTTGTAAAGGTTTCAAAAAGATTTAATATATTGTTATTCATATTTATCTTGAGGAAATCAAAGTTCTGATCAGTTCCCAAAATTTTATCAGAGTTCTCTTTATCTAGATTATCCAAGAAATTCTCGAATCGTTCAACTGACAGACGTTCATTGGTATTTGGAATTCGATATATTTCACTTACAATGATATTTCTATTGTTATAGCTGGCTTCTATACATATGCTTTCAAATTCGTTCTCTATAAATATTTCTAAGTCAGGTCTCTCAACGTACTGAATGTCTTCATGAACCAAAATGGCAACACCTCCTCTGCTAGTCCGCGAACGATTCCGTGTGATTAGATTATACCCATTTACTTGATTCATATGATAATTAGCATTTGATAAAAACGTTTCACATAACAATATCATATGAATTGTTTTTTTCCCATTAGCTAAATCATGGATAAGTATTTTCAGATCTCCGAGCTTTCTCGGAAGACTCTGTATATTGATATGCATTACTCGTAATTCCCCCTTCCCAAAATCACTAATCAATTTCATTTCTTCCGGAGAATAGTATTTGCACTCATCATCATTGATAATGCCATTATAATCATCATATAAATCAGAGTCAGAGTTGGCATTCGCTCCTGTGTCAACAGTACTAGCCAGATCTATACCCACCCGGCCCAGTTGTCACTTAAACACGCCCCACGCTCAACTAATTATAAAACATTCACTCACTACATACAATGAAACAAACAAAGCTACACATGCCATACTATGTACATATTAACACGCACGAAGCTGAATTATATTAAAGCTCACATCTTGAGCACGTATGTACATCAATGTACTAAAATGGTTCAGACTACTCAAGAATGTCTCAGACATGTCTCACGGAGCACACAGTATTCAATAGGCAGAGTTGATGTAAATGTGTAGTACAATGTCCAGAGTACTGAGAAAACAGCAAGGCATGACGCACAAGTATATACGCACTACAAATGCCTGGAGTTATTGCCGTTATGCAACTGAACAAATGCATATAATTATGATTGGAATGTGTACAACAGAATTCAACTGAGAAAAACTCAGCGTTTAAAACACGTTTGGAAATGTACTGTGGAGTTTAATCACCACTGGATTAAATGAAAAGTGCGACTATGAAGGAATTACTATTATGACCACAACAAAAGGTAATGTGAGGAATATATGCTCACTTTCAAGCTCTACTCGCCACCTTATTATAACCCAGTGAGACATGTCTGAGAGTTATCAACGAGTTAATTATTGTGTACACTGTTATTGCGTACATTCACAATATTATGATAATGACATGTGACAAAGATTAATTGTTGTAAAATATTCTGTTTAAACAGAATCAGCTATCCAGTTAATTATTTTTTTTTTGAATATGAAAATACATACAAGTTGTCTTTACCATATGTATCTGTAACATTAGGAAAATGTTATACGTTATAATTGTAATATAAATCTTCCACCATTCATATATGTGACAGTTAGAAACTGTTACATGCTATGGCTGTCAAATAGTACACATTTATATCTGATACATATTGATACACAAAATATTTAAGTTACTGAACTGTATATATTCCTGTGTCATCCAATACTAATTATTAAAATTAATCTGTAAAACAAAATATGCCTATCAATACAAACATCATGGCTTGCATGAATACACAGATGTGAACCACAATATATACATATGCATTGCTGCATGAAAGGACATGTTTACTGATAACAAGAAACTAATTGTATTAATAAATGTTTCCATTACAAATAAATGGTTGTGCTCAAATATTAATATTATTGCAATGGTAATTATGACCAATATCATGTTTCAATATCATTTTATATAACTATCAAAGGGATCACAAGCCAATATGGTCTGACTATTATATGTACTCACAACAAATAAGTTTCTACTCATTCATGTTTGGTCAACAGAATATTGAAACATGTATTGAAACATTGCTATAGATATCTAGTCACAAAACCCTATGTTTGTATGAATAGACAGATGTCAACCACAATATGCATATGCAAAATATATATTGATATGACTATCAAATGAATCACAAGCCAATATGTTCAGACTATTGTATGTACACACAACAAATAAGTTTCTACTCAATTCATGTTTGGTCAGCAAAATATTGAAACATGTACTAAAATATTTTGGTATAAATTTCTGGTCACATAGACCTTTCTCATATGTCTGATGATGGGAAACCAGAATAGGTGAAACTTATAGTTTTCTTGCACCATTTATATGTATGACTGTTATAGCTGTATCATACTATATCTGTACAACAGTACACATTTATATCTGACCCACAAATATTTAAGTCACTGAACTGTATATATTCCTGTGTCATTCAATACTGATTATTAAAATTATTCTGTGGAACAAAATATGCTACCAATATAAGTATCATGGCTTGCATGAATAAATAGATGTGAACATATACATATGCATTGCTGCATGAAAGGACATGTTTACTGATAACAAGAAATACAATGTATAATTATATGTTTCCATTACAAATAAATGGTTGTGCTCAAATATTAATATTAATGCAATGGTAATTATGACCAATATCATGTATATGACTATGAAATGGATCACAAGCCAATATGGTCAGACTATTATATGTACACACAACAAATAAGTTTCTACTCATTCATGTTTGGTCAACAAAATATTGAAACATGTAAACATTGTTATAGATATCTGGTCACAAAGACCCTATGCTTGTATGAATAGACAGATGTCAACCAGAATAAATACATGTGCATGGCTGCAAGGAGGGATATATCTACAGATACAAGAAATACATTGTATATAATCAGCATAACCTGGTATACTGATAAAATATTGATTTTGGTCAATCTCATGTATGTGACCATCAAAAGAATCACAAACCAACATAATGAAATTATCATATAATAGGTATCTACTCATTCATGTTTGGTCAACTAAATATTGATACATGTACTGAAAATATGCTGGTACAGATGTCTGGTCAACATGTACCAAAATATGTCCCAACATATCTGGAACTCATTATAAATATTGACATTTATGTGCCCTATCACATGTCAACAACAATACATGTATATCACATGGTAATGTACTGATTCATGGCCATGAATATGCTTATGACTACACACATGTGTATACATGGATAAACATGTGGTTGTTAAATGATACACAAAACTTATCTTTTAGTAAAATAACTTATTTAAATAGATGTTTCTTGTCAGCACATAATACTTAATCAGAATGTAGGCATACATATATTGATATCACCAAAATGTTGCAGACCCTGAGGACATACATTGTACTTATAATGTCAGCAGCAAATATATACATATTATCACACTTGTTTATATTGACACTTTGCCAGCTTACGAGATCCCATCTGATCTGATCTGATCACTTACTCCTTTTCCTCATAGGCATCATGGGCACTTTTACACACCTTGGTTGCAAGATCAAACCTTCTGTTGCCAATATGGCTAAAGTCAGAATGACAGTTCCTTGTGACTATGTACATCATACCTTCTGCATCATTGTCTCTCATGAACTTCAAAAGGTGCAACCCTATACCATAATCACCATCAGAATCATAGTTTTCCTGCTCTTTAAATCTGAATGCATATATCATATGATTTGCAGCAACCACTTCTGGATCAGACTTAAGTACAGTAACCACTCTAGCAACATCCTTGTAGCTACTAACTGGTGCCACATAGCCAGTGAAAGTGCTACCACTGTCAGTCACAGAGTCACCCTTGACCAATTCAACAGATGATACATCAGATTGGAGACTGAAGGTTGGTTGTTTATACTTGTTCACAATCTCACCTTTGACATATAGTTTGTCAGTTTTTAACACAGCCTTGTTGGTTTTATCCTTTTTCAGATCTTGGAATTTAGGTAACAGGAAGCTTTTCCTCTCATTTTGTTTGGCAGTAAGCTGTTGTGTGATAAAGTTTTTTGTACCTTTCAGCTGACCAACACAGTCCATGACTTTCTGGCGCTGACTGGCAACAGGTAGCTTGGCCAACATCTGTCTCGGCTTGGTCCCTACGTGTCTGCCGATGCGATGAGCGACTGGTATTTGAATGTCATCCATGATGCCGAGGACGTTACGAAGAAACGCTCGGACGAGAGAGGGACCGTCTTCCGACTCGCACTCCTTATAGTCATCGGTAGCTGGATCGAAGGTGATGATAATGTTTTGTTTCATCGAGTGTGCCCTCAGTTCATCCAGTTCATCGCGTGTTGTGGACAAAACCTTTTCATATTTATCTAGTTTTGCAGACATCAGCACAACATCAGCTTGAAGTTTGGACACGGTATCGGACAAATTACTGCTCCCCTCACCCTCGAGCGTGGTAACCCGTTCCTCGAGATTCTCAACACGGACAGACAGCCCCGCTGTGTCGAGTAAGGTGCGGTATTCGACTTTCACCATGGTGATCTAACCCCCCTCATTGGTTAGATAGAGCCCTAGCACCAACTCAAATATACCATAGCTCACTAATATGCTCATACCGCACCTTGAACGCTGTGTCAGACTTGATAGAAATCAGTAAGTCCCATAGACCAGTCGGTACTCCATCAGGTATCTCCAAAGTTTTTGGCTTTTTAGGTGCCATTCTCACCACTGCGTTATTCTTTGATCACTATTGGTGCTTTGTTTGTATATAATTACCGTTGACTTTGTTAATTCCTAGATAATCTGAGGGACAAATTTTTCGGTCCAACTAGGCCGCCATATTACCGGAAGTCTGAGAAGTGAGATTTCATGGATATCGTGTAATTGAGTTAGTTGATCATGTTCATATTTGTACAATTGGAAGAGTGGCTGGTGGAGACTACTAATATCACCTAAAATCAGCAAGAATTGGCAGTTTTAAACATAGCTCAAAATTGCGATCAATGAAGAAACATTGGTACCTGATAGATTTCTACCACCAATCATCCACATCGAAGTAGTTTTTTCCAGGTTTGACTCACCCCAATTTCCAAGTATTCTTCTCCTTTGTAAGTTTTGAAGGCTTTGACATTGTTGTCTCCCGGAAAGTCGGTAAATTTAGGATCAGCAAAAACGTAAATAACGCTATAATTGAGGTACGTTTCGACACCGTCTATCTCAAAACCGACGTATATTTGGTAGTCATCCGTGTTGATTCCAGTAATTGGGTTGTGTGACCCCTTGGGTACCTGGTACACACTGAACGGCATTGAGGGACAGAAGACCGTCGAGTTGTCCTGAGCAGTGCATTGATGTTGCTGAAATAGAAGATTTAATGCGTCCAGAAGAAAGTAAATGTTACAAAAGTCGGGAGTGGATAAGTAGCACAGTGGTTATCCAGTGAAATAGTCTCATTCATTGAAAGGAGGTAATGAAACTTTCGATTTTTTTCGATCTCCGAATGTGAAACTTCCGATGTTTTTTCCGAGTGTAAATATTGGTAAACAAAACAGTTGTACAGCTCTAGGATGACATCACATGATCATTTATATCTGCCACGTCAGAAATAAAAATTTACCCATACCCCTATATCATTTAGGTAGTGAAGCTGTTCAGATTTCTTTGTCTGGCCGCTGTCGAATTTCTCCACCAAAGTCATCCTGAGTCTCCAGTTAAGAACAGAGTCCAAGTGTTGACCTCGTATTGTCTGGACTATCCCTCCTCTGTACGTGGGTGAAATTGAACATTTTGAATATACGTTGACAGCTAGATAATTGAGAGATGCTAGAATGGTAGATTAGATTTTTGTGTATAAATATCACTTTGTTAAAGGTGGGAGAAGATTATTTCAATCAGTAACATTACATTTGTCAGGGATCGTCTGATGGTAGATTATAGAAAGCTATTTGAAAGACTCCTGAATAATAATGCTATATCGGACAGCAGCGGAAATACATAGGCTCATAGTGTATTCTTCATAACATCGGGATACCTGATTATGGATTTGAGAGGTGTAACTTCCTCAATGATGGGATCAGGTCTGTACTGGAAAGGTTCGTGTGTGCTGATCATCATCCCGTCATCGTAATGAAGAACGATGTTCCCAGATTTGTTGACCGTTCTGTCAGGCACTGGGCTGGAGTAGCATCTTTGGAGCAGTCCATATTGGGTGCTGTGTAGTCGCGATGAGTTAACGAACAAGAAATGTCAAATGGACAGTGGATATTATTATTCTCTTTGTATTTCTGTTGCATACCACTTCATCAAAATATAATGATCCTGGTATATGGATAGATTATCAGTATGATCAAATATATACGTTGTGCAAATGACAGAACTCACCTATAATTGACGGGCCCTATGTCGAAGTAGAAGGTTTCTGCAGCAATAGTCACAGATATATTGACAAGGCCGTCAGGATCGCTCACAATGATGAATACCTCTGTTCCCCCGGATTGTGGGCCATACTTGGGTTCGAAATCCCCGATCTATTGATGACATTTAGGCATAAATTACCAAATGGTAATCATCTCTTGATTTACAAAATATTGCAAACATGCGTCCAGTTTAGTTTTGTGAATGATGGCAAAGAGCGATGCTATATTTGGAATACTCCTTTTTGACTCCTATTTACTCAGTAGAGTACAAAAGAAGAATGGACAGTTACCGCTAGCCAAACAAATCATCGTTACAAGATTTAGTCCATTGACGAAGTTTACAACATATATAGTGTAAATATACAATTCGACACAGATTTCGTATACAGATAATACTCAAACAACCATGAAAAAGAAGGCTTAAAGACATTTATAATTGGAGGCGATTCAGTTGAAGCAAGCGATTAAGCCTCAGTCGCCAATTCAACTCCGATATTTAATACTCAAGGTTATCCAAAGTCAAGATCATGGTCATCATAAGTTGTGCCGTATACGACTCCCTTTATGTTCATGATGTAACGATAAGCTCTATCTACGAGTTTTTCGTCTGCAAAGACAAATTTGAGCATTACTGACCCACCGTTTGACGTGTCAAGGTCATCAACGGTCAAATTCAAAGTCACCACTCAAATCGGCACATATGACTTCCCGTTTTAAAGTGCCAATATCTGAGCCGTATCTTGAAATTTTCTAGGAGTACAGCTGTGGCAGCTTCCATCATGGAGGTAAAAAATGGCGAAAATTTTCCTAGTCCAAAATTCGCTTTAAAATGCACTGTTTCCGATATATTTATGAAAATGACTAATGACAACAACAAACAATGTAAAATGCGGCATGTAAAATTCCAGGTCAATGCCAAAGATCATCCTCAATGCCCATAAAAAATAGGTCAAGGTCAAAGTTGATCCCTAAAATCTCTTAAAACCTTAAAATATTTGAATATATTGAATACTTTTAATAGAATGTCTGTTTTGCTCTATGGCACACCGTTTACACGATGAAGTAGAGAATGAACAATACCAGTTCGGCGAAGAAATTTCAGATCAAAGTCGAAGTTCATGCTCAATACCCATAAGACATGTTGTCTGAAATGAAAAGTTTGAAACTTACGTTCATTCCACTCCACAACGCACTAATTCCAAGATATCAATGGAAATGAAAAATGGCAGAAACACTTGGCAAAACATTTACGGTCAAAAAGTAAAAAATCATCCCTAATACCCCTTTGACATGTTTGTCTAGGGTGAGCCAAATGACCATGATGACGAACTGTTTCCGAGATATATGGGAAGTATCAAGGATGACTTTGCAAAAAAAAAAAATATCGAGCCGTATGTCGAAGGTCGTTCGACGGACCGGCCTCAAAATTTTAGGCAAAATCTCAAAATCTTCCCTGGTGGTATACGGACCTCCATGTAAAGTCCTGCATAATGCATATATTGCTCAAATCCTTCATGAGACATTGTCCGCGAACTGGAAACAATGATTTCATATTCACGGGTCTCCAGTGCTATTACCATTCAGCAGCTCCTGTTCGACACACTTGACTGAAACCCCGAGATAACAAGTTATCGTACCAGCCGAACACTATAAAAAGTTTAAATCGTTTCAGCAAGTGAGACAAAACCGCCTTGTTCTCACATACCCCAATGATTCAGCTGTTCAACACAAATCAAGAAGATATATTCCGTGGGTTCTCAAAAGTTCTGGCTCTTGTGACTCTTATAGAATTTCTTTTTTTTTCACGCAAGAGTCCAGAAGCCATGTTACTTTGATTTAAAATTTCTACAGACATACATTTTTTGGTGTAAAATCTAGCATCTGGGTGTAGAATCTATGTCACTTCTCGGTAAAGATCAGACGTATATCACGATTGTATTTAATGACCATTTAGTTTCAATATTAAACTTCAATTATTTATATTATAGTGATCATTTTATAAAGGCACTAATTATACGCAGTGAAAAAAGCAAATGTACCGACCGAAGATGTGTAATAATAAACCATACAAAATACACGGATTAATACGGTGGCCCCAAAACAGCAAAAGGACATGATATATTTTGGATTTGGATCAAGCTCTTTTTCGTCTGGGCGAATTATTGTATCGTTCCGCCGAATTGATGAATCGGGCGAGCGGGGTGTGCGAAGCATATTCAGCATGGCAAATGGTTTCCTTGTTATCCCATCTCTATCTGGTGTCTGGCACTATTTCGGGTACCCATGATATTTCTATTTGGGAAGAGTGCGAGGGCACAGTTTTTTAATTAAGGAGGGGAGTGGGGAGGGGGGTACGTTGTAACCCTATGAATGGGGAACATAAGTCTGATCATTCGTTGAGACAAAATATTAATTCATCAAGACGGCTCAATAATTTGTCAGGTCCAGAGATAATTCGCCATGACTAAATACTAATACAGTCGTTCAGGCAGTTACGAGAAACATTTTGGAAAAGTGCATATATCTTTATAATGATCGTCGAATGTTATGATATTTTTGCTGCGATGGATAGCAAATATTGTACCCATTTAACAACTGAAAATCGTGCGAATATAATTCCATTGTATTTTTAGCTGTAGGCCATAATCTAATGAATGAAATTTGGGTAGTTTAGATAGAATTCCGGCAGTATCGAGGAATGTTATGTTGTGAACATTTTGAGCGACAAAGGACTATCGCATTGGTATACACAAAGATTATGACAACTATCGGAATGCTCTATGTAATATTGAATCATTACTTTATGCAATTTGTAAAGATTTATGCAAAAAATATCACACCGATTACCAACATCACGGGCGAAAGACGAGAAACTCGAAAACGTAAATGCCGTGTACGTGATACCCACGGCCGCGGGTCCGTGTTTCGGAAAGGTTATCGACCCGCCGTAATTCAATGTTGCTGACAGGCCAAGCAAGGGTTGCATGTGTTAACATAGGCCTATAAACAGTACATGAGATAACTGTTTATTTAAAAATTAACAGCCGTCACCGACTCAGTAAACATGTGAATGGACGTACGGAATCGACGTGTCACAAGCATAAACTGGAAACACAGTTAACGACAATACAATGCATAATTTATTCGATGTTAATTACATGTATTGATGAAAATTATTTAACAGTCGTTTCGACACGTTTTTCGTGTTCCTATAAAAACAAATATACATAGTTTGGATATTAACCCAATAACTCGTGCTTATAAAGCCCAAAATATATAATGTACATGTAACAATTTAAGCAATTTTACATGGATCATTGGGTGAATCAACAACACTGTAGCCATAGATATCTAATATGACTGTAGCTACCATTTTACTATCCTATTGTTATGAGCGTACCAAAAACGAGATTTAAAACGTCAAATTGCGTGACTTTGATTTTCTGGATATTGAATCCATGTACATTTCCCGCCAATTTTCTGCCAAACATTTTTTTTGATCTCTCTCTCTCTCTCTGTTTCCGACTCCCCCTCTAATCCCACCCCACCTGCCCCGTCTCATTATTATACATTTAGGTGACATATTCGACTCTCGCAGGTAATATTTACCAAACTAATATATGTGTGTTGTCTATGGATGTTTCCATTTTGTACTCCGTAACATCCTATTGATAACCTTTTCAAGCCATAATATGCAAGCTTTGTGATAGTATAAATGTAGAATGTTTCAATGAATTATCATTATCATTAATTCGCTATACATAAAATAAATGCCACGAATTTATATTTTGACATATAACAGAATTATACGTGTCACTTGCGACATTGCGTGAATGTTATTTTTATTTCATCATATATTTTTTAAATGGAGCTATGCTGACAAATCCACATCGAACTATGATATGCGTACGACGATACCAGCCCAAAATGACGTTTCTCGTAACTGACTGAATTTCTGCAAAAGGTTTCTTACTCAGCATTAACTGATAAAATACTGTAGATGTCTCAAACTCTCCTATATTAATCCCGACACATACCCCATACATATAAAACATAAATATATGAAAAAATTCAATTGCTTTAGGATGTTCTCAGCTGCCTTTCGCAGCATGCGCGATTTACGACAGTTTGTGCGGTACAAATATAAGGCGACTGCTATATGCTCATCCTTGAATCTCATGTAAGGAAAATACGGTAATGGTGTTCTTTCTCCACCATAAAAGCGCAAATGATATGGTTTCAACGTAATATCAGTACCTTTGGAAAACAATAGATATTCTTATTTTTAACACCGTACCAAACTTTACATTTCTCGATACTGCCTGAATCTCGTAACTGCCTGAATGACTGTACTATTTTTTTCGGAATGAACGGAAGGTTGCTTCAAAATAATTGTCCCATGTCCTATTAAGAACACTTAGATACACGATATGTGTAGAGAGTAGATAATCGTTTCGACGTACTGCCTAATTTTGCATGTTTTCATATGGGATAGACGGAACTTCAATATTTGCAGTAGAATATTTGTTTCATTACCATACTAGATATATCATATCATTTTTCGACATAAGATGTTTTAGGCGTTATCTATTGAGTTAGATATTATCTACATAATTAATGAATCAGGATTCCGCAGAAAAATATTGTGATGATCAAGCCCCTTCGTTGTGTGCATATGTATTGATAATCAGAAGGCCCTATTTTTTCATCAGCGGCCGGAAGCACGTCTTGACATTTTTTCACGTCACGAAATACCCTTATGGTTTTGTCAGATTTTTTTTTCACTTTTCGGTTTCCGGACGATAACTCAAGGACGCCTTGACAAATCTTCGAGAAAATTCCACCAGTTATCACATATATTACGTAGATGAACCCCATTGTTTTGGAGCCGGCTCCGAGGTCCGGTTAGCCCGTGAGGATGAATTTTGTGTAAAATGGTTTCCAGATGATAACTCGAAAAGTACTTGTGCCACCATTCTGAAACTTGACACATATATAATTGATATAGTGTCGCAGAGCAACCCTATTGATTATGGGGTCAATCCCCCCAACGACCTTTGACTCAGGGGCAGAAAACTATTTTGGTGAGTCATCCTTGAGGCTCATTGTGTATCCCGGAAACGGTGCGTCGTAGCGCGAAACGGACAATATTTTGAGACTCTTGACACTAGGCAAACATGTGTTAGGGGTATCTTGGGTGAACATGGCCCTGGGCCAAATATTTTTTGGCGGAGTCGACGCTTTTCGTTTTCGGCCATATCTCGGAAATGGTGCATCACAGAGTGAAACGAACGTTATTTTCAGACTCCTGACACCAGGCAAACATGTCTTAGGGGTATCTTGGTTGAACTTGGTCTTGGGCCAAATTTTTTTCTGCTGAGTCGGCGCTATTCATTTTCGGCCATATCTCGGAAACAGTGCGTCGTAGAGCGAAACGGACGTTATTTTCAGACTCATGACACTAGGCAAACATGTCTTAGGGGTATCTTGAGTGAACTCGGGCCCTGCGCCAATTTTTTTTTCCCGAGTCGGCGCTTTTCGTTTTCGGCCATATCTCGGAAATGGCGCATCGTAGAGCGAAACGGATGTTATTTTCAGACTCGTGACACTGAGAACACATGTCTTAGGGGTATCTTGGGTGAGCTTGGCCCTGTGCCAAATATTTTTTGGCCGAGTCGGCGCTTTTCGTTTTCGGCCATATCTCGGAAATGGTGCATCACAGAGTGAAACGGACGTAATTTTCAGACTCCTGACACTAGGCAAACATGTCTTAGGGATATTTTGGGTGAACTAGGTCTTTGGCCGAATATTTTTCTGCTGAGTCGGCGCTTTTCATTTTCGGCCATATCTCGGAAACGGTGCGTCATAGAGTGAAACGAACGTTATTTTCGGACTCGTGACACTAGGCATACATGTCTTAGGGGTATTTTGAGTGAACTTGGCCCTGGGCCAAATTTGTTTTTGCTGAGTCATCTTTTTTCAATTTCGGCCATATCTCGGAAACGGTGCGTGGTAGAGCGAAACGGACGTTATTCTCAGACTCGTGACACTAGGCATACATGTCTTAGGGTTATCTTGTGTGAACTTGGCCCTGGGCCGAATTTATTTTTGCTGAGTCGGCGTTTTTCATTTTCGGCCATATCTCGGAAACGGTGCGTCGTAGTGCCAAATGGACGTTATTTTCCAACAAGTGACGGTAACATATTCTTTACAATTATTATTGTGTATTGAAAGAAAAAGTATAATATTTCAAATTGTAGTAATTGAAGTAATAAGTTTGTGATATTTTGGAATCTATGTAATCATCTCGATTTGCAGAGTTGTCAGCAATTAACAGTTCACCTGTGATTGTGTTGTGGATCGAAATGCCCAAGGCCTCTAGGCCTTTACGTCTAGTTTCATTTCATATTGCTTTCCATATCGATTAGCCTTCATCATATACCATATACACTCATTGACATTTTTCCATGCGCATTCTGACCCAAGTATCACATCCTGCGTTTCCCTCTAAATGACATTTTTTTCCGTATTGTTGTATTAAAGGGCTGGTGAGTTGATAACTTTTATCAATACTGCAATGATTTGTTGAGTATTAACAATGTATAAACGACAGGACTGTGAAAAATAAACAATGACATACCGTGTATAAATAATTATCTCATTTAAGCTCGCAAAATTCGTTTGCGTGATTAAATGACCGTTTTGGTTTGCTCATGCGTGTCTGTCGTTCTGGCCCATGCATGGAAACTTGGAATTCGACAGTTCAAAGCGATAATTTTTAAAAAACACAAGTAATGTGAAGCAGAAGATGCATTTGTTGATGTGAAACTGATCGTTGTTCATAGTATCCTATTATCATGGTCATTGAGAACTAAGTATTGATAAAAATAGCAATAATGTGATCTGGTTCGGACCCAATGATCATTTAAGCATGGTCAGAGCTCACTTATAAATGAGCTCTGACCATGCTTAAATGATTATTAGGCCCTTACCAGATCACATTATTGGTATATCATGTGTAATGAAATTATGATACATATATATATTTTCATTCAGGGTTGCCCAATGCACGCATGCTACACTCTCTGATGTTAGGCTCGTTTCCTTGAAACCTCTTACGACATGACGTGTGTACAATTTCAAAGCGTCAAGTTTTATTACAATGTATGTGGGGTAATACCCTAGAGATATATGTAAGTGAACGAATGTCACCATAAAATTGGGCGGAGTATAGGCTCTGTAAGTCTCGTTCGTCTTTTGTCGTCAAATAACGTAATTGGGTACGTAATCTAGTACTTCCGGGTCCAAACAAATGCCACGGAATAGAATAATAAACTCTCTGTTACTTATTGGTGTTGAATATAGCACGATATATATGATTTGAATGACTCAAATATCCTCTTATTTACATAGTGTTTTATAGTGTGATTCTCGCCCCTCAAATTGGCGATGATTAAATTTTATTGGTGATGTTATGATATAAATGGTGCCCAAGACACACGACAACACATGCGGCCCACGAAACTGTTGATTAGTGATATACTACTACAGTTTGTCACAAATAATATCACCTTTCCTCTATAAAAGATAATGTGTCTAAAATATACAAACACAGCATATTCACGCTCTGTAATAAGCAGGAAATATTCGATGAAACCCTAAATAGACTAGTTCATACCAACTATTATTATATGCCTACGAAAATCCTACAATGGATTACACAGAGTGCAATCGGTCCGATATATTGCGGTATTGACCGCCTTCATATTGACCGGCGTCGCGCATAGCAACCGACAGTCTTTTGAAGTTTACGTATTCATGCGCTGGTGAAATGACGTTTTTGGGTTTTGTAACACATGAAAATGTCCATAAAATTATTTGCTTTCAGGGTCTAAAATGGCTAGGAAATTTCAGCATTTGTAATCATATCTCTCCCGAGGGGTATGCGTATCACGATGCGGCATATAATAATAAGTTAATCGACTGGATACAGTGTTTGAGGCCCTCGGTCGTGTCTGTGCCGCGGACGCACTCGCAAGCTCGTGCGTGCTACGGCCCAGACACGACCTCGGGCCTCAAACACTGTATCCAGTCAATTACCTATAAGTATCTGTTGAAATTTGTGAAGAGGGTTTCTTGTGTATTTCCGATAAATTGCTTATAGTGTAAAACCGCGTGTATTCAATTTACATGATTCGAATTACGAAATAACGCAGAATAACGTGACGTTTTAAATATCGCTTACAGACCCTATTGGAAATAACAAAAGAATATAGAAATTTACACGAGTATGCACTTTTATACTGGTTCAACATTCATACCAACTTTGAACGGGTTAAAACAGATATTACACGATAAAAATCACATACGCAAGATTTAGCTGGTGCTCTGGCGACACATGATTTACCGATTGAAACAAGGGGAATGTCTGCATGGGGCGGGCATTAATATTGTCAGTTTGTTCTGGCTTTGTTCTGGGCTTAGATTTTCCGGTTAGGAAAGCATCGAAGCTGATGAGCCCTCGACCATATATAGCAAAGTAAAACGAGTTCGGTTCGACAGGAAAGTAAAAACGGATACGCTCCGCTTATCTAACATGGACTCACGGGGGTTGCAGCCATTTCGTAAGGAAGACAAGTTTTTTAAAGTGAAAAGTGGGATAAACGTGGATTCACCGGGGTTTTCAACCATTTGTTATCAAAAACAAGGTGTTATCTGGTTGATAATACCGATTTATGTGTGTAGGTTTCCCATGACATCGTATGGCCAAAACTGATTATATGATACTGAAAGCTACTGACAATCAAAAGCGAAGATTCAACAATGTATGTATCAACTTGACACTTTTAATTCAGATTTTGATGATGAAAATAAAAAGGGTACAAAAAAAAAACATAATAATACTAGAAGCCTAAAACATATTGGCGTTTCTCGAGGCTTGACTTACGCCATTTTGATCTTGAGTTATGCCAAAACTGTTCTAGTTAAATTAAGTTAATCACCCGATATATCAACGTGTAATCGGGATGAATTCAGGTAATATCTCGATAAATTGAGATTGAAATCTCGATAAATAAGATAATCATTGGGATATCAAGTTGATTTATCGAGATAAATAACTCGAAAATTAAAAAAAATAATCCTGCGTCCCCATTACGGTACTATACAATCATGATACTGCTACACCTATTTAAGGATGCATCCCATCTGTGAAAAGGAAGGTTATCTTCAGATTATCAATAGTTTTAAATTTAGTACAGGAAATATCTGTAATTTCCTGTAAAAATTTTATTAACTGAGCAAAAACGATAACCTGTTGATCACAATATACTATAATACAGCATCTGAATAACAATATATCGCTGACAAGCCGGCCAAATTTTTAGATGTATCTATCTTTTATATGCCTTTATAATCGGATATTTATGACATTCCGAGGAGTTTGTGTTTTATATATGGCTGACTCCACGAACCTAGCGACTGGTTCTCACACACAAGCGCCCCCCACCCCCCACCGTCCCGTGCCGGAGGGTATTAAATTCCTCGGCTTGTTTGAAAGTCTTTGAGCCAGATAGTTTTGTTGCGCACTCGCATCAGCTGACATTTGTTACATGGCGTTGTGCGCATGCACATATACATGAGGCAGCAATCTTTATACGGATAATAATTTATTCACGTAGAGTGAAACTCCCCTATATACAGATATACACAATAATATGCTAGTGGCTGTGATGACTGTGCTGATACGAAGCAGCAGTATTTCTTGTATTAATTATTAATTATACTGAAATCAGTTTACGCGTACGAGTGGTAAATAGCACATCTGAGCAACATGGTATTATAAAGACTTCTGCCATTTATGTTAGCATGCATTTTTCACGCTAGATAACGGTGTAAAGATAATATAGTTGCAAAAAAACACCCAAATTTTACAATAAACATCACGAGACAAACAAATATATCAACAGAATATAACAAGAGTAGCTTCATAAAATGAGGTGGGAATCTTTAATCATATGAACATGGTCAATCATGTTTATTATTATTAATTCTCAATCATTATTATTACATACCTGCCTATCAGCCGCATATACCAAAGTAACTGATGTCAAAATGCCGAGTAGCAAGAAAGTTGTCATATCTGTTCTGGAATAGGCCTAATAAATCACACGCTGGCTTTGTACATGATGTAAATGAGTTCAATACTCCGTATGACACTCGGTGTTTCTTGGTCAAACAATCACGAATCCTCCCTAGAACAATATTCCGTTTTGAAAGTCACACAATGTATGGAGAAATGTCGCCCCGTAACACGTCAGTGTACAGATTCCTGTATAATATGCATTGCGTATGATCTCGGGCACAAAATATATGTACAGCGATATGTTATCCCCGGGGTGGATATTTGATATGACGAGTGTATATTATCACGAAAGTAAGTTCTACACTTCCGTGTCACGGGCCTGTTTGCCGTACTGTTTGTCAATCGATAGCGAAGTGTTTTCACTTGTACGAGGTAGTCTCTCGATCGGCCCGGCGGTGTTAAAATGAAAATATATGAATATGCATGGTATCCTCAAGTTATTCGCTGGGTACGACTAGGATAAAGCGTGTCTTCTTCCATGCTTCGCTGATATCATGCATATTCATGGCTCAACGGGTCCCCAAAGCACCCTGACAGTGAATAAATTCATGGACATTTACGTCCATAAAAAAAGTAGGGCAGTGTTTGTAGCTTCAATTGTACCATATTAAAAAAGGTTTTCATGCATGTTTTCATATATACTTTCTTTGTGGATCATTGTTGTATTTGAATTGGTTTATAGGGTTGTCCTAATGCCATTGTATATGTACACACCGTCCGGTTTATATCTGTAACTTTTTGATAGCATCAACTACGTCAGCAAGCCTCGATGTAAGGATCGTTTCATATCTTGATGTTCAAATGTATTTTTTTTTAAAATATCAAAATTAAGATGCAGTGAGACCCACCATCTTGGAAGCCATTTTTTGCTCAGGGCAGAACCGCACCAAAAAGGAGTCATTTGTTATGAATTATTGAGTAATACTAGGTCTAAAATTTCAGGTTGTGGTAGCAGATTAGTCAGTTCTCAACATTTAAAAAATATGTTGGTAACCCATGTGGGTCTGGATCCATCCGGATCAAAACCCAATTTTACGCGTAGCGGTTCTCAAACTGAGTGAAGACAGGTCCCTAGGGACCTCAGTGTTTAGAAAGTTATATCTGTGTAATATTCGAGCCGAGCCTTACATTTTTGACTTTCTCTATAGGTACTTGAGAAATTGTCATCGTTCTCACTGCATTTTCAAGAAAACCGCCATTTTTCATTTTCAGCACGTTTTGGGGGCAACATTGCTGTAACAAATCTGCATTGAAATAGGCGACAATGCATAGTTTGTGGCACTTACTATTAATCCTTGGGATGTATTCTTCATCTGTACATATCCATTACAACAGTTGTTCCGTTATTTTGTTCTAAAAACACAATCCAAATGATAACATTTCAAAACAGTTTTGGCAAAACGGCATGTTTGTATTCCTAAATCACGTGATCAAGATGATACGTCATTGTATCATTACACATCCCAACAGCTGATCGGTGCCTCATTATTATGGAGGAGAATTGGGGCCAAAATTAATGACATGTTATATTTTGCTACATTAAATTTTATCTTGAGATTATAGAATGCTAAACTATCAATTATAGACATCTAAACTTCAGATTGTAGAAAGCACATACACCAATGGGTACATTCTCTGTTTAAAATTTTATCATTTAAACTTCAATGTTTAAACATTTCAAAAATGAACAACCCATAAAAAAGAAAGGAAAATAAAATTTATATTTCAATCTATGATTCAATAAAATACAAAGAAACTTTATATAACTTGTTTCGTTCTTCCGTATTTCAACACTTTTCATGTATATAATTCAGCTTTTGTCATTTACCCATTGCCAATTCCGCATTCACAAATCTATCTTTTGTATTCCAAAAGTTTGTGTTGGAAAGTTCATGTTTGAAAGTTCGTATTTGGAAGTCTTGAAGTATGTCACGAAGTATGTCATGAAGTATGTCGCGAAGTATGTTAGGGGAGTGAGAAACTAAATGCTCCCCTGATGTTGCCTCCCTGTCGGCGCAAAGACTCCTGGCTGGTGATGGATTGTCAATAGTGTCTGCACAGCCGGCTTCGACAAAACTATGATGTTGTACCCACCTACTAGCCGTTTTTACTCCGCCAAACAATATTTCATAAAGAGAAAAGTAACGGTGAGTTCTCTTTTTCAAGTTATCGAAGTACACAATCAATTTACTCTGTTGAATTTACTCTCCGAAATGTGGTGTCTGGGCGATAATTAGGGCTTATAAACTCTGTGTAATCTTCGAAGCAGAAGGCGAAAACGAAGCGAACGCCCATCTTGTGCCCATTATCACGGGGGTCAAGCGTACCTGAATTATTCGAAGGAACATTGGCGCTCCTTGAATTATTGGGAGTGGGGGCGTGAGATATTCGGAGGAAAACATGAAAGTAGGTTGCTAAAAAACCGCAAATAACTCGCCTACGATGTGTGAACAGACAAAGCAATGTCACCATAGAGTATGGGATATAGTTGTGTATTTGTTGACACATATATTAGTTAATTAGCTTCACTAGTTTACTCGACACCGAATAGTCTTTCAAACTACAACATAAGTACATTCGCAATGAAATATATATATTTTTTTTAAAATATCAATATTGCCCCTCCCAATAAATCATGCCCCGGCAAAATAAAACACTTAAGGTGAAACAGAAACATAATAAAACACCTCACAATCAAAAGCCGATGTTCAAGTACTACTTCACTATTGGTATCCTTTGAAGTTGGTGTACTTTTGAGTGTTTATATGTGCAGAACCATAGTACTTCCACATATGATTGGACTCAGTGGGTTCATTTATATCGTTGTTCAGAATCGGTGAACATAATTGTGAATAAACTAGGAAAGCTAGGTAACCTGTATATTGTCAATAAATACAGAACTATATCCCATACTCTATGGTGGTATTGGTTTGTCTGTTCAAACATCATAGTCGAGTTTTTTGCGGCTTTTTAACAGCCTAATGTCACGTTTTCCTCCAAAGATCTCACGCCCCCAACTCCCAATAATTCAGGGGTGCCAATGTTCCTCCAAATAATTCAGGTTCGCTTGACCCCCGTGATTATGTATAGGTCCATTCTGTAGATTTTGAAAATAAAATACTATTATTCGTTTATCCATGTACTAGCAATAGCCTATAAATATACATTTCTACTGGATATATCTTCCATTTTCAGATGCAACTGGGGAGAGCCATTGAACGGTTTAACTCTGGTATTATTGATTTTTTGACAGGTGAATTACAAATTTTTAAAGTTCATCATCCAAGATATTCTCAAATTGTTGTTATAATAATATAATAAAATTATCAAGTTATGACCTGATAGTTGCTTACACGTTACACGTGTATTGGAATTCAAAATGTTTGTTTCAAATTTTTATTAGGTGATGACTGATGTTATGGCCAGAAGTCAAGATAATCGACTGACTGAAATCAGTCACAACAGGCAAACTGAAGGCAGCATGGCTCCTGATTGAAGACTGACTTGAAGGGGAGTGACACTCAAGATGTTGTCTTCAACATCTTAAACTTTGAGCTGACAGTGCATCCTTGCAAGGCATCAAATGTGATAAATAATGAGTTTGGTAGTAAAAATGTACACGTACTAGTATTTGTAGGATGAACCTAATTTCATTTGTGTTCAGCTATAATTAGTAACTGTACTTCAGTTCTGCTGGACTCAGTTGTCTGAATTTTTCCTTGTATGATTTGTTTGTGTAGGAGTTAGCTTGTTAATTGATAATATTGAAGTGGAACTGAATTTAGAAAATATTTATTTTTATAATGTACTGATATTATTGCTTGTCTTGTTGAGTCAAACTCTTATTTTCAGTTCAAACTGGTTCAGCTGTGGAATCAAAACTTTACATGGTCCACAGCTAGGGTTCCTTGTCATAAATATTATCTTTGTTGTGGTAAACCCACATGTTTGTTTCACTTTCTTTTTGCTGCGGACTTTGTCTGGTATAAAGATAATGAGGCTCATCTGAAAAAGAATATACTAGTATGAATGTTCTTAAATATGATGGTATTTTTGGTGATTCTAAAACTCATCCCAACACTTTCAGTATGAATGTTTGTGCACATCATATTTTTCACTGAATTATGATTCTGAAAACAAAAACCAATCGCAATGATTGATCATTTTTATGTGCCATCTTATCACCATTATGTGCATAGAATCCAGAATAAATATATTTCCGTACAACTAACAAAAACACCTTGTCATGAACTTGCGGTTGTTATTGTTGTTGTTGATATACAATAAAATTATTTGTCTCTGAAACTTTTGTTCAAATACTATTGCAAAATGTGAAATGTATAAAGTTTCAGGTATGGACACGACAAAATAGGAAGCAGCACACACATAACTTGCATAACTTACAATAATATAAATATTTGTTCAATCATAATGTTTAAGACCACGGGACAAAATATAGCTACTAGTATTATATATTGTCCGGAAACCTATCTTAGCCCTTGGGCTATTTTTTTCTACATACTTGGGTAAATTGATCCCTGTATTTTGGATGTACATGTATTTCCATGCACATTCAATGTCTGTAGTAGGGTTTGATGGTGGCCCAGTCCTGGTATTCCTTGAGCAAATTCATCATGATGTACAGTAACCATGGTGACAGGGACACTCAGATGAAGGCCAAAATAGTTCATATATTTAATTGTTTGGTTTGTGTATGGCCAAAACAAATAGTATTGTGAAACATGTACAGTATATTAGTTATTAGATGTCTGACCATGTTCATTTCACTTTTTGTGACCATGGTAATTTATATGTACTTCTTCCCATAGTATACAATTTTCATATGAGCATTTGAGTACTGTTTTTCTATTATACAGGAAACTATTGAAATATTGAACATATATGGTAAATACATTTATTAGGAAACAGCCTGATTGCATCATGACCTAGCATATTGTCATTATGGTTATGTACAAATGCTGGTATTTTTTATGTCAGTTATTCTGAGCCACTTTCTTGGCAACTAATATAGAGAAAAGAATGAACTGACCAATTGGATTTGTGTGTGCCTATGATCATTGATGATAAAAGTGAATCAATAAATGAAACTAATGTCAAACAACTTGTAATCAAGAATTAAATTAACGATGGTTTTAATACTTGTGTTTCATGCTTGGTAGGTAATACTAGGTATATTAATTTACTGAATTTTGTAAATAAAATTTTTTAATTAATCACTTTTATAAATTCCACTTGTACATGTTCTTGTACTAGTATGTGTTGGCATGGCAGAATTGAACCATTTACAATATTAATAATGAAAAATATATATATTCTGAAAATATGTTGTGTATTCAGATATTTATTAGTAGTATTTAACCTCAGTATTGCAGATTAATATGACAGCTTGAGCAGTATACTGACTTGTTCTTGACATGCACATCTTGTACTAGTATTTGAGCTTCTATGAACATGAGGAAAGCAGTGTGCACCTTGCAGGTGTGTTACACATGACTGCACACACACTCCAGGCAGGTGCCTGTAGCATGTGGCACACAAGATTCCTGTAAACAAAGTATATCTGCTAGTTCTCACTTATTCAACTTATTAAGGCAATTCGGCAGAAATGCCTTTATGGTTTTAGCAGAATTTTTTTTTTTTTTTCTTCCGCCACTTTTGGTTTCCGGACGATAACTTTAGATTGCCTTGACGGATCCTCGTCAAGAAGTGGAAGAACCCTATTCTTTTTGAGCCGGATCCGAGGTCCGTGAGGTCCGTGAGGATGAAATCAAGGCTAATTTTGAGACTTGGTTTCCGGACGATAACTGGAAAAATATTTACGCAATAGTTGCAGAACTCTGCATGGAGGTTCATATGCCACCAGGGAAGAACCCTATTGATTTTGGGATCGATCCGACAAACGACCTTTGACCTAGAGGTCAAAATAATTTTTTGCTGATTCATCCTTGAGGCTTCCTGCATATCTCAGAAACCGTGCATCGTAGAGCGAAACGGACGTTATTTTCGGACTCGTCGCCCTAGACAAACATCTCTAGGGTGTATTATTTTTTTTGATCCGGCTCCGAGGTCCGTGAGGTCCTTGAGGATGAAATCGAGGCTGATCTTGAAACTTGGTTTCCGGACGATAACTCGAAAAATATTCAGGCAATAGTTGCAGAATTTTGCACGGAGGTTTATCTATCAACAGGGAAGAACCCTATTGATTTTGGGATCGATACGTCAAACGACCTTTGACCTAGAGGTCGAAATAATTTTTTGCTGAGTCATCCTTGAGGCACCCTGCATATCTCGGAAACGGTGCGTCGTAGAGCGAAACGGACGTTATTTTCGGACTCGTCGCCCTAGACAAACATGTCTAAGGGGTATTATGGATGAACTTTGACCTTGACCCCAAATTTTTTTGCCGAGTCGGCATTTTTCGTTTTCGTCGATATCTCGGGAACGGTGTGTCGTAGAGCGAAACGGACGTTATTTTCGGACTCGTCGCCCTAGACAAACATGTCTAAGGGGTATTACGGATGAACTTTGACCTTGACCCGAAATTTTTTTGCCGAGTCAGCATTTTTCGTTTTCGTCGATATCTCGGAAACGGTGCGTCGTAGAGCGAAACGGACGTTATTTTCGGACTCGTCGCCCTAGACAAAAATGTCTAAGGGGTATTATGGATGAACTTTGACCTTGACCCGAAATTTTTTTGCCTAGTCGGCATTTTTCGTTTTCGTCGATATCTCGGGAACGGTCCTAGACAAAAATGTCTAAGGGGTATTATGGATGAACTTTGACCTTGACCCGAAATTTTTTTGCCGAGTCGGCATTTTTCGTTTTCGTCGATATCCCGGGAATGGTCCTAGACAAACATGTCTAAGGGGTATTATCGATGAACTTTGACCTTGACCCGAAATTTTTTTGCCGAGTCGGCATTTTTCGTTTTCGTCGATATCTCGGGAACGGTGTGTCGTAGAGCGAAACGGACGTTATTTTCAGACTCGTTGCCCTAGACAAACATGTCTAAGGGGTATTATGGATGAACTTTGACCTTGACCCGAAATTTTTTTGCCGAGTCGGCATTTCTCGTTTTCGTCGATATCTCGGGAACGGTGTGTCGTAGAGTGAAATGGACGTTATTTTCGGACTTGTCGCTCTAGACAACATTTATCTTATATGTATTATGGATGAACTTTGACCTTGACTAAAAATTTTTTTGCCGAGTTGGCATTTTTCGTTTTCGTCGATATCTCGGAAACACTGAGTCGTAGAGCGAAACAGACTTTTTTTTCGGACTCGTCGCCCTAGACAAACATGTCTAAGGGGTATTATTTTAACGGTAATTTTTTTTGTGGAGTCGACATTTTTCATTTTCGTCGATATCTAGTATATATTATAAATTAATCATCACACCGAAATGCCTCCAAGGCATCTTTAGGCCTTGACGTCTAGTTTGTCATACATCTTCCCCTTCCAGACAATGAATGAATGTTCCATAGGTGTACAAGGGTTAAAAAAGTAGTCCCCTTGGAAGTGAACCTGTGGCCATGATGGATTTGTTGTTCAGTTCTCACAGCAGAGTCAACTTCAAAAATCCATTGTATGGTTTTGAGGGGGAAATCTAAAAAAGTAAGGCTCGGCTCATAGACTTGGGTATGTGGCAATTGTTGGAAAAATAGTTAGCAGATTTGTTAATGTATATTTCTATATGAACGGTGACGCGTAAAATTGTGTAATTTAACTTTGTCATTTGGCATCCTAAAATTTGATTAAATACTTCAAAATTCTTCTTTAATATAATATTACTTGCTCAAATGCTATTTCTAGGCCTTTTTCCCCATATTGGGTTTGATAAAAATAATTTAGTAATATTCAATGCTGCAATATTTACTGTGCTACACAAAACAATGGTGGGTATTTCTGAATCTTAATGTCAAAGATTCATTGTGTAATTTCATGTAGGCCTAATATGTGTCGTATATGACGATGTTCAAATTGGCTTTGGGTTAAACCTTGCTTCACACATGCCTATCAAATGAGCCTGCCAGATAATAACAGATTTGTAAATCAGTGTCGGTATGTATGTCAATAGCAGTATCTATACATTACGCACTAAACTAGACAAAGCAATGGGTGCATATACATAGGAATATATTGATTTTTGTCCTTTTTGGTCAAATTAAGTACTTGACATTATAATGGACCCTTGTGTTGCCTAACGAAAACATTCGTAACAAAATGTTGTGCGTTGTTCTAATCAAGCATCAAGCACAAACCTGACAATCTGATTGCTCACGTCCTCGGGTATTAAATGCATGCGTAATCTGCGAAAATCAACACGCTGACACCTTCGATATATTGAACGTCTAATTTCAAATACACAGAGCCATTGTTTAGGAGTCTTAAAATCATCTAATGAATTTCAAATTTTAGCCCCTCCGAGTGGGTCTAAGTGGAGCGTACCTCCTTAAAATAACTTCTCACGGAGGACCCTTGGCATCTGATAAGAAGTCTACTCTACGATTATGTGAAATGCGTTGCCCTATATTACCATAATATTCATTAGATATAGTGCATAAAATATTTATTGTTCATTCGCATTATCCTGAACTAAAATTACGAATTACAGTGGTTTATTGGACGTCTCTTGTAATGATTACAGGGCTATTCCACTATATGGGTCTTTGTGCACGCGGTTCAAGTACCTCAAAGGCCCGACGAGAAGTGGAGGGTCGTTTGTAGAATGGAACCAATGGCACAAAAACTCATATTCATTTTGTGGCGTAACTTGTTTATCATAAATGCTAATCTGGGAATTGTATTACACTTTTTGTAGTAAATCTGCGAATAATTGAACAGTTAGCTCATAACCAAAAAGCAGTTATATAAGTAAAATTTGAAAAGCAGTTAAATTTATAGGTACATTACTTTCATTAGATTGGAGTGTTTTTGTTAGTAATAATAAATGGTAATATAATAATCGCAGAACCAGTGATTGCACTAAGACTTCAGGCACCTACGATCATCAATGGTATATGATAATATTAATATCATAGGTCTGAAATAAGTTCATTTTCACAATTAGGAATACACTCTGAACCAACCACGAACAAAGCAAATGCATGGTCCAAACTAGCGCATCGACGGTAGTGTGCAGTGCATGTATATACTAAAAAAACTCGTATTCACATCATTGAATGTGTGACTGTGATTCAGTCGGATACCTACCAAACTGAATATTCCATGTCTTTGGTGCAACGGTGTTCGAAATACACCGACCTAGCCTAAAAAAAGGCGTCTAAAACATCATGCTGATATCAGATTTCATGCTTGACGTGGGTTTGTGCCTTTAAATGTGAACTTTTTGCCGTGTCTTCGTTTCCACCTTTAAAATGTTTTGCTTCAGTTTTTTCGCTGGTATTATCAAAATCTGATGATATTCTTGGTAATATATTTCACTGGAACGTGGTGTTCAATTTGTTATTCAAATCATCAGCACTTCACAGGTCTGGAGAAATCGGCCGTGTTAGAGATAACGTTATCCTATTCCGTTAGGGCTAACTTTTTTGTTTACACATCTTTCCAAACATTTACACCCTGGAAGACGAACATAAAATAACACTCCTGCCAAATTTTCATCAAAATATGTTAATTATTGACGGAATCATCGCGAAAAAAACTACCGCTCACAGACTAGTGACTATAAAAGTGACTTAAAATTGAAATTATTTAGTGAAGAAGTTATCTATAGGCCTACGACATTGTTACTTTTTAATTCAATAAATGTAAATGTAAGAGTTGAAAGTGAGACTACCACCGTTCAATTCGCACGGCAGACTTCAGGCTTTATGCAGCGTGAAAACGGACAAAAACCAGTTCGTTCATGCGTTGTGTTACTATGGTCCGGGCGCCCTGTACATGTTGGTTATTGTTGACGCTTGAGGGATTCAGATTGTCTGATGACTTCTTTAAATTTGGCAATGATTCTTCCTTCATTTTTCTTTCGATTCATCTTTCAGAAAGAAGAAAGATTTTTTTCTGGGAGCACAAAGAGGGGACCCGGCGCCCCCTCTAAATCCTTCTATACCACCGGGGGTGAGGGCAACTGCTATGGGATGCATGGTCGGCTTGTCAGTTGCACAACTTGCGCTGCAGTAAGAACCACTTCATATGCACGGGATATCCCAAATGTCTCTGATCCGTGCTCCTTATGTGATTATCTGTATTACCTTCCGTCCACGTATTACACGTTTATCCACATTATGTTTTAATACCTAGAGACTGATTCTAACCATAAATGGTTTTCGATTCTGGGTAATCACGTAAACAAGGCATAACATTGTGATGGTTATCAAAGTGACATATCGTTTGCACCGGGCTTTTTGCTGATATTTTTAAGATGCTGAATGATAACGTATCATGACTTGTATTTTATGTTGGCATCTGAGCCTCTTCGTATACAGGTATAATTGTTCAGCCTAAAGTCAATTTTTTTAAACAAACGGATGCTCCTTTTCGACGTTATCTTTGTGTGAACGAATGCCATACCTGAAATATTTCAGCTTATATGTCTGGGCATCTTCCACCAACTTTTCTCCGAAGCACAGAGGACGAATGTTTTTATTTGAAGAGATAGCCTGTATAAGCCTATATAAAACCACACAAAACCTGTCGTTTGGCCGTGTACACAAAGACACGTGATGAATATAAATTTGGAACATACCATTGCGCAACTGTCCCGAAGGGGGTGTGGGTTGTTGGGAATGGTAAACAAAATTTAAAACGTACCTATAGACAGTGATAATAGCAACAATAAATTTGTTTCTTAAGAAAAGGATGGAAACGAAACAAACTTGTACAAAAAAAGTGTTTCAATAAGAGATATGTCATGAAAACAAGATTGTGATTTGATTATATGCAAGAAGCCATGACGACGATGACGTAATAGATTTTTCCATTGGTCAATATCAGTCACATGGTATAACGCGGGGCATCATGGGAACGGAAAGCACATGCCAGGAATTTCCCAGCTTTCTGTTTGTTTGTCTGAGAAGTCGAAGATTTTGGCATAAATATGCCAACATTAACTACATAACACAGTAAACGACATGCCGTTCAGTTTGAGCTGTTCACGATGTTCATAAACTGCCTGCAATCGTGATGTGACCTGCGATGTGAATGATTTGATTCACGCTGGAAGTGCTCGACGTGAGCAAACGAGTTTCTTTCCTTGTGCCGGCCGGCATAACTGATAACGTGGAGCATTGGCAGAATGTGAACAAATGTTTGGACAAGATGTCAAGGATTCACCAGATAGTTAGTTATATACTAGGGGCATGATTGGTGTCACTGGTGATCAAAAACATAAGCCTACATAGACAGTAACACGAAGTTAATTGATAAATGAGTGTAGAGATGTAGCTCTTTCATTCAGGAAAATGTTTGTTTGTTGGCTCGTAGCATGTGGAATAAGTAACGTAGGCAATTGCAAACATATTCTGTGATTGATTCAGAACTGGTGACAACGTGCATATATGCATTTCATTGATCATGTCACTTTTGCCGAGAGTGGAACTTCACTTCTTTATTCTATTTGTGGTCCAGAATTTTTTAATGTCTGTTTTGTTCTCCTAGAACATGTAGAAGTTAATGCCATATCATGTACAGTAAAAAAAAAACATATTGCATGTTGGTTCATTTATGATGAGTATCATCTACGTGTGATTCAGATCGAGAGATATTTATGAATGCTCATAAGTTAAAGCTCATTGAAGTTCCATTATCAAAATGTTACAAATCTCTATGGGTGAAATGGAAAACAAACAAATATTTTTTGCCAAATATATTTTATATCAATTATGTGCTAAATAACACGACACATATTTAAATTGCTTCAAAATATTTTCTTATTATAAAATTTAATTTTATAATTTCGTGAATGGTATATTCTGCCAATTTTTCAATTTTTTTCATCGAACGTACATAATTTTCTTAACCTACAATTTTCACAAAGCAAATCATTTATCTTCATGGCCTCTTTCACTTCTTCTCTGCAAAATGAATAATGGACATTTATATATACATATAGTTTGCATACTAATTTATTCCAAGTTGAGAATAAATTAAAACATGAACATAATTTCATACATTAATCGGAATCAGGATAGTATTAATATGATCACATGTAAGATGGTTTAATATATATGTGACATCAATAAAGATGCAGTTGGTATTTAGAGACACCTAAATACATACTTGGGCAAGCATTTCTTGTGATACCAGCCAGCCAAGCAGCCATCACAACCAATCCATGAGGAGGGCGGTCCTGCTGACGAGAAACATACAAGACACGATGTTGTGTTGTCGTCCCCCGTCTCAGTACCACTTCCCCTTCCCTTCTTCCTACCACAGCTACCACCCTTTCCTGCTTTTACCCTCCCAGACCCATCAGATGAGCTACCACCCATACCACTAATCCCCCTACCTCTGGCCCTCTTTACAGCTGAACCTGCCTGACTAGTTCCCTCCCCAAGCTCCTCATGTCTGCAAAACCTACTAGTATCCTGCCTACCTAACCCGACACTACCAATATCTACACCATCTTCCCCCTTACCTGACTGCCTAATACCTGTACTGTCCTCTGAATTCGCTAACCTACCACCCACCCCAAAACCTTGCTCTACACTCGCCTCCTGCTCCTCCTCTTCCTCCCCATCTGACTCCTCATCTGACTCCTCCCCCACCGTGATGACTAACTGCCCCACCTCATCTATCCTCCTATCTAACTCCCACTGTTTCTCCTCCAGTTCCTGAACATGCCTACACCAGCCCTCCCACAACTTCTTGTCTACTGCCTCCTGCTTAGCTTCCTGAAATAACCTCCTAACACTCTCAATATTCCCGTCCCGATTCTCCTTCGCTACCTTCCCTTTCATGAATCCCCACGCCATCTCAATAGGATTGAAGTGGCAATGGTACGGAGGCAACCGCAGGACATCGAACCCTGATGCTCTCGCCAGCTCGTCGCACTTGTACTGCTTGGCTGGCTTGTGTCCACGGGCCAGGCTCCGCAACTCAGGTAGAAGCAGCTTTGCGTCAAAAGCGATACCTGCAAGTACATAAGAAGTAATGATACTATTTTTTTGTGTCAATTATTGAGCCTAACTCAGTTACATGTAGTGTATGGCACATTTCAGGGTTATCAGTTATCTACATGTATATCATGTATCATATTATACGATAAAATCCATAATGTTTGCTTCCCTGTTACTGTCAGTGTTCTAAAACTGTATGGTTTATTGTATATTACAATATATTATTGACGTGTCAAAAACTTTTCTTTGCAGTCATTACTCTTGTGAAAAGAAAAGGCACTTGCTATGAAAGTTCATACCGTGTGAGGTTAGCCATGCCTGCAGGTCGGCCTTCTTGGTGGGCAGGCGAGTGTCCTCTGTGGACGCTGTGGTACGAGGCATTGTCCATGACAATGAGGGCCCCGGCAGGCAAGTTGGGAAGTAGTTGTTCCTCAAACCTATTAAGTCAGCGAATATGTTTTGTGATGATACTAGTATTTATGTATTGTATATTATATTATTTGTTAATTTAATACATTTATGTGAGTATAATACATTCCCTGAATACTTACATAAAAATATAATATATGTAAGTTTAGGCAAAAAAAAGGAATTATGGTTCTGGTTATTGGGCTCCCTGAAAAAGTGATGCGACGACGCGATTTCCTTTTTGGTCCAGTAAGCTATTGTCGTCACGTGGGGTCCGGCGTCCGTCGGCGTCCGCGTCGGCGTTGTCAAACGCTGGGAAGAATCTGTCTGATGAATATTCCTGTAAGTCATAAAATATGTTCTGTGGGCCAATATCTCCGGACCATTTTTTTTTTCGTCACCTGAATCAAATTTTTCGCAATGGCGGCCATTTTTGTCGAAAAATGGCCAATTTTGGATTTTGGCAGCCATTTTCTTAGAAACTGTTTGATCAGATTTGAGATTTTCGTTTCAAAAGATTCCTCTGATGTACCTTTGTGCTGTGTATAAGTTTTGTTGGCCTTGATTCGTCGGTCTCCGTGTGGCAGCCATTTTGATTTTTTTCGGCCGGTCCCAGATAGGACTTTCCCATGTTAAATTAGCCTATGCTTCATAATGGGGACAAATTTCTCCTAATATCTCACTTAATATTGGGATAAGACATTAGGATTCAATTGTGCACATATAGGAAATTATATATGCCGATTATTCTCGTGACCTTGAATTTGACATTCGACCTATTTTTAATTGTATATTAGGCCCCAACACGATCGACCTATGTAAGCAAGTTTTTAGGCGTGAATGTTGTGCAATTATTGTCATGACTCAATGACATTGCTTTCAGCTTACATATAACTGTCTTGGGTCCGGTAAGCGCAGAGCCCTACGGCTCTATGTTTTGTACTTTGACGCGCGCTCCTAACCAGAACCATAATACCTTTACTTTTTGGCCTTATATTATTGTGCGGCGTCAGCCGTACTATATCTGTTAGTGTAATTTTGACCCCATGGTACTACTGGTGAGGCGCTTGTCCATGCGTGGACTTATTGCTACCGAATTAAGTCAGCGATGACATTATCCATATTTTATGTCACAATCTCAGATTACAACAAAGTTAAGTAGCAAATATTGAACAAAGAAAACATACACCTTGGTATTTGTGGAAAGTGCAACTAAAACACATTTTGGCAAGAATAATGGACGAATCGACAAACAAATGCGAGTAATAAATCAATTTTCGCATGGACAAGCTCTGCACCAGTATTGCAGGTATTATGGTATTGTAAGACCATCTACGAGAATTGTTCTCTGTGAGAGGGAAGTAGAGAGTTATTACAATACGAGTTCGAGTTACAATACGATTCGAGTTCATTGTTTCATATTGTTATCAAACTAATCAATAGGGTTGTTTAACCAAGAAATGGGTTTCGTGTCTACTTATCCTTGATTTTTCTCGTATTCACTCAGCCTCGAGTACTGGTTCTACTCTCCTTTGTCCCTGTGGCCGCACACGTAACCTCAAGTTCTGCTGTTGTGATGCTTGTATAAATAACCTTACCATTTCTCGAACCGGGGCCCGTTCATGTCCTCGTGGTAGTCTGCCGTGGACTTCGACTGGAACATGAGAGATCCGTCGTTAGCGAAGCCCACGGCACCCACAGCGTCCACAATGATCCAGCGAGCCCCTTTGTTAGTGGTCCATGGCTTGGGTCTGTAACAATGTTCAAAAATGTTACTTGAATGTCACGCATATATATTCATAGACAAGTATTATTCAAAATTGATCGAAATTTGAAGTATTCGTAAATAGTAAATAAATCTGTAAATTTCAGGTACCTGGACTCGCCGGATGCATCAATCCACTCCCTGCCCACCGTATGTCCGGCATTCAGCCAAGTTTCATCTAAATAGACAATAGGCCGACCTGCAGCTCTGGCGGCTCGGATCCCTCGGAGATATCTGCACAGAATAAATATATTTAAATGACGTTACTTAAGTGCATCAAGTTACTATTTTTAGGTTACGAGACCTTTGGTCCTAATTTTTCTACATCAAATGTCGTATTTACCTAAAATTTTTACAGTATGAAAGTGCTGAACAAAACTTTTGTCTACATACCTAATGCGTTATTTAACGAGATCAGGTCTTTCTAGGATAACACTATCCACCTTGCCTGCTCGTTTCTGTAGACGAATGTGAAAAACATTATACAAATTTTTGTATAATATCACCTATGTGATATGCAGCAGATGGTTGAGAAGATGTGGAATTCATGGGAATTAGTGCATATTAATGTAATACTTAATGCTTTGATATCTGTACAAGTTAGACTAAATATTTGCCACAATTTTATGAACTATGATTGAATGTTATCAAACAATATGCTGTATGTTAATGATGATGATTATAAAATTGTAATGTTTTAAATTACCTTGAATCGATACCCCATTTTGCGCATTTCCTTGCGCACAGTGGACATGGACACCGAAAGACCGGTCCCATTGGTGAGTCTCCGGTGCACCATGCCCACTGTGGCGTACTGGCCCGCCGACCACAGCCCTTGGATGATGTCGCGTATATCTTCCCGGCTGCGGTCGGCAAGCTTCGTGTGGCGGTGCCTCTTCGACTTCGGCCGGTCAGGCTTCGGGTTCATCTGTCAATGTAGATTAGTGTAAATTATGATTGCCTTTTGATATCATGTGTAAAAAATGTTGACATGATGTGTTGAAAATTATTATAGAAATAGCAGTATACTCTGATTTCTATAACTTGTTTACATTGCAACATATTGTCAACTAATCCAATTTTTTTTTGCGAAAATGCCGTTTTACAACCCGGTGAAGTATGCCAAGTTATAATATGTAACTATTTAATATCTCGGACATTTCAGCAAAGACCAATGTAAACAAGTTGGAGCAATGAGAGAATAGGAATGTAATTTTGATGAACAATATCATTATATCAAGGACAACACATACAAATGAATGTACTAGTATATCTGTATGATTATACTACATTTTGTAATTGAACTCATTTTCATTGATGAAATGATTGTTTCAGTGATTTATACTTCATTAGCTTTTCATACACTTAGGCACAGTATGCCAATGTATCGCCTTTACATGTTTAATAAACTATGTGTTTGCATTTCGATTTTTTTAATGTTCTTATTATGTTCACGTTATGACAATCGTGCTTTCAATACCTGGCTACATTATGACACATCATACAGTGCCCATGAACTTGAAACACTGAATGATTTTGAACAATTTATTTATATTACAGTAGATTTATTATCAAAAATAAGAGTATGGAAAAACATCACAACTAAAATTTTAAAATAACTCTTGTGTTTTTGAACCCCATTTCATAATTCAATATAAAAATGAAATCTATATTTAATATATGATGAGTATTTGTAAAGAAATTTTCAGATTATTACTTTTTTCACATAAAGTTCACATACAAGAGTGGAAATTGCTTGGGGAGAAAGCCCCAGGATCTCCTGGCAGCGTTTGGATGGAGTGCGGAGGGAGATGCGTAATTTCCCCCTCCTACACTCTTCCTTGCAGAATACCATTGCGTGCTGCACGATACTCCTCTTCGTATGTTTGGTGTGTTTCACCATGATTTTGTTTTAGTTCTCCAACGTTATGATTTTGCTTGAGGACATGAATCGATAAAATGTTGTGTAATCCAGACACCCCCACAGGAACTTACCTTGGACTTGTTCTTCACGAGAGCCCGGATGTAAAAGGATGTAAACAAACATGACGGCGGCAAGATTTGATGATAAATCTCGACTCGATATGATATCGCGCATTGTAAACAACGGATTATTAATAACGCCTGAGATTCCAACAGCGTAGTCGGAGGAATGTGTAAGGAACAAGGTAACACATTTTTTTAAAACAGTGCTTGTGTATTCGCCAAGTTAACGTCGAAAAGGAGCATCCGTTTGTTAAAAAAATTTGACTTCATACGTTTTCAGTTATGCTGGCAGTATGAGTAATTAAGAACAGCTGTTGTCGATATGTGGTCATGACATACTCGTTGTGATCTGTTCTGTAATGGTATCAATGTGGTCAGAGAGAGAGAGAGAGGTCATTCCACCCTGCAACATATCTTAAGGCGGTGACTGACCTAGTTATTTTGTCTAGGGGTCAGGTCGTGTTATCGTCACCGACTTGTGCTCAGATTTTTGGGATGGAAGATCAACACACGGTAAGGAAAATGCAATTTCTGCAACATAATGCATATATATATATATATATATATATATATATATATATGTGAAGAATATCGTTCACGGCCGATATTAAGCCGGTTTAACTGGGTCGTCGTGTGATTCAATAAGCCGGCAGTTTCAATTCAACTGTTTATTGTGGTGATAGGAACAATGATTCAGTCACTCACAATCAGGGCCGCACTCTCACCTACGTCGGATGATATCCCAGTCTATATTTCTATATTCCTAGTATAGTCCTTTATACATCTTGCACATATATCCAATGGTTTATATATCACTTATATTCAGTTCGTATAGTAATATCGACAGTCTTCACAGGAGCTTTTGTATATCCGTCCTGTCACTGGGATTTACACTACTCTTCTGCGCAGTAGACCGGGGCCGAGGGACCATGTGGCTGTGTAATTTCCCGCCAAGTGTAAGCGGTGTTGTGATAGGTTGAATGTGTGGTGCAATGCGCTGATGTCACCGGGAAAGTGGGTTTCCCCGGCTCGTGTTAATACTTGTAATGCCTGTATCTGTGCACGTGATGTATGGAGTATGTGTGTCAAGTTCTATGTTTAGAAGTCAGTGCATGTAAAGGTCAAGGTCGAGTAAACGGGGCCGAGTGTACTGAGCTAGCGGGGCCGCAGGTGCGTGGTTTGACCTGTGTATGTAACCATGACTACATGGAGTTTATGCTTGTGATCGTATAGTGTGTACTTGTCCTGTATGTAAGTCATGTAGAATGAATGTTTGTTGTGGAAATGTGTAGTGCGCGGGAGGGACGGGAGTAACAGTCGCTAAAATTACTACATAACACCCCTTCATTAATTCTACGCCCTCGGAATTACCCTCCCCGGACCCTACCGTCGCCAAAAACTAAACAATAAAAAGCTAAAAAGTCCTAAAAGGTCAAACCCCAACACTCACACACACACACACCGCGCGACAATGTGAAAACACTTCATACAATAAAAATTCCTAACCGTCAAAATAAACGTCAGCAGTCAGTCTGTCAGCAGTCACTACGATGATACATATACAAATACATGCACAACAATGACCGATGAAGAATGGAATGTAAAAGATGGAATGATAAACAAAACTCCTCGACGTTTCAAAGTGAAACGGAACTATAACTTTAAGAGTCTATTAAACTGAAATAAAATGTAGATTAAATCTAACTAAATTACATGTATAAAAACAAAAAGCCATGACTAGGATATTAAATGTATATGTACAACTATTTACAATATATATGTGCCGTGACCAGAATTGTTTGGTCACTCGGTGGGGGCCGCGTTCAAGGGGCCGAACAGTTCAGGGACGAATTTCACTTGTCCTCCCGTTCACGCCTGCTGGCGGGAGGAGGCGGGGCCGCTGGCGATGCCTGCCGCATCAGCTGTAGCTGTTCGTCCGGGGGCAGTCTGGGCAGGATGGACACGATCGTGGCCAACAACTCCCCCGGGATGGTCGGTGTGGTCGGGGTCGACGGAGCTTGTGCCTCCGATGGCGTCGGGGTCGAAGTCGCTCGAAGCCGAGTGATTTCCTGTTGTTGGTGGGCGACTTGGTCCTCCAACTGAGTCACACGGACTCGAAGCCGTAGATTCTCTTCGGACAGGGCGTCCGGGAACGTGGGCCGGTGGCGCTCGTGCAGAGCACCCATCCCAAAGCCGACAGACAGGCCGTTATATTCTGCCTGCCTGATGTGGTGATCCAGGGCCGACAGGTACTCCCGACGAATTAGTCGCAAGTACTGGTGCGCTAGATCATCAGCGCGGGCGAGTGACAGGGTCGGAAGGTGCTCCTCCGGTTCTGACGGCAGGAGCAAGGGGTCGGCATTATGGGCGGCCTGTTCGAGACGAGCCGTCCAAAAGTCCTCGTGAAATCCGAGGTAGTTCGGGAGCCGCTGGGCGTCCTCATCCCGTAGAAAGTCTGTGAGGTCGGGATTCTGGCCGGGTAGTGCCTGCAGGCCAGGAAGCGAGCGGGTCGCCAGACGTCTGCCGTGTTGCCGCAGGAACTGGAAATCGGCCGCGAACTCACCGGACCCATGAAGCGGTAGACGCTCGTCGAGGTCTCTGTGGAGTGACTCAAGCTGCTCCGGGTCGTCCACTTGGAGTCGGGGCCGGTCTCTATCGGTGCCGCGTGTCGGAACGGAGCGCAGAGGTTCCACTTCCTCCGTGAGGTACGGCGGGAGCGGGACGGGTTCCACCATCCGTCGTGAAGGCTCCGGTGAAGATTCCGGGGTCGAAAACGGTGTCGGGGTCGCACGTACAGGAGATCCGGGTGCAATCTCCCTGAGTGGAGGTGGCCGATCCTCAACTGGACTCTTCGGCTCGGGAGTCTCCTTGCCGGTTGATGACGATACCGGTGTGGTATTCAGGGGTCGACTTGGGAGTGGCGGATACTCCTCAGGTGGAGGGACCAATCCCTCACGGACTCGGTAGTCCGTGACGTTAGAGGCCGTGGGTCGTTCCACAACCATCCGCCGGGGTATGATATCCGACGGCCGAGCTCTAGACGGGGTCGAAGATGTCACTGTGGTGACCGGTCGAGTTGTCGCTGGCGACACCACTGTCGCGAACGAAGCCGTCGTGACGACTGCCGAGGCCGAAACACCGGTGGTCGTTGTCGGGACCTCCTCCGCCGTGCTCACCGACGTTGTCTGATAATTTATGGGCCGAACGAAGAAGATCGTACTGGGTCGTCGAATTCGAACCCGCGTGTTCATGGTCTCGATGTCACTGACCATGCGGGTAAGCCGAATCTCGTCTGCCGGGGTCGAAGCACGATTGTACTCCAGTCGACGGAGTACCTGTTGCACTTCCGGGGCCGAGTTGGGCGGATACTGCTCAAAGAGCTCTGGCGCCATGTGCCAGATGCCGAACGTCAGGACGGTGTTGACATCCCTCCTGAAGATCGGGATGTTGGCCGGAACTCTTGGGGGTCGATAATTCGGGTTCGGCTGCATGTCGACTCTGCAGCGTAGCGCGAACCTGACGAGCATGGGGCCGGATGCCGATAGTCGTCCTTCCTGGTAGAAGGGGAACGACGTCACGTGTTGCGGGGTCGCTTGAGACAGATGCCGGAACATCTCCTCCTGGGCCAATGTCCGGAAGCCGTCGCGGGCCGGACACACGAAGTAGCGCAGGAATGGAAAATGATACGCTAGCACGTGCGCATCAAGACTCTGGGCCGTCCGAAAAGGTCCGCGCCGTGGCACGGAGGACCACTGTCGCTCTCCTGCTCCCTCCTCTTCGCCGATGCAGAAGGGGCACTCGAATCGACCGTCTCCACGCTGTAGCGGGGCCAATGTGAGGAGGTTTCCCTCCGACAGGGTCGACTGCTCATCGAAGTTGTGGATGTGGCCGTATCCAGCGCTTCGATTTCGTTTACTGAGTGGAACCTTGTTCCAGTCTATGGGCCGAGTTCCGTAGGGTGTCACGGGAGGTGGCACCAATTCCATCAATTCCGCCACTTGCCGACGGAAAGTCGAGGTCGGGGCCGTAATAGCAGATCCGCCGCTGGAGCGTGACGAACTGCTGGAGGTCGATCGGGCTCCCGCTCCATGCTTCTTCTTGAAAGAAGTATAAGTTCTCTTGTTTGGAGAACGGGAGGCCGCAGGTCGTGCTACCGCTGAACCGGAAGCGGGTGAAGTCGGGGCCGGAGCGATCGGGGCGATCACTTGATTTGCTGGGTCGGGTTGGCGGCTCGCGGTGGCGACTCGTTGAGCTTCTTGGGCCGCTTGTCGTGCTTCAATTGCACGCTGGACGATACTTCCGCCCTCCTCGAGTCGGCGGAAGCGTTCGGGGTCGATATTGAAGATGTCGTCCGGAGTCGGGCTCGGTGTGTGGCGCTCTCCTCGTTGCGCCAGCTTGTTCCGGGCCGTTTTGGGTCGCGCTCCCTTTTCCGATCCACTTGCCGTGTCACTGAGCGTGACTGGATCGCGCTGCTCGGGCTGCGAGTCGGGGCCGGACGAAACTTCGTTGTCGGGGACGATTATGGGATGATCTGATTCATCCCCGGTGTCGATTACCTGGACGGTGATGTTATCGCCGTCCAACTTAACTGTGCGGGGCCGATTGTCACCTGGGTCGCCATTTTCCCGGTCGTCTCCGGGTTTGTCAGCCATGCTGACGGGCCGAAATCAAGCCGAAGTACTTCCCAAGTACTGACTAGGCTGGTTGTAACAAAGTCTGGATTTCTTCAAAACCAGCCTAGTTCAAATGCCGATAATCCAAGCCGAATTAACTCCAAAGTCTTGTGACCAGGATTTCGATAATATCACAGTTTATAGGCCGATAAGTATTGTTCGATTAGCACAGTTTTTAGAACGATAGTCTGTATCTCAATAGCCGAAACTTCAAGTCCGTCTTCCTCCTTCAAAGTCTCAGGCACAAGTGACCTGATTGCCGCTAATCTTCAATGCCGTACACAAAGATGCTGACAGCATCTCGATTCTTAGAACTGGGCCGGGGGGCGCTCTCTATATGTATAGAAAACGTCTTTACGCTATGTATCATTGTTCCAAGCGTACACACAGCAAGGCGGGGCCGTCGTCAAGGAAACGCGGGGCGATCCTTCTCTGACCTCTTGGGTCAGTCCATTACGACAGTAGGGGTGTCCTCACACTGTCCAGATTTCCGTATGTCCATCTGCCGTCCCCTGGATAACTCGTGCCGAATCATTGTCTATTTATACTAGTCGACTGTTCAGATTACTGGGCTCTTTTTGCCCGACGACTCACTATTGTAATTATTAGGGGCGACTTCATGTAGGTGCTGTAAACAGCTAAAATGTTTATTAGCGCTCGTGCGTGCCTTGTGAACTCATCAGTCTATCATTCCTTCTCCCACAAATTAGCGCACGATAAACTACGGGGTCGAGTTGCTGTTTCACAGACGACACACAGTTATTAAAGGCTGAGATATGAATATCAATCACTCACAGGGGCGGACATCGTTCCATTCATTTTCAGCCAGTTCACAGGACGACGGGGCCGCTAATATTGTAGGGGTCGAAATTGCAATGAACTGGGTCGGTCACACCGCGGCGCTTTGAATATTTTGGGTGATGGATTTGATGACAGGCCGCATCTTGGCATGATAGCTATGTAGTGACTGGTTCACGTACCACTGGGCCGTTCCTCCGAATATTACATGGAGTGAGTAGAGGCTCTGTCGACGCATACTCCAGAACGAATCACACTATCACCTCTTCGACAACTAAGTGGCCTTACTCACGGTGTGACTGGTTATTATCCTCTTCGGCTGGCACATGGATGGAAGCTTTACATGATAATCTTAGTCATTGCGTAACATACGCCTTGATCAATGGTACATGTTATACGGGGTCGAAACATATATCATAATGCAACCAATTTTTCACCAGCATCATAATTATAATATCATATCTAGTGTGTATATATCGAATTTGCCTCACTGACATCTTGTACATGTTAAATGCATATATTGTTATTGTAATATAATATATTATTATTGGGAAAGACATGATATCATAGTCCATTAGACATGCATAATTCATCATCAATGATATCAATCAGATAACAAGGCCGGGGTTATCTGTAGCGGGCCGGTCTGCGTGCGTGGCGTCTGGGTCGATTTGGTCGTGCAGGCGGGGGCGTAGCCTCGCTTGTCTCAGGGTCGGAAGATACCACAGGCTTTTGCCTGCGTGTCTTGCGTGCCGGTTTTGGTGTGTCGGAACTTGATCTGTGTGATCTTTTCCGTTGCCGATGTCGACTTGAGCCGGATGAAGTCGGAGATCGCGATTGACGATCCTGGGTCGTTTGCGAATCAGACTCTGCTGTTTGGTCTGAATCGGTATGTCGATCTTGGACTGTTACCTCCCAAGGGTAATAGAACTCCTTGAGAAGTCCCATGGGGTCGGGTGACTGTTCTGGGTCGGACTTGCTTGACGACGACGTGGGTCGTACAGGGTCGGAGTAGATGTGGGCCGCTTGGTTGTCACCTTCGTATGGCTTGAGCACATCCAGATGAACAACACGAGTGTTCCGAGGGTTGGAAACCAGGGCGATTCGGTAATCAACCTCGGTTACACGGTCGATGATCCTCCAGGGACCAGTCCAGGGCCGAGCGAACTTATTATTCTGCGTGAGTGGCAGATAATAATACCGGACCAGTTCGCCTAGTTGAAACTGGGGTCGTGGTTTCGCGTGGGCGTCATAACCCATCTTTTGCCGAATTGCCGCTTTCTCGAGATGGTCTTGTGCGAAACCGTGGGCCGTTCTGATGGCTTGCCGCAAATACTCCACATACTCCGGACCACACGGAGGTAGAGGCTCAGGGTCGTAGGTCGGAAACATGAGGTCGACTGGCAAGTTACACTCATGTCCATACACCATCAGATGCGGGGTGCATCCCGTGGACGAGTGTACTGAGGTTCGATAGGCCATTAACACATATGGCAAGTGCAAGTCCCAATCGTTTGCACGATCGCTGACGAACGCACTCAGCATGTTGAGCAATGTCCTGTTGAATCGCTCAACTTGGCCGTCGCTCTGGGGTCGGTATGGGGTCGTACGAATCTTCTTAGCGCCCAGTAGACGCACAACATGCCGGAACAGGGACGACTCGAACTCAGTACCTTGATCGCTATGGACCGCTTTGGGGACACCGTGGTAGACTATCCACCGATTCACCAGGGTGTCGGCAACATTCTTGGCCGTATGTCGCCGTAGCGGAAAAGCGTCAGTGTACTTCGTAAAGTAGTCCGACACGACTAGTACATACCGATAGCCTCTTCCCGTGACCTTGTGGGTGTCGAGGATGTCTATCGCTATTCTGTCGAACGGCGCTCCTGTCGGTAGCTGTGTCAGGGGCGATCTTTTTGGGGCCGGTTTACCCTTGCGGGTCACACATTGCGGGCAGCGGGCACACCAGCGGGCGACGTCCAGCGCCAAGCCGGGCCAGTAGAATCGGCGCCTGACTCTCTCGATGGTACGCTGTATGCCGAGATGTCCGACAATCTTGAGGTCGTGTAGTTGGTGCAGAACTTGTGTCCTGAGTGCTACGGGGAGCACGGTTTGCACCACGGGCCGTCCAGCAGGGTCGGGTTTTATATGTCGAACCAGCACTCCGTCTTGTAACGCCAGGAGGTTCCAGCGAGAAACAAGTGTCTTTACCTCCTCTCCTTGGCGGGCGACTTCTCGCGAGTCAGGCTTGGTGCCGGCTAGTATCCATTGCCGCACTTTTCCGACGCTGGGGTCGGCTTGCTGTGCTGCGACAATGTCCTGGGTCGAATAGTCCGAAAGCCACTTTTGTCCATCAAGTGTGGCGTCCAAAGCACGGACTCGAACAACTTGGCGTGCCGAAACTAGCTGGGGCAAGACCGGTGATGTTATCGAATCACTGTCCAGGAGGTCTGCCCTTGTCTGGGTCGGAACAACAGTTATCCGACGAACTGGAAGTTCTCCGGAACTTGTTTCTGGGTCGGTCGGAGGTGTGACGAGTCGTCCGGGACAGTCTTGGTGTTTGCAACTGTGGCACCGTGACAAGCCGTCGGCGTTACCGTGTAATTTTCCGGGTCGATGCTCTATCCGAAAGTCATACTGCTGTAGCTTGGCGAGCCACCTAGCGAGCATGCCGTCGGCGTCGCTGTAGTTTTTCAGCCACCTTAGCGAGCTATGGTCGGTTCGGAGGAGGAATTTCCTACCCCAGAGGTAGTGCCGATAGTGTTGCACCATCTCAACTACTGCCAGTAGTTCCCGATAGGTGGTGCAATAGTTCCGCTGGGTCCGGGACAGGGTCTTGCTGGCGAACCCGATGGGGATCTCCTTCCCGTTAACCCTTTGTGAGAGGGCTCCTCCCACAGCAAAGCCGCTTGCATCCGTATCGAGGATGAAGTAGTCCTCCGGATTCTGGGTCGGATGAGCGAGCTTGGGCGCCTTGATGAGGGCGTCGCGGAGTCGCTGGAAAGCTCGTCGCTGGGCCGGTCCCCAAGTGAAGTGGCATTCACCTCGGGTAAGCGCTACGAGAGGTTCAGCGATCTCAGCGTAGTCCTTGATGAATCGCCTGTGGTAGTTGGCAAAACCAAGGAAAGCCCTGACGTCGGTGATCTCGCACGGGGTCGGCCATTCTCTGATGGCTTTGACTTTGTTGGGGTCGACTCGGATTCCTTGGCCGCTCACTATGAACCCTAAGTACAAGATTTCCCGTTGGAACAACTCACACTTCTTGGGCTGAAGTTTCAGGCCTGCCGATCTGATTCGATCCAGGACCGCTTCCAGGTTTGCGAGTGCCTGATCGAATGTTCTGCCGTAAGCTATCACGTCGTCGAGATAGCACATACACCGGGTCCACAAGTAACCACGGAGTATGGTCTCCATAAGCCGTTCGAAGGTTGCCGGGGCGTTGCTAAGGCCGAATGGCATGACCTTAAACTGATAGAGTCCCTTCCTTGTGGCGAAGGCAGTCTTCGGTCTGTCGCTGGGGTCGACTTCAACCTGCCAGTAGCCAGAGGCCAGGTCTAGGGCCGAGAAGTAGTTGGCGCCTGCCAGGGCGTCATGAGTGTCCTGAATGTTGGGCAAGGGATACGAGTCCTTGCGGGTGACGTCATTCAGGAGCCGATAGTCGACACAGAAGCGTACTTGTCCGTTCTTCTTCCGCACGAGCACCACCTGTGCGCTCCAGGGCGAATCTGACGGCTCAATACACCCCAAGCGGAGCATCTTGTCGATCTCTTCGTCGATGATGCTTTGCTGCGCCTGAGGGACGCGTCGCTGTCGTTGTCGAATCGGGGCCGAGTTGCCGGTGTCGATTCTATGCTGGACGACTTGGGTCCGTCCCAGTTGGCCGTCTGGGTGCATGAATGTGTCCTGGTATTGGTGAACCAGGTTGGCGCAACGCCGATGTTGTTCCGGCGCTAGTCCGGCGCGATCCACCATTTCTTGTAGATGTGGCGGTAGGTCGCGGTAGTGACTGGCGTCTACCGTGGCCGGGTCGGGCTCCTCTCCGGGTCGTGGCAGAGCTCCGACGACACTTTCAACAGGGCTTGCTATGGCGACAGGGTCGGAACGGGTGAGCGTAATGCCGGTATCTGCTGGATTGACTACCGACACCTTTACGCACTGCCGATTCAGGGTCGTAAGTGTTCTCCCCATGATGAGGTCGGTTTCCTCGGGAAAGGTCGTAAGTGGCTGGACTATCCTCGGGTGTTGTCGAACTCGAACTCGGGAAGTCGGGACCAGCTCCACTATTGCTTCGCTGCGTGCGGGGACGGTGACAGCTCGTCGCACGGCCATTCTGACAACATTGGCCTCAATGTCTTTATGTGCGAACAGGATTTCTTTGTGTACCTGTATCGTTCCTTCACCGTAATTCACTACAGCGTGAGCTTGCCGAAAAAAGTTCATGCCGAGAATCATGTCGTCATGTATGTCAGCCACACAAAAGGTTACGACCATATGGTTAGTTCCGACCTGTATTGAGAGGTCGATCAGTCCATCGATCGGGCTTGACTGTCCGGTGACGTCACGAATAATAGCCGAAGTAGACCGCAAATGTCGCTGGTCAGCGGGGACGTGACGTAGCTGATCGCGTCGGAGCAGGGAGATCTGCGCTCCGGAGTCGAGTACAGCCTTTATCGTCTTGTTTCCGACGTGTACCGGCAACTTCCAGCATTTGTGGTTGGTGGCGCTGGAGTTGTTGATGACAGCCGGAATTTCGGGGTCGTCTAGCGGTGGCCGGAAGAGTGTGTGCAGAGGCGGCAGTTTGGATTCCGGTCCACTCGGAAAAGCGTAGAATCCTCCGTCATCGGAGATCCACTCGATCTCGGACATGCTGTCCGTTCCGGTGCCGTTGGCGGTCGGGGGTGACACCCCTTCAGGACGACGGTCTCCACGTGGTGGTCGCTGTGGCCGCGGTGCGGACACCCCTTCATGAAAAGAGGCCGATTTCGGGGTCGGAGCTTGACATTTTGTACACACCCCTTCAAGGAACTGAGGTGTGGGCTGGGCCGGCTGCGGGGTCGTTATTGGTGTCGTTACCGGTACAGTAGTCGTGACAACCGCAGATGTGGAGCGGGGAACGTTGTCCTGTTGTCTGGAAGGTCCTTGCTCCTCAGCACCTTCCCCTACTGGTTTGACGACGGGGTCGGAGGTGTTGGTGGGGCCGGTTTAGTTTGGTTACCGGTTTGGTTAGGTACTGACAACACTTGAGCTGTCCTTCTGTCAGTACCGGGACCATTGGGCCGAAATGCTAGCGGTTTCATGCCGTTACGTACTAGCACATCCTTAAGCCGAAAGCACCGCATCCAGCGATGGCCGGGCTTCTTGCAAAAGAAGCAAACCATGGGTCGTCCGGGTTGCGGGGGTCGATCACCTTTCATCGGGGCCGTTGTTCGTAGGACAGAGAAGATAGCCGTTTCCTCGCATAGTCCATTCTCGTCACTAAGGACACACTGGAAGGCTTCGGCCACCCACTCGCGTGAGCTGGTTGGCACTGAGTGTTCGTCGCAACCTTGTAGGCCGGTAGTGTCACTGTCCGCGGGGTCGTAGTAGGCCGCAATTTGCTCTGGGGTTAGTGTTTCCCCCTGAGTGACTTGTCCCATGGCACAGGACAGTTCTTCATTGACAGGGTCGTCTTCCGCGTATCCGCTTGCGGAAATGTCAGCACGTCGTGTGCCTCGATGTCGATCTCTGGCTGTCCTCTGTTGACGACTCTCTACCTTGAGAACGGCCGTAAGTGCCTCACTGTAACTGTTAAAAGTGAGGGCACACAGTTTATCGGCAATGGGGTCGGGTTGGCCGTTCACGAATTGTGCAATTACAGTTCGTTGCCGCGACGTTGGCGTAACGTCATCGAACACTTGCTCCGCCAGGGCCTGGAGTCGCTCCATGTAGTGTTCCGCGTCCTCTTTTCGTTCCCGCTTGAGGAACGGGAAATCGTCCCGTTTCGACTGTCGACGGGGCTCGGGTTCCCAGCCCTCTAGGAGTTGGCGACGGAACTCTCCCCAGGGAGTTGCGACCGGGATATTTAGAGCTAGCGCTTCAGCGCGGCCGCGTAGCGTGCTCCGGAAGGTCGTCGTCTTGTTGAGGTCGGAGTAAGTAAAGGCCGCAGTGAATTGTTCGAAACTCCGAATGTATTGAGTGAGATTGCCCTCCTCAAAGGTCGCACGCCATTGAGCCATTTTAGCCGTAGCCAACGTTTGGGGCTCAGACGTGAGTCTCTGTGGCGTGGGCGTGTCAACACTCACCGCAACTGGTGTAGTCGCTGTAGTGGCCGTCGGAGTCGGAACAGCCGAAGTCGCCGGAGCCGTCGTATCTGGGCCGATCGGGGTCGCGTTAGCGGGGGCGGTCGGTGCTGTCGTCGCGGAGACGGCGAGCGATGCGGCTGGTGGTGCCGTCGTGTGACTGGGGTCGTGTGGTGCTTGTGCAGCGGGGGCCGGTTGACTGTATGGAGGCGTCACCCATGGTATCCCGACTGAGGGTGGGAATACAGCCGGTGGTGGATATCGGTATACCGATCCATCTGGGCATACACCATGGTACACTAATCCGGGTTGTGCACCATGATAGCCGGTGTCAGCGATCACGCTGGGAACGCCACCATATCCAGGCGGTGGGTTCGCGTAGCCGACATGCGGTGAATAGTATCCGACAGCTACTCCATTTGGAACACCGCTTGTTGCGCCAGGGTATCCGACTGGCGGTACACCATATCCGTTGGTGTTTCCGACTGATTGTGAGATCGGAGGTCCGATCATTTGCACAACATTTTCTGCCGAAGCAGACACAACTTGATCTTGCGACGGATCGAAGCGCGATTGTTCTCCGGTAGTCGGCGATGGTCGGTGCGTGGTCGGCGCGGGAGCGCGTGTGTCGGAAGTCGGCGTGTCGGGGTCGCAGGGTCGGCGACTTGATGTCGAGGGTGCTTGTCGGGGTCGCGCTTGTCGCATGGTGGCGCGAGGTTCCGCCATTGTGTCGCTGGGTCGTTGTTGTCGTAGCGGCGTCGCGATCCGGGTAGCGGTCGTCATCAGGATGTCTTCGGATGTCGCTCCCGTCTGGCTGGGTCGTGTGTACTCTACCACCGTAGGCTCGGTCGGTATGCGTGAGTACATTTCTGGCGCGGGGCCGTGTTGTCTCGGCGTCATGGACGGCGCCAGGGGTCGATTGGCCGAATAAGCGTTCGGCGGGGTCGATTCCGGAACATTGTCAGACTGACAAACCCACTGTCGTATCCGAGAGTTACTTGGTGGGTGCGTAACCATTGACGTGTCTATGGTTACCGGCCGAACGTCCACTGCTAATTGTTCTGGGTCGATATCACAATCTACGCTCGCTCTTTGACGTGAGCGCGTATAGTTTCTGTCGGCAAAGTCACTTTTCTGGGTCGCTCTAGCGGGCGTGGCCGAGTACGCTCTAGCGTGTGCACGCAGAATGTCACTTACTGTATGTGACGGCGCGAGCGGGTCTTCGTCTAGGAACTCCTGCACCAGGTCGGTAGGCGGCGAAAACGATCTCAGGGACGAATGGTCGCCAATGGAGTCGAAAAGGCCGGACGGTTGTTGCTCCTGCGACAGTGGAACTGTATCGCTCATGGCAACTGAGCGAGGGCCGGAAGGTCGGAAGGCCGGATTCGGATTGATCGTCACTTCATCATCCGTAGGGTCGAGTGGCTCACCGCGGGAGGCTCCCGGGGCCAATGCCATCAATGCCGGTCAGGTCTGGGTCGATAATCCGAGACTAGCTCAGATCCTGGTCGAACGGCGCCAATGTGAAGAATATCGTTCACGGCCGATATTAAGCCGGTTTAACTGGGTCGTCGTGTGATTCAATAAGCCGGCAGTTTCAATTCAACTGTTTATTGTGGTGATAGGAACAATGATTCAGTCACTCACAATCAGGGCCGCACTCTCACCTACGTCGGATGATATCCCAGTCTATATTTCTATATTCCTAGTATAGTCCTTTATACATCTTGCACATATATCCAATGGTTTATATATCACTTATATTCAGTTCGTATAGTAATATCGACAGTCTTCACAGGAGCTTTTGTATATCCGTCCTGTCACTGGGATTTACACTACTCTTCTGCGCAGTAGACCGGGGCCGAGGGACCATGTGGCTGTGTAATTTCCCGCCAAGTGTAAGCGGTGTTGTGATAGGTTGAATGTGTGGTGCAATGCGCTGATGTCACCGGGAAAGTGGGTTTCCCCGGCTCGTGTTAATACTTGTAATGCCTGTATCTGTGCACGTGATGTATGGAGTATGTGTGTCAAGTTCTATGTTTAGAAGTCAGTGCATGTAAAGGTCAAGGTCGAGTAAACGGGGCCGAGTGTACTGAGCTAGCGGGGCCGCAGGTGCGTGGTTTGACCTGTGTATGTAACCATGACTACATGGAGTTTATGCTTGTGATCGTATAGTGTGTACTTGTCCTGTATGTAAGTCATGTAGAATGAATGTTTGTTGTGGAAATGTGTAGTGCGCGGGAGGGACGGGAGTAACAGTCGCTAAAATTACTACATATATATATATATATATATATATATATATATATATATATATATATAATAAATGAGGGGGATGATACGATGTCCGAGATACTACTACAAATTTATGTATTTCACAAATATGAGTAGGAGCTGAAATTCCCCAGAAATAAGGTTTCTTCCATCAATATTTACCCCAATGAAACAGTCGCGCACACTTTTCCAGTTTGTACGTAGTAATATATAATCATTCAAATCTTTCAGATTCAGAAATAAAAACATGGAATGCATCAAAAAGAGATTTGTTCTGTGCTGGCGTTAAATAACTGCTGCCGTTCAAGAATGCGCCAGGTAATTCTTTTTGTTGTTGAGATGTAGTGAGACTCATAAGATCAATATTGTCAATTATTAGTGACAAGAGGGGAGGAGCACGTGATAAGCAACTTATTGCGAGTAGCCATATAGGTAGGGCAGTCGAATACAAAGTGTTTGACGTCTTCCGTTCTGTACCCACAGGAGCCACAAGATGCGTTCAGAATGAAGTTGTACTTCTTTCTATGGAAGCATCAGTAACCAGGAAGGGAAACTGGGGTGGTTCTCCTAACACAGGAGTCTACAACAACAACAACAACAACAATATTTAATAAGTATTGTAAAGTTCGGCGCCCGCTACAGGGCGCCGCTCTCTATGGTAACAACTACAACCAGGAAACAGCACCTCCGGAACGGGCTCCGGAACGAGTCCCGCACATCCGGAACGGGACTCCGCACATCCGGAACGGGCTCCGCATATCCGGAACGGGTCCGGCCGTCATACATCACAACATAACACATATCATCATCATCACCTTATCTACAACATGCACATTATACATTCGTTATGGTAATGTAGCCGTGTGTAGAGTCCGAGGAGCCATAGAGCGGCTCCACGGAGCACGTACACGTGGGCATGTTGCTGGCCGGTCTCGCCGAAGGCACTGTCACAGAGATAGAACTCTGAGCCAGCCCGACGGTCTGCCAGAGCCTGTGTCACACCGTCCCGGGGCGGGAGAGAGCTGGCGATCCACAGGGCTTGCGCCCCCGAGTCAGCAACTCGTCTCCCCCGGCCCGGGCCCCCCTTGGAAATCGTCCCCAGGCCCCAAGGGCCTCTACTCGAAACGTGGGAACGCAAAGCTCATGGCGAGCCTCGCGTCCAGCCTCGTCTCTCGGTCTAGGACAATCTCCTCGATCGAGTCGCTTCCAGTGTATATATAATACACCAGAAACTAGAGCCTGCACGCGAAACTAGGTCAACCATTGTTATAGTTTACTGAGAACGTAAATAATACCGAGCGTCGCCGTGGCAACGCGTACTCGAACCGAGTAGGCCAAGACAGAAAAGGCCGTATAAATGAGATGTATGTTTAGAATCACCTGCCGCGTGCTTAGGGCAAAATCGCCACATTATAATCGCCATTTCTATCAAAATCACCAAATTATCTGGGCTGCAAGACACCAGTGTGACTTTAGATATATACGCATTTTAAGCAGGATTTCCTTTTATCCCAAATTTTTCATATTTTACGTTTCTTATTGTTATCACTGAAATTTATTGACGTGATTGGTTTTATTGGAAGCGTTATGCACCGTACTACGGTGGCTCGTATTCGCCAGATGGAGGAATCCACTTTTTTCTTTACAGCGTTATAACACTCTAATACAGCGTGATAATGCTGTAATACAGCGTAATGACGCTCTAATTTACAGCGTACTAACGCTCTTATTTACAGCGTAAAACGCTCTAATTCACAGCGTAATTACACTCTAATACAGCATTATAATGCTGTAATACAGCGTAATAACGCTGTAAATTAGAGCGTAATTATGCTGTAAATTAGGGAATTATTACGCTTTATTACAGCGTTATAAAGCTCTATTACAGCGTTATAACGATGTAATTTATAGCGTAATTACGCTCTAATTTACAGCATAATTATGTTCTAATTTACAGCGTTAATACGCTGTAATTTACAGTGTAATTACGCTGTAATTTAAGCGTTATTACGCTGTATTAGAGCATTATTCTGCTGTTATCTAAGCGTTATTACGCTGTATTGGAGCGTTATAACGCTCTAATTTACAGCGTATTTACGTTCTAATTACAGCGTTATTACACTGTATTAGAGCGTTATTTCGCTGTATTAGTGTTATAACGCTGTAATTTACAGCGTAATTACGCTCTAATTTACAGCGCTATAACGCTCTAATACAGTGTAATAACGCCCTAAATTACAGCGTAATAACACTCTAAATTACAGCGTAATAACGCTCTAATTCACACTGCCAGAGACATCATCGGACCTACTGGTTCATCAGCTCAATCATTTGTAGGGAAATCTCAAAATTACTCTGGTCTAGATATGTTTATTACAAATCAAGACAATGGAAATATGATAGGAAGGTGAAAGGTTTATTTTAGAGCGTAATAACGCTCTAATTCAGAGCGTTATAACGCTGTAAATTAGAGTGTTATAACGCTGTATCACAACGTTATTACACTGTGATTAGAGCGTTATAACGCTCTAAAAAAAATTTGCGTTCCTCTATGTGGTGAATATGAGCTTCCGTAGCACCCCGATAACACTCCAAAAACACATTGCAGTATCAAATTCAAGGTTCATTAGTACAACGAATAATTGTAAAATTTGCAAATATTGGTGTATGCGTTTTCTGTCAACGTGGACGTGTATGCAAATACATTTTAAAATACCAATTAGGCTATGTTTTTTTCTTTGCTTCCCGTCAGCGGGCGGGTGAAAATAGAGGTTATTCTGAGAAAACAAAACAAAAAAATTGGTCTTACCCCCCCCCCCCCCCCCTCGATGTTTTTTATCCCCGAAAACACAGAACTTCGAGCAGGATAGTGAATGGTCCCCATTTTGCTGTTTCCCCTCTGTTATCTATCAATAAAGTATTTAAAAACTTAGGAAATTGTCAAATACCATTTATTTTACATTTTTGGCATGAGTTACTTCATTAATAAAGATGTTATTGTTATAATAAACGTCTGTTTTTTGTGTTTCTTTTTCCTGGCTGGCTGGTACTTTTTGAAAAAAAAAGTTGACGGGAAACGAGGAAAGAACATAACATGGCCTTATGTATTCCACACCAAATCCTTAATCATGAATTACAGTCCAATACGGAAGCGTATTGCTATCAAGTGTGTAAAAATGTGTATCTCGTACGTACGGCTTACTAACTCGTATGTACGACTTACTAAGTCATACGTACGACTTATTAAGTCGTATGTACGACTTATTAAGTCATACGTACGACTTATTAAGTCATACGTATGACTTATTAACTCGTACGTACGACTTATTAACTCGTACGTACGACTTATTAACTCGTACGTACGACTTATTAACTCGTACGTACGACTTATTAACTCGTACGTACGAGTTAATAAGTCGTACATACGAGATATAAGTCATACGTACGAGATACATTTTTTTACACACTTGATAACAATACGTTTCACTACGGAAGCGTATTGTTATCAAGTGCGTAAAATTTCTTATCTCGTACGTATGAGTTATATCTCATACATACGACTTATTAAGTCGTATGTACGACTTATTAAGTCGTATGTACGACTTAATAACTCATACGTATGACTTAGTATGTCATAAGTACGACTTACTAACTCGTACGTATGAGTTAATAAGTCGTACGTAGGAGTTAATAAGTCATATGTATGAGTTACTAAGTCGTACGTACGAGATACTAAGTCGTACGTACGGGTTAACAAGTCGTACATACGAGTTATTAAGTCGTACGTACGGGTTATCAAGTCGTACGTACGGGTTATTAAGTCGTACGTACGAGATATAAGTCGTACATACGAGATAATATTTTTTACACCCTTGATAGCAATACGCTTCCGTAGTCCAACAATAAACGCTTAATAATGATGGAGAAACTTCAAACAAAGGAAACAAAATTTGTATTTTTATAAAAGTGAGCAAAGTGAACCTATACATGCTACATGCGGACTGAACACGGTGAATGACGTATATCCACACAATTGCTATTACAACGACCAGTACAATGTTGATGATGCCCACAGAAAACCTGGAACGGCCCAATTTTCAGAAAGGAAGAAAAATCCAACCAAGCATCTACATTGCCTTCATCTGGGTTTATGAAAGGACAAATGGATATTGGACAAACAAACACATTCATGTTCCAAGGTCGAATCCATGGAATAACTATTGGTATCATCAAAATCTAGTTGTATTGAGAGTAAAGTACGATGTCAAACCAATGTGAACATGGCAAGCACCCAGCCAGCTGAGTGTGAAAACAGGCACTCCAAAAGAGTGAGCATCTCCTGCCTCGCATGCGACACCTGCTCTGATATTCGCACTGGCAAATGGAGACGCAATGTATGCACACATACATGTACGGAAACCCGTTAGTGCCACATATGAAAATATAATTCATCTGGCGGCCACCACTGGAGTGTCTGGCGTCCGCCACTGGAGTGTCTGGCGGCCGCCACTGGAGTGTCTGGCGGCCATCACTGGAGTGTCTGGCGTCCGCCACTGGAGTGTCTGGTGGCCACCACTGGAGTGTCTGGCGACCGCCACTTAGATACTGCCAGTTACATTTCTTTAGGTAACGGCCGGCAGAAAATATTTTTACACCTGGGTCACACCTGGCACTAACGGGCTTCCCTGTGCACAAATATAACATTGGGGCTCAGCTACGTTCTGCGCTGAAACGTTCGGTCTTGACCCCGTTTCGGTCCACCTCAGACCTTGTTGTTCACCAGTTCTAATTACGGATAGATAACGCATATGATATCCGAGCTATACATTGATTATGGTGAGTTATTGGGGCGAAAGTATAGCCAACACAACTACTTCTGAGAAAAATTTGACTACTTGGGGAATGTTTTTCAAATCCGTATTTTCTGGTATATTTTATGAAGATAACATTTGATACAGTCTCTTTAAGAACGCTGTAAAATTATACAGTCATCGAAATATACATGCAGTGCAATGCACCCATGTAGTGAAGCAGTTCTGGGTATTGGGCTTGCGTTTATTCAAAAGAAAGTTTGCTCGATTCATGGTGGGATCTAGATTGGGAAGGTACCTTTATCATTGTAAACTACATAACTAGTCCCAAGATATATTTGTTGATTTCATTATCCAGAATATATTATATTATTCATTGGCCAGCGCGCCGCGCTTGTCTTTTAAGTTTGGCTAAAATGAGACCCACGGAGGGTAGATATGATAGGCCCGGTCCTGCTATCCTTTGTTAAATACAGTAATCTCGACAAAAGGATCACAGGACTTTCAAAAATAATTTTTCTGATTGTTTCCATGCCGTTTTACATTTAATTCTTGTGAATAAACGCAAATACTGTGAGAGCTTTGCGATACTTGTTGATTTACCGTAATACATACGCACACAGTAGCGCAACGAAAATATTGAGCTAAATTACTGATGTTGACAGAACAATTACGAAAGGTTGCCAACTTTTATAGTTTAAGATATAAAAGTGATAAAATGTGATGACAAATACTTTTTTACACCAGAATAGACGCATCAACTATCAATTTGATCCAAAACATTGGGCAACATTAAAACCATAAAATGTCTGTGCTCGGATATACATCGATAGATGTTCTTCTTTGTTTATTATATTGAGAATAATGAGCAATTTAATCCTATAAATTAAGGTTATAAATCACATAAACTTTCCCATCCCAACATATTTCCGCTGGCCACAAAAATACTTCTCTCCACTGTAGGTTACTTGTGCAGTCATTATGATAACTTTCTCTAGGCCAGCATTCCTAACCTAGAACGTGCGATGGCACGATTTATATTCAGTATGCTGAACATTGGTGTAACATACCAAAATCGGAAGTTCCAGCTGGGAGAAACCAATGTACTGGCTGTATTTTAGTGATTTCATCCGCAATTAAATAAGCGATAGGTCTGAGTCAAACCTGAACATCGTCTGGTGCCTCAAACGTGGAAATAAGGCCAATAATCGAAAACTGCTTAGGTGAGTGTGTGTGCAATACAGTAGTTACGTATATTACACTTACACATTGATATATTCCTGATACACTCAGTGTTGTATAGAAATGTTTTGAAGGCTTTAATAGTCATATTTATAATATCTTTATCTTCAGATATATTCCATGATGATTGCCTATAAATACATACCTTCCATTTATTTGGTTTGCTTTGATATAAATACTAAACTAAATACACAATGAAAAACAATGAGTATTTCTCTCATTATGATTGATATTCAATATTTATCACCATGATCACCGATTTCCAATCCCATGCCATCTCCCAGGTCTGAAGCGGACCGAAACAGGGTCGAGACCGAACGTTTCAGCGCGGAAGTGCACAAATATATTTTGACAAAGTTTTCCCCCCGACCATTATCACAATTTGAATGGTCCGCAATACGTCCTCATTCAGAATGACATCTTTCGGAGCAGTGCTCAAGACATGATGATATTAACAAGCCATCCCCGGGGAGTCGGGGAATTCCAGGGTAGCCGCTGTCTGATCAGTCAAATCTTTCGAAGTACTCGCAATATTTTGCGGTTGTCTGGCATGAAGAGAATTTGAGAACAGTTCACAAAACTGGACTAAATATTTTTTAGTGATTGCCTCCATCTGCTTTGTTGACACCAAAATTTTTAAAACAAATGCTGCGGTACTATTATACATACAAGTATTATACTACTATACATACAAGTAAGCGTCAGGAAATGTAGTATAAGGCATGTTTCGCACAGCTCGATTCAAATGTGGGAATGGGAAGTTTATTTGAGTCTGCATTCCTGTAGACATCCATACTGCAATTATAGTCACAGAGTTTTGGCTACTCTGTGAATAACAAGATCAGGGACTTTCCCGACTCAAAATGGAATAATTTCCAGACCTAGATCAATTCGAAACCCCTATGCACGATAGCTCGTATTAACAGCTACATAAACATAACTTGTACGCTTAGGCTTCATTATTCACATATATACATATAGTATTCGACTTGTACAACAACATTTTTTGCGTGAAACATTTCGTCAAACTGCATCGAATGGGAAAAAGATAAAATATATTTCCGCAAAGCATTGTGCACCCTGTCCCCAGTATCGGGTAGAAAATCGATACAGAGAACAGCGGTGTTTTGACCACTCGTCCCCTTTTGCCTGTTCCTAACTGATTGTCATACCTATATAATTCTATAAAGATTGTGTAGATTTGAAGAGAATCGTATGTCTTTATGCAAAGGCCTTTATGCCTATTCCATCATGTTCAAACTTCGTGATCGCAAGTATACATACTGGGTACATCAGTTGATAAGAAGGGATCCGTTACGTGCATAAATATGTTCTGACAAACTCCCCCCCCCCTCCCCCCGACCATTATCACAATTTGAATGGTCCGCAATACGTCCTCATTCAGAATGACATCTTTCGGAGCAGTGCTCAAGCCCTGGTGATCAACAAGCCATCCCCGGGGAGTCGGGGAATTCCAGGGGAGCCGCTGTCTGATAGGTCAAATTTTTCGAAGTACTCGCAATATTTTGCGGTTGTCTGGCATGAAGAAAATTTGAGAACATTTCACAAAATTGGACAATATATTTTTTTAGTGATTGCCTCCATCTGCTTTGTTGACATCAAAATTTTTAAAACAAATGCTGCGGTACTATTGCAGGACCGGGCCAACGCATCTATCCATGGGCCGTTTTAATCGTATTTGAGTATGTCGACAATAACAATGATTTTTACTACACACTGCGATTCAAACGTGTATTTTCGGTTTTTCAAATTGCTGGGCTCCACGTGCTCATTCCTGCGATACATCAAAATCATAACGGAACAAACTATACCAGAATCGACCGAAATACGGTACCTCATTTTGATCGATGTGTGTCGTTATTACATTTGTAGGAAAACCTTATGACACTAGCTTACATGATGAAAGTACAGCGTCACATTATTATCTACAAAATATCTACTGGACTTCGATTGTGACAAACAAAACCAACATTCTCTGATTCTAACATACTGTAGGTCCATACTTTTTATGATAAGCATTAAGATTTAAATCTATACTGCACAAATAATCTATAGAAACTAATGTTTGATAACCTGTAAACATCTAGTATTCATTTGTACAATTATTAAAGTTCAACCAAATGCTTCAAGTGATGCACATTATACTATTTTTGTGTCATAACGATCAAATTCCGATGTAACTAGGTCTTGATTGAGTATGAAACTATGTAACAACATCATTATACGACCATTCACTTACAAATTACGACATCACAGGATGAGTGCTCAATAGTTTGGAATATTTCATATACTAGAACAAATGGTCTGTATACTTCAGTGTTATCATGGTGCTGTTTTTTTTTTCCAAACATTGGGCATTTTGTTCATTTTAGTACAAACTTACACAACCATTGGTAACCGGTATCTCTGAATAATGTCACAACATTCGTGGTTTTGACATGGGAAAAAATGACAGCACTGCATACTCAAGTAGTACTACAGGGGATACTAATCCCGACCTTGTCAAGTGTATCTTCTCTAATGCTGTCAAATCATTTACTGCCACTTACGCGAGGCATTGAATGGTCGAGTGGCTGGGTTTTCGACAATTTTGGTTTCGTTAGGCGAACTGTAAATTGGTCCATCGTGTCGTGCGTATGACAGTTTTAGGGTTATTATGGAATAAGTAAATTATGAATTTTGTTATTGGTAATTCATTTCGAAGTGTCATGGGCTTCGCAAACTCGTGCGCATTATGACGCTGAGTGAAATGTTCATCGGTTATGGTCGATTCCTGTCGATAGTGCAGAGTGCGTTTAATTTACTGAAACTGTTCACTAGTTATCTTTGGCTCAAAATCAGGAGAGCTTTGTATATGATTAATAATATAACTTTCAGCCAATAATTCTTGCTTGAATGTACAATAAGTTCGTAATTTAAGTTTGCTTTGCACAGATGCGAGCCATTCAACTTTGTTACAATGTTTTAACTTTAAGTCTACTTATACAAGATTAAAAACGTTTTGATTTACATTCCATTTGAATTTTTGTACAGATTGATTTAACATCGCTACATCAGTTTGATTTGCACACATTATAGTCATATTCAAAGACTAGACCCAGGTGCCCCACTCGCCGAGTGCGAGGCACGAGTGGGACACAGAGGCAAAAATTCACCGGGCAGTAACTTATGGAGCAGAATTGGGGCCAAAATTAATGACATGTCATATTTTGCTATATTCACTTTTTATTTCGAGATTATAGAAAGCTAAACTATCAATTGTAGACATGTGAACTTCAGATTGTAGAAAGCACGAACTACAATAGGTACATTATTTGTTTAAAACTCTAATATTTAAACTTCTTCGTCAAAATCAACAACCCATATGTGTGAAGAAAGAAAAATAAAATTTATATTTTAATAGTCTATGATTCAGTAAAATACAATAAAAAAACAACACTTTATATAAGTGGTTTTCTCCTTACGTAGTTCTATAGTTTATATGTTTCTGATTCACGTTCTGTCATTCATCCATTGACAATTCGGCATTCAGAAATCTATCTTCTGCATTTTGACATTTTGAAGTTCGTGTTGGAAAGTCTACAAATGACTCTCGCATGTGGAACAGAGGGCGCGTGAAGCGATAGGAGTTTTGTTAATGTGAAACCAAATACTCCCTCACGCTATGCCACCCACACACAAAGACGGTTCACTCCCGGGGAAAAACTTGAATGCCTATCGGTATGCATCATGATGATGATAGTGTTTGTGAATGGGAATAACCATTATAACTAGGCATATATTTCCTACATCCAAAACATTATATTTAAAAATTAATATATCATTGTAAGTTATGCAAGTTACGTGTGCGCTTCTTCCTATTTTGTCATGTCCATTCCTTTATTCATTTCATTTTTGCAATACTTTTTGAAAGAAAAAGTTTTGGAGACATCTAATTTAGTGTATATCAACAACAACAACAACAACAACCGCAAGTTCACGACGAGTTGTTTTTTTTAGTTTCGCGGAAATATATTTATTCTGGATTCTATGCACATAATGGTGATAAGATGGCATATAAATATGGTCACTCATTGGGATTGGTTTATTTTTTTAAAAATCATAATTCGGGGAAAAATATCATGTGCAAGAACATACTAAAAGTTTTGTGATGAGAAAGAATCACCAAAAATTGTGTGTTTACCACAATATTCATGAAAAGAAGAACAAAGAACCCTTGCGATGGACCGTGGAAAGATGTTTATTCCACAGTTAGACTCAACAAGACAAGCAATAATATCAGTACATTATAGAAATAGAATATATTTTCAAAATTCAGTTACACTTCAATATTATCAATTAACAAGCTAACCCCTACACAAATGAATCATACAAGGGAAGTTTCAGACAACTGAGGCCAGCAGAACTGAAGTACAGTAAATAGCTGAACACGAATGAAATTAGGTTCATCCTACAAATACTAGCACATGTATAAATGCCTTGTCCACATATTCGTAAAAAACTGTTTATCAGAAAATGATAACTTACTGTGCTTATGTTAATAACTGAACCAAACTACATGTAAATTTCACAGACCATGCAGGACTGACACACATACATGTCTAAGCACGCTGCTAACACAGCTTGGAAATTCATGAAGTCCAAAATAGCTATTTAAATGTGTTTCTGCACTGAATACATTGTCTGTAATAGATATATTGTTTGAATCAGGTATATTATCTCTACCATAGCATTCCAACATATTACTGCATATATCACAAACATATTAGTCTGTTATGAATGTGATCAATGTGTATACATGTTCTTGGAAAATTTCAACTTTAAAACTTTGTGAAACCATCATTGAGCATCAAATCCTATACTACATATGGAATGCTTCTGAACATGAACAAAACATACTTCATCATACCAAGTACATACCGGGTATGCATTTACATTTTTACTACCAAACTCATTATTTATCACACTATCAGCTCAAAGTTCAAGATGTTGAAGACAACATCTTGAGTGTCACCCCCTTTCAGTCAGCCTTCGATCAGGAGCCATGCCTACTTCAGTTCGCCTGTGATCGCGATTATCTTGACTTCAGGCCATAACATCAGTCATCACCTAACAAAAATTTGAAAGAAACATTTTGAATTCCAATACACATGTATGCAACTATCAGGTCATAACTTGATCATTTTATTATATTTATATAACAAAAATGCAGAATATCTTGGATGATAAACTTTAACAATTTGTAATTCACCTGTCAAAAATCATCAATTGCAGAGTTAATGCGTCCAATGGCGCCCCCACTTGCACCTGAAAAGTGGAAAAAAAATATCCAGTACAAATGTATATTTATAGGCTATTACTATGTGGCGATTTCACCCAAAGATCACGGCAGGAGATTCTTTGTAAACACTACTCTTGTTTTGGCCGCTTCGTATTAGAAGCATGTGCGCTACATAGCAACGCCCTCTAATCCTCTCGCTCCATTGTACTGTAACAATGGTCTTACGTCATCCCTCGTGTCTCGTTCCTTTAGGGGTTATAAATACTCTGAAGCCGTCTTGTTCAGTGGAGTTGTCTCAGTGCTGGCAAGGCGAGAGGACGACGGAGGGCTCGGGTATGAGCTCTACGTCCGTACTCACTGGCTGAGGCCCGCGGGGGCCCTTGAGACTATTCCCATAGGAGGCCCAGGAGGGAGACCGTGATGATTCGGGGCCCTGTGATCACCGGTCTCTCGCCCTGGGATGGTGTGACACAGGCTCCGGCAGACCGTCGGGCTGTCCAGGGTTCCACCCCTGTGGCAGTGCCGTCGGCGAGGCCGGCGAGCAACATGCCCACGTGTGCGAGTTCTGTGGTGCCGCTCCCATGGCATCTCAGGCTCTGCATTCGGCAACATTACCACAACTAATGTATATGTTGTATGTGATGATGTTGATAATGATGTGTTATGATGTGATGTAGATCTATGATCGGCCGGACTCGTCTGGATGGACTGTTACCTGGTTGCGGTTCTAGTAATTACAACGCCCGCCGCGTGCACCCTGTGTGCTGTGGGCGTCAAACGTTACAACTAGTACATGGATAAACAAATAGTAGTATTTTATTTTCAAAATCTACAGAATGGATCTAAACATATAATGGGCACAAGATCATGGTGGCTAGGCATTACGCGTTATTCAGGGAGTGCCGTGTAAAATCGCGAGTATTACGCGTTATTCGTGAGGAAATTGCACAGGAAACGACATAGGTCCCCATTTCAAATGAGGTGAGTTCATGAAAAAGTTCATTTACTTCCTAAAATTCTGTATCCACGGAACATCCCAATGAGCAAACATATATCCACGAAAATGGACACACAGTTCGTGACATCACCCGCATGCTTGCGACTTGTTTGTGAAATATCATCGGCTGTCAATTGAAACCAACAAAGTGCATGTTGATAAATCATAGAATGCTCGCAGATAATCTTTCTTTATTGTTACATCATGCAACCAGTTGTTTTTATCGAGTATTTTATGAAATGAGAAGCTTTTTATGGTTTACGCGTATCAGCCTGAGGGTGGAAATCTACACACGCGTCACAGCATGAGGAAACATGTGAGTGTTGTCGGGGATGGTCGAGGTTGCAATGCATACACAAATATTTTTAAGTATGATTTGAGGCTGCACATGTTCCAATGATGATACTTCTCACTTATCGTTATCCTCCATATGTTCCTCCCAATCTTCATGAATCTGAAATTGACAATACTAAGAGCTTTTCGTGTCTTTTACACAAAAGCTCACCAAGTGAAAACAATATCCCTTGAACTTGAATTTATCCCATCAATTGAGCAGTAAAAACTGGAGAAAAATTCGCATTAAAAAAGAAATATCCCAACCTCAACAAAATATTTACTCATGCACATACGCGTAATGCCCTCACACAAATCGCGTGAAGTATAGCAAATAAACAATTGACACATTCAACCTAGATTAGTGGCGCTTGCGACCATTGTGAAACATTTTCAAGACAGGCACACGTGAAGCCCATAATATCAATATTATAGAACTCTCATTCTTTTCACAATAATGCCGATATATAACATTTTTCAACCCCAAAACCGAGGAGAGCGGCTGTCGAAGCAACATTGACAGATATTGTGCAGCCGAAGGTATCGCTACACTGGCTCATTTATTTAATTTAAACTCTCAACAACAATCATGAATAATATTCCGTGCAAAACCAAATCCGACATTTCAAAACGGTAAAATTAGAGAAATTGTATGTATTTCCTGCTAGAAGTTAACCAGAGGCTGCCATTCCCTCATGAATAATGCGTAATACTCATGATTTTACGCGGCACTCCCCGAATAACGCGTAACGCCTAGCCACCGTGAAGATGGACGTTCGCTTCGTTTTCGCCTTCGCCGATTACAAGCCTATAAGCCCTAATTATCGCCCAGACACCACATTTCGGAGATTAAATTCAACAAAATAAATTGATTGAGTACTTCGAAAACGTGAAAAGGAGAACTCACCGTTAATTTTCTTTTCATTAAATATCTTTTGGCGGAGTAAAAACGGCTGGTAGATGGGTACAACATGAAAGTTTTGTCGAAGTCGGCTGTGCAGACACTATTGACAATCCATCGCCAGCCAGGAGCTTTTGCGCCGGCAGGGAGGCAGCATAAGGGAGCATTTAGTTTCACACTCCTCTAACATACTTCGCGACATACTTCATGACATACTTCGTGACATACTTCAAGACTTCCAAATACGAACTTTCAAACATGAACTTTCAAACACGAACTTTGGAAATACAAAAGATAGATTTGTGAATGTGGAATTAGCAATAGGTAAATGACAAAACCTGAATTATATACATGCAAGGTGTTGAAATACGGAAGAAGAAAACAAGTTATATAAAGTTTTCTTTGTATTTTACTGGATTGAACAATGAAATATACATTTTATTTTCCTTTCTTCACACATATGGGTTGTTTATTTTTGAAATGTTTAAACATTAAAGTTTAAATGATAAAGTTTCAAACAGAGAATGTGCCTATTGTTGTATGTGTTTTCTACAATCTGAAGTTTACATGTCTTTAATTGATAGTTTAGCATTCTATAATCTCAAGGTAAAATTGAATATAGCAAAATATAACATGTCATTAATTTTGGCCCCAATTCTGCTCCATAGTAACTCACTTACATCAGCGGCCTGACCAAAAAATTATTAACCTGACCAGACTTCTCCCCGCCCTGTGACGACTCACCGACCTCATGTGCATCAAAATCTGTCCACTTTGTGTTTGGTTTCGATGAAATAATACACATCTCACAACATTTTCAAATCAGATCCAAACGAACCCGCTTCTTGTCATCCTGGCACAGGCCGGAAAGTGTCGAATGCGCGATGACCGTACATAATACCGTAATAACCCGTGTGATGATGTTTGGGCGATTAACTCGTGCATTGTTTTGTTCAGACTGAATTTGTTGTGAATAAAAAAATGATTTAGACATTGGCTAGTAGTATATCTGCAATATCGGAATATAATTCAAAAGAGTCTATATCTACATGGAACAGTTATTATTTTGCAATTGAAAATAACGAACACACACATTACAGATAACTTGTGAGTAAATAATGTTCAAATTATTTCAGTGGTGGTTTGAATTATCTCATTGACTGTGTAGTAGTAAGTACTTCACATGCACGTGCGTCACATACAAAAATGGCTGGTTTCACTGAGGCTGTTTCTTATTGCGAAAAAAAATATTGCAATTATAAACTGAGAAGAGAACAAGTACGGGCGCTGAATGCAGTCACATCTGGGAAGAGCACGTTTTGTGTGCTACCAACGGGCTACGGCAAGAGTGACATCTATATGCTTGGCCCCAAGATTTTGGATCAGGTAAAAAAACAATCTTTCTTTGGATCCTCCCAATTGTTAGGTAGCACGTCCCATAATAATGTAGTGAGAGCAAGAATAGAGCTGAGAGATTACATAAAATATACCATTTGTTAGTAAAGCAATATTCACAATCACCGGCGTAGCCTACATACAATACCTTCTTTCACGTGAACAAATCCACTTCTAATGATAAATCAGAATGAATGAATATATTGTTGTCAAATGGAAAGGTGTGCACTGTGAAGGACCATGTGTGACTATATGGGAGCTCGAAAAAATTCAGATATATCCTGATAAAAAGCATGTCGCCCTTGTCATCAGTCCCCTGCGAACACTCATGATGGAGCAAGTGACCAAGTGGCAGGAAATAACAGAATGCTGCCAAATCAAGCAAAAGTCAGAGATGGAGACGGTCACTCTAGAAAGTGCTGTATACATACTAGTGCATCTCTCAAGATTCGATATGCAGAAATTTAATGACACTAGTTATTGAAACGAATTTCCATGCGATTACGAAATGGTCGAATTTTACTATCTGAACTAATTTCATTTCAGACATAGACAAGGGGACATACTCGGTAATTTTTTCATCACCTGAGGCGATATTGTAAGACTATTGGTGGGCTTCTCTCCAGAGCTGGAATGATCGAGTGTTTGTGCTAGCAGTGGACGAGGCTCACTGTATTACAGAGTGGTACAAGTCAATTGTTATCAGCATAATTATACATGTACGTATTTATCAGGAAGGATACATACGCGACTGAGCAAAGATGTGTACAAGCAAATTTGTTTCATTGTTAGGGGCGACAGTTTCCGACAGGAATATGCAGAAGTGGGAAGACTACGGGCGCTGTTTCAGCATGCACCTCCTTTGGCCCTGACCGCCACTGCTACTCATGATGTTGTCAGGAAAATCATTAACACACTACACATGCCAGAGGACACGGAATTCGTCACTGTGGTTCCCAACAGGTCCCCGTTAAGAACTAATTTAAAACAACATGAAAAAATGTACAATAAAGGCTTGTTTTCCACATGAATGTGCAAGATTACCTTTGGGAAATATGCTCTCTATTGATTTCAGACCAAATATCTACCTAATATACAAACAGAGGGTGTGACATTGGAGAGCCTAAAGTGGTATGCGGACCTTTTGAACCTCAAAAGCACAGTGGCACCCAAAACAATTATTTTCTGCAGGTCAGAAATATAATAAGGTGAATTGAACATAAATGAGGAATATGAACGGCACGAAGTGAATGGCATGAAGTATGATGCTTTGATGCTGTGTAATTTGTTGGGTTTGTTGAGTGGGGGAGAATCACAAAAAAATTGTCGTGCAGGACGATGACGCAGGTTATGGCTGTCTCCAAGTACCTCTACCGGCACTTAGATAGCACGTCAGCCTGGGTCGAGGCTGGAGGTGACCCCGGATGTTGCCTTTTAGAAATGTTCCATCCCAGCATGGACCCTACAACAGCCGAACAACTTCCCGCTAGTTTTAGCGTAGCCGGTTCTAAATGCCGATGCATAGTTACCACTATTGCTTTCGGAATGGGGGTCAGCTTTCCCGATGTGGACAATGTAATCCACTGGGAGCCGCCGAGCTCAATTCTTAGCTACTGGCAAGAAATAGGGCGCTGTGCCAGAGCGGTAGGTTCGTCAGGTAGGGCGATAATGTATGTCCCGTCCAGAAGTCTCAGCAGCCTCCGATGCACAGAGAGCCTCATCCGCCTAGTGAAGGTCAAGAATGAAAGCTGCATTCGGAGAGGTATCCTCAAAGAACTCATGGTCAAGGGTATGACTGAGAAAGATGTGGATAGTTGCTGCGGGAATCCGGCATTCTGTTCATATTGTGAAAAACACCCTACAACCGATGACAGTGCCACTGTTGACACTGAACTCGACTAAATCAAATGACGCGGTCTGTTTATATTCATGAATGTACAGGTGTTGGTTGAGTTTGATTAACTGATTATCTGACCATGTAGTATGAATTGACCACTAGGTATTTTGTCACCTCTATTCATGTATATTAATCAAGTCAGTTGTGTTGCAGTGTCATTTGATGGTAATGAATCATGTCACAAGTTTGTAAATATTCTGGCCAGTTATTGCCAGCTAAAGTGTTGTCTGGTGTATGACACGAGCCAGGATATTCAGGAAGTGAAGGTAATCAGTAAACCACGTACACTACTACAGACACTTTTTAAATTTCTTTGACAGAGATATAAAAAGTTGCTTCACTGAGATACATGTATTGCTGTGTGGCGACTGTGGTTATCAACCTGTATTTCTACATGACTCAACATATTAGGTCAACATTTCAGGAGAAAGTGTTTTTCAGAGGCAACTAGTAATTAATTTATACCATCGAATGTAGAGACAGATTAGCATTTATACATAACATCTAGAACATCCAGACTGCTAATTTACACCATCGAATGTAGAGACCGATTACCATTTATACATAACTTCTAGAACATCCAGACTGCTAATTTACACTATCGAAAACAGACTGATTAGCATTTATACATAACATCTAGAACATCCAGACTGCTAATTTACACCATCGAATGCAGAGACTGATTAGCATTGATACATAACTTCTAGAACATCCAGACTGCTTAAGAAAGTACAATGTAACTTAACACCGAGAACTGAATGAGATAAATGACCCTAGTTGCCAATCGACCACAAGCCTACCTAAAACCTCATTAACACATGTAACATGGAAAGATTTAGGCATCCCTTTCAGCCTCCTGCCTCTGCCTCGTGCGTGTCTCCCGGCGGATGGACTCCCAGAAATCCCGGTCGTCAGCGAGGGCCTGCAAGTGTGCTCCTAACTTGCCTGGTCTTTCCATTCGGTACGCGTGACGAGCATTGGGAAAAGATGCATGTTTTCGGCCTGGAATGCAGTCAAACAGTCTTAGGCCCAACTGCACATGTCGTACTTTAGCCACACTTTACGAAAAGTTCAACTCAAGTCTCACTTTTCGATTGCACACCTCTCACTTTGTGTCGGAGTGACACGTTAAAAGCCTTTAAAATTAGTGGAATGTTAGTGAGCAATGAGGCTCCCTAAAGCCGGACTTAGCGCAGTATGCCATGTATAATGTACGTATTTTTAAAGTTATTTGTACAACTATAGCATTGGGGGTTCTCAGAGGCATAGATATATGTATGACGATATAGATACAATCTCGAGTCAAATTAGTATTTCAGATTTTTTTTTTCAACTTTGCCATATTTGTATACTGATTACAGATTACACAAGCGTAGGACACACTATGTAGATGTCGATGACAGCATGGGGATTGCTTTCTTCAAGCACGGATCTCTGACAAATGAAACAAAAACTACATTTTGGCGATATGTATGTTGAGTTGGCGGGGGGGGGGGGGGGGCAAATGCAATGAATATTGAGTTATATATTATTCCAAATCCATAGGATTAACTTCAAATCGCGTGGTCATGGGCTGTACATTTGTACAGAATAATTGCGATGACAACAATCTATATCTTTGAAATAAGTTATATTTATATTTCCAAATCTAACGTGATATTATTTCGCAAGATGTACCATGATACAAAGATGGGCGCAGGACACATCCAATTAAAACATATTGTATCCGTGAAATCTGTTGTGTTATAACAGTTATTATTATGATTATAATAAATAATTTCATATATCCACTCACTTGAGGTGACCATAAGTTGACACAAACTTCGTGATATCCATAAAACGGATATTATATAATTCTATGAACATTCGATGAAATCAGATAATATTATGGTAAATTGCATATATACGTTCTGAATTTACTTGGGTTTTAATCCATGTCATTTTTTTCCCGTGTGATGCTCTCATCAATATTTCTTGCTTTTAGTAGCATGTTTATAGGTATGAATTATCGATTATAGCAGATTTCCTTGTCCATATGTTGTCGAAGTTGACAATGCCTTGTGACATGAGAATTGTGTACTGCAGTTCGCGAATGCTAAAAAAAATTCCTCGTTAGATACACTCCGCTGCACACAAACCAAAGTGAGGACCTAAGTTGAACATGCGCAATCCAAACTACATTCCTTGAAAGTTCTACTTTGCGGTCACTTGGTAGAGTGTAACTTACGCTTAAGTTACACTCTCCCAAAGTACGACATGTGCAGTCGGGCCAAAATCCAGCGTACTTTCTCGTAAGCAAATTGAGGTCACTCTTGTAATGCCCCTTGTCCGTTTTTCTGGCCCCAGACTCTACTTATGCTGTGGAGAATCCGGCCTCCTGGATCAGGCGATCCACATGTTTCCCAAACGGTCCGCTCATTTGGGCGCAGCGGTCGATCTGTGCGGAAGTGTAATTTCCTCGGCAATGCTTCACCGACTCTGTAGTAAATTACATACATGCTATTTAGATACTACTCTGATTTGATCGCTTAGTTCCATGTTTATAGGATTATGGGGGAATATGATAATGATGTTCACGGGTTCATTGATGTTTAGGTTAGTCAACCTTTGGTTCGATTAAACTTAGGCCCGACTGCACATGTCGTCCTTTAGCTACACTTTACGAAAAGTGCAACTTGAGTCACACTTTTCGATTGCACACCTCTCACTTTGTGTCGAAGTGACACTATAAAAGCCCTCAAAGTTAGTGAAATGTTAGTGAGGCATGAGGCTCCCTAAAGCCGCACTCAGCGCAGTATGCCATGTATAATGTATGTATTTTATATAGCTATAGTTATTTGTGCAACTATAGCATTGGAGGTTCTCAGAGGTATAGATGAATGTATGACGATATAGATAAAACCTCGAGTCAAGTTAGTATTTCAGATTTGTATTTTTTTCAATTTTGCTATTTTTGTATACTTATTGCAGAATTATAGGACAAAGTATGAAGATGTCGAAGACAGCACGGGGACTGCTCTCTTCAAGCACGCTCTCTGACAAATGGAGCAAAAACTACATTCTCGCGATATGCATGTTGCGTGGGGGGGGGGGGGGCAAATGCAATGAATATCGAGTTATATATTATTACAAACCCATATGATTAATTTCAAAGCGAGTAGTCATGGGCTGAACGTTTGTACATAATGATTGCGATGACAACAATCTCTTTAATATTTCCATATCTAACGTGATATCATTTCGCAAGATGCACCAATATACCAAGATGGGCGCGGGACACATCCGATTAAAACATTGTACCCGTGACATCTGTTATAATTTAACATTTATTAATCTGATTAATATATTATTAGATAATTCATATCCATTCGCTTGAGGTGATCATAAGTTGACACAAATATAATTCCATGAACATTGCATGGTCTCAGATAATATTATGGTAATTGCACATACGTTTTGAATTTACTGGGGCTTTAATCCATGCCATTTTCCCCGTGTGATGCTCTCATCAATATTTCTTGCTTTCAGTAGCATGTTTATAGGTATGAATTATCGATAGCAGATTTCCTTGTCCATATGTTGTCGAAGTTGACAATGCCTTGTGACACAAGCATTGTGTCCTGCAGTTCGCGAATGCTCAAGAAATTCCTCGTTAGATACACTCCGCTGCACACTAAACAAAGTGAGGACCTAAGTTGAACATGTGCAATCCAAGCTACACTCTGTGAAAGTTCTACTTTGCGGTCACTTGGTAGAGTGTAACTTACGCTTAAGTTATACTTTTCTAAAGTACGACATGTGCAGTCGGGCCATACTCTCGTGGTAGTGTGTCCGTCGTCCATCCGTCCGTCGGGCTAGCCGTCCGGACGTCCGTCCGTGTAGCCGTCAGTCTGTCCGTCAGTTCACATTTTTACTCATAAAGTTTCTGAAATGTTGCACAAAAATACTTCAAAATATTTCCAGAATTTTTTTTTTTTTTATATTCATATTATGTAAAAGAATGTGGGCATAGAAAAATTTTGGCACTTTTTCCTTCATAATGGGAGCTGCCACCACTGTACTTATAGAACGCCTGAAGAGAAAGTTTTGATATTTGCACATTCGAACAGACATATAGGGCGATTTGTGTGGTGACCTTGAATTTGATCTGCGATGACCTTAAAAGGTAAAAATTTGCTTCTTCAGGTGAAATGTTTGTGAATAGAGTTATGTTTGCAATATGAGCATATAGGACGTTTAATAATGATGATTTTGAGCTTGACCTCTACATGTACGTCTGACGTGGAATGTACACCTAGCACTAATTGTGTATTAGCAGACAAAATGGTTGAGCTAATAGTGACTCTTTCGGTGAGGCTGAACTTGACAAAAATGACCTTGACTTGCCTGTGGAATTTCAAAATTGTCCCTGCAATGGTCAAAACTAAAATTGTCGGGTAACCTATTTTAGCGTATGGTCTAATTTTTAACCCTGCCTTTGAAATCTTTGTTGAGGAGTTCATTCGCGAAGTCCTGAGGAATGTTACGGGCCGGTCATTATTTACTGGGTGGGGGGGCTGGATGGTTTTTCCGAGAAATAAGTTTTCAAAGTTTGACCCCCCCACCGATATCGAAAATCAATCTGTGACCCCCCCCCCCCCACCAAGATCCAAAATAAAGGTATGACCCCCCCCCCCAATCCCCATGTATGAATATAAGGCTATGCTTCACAATTGATTACAATTATAACGCACCAGTATCATATGATACTTGAATGCTTTTTATGCTTTATTTACATTTCTATTGAAACAATTGTGACTTTTGTTGCAAATTTATGATACTACAAGGTCAGTGAATATTATGATTTGTGCTCTTCGTGTATCCACCATTCCTTTGCTTCAAGTGTGAACGCCATTACAGCAATTATTACTTGTATGCATACTATATATGGGCACTTGATTATGACAGGTGTTTGAGGGCAAAACCAGACTCAACCCCCCAACATTTGTCCAAGATCATTCAGTTGATTCCTTGACTCCGAAATTTTTGATGGAATGGAAAAAATGTATGAAAACCCTCACGGTCTGACGGACACCATAGCGAACTCGTGAAAAATACAGGGCTCTTCCACATATAATTGACGAGCAGGGAAGAATTGGTGAATCAGGTCTTGAATCAGGTCTGTGTTGGCTCTATGATGGGCTCATAATGTTCTGTCACCATCCAAATCATGTGAGTCAGATTCAATACCCGGGTCATACGGGGCGATCCAGGACTATTTTGCCATTCTGTGTGGAAAGGTCCATGTCTTCTACGAGTTGGTTTGTGATAGTCCTGAGGTCTTCGGGGAATATCCTCAGTGGGGTCATGTGCTGACAAAAATTTGAGTGGAAAACCAGTCAGTGGTTCTGAGATGCTAGTTCGGGTTCATCGTAAGGGATGATATGTTGCTCAGGGTGGTATGCACTACTTGTGGGTTACCACTTGTGGGTAGCCATAGGCCCATATTTCAGATTTGCTCCCAGCCAATAGAGCTCTCGAGCCAATTGGCTGATGAAAATCTGTGAAGTAATATTGAAATATGTTTCAAGAAGCCAATTGGTTCCTAAAAATTGTTGAATAGGAACGAAATAGGAGCCTTTGGCTCCTGGATAAAATTATAAATTTTGAGCCCTGATGCACATGGATTGCGACATCTCTCCATGTTGGTGTTCCTGAATGATCCTCTGCAGGATCCGGTTTCAGTGAGATTATGGTTTTACTGAAAATGTTATGAAATTCCATCGCATACTCCAATCAGTCCATGTACTGATATTGAGTGGATTGTTTCCACCTAATTATTTAACTATTTTACTATTCAGATTTTCTCAAAATGACTCAATTTTAAACTCCGACCCCCCCAGTTCCATCGAAAATAAAAGTATGACCCCCCCAATAATGTTGAAAATGAAAGTGTGACCCCCCCCCCCCAGTTTTTACCCAACCCCCCCCCCCCCCCCCCCACCTGATAAATAATGACCGGCCCCTTACACCCGGTCTTGCTGTGTACATTAATTGTGCGCTCCCACGTGAGGTCGTGACGGAGACGCTCCGGTTGGAAACCTCCAACATCTGGATATGACTGTACACCAATGCATATGGAATTAACCATGGATCACATTTTCGAGCATTATGTGTTTTGCTCACAGACGACAATGACAGGTCAAAATTGCCTTTGGACACAAAGAAACTAACCACTCAGAAACTGATGTGCGATCACAACATATTTGGTGTGATGTTTGTGTGGCGATTTTGCCCAAAGATCGCGGCAGGAGTCTTTGCAAAACACTAGCCAGTTTTACGGCCTATTTTTAGATCGCTCTAGTTCGGAGCGTGCGCTGCCTAGCAACGCACTGTACTCAATCGCGCCCAGTAAACTATAACAATGGTTTGACCTAGTCTCTCCCCCCGCCTCTTGGCTCGATATATACGCGAGCACTTGCTTGGTCTGTGAGATTGTCCCAGAGCAAGCCAAGAGGCAGGACGAGAGGCTCGCCATGAGCTTTACGTCCCTGTATCTTGGACGATTTCCATTGGGGGCCCAGGTGGGGGAGACCGTTGCTGTCTAGGGGGCTCACGCCCTGTGGATCACCGGTTTTCTACCACCTGGGGTGGTGTGACACAGGCTCTGGCAGACCGTCGGGCTGGCTCAGAGTTCCATCTCTGTGACAGTGCCTTCGGCGAGGTCGGCCAGCAACATGCCCACGTGTACGGGTTCCATGGTGCCGCTCCCATGGCATCTCGGGCTCTACATACGTAATATGCATGTTGTAGTTAAGGAGTTGGTGAGATGCATGTGTTATGTCGTATTGTATGACGGCCGGACTCGTTCCAGGCTGACTGTACCTGGTTGTAGTGTTCCGTAGAGTATTGCCGGACGCCCTGTAGCGGGCGCCCGCCGAACTATACATTTGGTCCAGAAGTTTAGAAGATCTAAACGCCAGTGCGAGATGATTTCGGGGCCATCTCCATTGCGCAAGAGGTTCAAGCCACCCAACAGATGTTCCCTCGAGTGCTGCATCACCATATCCTCTCCGTCCTTCTCGCACTCTTGGCAGCAAAACCATATGTCTAGGATGCAAAATCGTTATTATAGAAGTCAGCCAACTATTGTGGAAACGAAGACTGCAATGTAACATAATCTACCAGGTATCTGCTCCTTTGTCATGTTCAGGCAGCTGGGATGATACCACTCTGCTCGCGAACAGTTCTGTTTTTGCTGGCACTGAAACATAACTCCATCCCTCGCGAGTTTCCTCTTGCACACACAATAAACGTAGCCGTCACTGTCTCGGCAAGCATCTGAGCAAAACCAGTGGTCGTCTGTGGCTTTCTCAACGCGGACACATGACAGATGAAACCACTGACGGCTGCACCTATTATTGCAGCACAAGATCATGTCCTCCTCTTTGTCTGTGAATATGACAAATGATGTGTATAATACAGATAGCCCAACACCTACCCAGTAACTAGAAATGACAACAGCATCATTCACATATCGTAAGCGCCATCTAGTCATTGAAATACACGCACTTTCGTCACAGAGGCAATAGGGCATGACATCTTCCGTGGTAGACGTAGCTGACTCGTAGCCTCTCACAACCTGCGACAGCTCTTGTACGCCTGGCTCGATCTGGGCCAAATTTATTACCATTGATAGAAATTCCTTTGGAATTTTTAACATTTTAGCGATACCTAACTTAACATTTATTGGATTTACCCAAATGCTATCCACAATGTTCTATGCCAGATTTTCCACCCACTGCTGCCTCACAGAGGTGGTCCCGTCTTGTGGGAACGTACCCTGGATGTCGTTGATATTTTGGGTGCCCATGAGGTGCAGAGCACAGAGCAAGGTCAGACCCTGTGTCACAAACTGTAGCGAAGAGTGTTGGCAATAGAAAAGAACCCTGCTACATATTATTAGTGTAACGTTTGACGCCCGCTACCTAGGGCGCAAGCGCCCGCGCTGAGGCACGGTCACGGCGGGCGTTGTAATTACCACAACTACACCAGGTAACAGTCCGTATGGAAGAATCCGGCCGTCATACATCACAACATAACATATCGTAGACATACAACATACATCAGTTATGGTAATTTAGCCGTGTGCAGAGCCTGAGATGCCATGGCAGCGGCACCCCAGAACCCTTGCACCTGGGCATGTTGCTGGCCGGCCTCGCCGACGGCACTACCGCAGGGATAGAACCCTAGACAGCCCGACGGTCTGCCAGAGCCTGTGTCGCACCATCCCAGGGCGAGGAACCGGTGATCACAGGGACGAGCCCCGAATCAGCATGGTCCCCACCCTGGGCCCCAAATGAGAATCGTCCCTGAGGCCTTATGGGCCCCCTAGCACTCTCAAACTACAGTGTATAGGGTTTTGGATAATGAAAAACAGTTGGACCTGCATGAAGTTCCAGTCTGCATTAAAGTGGGTCATAACCTCCATCGCCACGGATTCGTGCTGAAAGAACTGTTTGAAGTTGTATAGGGTGCCCCTTTCTGCTGTGCTTCTGGCAGTGAAATATGCTTTCACCCAATCCTGGGTAGTAAGGAAATACCAAAGGCTTTTTTTGCACTAAATTAGTGAAAGATACCAAAAGCTTGGAAGGATAAAATATGATGTGGGATACCTGGAGCAAAATGCCCTCCTTGTGAAACTCCTGTGGTGAGGGAAGTAATCCCTCCAGATCGGTCTCGGCAGTTGGCGTCCGGGCACGTACCCTTTGAGCGGAATTCATGCGCTCAATGCTCAACCCGTCACCGTTACAGGGAATAGTGTGCATGTTATTCTCGTCTTCCTATGGCAGTAAAGATAATTAGGATTTGGTTGGTTTTGATGTTGAAGGTTTGGTGTTGGGTAACTAGTTAGAGAGGTAGGTAGGTAAGTAGGTTGGATGATAGATCAACCACACGATTGGTGCAAATGTTTGCAGCTTCTCCATGATTCTGATCGTGCCAGCATTGGACGAGGGGTTTCCGGCGCTTCTCCGTCATCTCCTTTGAAAACTTGTGTCTGGGTGGCTCTCGCTCCGTAACATCACCTAGCCATGGGACAGTTTCCACTTGCATGTTCCTCACCACCAGAATCATCCGGCATCTGAGCAGGTGGAAGTCATGTGGTGTCGGGATTATGGCCGCTGCTGGGACATCAGCACCATCGCTCAGACTGGGGCCCTACTCGGTAACAATGATAAATCTTGGATACTTGGTCTCGGTTAAGCCCCAGTTACAGTGAAGCCGGCAGCACTATGGATATACCCTGGAATCCAGATCACCCCGAGAGGTCAGAAAGGTCACCTCCGGGACGGTCCCGGGCGAGTCAGGAAGAAAAAGTTAAGGGAGAGCTAAAGTTTTGCGTGTTCAATGGTTCTACTGGAGTGACAGTACTGATCACCCCAATCTCACCATGACAGCTCCACCTTGAAGCTACTAGGTAAACACAGCAGTGGCTGGTTGCACTAATGTCAGCACTATAGCAGTCGTTGACCATGCGTAGTAGCACCGTGATCGACTTAGTCCTGCCATAGTGTTGACGTAATGCTGCCGTAGTTACATCATAGTTCTGCCGTCATGTAAGCCACAACACTCTCAAGAATTAAGCATAGTAAGATCAGGACAGCCATAGTGATGCCTCCCGGATCATCCTGGATCACCACGGATCATCAGTGCCTACGGACTCACTATGGATCTCTCCGGTTTGGAGCGCAAGCCAACTCAGAGCAGGTCCAGGATGATCCAGGAAGGCTGCCGGCTCCAGTGTGACTATGTGTCAATGTGGCTTGAAATTTTTTTCCTGGTCTCTAGACGTGTAATTATTCATGGCGAAAATCTTTTTTTTTTGCACAAAACAGTTGAATTCCGTCATACTAAATGTTGATGATATAAATTATCGCTTATTTTTCGTTGAATGTAATGTACGCCTACTGACTGTAAGCGAAAGTGATTCCGTGCGATTTTTGCTCGCGAACGCCAGGGACATAAGGTGCATGGTGGTTCCATGCTCGGTTGTCTGGTGGGCACGCTTGGCCTCCCACTGCACGTTGTCCCAGCAGACGCTATATCCAGTGAGAGAAGCCGATGGTTTCTGGGTGAAAGACAACCGTCGTCGGACTGCTGGCTGTGCTGGCTGGTTCTTCATGAAGAATAAAATAATTATGCCGTAGCAGTGATATTAGCATAGTCCAAAAATATTGTTATAAACCTTTCAGTATTAGGCCTATATTCTATTTCCTTTCAGATTATGTGCATTGAATATCACTTATTTCTAACCTCAATGCCACTCTTCAGTGCCCGGAGTTCCCTACTGAACTCCTTGCCCACCCTGTTTACAATGTCGGTGGCAGCATCTCGCCCCTGAGACACACCCACATAATTTAAGCTGTGGATTAATTTCTGGGTGGCTCCCTGGCGCCAGAGTTCCGCGGCAAAAATACCAGGGACTAATTTGTAGACCCGCGGCTTGGCGCTGTACAGGACCACGGACGACACCAAGCCCAACTTGGCTTCTCTTTGGGCCTGTGCTTCCTGGACTGTTGGTGGTCTTCAAAAGAATACAAACCACACAAAAAATGATATTCTGAAATGCTGTAATGGACGCGCTATAATGCCTATTGACAATGACGTTACGTGAAAAATATGTCATGTTAAGTGCACGTGAGAAGTATGTTGATCCACAAGTTTTATTCGTACCTCTTCCCACGCTTTCGCCCTTTTGTAGATTGGGGCATGAAGGTTGGTGTTCCGGGCATTGCAGCGTTGAGGCAGGTGAAGAGAAACGGTAGCTTCTCTTCCATCTCCTGTAGAGCAGTGCCCCAACTGAATGTCTCCAGCTTTAAATATATATGACGCACGTGTCAAGAAATAAATTACCATGAACCAGGAAGACCCCCCCCCCCCCCCTCTTCCTCCACCTTCTTAAAAAAAAAAAGGATTTTCAGAGTAAATAACCGAAAGTGATGTGGATTAAACTGTTCTTGTGAAATGGATGTTTTCTGTATGGTTGTATGATTTCAGGCTATGTATATTCTACCTCATCTATTGTCACAGTTCGGGACATAGACGTCACACGCTTCTCTGTATTGTGACCGACAGGTCTGCCCATCTCTTGTTTGATGTGCTGCCGGAACACCTCAATAAATGCAGTCTTGGCTGCCTCAGACATTGTGATCAGCAGCCGGAAAAGGGTGGCATACTCTGATGCCATTAGGAGGCCACATACCTTATCCTGAATCTTTGAAATAGTATCATAGTTCTGTAATCATATAAAACTCAAAATAAACGTGATTTCATTTAATAGGACTGTTTTTAATTGCATTATTGGGACTGTTCAATATACCCTGAACTGTCTGTCGGCAGACCCAAGGACGCTACTCTCTCTGCGGGAGGAAATGGGGGTATCTTCAGCAACAGTCCGGGGGTTCCGTGTCCGTCGTTCACAGGAACGCGGAGTCATGGAGAACTTCCTTTTCTTCTGGGATCCGGACCCACACTCAAAACAGTCTGCCTGCCCGCCCCAAACTCCCTATCTGCCCTAACAAGGGCCATACGGCAAATGTAAAGTTTTAACGTCATCCGCTATCTGGGATCCTCGAGGATAGTCCTCTCACCACTGGTCATCGCGGACGCGCACCCGCTATCCCCGGATCCTCGCGGAAGTCCGCTCACCGAGGGTCACTGCGGGTGCAGTCTTAAAGGCGACGGACGGTGAAAAAATAATATTCAGGATTTTTTCCTTATATGATAGAGTCGTATGGGTTATAAATGATAGCAACAATATTTTCAATGAATATGCATCCTGTTGCCCTGTGGGCATTTATTTATTTCGTAGCATATCATATGAACATAAGCAGTATATTTGTGCAAGAAAAGTTTTTTACTGTCCGTCGTTTTTAACTCTATCATCAGAACTTTAACCAGGTAGCAGCCCGCCCAACGAGCCCAAACATGCGGACACCACTCAGATACAGGATCATCACCGTGGTGTTAACTTGTGAGGCTTGGCTCGCCACAGTCCGCCTTGGACGGGATGGAACCCCGGACAGCCCGACAGTCTGCCAGAGCCTGTGTCGCACCATCCCGGGTGGAGAAGACCGGTGATCCAGAGGGCGTGCGCCCCCGAGTCATCAAGGTCTACCCCAGCCCGGGCCCCCTATTGAAGTCGTCCCCAGGGCCCGCGAGGGCCTTAGCCACGGATCGAGGGCGTAGAGCTCATGGCTGAGCTCTCCGTCGTCTCTCTCGCCTTGCTCTGAGACAACTCACAGATCAAAACGGTACCAGAGTATATAAACCCCAATACACGAAGGAGATCTAGGTCAATCCATTGTTATAATTTACTGGGCGAGAGAGGATTAGAGGGCGTTGCCGGGGCAACGCGTGCTTCGAGCTGAAGCGTCCAAAAATAGACCGTAAAACTGGTTAGTGTTTTGCAAAGACTCCTGTCGCGATCTATGGGCAAAATCGCCACACAAACATAGCAAACAAACCCCACTAGAGTTTTCATGTGAGGAAAGGCAGCCTTGGCACTCGGTATAGAGCACACTTTCCGCACCGACCACCGCCTCAGGGAGCCGGTTTTGGCCCTTTTGGAAAGTTTCAGGCACCCCACACAAGCCACAACACAATCCGTGTTGAATGTAAATTCATGTATCCGACACACGGAAGTTGAAATGGAGTACAACACGTGTGATCTCACACCGTAATCCAATATCTTTTGGTCCTGGGTAATCAAACATGAACAAGACAATAATATTCCAATAAAAATTTATTTTTTTTACTTTTAGCAATTGCCAGCATCTTTTTTTTTATCTGATCATTTCATGTGTGATATGACATTAAATTCTCAATACGGAAATTGCTATATAATACACGCAGTCAGTAACATCTGATCAATCAATGAATTGACAAATCGTCAACTCATATTGCTAAACACGAAACGACATACGAGGCATTACGATAATTACCGAAATGTCAATACGGTCATCGCGCATGCGCATTCAACACTTTCCGGCCTGTGCCAGGATGACAAGAAGCGGCCGCTGATGTAAGTGAGTTACTGCCCGGTAAATTTTTGCCTCTGTGTCCCACTCGTGCTTGGCACTCGGTGAGTGGGGCACCTGGGTCTAATTCAAAGACATGCTTCGTTAACTGGTCATCAGGCATATTAATTAACCTGTTCCAATACCGTATTATACATTTGTACCTTCTAAATTTAGAACATTCCCATATCACCTAACATTCCCGCAACTGGTGCGAACCTGTGAACCCCTAAGAAATACCTCATAGCTCGATTAGTAATGTTGTCACAAACAGTAAAATTCTTATATCCCCATATTTCAGAGCAGTACTCATTAACAGGAGTTACAGCCGAAGTCAACATTTTCTCATATCTGTTCATTACACCACCTAAGGCGAGTCCTGCCGCTTGAAAAAACCCTTTAGCACATTTATAAAAATTTAAATTCTCGTCCAGTACAACGCCTAGATATTTGTACGAATTACCACACCGATAGGTTGCTCATTATAGATGAAATTAGATCTGGTCAAACTTTGCTGCTCAGGTCTGAAGTGTATAACATTAGTCTTAGATACAATCGAACTCAGTTCCCACTTAAACTCCGATTGGCTGTGCAGTTCAACATGTCTTGCAGATTATTTTCACAATCAGATATAAAGCAATATCATCGGCATATAACAATATGGATATATTTCTTCCATTCACATCAACACCCTCATTTAAAGTTTTGATGTCTTTCGCCAAACCATTATTAAAGAGAGAACAATGTGGGGGATAAACCTTGCCTTACGCCACGATGGGTAGTAAACCATTCAGTAAACGAGTTATTGATTTGCACACAAGAAAATGTTTGGCTGTGCAAAGTTTTCACCGCATGAAACATTTTGCCCCCTACATTATATTGCAACAAACGATATAACAATAAATCTCCATCAACATAATCGAACGCGTTTTCCATGTCAATAAAACAGCAATATGTTGGATTTTTTTTGGCTCAGTCGATTCCGAACGATGCTGGAAAGCACAGATAAGTGATCACTACAAGATTTACCTTCACAAAAAAACATTCTGTTCATCATGTTCATCCACGAGTATATTTTCATTCTCACAATGCTGTGCAATCCGTTCATTTAGCAGAGATGAATATACTTTAGCGATACAAGACAGTAGAGATATCCCTCTATAGTTCAAAGGAACGTATGGGTCCTTTCCAGCTCCCTTCGGATTCGGCTTTACAATAGCTCTCGACCATGTTGTTGGTATGACCCCGTTATTATATATGGCTTTGAATAACTTGAACAGAACAAAATGTTGTAGGGTTCGGCGAACCAACGATAAAGAGGATGTAAGCAATCGTTTCAGCAAAGTTTTATTGTATTGTTAATATGTCATACTATATACAAATACAGGGTAAATATCTGTCTAATGTCTGAATATGGTCATGTGAAGAATAGCAAACAATGAGAAATCCTCTTCAAATATTGCAGCAAATTTACTTCACATACAGTCACCTCCAAAAGTTTGGGCCCACCCATAGGATTACTAACTCACGCCATGCGCATTGTGTTCTGGCCATGATATTCATAAAACAAAAGCGTAATATAACTGGTGTTTATGAACATGATCAAGAAGCATAATTCAAAATTTTCAAGTGGGCCCAAATCTTTGGAGGTGACGTTTACAAAGAGCCGCTCAGTTGGGGCCGGTGATGTAGGACGAGGGGGGGGTGGGGGGCGGGGGGAGTTTTGTGGTCTCTCAAGATTTGTATCATGCGATTCCGATATACTTGTTGGATACAGGCTTGATGTAGGTGGGAGTCTGGTGAATCACAAATCAATAAACTCGTTGAAATTTTCACAGAAATCGTGAAATATCTTCGTACTAGATATGACATTGAACTGAGCAACACATGGTCAATCAATGACATTATATTCTTGTCCCCACACCCCCCCCCCCCAAAAAAAAAAATTGATGTCAACAGACACACGTCATCATCGCTATTATGGGCGATAGATTGTATCGTTTATTTAATACAAAAGTCAGTGAAAATTAAACGTTGCACATCCAAAACATCAATTAGGTAAAAATGTTCTTCATTTGACTGGGCAAATAATTGGTATTTATCAATACCCACCACTATTCAATTAACAATGATCAATGGGGCTAATGGAACATTTTCTGTGGAGAAAATATAATCCTCAGGAAATGTGATACACATTTGAGGAGACATCTGGAGCTTCAAGTAGCCACCGGAAACCAAGGCAGAATTTAATTAAAATCGACTAGTGTATTTGCAGGGCGGATGGATGAGAGTATAAAAGGCCCTAGAGGCTGCTCAGCGACCATCACTTGACTGATGCAATCGAGGACTGGACTATTCATTCAACGATTACACTTTAGAGGGTAAGTCAAGCAATGACACTGGGATATGTAACTTAGTGGTCATACAAAAAAGTGAACCAGTGAAAGAAATGAAACAACACCGTTCTGTAATCATAATTTTTATTTGATAGACAGATACACATAAATATAAATAGTTTATTAGACAAAACGAAAGCATATTCCTGTGTTGTCAGACTGGACACGATTGACAAGATGCTGAGGTGTATTGTGGATCTTATGCTAGTTGCTGGTACCTTGGTAAGATACAACCAGCCCGGAAGTAAGTGACCTGTCGCTAGGCAACAAGCCCACGTGACCAGGTATGTACTCAGTAACGGACATCCGATGAGAGCAGATAATATAAAGTGAGTCTTCCTTCTCTATGTGTGTGCCGTCCTGTTCTGTCCTGTACTGCCCAGTGTCATCTTGACTAATCTGAATGCCTCGTGAGGCCGCCGTGCGTGAGCTGTGAAAACATTCCACGGATAACAGAGAACAACACAAACCAGAGGAGAAGACGTGAATCTGGCATCCTAGTTTTGAGAAAAAAATTATTCAGGGAGAGGTCAAGGTCACGTCGACAGCAGGAATGACGTCATACATGTAGATAACGTGTACTGTATATTTTTCCTAGCCGTATTCTATGACAATATTGTGCGTTCGTTTAGTAATCTTCTCTATTCATGGTGAACTCTGATATGTCATAAAGGGAATGAATGTCCTCGGATATGTAAATGAACTTATTAAATGTTGCATATTTGTTTCGTTTATTCAGAAAGTTCGATGTGATACTGTGACTGGTCATCAGTTGGGGCACATGAATGTGACGTCACAACAACCTACATGTAACGAGCTATTAGTTTGACGAATTTTGTATAATTTTCCGAGAATATCTGAATAAAAATACTGCACGAATCCAATACGAGTTCGCTTGCGTTAGCATTCATTACTGTGGATTCTAATACGAAAACACTCACAAGTGTTTATTGTCAAGTGTTTAAGTCTATTGTTCCTCCAACATCAACAGGCTCACTCTCTCCCGTCTGACGGATCTTCCCCGGTGTGAGTCTGAGTGGTGTCCACTTGCTCAACTGCTGTGTTTGTGGGTTGAGGTATGAGGTGATGGTTGTGACTGTGGTGATTAGGACAGGGTTGGACATACAGATTCCCTCCATGAAGGTACACCTGGGAGTTCAAGGGTTGAGATATGGGCGTGGGTACTGGTTCAACCCACACCCATATCTCAACCCTCGATGCTGTCTTAGAAAAACAATCCTCAATCCCACTAAGACATAATTGTCTAGAGCCACGAGTTCGAAAATATCGTCCGTTTCGGTCCACGACACACTGTTCCCGTGATACTGATGAACGAGTTCGAAAATATCGTCCGTTTCAGTCTACGACACACTGTTCCCGTGATACTGATGAAAATGCCGACTCAGCCCAAAATTTCAGGTCAAGGTCAAGTCCATCCTCAATACCCATTAGCCATGTTTGTATAGGGTGACTAGTCTGAAAATAATGTCCGTTTCGCTTTGCAACACACCTTCTCCGAGATAACGACCAAAATGACAATTACCGACTCAGTGAAAACATTTCAGGACTTCTGCAGCCGTAGCATATGCCAAAATATTCCAGGTTAAACACTTTTATAGTTTCGTTAGACAACGTTAAATATATCAGTATGATTGAGCCACGATTCACACCTGAGAAGTCGAATATGCATTTTTAGGTTACCGGACCTATGGTCCGATAACCTATCGGCATGGCATTGCGTCCGTCGTCCGTCCGTCCGTCCGTACGTTCACATTTTTATCTTTAAAGTATACGGTCAAATCTTTCTGAAATTTCGCACAAAAATACCTAAAAATATTCCCAGCAAAGTTTTGTTTAGTTTTCTGATTTCCGCATTTTTTTCAAAATGGCGGCCATTTTCGACAAAAAATGCCTGATTTTGGACTTTGGTGGCCATTTTGAATTTCTCAAAATCTGTTCAGTAACTTTTTTTTTTTGATACATAACACTCCTCATATGTACTCCTGTGATGTGTATCAGTTTCGTTGCGCTTGAATCGCACGAAGTGGGCCATTTTGGCCCAAACTCGGCCCACATGGGACTTTCCCATGTTAATCTCTCCTATCCTTTATAATGGGACACATTAAGCCTAATATCTCACTTAATATTGAGATTAGAGACTAGGAATCAATTGTGGACATATAGGGAATGATATATGCTGAATATTCTCGTGACCTTGAATTTGACCCCTGACCTCGGTTTCAAGGTCAGAAAGGCCGTTTTCGTCGAAAAATGGCTAATTTTGGACTTTGACGATCGTTTTCTCAAAATCTGTTCAGTAACTTTTTTTCTTATTCATGCATAACACTCCTCATATGTACACCTGTGACATGTATAAATTTCGTTGCCCTTGAATCGCTCGAAGTGGGCCATTTTGGGCCCAAACTCGGCCCAATTGGGACTTTCCCATGTTAAATACTCCTATGCTTTATAATGGGACACATTAAGCCTAATATCTCACTCAATATTGAGATTAGAGACTAGGAATCAATTGTGGACATATAGGAAATGATATATGCTGAATATTCTCGTGACCTTGAATTTGACCTCTGACCTCGGTTTCAAGGTCAGAGCACAAAATGTCTATTATCTCACTTATTATTGACTTTACAGCTTAGGAATCAATTGTGGACATATAGAAAATGATATATGCCGAATATTCTGATGACCTTGAATTTGCCCTTTGAACTTATTTTCAAGGTCATAGTACGAAATGGCCAATATCTCGCTTATTATCGATTTAACAGCTTAGGAATCAATTGTGGACATATAGGAAATGATATACGCCAAATATTCTGATGCCTTGAATTTGACCTTGGACCTTATTTTCAAGGTCATACTACAAAATGGCCAATATTGTACCGACTTTACAGCTAGGAATCAATTGTGGACATATAGGAAATGATATACGGCGAATATTCTGATGACCTTGAATTTGACCTTTGACCTCATTTTCAAAGTCAGAGCTCAAAATGGCTAATATCGACCTTAGACCTAATTTTCAAGGTCAGAGCACAAAACGGCTAATATCTCGCTTATTATTGACTTTACAGCTTAGCAATCAATTGTGAACATATAAGAAATGATATAATGTTAAATATTCTGGTGATTTTGAATTTGACCTTTGATCTTATTTTCAAGGTCAGAGAACAAAATTGGTAATATCTCGCTCATTTTCGACTCTACAGCTTAGGAGCACAAAATGGCTAATATCGACCTTAGACCTCATTTTCAAGGTCAGAGCACAAAACGGCTAATATCTCGCTTATTATTGACTTTACAGCTTAGCAATCAATTGTGAACATATAGGAAATGATATAATGTTAAATATTCTGGTGATTTTGAATTTGACCTTGACCTCAGTTTCAAGGGCAGAGAACAAAAAAAGTTAATATCTCACTTTTTAGGGACTTTACAGCTTAGGAGTCAATTGCGAACATATTGGAAATGATATATGCTGAATATTCTCATGACCTTGAACTTGACCTTTGACCTCATTTTCAAGGTCAAAACACAAAATGGCTAATATCTCACTTAATATCGACTTTACAGCTTAGGAATCAATTGTGGACATGCTAGAAATGATATGGGCAGAATGTTCTCATGACCTCGAATTGACCAACTACCTTATTTTCAAGGTCATGGGACAAAAGGCCAATATCTAAAATATACATTGTCCGGTAACCTTTCTTAGCCCTTGGGCTAATTTTTTTAGTACGTGTTGAAGTGGAATAACCGGTTTCGGAAATTCATTGTCAATCAATTGGATGGTATATATACATGATATAGCACCATCACAAACTCCAAAATATGTCCGTATGACCCTGCAGTGGAACATTCCGTAAAAGCGCACGATGTGAATAAAGACAGGAATTTCCATGTATTCTCGATATTTGCAATACAAAAGTATCAAACTGAACAATTGGGATTCCATCACTATAATATACCATACACATTCGAGTTTCACAATTGATAGTGCTGTGTAATTTTATATATTTCCAGTTATTTTTTTTTTAATTTGCATCACTGCGACCGCTACGTGTGAAACTATTTTTAAAATCTGATATTCAATGTCAAATTTAGACAAATTCGTGTGCCCATTGGAACTTGTGCACTGTATAGCTGCTATGAGGTCAGCTATTGATCACTTTCAACTGGAAAACGAAAAACCAAAAATTAGTCTACTTTAGGCCTAAAATATTAATTATCTGTTTCTCGTCCTCCTATTTTTTCAAAACTTGGTAGGGATGGACTTATTTTTCATTTTTTATTTTGCAAAAAATACCGTCCTCAACTTATGAGAAAATTGAGTAGGGAGGCACGTTTTATTTTTTATTTCTGGCGGGACGACATTTCACACGTTTGGAAGGCATTCAAGCCCAACTGAAGCGGCTTGATTTATTCAAGCAGATTCAAGCCCAAATGAATCAGGCCTTTAGAATTGAAATCATTTTCATTTTTAAAGGCCTGATTTATTTGGACTTGAAAGGCCTTGGCCGGGCACCTTAGCACCACTGGTGTGTCATCATCATAGATGTCACACACAGACAGAATGATTCTGTGTAATAGTTGTATTATTATCAAAGACCGTCAGCTGATATGTTGTTTCAATGATGATTAATTTTGGAAAACCATTCTATCAGTTGATACATCTATTGATGTATACAGGAGAAAATATAATACAAATTTATATGTATTATTACATACATGTAATCACATCTATGGAATAACTGTATCGTCTTTGTCATATTTGGCGAAGAGTGAAGACAAGGAGGTAAGTTAAATATATACCTAAGGTGCATGCTGTGATTCGGTGTCTCCATTATTCACTCTCCTGAAAATAGGGGCGGGAACACTTTTTATTTTTTATTTGAGAATCGCAAATAAAAAAATCCGGGAGGCTGTTTTTGAATACAGGCGGGCGGGGACGAGAAACAGAAAATGAATTTTGTTAGGCCTTAATCGAGATCTTTATCCTGTTAGAATAAGACATGACATTCAAGATGTTCGTCGGATTTTTCGAGGGGCACTTCCATGTGAGACTTACACTACTAAATTCTATTACTAAAGTCCATTACACTACTAAAGCTTCCATATAATCAAAACAATGAGGTGATTTTTAAGCAAAGATCACGTTTTTGTTGTCTACGTATCTATTTAGAGTAACACTTATATTGCCGGTGGCGTGTAAAAATGTCGTCAAATACATCTGAGAGTTTTATCGCCCTAATAAAATAGTGGACACTGAAGTCGTAAATTTTTGAACAAAATGAGGAGAAACAGGCGTGGTTTGAAATAAAATGGTACTGAAAAAGATAAGCTGTTAGAGGGGTTAAGTGGCCTTACATTGCTATAAACCGGGCCCTTATAAGTAACACACTGGCATTCAAGTCTCCAAATCACAGCCTAACCGCCATTCTGGACGAATCAATCGATAATCAAGATTGGGGCTGACTCACTGTTACACAAACCTCGATTGCCGTTGGTCCCTGGTTTTATGTTAACAATGCCTTTGAACGATATCATTAGTGGACCATGGTTTGCGACTTCGTTTCAATTGTATCATATTGAACACGAAATAAGACACTTCAGCAGACATTCATGAACAATATTTGACAACTTGCCTAATGATCCACGAAGATTTGGACTTATGAGTGTGAGTTCCAATGCCTACTCAGGTAAGTATTTTGACTCAGCGGAAAAAAAATATTATGTAAGTGTGCTGGTTTGTTTGTTTTGTAAAAAATATGTCTGTGTGTAGTTATTTTGTAATATAGATATATAATATAATATTAATAGGTTTATGAAGGACGTATCGATTATTCACGGTCCAGCTATGATTATTTCCAGCCCACCCTGGTTTTGCCAACCTACGGAAGACCGTTAGTGCCAGGTGTGAAAATATATTTAAGTGGCGGCCGCCACATAATTATCTGGCGGCCGCCACTTAATTATCTAGATGTCTGATTATACGAAATGTGTCCACATCCAGTTTTTTGAGAGCGTGATTGTAGTGAACATAGTCCCTTTGTTCGTGAAGAAATTCAGAGCTGTTTACACGTGAATCCTGTGTGGCATTCAGCATGTTCAGCATGTAATGTGTTATGCTTGACCGATCGTCAGGTAAACCAATGGCAGATTGTTTATCGCCAGCTTCAACAAAATGTGTATCCAATAATCTGAACATTATCACCAGAATATAGAGAATAAGTTCCATTTTCATAATCCACTGAGGTCTATGTCTCATCAGACATATATAATCCAAACAACATCATTATCCAGTGTGTGAAACAGTGAAAACACTCGAATACTGACCAATGCAAATGTGTCACCTCACACGGCGCCATCATACAGGTAGCAAACTTGTTACAGTCCTTTTCAATTTCAAGGACAGCAAAAGATCAACAATATTTGACTTTCTGATTGCTCATAGCAGAAAATTATCACATTGTTGATGAATTCTGTCCCGAGAGACCAATGTGTGCATTGCAGCCCGTTTTGGGCATTTTGGTCCTACGTTTCCAGCCGTCTGAGCAATTGAAGGTTACCATTTTATACACAATAAAAATGCATTAAAAAGCATGATTGAACAGAACTAAAAATAGCTATCATGAGAAAATTTATTTTATCAAAGTTTGAAATAGTGTCACTTCGGCTATTTTCGGCACCAAAATGGCCACTAAATGGCCAAAAACTATTCAATGAGAAAATTAAATTTCATAAATTAGTCCTCTCACAAACTGAGCAATAGTATAGTTCCACTCGTGTTCGCTAGGGGTGAAAAGTTGCATTGAGCGGCATTGTAACAAAAGGACCGTCGTGATTGTGACAAAAGGACTAGTGAGTTGGATCGTATTGAAAAATCTTTATATTTCGTCTGTGAATATTTCCACCACAAAACATCAACATATGCAAGTAAACATATCCACCTATAAAAACAAAACGTCATATCAAATGGATTGTGCAGTGAAGAGCATATTACCAATGTTTTTCATCAGCTGCTCAAATCGACCTGATCTAAGTGCAATTCTGAAAATTAAACGCGCTTGCAAGGCAGGCGAAGCACATTGGATGCTACCTGAACCGTATAATTGCTGAGAATAGAAATTTCATTTAAAGAGAATTGATTCATTTTATCTTAAAATTAGTTAAAAACAGTTACTAAAACTCAAGCCAAGATTTCAATAAACGAATTTTAAAAAAAGTTACAAAATGTTACAAAAAGACCAAAACTAATGGAAAAATATTTTTTAAAAATCATACGACTGATTGGGCGAACCAGTTTTTTAGTATTATATTGTGCATTGCCAAGGCTCACAAATAGTCGTTCATGGAAGAAGTACATGCCTTATTCGTCACGTTTATTGCATAATTAATCCTGGTAAGAAAAGGCCTGTCGACAGACAGACAAACCCTCGATGTGTCGGGAGACAGACAGATCCAAATGCAATACCCTCGCCCCCCCCCCCCCCCTTACGGGGGCGAGGGTAAAAATTCAACTTACATTTTTTCCACATAGTACCATAATCTTTCATGTAGGCCAGATAATGAAAGGTGTGTGAATATATTTAATTGGTGGCCGCCACTAAATTATCTGGCGGCCACAACATAATTATCTGGCGGCCGCAACATAATTATCTGGCGGCCGCACATAATTATCTGGCGGCCGCCACATGATTATCTTGCGGCCGCCACTTAATTATCTGGCGGCAGCCACTTAATTATCTGGCTGCCGCCACATAATTATCTGTAGGCTGCGGCTTGAAATATGGGGAGATTCTTGTAAAGCAATATACATATAGCTAAATGAGCCATAGTATCCAAATAAAAGTCGTGACATACCATCAACTCAGTAGCCTTCTGGCTTGTGATTGGGTACTTTTGTACTTGTCATGTATCTATTCCATGGGGTTAGTTTCGGATTTCTAATTATTTTCATAGGTTGTTGGGCAGTTGTATACTAATTCCATCAGGTGTACAGTAGAAACAACTGTATTTAACACACTGTCTGCCCCTGATGACGCCAGTGTGTCTTTGGATAAACTATTTGGTTGGGCTTTGTTTCTATTGCAAAATGTATTTTACGTTTGTTATTGGTATCATTAAAATCTGATTGTATTGGTGGTAATAGATTGATACTTACATTCATACCACTGAGTCGGTGTCACTGCTGGCGGACGTTAAATCTGTCCCCGAGGATACCATCAACTCAGTAGCCTTCTGGCTTGTGATTGGGTACTTTTGTACTTGTCATGTATCTATTCCATGGGGTTAGTTTCGGATTTCTAATTATTTTCATAGGTTGTTGGGCAGTTGTATACTAATTCCATCAGGTGTACAGTAGAAACAACTGTATTTAACACACTGTCTGCCCCTGATGACGCCAGTGTGTCTTTGGATAAACTATTTGGTTGGGCTTTGTTTCTATTGCAAAATGTAGTTTACGTTTGTTATTGGTATCATTAAAATCTGATTGTATTGGTGGTAATAGATTGATACTTACATTCATACCACTGAGTCGGTGTCACTGCTGGCGGACGTTAAATTTGTCCCCGAGGATACCATCAACTCAGTAGCCTTCTGGCTTGTGATTGGGTACTTTTGTACTTGTCATGTATCTATTCCATGGGGTTAGTTTCGGATTTCTAATTATTTTCATAGGTTGTTGGGCAGTTGTATACTAATTCCATCAGGTGTACAGTAGAAACAACTGTATTTAACACACTGTCTGCCCCTGATGACGCCAGTGTGTCTTTGGATAAACTATTTGGTTGGGCTTTGTTTCTATTGCAAAATGTATTTTACGTTTGTTATTGGTATCATTAAAATCTGATTGTATTGGTGGTAATAGATTGATACTTACATTCATACCACTGAGTCGGTGTCACTGCTGGCGGACGTTAAATCTGTCCCCGAGGATACCATCAACTCAGTAGCCTTCTGGCTTGTGATTGGGTACTTTTGTACTTGTCATGTATCTATTCCATGGGGTTAGTTTCGGATTTCTAATTATTTTCATAGGTTGTTGGGCAGTTGTATACTAATTCCATCAGGTGTACAGTAGAAACAACTGTATTTAACACACTGTCTGCCCCTGATGACGCCAGTGTGTCTTTGGATAAACTATTTGGTTGGGCTTTGTTTCTATTGCAAAATGTATTTTACGTTTGTTATTGGTATCATTAAAATTTGATTGTATTGGTGGTAATAGATTGATACTTACTGTATTAATGACAATACTGTTTTTAATGAGACAATGTTATATGGGGTATTGTGGGGGGGGGGGTGTTGATATGCAAATTATTCAACAAAACTTAAATTTCACACTTAGCATTATATGTATATATATATAGGTGACAAATATTCGTCAAATTATCATATTAATATTGTGTGTTCTGTTTTGTCTTTGTTTTTTTTTCACCTATGGATTATGTATTGAAAGTTGTCCTATGGTCCATAATATCAATCAATGACATGAAAATATGTACATTTCATCCCCCAAACAAATATTCGTGGCATTCTTGGACCATATATGTTACAATATAAATCGGCATTGACCGATCAGAGTCACTTTGCACGTGACTAACGCGCACCACTTCTATGGGATGCTGGTTTTAGAAGAAAAAGCTGGTGCCCTATCCGGAACTGCTCGTCGCCGACCGTATTGAAGTTGAAATTGTCACTTCACAAATCATTAGAATTAGCTTCCAAAATACGCACATTCGCAAGTCTGTTTCATCACATGCCGGGCATGATTGTGCGCACAAAACCGAATTCAGGAAGGGTCCAGACAGGTGTACCTTCTTAAGCTTCATTCAAAATCATGCACCCATTTATGTATTTTAGTTGAGACTCAATGATTGTGAGGCGAGACTCAATGAGTGTGAGTGTGGGTGAGCTTTCGGAATACAGGTCAAAGGTTAGCAAATCTTCAGTTTTTAATCACATGGTATGACACATAATCTACTGATTTGATAATAGATCAATTTAGAAATTAATAGCCTCATAAGCCCCCAAATATGACCATAATCAAATGTTCCGGAAAAAGTGATCATTTCCTGCCCCACTTGTAGCACCCATCATGAATTCCAAAACAATAAAATGCGAACAGATCTTGCTGCATACTGGCGACAGATTTTGTGTACTCATCAACCAGATTGTGATGACGTCCATAGATTTTTTTTTTGAAAATAGCTATCAGTCTTGTTAAAGCTTGCCCTCATCGTAGCAGCTTAAACTCACGCTCCCTATTTCCTTTACTCCTTCCCCGATACTCCTTTTGACCCAGATAGTCAACACTTACGCTCCCTATTGTGCCTCTCATTTTATTTTCCACAGATATGTAGTTATTTTTCAATAAACAAAAAGCAATATGTGTGATGTTGGATTATTACGAACGCAGCACAAGGTGGACATGCGGGTTTATTCTAGATATACCATCACTCATACACCACTTTCTTCTGATAATTTAATTATTGCATACTCTGTATCTATGTACTGGTTGTCCAGATAATGATATTCAGCAGTTATTATGATTGTTTAATAATATTTCTTATTCTTTGTTATATAATTTTTTTTCTCGACTACGATTTTCCAAACGGCTGATAATTCTGACCCTGATTTTCAGTTTGACCCCGTGATGGACAATATACCTCTTCCAAGCAATTCAGTAACCTGGGATTGCTTAAATTGACGGAAATTCAACGACTGCATACTTCTAAACCCAATTGATCCTCACGTCAAACAGAAGTAAGACATAACAATTGCACATTCACGAATTGTACCCATAACTGTGGAAAGGGAGAATACAAAACACTATCAATTGTTGTCACATCTGCAGAATACTCGACATAGTTGAAGTTGAATGTGGTGTGTGTACAAGCTTGAGAATTCCATATATTACGCAAATTCAATTACAGGTGGATTTTTCCAGAAGCAAAATGGAAGAGGATGAGACAACTCAAGATGAATTTTCAACACTAGATGTTGAACAGGTTACAGGTATGACCACCAAGCCTTTCGGTACACCAGAAAGGATCCAGCTAGCTTGATATATTAGTGGGATGTATGGTTTCTTAGAACTACTAATTTATTAAGACAACAAGATTTAAATGTTTTAAGAGAATACAAATATATCCTAGGATTTCACTTTTATTTTCATGAACTACTCCAAAAAGGTGTGTTATTATGCATGCAAGACAAGCAAGGGTATGTCTCAAAGGTATGAAGGGTGAAATTCCAATTGCCGTTATCATTAATGAGTTGGCATTTTCATTTAGGTTGATATTTCAGAAACTTTTAATCATGGAGTGAGAAAGACAAAATGCTGTCATTTTCAGACTCTTGTCAATGGACATTTATATCCCTGGTACAAGACAAACTTATTTTGTAATATAATGCATTTTGTTTGACCCTGACCTAAGTATGTTTGTTGATTTATTATTTTTAGTTCAGTGCATGAGGGTCTGATAATAGCCGAGGAACGTATAATGAGAATATATAAACTCATACATAGCACAACTTTCAGTGGCCATGAACTTGACTTCGCGATCTGAAGTCGTAGATCTCAATGTTGCATCCAACGTGAATGTTGAATCCAACGTGAGTCATCAATGACAGATGGTTGAGTGTCCTTGAAGTTGACCTCAGATGAAATAAAGTGGTATACCCAGAGGTTACCTCTGCGATTAAATGTGGTAACTTAATTGCATCTGATTGTATCATTGAACACTATCAGGAATGTATTATGAGCATATATGAAATCATATATGGCACATCTTTTGGTGACCTTAAACTTAACAGACAAACCTTGAGTAGGAAATCTCAAGTTCATGCTCATAATGTGTATATTGACCCCGTCATATGAAAAGACTGCAGATATTTTATGGGGATATAGTATGATGATATACACAGTCGTGTGGTGGATCTTTATGTGGTTATAAAGTTGACCTCACGTGAACTTGAATGGCAAGTCTGAAGGCCATTTTGGTGGCATTGAATTTGATTTCGGGTTACTTCGAACAGTAACTGTGAAAGTATCGTCTGATCACGATTGCAAACATAGGGCCAAGGACCCTGTAGCTCACCGGAAATATAAGGCAACCAGAATATTTCATCAAATGGATTTTGATAGTTACTAAGAAATTCGTTTGCGTTTAAGAAATTCTATGGACGTCATCATGATCTGGTTGATAAATACAGCAAATCCATGTCTGCCATGCAACTAGATCTATTTTCATGTTAATTTTGGGGAATTCATGACGGGTGCCACTAGTGGGACAGGAAATGCTCACTCTTTCCGGAACACCTGATTTCACCTCCTAATGGCCATTTACGGGGGTTCATGGGTTTCCCTGTCATTTTTGTTTCTCTCACTTCGTATGCCTGATATGACTTTCTGTCCCCGGACTATGAGATTGAATAACGGACCCTGTTTTGTTTGCTCGGAATACTTAATACTGGGTATTGATTCCACGTCTATTACTAGTATAATGTGGTCCTATATCATCATGACTTTGTAATACAACACTAAGCTCTAATTCTAACAGAGTTTTGTCGCTATGGAACAATTCCCACATTTGTTGTTGACTCAAACTTGACTTTCATCCATTGCCATCATCAAGTTCAGGGTCACCAAAATAGTATAATATAATACAACATACGATGAATCCCCTTGTATATCCAAACAACATTTCCTGCTTTCAGGAGTTGCCTGCAGAGAAGTGCAGACCTATACATTAAATACATTTTGTGAAGGTTACCAAAAGAGGCACCATACCACCATTCACAGTCTACATTATGTTCTTTCCCCATCATAAATAAATGGTGATTCTTCAAAGAAAAAAAAACACAAAAAAAACATAAAAATTCTGGAATGAGTAGTTAACAAGGATTACAATACAGTATCACTATCATTAAAATACAAAGTTTCAAAGAAGAATGAAGAATTTGCTAATGCATGCTTACTACCACTCTACCTTCCAGCATCCCCACTTTTCTTACCACCAACGTCTCACGAGGGATTTTTACCAGAATCTATTAGAACTATTAGTACAATGATGATCAGTGTGTTGTGTACGTCATGTACTTTGCCAATGTATCCATCGATGCCAGTGAAAAGTTCATATATGAAAGTTTACTTCCCCTTCCCTGTTTTAAAGTTAAATCAGCCAAATCTAGCATTCTTGTTCGTCATGCAAACTTGAAGTACATCTTGAGATCGTCAGTAATAAATAGGGAATAGGCACAATTGGATGACAGATAATCAGAAAATTGCCATTAATTGTGCCTGAAGGTTTACATCGGATACAGAATGATCGGCCTACATTCATTGCCGGTTGCTATTACCAATGATATCACAAGACTGTGTGTAGAACTTGCCCGCAACGCGGGCCGCTCTGAGGAAAAATGATTAGCCTGAGTTTGAATCTTGATTTTGTCAACTCAATTTAGTCACACAATACATATTTTCAGACCAAAATTTGCATGAATTTTCATTCTATGTACAAAATAGAGCTATTGCAGACTGATAAATTTTGTCTTTTTTAAAAGTGGGTATATATTGTTGTTTCAATCCATACAACTGTGTTAATGTATTTACCACATTTAGATTGATGTGTTGATTGTTTACAGTTAATAATATGGGTTAATGTCTATTACCCCGGTGGGCCGGTACTATATATTATTTCACGGCAAAGTCTATAAATGCAAATCACAACTTGATTTTGCTATTCGTGTTTTTTTTTTTCATTTAGAAAGTAAACCTTTATCGGTACATGTAAGTGACGATCGTTTATCCGCTACTGTATTGTCATAACGTACTCGTGATCAAAGCTCCACTTGGGCCGTCGTGAATCATGTTCAGCCTCAGGCACATATTTTACAAAGTGAATACAAATGAACTAATTGTATTCAGGCAGATACGACATATTTCCAGATCTAAACAATCCGTGACATAATGGGCGCGTTTCTTTGTGTCAGGTTTAATGTAAACTTTGTCAACTTTTTGAACCTTGGAATTCCAAGGTTGAAAAAGTTGACAAAGTTTGTGAACCTTTTCAACCTTTTCTTTAGCTAGAAACTGATAACAGAAAGTGAAACTGCTTGTATATGAAGCCTAGTAAATGTTGTCATCATATAACGTAAATTGAGGAGTACGTTTTGCACAGCAACCTTTATGCAGTCAGGCTTTCCAACAATGGTACTGTTTATGCTGTCATGGCAACTGATTTTATAACAATAGGTAATTGTCCAAAGTTGGGATTCCCCTAATTCCTGGTTTAAAAAGTTCACATTAAATTTTTACATGAAACGTGCACGAATTGCAAACCTGGAATTCCCCTAAAAAGGTTTAAAAAGTTGAGAAAGTTTACATTCAAACTGCCACAAAGAAACGCGCCCAATGTTATCAGTAATAAGACTTTTCGATAATTTTGTCAATTCAAACGAACAAATTTCGTCGATCGGAATCAGACAGACTACAGAGGAGTGACTGTTTGCAATTTTTATCGAACATGATCTGGTACCATCAAACACCGTGAAGCACGCATGTATAAATTTAGGCCGACTGACAGGGCAGCATTTGAAACATGTCCGTTTAGTGATTGGGCATGCGTGCATTGCAGTAGCTGTCATTGTGTGTTCGCGTGAATTCTTTGCTAAATATGTCTTTTTCGCCGCTGATTCATTTTCACGTTTTATCGCCCAGTCATGCTCAATGGCTGATGTCCCATATTAGGAAATACTCGGAAACACTCGGGGGAACTTTCGGGTGTTCCGCCACTTCCAACCAATCAATGAACAGTGCTATTTATAGATCTTTTCCCTGTTACCGGTGCCTTCGCTGTATATCCTGCATTACCGAGATATTTATCACTTGATAAACATACTGCAGTGGATTTACAGAAACATCAACAACGATTACACCAAAACCCAGGTATTTCATGCTATCAAAAATTTTACGATTGGATAAAATCGCGTTTCTTGGTCGATATGCGAAGATAAACAATCACCATTTGCGATCGCATTGTCCCATCTGCGCATGCGTTAAAGTGATATTGATTCCCGGCCGCAAGCCTGCAACCCGTATGTATAAACACAAGCACATGTATGATGAATTTGGTGTTTAATCGCTAAATTTTATTATAAAGCCTCCGAATTTGCTGCAAATCTTACGTATCATTTGGAGAACACACAATAACCGAGCAGTATTCCAAGTTTGGGGACCATAGGAATAGTACTTTAGACGGAGAAGATTCTGAAAGGTTTGAGTCAGGAAAACATGGGGCAACAGACACGGCAGACACGTGTCAATCCATCCCAATAGCTCCACGGCTTTCAGCCGGTGAGCTAAAAATTGATTACAATGACAAACTGCGTTTGAGTAGGGCTTAAGATTCATACAATGATCAATTGATCATACAGGGGGCCAAATATAGTGTTCCAGTTGGTGACCTTGGGATTAAAATCGTGTCCAAGTGGTGAATCTAAAAATCTCATACACCTCTACAGACACAATCCTTTTAGAGATAGTAAATTTGGATATGGGCATATGAATATATGTAAATATTCTGGTGACCTTTGATTTCACCTAAGATGATCTAGAGTGATAAAGATCAGGGTTTGAATTATCAAATTAAAAACTGAGATAGGGTCTATGTAGTTTATACGCACATAAGAAGTCAGTTTCTTAAGGCGAACCTCGGATTTGACATCAAGTGGTGAACTTGTAAAATGTGGATTGTACAGAGTTTTCTACACTCTAATAACTAACAGAGTTCTGTAGCCAGTTTTGATTTTATCATGTTATTCAGATCTGTCTTTGAGCGAAATTAACAACCTCTATAAGGAAGCATGCAATAATGACCAACTTTGTGAGAAAATACCGGAATCTCAAGTCATGAATGGAGACCTTATCAAGCAGGGATTTGTCACAGAAATCGTAAGGCATGGAGATCTAGAAGCACGTCATAAGCGTCTAGTTAACTATTACGAAGATGATCCAGAAGTTCGCGAGCTAGAAAAAACCACTGACTACATCCTCCGGGAGGTTGATGAAGAAATGTATCCTGGTCATCTGTACTTTGTGGGAAACTGCGCGGACGAGTGCCGCGTGGGCAGAACATCGGAGATGGACACCTTGTATGTGATGATAGGGAATTACAATATCGTGCAAGAAGAAGGTAAAACATCATTCTGCGTCTACTCCAGAAGTGGACAAAGCATATCACCATTAGAACTTAGAGAGAAATTTGCAGAAGCCGTAGCAAGGGCAGTAGAAAGATGCCCATACATCGGAGAAGACCAGGTCTTGTCTCATGGTGGTTACAACGCTCCTCAGTTCAGTGGGGTGAGATATAGTGGTCCAGCAGTCACCATTCTCCTGCGAACTCGTGCAAAGGACCTGACAGCTCCAGCAAAACTAGGGAAAAGGTCAGAGAGCAAAGAAGGAAAAGACCAATTCTCAGATATATCAATTGATATCACGCCGGCCTTCAAGCTCCCAGTTGATCATAAGGTGGTACAAAATGTTCGGTGCAAGATGCAACCAATACAGAAAACACTCCCCAGAAAGCTCATCTCGAAGACAGATGTTCACCTAGTACCCGACGTCAAGAACGACACTTGGATGCTGACGACTGCTCTTCTTCAAGCTAAGCTGTTCTCAAGTATTCCCGACAACTCGTCTCTAAAAATGGCATTTGCTCTAGCCAAAATCGTCAATTATAACAGCTCCCACACTGATCACAAACCCAGAACTTCTCTGCAGCAGAGACTGATCTGTACTTTGGAGAGTATGAAGAAACTGCCTCCAGATGATGAAAGATACATCGAGTGGAACAGATGTATGCGGTTTGCACATAGTTTTCTTGGGGAGAAAGACGCCATTGATTTTCCTGAATGTGCTAAGCCTGACGTGTCCGCAAACTCAGCGGCTTTGAAACACATTCTGCTGCAAAAAGTGCTGGATGCACCATTATTCTTGAAAGATGCTGTGGATCTGGAAAAGGATTTCAAAGAATTGGTATTGGGTTTGTTCGAATCCATCAGTACACTACAAAATTCAGCAGTACCACACGCATTTTTGGAAGTCTATCGATTGAGTGCGTTCTCTCTGTCAAAATCTGCTCTACTAAGTGAGCAGAGGCTACAGTTGAAGCAGCATGTGAGGGCTCAGTACAGACTCCATGATTTATTCGACGAGGTGAGTGTTAAATAAATAAAAATTGGACCAAATGAAGGGACCATCTGAAATATAATAACTTTTGCAGTGCTAACTTATTGCTCAAATGTGATAGTGTTCGTACAACATATTTCTGAACTCAAGCCACTGAATGATGTATACAAAATTAATATAATAATATTAAGGCTGTATTTTCTTAAAAATTTTCTGATAAATTGCATTCTAATTTTTCCAGGAAAATAGAGGTGAGGATATTATTTCAACTCGTTGTGCACTACTGATTGATGCAGCTGAATGGGGGCAACACCTGATGGTTAGATTGTTATTACAAGCAGGTGAGAATAGTTCTATGCATATTCATTGTGACGAATAACGTTCTTCAGGCTGTCATTAGGCCTATGTCTGACGCATAGTACGATGTATTGTTGTAGGTAAAGATATAGAGTCCGTGATTCAGTTAATCTGATTTATTGGGATAATAATCCAATTTTCGATCACGGCCTCATTCACGCAAGCCCCAATCAGTCCATCTAATAATAGTCCGACAATGATCTTCTATCATGTATCCATGATCACACACACAGTATAAGTCTATTCACTACTATTTCTTCTGCTAATGTAGTTTGCTTCTACTCTCGCGATATCAAATATTCGACTCTCAGAAAAGCACGTGACATGTGCTGGGTGTCTGGAAAGTTTCCCGCCTCGAGTAATGGAAGTTCTGTGGGATAGGTTAAATGAGATGTCATGTCTAGGTGGGTGTGGCCTAGTGTCCGGACATGTTCTGAGTGGTGGATGTGCGGAGTATGATGTCGGTGCCTGCAATGTTTACATTGTGCTGTGGTGGCTGTGACAGTGCGCGGTGGATGACAGAATATGAGTATTGATCGTGTATGAAATATGTGATGTGTATATTGAGTGATAGAACGAGTGAGGGAGGGTTTTGGGTGGTTATAGTCATAAATATTCTACATAACACCCCGTCGTCAAATTACGTCCTCGAAATTTACCTTACCCAAAACCTGCCAGTCCAACAGTCTAAACATTGAAAGCTCACACATTCACTCTGCGACAATGGTGAAACAATGAGTACATGAAAATTTCAAACTGTCTAAATAAAGTCAGCAGTCGGTCCATCAGCAGTCACTAAGATGATATGAACACATATACAGATACATGCACAACAATGACAGATGAGGAATCAAACATACAAAATCACGGAATGTGAAATTGTCCTTGACGTTCCCTAGGGGGAAAGAAAACCCCGTTTCTGCTTCCGTTTCTGTTTCCTGAGAGGAATCTGGAATGGTTATGACATGACACATTTTTATAAGTACGACATGCATGAATATACTTCCATATTACAGTGCAACATATAAGCGATACAATATTAAAGCAAGCCATGACCAGGATTAAAGTCAATATAGAAAACAGATACTGTATGGTACGATATAGTAGAACATCATGCAATTATAACCGAATAACAATAAATCAAAATTGAACAAAATTGAAAACATGAAACAACATTATAAACACATGGGCATACTCTTGCTTTGACTCAGAAAAAAAACCCTCCAAATCCACCAGGCGATATCCGTAAATGGGACACACTGTGATTGATCCCGCCTGGGAGCTTGAGGCAGCTGGGCGGCTGGCGACGCCTTTCGCATCAACTGCAGTTTTGACAGCATTTGATCTGGAACCATGCCTGCATGGGCGTGTGACAGGCACAGATTTTAATCCGACTGGGTATGTCTCTAGTCTCGCAACACACACAACACACACAAAGTCCAAACTGCCTATATTCCGATTCCACTGTTTCAGCTATTCCGCTGTTTAAATCCGGAACTATCCACACACATTTTGGCAGTGTTCTCTTCAAGTGCTCACAATCCAAGTGATCAGCGTGGGAGGGTGCGTAGCATCATCATATATACAGTACGTCATTACGTGTTAGTGCCATTGTCTCTGCCTGTACACACAGTGGGTGGTCCGTTGCCTGGGAAACACTTGTACAACTATTGCTGGCTCATCACACCGGTCAGTCACGATGGGGGATTGGATACATTTCGTCCTGTTTTCCAAAGTCCGGCTGTAACTCCTGAATCACTTTAATGAGGTCCCTGAGGGTACGGCATACCTGGGAGACAGCTGCCCCGAAGATGCTGCTGCTCTCCTGGACTACTTTTTCAACAGCTATTATGTGGTCAACTACGTCACCACCGCAGAAAAAAGAAACAGAAAAGGTGTACGCTGAACTGCAGGAGCGCCTACCCAAAAACAGGGGGTCGAGAGCAAAGACAATTGATCAATTTCTGCTTGGTGTTCCGCACAATCCTGTGAGTGGTTGCTCGATGTTTGAATAATTTGTAGGCTACTAATAAATGTGTGCTTCAAATATTTGTACTGTAGTTTTCAATAAACATGCTGATATTCAAATACGACAAAGTTCTTTGTTTCTGTTGAAAACACAACATTTTTTAATCTTGTCAATATTGAAGCTTCAAATCAATTACAAAGCCTCGGGTATATGATACTTCTTTAATTATGTTTATGGAAAATACATCCAGTGTAAAAATAAGACCACATTTATTGTGAAAATCAACACAAATTTTTTCAAATTTTAAGTTAAAAGACAAAGTATAAAAATTTAGACAAAACGTACTGCATTGAAAAAACTGCTGGTCAAAATGTCTGGGCCTATACGTCCTAGATTTGTGAGAACATATAGCGTAACTAGGAAATTTGTTTAATGGTCATTATCATTCATATCAGCGACAACACATGAAAGACCTACTGTATAACATTGAAAACATCTCAAGTTAACAGTGTAGCACAATTCATCTACAACGATTTTTTTTCATGGTCCAGAAACCGTTAAAGTTAGCTATATTGCAAAATAGTTTTGATCACAGAATAGCACAATTTTCTATATGCCAAATATTTGTGACAATGATATACTTTGTATATCATCAGTGAGGTGATATCATCAGTGAGGCCAAATATTTGTGACAATGATATACTTTGTATATCATCAGTGAGGTGATATACAATGATATACTTGTGATATACCAAATATTTGTGACAATGATATTTGTGACAATGATATACCATCAACTCAGTAGCCTTCTGGCTATTGATTAGGTACTTATGTACTTGTCATATATCTGTTCCATGGGGTTTGTTTCGGATTTATCAAATATTTTCATAGGTTGTTGGGCAGTTGTATACTAATTCCATCAGGTGTACAGTAGAAACAACTACATTTAACACACTGTCTGCCCCTGATGACGCCAGTGTGTCTTTGGATAAACTATTTGGTCGGGCTTTGTTTCTATTGCAAAATGTTGTATTTTACGTTTGTTATTGGCATCATCAAAATCTACTGTATTTGTGGTAATAGATTGATACCTACATTCATACCACTGAGTCGGTGTCACTGCTGGTGGACGTTAAATCTGTCCCCGAGGATACCATCAACTCAGTAGCCTTCTGGCTATTGATTAGGTACTTATGTACTTGTCATATATCTGTTCCATGGGGTTTGTTTCGGATTTATCAAATATTTTCATAGGTTGTTGGGCAGTTGTATACTAATTCCATCAGGTGTACAGTAGAAACAACTACATTTAACACACTGTCTGCCCCTGATGACGCCAGTGTGTCTTTGGATAAACTATTTGGTCGGGCTTTGTTTCTATTGCAAAATGTTGTATTTTACGTTTGTTATTGGCATCATCAAAATCTACTGTATTTGTGGTAATAGATTGATACCTACACTATTATGTTTAACATTTTGCACGTTTACTAGGCGCTGACGTCAATGCCAAAGACAAGGTCGGTTACACAGCACTCTCTAAGGCATGCAAGGAAGGACATCTAGGTGTTGCAAGAACATTGGTGAGTCAGGGATCCGAGATTGACAAAGGAGGATACCCAGCTCTAGGGGAAGCAGCATGGGGAGGACACACGGAAGTTGTGACATGGTTGTTAGAAGTAGGTGAGTGAGGTGAATTCTATGTGAATCATGTTGTGGTTGTTGATGGTATTTGTAATAAAATTTGACATTTAATATGTATGATGCTTCTATGCCCAGAATCAAAACTTACAGTTTTATCCATGCGCTTACAATATAATGACAATGAATGTATATATTGATGTGATGATAGAAAAATAAGTCATTAAAAACTGATTTAATAACATATAAAAACAGTTGGTGTGATTATAAACGCCACATATACGTTTTAAGAGTTTACATTTGTGATGAGTTCATTGGATCCCCGGAGAGTGGGAGGAAGTTGATTCCACAAAGTGGGTCCAGCGACTGCAAATGCTATGGCTCCGTTCTTTCTACACGTACGTGGAATGCAATAGGCTCGGTGTATTGGCTGCTTTAGGCATAACGGTCTGGACTGGAGGTGGTTGTGAGATATTGCAGGGCTCGGCGGTGAAGGCATTTGAAAACGAAACAGCATAACTTGAACGCAATCCGTTTACGAACAGGCAGCCAGCTCAGCTACTGATGGAGTGGGGTCACGTGGATCACAGTGTTGGTGAGCAGGATGAAGGACAATACGGGCCACTCTGTTAGATTACTTGGAGTTTATTGATGACATACGCTGGTAGGTCTGCTAGGACAGAATTGCAATAGTCGATCTTGCAGAGAATCATGGCATGAACGGCAGGTTTGCAAGTGTCCCGGGTGATGTAATATCATATTCTTGACAGCTGTTTAAGAGAAAAGTTGCAGCAGCGAACAGTTTCTGATACATGCCTCTCGTGACTGAGCTGTGTATCAAAGTAAAATCCAAGATTTTAGGTTACCGGACCTATGGTCCGATAACCTATTGCCATGGCGTTGCGTCTGTCATCCGTCCGTCCATCCATCGTTGTCGTCCGTCCACATTTTTATCTTTAAATTTTACGGTCCAATCTTTCTGAAAATTCAGAAAAGATACCTTAAAATAATTTGAGGAGTATTTTTTTTTTTTCAAAATGGCGGCCGAAAAACAGTCAGACTTTGGATGCCATTGTCTCAAAAACTGTCTGATCTGATTTGAGTTTTTTTATTTCAAAAGATTCCTCTTAGGTACCTCTGTGATGTGTATAAGTTTGGTTGCCCTGGAATCGCCGGTATGCTTATGGCAGCCATTTTGAATTTTTGACTAGTCAATGAAAAAAAAATTTTTTTTCCGGCCCAAATCTCATTACTATCTATTTTGGACCATTTCTAAGCAAAAAATTTTTTCACCCTTTGAAAAATTATATTTGGACCACTTTTTTGTTCATAATGGGAGCTGCCAGAACTGCACTCTTAGAATGCCTGAAGATAGAGCCTAGATATTGGCATTTTCAAATGGGAAGTCATCTGGTGATTTGTTTGGTGACCTTGAATATGACCTTCGATGAACTTGAAATGTCAAAACATTTTGGGGTAACAAAAAATACTCAGATCTGCCTCTATAGATGACATGCTTGCAGATAGAGCTTATGTTTATGAACATATAGGAAGACATATATAGCACATCTGATGATGACCTTGACCTCAGATGAGAGTGCCAATCGTCTGACTTGAAATGTGTAAATTGGCCTGAGCGACCTTGTACCCAGATATATCTTTGTATTATGAACATATAGAAAATCAAGTGCCGCAAACGTACATGTAATGGTGACATTGGAGTTCACACAGGTGACCATTATTGTTAAAGCTCAAGGTCGTATGTTCACACTGATAAATTTGATAGGTAAATATCAAGGTATGTTACCAGCCATGGCCAAACCAAAATTGTCCAGTAGCCTATCTTAGCCTTTGGGCTAATTTTTCACCTGTGATGAACGAGGGATGTCGATACCACCAAGGTGCAGGATGAGATCACCCTGCAACTTCGTTTGACGATTGGGAAATACGATAATCTCTGTCTTCTCGTCGTTGATTTTCAACTGCCAACAGAGCATCCATTTGCGAACTTCGGCTAGACAGTCCTTGAGACTTAGCAGAGAGAAGAGTCTTCACTTCACAGTCGATGTAGACCTGGAGGTCGTGCGCATACTTATACTAATGCAGACCATGCCTCTTTATGTTTCATTGTAACATATGGGTGGACATCCTGCCTTGATTTGTACATCCATCGAATTGAAAGTGCTGATTTTGATGAACTGGCGACGATTTAAGAAATTCGACTTCAACCAGCTAAGTGCCGATTCATGAACACCGTACTCGGCATCGAGGAGAAAGATGAGTTTCTCGTGATCAATAGTGTCAAACGCTGCTGACAAGTCAATCAAAGCCAGCAGCACAACCTTGCGTTGATCCAGCCACAAAGCAACATCATTGAAGACACTCAGAAGGGTTGTCTGCGTTGAATGGTGTGACTTATATGCTGATTGGCATATCTCGTTTTTACCGGAGGCTGGCTTGTATTTGCTCATTTAGATGGTTGACGGCCAATCTTTCCAGCACTTTCCCCGACGTGGGTAGGTTCGATACTGGGCGGAAGTTTTTACACTGGGTTTTGTCCAGTGAGGGTTTTTTTCAACGACAGTTTCACCTGAGCGACTTTGAAGGCCTTCGGGAAAATCCTTTCTTCTAAACTTGTATTGAAGATGGAGAGAAGTGTTGGCAAGTGGGCATTCAGAGAGTCCTTCAAAATACTTGTTGGACATGCGTCGAGTTCACAAGTTTTGTTGCTACAGGATGAAATCAAGTTTCTCAGCATCTGCGACAGGTCTTGGGGAGTTCAGGGTGATAGGCGGATTGCCTATGAATCAAGCTGGGATTATCTGACTCGCCAACGTGGACATTGACATCCCCAGTGAGCACTACTTCGCAGGCACTGTGCCTGGAGTGTACCTCGTGGAGCATGTTGTCTATTTCTTCTAGAAATGTGGCCATGGGTGATGATGGAGGTCTGTAAATCGCTACCACATGCAAGTGGTTCGATGATGATGACTTGCTTTTCAGCATCACGCTAAGATATTCAGATGATGCGTAAGTATTTTGGTTGGTAACTATCTCACTTCAGATCTCTTCCTTGAGGAGGATTGCAATGCCACCACCATCCCGAGGTTCGGTGCATGGTATGAATTATGTAACCCAAAGGATTGAGTTCTATTTCAATATTCTCATTAGACTGCAGCAAGGTTTCAGTGAGAACATAAATGTCTGCTTGGTGTTGGTCAACAATGTGCTCACAAACAGTGATTGCTTTATTGTGAACCGACCTTGCATTCAAGAGAAGCAACTTTTTTTGGTGCTGGTGTTGTTTGGTTGAGATCTGTTTGATGGGCACAGATACAAGATTGTCCAAATTTGCACCATGTTTCTTTTTTGTGGATACCAACACGTGTGGAGCATTATGTTGGTGTTGGTGTTGGTAGAATGCATGGAGAAATGATTGTTCATGAATTTTCATGAATGGGACTCCCTAAAATAATTGTAATCCAACGGCCAGGCCGTCATTTGCATTCACCAGTTAATTGCTCACATTCACACTCGTATCAGTCGGCCGTGTGTTTTGTTTATTCGGTTCAATTAACACATTTTCACCCGAATGGGCAAATGCAATGATCAATGCAGTACCTACACTTGATCACCATGATGACTCCACGAGTAATCTGAAAATTGTGTCATACGCATTGCCAAGAGGCAATGATCAATGATCAAGTAACAAGAGAGAGATATGCTAGGTGGATCAGCCGCATGTTTCTGCCTGTGGAATTCTTCGATTGGATCCCAAATTCCTAACTGTAGGCCTAATAAAAACGGAAGCCAATCTGTTGTTATTTTCGTGTACAAATTATGTTCCCTTACATTAACCTTTTACGGTCTATTACTGTCTTTTGTCGTCATTTACTATCAGTTATAATAGCTTTATGTCCACGGAGCAACATGTGTTTCTTCTCCAAAAAGCACCAGCATGTGGATTTTGTCATGTAATGTCGTGGTGATGTCACTGTTACTATCACTAAACTATCGTAAACATGTGACAGACTCATCATAATGATGTTATCAAAACAAAACTATCAAAACTATGATATAGTAAGAAATAAATATGATATACCGTTTTATCACATGCTATGAATTTATCTTAAACTACAAACAGTAGGAACATACAGTGATTTCCGACAGAGTGATAACCTTTGTCGGAAACATCATGTTTGCACTATTTTTTCTTCACATTTTGCTTCACATTTCACATAATTCACATGCACTTTTCTTAATGTGAAACAACAATGAAAGCACGAGTGTTCTATGACGTGACAATGCAACTTCACGCGATTCAGCCTTAGTAACATATAACCATGCAGAAAATAATAATACAAAGTCATAATACAAAGTATTTGACGACCCGGTGATCTGCATTGCAAAACATCTGCAAATGTTTACGGGTCTTCTACTCATCGGTAGAAGGGGTCCTTGAGTACAATAAAAAATTGTAAGAAGTTCTTGCAATCTTTGGTACAATTTCACTTTAATTTACAGGGGTTGGGTTTTCAAATATTTCAGAATCATAAATTCATAGCATGTGATAAAAACAAAACCTGTTTCGTGTGTTTTCCAGTACACGGGAAATATCTTGTTTGAACTGGCGGAAGAACATCAGAACATCTTGTATTCTTCCGCCAGTTCAAACTCGATCTTTCCCGCGTGCTGGAAAACACACTCACCTAGTTTTGTCATTATACATATTAGTTTGAAGTATCGCGCCTACATATACTGATACTTATAAGTGATTGATATGATACAGTGTTTGAGGCCCGAGGCCGTGTCTGGGCCGTAGCACGCACGAGCTTGCGAGTGCGTCCTCGGCACAGACACGACCGAGGGCCTCAAACACTGTATCCAGTCGATTAACTTATTATTATATGCCACATCATAATATGCACACACAATATGTCGGGAGATATATGATTACAAATTTTAGACCCTGAAAGCAAACATATTTATTAACATTTTCATGCACTACAAAACCAAAAACGTCATTTCACCAGTGCATTAATATTGCTATGCACGACGCCGGTCAATATGAAGGAGGTCAATACCGCAGTATGTCGGGCCGATTGCACTGTGTGTAATCCATTGTAGCATTTCGTAGGCATATAATAAATGTAATAATTGACCTATCCCAAATGCCCCCAAACGTTGTCAGGGTTTCACAAATTACGTCAGAAGACTTCTCTCTGGCCAATAGTAACGTTTTGCAGAATACGTTGAAAATGACGTAAAAAACTCGAGCAAACTGGATTTGGGATAGGTCAATAGTTTGCAGTACCAAGTCCAATACCAAACGCGCTTCAGATTGGTTTTCTCCAGTCATGTCTACATTGATTGTGATGCGGCTACATTGGTTGCAAATCTAGTTTCATCTTTGTGAGACTAATATTCATGTCGGGTCGGCATGCTTCTTGGGAAATTTGCGAAAAAACAACTTTCAAAAAAATAAGTGTATTTACAGTATTTTGTGATGCTAGGCGGGATAGCATACATGTATTATGTTTGAAATTCCCCACGTTTACTAGGTGCTGACATCAATGCTGAGAATAAAGACGGTTTCACAGCGATCTCTCTGGCATGTGGACACACACACCTGGATGTGGCAAAAGTGCTGAAGTCCTCGGGAGCAGAAATACAGAAAAGGGGATACCCTGCTCTAGAGACAGCAGCATTTGGAGGACGCATGGAAGTTGTACAGTGGCTGTTGGAATTAGGTACGTGTTGTGGTAATTATATGCACCATCACATAAAAGGCAATGCAAATATTTATTATTTTAAGAAGACTCCGCATATGTATCTTTGTGGTGTGTATAAGCTGTGTTGCTTTCGAATCACTGATCTGCATATTAGTTGAACATATTACACCATCGCGTATATCAATGTGATCAACTGTCTTGTGAATTTATGCACGAACTGCTGCATTATATCTCTTTCGATTTCAAGGAACATAATTTCTATGGTTATTATAATACTATCCTGTAACCTGATACAGTAAAGGCCCTCCCATCTTCCCCATTTGATGGTAGATTCTTCACTTCTTTGGACAAGAAAATTCAATGACTGTACAGCTGTGCACAGATTATGAAGACGTTTTTCAAAACAAATGTTCTATCCGGAGCGATCCAAAATCACCAAAAAGAAGCATGTGGTTGAGAATTGAGTTTATCAATAGGGAAAGAACACCCAAATGTTTTATCCAAAGTGATCCAGAGTCATCAAAAAGAAGCATGTTGTAATTCAAGAATGAGTTCAGCAACAAATATGGGCAAATAGTCTCAGCAACAGAAAAAACAGGTTGACTGTTTTTGAAATTCCGTGAAAAGGTAATACCGTACAAAGTCATTGGAGCTGATACAAATGCTGTGTCATTTTCCAAACTTCGCTCGTGATTCATGTGATATGGGCAAATATAGTCTTGTAATACCTGTGTAAAGTTTGACGCCCACTATCCCGGAACCTCTCCGATAAGCCGCTCACCATGGGTCATGGCGGCGCAGGTAACTACTTTAGGACGTTAACCAGGTAGCAGTCTGCCGAGCAAGCCCAGACGGTAGGATACCACTCAGACATAGGATCACCGTGGTGTGAGTTGTTGCTGGCCGGCTCGCAGACTATCCACTGTGGGGATAGAACCCCGGACAGCCTGACTGCCGTCAGAGCCTGTGTTGCACCATCCCAGGGCGAGAGGCCGCTAGTCCATACGGACCTACGTAACCTCCCTCTTGGGCCCCCGATTAGAAATTGCCACCGGGCCCTTACGAGCCACTTTAGCCGGAAGAGGGTATGTGGACCACATGGTGGTGACCTCCGTCGTCGTCTCGCCTTGCTACCTCTCAGATAACTCCGAGAAAACAAGACAAGCTAGCACGTGAGAGTAAAGGATGACATAGGACCATTGTTTCAGTATGGTGGACAGGGAGAAGGATGGTGCGTCACCTTGGCAACACACGAGTTTCGGACAAAAGCGACCAAAACAAGAATAGTATTAACAACCACACATGACATAATTAAAGTGGGGGTCCAGTCAAAATGAAAAGTGTCTCAATTTTGACATGTGAAAAAGTGCAACACATGGATTAAGGCAGTTTTTACAGAACGTTGATATCTCAATCTGGTGAAAAATTATAACATTTGTGTAGTACTTTCCCGCCAAAATTGACACTAATTAAGTATTATAATGAGTATTCATGACGTCACACCAGTACTTTAAGATAATTAGCAAATATTTAACCTTTTGTTTACATTTCTTTAGTCTTAACTCGCGTTTGGTATTAAACATAATCAGAATCTAAAGTGAACAACCAAGTGAACAACGCCCGAAATACTGCCCTTAGCAACGGTGGTTGCCATGGGCCCGAACTTCATGAATATGCTAATTTTTCGTCAAAAATACATTATAACATTCATATATTTAATTTAAAACATAAAATAAATGCCTTATCACCATGATAACTCTCTTTAGTAACGAGCAAAGGTCCCTAGCAACGGCGTTGCTATGGACAGTATCTGAGGTATTGATGGTATGGCGATGCTTGACTACACATATTTATGGTATATTTTTCATTGGGATGTCATACAACAATATATTTCGTGATAATATATATAACGGACACATATTTAGCATCCGAATATAACTAATTAAAACAGTTATACCGGTGTGACGTCATGAATACTAATTATAATACATAATTAGATGTTAATTTTGGAGGGAAATAGCTTGTATAAATCATCATAACTTTGGAACCAATTAAGATATCAACATGCTGTAAAAACTACGTTAATCCACACGATTCACTCTATCTTCATGTGCCAAAACTAATAAAATTCCTACTTTGACCAGACTCTATCTTTAAGTTTGACACATTCATCAGGCGCTGACACCAATGCTGAGGACAAGGACGGTTTCACAGCGATCTCTGTAGCATGTGACCAAGGACACCTGGAGGTGGGGAAAGTGCTACTATCTCAGGGAGCTAAGGTAGAGAAAGGAGGATACCGAGCTCTAGGACGAGCAGCATTCGGGGGACATCCCGAGGTTGTGCAGTGGTTGTTGGAATCAGGCGAGTGCTGTGAAAATGATATGGTTATGGCGTGATTGATAATAATATTATTTAATTTGAAAACTGCATTTTATTAATAGGAATAAGTTGTATACAAAATACAACATGTGCACAATAGAAACAACCATGCTTCACACACTGTATTCCCCTGAAGGCACCAGTGTGTCTCCGGAATAACTTTCCAGTCGGGTTTTGTTTATATTGCAAAATGTTGTATTTTAGGTTTGTTATTGGCATTATCAAAATATAGTTGTATTGGTGATAATATGTTGAAAATTACTTTTCAGCTGATGGAGATTGGTAATGATCACACATATCTTGAGTGCAAAACTTTGCTCATAATTTGTGTGTCATTTATGCATGAGTTTGAACCATCATAATATAGCCTAAACCTATCATGATATCTTACATAAGCAGAGGTGTTATATTCCAATTGTCACTCTTGTGATATACATATGTATATGGTGATGATAGATGGCATGACATATGCTGAACATTCCCCACGTTCATCAGGTGCTGACATCAATGCCATGGACAAGGACGGTTACACAGCGCTTTCTCTAGCCTGTGGAAGAGGACACCTTGATGTGGGGAGAGTGTTGGTGTCCCGTGGAGCTAAGTCAGAGAATGGAAAATACCCTGCTCTAGGGAGAGCAGCATTCGGAGGGCACCTGGCATTTGTGCAATGGTTGTTGCAATCAGGTGAATTTTGCCATTTATACATATCATAGTGTAATATGTAAGAATAATAGTAAAACTCATAATTATACTTTATGTCAATAATCATAAGAAAGAGCTCTCGGAAGTTGAATGCAATGATATATTTGGTTTTATATTCCAACATTTGCTAAAATTTGTTTTTTATATGATCGTATTGTGATTCATAAGAAAAATAATAATGATAATCATAATTATATTGTTTAATTGATAATATTGAACATAAACAGACATCCGATTCACTTCTAATGATAGTCATGGGTAAATTTTTCCAAGTGCGTTGATGAGAATCTCTTGTAAACGTATTAAATTTATGCCATTCTCGCCCGTGAGTAAATATAGTGATACAAATATATAGGTATAATGATATCATAAAGTCATGAGAACTGATACTGTTGTTGTGTATTATTGCAATTTTGGCTCATATGATATGTGTAAATATGTTGCGAAGATATATGCCGAGTACGTTTTTAATATTTCCCACGTTCACTAGGTGCTGACATCAATGCTGTGGATATCGATGGTTATACGGCACTCTCTTTGGCCTGTGAGAGAGGACACCTCGATGTGGTAAAAGAACTGATTTGTAGTGGAGCTGAGATAGAGAAAGGAGGGAAGCTGGCTTTAGGGAGAGCAGCATTTGGAGGACATTTGGAGGTTGTGTTCTCGTTGTTGGAATCAGGTGAGGTTTTCATGACTTCTGTCAATCATATCGTGATATGTAATAATAGTAGTAATATTATGTTGTTTCAATAATTATTAAAGACAAGAGAGCCCCGGCTCAAAATATCTCGCCCCCGAGAAAAGTTGTCAATGGAATACATGTGTTCTGACAAAATTGCTTTTATTTCAAGGTGTTTTATCACTATTATCATCATCCCAATTCGTTTTGTAATTCACTGAAACAGTTTTCCGCGGTCCACATTTGTCACCTAACATTCATTCCTCTACACCACCCATTCACCCAATTTCTGTTTCAAATTGCACGAACTCTTGAAAGTCCAGATGTTAAAAGACGTGGAATCAATACCCAGTATTAAGTATTCCGAGCAAACAAAACAATGGTCCGTTATCCAATCTCATAGACTGGGGACAGAAGGTCATACCAGGAATACGATGTGAGAGAAAACAAAAATGACAGGGAAACTCATGAACTCTGAAAAAATGGCCATTAGGAGGTGAAATCAGGTGTTCGGGAAAGAGTGAGCATTTCCCGCCCCACTAGTGGCACCCGTCATGAATTCCCCAAAATTAACATGAGAATAAATCTAGTTGCATGGCAGACATGGATTTGGTGTATTTATCAACCAGATCATGATGACGTCCATATATTTCTTAAAGACAGCTATAAGTCTTGGTAAAACATATCCTTGTCGCAGCAGTTTAGAGACTAGCTGCGCACTTAAAGTCCTCATATTTGCAACTAGCTCTGGAATAGCGTATGAGTTGAGAAACAAACACACCGTATGCTTGTGACATAGGAATGTTGCTGCTTAGAAAAGAGAAATTGACTATGGAAAAATTGAAATCATCATGTTTGTCATATAATCTAGTTGACAGGTTAGAATCATCATCAATCTCCAACCTCAGGTCTAGATAGTTGGAAAAATTAGTGGAGTCTGTATTATCCTTAATTTCGAGTTCCTTAGGATATATGACATCCAAATAATCACCAAACTTATTCAGCGACAATATATCGTCTATGTAACGGAAAGTGAAATTAAAATTACATGTTAGTTTCTTAGAACCTCCTCGTTGTAAATGTTGGATAAAATCTGATTCATATGAGTATAAAAACAGGTCTGCCAATAATGGTGCACAGTTTGTACCCATGAGAATACCAATAGTTTGTTGAAATATTCGACTACAAAAGTGGAAGAGGAACCGACGTTGTCCCTTTTTAGAGTAAAATGAATTATTGATGAGTTTTTAAAGCTGAGACTTCAGTTCAGAATGAGGTATAGTTGTGTACAAAGTGGAAAAATCAAATGTTTTGATAGACGTTACTTTTGAAAGTGTGTGAGCATGTAGATATTCCAATAAAGATTTGGAATTTTTTAATATCCACGTTTGGTTTATACCATTTCAAAGATCAGATGGTTTCACAATACTTTTGGAAAACCTGTTTAATTTTAGACAATATAACAGTTAATGTTTTAGAAAGGGCTTTGGCAGAACATGATGATGAACCTGAAATATAGCTTTGTTTGTGTGGATTTTTGTGTAATTTTGGGATCCAATATAAGTTTGGTAGATTAGAATGTTTAAATGAGGTAGTAATACCAAACGAATGCAATACAGACACATGATTTGATAAGATGTCCTGTTTGGGCGCGGTAATGGCTTGGTATGTACTATTGGAATTAGTATTGTTAACAATACCCAGTTCGTCAAACAGGCACTGTATATAGTATAATAATAATAATAATAATAATAATAATAACCAGTTCTTATATAGCGCTTTGGAATTTAGTCCTCTGAGAGTGGTCACTGCCAGGGTACATGTCGTTCCCAGAGGGGTCTTTTATATTGGTTCTGCATCCATCCATTTACAAAATTTTTTAGAGATGGGACCTCCATTTTACGTGATATCCGAGTCACGAGCGCACTGCCAGGTGTGAGGGCAAGGAGAAAATCCCCCTACAATTACCGCACATGTGGCCCGACGTAGGATCGAACCCACGCCGGGAATGGCTGTTGGTTCAAATTGAGCGACTAAGTGCTCGCATGTAACCACTCGGCCATCTCGCCCTCATATGCTTTACAAAAAAAACATTATTAGAAGCTTCATCAGCAGGGACAATGACAAACCTTTCTTGAAGTTTCAACAAACGTTTAGCAAACTTCTTAGCAAATTAATGCGTTTGTTTACCAATGACCTAATCTGTTTGACCCATTCTGACAGAAAATCAGTTTCTGCCTTCCCTCGCTTTGTCCATTTTCTGGCATGCTCCTCAACTGCATCCATGATTATCTTAAATGAAAACGACGTGAAAACAACGTGGGCTCTCTATATTTGGGACCTTTGGACAAAGTGTCCTTCAATGATTCATTCTCCACTATATTGAGGTCGCCTGGAAAAACATGCCTAACTGGATCGTGTATGAACTGAGAATTAATGCAAGTGCAGGAGGGTGGGTTCTGTAAGAGATGATCAATATCTAAATCATTCAATGGTGCGAATGGTGCCTCCGCGAACGGTGCCTCTGCAAACGATGCCTCCGTGAACAGTGCCCTCGTAAACGATGCTTACGCGAACGACTCTTCCGCGAACGTGTGACCGTTCCTAACGAATGCTTGGGGCGACCAGTTGCATTGGTTTTGTTACACAATGATCTCTTGATCATCAAATCATGACAGAAATATGTTAAAAACTTCATTAAAAAAACTGGATTCCCTGTTCATTTAAAGCGGCATTTGCACTTAGTAACTAATATTTGTTCGAATTGAAAAGCCAGCTCAGTTGACAAAATTATATCAAAACAATTAAGCATGATCTCCCAAATCGCATACACATGGCTATTTATGCGCTATTTCACCCGAAACAGAAGGCTGAAAGTGGTGTTTACATCAAGATGTAGCCAATTTGTTTTGGCATTCGAAACATGTCATGAATGTAATTTCCGTTTTGTTGGTGATGTAACATACATTCGCCAGGTGTCAGCACACCTGCCAAAATCGATCATTCAGTAGGTGGCTGCACCATCTATGACAAGGGTAAAGAATGAATTTCATCTCGCATTCAATATCATGCTTACTTCATGAACAATGTATGGTCAGTACCTTATGTCCAAAAGAAGTACAAGAAAAATGTCAACCAAAAACTGTACTCGATTGCCCATTCATTTATCATTTGCCAAATGTCCTGAACACACCTAAGTCCAAAGATACCAGAACATATGAAAAATGGAATAATAGTGAATTTAGTTTTCCCTAACATCAATCATTCTCATGATTACTCCATGGAAAACGGCTGCATATCACTAAATTCACAAGAAATATTCAGGAAAAAAATTCAACCAAAAATTTAAATCAAAATGACACGCCATGATGTAATGATAGGTATAGGTGAAATACTACATTTGTGTGTTTCAAGTGAAACATGTATTTCTGTCTCGCCCATGGATTGTTTGCGAAACTAAGGATCACCATGTTCTGCATTGGTGGCGGTGATGGCGATGACATCATGTCAATGTGGTTGAATTTTTTCATGAATGCCCTTTGTGAATTTAGTTATGTCCTCAATTTTGATGTGGTTTTTTGGGGGGAGGAGCTCTGGGCTGGAGGCTTCCAGGACATTTGGCCAACAGTGGATGCAGACGCAGGTAAAGGTCTCGGTTGAGATTTTTCATGCATTTCTATTGAGAATTTGGTACTGATCAGACATAGTTTGTCAATTAAGCATGGAAATGATCGAGGTTTCACTTTTCATGAATTCACTTTTCATGAATTTCAGGTGGCTCTGGGCAAGGGCGTTTCAGCTCTTTCCGCCAATGTTAAATGAACGGGGATTTAAGTTGCAGCTTTTGGATGGAGCTTTTAACATACTCCTGTCATGGAATCATGATTTGAAGATTATTGTAAGAGTAAAAAGAGCAAGGTGACAAATATGAAAAAAATGTGAAACAGTTTCAGTGAATTTCAGAGTAGCTGGTTAGTGTGAGCGCATGTTTTGTGCTTTCAGATGAAACACATTTATTTTTAAAAAAAAACAATTTTGAGAGAACACATTGTCTTTGAGACAACTTTCTGTGGGTGTAACAAGCTGGGCCCACTTGTTATACCATCTCTGCATGTGTGTTTACATGATGATACCCACTAAATTTGCAGCAATGATAATTTCATTCAAAATCATGGAAGCTGATGCCAGTGTTGTGGCACATTACAATTTTTGCACATGTGATTATATGTGTGTGTTGTTGTAGTGATACATGCGATGTTATATTTTTAATATTCCCCACGTTCACTAGGTGCTGACATCAATGCAGTGGATAATGATGGTTATACAGCACTCTCTCTTGCCAGTGAGAGTGGACACCTCGATTTGTTGAAAGAACTAGTGGATCGTGGAACTGAGATAGGGAGAGGAGGAAAGCCTGCCCTGGGGCGAGCAGCATTTGGGGGAAATTCGGATGTTGTGCAGTGGTTGTTGGGATTAGGTAAGCATTTTAGCATTTCTATGAATGATACGTAATAATAATCTGTATCAAATTGATCAAAAAATAATATAGAAAGTCCACCAAGTTGATTGTGATGATTCCAAAGGTTTTCGTGACAATATGATGTGAACACAAATTCCATTTTCGTTTCGGGGTAAAAACTTAAGTTTGTACCAATAATGATAGCCCACAAAATCATGGGAGCTGATGCCAATCTTGTGTTGTATTGCATTTCTTTCTCGTATGATAAATGGACTTCCCACGTTCACTAGATGCTGACATCAATGCTGTGGATATCGATGGATATACTGCACTCTCTTTGGCTTGTGAGAGAGGACACCTCGATGTGGTAAAAGAACTGGTTTGTAATGGAGCTGAGATGGAGAAAGGAGGGAAGACAGCTCTGTTACGGGCAGCATCCGAAAGACATTTGGAAGTTGTGCATTTGTTGTTGGAATCAGGTGAGGCTCTTCTGTGGATCATATTGAAATCAATAATGATGATAGATATAATAATAGTTATATTGTTTCAATGATTAATAGAGAAACAACTGCGAGTTTGATAGGTATGAGTAAATGATTCCGAACGTGTTGATGAGTGTAAAATGCAGCCCATAATTTTTAACCATGACTCTATTAAAGCATGGTGATACTATCTAAATGTGTAGTGATAATGACATGCCACAAATCGTGGTAGTTGATGCGGATTTGTGTTATATTGCAACATTTGCTCATGCGATGTGTACGTGTGTTGTAATGCTACGTAGGAAGTTATTTTCTTAAAACATTCCACATTGACTAGGTGCTGACATCAATGCTGTGGATGAGGACCAGAGTACAGCACTTTTTCGCGCCTGTGAAAGAGGATACTTGGATGTGGCGAAAAAACTGATGTCCAGTGGAGCTGAAATGAAGAAAGGAGGGAAGCTGGCTCTGCTGAGAGCAGCGTTTGGAGGGAATGTGGCGGTTGTGCAGTGGTTATTAGAGTCAGGCGAGTCTTGCGGAATTGAAGGAGAGCATATCGCGAGTGATAAAACATTTTTAGTGAATTTGATGAAACAAACAGTTTGGCCTAATTTCGATGCCATACTTGGACTTTTTCACATTCAGCTGCTTCACATTATTTCCATTGATAGTATTATTTTTAGAACTGGTTACACTGTGAATTCATGCAATGACATCCCCTTTCTCGAAGTAAGCTCACTATCATGCCTCAGATTCTTGTCAGTTCACAGCAGACTCTAGAGTGGTGTACGTTGAGAAACGGCATCGCCTTAGCTTTTGGAGTAAAGGGTAGTAAGGCCAAAAACATAAATGTTTTAACTTGTGTTCCCACACGCGTCGTCCCAAATTGCAAGAATTGCAGTCTTGCAGGAACCAATCAGGCGTTTAATTGTGAAAGTTACAAACTAATCAGTTAGCAAACTAACACTTATTAGTTTACATGCTATTGATTAACGGCAGAACTGCTTCATAAAAAACTCGTCTTATACAGATATAATACTCAGCACCATGGCACCGATTTTGTAGCATCGCTGAGACGCAAACCAAAACATGTTTGGCCTAAATTCCTGGATACTCATATATTCAGGGTCAGCGAATGTATTCACTAGGTGCTGACGTCAATGCTAAGAACAAGGACGGATATACAGCGCTCTCTGTAGCCTGTGAACAAGGACACCTGGAGGTGGGGAAAGTTTTGGTATCACGAGGTGCTGCGATAGAGGAAGGAGAACACCCGGCTCTAGGGAGTGCAGCATCTGGGGGACATATAAAAGTTATGCAGTGGTTGTTGGAAGAAGGTGAGTTTATATTAGATAATGCGATTTTTGAAATGTCGATATCAGTAATAACAATATGAGACACAATATTTTGAGGCCACTTCAAGGTTGTTTGTTAAGTGGAAGATATGGATAAATGGTCCCAAGTTAGCGATCAACATATGAATCGTATTCATGACTCGTTTTAACACAGTAACAAATCTTAAAACAATTCTTAGAACACATTGAAATCCTGAAAAAAAAACATAGGAGTTGATGTCAATGATACGCTATTGTAGTATATTTTTTGGACAATAACATCCCGCAACCCTTCCCCACATGGACTCGCACCTACATTCATCGTGCATATAAACACAGGTCCAAACACTTACACCAAACACAGAAAGCACGTCAAATATATGTATTAATTCCAGAAACTCACTCTCAGACATCGCACATACATCTTTGGATAAACTATTTGGTCGGGCTTTGTTTCTATTGCAAAATGTTGTATTTTACGTTTGTTATTGTCATCATCAAAATCTGATTGAATTGGTGGTAATAGATTGATACTTACTTACATACATCACGTGTGTAGTTAATGGCACACACCTATGCCGGCATCTATGGCTCAAAACCCCACAATCAACCACATCCGGTTAATTGTAAAGCACCTCTGGTTAAAAACTTAAAGCACATCTGATTAAAGCACATCTGGTTAAAAACATCAGGCGAAAAACTTATCGCTGTCTTGAAAGATTTCATGATGGACATGATGAAAATTCCAAGGAGTGAGGTGGAGAGGATTGGTCTGAAACGTGCTCATCGTATGGGGAAACCCGGGGAGTACACACGCTCTATAGTGGCAGTGTTTGAACATGTATCTGTTGACTATGTCATGCGTCATGCAAAAAACATTCCTAGGCCATATGGGGTGAATATTCAGCTACCCCGAGAACTCGAGGAACGGAAAAAACAATTACTTCCACTGTACAAGGAAGCCAGAAGCGGTAAAAAGACTGTCAAGTGGTCTCAGGACAGACTTTACATAGATGGTGAAGAACATCGTGTACCTAGTATACAGAAGTCCCAAGTATGTCCCACCACGACTGTTGACTGTGACTCTGTTCGAGCTATTCGTTCACCTCCCAAATCCTATGGTGGCAGTACATTCCAGGGATCTCAGTTCACGGTCACTTCCCAGAACGATATTCTCCCATCGCTACATGTCCTCTTCAAAGACGCAGGCACTGCTTCAGCTACACACAACATTTATGCCTATCGTCTAACGAACAGTGACGGTATCTTGCAGGAATACTATGAAGATGATGGTGAGTTTGGAGCTGGCAGGAGAATACTGAAGAAACTGAAGGACAGCAAACTGATGAACATTCTTGTGGTAGTCACTCGATGGTATGGTGGGACGGAGCTAGGCAGAGCTCGTTTCGATGATGTTCTTTCCATGCAATGATTGCAAATATGGTGTGATGTTTATGCACTCTCTTCTGTGTGTTGTGTCCGATCAGTATTAATGAAAATGTGGTATTGGACTCAGGTGTTTATTACTTGTACGGGGTTCACCCTTGTTTCTACCGTACCGATTCATTTATCTTTCTTTGTTTTTCCTTTTTGGATTTTTATTTCTCTTTCCATTTCATGGACATGTTAATGAACTGTTCACATGTTGATGGCCTGTGTTTGTTGTACATATTTTTGTCAAGGATTGTTCCCTTGATATTACATGCAATTTATTGTACATTTGTGAAAGTTGATTTGATATGTGGTCTTTCGTGTTCACATGAAGTTTTAGTGTTTCGATATAACCAGATGATCATTGTTGGTTCTCTACGATACTGTAATGCTATTTCGGCTTTCATTTTCTCCTGTAATATCCTAAGGTTGTCGGGTGATGTGCACCCTAATCCTGGTCCACGTGAAATACCCTTGTATCATGCTAATGTAAGAGGTCTTGTCATTAAAAGTGCTGAAGATCCCATGTATAAAGCGGATGAAATTTATAGTAGATTATTTATGCAAAACGGTTGTGACTTTGCCTTCATAACTGAATCGCATTTGAGTGCTACAATTGATTCCTCACAGTTGCCGTTTCCCACCAGCGAGTTTACAGTGTACAGACGAGACCGAGTTGGTAGAGGGGGCGGTGTGTGTATCATTGCCAAAAATGAAATTGTACACACAATTACATGATCTTTCACACGCTGATCTTGAAAATATATGGATTGAGGTGAACACAGATAACAAAAAAAATTACTTGGGTGTTTTGTACAGGCCTCCAAACTCAGATAAAACTGCTGTTGAGGCTTTTATTGAAAATATCTCACAAAATCTGTCCAATGTAATTCATAATAAACCAGATGGTATATTTTTATTTGGGGATTTCAATGATCGCTGCACTCGTTGGGAAACGGATTATGACACCAGCGATTTGAGTAATAAATTGAGAGGTTTAATTTCGAATTATGGACTTTTCCAGCTAATCAATGAACCTACTCGTATAACAGCTCAAAGTGCTAATATTCTTGATCTTATTATAACGGATTCGCCTGGTTTTGTGTCAGACTACGGAGTTGGTTCTCCTGTAGTGGATTCTGATCACTGTACAGTATATTGTACTACAAAGTTCGGATATTTACAAGACAAACCGTATGTTAGAAGGGTTTTCGATTATAATGTGACTGATTTTAATGCTCTGAATTATGATATAATGAATTATCCATTCCTATCGGCGATCGATTCCGTGAACGATATTGATGATGCAGTATATATATGGTATTCTTTATTGAGAGAAAACATGAATATTCATATACCATCAACATGATCAAGGACTGTCAAAATACGACCTGGCGATAAGCCACGGATGAACGGTCGTATTAGAAAATTAATTCGTGTCCGCGATAGGGACCATAAGAAATTTCGGAGAACGAGAAAACCGACCGATGAAAATAGATGGAAGAATTCTCGTTCATTAGCGAAAGCAGCCATATACACTGCTAAGCAAGATTATTTTCAAAGTTTATACAATAAATTAGAAGATCCGTTTACAGCTTATAAAGAATATTGGAAAAGTATAAAAAAGCTTTATGGAGCTAAACTAGGCAACTGCATTCCACCAATTAACTGGAGTTAAAAAACATATGCTCTAGCAAGCGAAAAATGTGAAATTTTTAATCAGTATTTCGTTGAACAAACAAAACTTAGTGTTCCGCCTGATCACGAGCTACCTGATTTAATATATGAAACGAACGCACGATTATCAAATGTTTCTACCACAACTGATGAAATTCAATCCCTACTTGATAAATTGCCTATAAATAAGGCTAGTGGAATTGACAATGTTGGTAACTTGATTTTGAATAAATGTTCTACCTCTCTGTCACCATCGGTCACGAAACTCATCAATTTATCTTTCCAACAAGGAAAAGTACCGTCACAATGGAAAATCGCTGGTGTCACTCCCGTCTTTAAAAAGGGCAATAGACACACTGTTACGAACTACAGACCAGTCTCTTTACTACCATGTATCGCCAAAATCCAAGAAAGGGTAGTATTTAATCGTTTGTATGAATGTTGTCAAATGAATGATCTTTTAACTTGGAGAAATTCTGGATTCAAACAATTAGACTCAGCTATTAATCAACTAATCAATATTACTCACAAAATAAGCCATAATTTAGATGCCAATAAAGAAACATGTCTTGTATTCCTTGACATAAGCAAAGCGTTCGACAGGGTATGGCATGAGGGTCTGATATATAAGCTGCAGTGCAAGGGAATTGATGGAATATTTCTTAGCTGGTTTCGTTCTTACCTAGAAGATAGAAAACAGTGTGTTCGTATTAATGGTCAAGAGTCTTCATATCAATTACTGCATGCTGGTGTGCCCCAAGGATCAATTTTGGGCCCTCTGCTATTTCTTATATTTATAAATGATATTGTTGTTGATATGAATTGTGATATATTTTTATTTGCTGATGATACCTTCCTTATGGAAACTATTGATACTTGCACTACTGAAAGTTTTCGCAAATTGGATATGAGTTTATTGAAAATTTCTGATTGGGCCAATAAATGGTTAGTTGATTTTAATCCAAGAAAAACTGAGTACATGAAAGTGTCAAGGAAGAGAAACAGAAGCGATATTGATCCACCTATATACTTGAATAACGTTAAAATATCTCAAGTTGAGACTCACAAACATCTGGGAATAACGTTTAATAATACTGGCACTTGGTCAAACCACATTGATGATATTAGTCGTAAAGCTTCGAAGTCTGTGGGGATGTTACGCACTTTACAGTCTACCGTACCTCGTGCGGGTTTGGAAATAATTTATAAAACATTTATTAGGCCGATTCTCGAATATGGGGATGTTATCTTTGACTCATCACCGCAATGCTATTTAGGAAAGTTGGAGGCAATACAGAGAGACTGTGCTGTTGTTTGTGCAGGTGCCTATCGCCACACATCAAATAACAAACTATTACATGAGTTGGGATGGGAGCCATTATCAGTTCGTAGACAGAATCATAGATTGGTTGTGATGTACAACATGTACAAGATTACCAATGGTTTTACCCCGGATTATTTGTCGGCACTAATACCGAGTACTACAGCTAATGCTCTGAACTATAATTTGAGACATGGTGATAATCTGCGTATTTTGCCAGCAAAAACTGCTACATTTCAGAAGTCTTTTCTCCCCCAAACTATAATACGTGACTGGAATTCTGCGTCACTTACAATTAGAAACAGCCCCACGTTGAATATATTCAAATCCCATTTGAAACGATTATCTCCATATAAAAGAAATAAATTATTTTCACATGGAAATAGACATGGGAGGGTAAATCATACGAGAATGAGGCTTGGTCTTAGTGCCTTAAATTTTCATAGATATCAATCCAATTTTATAAATAGTCCCAATTGTCTTAAATGTGGAGACGGTATCGAAGATGTTTGTCACTATTTTTTCCATTGCCCCGCTTTCGTAAATGAAAGAAATAGAATGTTGAGGAAAATTTGTAGTACTGTATCGCCCGGGGTTCATTTTAACATGTTAATACCTGAAACTAACGAAGAAAAAAAAATATATTGTTAACGGGTTTCTTAATGGTTTTATCGATTTAACACACTCTGAGAATACTAAATTATTTGATTGTATCCATGATTATATTGTTGCCACGAAACGAATGACATAAACACCAAAAAAATTATAATGATGTGAAGTAACCTTTATTTTCTTGAATTGACCACTGTATATATTTGTATATAATTGTACATGTTGTTGTAAATAAATTGCACTGCACTTTGTTGTATACGCACGGAGGAGACCCCCTAGTGGCTTCGGCTGTGGGGAATCCTCGTTAAACAAATAAAGTTTACATTTACATCTGGTTAATAATTAACCGCATGCGCCAAATTATTTAACCCCATCCACTAAATTATTTGATGAGCTCTTTGATGAGGCCGTGAACAGTAAAGTTATAGGGTCGTAGATATGATAAAAAAAAATAGCCCCAGGGCTAAGATAGGTTGCCGGACAATTTTTTCTAATTTTAAGCAGGTCATCTTTGTGAACTTCAATTTCACCATTAGGTATGCTGCATATGACTATGTTTGTTCATAATAAAACATATAAGCTCTATCAACTGTTTTGCCAGTTGAGGCCAATTTACACGTATGTCAGTTCAGGCAAGATTTTGATATTTGGCCTTCAATGTCGTTTCAGGTGAAGTTCAAGGTCACCAAAAGATGTGCCATATATACATGATTTCTCATAAGCTTATACATAATCCTAACCTGTATGTGCAAATGTTTAAGCCTCAGAGGCCAATTTACACATCTCACGTCAGACAACATGGACAATTAGCACTCAAGTTCATCCAAGGTCAAACTCAAGGCCGACGTCTGTAAAAGCAAATTCAAGCAATTTGCTACCCAAAAAAGGCTGTTTTGACCTTTCAAGTTAATCGAAGGTCAAATTCAAGGTCGCCACACGAATCGCGATATATGACTTCCTATTTGAAAGTGCCAATATCTAAGCTCTATCTTCAAGCGTTCTATGAGTACAGTTTTAACAGCTGCCATAAAGGTACGGAATTTTTTTTTTAGAGGGTGAAATTCTATTTTTGCCCAGAAATGGCTCATAATTGATAGTAATGCGATTTTTTTTCGCCCAACCGTCAAAAATTCAAAATGGCCACCAAACACAGACCGACTATTCAAGGGCAACCAAATTTAAACATATCACAGAAGTACATAAGGGAAATCTTTTGAAACCAATAACTCAAAACTGATCAGACAGTTTTTGAGAATAAAATGGCCATCAAAGTTTAAAATTGAACATTTTTCGTCAAAATCGGCCGCCATTTTGAGATGCGAAAATAAAAAAAAACTAAAAAAATCCCCCTGGAAATATTTTTAGGTATTTTTGTGCAGAATTTCAGAAAGATTCGACCGTAAACTTTAAAGATAAAAATGTGAATGAACGGACAGACGGACAGACGACGGACACAACAACACGGCAATAGGTTATCGGACCAAAGTACCGGTAACCTAATACGTTTATCATTTCCTACGTTCACTAGGTGCTGATATCAATGCCGAGGACAAGGAAGGGCTCACTGCCCTCTCTCTAGCCTGTGTGTGGGGAAATTTGGATGTTGTGAAAGTGCTGGTGTCCTGTGGAGCCGAAATTGAGAGAGAAGGAAACCCGGCACCAGTGACAGCAGCATTGGGAGGATGCTTGAAAGTTGTGCAGTGGTTATTGGATATATGTGAGTTTTTTGTTGAAATTTAGATGAATCATGTTTTGCTTTTGGTCAGAAGTATTGTTGTTAACCATAATCAGATTGGAATAATAATCAATATCTATCACTGTTCATGGACATGTAGAAAATGATATACGCCAAATATTCTGATGACTTTCAATTTGACCTCTGAACTCATCTTCAAGGTCAGAGCACACAATGGCTATCGTTATTTATCGACTTTACCACTTATGAATAATACATAAAAATATATATGGGAAATGATGTACGCTGAATAATATGGCAACATTGAATTTGACCTTTCCGATTTCTGAGCACAAAGTGGTTGATATTCCATTCATTACCGATTCCACAGTTTAGGAATCATCATGAACATGTAGGAAATGACATAAGCTGAATATTCTCATGATCTTGAACTTGACTTTCGACTTTATATTCCAGGTGGCTGGACAAAATGACTGATATTTCAATTATTATGGACTTTACAACTTGGAAATCAATTCTGAACCTATAGGATATGTGCTGAATATTCTGATCGACATTTAGTTTGACTTGCGACTTAGTTTGACTTGCGACTATTCAAGGTAAAAGGAAAAAATGACTATTATCAAATATATGAAACATATAGTCCTGTAGCCTATCTCAGCCCTCGGGCCATTTTTTTTTCAAAGCAAGAAAATCAGACTTAGAGCGGCATTTGCACTTTGCTACTAATATTTGCTCGAACTGAAAAACCAGCTCAGTTGACAACATTATATCAAAACAATTAAGCATGATCTCCAAAATCGCATACACATGGCTATTTATGCGCTATTTCACCCGAAACAGAAGGCTGAAAGTGGGGTTTACATCAGGATTGACAGGCGTGCAAGTTTATGTTTATGTTTACATTGGAATCAGGTCTTTGAGAGAGGAATCCCTGACACGTCACACATTCAACCACGGTGGCCAGCCGTTCCGCATTGTTGCTGGTAAGAAATCGATTTTAGTATGGTTTGGGTCCGTGTCATTATAAACACACTGGATGTGCCCACGTTCCAACATGGTCCTGGTAAAATACGATAATTCATACATAGAATATTGGTGTACAACATCAGTTTCTCGAAATATTGATTTTTTTCATGACATTGCTGAAAATGCGCGGAATTCGTTTTTTTAACTAGCAACAACGCGAAACGAATGGGCACCGTATATGAGACATCAACACTCTCCAAGCTCAAGAATATGCAAATATCACGCATGGCCGCATGCTAGGCCATCGAGTGAACCGAGGAAGTGACCGAGGAAATCCCTTGATATTTTAGCTTACAAGACCCGTGTGTGCTGTTCTATTGTCATTATTTTGCAACTGACATGTCTATCAGTTGATAGGACTTCAAATATGCATAGGCGCAAAAAATATTCTGGGAAGTGGAAGGAAGTTAAAGAGCCACTTTAACACAATCCCAGTCTATAGGGTTTCGCAATGCACGTCACTCAAACGAACGTAGCCCAGTTGTACACTGAGAATGATCGTTGGAATATATGATTCACAGCAGAAGAAAATACCATGAAACCAAAAATCAACAGTGATACAAATCAACAGCAATGTAAGGTGCTATGTTATTAGTCAGGAGGAAATTTCACACAGGGTGGAAACGTAGTACAGACTTTTTCTGTCGATTGATATGGCTTCATAATGGTCTAAGACAACCTTTTTCAGAGGGTGTGTAAAATTTTCTCCTGGGCTAACTTTTTTATGGCCTTTTTCAAAATGGCCGCCACCGAAAATTTGGTATTTTAGGAAAAAATCAAAATTTTCCTCCTGTCATGATGCTTTCGGTCTAATATGATACATATTAGTTATACAGAGATATATTCTTCATAACAATACTAATAATACCGATTCAAACGCCCCCATAATGGAAAAAATCCAAGATGGCCGCCAAATTCTTGCCATTTTTACACAAATACTCATAACTTCCTGCCAAATTGAGATAGGAAGCCAATTTTGGTGTCTAACCCTGGGTTTTGGGGTATGAGGATTTCAAATATATAACCAGTTTTGTGATTGGATGGTTTGAAGCTGCTCAGAATCCAAGATGGCTGCCAAATTTTAGCCGGATTTCGCAAATAAGCACCATTGACCGTCATATATATCAAGATAACAAGCCAGTCTTGGGCTTGGGGGTATGAGGGTGCTACTTGAAGAAATACTCTTGTGTGTAGATGGTGACTGGCCAATTTAGAGGTGTTCAACTTCAAAGGCGAAGATAACCATTAATTAATGTGAAACATGTAAACGAACCCGTCTAATAGCACCCACTCGCACAAAATCAACACAATCAACCACTATCAAACAGTAAAAAAATATTTCTGAGCCAACTCTTCGGGAGGTCTGTTGGTGATAAGGCACGGGCATTGATGTCAAATTGGTCATTGTCAAATCTAACACACACATTGTGGTTGGCCTAGAGGTTTGGATCCTTCGATGATCCTCAAGACCGTTCCGATGACGCCACTCACCAGACCATCCTCTACATTGGGATTGCTCATCATAGTCACCATGGAGCCCTCGCAGAGTGTAACATCAGCAGAAAGGTTGCATTCAATGGGTACAGGTGTTGTAGTCTTCTTCAAGCCAGATCTATTCTCGATAACATTCACAGCCACAATCTTCGATTTCTGTCTGTTCAAAGAATCAGTCATCTCTACATTGTGTGTAGCAGCAACTTTTCGGAAAGGAAACACATGAAGTACATCTGCTTGGATCTGTGATCCTCAAGCATCTCCTAATTTTCAGAGCTCTATGATTCAACATCTCCGAAAACGATTTGTAGTTTCTTTGTCTCATTATGTCGGTCAAAGTAGTAACCATGAAGTCGTCCCAAGGCTCTGCAAGGGCAGCTGGCTCTCAGTATTTGTCCTCTTGCATGCGGCAGTGGATAAAATCACCGACTGCCAGAATCATGAAGAACTCTTGTTTCTCTTGAGTTGATCCAAATGACCTCTGATGAACTTCAGCATGCCTCTGCTGAGATCTCATCAATGATTATCAGCTCGAGGTTGTATTACCTAACCTTTGGGGGCAGTGATGAGCTCTTCGGCAAGTGGTATATACTTTTGTCCCACACCCCTTTCCATGGAAGCATGGTTCCGCCACTGATGGTAAATGCTGCTTTGCCAGTTGGAGCCACACATCAGAGCTTTGTTGATATAAAACTTTCCTTAACCAGTATATTGAAAGTCCCCAGACATTTTCCATTCATCTTATCGATGCACCACTAGCGAGTATGAATGAAAACTTTCCCTCGCATATTGTTCATGCACTGCATGAGAACTTGAGCCTGGTTCTATGGGATTGCCAAGATGCTGTGTTCTACTGACAACTGAGCCCATCTTGGTGTTGGAGCTCCGAGGCTTGCCACTCAATCTGGCAGGTCTTCCAGACTGTTGTCCTCGAGGTAAGCGTCTTCTATGTTGGCTTTTGTTTCCAAGCGTCCAGCCGCCACTTTCTGGGGCAATGTGTGCCAAGGCATCTTCTGCAAGATGATTTTCTTGGATCTCTTCATGGCTACTTCAACCTCTTTGATATTATTTCCAAATAGCGCTTGCTTTTCTCTGATAATGTTGCTGGTGCTTGTCCTTTTGCCACAGTAGGGAATGCTCCCACTCATTTCAAAGTGGTGAAGATAAAGAACCATGAGATTCTGATGTTTCTTACTGTCCCTACAGATGTGCAAGCTTTATTGGCAGATTTCCGTCTTGAGATCTATCCTTTATTCCGAGCCAACTTCAATGAAGCATATGGAACATTGGACCGGTTGTCGTTGTTATGGGTAGAATTTTCTTCAGATGGTTCATAATCTCTACATGGTTTACTATCAGCCTCGAAGAGGGATACAATTTCAGCCAGACAGGTCTTTGAGAATATCTACAGGAGGGCGTGCATGGTTCATGTACATATACATGTCTAGTACAGATGTACAATGTAGCCACACGTCTGCAATGCCTGGATCTCAGTGACCCAGCAGTAAGAGTGGGAGTGTCAGTCTGGTACTTGTCGGAGCTGCAAGTATCCAAACAACATCCCGACTACAGTTTTTGAGAGGTGTGCCTGTGGCCTTGTAAATAGCCTCCGTGACATTCATCTCCCTGTTGGTCAGGTATGTTTTGCCGAGTCATTGTAACGTCTGTCTTACCCCAGCATATTGTGCTCTGCATGGTTCTTCATGGAGGAGCTGACCATCTTCACTCTGCTTCTTGCTGCACTAATATGACACAATATATCGAATGCAAGTGTATGCATCAACAACATATTGTGAGTCAAAATTAGGATTCCAGGCTTTCAAAGGGTTTTGATTTGTACTGATATACCCATCAGTCTTTGTGTTTATGCTTATGTACAACCATTTTCGTGGAGGCTATAATGTTCCAGACTTGTTCTTCAGCAGCGTTTTTTCACTCATCTGGTTCAGTGTCTGCTGGGATGGCACATGAAGGCCTGACAAGAAGGTGGACGGGATAACCTGAACCTGTAGGTCCTGTTACCCTTCTTGCATGACCTTGTATAATTCTTGGAATGAAGCTGAACATCATTCATAATGTCATGTAACTTGCTGTATCTCGTCTGATCAACGTCTACTGTGTTGATATATTTGTTACCAACGTCAACAACTTCCTCATCAAGTTATATGTCCAGCTTAGGATGATTTTATACTCAGAAAAGGCAGTGAATGTAAGTACCAATGGGAGGCCAATCTCCTTGTAGAAACTCAATTGAAACAAAGTAGTCACAAACTTCGCCAATTTGATTTGATGGTGAAGTGATCATCAATTTCAATTTTACTATCTGATCAAACATAAAAACACAATTATAGTAATTCCTCAGTCTGACCGCCAGGGGGGGGGGGTTTCGCTTCGTTTTGGCCTGAGTGGACTATCTTGGTATAGAAAATCTTTGGTGCTATTAAACAGGTTTGTTTGCATGTGTTTCATTAATTAGTCCTTATCTTGGCTTTTGGACAGGTGGATAGCTTTAAACTGGCCAATCACCATCTACACACAAAAGTATTCGTTCAGGTAGAACCCTCATACCACAAACCCCAGGACTGGCCACCAAAATTGCCTTCTTATTTTGAATATGTGACGGTTATTGGTGCTTTTTTGCGAAATCGAGCTATAATTTGGCAGCCATCTTGGATTCTGAGCAGCTTCGAACCATCCAATCACAAAACTGGTTATTTATTTGAAATCCTCATACCCAAAAACCCAGGGTTAGACACCAAAATTGGCTTCCTATCTCAATTTGGCAGAAACTCATGAGTACTTGTTTAAAAACGGCGAGAATTTGGCGGCCATCTTGGATTTTTTTTCATTTTTGGGGGTCTGAATCAGTATTATTAATATTGTTAGGAAGAAAATATTTTCGTATAACTTATATGTATCATATTAGACAGAAAGCATCATGACAGGAAGATAATTTTGATTTTTTCCTAAAATACCAAATTTTCGGTGGCGGCCATTTTGAAAAAGGCCATAAAAAAGTTAGCCCAAGAGAAAATTTTACACACCCTCTGAAAAAGGTTGTCTTAGACCATTATGAAGCCATATCAATCGATAGGAAAAGTCTGTACTACATTTCCACCCTGAGTGCTATATGCTCAATATTCCTCCTGACTATATGACTATACAAGGTGTCTTTGAACGCCCAGAATCCAGCAGCGAACATCTTTCAGCTCCAGGGGCTCCTTCATTTTCTGAGGCTCTGGCCCAGACCCCAGTCCTAATACAAGCTCCTGCTTGATGACTAATCCCTCCAATAAAAATTATAGATCCGCCCCTGGATGTCAATGTTGCGACACGAGATGGTGGTGACACGGTTCTGTGTTTGGCGTGTCAGGAAGGTCATATCAAGGTGGCAAAGGAGCTGGTGAAGCATGGAGCAGACCTCGAGCTGGGAGTGCCGCTTGGGCTGGCTGCCTGGGGTGGACATATGGACTAGTGGAATGGCTGTTTCAAAAAGGTCACTCCCCAATGGTGGACTACCTTGACACAGATTTCCAGATCTGGTAACCTGTGTTATATGTCACTTGTGTTACATGTTAACCTTCATTATGTTAGAAACTGACTATTTTCTCAGGAGTTGGTTTGGATTCTGGGGATAAGTTTGGTGCAACACCCCTGTACTACGCCTCTATCTCCGGGAACATGGATGTGGCCAAGAAGCTCGTTCATCATGGAGCACTCGTGGATGTCGGCAGTCTAAAACCATTGGGAGGCGCTGCGTGTTATACCCAGATAGATATTGTCAAATGGCTTTTGGATGCAGGTGGGATGTGTGAAATGAAATAGAATAGGAATGTTTTGCAAATGAAAGTATAGATATGTGTTTAATACGCTTCACTTTCAACTGCTGCATACATAACAACTATACTTCTTGCCAGCTGGAGCAGATGTGGGTCTGTCAGACAAGGATGGAGACACCGCTCTTCACTGTGTGTGCCGCACTGGCCACTTTGACGTGGCAGATGAACGATCATCGAAGGATGGTATGCCAGTCAGTATCGGCGGGAACAAGCAACTGGAGGAAAAAGACAAACCAGCTCACTTGACAATAGTTAAAATTCTTCTCAGGAAAGGTAGCCTTGTTACAGCTGCTTCTAACCTTGTTGATGGTGACAGTAATATACACACGCAGTGGTTATTGAATTCACATATCAACATTCTTCCATGCATCGAGATGCAACTCACAAGAGCTGTAGATGGTGATATATCGACCATCAGCGTGTGGCAGAAATCCAGGAACAAATTGTGTCAAAATTATCGGGCCAGCACATTCATGTTTTGCATTCTTCTCTTGCAGGAATTGATGTGAATGTCACAAACAAAGCTGGTCTGACGGCGCTATACTACGCCTGTGCCCATGGCTACCACGAGGTGGCTGAGGAGTTGGTCAAGCATGGGGCCAAGTTTGACCTCGGGTTGAGCAAGCCTCTGATTGGGGCAGCTCTGGGACGACACATGAAGACCACAACCTGGCTTCTAGAGCTTGGTGAGTAATCTGTAAAATATGGTGATCAGGATTATCAGAATGAAATTTTTGATGTTCAAAGAGGAAAATATATTCTCTATCAACCCAGATACTTTGAAACACGATTAAACCACTCAATGAGAACAATTGTAGGGACAATCAGTGACACTATGGTCGTGTGTTGGAAACTGTCCCCCAGGTGCTGACGTCAATGCTGTGGATTCTGATGGCCACTCAGCTCTGTGGAACGTCACCAACAAGAAGGAAAAACTCGACACTGACTCCACCAGAAGTGACGAACATCGGAAACTAGACGAAATCTGTAACTTACTGAAGAAACTGTAGGGCAGCTCTCGAGTGTATTTTCTCTGGAGACAAACAATTGCTCTGGCAGTGAACAAACAATGTTCCCGATAGGTCACTACATGGATGATAGAATCGCAAGTTTTGCCATATCGATGAGTGAAGAAACTTTTAAAAGTATTTTGTCCAAATTTTACCCAAATTAGTGCTCATGTATATACAGGTCCCAATACATCAACTGGATCCCTCTCAGGTGAACAGGATACCTGACTTGGCATGACTTGGCACATGCTTAGGCCTCAAGCGTTCGGACCTGTTTCTTTATACCTTGAGTGTGTCATGTGGACAGTATACCATATTTTTTTTCAAATCATGTTAACTCCAGCTGACAGCATGTGTGTATGGAGTGTATGATACTTGCATATGTTTATGATGTATGTAAATACAATAACACATTCACTTGATTGAATGATGCTGGAGGCTACATCATCAATACACAGTGTGTGAGTTTGCTGAAGAAAGAAGAACTGTATTATGTAATCACCCTTTACATATATGCTGCTTGTACAAGAGACAATGGAATCCATGTACAGAACTCATGTGCTTTGTATAGCAGGCATGAGAAACAAAATATTTTCGTGTTTAGCTGCGGGCATCTCATGAATGTCTATTACTAGCAACAATTGGGCATTGTCAAAATTACATGTATGTATGTTATTGTATGTAAGAATCAATCTATTACCACCAATACAGCCAAATTTTGATGATTCCAATAACAAACGTAAAACACAATATTTTGCAATAGAAACAAAGCCCGACCAAATACTTTATCAAAAGACACACTGACGTCATCAGGGGCAGACAGTGTGGTGAGTGTAGTTGTTTCTACTGTACATCTGATTGAATTAATATACAACTGCACAACAACCTATGAAAATAATTTAGAAATCCGAAACAAACCCCATGGAATAGATATATGACAAGTACAAAAGTACCTGATCGCGAGCCAAATAGTATCATGTATATGATCATTTTCAAGTGGATGGATAGCGTGTAATGCTGATATCTTGTGCCTCAAGATAGCTAAATTTCTTTATTGTATTCCAATTGTACCTAACAATCTATGATTGAGTAACATTTGTTGTTGTGAATATATTTTGTTTAAGACTATTTTTGTTTGTATTGTAAGTTATATTATTTGATGGGCGTCCGTTGTCGAATAAATGGACGTCCACCTCTGTGTTGAATAGATCAAAATCACTTTTCGACCTTCGTGACTAGTTACTGTATTTGTCATGTTGACAAAGCGTTCAGACCCACGAATAATTTCTTCATTAGTTCTGATAAATATCCATAATTGCAACTCTGTGTGTAATGTCTGAAATGGAACAGACGTTTGATAAAAAATTCATATGTCATGAATATCCATATTATGAACCTAACTGTGATTACATGTATATTAGACTGTGTTGATTGAATAAATGAGTATTTATCACATGAAACTTATCTGTGTTGTTGGCCTCACCAGTCCGCATTGTTCAGACACTGATTTCAAATGCCTGTGAGTCTCAAGTACAATTTAATGTTAAAGAGTGAAACTCGAACTTGTTGAAGAATAGACAATGAAACGTGAAAGTCTGCCTTCTGGCATCAAAATGGAAAGGTAGAGTATCTTCACCATTAGCGACCCGAGACATGTAATCCGAGGTCACAAGGCTCGGCTCAGATATATAAAAGTAAACTACTCAGAAAAAAAGACTCAATTCAAGGCGATACCTATAACAGAATTTCGGCTATTGTGATGAGTTAAAAAAAAAATGTCCATATTGCTCTACGATGCGAACCATGATTGTAGAAAACACTCTTGGGAAAACGACCATCCACTCCAGCCAAGGACGAGTAGGCTATGAGACATCCCGAGCAGGGTCTGTAAATGGTGCAATCTTTGCTGGCTGAGCGTACCCCGATAGATGGGTATTGTCCTTTGCATAGCGATCTGTTCCACTTGGTGAGTAATACTGCTTAGCTTTTGACAGTTTGACAAAGTGGTCACCTGCCAGCGATGTGCATCTCCCACAAGTCCAGATTACTAGTAACCCTGAGTCTAACTGTCGGTTGCTCCTTGGGAGAGTGTTGGAAGACAGAGTGGACAGATAGAGGGAAGCTGAGCAAACCTATCTGGCAGTAGACTAGTCTCGCTCTACATCATCATAACTATTGTCGTCCAGGAGGAAACGTTTTACTCCATGTTTAGTTACAATATTCGAATTATAATATGAAATAAATGTGACAGAAATAGGCCGCCATATATTCCGAATAATCCACATATTTATGTATTTGACATAATTTATGTCAGAGGACTGTGCAGTGAGTGCTATGTTCTAGGCCCAGTATGATTATGGTTGTTTGAAGCCAGGAATAGACTTCGGGATGTGGGACACATTTGGGATTTCATATGAAATGACATAATATCCCTAGACCTATGGTTGCCTGTGGGAATCTTGCGCAGTGATAGGCCTATCGATTCACATGTTGGTTTATTTCGTGCCTGTGTAAATCAAGTGTTGGGGAAAAAATCAGCCCAATGGCTAAGGAAGAAATTTATAGTGTTGAACCACAACTTTTCTTTTTTTTTACATTTAAAGGTCAGTCAAGGTCATCAGTTTTCACGGAATTGACTATGTGGCTTCCCATTTGAATTTGTCAATAATAATGTATCAGTGGCCTATTTCTCTCACGTTTACCGTCAGTTTCCATACATTAATTACGATACGAAGACACGCGGCAAACAGCCTGCTACGTGTAGCGAACATTTTCTAGGCATAATAGACACATCCTTTATAGAATAATTAGTTTTTAATTTTTTTTTTCTTTTTTTAACGAGAAAATCAGTTGCCGTATATTCAAACATAGCATGTGTTGATATTTGATGACCCCACCCACCATCCTGCGCATCCCTATACCGAAAACAAAATCATCTAAGCAGCCTATAAAAACATGTACTGTATGAACTCACGGTGCCGTTCTAACTATGTCAATGTGGTGTTTTTTAGGTTACCGAACCTATGGTCTTATAACCTATTGGCATGACGTTGCGTCCGTCGTCCGTCGGCGTCGGCGTCGTCGGCGTCGTCCGTCCACATTTTTATCTTTAAAGTTTCCAATCGGATCTTTCTGAAATTTTGCACAAAAATACCTAAAAATATTTCAAAAGGGGGTCATTTTTTTGTTTTTTGATTTTCGCATTTTATCAAAATGGCGGCCATTTTCGCTGAAACGCGGCCAATTTCTGACTTTGGCGGCCATTTTCTCAAAAACTGTTCAGACAGTTTTGAGATTTTAACTTCAAAAGATTGCTCTCACATACCTCTGTGATGTGTATAGGTTTCGTTGCCCCTGAATCGCCGGTCGGCGTGTAGCGGCCATTTTCATTTTCTCGACGGGTTCCAAATGGGAATTTTCCATGTTAAATTCTCCTATGCTTTATAATGGGACACATTATGCCTAATATCTCACTTATTATTGAGATTAGAGACCAGGAATCAATTATGAACACATAGGAAATGATATATGCTGATTATTGTCATGACCTTGAATTTGACCTTTGACCTCATTTTCAAGGTTAGAGCACAAAATGGCTAATATCTTGCTTATTATCGACTTTACATCTTAGGAATCAATTGTGCACATATAGGAAATGATATAATCCGAATATTCTGATGACCTTGAATTTGACCTTTGACCTCATCTTCAAGGTCAAAGAACTAAACAGCTAATATCTCGCTTATTATCGACTTTACAGCTTAGGAATCAATTGTGCACATATAGGAAAAGATATAGTCCGAATATTTTGATGACCTTGAATTTGACCTTTGACCTCATCTTCAAGGTCAAAGCACAAAATGGCTAATATCTTGCTTATTATCGACTTTACAGCTCAGGAATCAATTGTGAACCTATAGGAAATAATATATGCTGCACATTGTTGTGACCTTGAATTTGACCTTTGACCTTATTTTCAAGGTCAGAGCACAAAATTACTAATATTTTGTTTATTATCGACTCTATAGTTTGGGAATAGGTTGTGTACATGTAGAAAATTATATATGCTGAGTATTCTCATGACCTTGAACTTGACCTTTGACCTTATTTTCAAGGTCGGAGCACAAAATGGCTAATATTTTGTTTGTTATCAACTTAACGCACTTGGGAATCATTTATGAACATGAATGAATTAATATATGGTGAATGTTGTTATGACCTTGAATTTGACCTTTGACCTCATTTTTCCTCCATGATCGGCCAGTTCGGAAATGTCTCTAGGTCAGGTCAAGTGGTATAAACAAAACGTTCGTACGCGCCATGTTCAAACGTGAGTGACGCGGTGAACTCGAAGTAAACAAAGTATTTAGTATTGTACGAGCAAAATCTAGTAATGTGTTGATGACAGTGACTCGACAATGGTAGCAAAACAACCTAAATTGGCTATGTTTATACCAATTGACCCTGACCCAATTCCACTTACCTAACCTGAAAACATTTCAGAACTCACGTATGGGAGCTGTATGGGGTAAACTCGTAAAATACTTCAGGATAGACCTCAAATATTGGCAGTATCAAATGGGAAATCATAAACCCAATAGATTTACTCCGGAACCTTGTTGGACTCTAGGGGATGTTCCCATTGAAACTGTCCATCCATGGAACGCGGCAGGGCTCATGGGTTTGGCGTCTTCTCATGCCGAACCAAAGTCCTCGTCCCACTGAAGTTGCTGGAAGTCGGTCTTCCTGCTGGCTCTGGCTTCCGGACGTCACAGGGAAGAATCCGTTGGATCTTCCCAAGGTTTGCCATAAATTGGCTATGTTTATACCAATTGACCCTGACCCAATTCCACTTACCTAACCTGAAAACATTTCCGAACTCACGTATGGGAGCTGTATGGGGTAAACTCGTAAAATACTTCAGGATAGACCTCAAATAATGGCAGTATCAAATGGGAAATCATATTGCAGTGTCAATGGTAATCTTAAATTTCACCTTCAATGACCACGGAAGGTCAATATGACAATTTGAATAAAAAATGATATGTTTTAAAACTGATCATTTCTCCGGTAACCTTCCTTAGCCCTTGGGCTAATTTTTTTACATATATGTACATTAGCTTTCAGACGCCTGCTGCGTTCCTCGTTATGTGAAATTAAATATGAGTAAAGTGGGCCCAAGTATCATACACTGCGCCTTAATACTACTCGTTCACTAAATGAATGCCATTTAATCCGTCTTCCACCTTTTTAATCCTCATTGAATATAGAGGAAGGCGCAGGATATGGGCCGTAAAGTGTTTCGATACAGTTTGGCATAATGGTCTGTTCTTTAAACTCTTGAATATTTTACCTCGTCATATATGGTGGTTCCTATACATCTGGTACAAATCACTCCGGGCAGTCATGAAATGGAATGGTACAGTTCATCCTACAACATACATTAGTGTCTCCAGAGGGATTAGACAAGGCAGCATTATTTATCTCGTGTTGTTTAACATTTTTGTTCATGATCTTATATGTGAGCTTAGTGAGTCCAGTCATGGTCTCCGAATCGGTGAGGAAAAGTATGATGTGTTTGCTTATGCTGATGACATCTCTCTTGTTAGTGCTACTAAGCCTGGTCTCAAACAATTGATAAATATTTGTTCCTGATATGCTAATATGTGGAAACTTAAATTCGGTGTACCGAAGAGTAAATGTGTGGTCAGTGGTCACTGGTTATGAACCCAATAGATTTACTCCGGAATCTTGTTGGACTCTAGGGGATGTTCCCATTGAAACTGTCCATCCATGGAACGCGGCAGGGCTCATGGGTTTGGCGTCTGCTCATACCGAACCAAAGTCCTCGTCCCACTGAAGTTACTGGAAGTCGGTCTTCCTGCTGGCTCTGGCTTCCGGACGTCACAGGGAAGAATCCGTTGGATCTTCCCAAGGTTTTCTGATTGGAGAATGACCTCAAAGTTTCCTTGCATGTCATCCCTTCCTTCCTAGTAAAAACTCAGCTTGCCTTCTTTCCATCGTTGGCCTTCACGATCCCTGCGTTGGCTTCGTCCTTAGGCCCGAATCTGGAGAAAGACTGTCTTCTATGCCCGGTGCGGGGTTTGCGCTTGTAACTTAAGTGAACAGAAAGTCTTCATGCTAGCGAACGTCTGTTGTTCATATCGCATCAGTCGTTATTCCACCGAGACATGCGTTCTGCTTCCTACTCGTCCTGGATTCAAAAGTGTATCCAAATTTGTTATGACCAGTCCGAGCAGGACTCCACTTGTTCGTTTGAGGTAAGTGCCCATGACGTTAGAGCCATGGCGGCCTCCCTATATGGGATGTGTTCTCCTTGATCACGTGATGGTCATGGCAATCCCATAACACCTTTACCTCTTTGAACCTTAGGGACTTGATATGGACGAGATGTGAGGGTTACCACCTCGAGCCCGTGGTAGGCGTGCATGGTGTCGTCACCCTGTGAGGTGGATGTGGCCCACCTGATACGTTACGTTCACTTGTACAAATGTTGCTGTTCCAGGGTTTCGAGTTAAGGTTCCTTAGGTAACCCGCTGGAACCTGTTTTTCTAAGAGTGAATAATATTTATCTTGCTGTGCAGAAAAGTCGCAGATTTCATCAGAGCGACATTGTGAAAGCTGCAACTAGATATTAGATGCATAAATATCAGTGACCTGGAAAGAATACTCATGATTTAGTGCTCCAGTACTGAGTTAGTGGCACACATGTAACTTGAGTGCATAAATGGCGTATCTCATACCAACGTAAGGCATTTCAGGCGTAATTCGTGTTGTTCCGTATTTGAATGCGCAACCCGATCTCAATTTGTCAGGAGTGACCAGGTTAGATTTCGCATAATACTCTATAATTATCTCAAACACACACTTTGGGAGGGGGTGTCGAAATTTGACATTCTCGTAGAGTTACTTCTTTTCTCCATCCACATAGATCTATATTCAATATTTCTGGAAAACGTCAGTTGTCGTGTCTAGGCATTGCTCAACCAACTCGTTAACAATTCCAGCGATTCAATGGAAATTGTCATCCCTAGAGCGCATACAACCATGCGTGTTAAGAGGGTTGATTTCATCATCATTTCATCATCAACTCATTAGAAATTGATAGGTGTATACATCAAATGTGTATTCAACAATCATCAAAATCGGATGAGAAATGGGACCTGTAGAACGCTCTACACAAATACATATTTGGGGTGGTGTGAATCCATAGTATCTGCCGACCTCCGTTTGGGGAATACAATGACACACCAACGGCGAGATAGTAACTCGCCACAGCGAGATAGCTAACTCGCCACGGCAAGATAGTAACTTGCCACAGCGAGATAGCTAATTCAACCACGGCGAGATAGCTAACTCGCCACGGCGAGGTAGTTACTCGCCACGGCAAGATAGTTAACTCGCCACGGCGAGATAGTAACTCGCCACGGCAAGATAGCTAACTCGCCATGGTGAGATAAAAAAATATTGCATGGCGGTAATACGCTTCTGTAGTTTCCAGTTATGTGTATATAATATAATTTTGTGGAACCGCCTAAAGCATCGTTTTTTGTTGTATAGATTCCATGTTGTGCTTTCACTTTGTTTATATCATTTCAGCAAAAAATTTGGGTGTGTCTGTCGAAGAAGGGGGGGGGGGCTATATAGAATCTCAATATCTCTGAGACCCAGGACGATGACATTCGCATGACGTCATTCAGATGGTTCATCATCTATATTAACTGGAGTGTACAATTACTGAGGCCGATGTGAACCAATCAACTAGGCCAACCATGAACTGGGCCTGTAAACACTCCACACTGGCTTATTTTATCGGCGAACACCAGCCTGAGCAATTTAAGATGATTTGTCAGGCCACCAATGCACTGGGGTGATATTCTCATCGAAAAAATGTTCATACTGTCAAAAAAACGCTCCTCTTCCACCTCACTGACGACAGCAAGCAAAAAATAATCATATATTATTATATATAAGGAAAATACGTACAAAATAAGGTATGAGGTACAGGTAACTCGGAGAAAATATGACTTTCGAAGTGAAGACGTGAAAGTTTTTATGATCTCCGATAGAATGTGTGCCGAGGACCTTTTCTGACTTTAATGGATAATTGCTCAACTGATTATTTAGACATAGTCTGCTCAATATTTGGTGACGATAATCCGCCAGTTTCTCAAATAAACAATTTTCTCATTTGTGCTGGCATTTTCCTAACAATAGGATCACTGTGATATGAATAGATTGTCATGGCTCTTGAATCGCCTGTCTGCATATGGCGTCCCCATTAATTTCACAACTGATCAACATTGTGTTCATAATGTGTTCTGAGCAAATTTCACCTTGTTTCAAAATGTTCCTAATAAAAAATTATTGTCGACTCAGGAGCAGTCATGTCCCGTTCTCCATCTTCATTCAGTTATCGACAATATTGAATATACATGTATTGATTCAATCGCCGTGGTTACGTCGGAGGTATTTCAATTTTGAACTTGAATGTGACCGAGTTCACTTTGACAATGGTTCAGTCATAAAAAAACAGTACTCACACTTTGTCTTTCTAACACTATATATTTCTTAGTTATTTCTCCAGCACTTGGGCTATTATGTTTCTTTTCGAATAAATGTGTTTTTAATATTGCGTGCATATTTCCGTTTTATGGCTAATGAATCAACGCCATTCTATTCCTTTTTATTTCTTCATACCCATTACTGGATACAGCGTTAACTTATCAGCAGACGATAAGTTTTCACGGCAATCTTTGAACACTCCAATTATATATAGCTACATTATAAGTTTGATAACGTTATAAAAAGTACTGAAGTAGACATAGCTGAAAGCTGGAGACCATGACGAGATATGATCAAGTAATTGGTCGGGCTTTGTTTCTATCGCAAAATCTTTGTTTGTTATTGGAATCATCAAAATTTGACTGTATTGGTGGTGATAGATCGATATTTACATTTATACCACTGAGCCGGTGTCCTTGCTGGTGGACGTTAAATCTGTCCCCGAGAATACCATCAACTCAGTAGCCTTTTGGATTGTGATTAGGTACTTATGTACTTGTCATATATCTATTCCACGGGGTTTGTTTCGGATTTCTAAACTATTTTGATAGGTTGTTCGGCAGTTGTATACTAATTCCATCAGGTGTACAGTAGAAACAACTACATTTACCACACTGTCTGCCCCTGATGACACCAGTGTGTCTTTTGATAAAGTATTTGGTCGGGCTTTGTTTCTATTGCAAAATGTATGTTTGTTATTGGAATCATCAAAATTTGGCTGTATTGGTGGTAATAGAGTGATACTTACATCCAGACTCGGACGCCAGCCAACTCAAAACCCTGGCAAATCGTAATCGTTTCATATGGTGGCTTATTCCTGCCACATCTATATACAGTTTAATCTTATCAAAATATTATAATTGCGCACGCAGCAAAAAAACTCGCTACGTGTAAGGATAGCAGACATTTCATTCCTGGTATAGCCAGTTGCAATTTTTTCACATCAAAAATTTTTAATTTGAAGTATGTGGAAATTCAGTTACCGTAGTTTCAAGCATTCTATGGGATATTTGATGATCACCCTACAGTGGCTGATAAGTGACATTGTGAAAAAAAGTTATTTATTTCTGGAAGTAATCCTGACTGATACATAATCAACATAATCTACGCATAAATAATGTTATTTCCGCGTAAATAAAGTTAGTTATGCCTAAATAAAGTTATTTACACGTGAGTAACGTTTTTCCGCATAAATAAAGTTTTTTACGCGGAAATAACGTTATTTACGCGGGAAAAACATTATGGGGTAAATAATGTTATTTCCGCCTAAAAAACTTTATTTATACCGAAATAACTTTATTTACGTGTAAATAACATTATTTACACGTAAATAAATAACATTATTTACATGGAAATACCATTATTTATGTGTAAATAACAATATTTACACGGAAATTGGGTCAACTATGAACAGGTCAAGATTACTCCGAAAAATAAATAAATATTTTTTCGCAGTGTCACTTTTCATCCACTGTATCACCCTGCCCATCGAGAGTTATTCCCCCCCCCCCTCCCCCTCACAAAAACTCTCATGTATAACTCATATATGAACCAATGGTGTCAATTTAACGCTGTCATGCAGCTAATTACGGTGGCCCTATGCTGCCAAGTAGTTTATGAACCAATCCGCCAAGTTTGAATTCCAGAAAGAGTTACCCCCGAGTTTGTTAACCAATCCATCAAAGTTTGAATTCTAAACAATAGTTTTCAGCGAGTTAACCATTACGCCGAGTTTTCAGCATGGCGGAAACCTTCTTAGCATGGCGACAAGCGACAAGCCATGGCGACAAGCCATGCGACAAGCCATGCTAAGGAGGTTTCTGTCATGCTTTAAACGTTCCCGCCATGCTAGAAAGGTTAATTCCATGCTAGAAAGGTTTGTGCTGTTCTAAAGACGTTTATCCAAGCTAAAAAAATTCTGCCATGCTGAGAAGGTTTCTGCCATGCTATAAACGTTCCCGCCATGCTAGAAAGGTTAATTCCATGCTAGAAAGGTTTGTGCCGTTCTAAAAACGTTCATGCCGTGCTAAAAAGTTTCTGCCATGCTAAGAAGGTTTTTGCCATGCTAAGAAGGTTTCTGCCATGCTATAAACGTTCCCGCCGTGCTAGAAAGGTTAATTCCATGCTAGAACGGATTTTGCCATTCTAATAACGTTTTTGCCGTGTTAAAACATTTCTGCCATGCTAAGACGGTTTCTGCCATGCTATAAACGTTCCTGCCATGATAGAAAGGTTAATGCCGTGCTAGAGAGGTTTGTGCCTTGTTAAAAAGGTTTGTGGCGTGCTAGAAATGTTTATTCCATGCTAAGAAAGGTTTGAACCATCCTAAGAAGGTTTCCGCCATGCTAAGAAGGTTTCTGCCATGCTAAAACCGTTTCCGCCCGTGCTAAAAACTCGGCGTAATGGTTAATAATAAACTCGCTGAAACCTATTGTTTTGAATTCAAACTTGGCGGATTGGTTTACAAACTGGGCGTAAACTCGGTGGATTGGTTCATAAACTACTTGGCAGCATAGGGCCACCGTAGTTAATTTTTTTTTTCTCAACACACATTAGTCAATAGTGGCTGATAAGTGACATTGTAAGAAAGTTTTTTATTTCCCGAAATAATCTTGACTGATACACAATCAACATAATTTATGCACAAATAATATTATTTCCGTGTAAATAAAGTTATTTACACTCAAATAAAGTTATTTGCATGTGTGTAACGTTGTTTATGTGTAGATAAAGTTTTTATTATTACTTCTGTCGTGTGTGATATACTAACCAAATACTGCCTGCACGTTCATTTATCTTTCCCTTGGTCGATGGGGTAAATAACGTTATTTCTGTTTAGATAATGTTATTTACGCATGAATAATGTTATTTATGCATAAGTAGCATTTTTGTCTGCGTAAATGAACTTTTTTACATGGAAATAACGTTATCTATGCGGAAATGATGTTATTTACACAGAATATACTGACCAAAAACTGCCTGCATGTGCATATATCTTTCCCTTTGCCGATGGGGTAAATAATGTTATTTGCACCTAAATAATGTTATTTACGCATGCATAATGTTATTTACGTGTGAATGGAGTTATTCACAGTTAAGTACCGTTTTTCTCTGTGTAAACAATTTTTTTACGTGGAAATAATGTTATTTATGCGGGAAAAAACATTATTCACTTCTACCGTTTGTGATATACTAACCAGATACTGCCTGCACGTGCATTTATCTCTCCCTTGGTCGATGGGGTAAATAAGGTTATTTCTGCATAAATAACGTTATTTCTGTTTCAAAAAGTTTACTTAGGCGCGCAAAAAACGTCATTTACGCATAAATAACATTATTTACACAGAAATTATGTCAGCTATGAACAAGTCAAGATTACTCCGAAAAATAAATAAGTTCTTTTACGCAGTGTCACTTATCAGCCACTGTAGCTAACAGATGTCTGCTGCATTCGTTGTGGGAAATTATTTCATGTCAAAGATACCACTAGAAATACATAATAGGACAAGCAACTTTTTTCCACATTTCCATCCCGATCACCACTAGGAAATGTCAGTGTCAAGTCCAGGAACCCATGCTGTTTATTCCAATCATATACGTGTAACTTTTTTTCATACCATGGAGTTAAAAAATATTTGCCAGATAAATATTCTGACCAAGTACTTCAAAAGGAAACCATACTATTTAATGAGTGACAATGAAACTATGATCATTACCCATTGAGAGTTGTTCATATCGAACTATTATATTATTCACTGATGGTTGGAGTTTCCTGCTAAAAAGGGGTTTACATGCCTGGATTTGGTATAATATTTAGGTAATCAACAATATTGGCAATATAATCGGAATATAATGAACTGTTACAGTTTCTTGTGAGGGTTTAAAAATTATGTTATTATTCATTGAAAATATTCTGCATATCGTTGCAGGACCTTGCATTCAGTGTAAATGCTCGCTGAAGCAATAATGACAGATATATTAAAGATGATTTGTATGCTAGCGAGCGCCCTAGAACATTTCTCTTTAGTTGTGCATCATAATATTTTGGAATCATTCAATGCTACTACCACTGGTGACATTCGGCCTTACGGGGCTGCAGTAGTGTAGCTCCATAAACTTATTTCGCCTATATCAAATAATTTGTGGTATGTGTGTGGGTGTGCGTCAGTCGCGGTTGGAGGCAAAGCTCAATATCTCTTACATCTCAGAACATTAAGTGCTTTTCGACGTTATTCAGATGTTTTATAGCCTGTGTTCACTGGCGTCTACAATCTTCGAGGCCCATGTTAAATGAGTAACTAGGCCAACCATGACGTAGGCCCGTAAACACTCCATTGTCAGCCTAATTTATCGGTGCACACGATAGGCCTGTCGTCTGAGTAATGATGGATAATTTTGCGGACATTTTTTCAGGCCACTCATGCACTGGACGATATTGTCATTGGAAAGTTATCTATGCTGTCAATGAACGCTCCTGTTCCTTTCTACAAACAAAAGCAAACAACCAAAATATCTATATACATGACGAAAGTTTACATGTATGTTATAAAAATGGTCATATTGCCCATAATTTGAATTAACTTTGTTAAAGCTATAGTGGAATTGAAAAAAAATTATTCATTCTGCAGTAGCTTTATTTTGTCTATAGAATGAAGACTCGTACAAATTTGGGTCTAAAATTGTGTGTATAACGTGCCTAAAGTTAGTTGCCAAATCAAGATTCAAATTCGGGCCAGTCAATCCCGCATCACCTTGGGGTGCGGGCGAGTTTTACACACAGTCTCATGACGTCATTGGTATTTGTCTAGAAACTGTGGCAACCGGCAATGTAGACAGGTTCTCTATGTTTCTGTTTTCATGCACGATTAACGGCAATTTTCTAAGTATCTGTTGTCGAACTGTGCATATTTCCTAAATATTCCCGACTATCTTGATATGTATTTTCAAGTTTGCGTGACAAACGAGAATGCTAAATTTGGCTGATTTTGAAATTGATTCCAAATTTAACAAAAAATGACAAAACACACCTGTCAAGCCAGTGTAATTGAAGAACCGATAAGAAATTGAAGTAATAATGATGTATGTGGATCTGTATTTTGTTTGAGCATTGCACTGAAAATTGCTGAACGAATGTAGGTGCACTTCATTTTGTTTAAGGCATATTTGAAAGTGAACAAGATCACCTATCAGTCTCACATGTGCACTGCAAAACATATTTAGAATGCATGATTTTGTACCCAATGAAAGTAATTGAAGCTGATTCTTGTATTTACGCTGTACCTGCTAAGCTCCTGTTCATAATGTCATCTGCTCCTGCGGATGAACAGGAGCATCAAATTTCATATCGATTGGGGAAATTTGGTAAATAGATAATAATTTTATACTATATTATAGAAAATCAAACAAAATGGCAAGCAATAGAATTGAAATAAAACAAACTGTGCCGTTATGAGGGTTTTATATTTTCACACTTTGTATGATACATTGGAAATGTTGTGCATATCGTTACAGGGCCTGGCATTCAGTGTAAAGGTTCACTGAGGCAATGAAAAAAAAACATATTATAATATATGTAATGTAAGTTAGCGAGCTCCCCAAAACATGTCTTTATAGTTCTGCATCATATCATGTTGGAACCATTCTTCTACCATCGATGACATTCCGCCTTGTGGGGCTGCAGTGGTGTAGCTCTATAACTTTAATTCACCTATAGTGATTCATCAAATAATTTGTGGTGAGGGTGTGTGTCAGTCCGGGATGGAGTCACTCTGTAGCCCCTGCTCTGTAGCAAGCTTGATATATGTCTCTCAGGGCTCAAAACATTCAAACTTGCATGATGTTATTCAGATGCTTTGAAGCCTGTGTTCACTAGAGTGTACAATCTCTGAGGCCCGTGTGAACTGATCAACTAGGCCAACCGAGAACTCGGCCTGTAAACACTCCATGGATGGCCTTGTTTATTGGTGCACACGGGCCTGTCGTCGAAACAATGATAGTAGATGATTTTGCGGACATTTGTCAGGTCACTCATGCACTGGGGTGATATGTTATTCAAGATTTTTTCGGACTGCAAATAAACACTCCTGTTCCACCCCATGGACAAAAAGCAAGCAGCCAAAATAACCATACACAATTATACATAAGGAAAATATATAAATATTAAAACTGGTCGAAATGTCCTGAATTTGAATCAACATTTGAAAAAAAAAACAAAGTGCACATCTGTCAAGTTAGTATATACAAATGATAACGTTTTCAAATAATGATGAATGTGTGTATATTTTGTTCAAATATTGCATACAATTGTTGAATAACTACATTGTGTACATGTACTTCATTTGTATATCAGATATGCTTGCCAGTGAACAGTGATTTCATATCAGTCATATGCGTGTGATGCAAACCATATTTCTATGACGTGCTAAACATTACTTTTTGCGCAATGGAAGTTTTTCAGAGAGCTCTTTTTCGGATTTGTGCTGCACCTGCTAAGCTCCTATTTGCAATGGCATGTGCTCTTATGGAGCGATTATGGCATATCCATTTTAATAATATTAGGTACTTATGTACTTGTCATAAATCTATTCCATGGGGTTTATTTCGGATTTCTAATTATTTTCATAGGTTGTTGGGCAGTTGTATACTAATTCCATCAGGTGTACAGTAGAAACAACTACATTTCACACATTGTCTGCCCCTGATGACGCCAGTGTGTTTTTTGATAAAGTATTTGGTCGGCTTTGTTTCTATTGCAAAATGTTGTGTTTTACGTTTGTTATTGGATTCATCAAAATTTGGCTGTATTGGTGGTAATAGATTGATACTTACATTGCAATAAACCATTTTCTCTCATCTGTGATATTGCAATAATAATAGACTCCCCATGGGTATCGCTGAGAAACTGATAAATATCTTTCCTCCTTAATTACCATTCTGAACATGGCGACCACATTCATTTCACAAAACGGATGGGCAAAAGTGAGTTTCTATGCGCCAATTCCAGCCTTTAAAAAATTTCAAAGTGAAGAATGAAAAGGTCAGAAGGAGAATAAGGGCGTTCTATATCTTCATTACAGAAGTTATTGACAATATTGGAAATATTACTAACAACATGGTTACACGGGAGGTATACAGGTATATTCCACGTGTGACCTGGAGTGTGACTAAGGATGTACTGACATCGGTTCAGTCGAGAAAAAAATTGAATTAATCTGTCTAACACCTTATATTCTCCAGTAGATATTGTAGCACGCGGTTAAATGTCTTTTTCAATCATGATTTCAAGATTGCATGCATATATTGGATTCAGGGTTATTCAATAAAAACACCACTATATTCCATTCCATTCCGCCATACTACTACTTTAAATATGTAAGCAAACTCTTAGGTTTCATTGCAATTTGTGTGCACACCTCAATTATGTATAGACATGCACCATACTTTCAAAGTATTAGCTGAAAAGTAGAGACCAGGGCGAGACAAATTAAAGTGATATGGGCAGAAAAAAAACAATTTGTTCCAATTCAACTGCAAATATACATGTAGTCTCAGAAAATAGGTTACAAATCAAGCTATGCTTGATCAGATTTATAAATCAAGCATAAGACAGTACTAGCAGCCGCTTTTCGTTTGTTTTGTGCGCCACTCAGAGTTACCTCTGCCTTGACCTAGTTTACGCTCGATTGGCTCGAACATATATGAGTAAGCTGAAATCGCATTGCTTCAAGAGAAAGCACCGATAATATGGCGGTAATGTAAAAAAACTGAAACAATTTCCACCAGACACTCGCAACGGAATCAATTAGAAATTGACATCTGCTTTTGCATACAAGTTCAGATATATGTTTTCTTCTTTCGGTCAGAAATGTGTGGCAAAATCCATAACTTTCCGCCAATATCACTGAAGCCCCAAACCCTGACAAGTAAATCGTTGTCACGTTTTATACAGTGACTTATTAATCCCACTTTCACGGACAATTGTTGGGGGTTGCCCTATCTGTTTTCACTTTCTCCTTCCGGTCGGGAAATTCTCTGATCACGCCGGTCAATCATGACGCATGATTGAACGTGTTCATATGATTAGTAATTTCCACCTTTCTTTAAAACTGCCCTTGTTTGCAATGAACACTGTAACTACACATGCAGCAATTAGATTGCTACGCACAGCAGATTCCTTCATCGAAAATCATTTTCTAACAATTGTCACATCGAAACTGTTTATTTTATGTCAGAGACAAAATAAGCTACCGTACTTTCAAGCATACTATGTGTTGATATTTGACGATAACACCCGCCCAGGCCCCAACCCCAGCAAACAATATTACTACTACAGTATAACTACTGTAGCCACGGTGAAAATATATGTATAGGGCAAGCAACATTATGTCCATCTCCATCCATTTCCATCCCGAGCACCCCTGTGATAATAGTAATGTCAGTGTCAACCCCATGCTGTTTATTCAAATCATATTCATGCCTCGTTTTTCCATACTATTGAGTTATCTGTCAGGTCATATATTTTGGACAAGTGTTTCACAACGAAACCATGCTGTGCAGTCAGCGACAATAAGAACAATGATCACAATCCATTGAGAATTGACCATATTAACATATGTTGACATGCATTTAAACGTTCGTGCATATCGTTACAGGGCCCGCATTCAGTGTGAATGTTCACTGAGGCAATGATAATAGACATATTATCCTAGATGTCTCGTAAGTTAGCGAGCGCCCCAAGACATTTCTTTATAGTTGTGCATCATGAGTGCTTGGTTTACTCCATTTGGCAGGGTGGAGCCGACGGTATTACCATTGGCAATGTCAGAATCACACAAGAGTCTCTTATGCGTTTCCAGTTTATGCGTATAGAGTATGTTGTTGTAGAATTGCCTAAAGCATTGTCTTTGTTGTATGAGTTCTAAGTTGTGCTTTCAATTCGTGTTTTATATTTCAGTAAAATGGTAAATAACTTGGGTGTGTATGTCGACGGGGGGGGGGGGGGGGACTTCTTAGAAACTCAATATCTGGTGAAGCCCCAGGACGGTGAGACTTCAATGACGTCATTCAAATCTGATATAGCCATTGTTTGTTTGCAGGACCATGTAAAATAATGAACCAGGCCAACCATGAATTAGGTTGGTAAACACTCCATGGTCGGCCTAGTTTATCGGTGTACACAGGCCTGTCGCCTGTGCAGAGATAGATGTTTTTGAGGTCAATTTGTCAGGCCACCCATGCATTGGGGCGATATGCTCTTCGTGAAATTGCCAATAAGCACTCCTGTTCCACCCCACGGATGAAAGCAAAGAACCAAAATAACCACATACATGAAGAAAATATATAATTGTATATTTAAAACTGGTCATAATGTCCCGATTTTGAATTACTCTTGTCAAAAAGTAGCGAAACAAACACATGTCAAACTGGTGTAAATAACAAATGATAAGAAATTCGTCATGAAAGAATAATTAATGCATATTTTGTTTAAACATTGAACTAAAACTTGTTGAATGACTGTACGGGTACTTCGTTTTATATGAAATATACATTCCCATTGTGGTACCGGTGCTGCAGTGGTGTAGCCCTATAAATTTATTTCACCTATAATGATTTGCCAAATAACTTGCTCTGTGTTTGTGTCTCAACCACAAAAGCGCATTAGGGCCACGATGAAGAGACGAATATATACTCTCTATCTCGAAATTAATTTTGTCATCTCGAATTCAAATTCCTTATCTCGAATTTAAAAATTCTATATCTCGAAACAAAAACTCGTTATTGCGAGATGAAAAAATCGTATCTTGAGAAGAAAAATCGTTATTTCGAGATAAAAACTCGCTATATTGAAACAAAAATTCATTATCCTGAGAAAAAGTCATTACTTCAAATTAAAAACTCGTTATCTCGAAAATATATTTCGTTATCTCGCCTATTAAGGTCGTTACTCGGGATCGAAACTCTATATCTCGAATTAAAAAGTTTTAATTTAAAATAACTATTTCTTAATTCAATATAATGATTTGTAATTCGAGATAACAACGTTTTGTCTAAACGACTTTTTACAACAACTTTTTATTTCAGATGATGCGTTTGTCTCCTCACGATAACGAATTTTAAATTCGAGATAACAACTTTCCGTCCCGATATAACGAATTTTTGTTTCTAAATGAGTTTTAAAGTCGAGATGACAACTTTCATCCTGAGATAATGAGCTTTTTTCGAGATCTCGAATTGATTATTTGCTCTATGCTGTGGCCAAAATGAGGCTTCGTAGTCAGTCTGGGGTGGAGACATTCTGTAGCAATTCTCGAATTATCATCCGCAGACCAAAAAGTTGAGGTTCTTTAAAACATCGTTCAATATTTGAAGTGTCAACATTATATGACAAATTTTCTCTTGGGCTATCAAAATGAGACTCAGATCAATACATATTGGTATAGTGTGTGATCATATATTATGGGAATATAGATATAAGTATGATGTGTCACTGCCCATCAGCATATACATTTCTACCGCCCGAGTGAGGACAATGTGGTACATCGTATTGGTCCTAATAATAGCACAGCAAGCCAAAGCAAGACCTCCTCCCGGGGACCACCTGCAGCAGCGCGCGCAAACATGAGGTCAAACTTCAGGTTAAATTAGGGAAAATCACTGAATAATATACCCATGGCCTTCAATTCCCTTTATTATGCTTAAAAAACATAATTATGTGGATTGTGGATTGGAACACTCCAAGAGTTTATTAGAAAGATATGAAGTGAATTACAAGGTTTAAAAAATCGAGCATTTTTGGGGGAAAAGAGGGAGGTGCTCTATTAGGGCGCGTCGCACTATTAAAACCAATATGGTATGTTTGTTTAGTGTATTCTGAGCACTGATTCTGAGACCGGGAAAGACCGGTAAGTCCGAAACCATCAATGAATGTTCCAATTTTGAATTGTGTCTTTCGTCTGTAGATGTCATTATTAGATCGATTGATCCTGTTTTAGTCTTAGTACATAATTTAGTTGATCATATGGAATCAGTACTGAAAACGTATGAATCAAGAACTAAAAACATACATAGAATACAGGAGTGTCAAATCTGGAATACAAAGATAAAAACACTTAGAAAAGTATTTGCAGGAACATAATGTAAAAGAGAAAATTATCATGCCATAATTACAACAAATTGGTACGCACCGTACGCAAGTTGTATTCCGGATTGGCGGACAATAAATGAAACTTGATCACAGCACTCGGAATGTTCAACATGAATATGTTCTCACTTAGCACTGGAAGGAAAATCATTGTGTAGTAAACATGAATCAACAAAATTGAAGCGTTCAGTCAAATATGAAAAACGCAGACCTCTAGATCACAGAGCCAGGAGAAGTCAGTAGGCCTTGATTTTTTTACCATGATTTTTGTATAATAACCATATACAATTATACATGGGGAAAATATATAAATATTAAACTGATCAAAATGTCCTGAATTCGAATCAGCATTAGCAAAAAAAATAATAACGAAGTGCACATCCGTCAAGCTAGTAATATATAAAAATGATAACATTTTCAAATAATGATGAATGTATGTATATTTTGTTTAAATATTGCATAAAATTGTTGAATAGCTACATTGTGTACATGTACTTCATTTGTATATCAGATATGGTTACCAGTGAACAGGATTTCATATCAGTCTTATGCGTGCTATGCAAACCATACTTCAAATACGTGCTAAACATGACTTTGTGTGCAATGTAAGTTTTTTCAGAGAGCTCCTGTTCTGATTTGTGCTGCAGCACCATTCGTAATGGCATGTGCTCCTATTTTCCATTTTTTCTCGTCTGAGAGAGTGCAATAATAATTGAATCCCCTTGGGTTTATTATTGAAATATTGATAGATGTCTTTCCTCTTGAATTGCCGTTGTGAAAATGGTGACTAAATCAATTGTACAAAATAGATGGCCAAAAGTAAGTTTTTATGCGCCAATTCCAGCCTCAAAAAAATTCCCATGTGAAAAATGAATCGGCTCAGAAGGAGAATAACGGCGTTTTATATCTTCATCACAGGAGTTATTGACAATATTGGAAATATTACTACAAAAAACATGGTTACACGGGAGGTATACAGGTATATTCCACGTGTGACCTGGAGTGTGACCAAGGATGTACTGACATCTGTTCAATCGAAAACAAAATTCAATTAATCTGTCTAACACCTTATATTCTCCAGTAGATATTGTAGCACACGGTTAAATGTCTTTTTCAATCAAGATTTCAAGATTGCATGCATATATTGGATTCAGGGTTATTCAATAAAAACACCACTATATTCCATTTCATTCCGTCATACTACTACTTTAAATATATTAGCAAACTTTTAGGTTTCATTGCAATTTGTGTGTACACCCTAATTATGTATAGACATGTACCATACTTTCAAAGTATTAGCTAAAAAGTAGAGACCATGGCGAGACAAATTAAAGTGATATGGGCAGAAAAAAATATTTGTTCAAAGCTATGCTTGATCAGATGGATAAATCAAGCATGAGACAGTACTAGCAGCCGCTTTTCGTTTGTTTTGTGCGCCACTCAGAGTTACCTCTGCCTTGACCTATTTTACGCTTGATTGACTCGAACATATATGAGTAAGCTGAAATCGCGTTGCTTCAAGAGAAAGCACCGATAAAATGGCGGTAATGTAAAAAAACTGAAACAATTTCCACCAAACACTCGCAACGGAATCAATTAGAAATTGACATCTGCTTTGGCATACAAGTTCAGATATATCTTTTCTTCTTTCGGTCAGAAATGTATGGCAAAATCCATAACTTTCCGCCAATATCACTGTAGCCCCAAACCCTGACAAGTAAATCGTTGTCACGTTTTATACGGTGACTTAATAATCCCACTTTCACGGACAATTGTTCGGGGTTGCCCTATCTGTTTTCACTTTCTTCTTCCGGTCGGGAAACTCTCTGATCACGCCGGGAATCATAATACATCCGAACATGATTGACCATGTTCATACAATTGGAAATTCCCACCTTTTTTAAAATTACTCTTGTTTGCAATGAACGCTGTAATTACACATGCAACAATTAGATTGCTATGCACAGCAGATTCCTTCATCAAAAAATATTTTCTAACTAGTGTCACATCGAAAAAATTTATTTTATGTTAGAGACAAAATAAGCTACCATACTTTCAAGCATACTATGTGTTGATATTCGATGATAACATCCGCCCACGCCCCAACTCCGGCAAACAATCTCTAAGTATAACTACTGTATTAACCCACAGTTGTGTGAAATTAGTTCATGTGGAAGATACAATTAGAATTACATGCATAGGGCAAGCAACATTGTGTCCACATTTCCATCCCGAGCATACCCGTGATAATAATAGGAAACGTCAGTGCCAACCCCATGCTGTTTGTTCCAATCACATTCATGTCTCGTTCCATACCAGTTATCTGAGTTATCTGTCGGGTCATATAGTTTGATCAAGTGCTCCACAAGGAAGCCGTACTGTTCAGTCAGTGACAATAAGAATTGTAATCACAATTCATTGAGAATTGACCATATTATCATACAATATCATACATTTAAGAATTCGTGCATATCATTACAGGGGCCACATTCAGTGTGAATGTTCGCTGAGGCAATGATAATAGACATAGTATCCTAGATGTCTCGTAATTTAGCGAGCGCCCCAAGACATTTCTTTATAGTTGTGCATCATGAGTGTTTGGTTTACTCCATTTGGCAGGGTGGAGCCGACGGTATTACCATTGGCAATGTCAGAGTCACACAAGAGCCTCTTACGCGTTTCCAGTTAATGTGTATAGAGTATACTGTTGTAGAACTGCCTGAAGCATTGTTTTTGTTGTATGAGTTCTAAGTTGTGCTTTTAACTCGTGTACTATATTTCAGTAAATAATTTGGGTGTGTGTGTGTGTCGACAAGGGGGGGGGGACTCCTTAGAGTGTCAATATCTGGTGAGACCCCAGGATGGTGAAACTTGCATGACGTCATTCAAATCTTATATAGCCTTTGTTTGTTCGCTGGTCGTCCATTGACATATGTACCATCACTGAGGTCCATTTAAAATAATCAACTAGGCCAACCATGAATTAGGTCGGCAAACACTCCACAGTCGGTCTAGTTTATTGGTGTACACGGGTCTGTCGCCTGAGTCAGATAGGTGATTTTGCGGACATTTATCAGGCCACCCATGCAATGGGGCGATAATTTATGCCCTTCGAGATATTGCTCAGATTACCAATGAACACTCCTGTTCCACCCCACGGACAAAAGCAAACATCAAAATAACCAAATACAATTATACATGAGAAAACTGTATAACTATTAAACTGGTCAAAATGTCCTGAATTCGCATCAGTATTGGCAAAAAATAGCACACAAATTGGCGAAAAATGCACATCAAATAATAGCGTTTTCAAATAATACTGACAGCATGTATATTTTGTTAAAATATTGCATAAAATTGTTGAATAACTGTTCAATGTGTACATGTACTTCATTTTTATAACAGAAATGTTTGCCAGTGACCAGGATTATATGTCGATCAAATGCGTGCAATGCAAACCGTACTTCAAATACGTGCTGAACATAACTTTTTGCTAAATGGAAGTTTTTTTTAGAGAGCTACAGTTCGGGTTTGTACTGCACCTGCTAAGCTCCTATTCGTAATGGCATCTGCTCCTATGGATGAACAGGAGCATCAAGATGCATATCTATTGGAGAAATTCGGCACTTCAAAGCCTGGTGAAGTGGCAAATTACTTCATGCTTATTTCACCAACCTTTCATTACATATGTCAAATCTGTGACTAGTATGCAGCAAAACTTGTTTGCATAATAAACTTTTGTTTTTCGGAATTCCTAACGGGTGCCACATGTGGGGCAGGAAATGCTCACTCTTTTTGGAACACCTGATTTCACCCCTCATGGCCATATATGGGGGTTCATGAAATTCCATTACCGATTTTGCCCTGACACAAGACTTCGAGATTGGAAAACGAACATGGTTTTGTTTGCTCGGACAGTTTATACTTGAGCCTTTGTTCCATGCTTATCAGCAATATTATAGAGCAAGTTGAAATAGTGAGTTTTTAGAGGTCTTGAAATATTGAATGTCTCTGCCTGTCTGATGGTTGGAGGCAGTTGACAAGTAAAGTCTAACCAAGCAGATCAACTGCTTTTGGTGATTATTTACTTTAATTGGATAATCTTTGGACGTTGGTAAATATCACTGAACCAATCGATGACCCCTGAGGTAGACTTAAATATATCTTGCTGAAGGATGAAGTTCTGATTTTAGTTATGGGAAACAGGTATGTGTAGAAGCAGGAGAGGGTTCTATCCTTAACCTCGAATCGATGGTTCATATATTGATCGATGATGTCAAAGGCAGCTCAAGGTTCCAGCATGATGAAGAAAACTGCCTAGTTTTCTCTGGTGTTTTAATTACTGCTGGCTTTGAGGTGCCTTCCAAGGCAATTTACAATGAGATTTTACTGAGCTATGGAACGCTTAACAGGGCCGGTAATTCTGCAGCAGATCACAGACCAGAATCTCTTTCCTGAGCATACACTCTTGAATTCAAGGCTTCTGGAAATATACCTTCCTCAAAACTTCTGTTGGCTATTGTTAACTGTCACGGGGGTATTCTTGAAGAGCTCCATTGGCAATGCGTTTAGGCAGCATGGCTTGTCATGATGATATATTTCAGCTAGGGGTTGTTGGTGACAAGAAAACGATGGTCGCTGACGTTCATGGGCAACTTCCTCGTCCATTCGCAGCTCAAGCTGTTTTCGGACCATCCTAATTTGCTGAGAAAAAAGGTTGAGAATGATTCAGCTATTCGCCTAATTCAGATGCGATCTGGGGTTTGAGCATTGATAACCTAATGACAATTTTCAGTTTTTGTTGCCCGGACACTGTGAACTTCCCCACTAACTTTTCTACAACTTACCAGAGAAAGTTATGGTACTCTTGCTTGACACAGAAATATATAGACAGTTCCACCTCTTGTTAAGTTACCGACCCATATGGGCCGATAAGTTATTGTCATGGTTTTTCGTTCGTCGACTGTCGTCCATCCATGCGGCAAATGGATTTTTTGCCTTGGATTTTTCGCCTTGATGAATTTTCCTGGAAATTGCTAAAACATTCCTTTGGCTAAAACCCTAAGGAGTTTTCATTCGTTTTTTCTCTTCAATTATTTTGCAGAATTGGCGTCCATGTTTGCCAAAAATGGCCAATTTTGGACTTTGATGGCCATTTTTAGGTCTGATCTGGCCATTTTTTGTCTGTCCATCCACACGTTTATCTTTAAAGTGTATAGTCAAATCGTGCTGAAAATTCAGGAAAAGATACTTAAAATAATGAAAGGAGGAAGTATTTTGTAGTTTTTTTATTTTCCACTTTTTCTGAAAATGACGGCCGTTTTGGTCGAAAAACACTCAATTTTGAACTTTGACGGTCATTTTCTCAATAACTGTCTGATCAGTTTTGAGATGTTTATCTAAAAAGATTCCTTTCATGTACCTTTGTGACATGTATAAGTTTGGTTGCCCTTGAATCGCCAGTATGCGTGTGGTGGTCATTTTTGAATTTTCGACTGGTCAGCAAACAATTTTCTTTCCATTCCAGATCCAGTCACATTTCGTTTTGAGCCATCAACCCCGCCTCCCCCCCCCCCCCCCCCCCAAGTAATAACACATAAGATTCTCCATATGTACCTTCGTGATACGTGTAAGTGTTGTTGTTTTCAATCGACGCACTGTGAATATATGACTTGATTTTGTATTATAGTCCATACAGAAAATGTGTGTTCGGCAACATTTATGAACATGTTTTGATAATAAAGTTGAAGATCAGTGTAACAATTTATATTTTGGAAAATCAATACTGTGTGCAATTCTCGTTATCTGCCGCTAAGCTACAGCACCCTTGGTGCTATGTTTTTGATATCACACCCTTTATCATTACACGCGTAGCAAATTGCTCGCTATGCATTGCAAACTCTACTTTTACTGTATACCATTCAAATTAAACTAGCCTAGTTTCGAGCATTATGGTGATATTCAATGACCGCCTTCCCTCCCCCCTCTACCCCGGCCGAAACTTTCTAAGCATAACCACTACGTGAACGGGTTCTATTCTTATTTGTCAAAGCAGTCGACGTTCTTTAACATTGATACAGAAATACATGTACTAGGCATGTATTGTATTGTGAAGTGGTTGGGCAAGCCACACTAATCCCGCATTTTCAACTGGATCACCACTGATATCAATAGAGACTTGAATATCAAGTCCTGAATCCAATATTTTCATTGTTTCATCCAATGCTTTGATCATATACCATGTCATGAATTCATCTTCCACATCTATGAAATGTTTTAACTAAGTGATTTGTCAGGCAATTATATAACTAAGTCCGTGGCAATAGCAACAGCGATCAATATGAATTGTGATTTGTTTGATTTAACTTACTGAGCGATTTACCCTATGGCTAATAGCCGAAGTTCCTTGAGAGAAGGTGACGTAGGCCTGAGGACACTACAAATTGTCAAATACAATGGCAACGTATATTAGGATGCATGCAAATGTGAGTTTTTATATGTAAAAGAGATTATCAGTATGTCATCGATTATTGCTGGATTTATACCGGTATTAGCTGCTTGTGCCATCTGTATGGTTAATGTCAGTGCAATCAGTGCAACGTTTGTTAACTCTAATGGTGGAAGATACTAGTATCATAGTATCATAATGGTGTGTCATAGAGTGAAACGGACGTTATTTTCGTATTCGTCACCCAAGACGAACATGTTTAAGGGGTATTGTGGATGAACTTTCTACCCTAATGTTAAATTTCAGTACATAACGGGATCAAATAAATTATGAAATAATTAAAGCATTAATTCTATGGCATTTTTGAGACAAATTCACTACAGCACGCAGATTCCGTTCCCAACAACCACCAGCATCCACCCACTATGTAAGTATCAATCTATTACCACCAATAGTCAGATTTTGATGATACCAAAAACAAACGTAAAATAGAACATTTTGGAATAAAAACAAAGCCCGACCAAATAGTTTATCCAAAGACACACTGGCGTCATCAGGGGCAGACAATGTGTTAAATGTAGTTGTTTCTACTGTACACCTGATGGAATTAGTATACAACTGCCCTTATATACTGGAATATAAGCTTATATACTGGAATTAGTATACAACTGTTACCACTATCCCGACCACCTAGGAGTGGTCTCTCATCCCTCTCGCCACCGCACTTCTCCCTCCTCACCATTCTGGATTACGCTCCCGACAGCTCCACACAAAAAAAGTTTCTCAAAAAACAAGTTTCTCGAAAAGAACATGGCATCCAGGGCGCCAGGTGACACGGACAGTGAGGACGACGAAATCACGGTCAAGGACTGTACCCCAGACACCCTTCGCCGTGACAGCTCCCTAGGGGCGAAGGTCCAAGCCAGGATAGCTGAACTGGGTTTGGATAAGGACACAGAGGCAGCAACACCAGCCCCACATGGTAAGCACAAAAAGTCTGGACGCGCAAAAACTGCGGATGACATAATCATTCGCGAACTTGACTGGCCGCACTACCACATGTACAAAGGCAGCGACCGACGGCCAGCTAAATACGAAGAGCTGTCACTGGCGGAGTTCTGCTTCGGTTTCACTAGCCAGCTCTTGGAGGTTGGCCCGCGGGACGACCCACACACTTGCGCAGAAATGTTTCGTCACTTCCAGAGTCTGATGCGCGACGCCATGGAATATCCATGGACAAATGTCAGGAACTTTCACGGTGTCTGCATGTCGCAGATGGACATGGCACGCCTGAACTGGGAGGACAGAAAGAAGATTGAGGAGCTCAGAGGCACCTATGTCATCCGTGCACCCCCTCCCCAGACAAAGCAGCACAAGCGATTCTGCCTCGCCTACCAGACAGCCGCATGTCCGCACGACGGGGAACACCAGACATCACGTGGTCCAGTCAGCCACATGTGTGCATATTGCTAAAAGGCGACGGGCAATAGCTACCCACACATGGAAAGGGACTGCCGCCGGAAGCAGGGGGCTTTCGCGCCAAAAAACGGCATGGAGGGGCCGTCAGAGTACTAGATTGCCCCGGAACCAATTCCATGCCCCACAGAGACAATCCCTGCCAACCACACCACGACATCGCCTCTATTCCCACGGATAACCTCCCAAGGCCAGCCACCCGTGCCACCCGTGTTACACATCAAAGCACTGCTTACTAACAAAATGCCTCCTGGTCTCGCCAGGACCCAGATGCCGACCCCTCGGGTCATCATGAACGGCCATTCACCTGCGCAACACACGTCACACATCAAAGCGACGCCTACACTCAAGATATCGCCTGGTCACGCCAGGAACCAGATGACGACCCCTCGGGCCAACATGCACGGCCAGTCACCTGTGCCACCAACCCAAATAAACACCCAGCCTCCCAGCCACGCTCGGAATCCGACGTCCGGCAATCAAGTTGCCCACATTGGTCACGAGAGACTTTGATCGTTGCCCCCTCCAGCAACAGCCTCAAAGCCGGATACACACACTCAAATCCCTCTGGACACAACACACTTTCGGGTATAAACCCCCAGGCTAACGACGCTTGGGCCTCAAGTCCCACTTCACTCTCAACCTGGTCCATTGATCTCTTTGACGTCGGTCCCACCGGACATGCCACAGATACACCTGTCAGCACAGCCACAGAAGTTCACACGGGACAATCCATCGGATTAACACCAGCAATGCAGCCCACCAGCAACACTTCAAACGGGCCCACACACTGCCTTCGGATATATGATGCGGTCCGGGCCACTGGCGCCCCAAATTATATCCACGCCCGCATTCCCTTATGCCACGGACTCAACATCCCCGCCTGGCGTAAATACCTCATTAACTATGATGAAAGGGTGATATGTGACTTCCTGGAATATGGCTGGCCTATGAACTACTGCGCAAACTGCCCACCAGCACCCACCAATAATAACCACACATCCAGTGAAGCATACCCCCTGGACGTTTCTCAATACCTCCATGATGAGGTACAGCAGGGGGCAATTACAGGGCCATTCGACCAATCACCGTTCTCACCCTGGTTTCACACAAGCCCTCTCATGACACGCCCAGAAAAAGATCCCCAGAAACGTCGCATAATTCTGGATCTCTCCTTCCCCCTGGGGGCATCAGTCAACAGCGGTATCCCCAAAGACACTTACCTCGGCCTGCCTTACAAACTCCGGCTTCCCACAATAGACAATTATGTCAGCATGATAAAGGCGCAGGGGAAAGGCGCTCTGTTATACTGATAAAGTGGCAGGGACAATACTATTTAGACACAGCAATACCATTTGGTATCAGATGGGGTGCAATGGCCTGCCAAAATATGACGGACGCCATATGTTACATCATGAACTCACGAGACTCCAATATCATTTGCTACATAGACGATTTCGCTGGCGTGGCCGCGTCTGAAACCTCCGCATGGGCGGATTATTCCTTCCTCCAGCGTCTGCTAGCCGAACTCGGTGTAACAACGTCACCGGAAAAATCGAGCCCCCCGTCCCAGACACTCACATGGCTCGGTATCGAATTTGACACTGACAACATGGAAATGCGCATGCCGCTTGAAAAAATACAGGATACTCTCGCTCTGCTCCGGACCTGGAGCAACAAAACCCATGCATCACGGCAAGAGCTCCAAAAAATCCTCGGGAAGCTCTTCCACATTGCCGCCTGTGTGTTTCCCGTATGCTAGATACCCTCCGAGCCACGCCAGAACACGGCAGCACTGTTCTGAGCGAACATTTCCAAAAGGACATCTGCTGGTTCCTCGACTTCTTATCAGACTAAAATGGCATACATATGCTCGATCAACCTCCAGTTCAACTGTACGCCTGTGTGGATAGCTGCACAACAGGCTGCGGGGGGCTGCATGATGAGCAATATTATCACACTGAATTTCCGCAATTTGTGATGGACATGTCCCTCAGCATCTGTCATCTCAAGATGCTCAACATGGTACTGGCGATCAAACTCTGGAAACACGGCTGGACAAACAGGCACATAACCATATACTGTGACAATTCGACGGCCGTCTCAGTCTTGCAAAATGGGAGGGGACGTGACCCGTTCCTCCTCAAATGCGCCCGCCATGTCTGGTTAATGACCGCCCAATATAGCATCAACCTGACAGTGTCACATCGGCCAGGGGCTGAGATGGTTGACGCCGACGCTCTTAGCAGACAGCACCTCAGCCATTCATTTCAGCACAAAGTCAATGCCATCGCCAAACGCCCGAACAGTCGTCGTCTTCACGTCGACCCGTATATGTTTAAACTCGCCAGCAACATTTAGACATGATCCTCATTCTATCCCCGTCTGTTCCAGGCAACGACTTGACACGTCTACAGCAAGCCACCAGAAAACACCAGAGACAAGCATTTAGACCGGGGACGGCAAGAAACCACCACGCACAATTCAAGCTATACCTCCTGTTCAGGAGGTACCTCCTGTTCAGCCCCGACGTCAGGACTCTGTGTATGTACTGTGAGTTCCTCACACGCTCATTTACATCACCCAAAGCAATTCGCAACTATGTGTCTGGAGTACGACTTCTGCACAAATATCTCGGCACGGACGCGTCCGACCTCCATTCATTCGAACTGGAACTGATTTTGCGTGCCTTGGATAATACTCTACGGCACGTGCCTAATCAGCGCCTCCCTATCACCAAGGATATACTATTACAGCTCTGTACCCTGTGTGACTCACTGGAGTTAATAGGCCTAGTAATGAAGTGTGCTATACTGTTTGGATACTTCGGGTTCCTGCACCAGTCAAACCTGGCACCCAGTAGTGCCCACTCATTCGATCACAGCCGACACACGTGCAGGGGGGACGTGCTCATACACCCACCGGGCATAATTGTACTGCCAAAGTGGTCCAAGTCGACTCCCAGGGCCTCCGAACTAAAGCACATTCCCATGCCAGAGATCCCGGGCAATCCCCTCTGCCCCGTCAGTGCCTTTACCAGGATGACTGCGGCAATCCCGACACCCGCACCCAATGCCCCCTTGCTCCTCCTGCCCAATCAGCGCAGCACACGGGCGCCTACCACAGTAACCACCGGTCAATTGCGGCCAATATTCAAGGAATTGCTCCAAGCCCTTCGCCTTTCCCCCGCGCGCTGCAGTCTCCACTGCAGTCTCCGCTACAGTCTGACAGCTACAGAGCCGGGCTGGACTTTCTCAGCATCAAAAGCCATGGAACATGGAATAGTGACGCCTTCTGGCAATATATTACGCCTGATGAAGCCGGCCTGCACGCCGTTCCCCACGGACTAGCACGGCATATTGCCAACTGACAGTCTCTCAGGATAAACAACGAGACTGAAATAAATAGACTCAAAGACATACCATAGCCTGTACATACGTTCCCATTATTGTTGCAATGCTGTTACATGTCTTCCGCATCCCTAATTACCACGTTACTTCTCCCACCCTCACCCAATAACTACAACACTTTACCCGGTTTGGCGCACTTTACCCTATTCTACTTTTGGCATCCCAATTTCCACCTACCTTAATTTCACTAACCATCACCACTCCATACAGATTTCGACACCATATTCACGCCAACCTTCATTTGTTCGTATTCACGCCAGAATATGCTGGCATAGGTGTAGACTTATAGATAGCATTTAGAATAAAGATAGTAGCGCCAAATTCGGGTTTGATCATTGCCTCCATGCATACACAACTCTAAATAGTCTGGAGATTTTATCAATAATGAAAAAGGAATTAAAGCATTAATTATATGGCATTTTTTAGACAAATAGACCCTTCACTACAGCACGCAGATTCCGTTCCCAACAACCACCAGCATCCACCCACTATCCCGACCACCTAGCACGCCGCTCATTGGCCGCCCAGTTTATAGGCCACGCCCCTCTCTCATCCCTCTCGCCACCGCACTTCTACCTCCTCACCATTCTGGATTATGCTCCCGACGGCTCCACACAAAAAAGTTTCTCCCACCCGAACCTCCCCACTTATTCATTTTAACATTCCCATTCATACTTCTCTCTCAGGCTCCCAATTTCCACCTACCTTAATTTCACTAACCATCACCACTCCATACAGATTTCGACACCATATTCACGCCAACATTCATTTGTTCGTGTTCACGCCAGAATATGCTGGCATAGGTGTAGACTTATAGATAGCATTTAGAATAAAGATAGTAGCGCCAAATTCGGGTTTGATCATTGCCTCCATGCATACACAACTCTAAATAGTCTGGAGATTTTATCAATAATGCCATCGAATTCAGGGCTTTTGTCATGTTTATGCCCTTACAGAATGAATATATTGGGTTGATTTGGAGTCGGAATGCACAGTGGGTGTAGGGGAGACTGGGGTCGATTGTAACAAGTTTTACATTTAGGTTCAGAGGATGGCTGATGTTTCGTAGAACAAGAGCAAACAAAGGTGAATGAAATAAATGTAAATAACTCATGATAATAAAATGTGATTAGTTGGTGTGTGTCTGGTGTTACACCAAAAAGTGTAACGTGTTACAATTGACCCGACAGGAAGGACCAAATGTAACAAGAAGTTGGGTCAAATGTAACAGTCAAAATAAAGGTGTATTTAATGAGAAATAGCGCTACTGTGATACTGCTTCATAATGGTGCATGTTATTATTGATGTCAGTGTACGTTTTGCCCAACAGGAACACAAGTTTCAACATCAGAGAGACATCATGAGGAAGTTACTTTCACCATACATTTCTGACAGAACCAAAAAAAACATGAACATTGATTCGTAGATTTATACAATATAGATCTACGCACTTATTTTGCACTTATATGCACTTACATGTACTTTAACCACCAATTACCTTCTAAGCAATAGTTTCATTTCATTTTCTGGTTCAGACCATTTGAATATGTTAACATTATCGCCATTCTCAGTGCTCTATACGTTATGAAGGGCAATTCAGCTTTTTCGCATGAATGTAATATATCAGGTTAGATGTAACTGAGGGGGGACACCGGGCGGATGGGAAACTACCTCCTGTTAACTGAGTCAGCCAACTAATTCAAAATAGTTCGTTCCTTACCACTCCTACCAGACCACTGGGCATGTATGTGTGTTGTTGGAATGGAATAAATATCTCCCCGTGCATCTTTAATTTTGAGATCTATCATGAATTGTAGTATAGGGCCTTTTAATGTTATTATTATAGATTTCATTCAGTGCCGTGATATATCGTTTTTTCACAAGATTTGTGTAGTCCTATTCATATATGTTTATGTTTGTGTATGTGGGATGTGTGCATATAGGATCTATATATGTGTAAGAATGTGTTTACATGTGTTTTCTGAACATGTCTTTGGCCTTGTTATTTGTAGATATGACGTTTCGTGTACATGTTACAATTGACCCCGACTCAAATTTCAACATATGAGTCCTCACGACAGAAAATATACTGGGAACTGGTTTCCCTTTTGTTTGCCATACAATAACCCAGGTGGGAAATCACTTTTTGAAAACTTGCAATGATGTACACTACAAGACGTGATGAGCAAATATGATATTCTTTGCTGGAAAAAATATTTAGTCACAATGGCGATATTCTCAAAAATTAAAATTGATATAATGCGTGCTGACCTGGTGGAGAATTGTCTACATCAGGATAATGCTATAATAAGACAACGCATGCTTATCGATTATGACGTCATGAAAAACCCTGAATTTTACTTTGAAATCATATGTTACAATTGACCCGTGTTACAATTGACCCCAGTCTCCCCTATATTAAGTGAATATATTTATTTTGAAGCAGTACATAACTCAAACATCTAATAACTCAAACATAACTCAAACATCTAACATTCGGGTAGATTCCCAACTTGTTGGTTTTTTTAGATAGAATTCTGAAATTTGGTAAAAAAAAATTGTGGCATGATACCCAATTGAGACACAAAATTTCAAGTTGATATGATGAGCCTTACGACCAATTACGACCAAAAAGCCTTTTTCACTGACAGGGGTACTTGACTTTAAAACATGTCCAAGAGATATTATGGATGAACATGTCTAAGGGGTATTATGGATGAACTTGGATGAACTTGGATGGATGAACTTGGCCTAATTTCAGCCGAAATGCCCCAAGGCATCTTTAGGTATTTGCGTTCATTCACAAGATGAAAATGTTAAAAACATCATTGAAACAATCAGAAATATTGTTTTTGAAAGTGCTGTGATCCTCTTGTTGAGGTTACTTTATTTAAAACAAATGATAGCAGGACCGGGGCTCCCCATGCCTACCCACTGTGAGTCTGTTTTTACCCAAACCTAAAAGACCAGCGCGACGCGCTGGCCAGTAAATAGATGGCTTTCATGTGTTTACCGGTGATGTAGGGCGGGCAAGGGGTGGGGGGCACTTTGGACGTAAACTTCAGAATATATTCTTGCCCAGGACGTTGAATCTTACACAACATCATTTGGATGTTTTATAGCCTGTATTCGCTGGGGCATAAGTTTCCGAGGGTGTGTCGCATCTCGTACTTGGGCGTAGTGGCTTCTTGCCTCCACTCCGAGCTCGAGTTTGACTCTGGTTCTTGTCACTTTTACTTGAGACATGGACGGGTGTAGATCACACAGTAATGACGCTTGGACAGCCAAACACAGGTAAGTGATTATTCCCCTTTCGGCATGTTATTAGAGTTTCCAAGTATATAATTTGTAGCTCTGAAAGGAACCAAATTACTCTGAGAGATCTGACTTAGTGAGAATAATGAATTATTGTTTCCTTATGATAATATTGAGTTAATCAAGATGAAAAATGAAGACAACTGGAATTGTGAATGATTTTCCGTTGAAAAGAATTATTTATCAACCCAATTGCTTTTTTGGGCTATGAATTATTAGAGCTAAAATACCCACGGGAATCGAGTGAATTTGTTTGCATGTGAAATGGTGTAGAAGTAGAAATTTGAAATTTTCAAAAGAATTGGTTCTATTGTGTGTTCTATCGAACTGTGTATGCACAAAGAAAGAAGTCTTTAATTCCCAGTATTCTTTAAGCTACCGGTAACCACTCGTAAGTCAACTTCTCATTGTAATGGACGAAACATCGTTACTCTACATGTATATTTGTTCAAAAAGAAATATCTACACTACTTGAAACATTGAATATTCAATCATGTCACATGCATGTTGTGTCATGAACATATGGTATAAAACGGCAAGTTACAGTCACAATTGACTGTTGCAATATCTACACTAATGAACGGATATATGTGTTCAGGTGGACATCAGAAATTGCAAAACCTTCAAAAACAATGACACATGCTTAATCAGTACAATGCTTAATCAGTACGATCAAGTATGTCTATGGATTGTGCACAATCATCATCACTATGCTGAATTCAGTTTTTGAGTAGAACTATCATGCTCAATAATAAACCGAACATACCAAACAAATAGGGCTGGATTGGAATTCTTATCGAGTACTGGTAGCTGTTATATAAAGTACTGGCTATCGATGAATGTGACAATTTGTGTTTGGTTTATCCGAATTTATTCTGAGTCAATTATTGGCAGTTAAAAAATGTGTATTGTTATATTTTAAGAGCGAACAAGACTTTAATTGATGAATATTTTAGTCGAGGTTGGTAATTGTGATACATACATTAAATTAGTAACTTTAGAGAATACCCAATAGTCTAGTATGGAGGCCTCTATGAATTCGGTTTAATCAGCTCAGTCACAGCCTGATCACCAACTGGTAACAAATTACGTGTTTATTCTTGTAATTAGGGAACAAACTTATGAACAGTTACACATTATACATCTCTGTAAAATTATCTTGAAAAATATTGTTCATCAACCACATGGCTTTGCATAATTTTCTGTTCCACGATGGCCACTATGTTTATTGGTTTGGCTTAGCTCACCCAAGGTGGTTGTCTATTCTAATGCTTATTTATCTCTGTGATCATGTCAGCGGGAATTAATTTATATTTTGAGAAAATTCTCCGCAATTGTTCAGGCTTCCAGCAATTTTTATGCACTCCGATTACATATAGCTACATAGTTTGATAACATCACAGAACTTTGATTACCTAAACCTTAAAGTTAGAGATCATGGCGAAACATGGACCATGGCGAGACATAGCAATCATTTTCTTCATGAAATAAGAATTGTCCAATTGTTAGGTTACCGATTATTGTCATGACCTTGAATTTGACTTTTGACCTCATTTTTCGAGGTCACAGGGCAAAATGACTAATATCTCACTTATTATAAATTTTACAGCTTAGGAAGCAATCGTGGACATATAGGAAATTATATATGCTGGATATTCTCGTGACCTTGATTTTTACCTCTGACCTCAGTTTCAAGGTCCAGAGCACAAAATGGCTAATATCTCGTTTATTATCGACTTTACAGCTTAGGAATCAATATGCAGCCATGGAGAAAATGATAAATGCTGAATATTCTTGCAACCTTGGATTTGACCTTAGACCCAATTTTAAAGGTCACAGGACAAAATGCTTAATATCTCACTTATTATCGACTTTACAGCCTAGGAATCAATTGTGGACATATAATAGATGACATATGCTGAATATTGTCGTGATCTTGAATTTGACCTTTAACCTCATTTTCAAGGTCTCACGAGACAAAATGGCTAATATCTTGTTCATTATCAACTTTACAACTTAGGATTCAATTTTGGACATACAACAATATGATATATGCCGAATATTCTGATGACCTTTAATTTGACTTTTGATTTCATTTTCAAGGTCATAAGGCATAATGACTAATATCTCACTTATTATTGAATTTAGAGCTTAGTAATCAATTGTGAACATATAGAAAATCATATATGTGGAATAGTCTCGAGGCGTTGAATTTGACTAGTTATCTTATTTTAAAGGCCACGGGACAAAATAGCTATTACATATTTTTTTTCACTTCGGAAACTATTCTTATCATATATATGGCATCAAAAAGCCACAATAGTGGTATTCCAGATATTTGATGATCCCAAAAAATCCAAATATAACTACGATATGAAACGCTGGAAATAATTATTGTTCTAACAATTCCAAGGAAGTGCATGTTTGTTGAACATACATTAGTAAAAAATATGTATTATGGTTCTGGCTAGGATCTCGTGTCACTTAAATTCCCGCGCAGCACTCATTTTGAAAAAAAATCATGGTTATCACTTCCTAGGAGACGATTTCATGTTTTTTTGACACCATACACCGACTTCTGTGAGGTCAAATGAGTCAAATGAGTCACCATATTTATATTTTTATTTATACCCTGTATACATGTTTTGAGTATGTATTCGTTCATGTCTGTGAATATGTAAAGCGCACTGAACAAATGTTGGAAACTGCGCTCAATGAAACCCCCTGTAATAATAATAATAACCAAATTTGGTGTATGATTGGCCAAATGGGCCAAATTGGACCGAGCCAATCATCATCACCAATTGTAGGGAAAGTGTAGGGACTACATTTGACCGAATAATTCATCAACAATTTTAGGGGGGGGGGTGATTGAAGAGAAAAAGATGATAAAGTTGGCCATGGATCATTCGAAGCCTGTTTGTTGAATGAAGGGTCTAGGTTTGCAGTGCCTTTCTAGTGAAAACGATGCAATACTGTGGGATTATCAATTGTATTCAGGTTATTGTCAGCTCCACCTAGTCATTATCGAATTAACGTTACAGGTCCACGTAATCATAATGCAATTAAGGATACAGGTCCATTCAATCATGATGTGGTCAAGGCTACGAGTCCACTGAATCATACAGATCCACTGGCTTCATAATGCAATCGAGGCTACATGTCCACTGAATCATAATGCCATCAAAACTATCATGGCTGTATTTGAAACTTGATACCTTCAATAATTACTTAGGGTGGGAAATGGCATCTGTTTGATGTCACATATTTTCATTGCATTGGGGTAGTACATCGCCATTGGCTCTCATATTTTGATGTTTTATGTTTACATACGAAGCTTGAAAGTGATAGGTGATAATGCCAACATTGCTTCTTGCAATATATAAAATAATAATAATATAAAATAATAATAATAATAATAATAATAATAATAATAATAATAATAATAATACAATGATGTTGAATTGTTAAATAAAGTAAATTGCAGTTTCCATATATCAATATAGCAATGAGCAAGATTAGTTATATACTTCCACAACAAACACATTTGACTCTTGATCATTATTGAGGACCAACGTAAATTGCAGAAGAAAAATATACAATGATATGATGATACAAAACTCCTTTGTGTTCAAGCCTACAGAATTCGAGACATGGGGTAATTTGACTGTGACTTGAATAGAAGCTTGAAGAATATTAGGCCCTTGTTCATTCCAGGTATACTTGACCGATGACAAAATGAAGGAGATGAGGAAGACAACACATGAAAAATCCACCAGTGTGATGCCAACGAGAACAGATGTAGAACAAGTTTCAGGTATGTCAACCAAACCCAGTATTACACTGCCTCTAGTTACACCCTCGAATATATATAGTTTCCTAGAGCAGCCATATCATAACATAGGGACATTAACGTGGAGCAGCAACTGAAAAACAATGTGATTTTTTATCTTACAGAGTCTTCGGTCTGATAACATAATGACGTGGTGTCTTTTTTGTGTTAGCCAGTCAGTTGTTCATCACAAATGGGTAGATGGTAATTTTTAGGATATTTGTAATGACCCAATGTTTATAAATTTGATATGCCTGGAATCGCTCAAAAGGTCCAAATTAGCCACTGTGTTTAGAAGTTTTGGCTTTCGGCTTGGCATATTTGGAATGTTTGAAAGTTCAATGTTAATATACGTGAAGTTACCAACATTGCTACTTGCTATATGTAGATTTATTATACAATGATGTTGAATTGTTATTCTATTGTAATTGCAGTTTCCTTATATCAACAGAGCAATAAGCAATATCAGTTTGCAATAATTACGATAAGGCTTTATGAATCTGATTTCTTTTTCAATGATGTAGTTCCATTTGTATGATGGACTATCACAATTTGTTTCCTTCAGAATCACAATAAATATGTACTGTGTATTAAGAATCATCATACATACTTACATCATACATCGCATAGATATGACTAGTATATATTTTCACTACTTTCATCTCTTTACAGTTTGATTGATATATTGAGTCTATGGTTGTATTGTATTGTTTTATACTGACCAAATTACCTGTCAAAAAAATAAATACTTTTTTTTTCCAGCGAGCCCAAACTTCCGACCTCAACCTCCGGTTTGACCTCTTGTTCGGCAGTATGTCTCTTCCATGTGACTGTGTAGTGAGGGCGTGCTGTGGTTGTTGGAAATCACCCAGCTCAGTATGTACTCCCACAACAAGCACGATCGATACTTGATCATTAGTGCAAACAAACGTAAGGCATAGAAGTCAAATAGTCATGCTAAAAAACTCAATTATGGTCGGTTGTGAAAACATTTTGGGCGAATGTATACCTATTTCATTCCAGAGGTATTTGAGCGAATACAAAATGGAGGAGAGGGAGGAGACATCACAAGACAAATCCAGCAGAGGGCAAACAGCTTCAGATGTAGAACATGTTGAAGGTATGTCAGCCTAGCCCAGTAGTACACTGCCTCTGGGTACACCCTCGAATGTATGGTTTCATGGAGCAGCCATATCGTAACATAGGGACATTAACGTGGTGCAGTAACTGAAGAACGATTTTATCTCACCACAAAGCAGCAAAACTGCAAAGTGCAAAATGTATGTGGCAAAGATGCAAGGTGAAGTTACAAAGCTGCAAATGATGTTGCGAAACATTGGAATAGTGATATACCTTCTTTATACAAACGCCAATGTTATTTTTCAGGTTACCGAGCTTTTGGTCTGATAAGATTTTGACGTGACGTTCCTTGTGTTAGCCAGCCAGTCGTTCAACACAAATGGCTATGGAACTTGTAATGTATTTGTTTATGACATATTGTTTATAAAGCTGATATCCCTGGAGCGCTCAAAAGGCCCAAAATAGAGATCAAAAAGGCCTGAATACTTGTTTCATCAAGTACCATTAATTCTTACCTCAAATATAATAATGCTCGGGATCGGTATCTTACTTATAATGTCTATGATTGTATCGCTCAAATACAACAGAATATGGACCAAACACATCTCATTTGTCAAAATTGGCCTTCCGGGCAAGAACGTGTATACATTGAGGTTAGGTTCATAAGGTAAATATATAGGAATATGAATGACATGTTGATGACCTTTGATATCGACCTGAGATTAACTTGCATATTAATATATTTTGAGATCACATGAGACAGCTGGAATGGGTCCAATGGTCATTGCATGCAAATGATTGTGGACAGAGCTGAACATTTTATAGTGTGCATTTCAAGACAGCGTGAATTTGTACTGAAACAGGCATTCAAAAACTCAAGTAACTCTCTCCAAGATCCAAGTCATATGTGGTGGATCTTTTGGTAGCATCGAAATATTTCCATCAGATGGCCTTTAGAGGTGAATATTCTGAAATATGTACATTTGATCTCTGCAGACTAACAAGTGCACACAGATCATATGTGGCGGATTTTCTCGGTTTGATCTGGAACCACGAGTCTCTTAAGCGCTGTGTATGTTGTGACACAAAGAAAACCGTCGGTATCCTTTCAAAGGTTTATTCCACAAAAACAGGTATCGGGCGTGGACGATGAACAGTCACTGGCACATTCACGCTGTATCGCTTATAATCCAACACCCAGTCCACTATGTGATCACTGTTTTCCAAGTCTATACTCAAATTGTCTGACCTCGCACGTGTATCAATTCTCAGCAATCCTGAATACACGTCTGTCCACATGGACGCTAACACTCAATTCTCTGAGTCTCGGCTGGGGCTTGCCTTAGAACTCGAATATAGCGTGAAATATAGATACAATGTGAAGGTTATTAAGTTTGTACGTGTTGTGAATGGTGCAGGCTTGTTTGATGGCGCGTGTATATCGCATGTGATGAACAGCTTTGCATAATGTGGCGCATGATCGTGTGTTGCTATGGTAATGTAATACAATGGCATGGAATAGTGTAAGTATGCGTGGGAGCGTGTCATGTATGCAGGTGCATGTTTGTGGACAGGGAAGACTAAGTATTCCCGGCTAAGGTTGGGGGTCGAAATACATGTGATGTGTGCGTGTCTGTATATGGGAGTAGGTTTGGAGGAATTCCCACCTGACATAAATATCCTACACAGCATTCTATTATGTTTATGCATAAGAATTCATGTGGTGCAGTTCACATTCCAAGGCCAAATATTCGCTAGTATATTTCAAGTTCGATTGATTTTCTATTGAATATATGTCTTGTAGTGAACTCTCATTGGAAGGATGTTTATGAAAAACTCTCGTGATAAAAGTTTTAAAGATTTTTCTGTAAAATAACAAAAAATAATTTGTCAAGCCTTATATCAAGATCTTGTTTTTTTTTTGTGTGTGTGTTTTTTTTATTATTTTTATTTTTTTTTTATATAATATGCACTTTATTTGTAGTCAACATACATACATACATAGTGAGTACAATGACAGATTGTGGTGAGCTACATAAGAAAAATGTTCGGACAGGCTTGTAATGAATTAATTAAATTAATTGGATAAATGGACCTTAAATGTATGTTAAAGGCCCGACTATGAGAATCATGCAAAAAAATTTCACTTTTTATTGAAAATGTCCAACTTTGAATTATTCTTTGCTATTTGATTTTGGATTCCAATCATCTCTCTGAAGTAGTTACGAAAACAGTGAAAAGTCAAAAAGTTCCCTTTACATTTTTCCGCATATATAAATTTTTTGACCATCAGTACGATGTCATCTAAAGGGTCGTTCCGGTTACCGATACATCCACATATTATCTGTACATTAGATATTTCAAACTTATTTTCTATTTACGAGCGAATCCAAGATATGATTTCTGACCAGAATCGTTTTGTAACTTCACACTCTAGGAATATATGTGGTAAAGTTTCTATTTCTTCTGCACACCATATGCATAAATTGCTATCGGCTAGATTCCATAGAAATAATTTTTCGTTTGTGACTAGTACATAATGTAATAATTGAAATTGAAAATTCAGTAACGCAGTGTAACTTGTCGTTTCATACATATTTTCCATACCCCGTAACCAGTCTTCCTCTGTTATTTGTCCTCTACTCATTTTTGAAGGCCCTTAATGCTCGAAATATTGGTTTTTCTTTTAATCAAACTGTCATAAACCTTTTTACATATTTTCTTGCATTTTGAAATTTCGGGAATATGTAGCGTATCTTTTTTTTGTTGAATATTTCATTTTTGTTAGCTAGCTTTTTCTTGTGTCAGTGATAGCTGAGACTATGCCATAGTAAGAAATATAATCAAGTTTAATATTAAGATTTTGTACGAAATCTACATAAAGCTTTCCTCTGCCAGTTGGCTCAAGAAAGTCTGAAACAACCAGTTTTCTCTCAGTCACAGAGTTCAAGTAAATAGGTGCATTTTTTATCCTGATGTTAGAGTTTCCGAAAATGTATTGTGTATTAAAGCATGGTATACTATATGCTTCGTCAAAATTGTCGTTGAACCAACTGCTAATGATATTTTTAGTCAGGGAGTCTATACATCTGTCTGCAATTAATATAGTGTCTATTCAAATTTGATTCCCAAAAATTTATACCTTTGACTGGAATATTAACGTACGTTAGTACCGAGCAGCTTTTCATATGATCACTAATGAGTCGTTTAACCCAAGCTATTTTCAAGGACTGATTTTTTAGTTGTATATCGGGTACTGACAGTCCCCCATCGGTTTTCATATATTTCATAGTTTCCCGTTTAATTTTGTCTGGTTTATTATCCCAAAGAAAGCTGAAGCTTATAGTTTCATTGTGCTTCATAATTTTCTGAGATGGAGTTGGCAATACTGACATAAGATATACTATTTGTGAAATTAGGAATGTATTTGTTATAGTCACTTTTCCGAAGAGCGACAAATTCTTGCCTTTCCATAATTTAGCATAATTATTTAATTTGGAAAGAATCTTTTCGTAATTAGATTCCATGAATAATTCAAAAGATCTTGTTTGTTATTATGATCAATTACGATTCAACAATCTTAGAATTGGAATTGTACACTTGTACATGCCCTTGAAATACAACCATCTTGGGTTTGAAACCATTTTAATGCCTGACATTTCAGGACATGTGCAACACAATATATTTGTGGCATCATTGATAAAATCACCAGACTATTTAGAGTTGTGTACGCATGGAGGCAATGATCAAAACCGAGTTTGGTGCTACTATCTTTATTCTAAATGCAATCTATAATTCTACACCTTTGCCAGCATATCCTGGCGTGAACACGAACAAATGAAGGTTGGCGTGAATATGGTGTCGAAATCTGTATGGAGTGGTGATGGTTAGTGAAATTGAGGTAGGGGAAAATGGGATGCCTGAGAGAGAAGTATGAAGGAGAATGTAAAGATGGATAAATGGGGAGGGACGGGTGGGAAACACTTTTTTGTGTGGAGCAGTCGGCAGTGTAATCCAGAATGGTGGGGATGGAGAAGTGCGGTGGCGAGACGGGTGAGAGAGGGGCTTGGCCTATAAACTGGGCAGCCAATGAGCGGTGTGCAAGGTGGTCGGGATAGGGCTGGAATGTCACGTGATGATACGGTGTGATTTTGGGGACAAACTAGTATACACCCTTTGTTTGCTTTGAGTTGAACTCACAGTAAACAACTCGGCATGAATGGAGTTGCTCACATGAAACAATGGGTGTATATTTGTTTGTCCCCAAAATTACACCGTGTCGTTACATGACTTTCCAGCCCTATAGAGGGAGGATGTTGGTGGTTGTTGGGAACGGAATCTGCGTGCGGTAGGGAAGGGTCTATTTGTATCAAAAATGCCATAAAATTAATGCTTTAATTCTTTCATAATTGTATTTTTTAATTATCCATTTATGTTGTTCAGATCTGTCTATGAGCGAAATCAACGACTTATACAAGAAAGCACTCAATAATGACCGACTCGGTGAGGAAATACCGGAAGGTCAAGTTTTACATAGAGATCTCAGCAAAGAGGGAATTGTCACAGAAATTGTAAAACATGGAGATCTAGAAGCACGTCATAAGCGTCTAGTCAACTATCACGATGATGATCCAGAAGTTCGGGAGCTAGAGAAAACCACTGACTACATCCTCCGCGATGTTAATGGAGAAATGTTTCCTGGTCATCTATACTTCGTCGGAAGTTGCGCGGACGAATGCCGCGTGGGGAGGACATCGGAGATGGACACCCTGTATGTGATGATAGGGAGTTACAAATTCGTGCAAGAAGAAGGTAAAAGTACATTTTGCGTCTATTCCGATAGTGGACAACACATTTCGCCATTAGAACTTAGAGAGAAATTCGCCGAAGCCGTAGCAAGAGCAGTAGAAAAATGTCCCTACATTGGAGAAGGCCAACTCTTGTCCCATGGTGGGTACAATGCTCCTCGGTTCAGTGGTGTGAGATACAGTGGTCCAGCAGTAACTGTTCTCCTACGAACTCCTGCAAAAAACCTGTCAGCTCCTCAAAAGTCAGAGAGAGTAGAACAAAAGCAGAAATTCTCTGATATTTCGACTGACATCACACCAGCATTCAAGCTCCCAATTGGCCACGATGTGGTGCAAAAGATTCGGGATACAATGCATCCACTGCAAAGAGCACTACCCAGAAAGTTCATTCCAAAGACAGATGTCCATCTGGTACCTGACGTCAAGAATGAAACCTGGATGCTGACGACCGCTCTTCTTGAAGCTAAACTATTTTCCAGCCTTCCTGACAACTCATCTCTAAAAATGGCATTTGCTCTGGGCAAAATCATCAATTATCACAGCTCCCACACTGAACACAAACCCAGAACACCGCTCCAGAGGAGACTAATCTCCATTTTGCGGAGAATGAAGAATCTGCCTCCAGATGATCACAGATACCTTGAGTGGAACAAATGTATGCGGTATGCACATAATTTCCTTGGGGAGAAAGATGCCATTGACTTTCATGAATGTGCTAAGCCTGAAGTTTCCACAAACTCTGCAGCTTTCAAACACATCCTGTTGAAGAAAGTGCTGGATGAACCATCGTTCTTCAAAGATGCCGAGGATCTGGAAAAGGATTTCAAAGAATTGGTATTGGACATGTTCCAATCCATCAGTACACTACAAAATTCAGCAATACCACATGCGTTTCTAGACGGATGTTACCTGAGTGCATTCTCCTTGTCAAAGACTGCTCTACTCAGTGAGCGAAGGTTACAGTTGAAGCAGCGTGTGAGGGCTCAATACAGACTCCACAACCTATTTGACGAGGTAAGTGTTGTGCACAAAAAGAAAAGTACGGAGCGACCAGGTGAAATTTATCATCTTTTACACTGAGGGATTGTTACTGAATGGTGGTAATTTTCGTACAATGTATCTCGAAAGTTATGCCAATACATTTTGTATGAAACCTGAATACAAATGGCGTAGTTTGTCACGATTGTAAAAGATACATTCTATTCCTATCAGACAAATAAGTGTGAAGACCTCATTTCGACTCGCAGTACGTTACTAATAGATGCAGCTGAGTGGGGGCAACAACTGATGGTTAGATTGTTATTGCAAGCAGGTAGGAATATTACTATTAATATAAATTGTAAATCTGTGCCTGATTTCTATGTAATATTTAATTTGATGTATTCGAGCTCACCTCAGATGTATTTTAACTCACCAACATATTGCATATTTTTACGTTTTTGTTAAGTTACCGGACCTTTGGTCCGATAACCTATTGCTGTGGCGTTGCGTCCGGCGTCCGTCGTCCGCTATCATATTTATCTTTTTTGTTTAAGGGCAAATTTTTTTGGAATTTTGCACAAAAGTGCTCAAAAATAATTCAAGAAGGAGGTATTTTTTAGTTTTTTGATTTTCGCATTTTTTTCAAAATGGCGGCCGTTTTCAATGAAAAATGCCTGAATTTGGACTTCGGCGGCCGTTTTCTCAAAATCTGTTTAGTAACTTTTTTTTCTTTTTGATACATAACACTCCTCATATGTACCCCTGGGACGTGTATAAATTTCGTTGCCCTTGAATCGCTCGAAATGGGCCATTTTGGTCCCAAACTCGGCCCAAATGGGACTTTCACATATTAAATTCTCCTATGCTTTATAATGGGGCACATTAAGCCTAATATCTCACTTAATATTGAGATTAGAGACTAGGAATCAATTGTGGACATAAGATAAGATAAGATAAGATAAAATTTTATTTAACGTCGGTTTAAGACAACAATAAACTTTAGCTGCAGTGCAGCTATTTACCGACACGACAATGATGTGAATATATACAATGAGCATTTGATATATATACAAATGACTGGACAGAGACTTACTCATTGCACAGCTGACATAAAATACAATACGAACATGAACATTTTGGATGCCATACATTTATATCATTTTTGAAATCATCTAATGAACTTGCTGTCTTTACACTATTATCAAGACCATTCCATAATTTACATCCCTGATATACAATACTATTCCTACCATACTTAATCGTAGCAAATTTGGTTAGATTCAACTGTAAGACATTACGTGTAGCATAATATTTGTCATTAGGAGTGAACATATGTTGAACATATACAGGGCTTATTTTATGTACAGCTTTATATATCTCGATTAGGATACTTATGAGTCTTCTACTATACAACAGGGGGCAACCAGCTTTATCTCGTAGAATTTTATATGATGAAACATGGTCATTGTAAACAAATCGCAATGCCTGTTTTTGGATTTTTTCTACCTTCATAGTATCTTCCTTCGTACAAAAGTGCCATATTATCGAGCAATACTGGAAGTGTGAAAGAATGAAAGAGTGAAATAAAACAAGTTTACAGTTTTCATCAAGACTCTTGGACAATCTACGCAGTACATTCAGTTTCCTTCCTGCCTTCTTACATATTTCATGTATATGATACTTAAAATTCAATTTTTCATCAATATTAACACCCAATAGTTTAACTACATTTTGTGCCTGTATTTGATTTCCATCAATGACTACCGGTAAGCGGTCCTCTGTGTTGCAACATTTACCAAATATAATATATTGAAATTTGTTTCTATTGACTTTCATGTTGTTATTCTCGAACCAAGTAAGCATTTTACTGATCACACATTGCAACTTGGTCCGGACAGTAATCATATCATTTCCATAGCAACAAACAGTGTTGTCATCAGCATAATTAAAAATATCACATTGGTTCATAATATGTCAGATCAAGTCGTTGGTATGAACATTATAACAAAATGGACCTAATATTGAACCTTGTGGTGCTCCCACATTCATAGGAAGCCAGCTGCTTCTGAAGGAAAACAGTTTCACTCTATGCAGTCTATTGTAAAAATAACTCATTATGAGTTTACATGAAGATTCATCTACACCATATGCATGCATTTTTGCCACAAGAAGTTCATGAGGTAAACGATCAAAAGCTTTAGATAGATCAGTGAGTACAGCACCAGCATATTCTTTGTTATCGAGACGACCTTTGATGTTTTCTACAAAACGAAATAAGACATTTTGACAGTTGTAATTCTTACGGAAACCAGACACAAGATCTGACAAATGTCCTTCAAAATATTGTGACATTTGTTCGAACATTAATCCTTCAAATACTTTTGAGGTACATGGCAGAATACTAATAGGGCGATAATTTTCTTTGATCAATATGTCCCCTTTTTTAAAGACAGGGATTATTTCAGCATTTTTCAATTGACTGGGAAATGTGGATGTGTTGATACACATATTCATCAAAAATGTAAGGGGGGAACATAAATATTCTGCACCGAGCTTAAGTAGTTTTGGTGGTATTTGGTCACACCCAGTGGCCTTTGTTGGATTCAATTTACAGATCCGCTTGTACATGTGCTCAAACGATATTCGTTCAAACTTGAAAGTTCTTACGGCATTTGTCGAATTCATATACCTTTGAATTGCTGAAACACTATCGTGTTTCTCATAACGTTTCAGAATATTTGATATAGTGACCCTTCCCTCGTTATAAAATTCACCAACAGCCTCATCAGTATTCAATCCAACTTTGTTATAATATTCATTTAGAGTATCAGAAACTGCTAAGGGTTCATTCACAATCGAGCCATTTTCCGATAAGATAAGGGCACTTTCCCCATTGCCATGTTTATCGGAAATCATCGGACTGATGATTTTCCAAAACATTTTGGAATCTTGTTGCACTTTACATTTATTCTTCAGATAATGAGACAAGCTTTGTTTCCGCAGCTTGACCACAAGATTCCTATGCTTTCTATACTTTTCCCATGTTTCGGCATTTTTGTTTCTATCAAATTTCCTTTTCAACATATTTTTGTGGTTCAAGGCACGTCTTAGTTTATCATTCATATAGGGAACCTGAGAATGCCGTATAGTTCTTTGTTTCAGAGGGGCATGATGATCAATGATATTTCGTAATAAATTTTCATAAAACCAATAAGAATCATCAACATCATCAAAAATTTGGCCGACATGAAATGGAGCTATCGCTAGATCTTCGCAGTAGCTGGAATTGTCGAAATTCTTATAGCTGCGATATTGTATGGTTTTAGGTTTTCGATTGGGCACATGTACTTTGGTGGCAAAGGCCACTAGGTGATGAAAATCAGTTAGACCGGAGTCAAAAACAGTGACACCTTGTACGCGTTTATACATATTACTCAGCACCACATCAATCAGTGTAGGATTCGAACTCTTGAAGCAAGTAGGTACATTTACAATATTCTTCATGCCATAGATATCACATATATTCATTAGACAATGACCATCCTTAGACATATCAACATTGATATCCCCTAATAGTACAATACTTTTGAATTCTTCAGTCGATTTCATAACAAATTTTTCCATTACATTTACAAAGCTAGGTATTCGGGACATCGGTTGTCTGTAAATACTAGAAAATAACCAGTTTTCTCGATTAATTGTGATTTCTAGGCTTAGCATTTCGACCCTGCCATTGTCATTGTCATTGTCTTCGGTAAATTCTAAATCGACACGTCTTTTGTGAACAATGTCATCTCTGATGAAAACCATGATACCGCCAGAGTTATGTTTGACATCATATCTATAACATTTGAAACCTGGAACATGAAACTGATTTTGTGGGAAAGACTCATCTAGCTTTGTCTCTTGTATGAATAATATATCAATCATATTTTTACAAGAGCTTGGCGAAGGGGGTTAAATTTGTGTCTGACACTGTTTATGTTCAAATGAGCCACTTTTAGACAGTTAGGAAATTTTTTGTAGAAAGTAACTAGTTCTTCCATATCTTCCATGTTTTGACCTTCACACTTCTCAGTCGTACCCCCGAGATTGTCTACAGTACGAGTTATACCAGTACCCCCGAGACTGTCTACAGTACGAGTTATACCAGTAGCTGAATTTTCAGTATGTAAAATAACACCATCTATATTCCCTTCATTATTGCTAGTACAAACATGTAGAGACGTTTCTGTTGTATTCGTTTCTGATACGACTGAATTCGAACCATTGTGTACAACATTGTTTCGAGAATCATCCACCCCATTATCATCTGCATCATCATCATCATCATCATCATGTTCACAATACAGTGCGCTAAAACGATTAAATATGTACAAGTCATCGGGACATGTTTTTTCATTATTGAACATATTAAAAGAGGCTACCATAACACTACCAGGAATAGTACGTTTAAAATCAGCTTCAAATTCTTCGCCAGAGACCTAATAATGACAAAACTTTGATTTATGGCCGTACTGCAGACAAGAGTTGCACTGTACTTTCTGGCGATGCCCACATTGCTCCTTAGTATGTCCAGGCTCAGCACAGTTCCAACATCGTATCTGGTTGGCGCGAGATGTATTGGTGGGTCGATTGTCATGGTCCAGTGGTGGCCGGCGCTGTTGATCCTGGGTTTTGTACGGATGGCGGCGATATCCAGGACGATGTGTTGTGTGGGTGGGTCGATGTTGTCTGTTGAACCCATCATGATAGCGTCGCGTGTTCTTGATCTGCTGTTCTGGCATGGTGACAGCACAGAGTTGTAGGCTTGACATCAGCTTTTTGGTTCCGTGAGTAGATAAGTGGACCCCATCGTACACGAATGAGCTGGTGTCCACGTCTCCGTTCCTGAGAAAGAAGCAGTCGTCATGATTCACAAACGAGACGTCATGATCACTACATGCCTTGGCTATGACATTGTTGATGGCCTCTTGTCTCTCTTTTACGTCTTTGTCCGTTCTGGGAATCACGCTGCTCACTGTGACGTCAGCAGTAACTTCTTTAGCCCTAGACACTAGGGTTACAAGATCCGCCTTCACTTTGTCCAATGACATATCACTGTCAACCTCCCGGGTTCCAGCCATGATGTGAACAGCCCTAATGGAGTCATCAAAGTCGTCAAGTCTGTTGGTGAGGTCACAAAAAGTAGCACCGGACTGCTTACAGACTATCACCTGATGTCCATCCTTCGTGGTTGTGTCACCGACTCCTCGCACCAAACTGTTTCCAAGGAGCAGTACCTTATCTGACGGCGGTGGACACTCCGACAAACAGCCCATCTTGGCCAGGGCTGTCTCCGCTACCTTGTTGATGTGGGAGAAACGGGAAGGACCGAGGTGTCTTCCTCCGTACCAGCGGCACACTATTATCACCACGTCGTTGAGGCTGCGTTGCTGGAGAAGTCGCAGGAGATTTCCGGACATATAGGAATTGATATATGCCGAATATTCTCGTGACCTTGAATTTGACCCCCGACCTCGGTTTCAAGGTCAGAGCGGCCGTTTCGTCGAAAAAATGGCCAATTTTGGAATTTGACAGTCTTTTTCTCAAAACCTGTTCGGTAACTTTTTTTCTTATTGATGCATAACACTCTTCATATTTACTCCTGTGACATGTATAAATTTCGTTGCCCTTGAATAGATAGAAGTGGGCCATTTCGGGCCAAAACTCGGCCCAAATGGGACTCTCCTATACTTTATAATGGGACACATTAAGCCTAATATCTCACTTAATATTGAGATTAGAGACTAGGAATCAATTGTGGACATATAGGAAATGATATGTGCTGAATATTCTTGTGACCTTGAATTTGACCTCTGACCTCCGTTTAAAGGTCAGGGCACAAAATGTCTAATATCTCGCTTCTTATCGACTTTACAGGTTAGGAATCAATTCTCGAAATATAGGAAATGATATATGCTGAATATTCTCTTGACCTTGAATTTGACTTTTGACCCAATTTTCAAGGTCACAGGACAAAATGGCTAATATCTCACTTATTATCGATTTTACAGCTTCGGGATCAATTGTGGACATATAGGAAATGATATATGCTGAATATTCTCGTGACTTTGAATTTGACCTCTGACCTGATTTTCAAGGTCAGAGCTCATAATGGCTAATATCTCGCTTATTATCGACTTTACAGCTCAGGAATCAATTGTGGACATATAGGAAATGATATATGCTGAATATTCTGATGATCTCGAATTTGACCTTTGACCTCACGTTCAAGGTCACAGGAAAAAATGGCTAATATCTTGCTTCTTTTCGACTTTACAGCTTAGGAATCAATTATGAACATATAAAAATGATATATGCATATTATTGTCATGACCTTGAATTTGACCTTTGACCTAATTTTCAAGGTCACATGACAAAATGGCCAATATCTCGCTTATTATCGATTTTACAGCTTAGGAATAAATTATGAACATATAGAAAATTATATATACAGATTATTCTCATGACCTTGAATTTGACCTTTGACCTAGATTTCAAGGTCACAGGACAAAATGACTAATATCTCACTTATCATTGATTTTAGAGCTTAGGAGTCAATTGTGATCATAGAGGAAATGAATATATGGTGAATGTTCCCATGATTTTGAACTTGACCTTTGACCTCATTTTCAACATCAGATTACAAAATGGCTAATATCTCACTTATTATCGACCTCACAGCTTACTAATCGATTTTGGACATACTAAAAATGATATATTCTGAACATTCTCGTGACCTTGAATTCACCAATGACCTTATTTTCAAGGTCATGGGACAGTCGGCTAATATCTGAAATATATATTGGAACCTTGAGTAAAAATATATACAGAAAGTGGTTAAATTTGTATTCTGAGCATACATGTAGAGAAATCCACAAAAGATTAATCGTTTGGTGATTTTACCTCAAATGACATTGAGAAGTTAACATGACTAATTTAGATTAAACAAATTGGCTTTTGCTGGAACTAGAATGCTCAACATTCTGGCGTCAGATAGAAATCTACATATGTACATATGTACATATTATACTGTTATGTGTAAGCTTTATATGTAAGCGTGTGATTCAATTATGTTACAGTTACACTGGTTACTAGTAGTCTAAGAAGTGACTTTCAACAGCTCATTGCAATGATATGAACAATGTTCATTGCAATATTTTGCTGGCAAGCTAAAGGACCTTTGGTCCTGTTTCTCGACTTCTTTGGTTTAATTCTTTGTTTGGACGTTGTGGCCCATCAGTGCGGATTCAAATGGTGTTACCAAGTGCTTTCTGCACCAAAATACCTTTATAACAAATAGTTGGTATTTGTTTAGTTTCTCGGTTATCAGACTCATGGTTCAATAACTTATTGGCCTCACATTGCGTCTATCGTCCGTCCATTCATTCGTTGTCGTCTTCTACATTTTACGTTCAAACCTTTATGAACGTCATGTTTGCACAAAACATACCTAAACATACTTCCGGAATACGTTCTAGTTATTAGTTTACCAGGCTTGCAATTGCGTTCGTCATCTGTTGTCCGTAGTCCATCGACCATCACCATCCATTGCCGGTTATCGTCGTCCACATTTTTATCTTTAATATTTACCGTTGAATATTTCCCAAACAAAAATACCTGGAGTTTTATTGATGTCAACAAAAATGCTAAGTTTTGGTTTTTGGCAGCCATTTTCAGCTTACCGGCCCTTTGTCGATTTTGGCGGCCATTTTCGACAAAAAATATGGCCAACTTTGGACTTCGGTGGCCATTTTCTCAAAAACTGTGTGATCAGTTTATAGATTTTTGTTTTAAAACATTCCCCTCATGTAAAAAGAATTTTGGACCCAATTTTTCCTTCATAATAGGAGCTGTGCGGAGTAAACTCATAGAACACTTCAAGATAGAGCCTAAGTATTGCCACATTCAAATGGGAAATCATGTTTTGTGGTTTGAGTGGTGACCTTGAATTTGACTTTCAATGATCTTGGAAGGTAAAAACGACCTTTCCTGTCGAAAAAACGATGACTTTTTCTTTGGTGGCCATTTTCTCAAAATTTATTCAGACAGTTTTTCTCGAAATCATGTATAAGATTCTCCTTATGTACCTTTGGGATGTACTGGCATTTCCTCAGTCTAGGGTGTTTTTTGCTTGGTGTTATCGTGGGGGTGGGGGTGGCTCAGGGACAGGCGCTACAGAGTGCTTCCTACAGTCTAAGGTTACCGTGCGACAATAGCGAACGTATTGCTAGCTCATGGTCTGGACATCTCAAACTCGAGGGAGATTATCTCCTTCTTAAAGTCTTTCGTCCAGGACTTGCCACCGGCTTTTCATCCGCCCAAGTGGAACCTTTGTTCATGCTGTCCAGCCTGAATGACTCCCCTACGAGCCTTTAGAAGAAGCAGATCTTCGCTTCCTCACCCATAAGACAAGTTTTCTCCTGGCCCTCCCTTCTGCTAAGCGCTTCAGTGAACTGCAAGGTTGTCAGCTGAAATCTTTCACTTAGGGAATTGGTCATCTGTACCTGAACTGCTCAGGCAACTACCTAAACAGCACTTAGTTCTAGCAGACTAACTAAATTTTATTTTATTCCACCCAAATTTCATGTGTAGTTGGCCAATGAGGGCTCGCTAATTACACAACCCAAGAATCAAAAATAAGTATTGCTTAGCATAACAATTAAGATTCGGGACTTGTCACTCACACATATTTTCTTAGTGACTTACTATGAACTAGTTCATAAAATGTATGTTATATTTGTTGTTTCTGTGTACATCACATCCAGCATGTCTATTTTTTTCACTTGCTTGTTAAGCTAAAATGTGCCATATGAATACATGTGTTTGTGATTAGGCTACTTACTTCATGTATCCAGGGTAGACAGTTATCTTCAATGTGGTTTCTGGGAAGCAGTATATGTACTGTTTATGAGTTAGCTGCATAGTGGGAGCTCCCTGGTACCTCAAAATAATAGTAGGAAACATGCCACAATCTCTTGCATTGAATAGATACTTGGTTTGAAAAATTGTCCTGCGGTCACCCTGAAAATATGTCACTTTGATATAGATTCGGATTCTTTAAAGAAATCTAGCTCCTATAGGGCAAAACTAATGGTATAATTGGATTCAATGACCCAAAGAACATACATTTAGACACATTACACATGTTTTTATCTCAAATAGTTACAAAGTTTTGAATACTAGCATTATTTCGTCAATTGGTGGCGGCCATTTTGTTTTTCGGCCCTGAAAAATTCCTCAAGGATGCCAAGCTACCACCGTCTGGTTTCAGTTCAGGTTAGGTCAAAGATGACAAATAAACAATAAAGCGTTGTATGGACCCTAAAACACAGTTGACGCTACTTCTGCTGGACTATTTTGAACCATTTCACACCCAAACAGAAGAGAAAGTTTCTTCATGGAAATTTTTTCTGGAAAATTCCATGCTCTTTTTCCATCATAATGTGAGCTGCATGGAGTAAACTCCTAGTATAATTCAAGGCAGATCTCAAATATCGGCACATTCAAATAGCAAATTATAATTGTATTGCATTTTCAGTGGTGACCTTGAACTTGACCTCTAATGACCTTGAAAGGTCACAACAGCTTTTTTGTCGAAATTGATTTAGGAATACAATCATGGATTTGGCAAGAACTGCTGTGAATTGAATTATATTTTTAGAAGAAAATAACAGACAAAGAGTTGTGATGGATATGTACAAATGAACAACGCATCCTAAGGTCAATAGTGAGTGCCACAAGTTATGTATTGTTGTCTATTACAACACAGATTTGTTACTGCAATGTTGCCCCAAAACGTGCTAAAGATGAAAACGGCGGTATTCTTGAAAATGACAATTTGTCATGTACCTATTAAGAAAGTCGAAATTGTAAGGCTCGGCTGGAATATTACACAAAGTGACTTTTATAAACATTGAGCTTCCTAGAGACCTGCCTTGACTCAGTTCGAGAATGGCTATGCATATTTTTAGCTGTCTTTCGTCGTCCGTTTGTTGTCCGTCGTCCGTCCGGGTCTGTAACTTTTTTGGCATGAGGAATTTCTCCATGAATTTGTCAGAACATAAATTAGGCCAATATCTAAAAAATGTTTTTTAAATTGTTTTGATTGAATCGTTTTTGCCGATTTGGCGGCCATTTTTGATGAAAATTTGCCAATTTTGGACTTTGGTGGTCATTTTCTCAAGAACTGTGTGATCAGTTTTGAGATTTTCATTCCAAAACATCCCTCTCATGTACCTCTATGACGTGTATAAGTTTTGTTGCCCTTGAATGGCCGGTCTGCGTGTGGCAGCCATTTTTATTCTTTGACGGGTCGGCGAAAAAAAATTTTTCCCAAATCAAGTCACTATTCGTTTTGAGCCATTTCCAGCAAAAAAACAATTTTTTTTGGGCATTGAAAATTTTTTGGACTGAAAATTTCACCCAATTTCTCCTTCATAATGGGAGCTGTGCAGAGTGATCTCATAGAACACTTCAAGATAGAGCCTAAGTATTGCCACATTCAAACGGGAAATCATATATTACAGTTTGAGTGGTGACCTTGAATTTGACCTTCAATGACCTTAATGACCTTTTTTTGTTGAAAAAACGATGAATTTTGTCTTTGGTGGCCATTTTCTCAAAACCTATTAAGACAGTTTTCTTCAAAATCATGTATAAGATTCCCCTTATGTACCTTTGTGATGTGTGAAAGTTTTGTTGCTTTTGAAATCACGGTCTGCGTGGGGCGACCATTTTGATTTTTTGACAGGTAGGCGTAAAAACTTTTTGTCCGAAATCAAATCATTATTCGTTTTGAGCCATTTCCACCAAAAAAAAAAATTTTATTTTCAGCCATTGAAAAATTTTTTGGACTTAGAAAATTTCACCCAATTTTTCCTTCATAATGGGAGTTTTGCAGGGTAAACTCCTAGAACACTACAAGATAGAGCCTAAGTATTGGCACACAACGAATTGGTGATATCAGCTGATGACCCTTACATTGTCGACCTTGCGCGATAATAGGGAATTTGGATTGCACGACCATCAATCATATAGCAAATGATGGGGAATCGACCATAGAAAATGCTAAATTAATAGGAGAAATTAATAATGAATATAAGCAAAGTTATTGCGCCTTTTCAATTTTGACCTTTTCTGTGGACTTTGTCGCTCAATATTGAGCTGTAAAATTTCGCGATATTGTTTCTGTTATCAAGGCACGTCTCCCGAACGAAAACGGTTTAAAAAGATTGAAAATGGCTTCACAACATGTCATGGTCTTAAATCTCAGAAATCCCAGAGTTATGAGGGCGCTTGAGCCCTACAGATTTCAGATTGATTGGACCGTTTGTCTTTGAGTTATGAGCGCAGACATGCACTGAAAATTCGTTGGCAAAAATTAACCGAAATCGTGACCCCCAATTTTTCGACATCGGGCGATAATGGAGAGAAACATTGTCATGAAGCGTCATGCTAAATGGTGAGGTGTCATTTAACAACCATAGGTTACAGGAATACACAAGTGATTCTCAAGCTTCAACCAGAGGAATGAAGTGTGTCGAGTCATACCCTATGCTGTGAGTTGTCTATTGCATGTATATGTACCACAAATGTGTATATATAAAATGGGTCATCATTGTGAAAGGTCTAAACGGTGGCACAACATGTTGATACATACATTTCAAGTTCTTTGCTGATTGAATGGCATGGATAAATGAACCCAAATGTGTTGAGGAGTATAGCATAATATGTGTGATGAGATTTCTTCAGGCTCTACTAAACCTATCACACGTCGTATAGAACAGGAGCACAATGTGTTTATCACAAATATTGGCACGATATCAAAGCATGAGATGAAATGTCATGATCAGGGCCTCTCTTTCACACCGCTATAAAGTCCAGTTATTACTATCCCTAACTAAGTCTCCAACAATTATTTAGTCCACTTATGATATAACTTCATATTCACAAATATCCTCCAGAGAATCCAAGGGACGTCTTCTCACGTGGAACTCCAATTCTCAACAACACATCGTACGTCCAAATCACAACTAACCAATGGGGCAAGTCTGGGTGTCTGCAGGTGTCTGGTTGTTTCCCGCCTGAAGTCGCCGTGTCGTGTCTGATTGGCTTAAAGTATCATGTCATGTCTGTGCACGTGATGGGAGCTTGATGGCAAGTTTGTTGTCAGTGTGCAAGTATTGATCATATATTGATTCCGTGCGTGTATGTAAGTAAGAGAACATGTGAGGGGGGAGGATTGCTGGCCATTGCTGTCCTAAAATATGCTACACATGGTTGTACCTGTGTATCCGTTATACCTACAAGCTACAGGATAATAGGAATGGAAGGTGTTAGAGTATGTACCGGTAGACATGTTTTTACATGCCATATGACACATATCGTGAATATTATGTTTAAAGTCACATGCCAGTTATTGAACTCATTGCTATAATATGATTTGTAATATCATTTATTCGTAATTATATGTGCTCAGTCAGAGACTCTTTCTCCGAAATAAGGTGGTTACCATACATCATGCTGCGTTTCCGTGGCAATGACACACCCACTCAAATGCCAACAACACACCCACTCAATTTATGCCCCTGATTCCAGAATTAGAATACTAGTATACGGATGAAGACCGCACATATATTACCACAAAACTTGTATACCCACCATGGAATTGGTCATTACCCTTCACTGTGGAGACCTCACAAATGAAAACTGTTCAAATTAGTACTACTACATATATGTATATATGTATATCAAGGCAAAGTCCGGAAAGTCAGCATACATATTAGCACCGTCTTATCTGAATCCTTAAGAGCTGAATGCTCAGTCATGCTGCAATTTTATATTCCTGATGAGGGGTTGTACTAACCCGAGTACAGATAAAAACAGGGTGTATACCTCATGTGTTCATGCAATTGCACAATATGTCAGAAATCAAACTAAACGTATATTGTGGTAAACATAGTATAACTTTCTCTACTATACTAATAATAATCCTCTTGTCAACTGATTCAAATGTATTGACGACTGTAAATCGTATTTATTGGTGTGTGTACTTTTCACACCTTTGTGAATCAAGAAATCAAGAAATTGTATTACCGACAAAATCTTTAGGGATAATGATATCGTACAACATCCTAGGTAATGACATCAATGCTGTGTTATATTCCAATTTTCCATGTGATGTATCCACATGGATGTGATGTATCCATGTGATGTAAATAGTATTAACAAATGATATAGCATATGTATGTACCATAACATTCCTCATGTTCTCTAGGGGCTGACCTTAACGCTGAGAACGAGAACGGTTTCACAGCCCTCTACAAAGCCTGTCTGCAGGAACACTCTAATGTGGCAGAAGTGCTGGTGTCCCGTGGAGCCGATATAGAGAAGGGAGCATACTCGCCTCTAGTGGCAGCGTCGTGTAAAGGGTACATAGAAGTTGTGCGGTGGCTGTTGGAAATAGGTGAGTTATGTGGAAATTATATGGATTATGTTGTGATTGGTAATAAAAATATTAGTTATCAGAACAGACCTCCATGATGTAGATATCATGAAACGATTCCAAATATGTGTAATGCGTAACACGTTATATGTATAATTGTTTAATTGTTCATCACTCACGGGATATATATATATATATATGAATATAATATAGCTATACACGGCGTAGTAAACACACTATTCCACTCCCCCCCCCCCCCCCCCATTTCCTAGGGGTTGATGTCAATGCTGAGAGCAAGGACGGTGCCAGAGCACTCACTCTAGCATGTGAACAAGGACACCTGGATGTGGGGAGAATGCTGGTGTCCCGTGGAGCTGAGATAGAGAAAGGAGGTTATCCAGCATTAGGGAGAGCAGCGCAGGAAGGACACATGGAAGTTGTGAAGTGGCTGTTGGAGTTAGGTGAGGTTTTTTTAGCAGAGGTACATGTATCAAGACATGATTGTTGCTAATAATAATAATATCCGTAATCATATTCCTCAAATTTATTGATTGATATTACATTAAAGTAGTTTTCAGACTGACCAGTTTTGGTGAATGATATCAAATGTGTTGACGTTCAATGTGCCGCACATTCATCCTCTATACCATGTATTAAATGTGCGAACATAGTGACCCATCCTGAAAACTATAATGTAAGAACAACCAAATCCTACGAAAGCCAAGTAATGTAAGGGTGCTAATATTTGCAAAGGATTCATTCTGCGGATTTGTGGTGGTAAAAAACTCATTTAATTCCCATAAATTGAAAATCCCAGCAAACAATACTGCAGGCATGCTTCCTTTCAGTGACAGTGTTCCCTCACCATGTACCCTGGTGCATACGGTAACCTGACTTGATTGAAATATTCATATTCAAAAGTGTGAGTCAATATATTTGTGTCTCCAGATGACAAATCGGAGTTAAAATGGTTTTGTCCATAGTTCTAATAATCACGCTACAGGTCACAATTTTGCTCAAATCATTCTGTGATTTTGGACGGGCATTTATTGGGGTCAGTTCCTAACGCCTGTTGACGTTCATGAAGGCCGGACATTTTTCAAGATTTTTTTGTTAAATATGTGCCTCGGCGACCCCACGATAAAGAGGTATACCCCATTAGTGGAGTGTCGCCGAATGTCTTATAAACCTGTCCGCACGTTCACGCTATAACCGTGGTGTCACTACTAGGTAGCCACCACGTCATAATGCTACATATGTTTTTTTAAAAAATTAAGTGGGTGTGACACATTTGATTGCTGATAGAGCCTATGTTAGTATAACACTCGTTGGGAGTCACGTATGAACTTCGAAACTATGACCTTGTATTTGACTTTGAATAACCTTGAAAGGTCAGATACACTACATCAGCATTCTCATATTCAAAGTTTCATTGCAAAGTTTTGCTCGAATCGTTCTGTAATTTCGCACAAGTATTTTGTGGGATTAATTATTTTCAAGATTGTATGCCCAAATATGGTGAGAAATTTCAAAATGGGTGTAGATTGTTAATGGTCGCAAATAAGGTCCTATATTAGTATTGAACACATATAAGAAGTCATATCTGTATTTCAAAATGGTGACATTGATTTTGACCTGGATTACCTTGAGAGGTCAAATACTGATCTCAAAAGTCAGTTAGTTTGGGAAATTGGATTTGCCCCTAAACGGTTGCAGTTGAGTCTATAATTATATTGAATATCGTGTCATGAATATGCTTTTGAAACAATGGGTGACTTCGATCCTTATTATCTACAGCTGTTTCTGTTCCCGCTTCAAACATGATCGTATTTGATTGACTATATATGAAGATGTTCTGAGTCATCCATCTGACATCTGAACATTGATGCCCTGAACCTGGTCTAAATGAACTCATGTAATATCAGAAATTGTTTAGTTGATTTCAAACAAGAGGGATTGATGTTTCCATGTAGTAATTGTCCCATGTGATATGTTTTAACAGAAGTAGAGAGATATAAAAAAGATGCAAATATTTGACTCTATGACTGAAAAGGTATCTAGTGAAACAGGATTCCTTTGATCTGCTGTATCGATAGTATCTCAAGCACCGTTGTCATTCACCTAACTGTGTACTTGTATCCTTATAGAAATAGAGTTATGCCGACGGTGGTATATGTGGGAGAATGTACAGATCTAATTTGTTCTGGGAGTTGATTTGATCATTTGGTGTTTGGTGCATGCATAGGCTACCAGTAGTCAAATTGTCAAAAAAAAGTTGCATGTGCAATGGATGGTACTAAGACAAAATTAGCTTCATTTTTTACATGTTTTTATTTGATGAACATCTATGGAGTTATAACTTCAATTTTACTTCTTTTGCTTATTCTCTATTCTGGCTTATTCTCTATGAGCGCCAAAGACTACTCACGACTTTGGCGTTCATAGAGAATAAGCCAGTCATTGTTTTGACTAGTAATGCAAATATACCGATGTATATAAATATATGTGTGTATGTATACACCATGGACATGTAGCAAACCCATGTTTACTAGGGAAAGTGTGCCATTGTGCGTGATTATGCTTCATTTACATCACTTAATGTAGATATGGCATACCTGTCATAACTCTTACACAAGATTCTTCTAGACAATTTTAATTATTATGGGGTTCAGGGAATATCACTTCAATGGTTTAAAAGTTACTTATCTGATCGAAAGCAGTTTGTGTCATACAAAAATACATTATCAGATGTTCAACTGATTACATGTGGCGTACCTCAGGGGTCGGTAATGGGGCCTCTTCTTCTCATTATTTATACAAACGATTTGCCCAACAATGTTAATCATTCTAAATGCATACTATTTGCTGATGACACAACCATCCATGTCGCAAACTCTAATATAAAGCAACTTTTTGAGAACATGAATGAAGATTTAGAAATAATGGCTGATTGGTTGAAAACTAACAAACTGAAATTGAATGCGAATAAAACACACTATATTTATTTTTCCAGACTGAAACATAAATTCACAAATTCCAATAAATTCACAGACAACCTAGCTCTATATACTGACAAAGTACAATTATGTGCATGTGTATGTTTTGTTACAACCATTTTCTCCGATGTACATAATTTGGAATAAACTATCTATCTATCTAACTAAATTCTTCACAATTTGCTTCAGAATTGTTCATTTATGTCTTAGGAGTATAAGTCAGCATATAAGGCAAATCTTAGACCAGTGATTTCACTGTATTCTACATGTAGCTGGTCTCGCAGTATATCATCATTAAAATCATAGTAGCAAGGTATCAGTATATGTTTTTTTTTTCCTGTTCAGATAAAGATATTGTGGACATGTGGACATTTAGTGATAAAAATATGTTCGCGGTAATTGGTGGTTAATAACATCCACATGTAATTGGGTATATTGAGCCAGTATTACATTAGCCTTCTCATGCCGATGGAAAAAATAGCTTCGGCAGTTTCCGAAATCGTGACGTCAGTTGAGGCAAAATGTGCTTTGATGGCTGGCAATTTGGTTGACATGGAACTGTGACATGGCTCTTGATAATTCTGAAATTACCTTCATTCAAGTTTCTACCTGGAGGTAAACATGGTACATGTCCATAACTCTTACAAGTTTCACCAAGTCCTGGAAACTCCCATGAACATTGTTATGGTACCATTGGATATGGACATTGGGGATCTGATATTCTTTGGTTTTTATGTTAGGTGCATAAAGAGAGTACAAAAAATCAGAAGTTATTTGTCACATGTAGCATTGGTCGAGAATAAGTGCTTATCAGGTGTGGAACTGTTCGTGTGGATATGACATACAGTCTATGACACATTCCACTAATGAGATACATATGGATGTATTGTGATGATGCATGGTGTAGTATATGCTGGATAACCACACTCCATGTTCCACAGGTGCTGACATCAATGCCGAGGCCAAGAACGGATACACTGCACTCTCTATAGCCAGTGAGCGAGGACACCTGGATGTTGCAGAGACGTTGGTGTCCCAGGGAGCTGAGATAGAGAAAGGAGGAAAGCTGCCTCTAGGGAGAGCAGCACTTGGGGGACACATGGACGTTGTGAAGTGGCTGTTGGAATTAGGTGAGGCTTTCGGAACTTTGATGTATCATGTCGTGATTAGTGATAATTATAGTAATAATAATATTTACATTGCAATGAAATATTTATTTTATCACATACATTTCTGTATAATATACTGTTTGATAGCACCTTCCACAGCACCTGTGGAATCATGTCATGATTGGTGATAATAATAATGATAATCAGATTCACATTGAAATAAAAAAAAAATTTTACTACAGACGTCGCTTAGTAGTTTAGTGATTGATAGATATTGGATAATAATTCTAAATGTAATGAGGAGCATAATTTGCAGCACATGATTTACGTGCCTCTAGGGGTGGGTTGAACATTGTAATATATTCTAAATCTATAAGAACATCTACATCCTACAAAACTCCTATAACTTTTATCAATGATATCTTATGTTGAACATTCCGCTTATGAGATACAGATGAATGTATTGTGATGATGCCTAGTGTAGTATGCTGACAACCCCACTGCACGTTCCCTAGGTGCTGACATCAATGCCCAGGACGAAGACGGATACACTGCACTCTCTATAGCCAGTGAGCGAGGACACCTGGATGTTTCAGAGACGTTGGTGTCCCAGGGAGCTGACATAGAGAAAGGAGGAAAGCTGCCTCTAGTGAGAGCAGCACTTGGAGGACACATGGAAGTTGTGAAGTGGCTGTTGGAATTAGGTGAGGCTATTGGAACTTAGATTATCATGTCATGATTGGTGATAATAATAATGATAATCAGATTCACATTGAAATAAAATATTTATTTTATTACAGATATCGCTAAGTAGTTTAGTGATTGATAGATATTGGATAATGATTCTAAATGTATTGACGAGTGTAATGTGTAGCACATGATTTACGTGCCTCAAGGGATGGGTTGAACATTGTAATATATTCTAAATCTATAAGAACATCTACATCCTACAAAACTCCTGTAACTGATATCAATGATATCTTATGTTGAACGTTCCGCTTATGAGATACAGATGAATTTTATTGTGATGATGCCTAGTGTAGTATGCTGACAACCCCACTCCACGTTCCCTAGGTGCTGACATCAATGCCGAGGACAAGCACGGATACACTGCACTCTCTCTAGCCAGTGAGCGAGGACACTTGGATGTTGCAGAGGCGTTGGTGTCCCATGGAGCTGAGATAGAGAAAGGAGGAAAGCTGCCTCTAGGGAGAGCAGCACTTGGAGGACACATGGAAGTTGTGAAGTGGCTGTTGGAATCAGGTGAGGCTTTTGGAACTTATCTATATCAAACCATAATTGGTGATAATGATGCTATCCATAATCATCTTCACATTGCAATAAAAAGTGTTACGTGATTGATAGATATTGGCGAATGATACTGAAAGTGTTGAGGAAAGTGATGTGCAGCACTTGATTTGCGTACCTCTATGTATGGGTTGCACATTGTAATATATTCTAAATCTATAAGAACATCTACATCCTAAAAAACTCCTGTAACTGATACCAATGATATCTTATGTTGAGCGTTCCGCTCATGAGATACGGATGAATGTATTGTGATGATGCATGGTGTAGTAAATGCTGGATAACCACACTCCATGTTCCACAGGTGCTGACATCAATGCCGAGGACAAGGACGGATACACTGCACTCTCTATAGCCAGTGAGCGAGGACACTTGGATGTTGCAGAGGCGTTGGTGTCCCATGGAGCTGAGATAGAGAAAGGAGGAAAGCTGCCTCTAGGGAGAGCAGCACTTGGAGGACACATGGAAGTTGTGAAGTGGCTGTTGGAATTAGGTGAGGCTATTGGAACTTCGATGTATCATGCCATGATTGGTGATAATAATAATGATTATCAGATTCACATTGAAATAAAATATTTATTTTATTACAGACATCGCTAAGTAGTTTAGTGATTGATAGATATTGGATAATCATTCTAAATGTATTGAGAAGCGTAATGTGCAGCACATGATTTACGTGCCTCTAGAGGTGGGTTGAACATTGCATTATATTATAAATTTATACCATCTACATCCTACAAAACTCCTGTAACTGATATCAATGATATCTTATGTTGAACGTTCCGCTCATGAGATACAGATGAATGTATTGTGATGATGCATACTGCATTATGCTTGAATACCACACTCCATGTTCCACAGGTGCTGACATCAATGCCGAGGACAAGGACGGATACACAGCACTCTCTCTAGCCTGTAGGCAAGGACACCTGGATGTTGCAGAGACGTTGGTGTCCCAGGGAGCTGAGATAGAGAAAGGAGGAAAGCTGCCTCTAGGGGGAGCAGCATTTGGACGACACATGGAAGTTGTGAAGTGGCTGTTGGAATTAGGTGAATTTCCCGGGATGATTATAATAATGAAAACAATAACATCAAGAAAAATAGCCATCAATATATATTCCAACATTATTAGTCAATAGAGACAAACCTTCTACTGATAGGTACAGTTTTATGTGATGTAGAATGTGATATATGGCTATTGATACGTATTCCATTCATGCATGTGAATATCGCTGAACAGCCTGAATCTTTTAAAATAATGACATGTGTGGATATGTGTTTTAGAAAGAGTGGCTGTTGAAATTATTCTGATTCTGAATGTGTTGAACAGTGTAATGTGCAGCTTATGACTTACGATCATGTATCTATCTATGTATTTTCTGAATAGAGTAACAGATCCTAAATCTAAACGTACAAATATATTTTACACAACTCAGGTAAATGATATCAATGGTGTGTAATGTTGAACATTACACTTATGAGATACAGTTGAATATGTTGTGATGATGCATGGTGTAGCATATGCTTGATAACCCCACTCCACGTTCCACAGGTGCTGACATCAATGCTGAGAACAAGGATGGTTTCACAGCGCTCGCTGTAGCCTGTCAGCAAGGACACCTGGAGGTGGGGAAAGTGTTGGTGTCTCACGGAGCTGAGATAGAGGAAGGCGGATACCCGGCTCTAGAGAGAGCAGCATTGGGAGGTCACATGAAAATTGTGCAGTGGTTGTTGGAATTAGGTGAGGTTTTTGGCACATATTTCTCGATATAATAAAAATCATGATAACTATAATATCAACAAAACTGATCTTCAACTGATAGATATAAGTGGATGACTCCAGCTGTGCTGAGGATTGTATGCCATATGATATCGATTTTGTGCTTGTTATAGTCTTTTGATGATACATGATATTGTATGTGTTTCATATTCTCCATGTTCACTAGGTGCTGATAAACTTCCAGTAAACTATAACAATGGTTTGATCACACCCCGCGTGCGTCCTTCAGTTTGTAGTGTATTGTATATACACTGGAAGCTACTCGATCGAGGAGATTGTCCGAGAGAGAGACGACAGGACGCACGCAGGGCTCACCATGAGCTTTGCATTCCCTGTTCGCGAGTAGAGGCCCTTGGGGCCTGGGGACGATTTCCATAGGGGGGCCCGGGCTGGGAGAGACGAGTTGCTGACTCGGGGGTGCAAGCCCTGTGGATCGCCAGCTCTCTCCCTTCCCGAGACGGTGTGACATAGGCTCTGGTTAGCATGTCGGACTGTACGGGGTTCCGTCCTCGAGGCAGACTGCGGCTCGCCAAGCCTCTCCAGCTAACACCGTGGTGATGAGCCAGTTTCTGAACGGTGTCCGTAGGTCTGGGCGTGTCGGGTGGGCTGTTACCTGGTTACCGTTAATGCTAGAGTGGTTACCGTGTCCGGAGTGACCTCCGGTGAGCGGCGCCGCCGCAAAGACCCGGGCTAGCGGATGCGCGTCCGCAAGGACTCGCGGTGAGAGGACTATCCTCGAGGATCCCGAAGAGCGGACGACAGTCAATAACTTTACAATAATAAAAATAATGATAACTATGGTATCAACAAAACTGATCTTCAATGATAGATATAAGTGAATGATTCCAAATGTGCTGAGATGTGTGATGTATGCCATATGATATCGATTTTGTGTTTGTTATAATCTTTTTATGATACATGGTATTGTATGTGCTTGATATTCTCCACGTTCACTAGGTGCTGACGTCCATACTGAGGACCAGGAAGGTCGCACAGTGCTCTCTGCAGCCTGTGAGGGAGGTCACCTGGAGGTGGGGAAAGTGTTGATCTCGCGGGGAGCTGAGATAGAGAAGGAAGGATACCCAGCTCTAGAGAGAGCAGCATGGGGAGGACACAAGGAAGTTGTGCAGTGGTTGTTGGAATTAAGTGAGGCTTTTGACACCTATTTCTCGATATATTAAAAATAATGATAACCATAATATCAACAAAACTGATCTTCGACTGATAGATATAAGTGAATGATTCCAAATGTGCTGAGGTGTGTGATGTATGCCATATGATATCGATTTTGTGTTTGCTATAATCTTTTGATGATACATGGTATTGTATGTGTTTCATATTCTCCACGTTCACTAGGTGCTGACATCAATGTTGAGAACAAGGAAGGTTTCACAGCGCTCTCTGTAGCTTGTGAGCAAGGGCACCTGGAGGTGGGGATAGCGTTGGTGTCGCAGGGAGCTGAGATAGAGAAAGGAGGATACCCGGCTCTGGAGAGAGCAGCATTGGGAGGACACATGGAAGTTATGCAGTGGCTGTTGGAATTAGGTGAGGCTTTTGACACCTTATTTCTAGCTAAAATATAAATAATATTAACAATAATATCAAAAGAAATAACCATCAAAATATTCTATTATTGTTAGTCATGAAAGATATATCCTCTACTGATAATATAAGTAAATGATTTCGAATGTGTTGAGGAGTGTGATATATGCCATATGATATTGATTTTGTGTGGTACATATATATATATCTTTTGATGATACATGGTATTGGATGTGTTTCATATTCTATATGGAATAATATAAATAATGATAACTATAATATCAACAAAAATGATCTTCAACTGATAGATATAAGTGAACGATTCCAAATGTGCTGAGGAGTGTGATGTATGCCATATGATATCGATTTTGTGCTTGTTATAATCTTTTGATAATATATGTTATTGTATGTGTTTGATATTCTCCACTTTCACTAGGTGCTGACATCAATGCTGAGAACAAGGATGGTTGCACAGCGCTCTCTGCAGCCTGTGAGCAAGGACACCTGGAGGTGGTGAAAGTGTTGGTGTCTAAAGGAGCTGAGATGAAGAAAGGAGGATACCCGGCTCTAGTGAGAGCAGCATTCGGAGGACACATGGAAATTGTTCAGTGGCTGGTGGAATCAGGTAAATCTTTTGAAATTTGCATTGTTTGCTCGAGATGATAATAATAATGATAACAATAAAATCAATGATAATCAAACAACGGTCATCATTGTAGTCTATTATTATCAGTTATTAGAGACATATCTTCAACTGATATGTGAATGTTTCGAATGTGCTGAATAGTTTTATGTGTAGCACTTGACGTGTGTATTATTACAACATATGTGTGAAGACAGTTGAACAGCCTAAATCTTAAGAATAACGACATTTATACTAAAGCATAGGCGTTGATATCAATCTTGAGTTATATATTCAAAATTTTCTTATATTCATCATCAATATGGCTTGATGATGCATTTTATTGTATGTGTTTTGATATTCTCCACTTTCTCTAGGTGCTGACATCAATGCTGAGGACAAGAATGGTTGCACAGCGCTCTCTGTGGCCTGTCAGCGAGGACACCTGGAGGTGGGGAAAGTGTTGGTGTCTAAAGGAGCTGGGATAGAGAAAGGAGGATACGCAGCTCTGGAGAGAGCAGCATTGGGAGGACACATGGAAGTTGTGGAGTGGTTGTTGGAATTAGGTCAGGATTTGGAACTTACATGTATCATATTGTGATTGATAATTTTAATATTACTATTATAGAAAACTTCCATTCAAGCCATTCATTGACTTGATTATTCGTAAATGATTCCAAAGGTCTGGATGTGTGTTTTAGAAAGAGTGGCTGTTGGAATTAGGTGAATTTCCCGAGATGATAATAATAATGCAAACAATAATATCAAGAAAAATAGTCGCCATTATATATTCTAACATTATTTGTCATTAGAGACAAGCATTGTACTGATAGATATAGGCCAATGATTTCAAATGTGCTGTGTAAATTGATGTATGGCTTTTATCGTGTATTCCATTTATGAATGTGTGTGAACATTGCCAAACAGCCTGAATCTTCGAAAATAATGATATCCTCCCAAACCATAAGGTTGACATCAATGTTGAGAGATGTTTCAAAATTCGTTCTTATATTATTTATCAATATGTTATGATTATACATGGTATTTTGGCCTAAATATTAAGAATAATGACATCCTACAACAATATAGACGTTAATGTCAATCTTCAGTTATGTATTCAAAATTTTCTTATATTCATTATAAATATGCCTTGGTGATACATGTTATTGTATGTGTTTGATATTTTCCACGTGGACTAGGTGCTGACATCAATGCTGAGAACACGAATGGTTTCACAGCGCTCTCTACAGCCTGTGATCGAGGACACCTGGAGGTGGGGAAGGTGTTGGTGGCACAGGGAGCTGGGATAGAGAAAGGAGCATACCCGGCTCTAGGGAGAGCAGCATGGGGAGGACACATGGAAGTTGTGCAGTGGTTGTTGGAATTAGGTCAGGATTTGGATCGATAATTTTAATATTACTATTATAGAAAACTTCCGTTCAAGCCATTCATTGACTTGATTATTCGTAAATGATTCCAAATGTCTGGATGTGTGTTTTAGAAAGAGTGGCTGTTGGAATTAGGTGATTTTCCCGAGGTGATAATAATAATGCAAACAATAACATCAAGAAAAATAGTCGCCATTATATATTCTAACATTATTTGTCATTAGAGACAAACATTGTACTGATAGATATAGGCCAATGATTTCAAATGTGCTGTGTAAATTGATGTATGGCTTTTATCGTATATTCCATTTATGAATGTGTGTGAACATTGCCAAACAGCCTGAATCTTCGAAAGTAATGATATCCTTCAAAACCATAAGGTTGACATCAATGTTGAGAGATGTTTCAAAATTCGTTCTTATATTATTTATCAATATGTTATGATTATACATGGTATTTTGGTCGTTTCATATTCTCCACTTTCACTAGGCGCTGACATCAATGCTGAGAGCAAGAATGGTTTCACAGCGCTCTCTGTAGCATGTCAGCAAGGACACCTGGAGGTGGGGAAAGTGTTGGTCTCGCAGGGAGCTGTGATAGAGAAGGGAGGATACCCGGCTCTGGAGAGGGCAGCATGGGGAGGACACATGGAAGTTGTACAGTGGCTGTTAGAATCAGGTCAGGATTTGGAACTTACATGTATCGTATTGTGATTGATAATTTTAATATTACTATTATAGAAAACCTCCATTCAAGCCATTCATTGACTTGATTATTCGTAAATGATTCCAAATGTCTGGATGTGTGTTTTAGAAAGAGTGGCTGTTGGAATTAGGTGAATTTCCCGAGATGATAATAATAATGCAAACAATAATATCAAGAAAAATAGTCACCATTATATATTCTAACATTATTCGTCATTAGAGACAAACATTGTACTGATAGATATAGGCCAATGATTTCAAATGTGCTGTGTAAATTGATGTATGGCTTTTATCGTGTATTCCATTTATGAATGTGTGTGAACATTGCCATACAGCCTGAATCATCGAAAATAATGATATCCTTCCAAACCATAAGGTTGACATCAATGTTGAGGGATGTTTCGAAATTCGTTCTTATATTATTCATCAATATGTTATGATTACACATGGTATTTTGGCCTAAATATTAAGAATAATGACATCCTACAACAATATAGACGTTAATGTCAATCTTCAGTTATGTATACAAAATTTTCTTATATTCATTATAAATATGTCTTGGTGGTACATGTTATTGTATGTGTTTGATATTTTCCACGTGGACTAGGTGCTGACATTAATGCTGAGAACACGAATGGTCTCACAGCGCTCTCTATAGCCTGTGATCGAGGACACCTGGAGGTGGGAAAGGTGTTGGTGGCACAGGGAGCTGGGATAGAGAAAGGAGCATACCCGGCTCTAGGGAGAGCAGCATGGGGAGGACACATGGAAGTTGTGCAGTGGTTGTTGGAATCAGGTCAGGATTTGGAATTTACATGTATCATATTGTGATTGATAATTTTAATATTACTATTATAGAAAACCTCCGTTCAAGCCATTCATTGACTTGATTATTCGTAAATGATTCCAAATGTCTGGATGTGTGTTTTAGAAAGAGTGGCTGTTGGAATTAGGTGATTTTCCCGAGATGATAATAATAATGCAAACAATAATATCAAGAAAAATAGTCGCCATTATATATTCTAACATTATTTGTCATTAGAGACAAACATTGTACTGATAGATATAGGCCAATGATTTCAAATGTGCTGTGTAAATTGATGTATGGCTTTTATCGTGTATTCCATTTATGAATGTGTGTGAACATCGCCAAACAGCCTGAATCTTCGAAAGTAATGATATCCTTCCAAACCATAAGGTTGCCATCAATGTTGAGAGATGTTTCAAAATTCGTTCTTATATTATTTATCAATATGTTATGATTATACATGGTATTTTGGTCGTTTCATATTCTCCACTTTCACTAGGCGCTGACATCAATGCTGAGAGCAAGAATGGTTTCACAGCGCTCTCTGTAGCATGTCAGCAAGGACACCTGGAGGTGGGGAAAGTGTTGGTCTCGCAGGGAGCTGTGATAGAGAAGGGAGGATACCCGGCTCTGGAGAGGGCAGCATGGGGAGGACACATGGAAGTTGTACAGTGGCTGTTAGAATCAGGTCAGGATTTGGAACTTACATGTATCATATTGTGATTGATAATTTTAATATTACTATTATAGAAAACCTCCATTCAAGCCATTCATTGACTTGATTATTCGTAAATGATTCCAAATGTCTGGATGTGTGTTTTAGAAAGAGTGGCTGTTGGAATTAGGTGAATTTCCCGAGATGATAATAATAATGCAAACAATAATATCAAGAAAAATAGTCGCCGTTATATATTCTAACATTATTTGTCATTAGAGACAAACATTGTACTGATAGATATAGGCCAATGATTTCAAATGTGCTGTGTAAATTGATGTATGGCTTTTATCGTGTATTCCATTTATGAATGTGTGTGAACATCGCCAAACAGCCTGAATCTTCGAAAATAATGATATCCTTCCAAACCATAAGGTTGACATCAATGTTGAGAGATGTTTCAAAATTCGTTCTTATATTATTTATCAATATGTTATGATTATACATGGTATTTTGGCCTGAATATTAAGAATAATGACATCCTACAACAATATAGACGTTAATGTCAATCTTCAGTTATGTATTCAAAATTTTCTTATATTCATTATAAATATGCCTTGGTGATACATGGTATTGTTTTGTAGTCGTTTGATTTTCTCCACGTTCACTAGGTGCTGACATCAATGCCGAGAACAAGGATGGTTTCACAGCGCTCTCTGTAGCGTGTGAGGAAGGACACCTGGAGGTGGGGAAAGTGTTGGTGTCTCACGGAGCTGAGATAGAGAAAGGAGGATACCCGGCTCTGATTACAGCAGCACTCGGGGGACACATGGTAGTTGTAAAGTGGCTGTTGGAATTAGGTGAGGATTTTGGAAATTTTGGAACATGTATCATGTTTTGATTGATAATTTAATATTACGATTATAGAAATACCTCCAAGTCATTGATCGCCTGATACATGATTATCCATAAATGATTTCAAAAGTGTGGATGAGTGTTGCTCTGACAAATTATTTGAATACTATTGATGCATGCGTTCAAACATACATGTAGTACATTAGCACATCATGAATGGGGCATGTTTATACCTTCGGTTAACGGGAGGCAGCATCGTATTCAGTGTAAATTTTGGCGACATATTACTAACAGTTATCGACAGTAATAAACAATGCGTACATTATGGTGGTAGAATTCTATTTCTATTGGTAACAAAAGAACAATATGACATCATGTGAGCCCCTAAAACAGTGCTGACAGCTGACCGTAAAATATTCTGGAACATGCCCCATTTGCATGAATATTGATGTGGATTCATTGGCCCATGGAAATGTGCGTATATTGTATCACCGTATTGATAACAAAAATTGTCTGTGTGTCGAGTCTAAGAAGAGTGATATCCCATAAAAACCATAGGAGCTGATATCAATGCCGTGACACGAGATGGGGGTGACACAGCTTTGTGTTTGGCGTGTTACGAAGGTCACACCGAGGTAGCACATGAGCTGGTGAAGCATGGAGCAGACCTCGAGCTGGGAGTGCCACTTGGGCTAGCTGCTTTGGGCGGACATATGGAACTAGTGGAATGGCTGCTTCAAAAAAGTCAGTTCCAAATGGTTGATTACCTTCGAATCAAATATGACACAAATTTCTGAATCTAGTGGCCGGCGTTATATGTCACTTCATGTTGACCTGCATCACTTTGAAAACTTATTATTTTCTAAGGAGTCAAATTGGATTCTGGGGATAAGTTTGGTGCAACACCCCTGTATTACGCCTCTATCACTGGGAACATGGAAGTGGCCAAGAAGCTCTTTCGTCATGGAGCACTCGTGGATGTCGGCAAACCAAAACCATTGGGAGGTGCAGCATGTTATACCCAGATAGACATTGTCAAGTGGCTTCTGTATGCAGGTAAGATGCCGGAAGTGAAACAAATCAAGAATATTTTGCATATAATGGAATAAATACATGTCAGGAGATCAAACTTCACTTTCAACTGCTGCATAAAGTATAATTCTTTGCCAGCTGGAGCAGATGTGGATATGTCAGACAAGGATGGAGACACGGCTCTCCACTGTGTGTGCCGTGCTGGGCACTTTGATGTGGTGGACGAGCGGTCCTCAAAGGATGGTATGCCAGTCAGTATCGGTGGGAACAAGCAACTGGAGCAAAAAGACAAATCAGCTCACTTGGCAATTGCCAAACAGCTACTTGAAAAGGGTATTCACAGCTGTCTGCTATTTGTTTATATTGGTGTTTGTGATATGTAATCAATGTGATAAATATATATCCAAAACAATCCATTGGAAACCATTCGAACAATAAAGGTTTGAATGATTTTGAGCTCAAGGTCGTTTCACGATGTTGCATTCCAGTGATGAAATATCTACAACCAACATAATTCAATGAGTTGAAACTACATGTATATCACCATTGTGGTAAATCATCTGGTAAACATCTTGGCACCAACACCTATCAAAGTTGTTGAATAACCACATACTATATAACCGCAATTGTAGGAATTGACGTGAATGCCACAAACAAAGCTGGTCTGACGGCGCTGTACTACGCCTGTGCCCATGGGTACCCCGAGGTGGCTGAGGAGCTGGTCAAGCATGGGGCTAAGTTTGACCTCGGGGTGAGCAAGCCTCTGACTGGGGCAGCCCTGGGAGGACACGTGCAGACCACAGCCTGGCTTCTACGGCTTGGTGAGTAAACAATGAAGAAATTGGATCTCATAATTGTTAATACATCAAAAGAACCTAATAATGAATGCTGTTAAAAAAATTGCAGCTGATTTATTTTGCTGATTTTGCCTTATTTTCTGAACCGTGTAATTAAACAACCGCAAATACTTCTGCTACTATCAAACGTTGGATGACAGTTATGAAAGCTCAATTAAATTTCCGCGAATTTGTCGGGACACAGAAACCCCAAATATTCCTAATTATTTGTCTTTTTTTATGGTAGTTTTCTGAATTGTCGATATACGCTAAAAAATAAATATATGCTCGATCAAACCAAATACTATTAATCTTGATGAAACCACTGTGGTAACTTTGTTCAGACGATCAATGATACTTTGGTCGTGTATTGGAAACTGTCCCCAGGTGCGGACGCCAATGCTGTGGATTCTGATGGTCACTCAGCCCTGTGGCATGTCGCCAACAAGAAGGAAAAACTCGAAAGTGACTCCACTAAAAGTGGCAAACGTCAGAAACTAGATGAAATTTGTGACTTACTAAAGAAACTGAAGGGCAGCTCTCAAGTGTAGAACCTCTGGAGGAGAAACAGTGCTCTGACAGAGAACAGATAATGCTCCCGATAGGTTACCACATGGATGATAAATTTCCGAGTTTTGCTATATCGATGAGTGAAACAACGTTTAAACGTATTTTATCCAGATACCCAAATTACGGCTTATGTATATACAAGTCTTTGTGAGTTACATGTATTATGTCAGTGCGTCAATTATTGGACCCTCTCTCAGATGAACAGAATACATGGCTTGGCATTTTTTGGCGCATGCTCAGGCCTAAAGCGTTCGGACTTGTTTCTTAATACCTTCAAGGTTTCATGTGTACAGTAACATATTTTTCAAATCATGTGAGCTCCAGCTGACAGCGTGTGTGTATGGAGTGTATGATATATGTTTATGATGTATGTAAATACAATAACACAATACATGTATGTCACTTGATTGAATACTGTTGGAGGCTACATTCCTAATGCAGAGTGTGTGGTTGTGAGTGTGTCGAAGAAACAAAAATAGCACTTCATAATCACACTTAGTGTTCGTGAACTCTTTTGCTTGTACAAGAGACATTGGCATACATGTAGGATATTCGTGTATTTTGTACAGGGATCATGGGGGGGATAACTGTATGTCTGATTGCGTTTATGCCATGAAACGTCTATTACTAGTAACAAGTGTGTATTTATTGTATATAGTATTATGTATATGTTCATTTGCAAGTGTATAGATAGTGTATAATACTGATATCTTAATTGTGTATTAAGATAGTTGGACTTTTTATTTTATTCCATTTGTACATAACAATGTATGATTAAGCAAAATATGTTGTTGTGAATATATTTTGTATCAGAATATTTTTGTTTGTATTGTAAGTAAGATTATTTGATGGGCGTCTGTAGTCGAATAAACAGACGTCCACCTCTGTGTTAAATAAATCAAAATCACTTTGTGATCATTGTGGCTGGTTATTGCATTCGTCATGTGGACAAAGCGCTCAGGCCCATGAATAATTTCTACATTAGCTCTGATAAATATCCATAATATTTTGTAACTCTGTATCTAATGTCTGAAATGGAACAGAAGTTTGATACAAAGCTCATATGCTATGAATATTCATGTTAGAAACATAACTGTGATTATATGTACATGTATATTAGGATGTGTTGGTTGAATAAATAATTACTTATCATATTAATCTTATCTGTGTTGGATGCCTCACCAGTCCACATTGTTTCAGATATGGATTTCAAATTCTGCATGTCAGTTTCAATTAAGTGTTAAAGAGTGAGATTCGAACTTGTTGAAGAATAGACAACCAAACGTCAAAGTCTGCTTTTTGGCATCCCAATGGAAAGATATAGTATCTTCACCATTAGCGACCTGATACATTTCATCGAAGGTCACAAGACTCAAAACCGCCGCCACTAAGATATATCGAACACATTGCTGGTCATAGTGGCGAGTCCAAAAATAATGTCCGAACCCAAAATCCGAACCGTTGTAGAAAATAATCAAACAAAAAAAAAACGACCAGCCACTCCAACCAAGAAAAAGTCGGCTATGGGACATCTCTGTAGGGGAGTCTCTGTACATACACGTAGTGCCATTTGGGCTGGCTGAGCGTATCCAGATAGACAGGTATTGTCCTTCCAGAGCGAGCTGTCCCACTTGGTGAGTACTGCTCAGCTCCTGATTTAGTGGTCACCTGCCAATGATGTTGCTCTGCCACCTCTCCGGATCAATGGTGACCCTGAGCCTAACTGTCGACTGCTGTTGGAAAACAGAGTGGATACGTGTATGAAGAGGGAAGCTGACCAAACCTACCTGGTAGTAGAATAGTCTCACTCCACATCATCAGAAGTGTTGCCGTCGTGGAGGAAACGTTTTAGAAAATTATAGTGTTGATCCACAACTGTTGTTTCCATTTTTTCACCAAAATAGCCGATTTGATCTTTAAAGGTCAATCAAGGTCGAGTTCAGCCACCTCTGATATCACTATGTGACTTTCCATTTGAATGTGTCAATATTTAAAGTCTATTTTGAAGTATTATAGGAGTTTGCTCTCCACAGCTCCCGTTATGGAGAAAATTATCGACCTTATTTTCAAAATATTCAAAAGTCCAAAATATTTTTCATTGGTGAAAAAAATTCTTGGCTGGAAATGATTTGCGAGCTATGAACTGTGACATGCGACATTGTGCCTGGCACAACCTGAAATGAACTCGTATATATTTAAAGTTCGGCGAGCCCATGATAAAAAGGTGTGGCGATTTTGCCCAAAGATCGCGACAGGAGTCTCATATTAACACTATTCTTGTGCTCGAAGCACGTGCATAGCAACGCTCTTCTCGCTCCACTATACTGTAACAATGGTCTTACGTCATCCCTTGTCTCTCGTGCTTGGTGGTATAGATACTCCCAAGCTGCTTTGTATGTTCGGAGTTGTCTCAGAGCTAGTCAGCTATATCCCACTGTTGAGCCATATCACCCTGGTCATCAGGAATCAGGAAACTGATATTTACGTGCATGGCTGTGATGTGAGTCAACAGCGGGGCCGACCCAGGACCGACGCCCGAGAGAACCAGGTGGTTTGAAAGGTACGGCACCAATGTAAAGTTCGGCAACCCTTTGGTAAAGAGGTTTACCCCATTACTGGAGTGTCACTGAAGGTCTTATAAATCCACTGCACTGCAGCACCATAACTATGGTGTCACTACTCGTGCAATCCACCACGTCATAATGTTACATATATATTCATCACAGTAGGAATACACAGCTCGCAGGTCGCAGCTTGCATGTCGTCACCGTTATTCCATACGAAACAGATAGTGACTTTAAACTTTTTTTCTTTGCTGACTCACCGAAAAAATCAAAATGGTCGCCAAATGCAGACCGGTGGTTCAAGAACAATAAAACTTGTGTACACATCACAGGGGTACATATGGGAAGCTTTATTAATCAAATAGAAAGAAAGTCAACAGATTCTGAGAAAATGGCTGCCAAAGTAAAAAAAAAAAAACATCTTTTTCGACAAAAAGGGTTGCTTTGACCTTCAAAAACTTGTGTGAATAGTGCGCATCGGATTGTGGGTCTGGTCTGTGCACTGCAGTGAGCCACATGACTTAGTTAGGCTTTGTAAATAGAGTCGATGGACCAGTAACATTGAACTCCGAAGCTCCGCGTCGCTTTGGCTAAGTCTGCAATTGCAATATGAAAACGGGCCAATACGTAGAGGTTCTTCTCAGCCTAATTTGGTGAAAAACTGGCACTGCAATGCTAGGATTACACTATCGTATCATCTGAACCACTAAGCTTCAATTTTTTTTTTTTGGGGGGGGAGGGGGGTTTAATACGGGTTCAAATTTGTTTAATGGTTCAAATGGAAATCGCAATAAACTGCTGGTGTGTCTCCTTCCCCAGCTGCGCCCCCTGGCGAATAATCATGAAACCCTACGCCACGGCCACCTAGTGACTGGGTGCGGCAACTGTTGATATTTTTTTAGGAAACGAGACAAAAACACAGCAAGAAAATGGCAACAATGCCGATATTGCGGCTCTCCAGAGGTGAGACACCATGTATTATATTTTGATTCCACATCTTATTCCACATACAGGCAGAAATGAGTTCATATGACAGCTGATTTAGAATGTAAACGTGCAAGTCTCGCTCGCCAGCTCGGGCCTCAGCGGTGAATGACCTTCCGTTCAGGACACAGCTGAGCATAGAAAGAAGATCGATTATTTATCAGGTCAGAACGTCTGGCCTCGCCGTATGTGTAATTGTGTAGTGTAAGTTCATGACAGGTCACTCACTGGCTCTTACCTGACAGTGGTCAGTGGCCTTTTATTGATTCAGGCCATGGGAGCTTTGTCTGCTTGCCCAGGGGGGGGGGGGGGGGTGTTACGGGTAGATTTGCCATGTGGGTTATGCAGCGCTTGAAATGAAGCAAGCTTGAGTTGTATCAGTGATGCTACGACAATGATTCAACACTGACAGGCCTAATCTAGTCAATGACAAAGAGAAGAGTGTGTAAAATACTTCGAAACTTGGCAAGAGTTGTCCTTCGATTGTCTATATCGCATTGTTCCTTATGAGACCGTAAATTATAACATTGGATGTAATTGCTACAAGGACAATGTGAACAGCACAAGTTGCTTCCAGTGCTGCAATGTGTGTTCACATACCCATGATACTGAACAAAGGAATTCTGGATATTAGCATCACAGGTCAGTATTGCTAGTAGGAAATGAGCGAAAGGCCATAATCATAAATGGACATGAACAAGGTGGTTGCACTACAGTAACATTATAGCCACAGATGTGTATTACGTGGTTAATTAAGCATGTTGCATGGTCACTCATGTCATTGGCTTTGTTGTCGGGGCAATGCCCGCTACACACAGCCAATCATCATTAAGCTAATTACTGTTTTGCCAGCCATAAATTGTGCGGATGCACAGTGCTTCAAACAGTTGGAATTTATAAGCATTGATGGAAACAGTAGCATCACATCGAAGTTCGTCATTTTCTGCATGTTATGGATTTTATCGTATATAATATTATATAGCCTCTGAGAATTTGGAATAATAAAATTGAGGAACAAGGGATCAACTGTAAAAGGATTATAAATGTGGCATGAGAATATTTGGGTACCGGTAAACGTGATGACATATTATAATGTATCAGTTGAACGTTGTTGGTAATACAGCTTGGAGATTATATTGGAATTAAAGGTGAGAAATATACCAGTAATTAAATTTCATCAATTATGCATGTCTTGTCTTACCTATTGTAATAGCTTCCTGAAACATCAAACAATAAATATCTTCAAAGGTATATGATAATAATTGTCACAAAGATCAATCCTCCTGGCCAGTGTAACAATATGACTGATTGTTGAGCTGTATTGTATACAAACATGAATAACAAAAATGATGGACATGGTAAAGAATTTTGTGTGATTTTTAGTGAGTGTATGTGTCAATATGTACATGTGTTTTCATGTTCTTCTTGATGACAGTATGTAATATGTTCCACCTTATTCAGTAAATATAGAACCTCGCCATGATTATATTATCATGAATATTTTTTCTTTAACTGCTCAGGCATGGTGCTGAACTTTCGGTGCACACCTTCTGCCACGGACCACGAGAATTGTCTCGGCTTCGGCTGTCAAACCTTTCACCACCTCGGCGCTGTGCAGAAAACGCGAGTACGGCCCTTGTAAGTGTTTTACTGTGGAATCATGGCAATAATATGTTTTACCTTATTGTTTTCTTTTCAACTTTGATAAATTGTGACCCGGTGCTGTGTATGTGAATGCATGTATTAATTTAGTAATTTAATGTGTTGATACAATTTTGAGTTGTTCTTTACCCATGGTCAGAACATACCCCAGTAATTTAAAAATTTTAATGCAAAAAATTTTCATACATATAATATGTAATCACAATTCGCTGTTCCTTGTCATTCGTACAACAAATTTGGAAATTAACAAAGTATTCTGCATCTATCTACAGTGCCCGAGCATGAACGTGTGGACGAAGTACAACATTGGACAAACGAGCGATATGTTGCCATCGCGTTAATTCCGATCATACCTGCAGCCCTCGCTTTCCCGAACATCGTCATGGATACAGCTCTCTCCGCTGGCATCATCCTGCACTGTCATTGGTTGGTTTTACTTCCCATAGTAATGAATAGAGCTTTAGACCATTGTTTTATATGGCTGACATCAGAAATACATAACATACATGTACATTCCATTATGTTTTTCTGCTGACATTATATATGAATGTAGTATATTGCAATAAGATTGATTACATTGCAAGGTGGCGGATAAAAGGAAAAAGGATACATTTTTTCTCAACACAATTGATATCATTATCATAAAGTCAGGATACTTATTTTTGACAGATGATAGAGTGAATCCCACGAATTATTATAGTTTTTACAGTATGTCAATATCTCGATTATTTATGAAGATATGACAGTTTTAGTGGAAATTTTGGGCTAACTTTCTTGTGCCTAATTAACTATTATAATGAGTATTCATGACGTCACACGGGTAAAACAAGTTAATTAAGGTAATGAAACGTCAATTTTCAAGCATGCACGATGATAACATGACCTTTATTTGGCATGTACCTCATTTGGCATGAGATATAATCAGTATTCAATTTCCATAATTGGTTGCCAAGGTAACTATTCCTGAGATATGACCCATAGCAACCATGGTTTCTAGGGGCCCAACACCTTGAGTATTGAATGAGGTACCATAAAACCGATAAAATGTGGACAAGAGCCTTTTCTGAAATCCATTGAATAATTTTAAACGTCATTTTGCTTACCAGTCCCCAGTTAAGTCCCCTAGCAACCACGTTGCTATGGGCCGTATGTTAAGTACGGTTGGCATGGTGACCACACACATCTTATGAGTGTGGTATATTTTCTATCATCATTGTTATATTCGCATTATTAGGCAATACTATGCATGGATCAGTCAGAAAAAGGCTTCGAAAATAGCTAATTAAAGTAACTTACCCGTGTGACGTCACGAATACTCATTATAATAGCTAATGGGTTTCATAATTCAAGTACAAATATTTAAAAAAAATTGACACAAAATTGGTAATATCTCGAGAACGGTTAGAGATATTAAGGTTCTGTAAAAGCCAGCATATTACCTTTTGCATTTTCTATCGCACAAAGTATAATCACTGAAGGCTTTTTCCAAAAAAAAAAACAATTCATCTTATATACATCAACTCGACCAAAGTACAAATTTCAGCTAGTTTATGTTAGTTCTATAACATAATATCCATATATATAATATTTTGATAGAAATATCTATACTGTGAAATACACTCCTGAATATTTTCCAGGCGGTTTACCGGCGTCACGCACGGTTACATCCAAGGTCGGATCTTGCCAGTGATTGCTAAGTACACTGTACTGGCCCTGTCAATCGGCGCATTTGGCAGCATGTGCTACTTCAACTATTTCGATGTGGGATTCGCGGGCGCAGCTAGAATGCTCTACAGTCAGCTGTAGGGGGCACTTGGAGAGATTCCTGCACCAGTTTTGATTGGTGTATATTGTGGCGCCTAAATTTGTTATTGCTTTGGTATGTAGAAGTCAATGTTTTGAAATGAATTGTTTGTAATTGGTCATATTTATTGACTGTCCATGAGGGAAAAAGAAATCTGGTTATTAATGTTGAGTATGTACAGCTATTGTTTGAACCAGTACTGTGAGTTATATCATCAGTTCCTAGTTCCATTAAACAATATCTTTGCAATGCTCGATTTTCAAAATTGTTACAGTGAATCATGTCATATTTTATGAGCAGATCATGTAATTTTCTTCATTCTACATGCCGGTAATATTTTTTTTTGTGAATCAATGTCATATAATGCCTTCATCAAATACAGAACAAGTTATGAAGATACGAACCAAGTTACTTTTCTTAGCAGTGAAACATGTTTCATTCTATGTTTAACATTAATACATGTATATTTAACACCATGAAGTTATTTACCCCGTTCAATGTTGACTTTTGCAATTGGTGCAAGATATTTCATTGACTATCAGTGTTCAGTATTTGATACAAATAATATTACATCTTTGACAGGGTTAAAACATCTTGTGTGTAGGACCTAGTTTGAGAGCTGCATGAACTGAAAACTAGCTCTTATTTTGATATCTTCATAAATATATTCTAATTATTGTAGCTTTATATTGATCGAATGAAAATGCAACTGTTAAGAATATTTGCGGATGGTATGTATATGTATTCAGAATTGATCTGTCTACATTCACTATAGAATTCTGCCATGCCATATTCTCGGTCTGTATATACGTGGTATTGTGGTAATTGTGCGCAGATGTACTATAGGTTATGTGTAGAAATGTAAACATGTATATCAGCTGAAATATATACCACGTTTAGTTCAAATTTTCAGAATGAAATCGCTCCATATTTCACATTGAATACAGACTGCAACATGTCTGAGAGATTACCGATGGTATTCTACTTAAAAACTAAAATATGTACAGTTATATGTATCAAATATTTAATCAATATTCAATAATGTAAACTGTTGCATTTAGCGTGTAATTTCTCAGTCAGATTTCATTTTCTGAACGAATTATACCATAGGTACTCTACTTAAATATATCTGTATCCTACAAAAATGTAATCATGCTTTAGATATTGCTGCTTTCATGTTGATTAGGAGCTTTCCCCAAGAAAAACAACCATTTACTGTAAACCCCTCTGATTTCACATCCGTTTAAGTTCTCGTTTTCATGGTATGGACATGTTGGCCGCTGAATAATTTTGCATTTCCATTTGCAAATCAATTTGCATGGGTTGTGAAGAAAATATTCGCGTCCAGGAATTTTCGCTTCTCTAATAGAAACGCGGAATCGCGAATATTAATGGACGCGAACAGTGTTGGGCTGAGTTCAATGGCAGATACACCAAATACAGTATTTCAGTGCTCATGTTATTCCCTGATGTAGATTGTAGCGGCTTAGCTCACTATTGTAGATAATAGCTCGTTCAAACCAGTACCATAAAAAGTGCTCGCTTTTACTATTATTCCTATATACAATTTTTTCACTATATTTTGTATATATTTGTCCTATTTATATATATTTGTGGCACCTTTCTTGCCATGTTTTGATGTCTAGCTATATTAAACGTAAATCTGTATAGAATTATACATCGAGGAAATTTAGGGGTAGTTCAGAGGCATATCTCATGTTTGTTTTTTTCCGTACCAGATGCAATTATATTCGGAAAAAAGTGTCAAATCATCACAGAAAAGTTTTTAAGAACCATGCAAAGGAATTTGTTGTTCCTGTCATAGATTCAAGTCTTCAAACATTGCTAAACAACAGCATGTTTCAGAAACATCAAAATGCCACAAACTACCCCTTTCATTTTCCTCGAAACAGCAAACGGTCCCAAGAGTGCTTGTCAGTGTTAATCTGGAGGTGTTAGCGTGTGGTATGATGGCAGTATGCAGGCAGCGTTTCGCATGTTCAGAACTGAGAGTGGTAAATTACGTTCATGTATTTACTGTGTGGTATTCAGCATGCAAAGTATATATCTGGGGTATATGGTTTACAACAGTGTACTCCGTGTACTTACGAAATTGTATGTTTAGATTATGCATGGATGAGCACGGAATGGATGTGAATGAGAGCCAATGAGTACATTTTTATGCAAGAAATGAACAGTTCAAAACCAGATTGATATACAAAGCTGATTTTGTGAGTACAATGTGTTTGTACTAGTTTTGTGTAAAAGTGAGACAGTTCAGTGCAGTGGGATGGTGTTCATTATATTTGTTGATACTCAAAATAAGAGCAGTTTTCAGGTCGAAAAAAAAATCCAAAAAGTTGCAGCCTTTGGAGAGTTGGACATTGTATACTTGCATGGATGATGTAACTTAATATTGAATGGCTGAATGAAACATGTTTCACCCGATAGTAACTTGGTTCGAAAATACACATGTTATACTGGGCAGCCTGTTATGATTGACGAAATTTAAATCACAAATAATAATATTGTAAATTAAACATAAACATGATGTACACAAGAATCCCGGGCCCAGTGACAAACGAAAACAATTAGACATTTGTCACATAAATGCTCGCAGCATTGGATGCAGAGATAATGCTACTCAGGCAACCCTGAAACTTGATGAGATCTAATCATTTGTTATGCGCAATAATTTCGATGTTATATGTGTTAGTGAAACGTGGCTCGACAAATCCGTAACGAATCAAGAAATTTCAATCAGTGGATATTCTGTTTTACGAAAGGATCAAAATCGGCATGGAGGCGGCGTTCTCATGTATGTTTCTGATATTTTACCAGTATTGCGCAGGCAAGAGCTTGAGGCTGATAATATAGAATGTCTATGGATTCAAGTTGGTATAGGTAGTAGAAATGCACTGATTTCCGTATACTACCGTCCTCCTATATCTGAACCAAATATGACTTGGAGCACTGAATTTTTCATTAGTAATTTGCAAAACAACGTTGATTTGGCACTGTCACTAGATCTCGATTGTGTTATAATAACTGGTGACTTCAATGACAGGTGTGCTGATTTGAATGATTAACACCCCAGCAGCGATTTGAAGTTGAACTTATTTGACTTACTAAATGCCAACAATTTGTTTCAGTTAGTTTCAGAACCAACTAGATATACAGAAACAAATGCTAGTTTCCTAGACCTAATCATCACAGATGCTCCAGGGTATGTGTCGCATGTACAAATTCACTCGCCACTATCAAACTTGGGTCACTGCATAGTATCGTGCAGTCTCGCTTTTGCCTACGCACATGACCGTTCTTTCACCCTCGATATATGGGATTATTCAAACGCTGACTATGGACATTTGAAACAGTCTCTGGAGAACTTTGCTTTCTGTGAATCTGAAGATGTAGACATACGGGCTAATATGTTCACTGATTTCACATTGGCGGAAGCGAGCCGCCACATTCCCCATAAGATTGTAAAAATAAAACCTAGAGATAAGCCTTACATAACCAGTGCATGTCGGTACGCCGACAGTGTGAGGAACCGTTGGCACAAAAGATATCTCGCTCAGGAAACCCGATTCACTACGAAATATACAAGGAAAAACGCAAGCGAGCTAAACTTGTCAGGTCCTACAATCAAAAAATGGTATGCCGTCTTGACAATATTTCAACTCCCAAAGAATATTGGAAAATTGCTAAATCCATATTGGGTGTTAAAGTAAAAGCTGCAGTACCTACTTTACTTGATAATGACAAGGTTTATTCCATCAATATAGACAAGGCCACTCTATGGAATGAATATTTTGCAGAACAATCCTCAATATTTGACCCACCGAATGCGCTCCCGCCGCTACGATTTATGACTCCTGCTCGCTTACGAAATCTAAAAGTTGACACGACAAAAGTAAAACGAATAGTTGATACATTAGACGTTAATAAAGCAAACGGACCTGACGGGATTAGGAACCGATTGTTGAAACACACTTCATCGGCTGTTTACAAGCATCTAACGGAACTATTTAATTTATCATTGGGAACTGGCAAATTCCCAGATATATGGAAACATGCCAGCCTCACCCCTTTGTATAAAAAAGGCGATCACCAATTGAAGACCAATTACAGGCCAGTTTCCCTCATATCAGTTGTTGGCAAAGTTCTGGAGAGACTAGTCTTCAAGCACTTATATTCTTATTGTATCAATATTGATCTGCTAACTTGGCGTAATTCAGGGTTTAAACCACTAGATTCAGCCATGAATCAATTAATCTTAGTAACACATAATATCTATCGTGCATTAGATAATAAACAGGATGTGTGTATGGTATACCTGGACATATCCAAAGCATTTGACAGGGTATGGCACTTAGGGCTTATTCATAAATTACAGACATTCGGTGTTGACCATATGATGTTGAATTGGTTGGTTGATTATCTCACAAATAGAACACAAAAAGTCGTCATCAACGGTCAAGAATCTTCATCAGTTTTTATTGAATCAGGGGTTCCTCAGGGGTCCATTTTAGGACCCCTATTGTTCTTGATATTCATTAATGATGTAACGGTTGACATAAAAAGTGAAATGTATCTGTATGCCGACGACACTGCACTCATGAAAGTGATCACTGACCCCAGTCAGAGTATACGTGAATTAAATCTTGATTTAGATACTATATGTCAATGGGCTAATCAGTGGGCAGTTTCTTTCAGCCCTTCTAAATCAAAATTGATGATTATTTCCAAGAAACGAAATCAAATACACCACGAAGATGTTCTCTTCAATAACACAACTATAGAGCGAGTAACAAAGCATTGCCATCTCGGTGTCATTTTATGTGAGGATATGTCCTGGGCAAGTCATATTCACGATAGGGTTTCGAAAGCAGGACCCATGATAAACATGCTGAAACGTATGGCTAATATTTTACCAAGGAAGTGCAAAGAAAACATTTACAAAACATTTATTAGGTCAATCCTGGAATATGGCTGTTTGTTGTATGACAACTGTACGAGTAATTTGTGCAATATATTGGGAAAATGTCAAAGATCTGCTGCCATATCTTGTACAGGTGCCTACAATTCTGTGAGTAATACTGCTCTTCTATCAGAATTGGGTTGGCCCACACCGAAAACGCGTCGTGATTACTATATTTTGTCTACAATGTACAAGATAATGAATGGACTGACACCCCATTACATGGCAACTATTTGCTCAGAGTTTGTGTCAAATATACACAGTCATAGCGTTCGTAGCTCAGGAGACATTAGGGTCCCTAAAGCTAAGAACGTCTCCTTTGAAAATCATTCGTTACTTCTGCATCACGGGCGTGGAACAACCTTGATGCAAATATCAGAGGCACTACTAGCCTCCCTTTGTTCAAAAAGTGACTGAAAGATTCGTTTTTTCCTGAAAGCAACCCACTTTATTCTTATGGTACTGGACGTGCACCTGTCTTTCAGGCACGGCTTCGAATGGGTCTCGGTGGACTGAATTCTCATAGAAAAAATATAATTGTATATCCGATCCTTCTTGTGGGTCATGTGGGTCTCGAATCGAAGACGCTGTACATTACATACTTGACTGTCCCTCCTATCGAGCTGCCCGTCACAAACTGTTTGCCTCGACCACCCCCCTCCTCTTGATAATAATGCCTGATCTCGATATAACTTTATTCACACAAAACCAAAAAAAGTATTTGACGGAACTTTCTTTTTGAGAAACGAATCTTTGGGAATTGCCTGGAATATTGAATTGTTCAATGCTGTACATGCTTTTATTATGGAAACTGAGCGTTTTACGTGAATCCTGCTTCTGTGCTGCCTATACCGAGTAGCCATGCTAAATACTCACTCGTTCTGGACGAGGAACGTTACCTTCGTGCATATTTTGCGTGTAACAATCCTCGGAAAATAAATTACGTTTTAATAAAAAAAAAACAAAACATAAATTCAAAAAAAAAAACATACATTCACAATGTGAAATAAATCATAAGTACTGGTTGGAATTGTCACATTTCTGTATTACCAAATTGTTGGGTTTTTTTCAAATTCAGATAAATTGAAATGTTTCCAGCTTGACAGTATTGCTGAGAAATCCATGTACATTATTACCATTTTCAAATATATTGAATAGAACTGTGATTTAAGAAAAAAACTTACTGGTTTCACCGACTTTTAAATTATATAGTTGTACATTTTAAATGCATGGACAAGTTATTGATAAACTATTGCAAGAGAATACTTTTACTTTTCTATTCTGGCGACTAAATGTCCACAATATCCACTGTTCAAAAAGAAAAGTTAATGCACAGTTGTATGGGTTCATCTATCTTGTATAGACCATGGAGACAACAATAAAACATCAGATTTATTAACCATCATTTATTTGTATGTACAAACGTTTTTGATTATTTGGCACATGACATAAAATATAGTGAACACAACACACAACCGACATCATTCCCACAAGCAAGATATAATCACATTATCACATAGACGATAAGCAAGTAAAATCCATGCCATTTTCTTAATTAAGTTATATTATGCATATACAGGTAAATTTAAATATACCGGGTACACCGAATTTTGTTCAGCTAATTATTTTGCTAATATACTCTCATTACTGAATTTGCAGCAATCAATTGTTGACATACAGGAAGTGATAGATACGGAAGACCGTTAGTGCCAGGTGTGAAAAATATTTAAGTGGCGGCCGCTACATAATTATCTCTGTAGGAGAATCTTGTAAAGCAATATACATGTAGCTAATTAGTATCCAAATAAGACTAGTAGCATCATCTACATACTGTTTTTAATGAGACAATGTTATATGGGGTAATGTGGGGGGGGGGGGGGGGCGGTCATTTTATTGTTTGTTATAGAAATGAACGAAACACAGGTTGCATGGTTTAGACTCACCCAAATATATGGGCACATGCTTCTCTATTACAGTAGAGTTACTAATTTGACATATACTCAGCATCTGAGCCAACATACATATTTGATATGCGGTCTGTGCAATACTTAACGTGGTCCGCTACAAACAATGAGGTAACGGAGAGTCAAAATTTAAAAGTCATTTCTTGAATACTATCTCTTCAAAATGACATTATTTTATAGAGTAAATGATCAGCATTCTAATATTGAAAAGAAAATAGGGGGTCACCGTGCTCGTTTCTTCTACACATTCGATCAAAATCACACATTTTTACCTAAAATGTCATAAATTCTTGCATTTTTGCACATTTTTTTTGTCCACATTCACATCTTGCATCGTGTTTTCCATGCGAACGGATACGGTGACCCCCTATTTTCTTTTCAGTTTTACGATGCTGAACAGTTACTCTATAAAATATATCATTTTGAAGCTCTCGATTATGTTGATACAGGTATTTATTTTAAAAAAAAACCTTTGACCCCCTTCCCTCACTGTTTGGAGCGGATTACCTTAAAGACACTGCAAATGGTTTCACATCCGGCATTCTATTGGTTAAGGCGTTTATACTACTGGTATATGTAACCGAGGCAGGTTCCAACACTTGTTTGTTTCAAATCGTTTATTGATAAAACATAAAACCTGTGAATATAAAATACAGAGTGTAAATATTTCAAAAGACATAGTAACAAAACTTACACAAAGATCTCTGTTACACAATACAGATAATGTATATTAATGAATCATAAAATAATACAGATATTTTTTTTGTAGGATACTACAGAAATACTACATAGGAATGCTACTGAGTTAAATATGCTATATTGGGACTTTGCAATTAGCAGTTACACATTATATAATACAACAGACAATATATCCAGATATTGTACTCAAATCAATATAGAATTTACCAAGACAGTAGAGTATTGAAACCTGTAAGAATAGCAAACCATACCCCCTCCAAGTACCACGGTTCATCACGCAGGTCAACGGTGGCAACTCTCTGGCTCCTACAAATTGTACGGATATTTAATTCCTCTACAGGTAAGAGCAGAGAGATCAGGAGGCATATCTCTCCTTTAAGTGATCTTACATCTACTGTTTAGTTATTGTAGTTAACAATGTTAATATATATATATATATATATATATATATATATATATATATATCATTTATTCATCACGTAAAAACATGACAATAAAAAACAAGAACACAGGAACATGAAACAATGAACACAGGTGAATAACCTATTACAATGAACAAATAGTGTGGATCATGTGATCGACTTAATTTGGTGTTAGAAAATCAAACTCGTGATGATATCTGATGTGTAACAAATCTTTCAACAGTGCAGCTTGACAGGTATCAGCGTCTTTGGTAGTGCCGGTAAGTTCGGCAAGAACCTTGTTCTTTAACTTAGACAATGTATGTACATGAAAGGCACCAACATCTAATTTTAATGTTCGAGATAACAATCTCAGGTTACTAGCAACAGGTGTATTTGAATATTTACATAATTTAGCACACAGAGTAACATACACATTATCACTCATCGTGGATTTGTAGTAGAAAGACAAGTGCCTGCACAATAGTTGCGCCTTAATACATGGTGTTTGACATAGATGACTTAATAACCTCCCATGTGTGGTTGGAGGTAACCCCCACACTTTCCTTATATATTTACGCCAAGTGGTATAAAACTGCTCAATATATCTTGAATCAAGACTCCAAAGAACACTTCCATAAAAACTTGTGCAGTAGGTTTGAAATAGCTTTGACCTGACCGTGTGATCACAGAAACCGTATTTGGCCATTAAAGAATTGGTTCGAAATAACAAATCCCTAATAGCTTTATGAATTAATGACTCATTGCAATTAGTGCCTATGATATGACCTAGGTGTACACCATGTGTAGATACTGGAATAATATCGTCATTCAAGCTAATATGGCAAGGATCTTGAGTAACATTGTACAACAATAGCTGACTTAGCCCTACGGCTCGGAGCCAGTAGGGTGATATCGTCGGCATAACTTAATGCTCCACAGAACCTATTACCTATGTAGCAACCAATATTAGCGTCTATTAATCTAGTAAGTAATTCATCCATATATACTGCAAACAACAACGGCGAGAGTATCGCTCCTTGTTTCACACCATTTGACACATTAAATACACGACTAAATTGATCGTTCCATTTCACCCTTAATGATTGACTTGTATACATTTGGACCAAAAATCTAGCAAGTATTGAGCAAATACCTCGTTTTAACAATAATTTAAATAGTTTAACATACTGTACCCTGTCAAAGGCCTGTGATGCATCGAGCAAGACAATGTACATAGAGGACCTTTGCCTCACAAAGAAATCGACAATTTCATTTAGGACAAACGTACACTGAACCGTTGAATGTTTTGACTTGAAGCCAAATTGCAGGTCATTAGACTTCAGTACAAATCTGTTGTTACACAAAATTATATTATCAAGTACCTTACATAAAAGGCTACAGAGTGCGATGGCTCGATAGTTACTGCTTTCGGCCAAGGACTTGTTACGATTTTTCGGTATAGGTATAATTGATGATAGACTCATGCTACCAGGTGTATAGCCATGACACAACATAGCTGTGAACAATAGAGATAAATGTGTATGGAATTCAGGACAACTATGAATCAGTGAATCTGAAAACAGGTTGAACACTCCATCAGTCTTATGTGCTTTGAGCTTCTCAATAGAATGGCTGACACTTCCTGGTGTTATAACATGGGGTGTATGACATGATTTATGAATACATTTGGACTTGATACCATCTTCAATATCGTTTAGAAGTGAATCCATTTCTTTCGTGTCATAGGAAACACAATTATACAGATGTTCGTATTTGTCAGCAAACACCGTGCTAATATTCACATCACCTTGTTTACAATCAACCGTGCTAGACATCACCATTGATCGTCCGTCGATGCGTTTCACTTCACGCCATAGATCCCGATGATTTTGAGATAACAATGCATGTGCCATTTTTTCTGACCTCATCCGAGATTGACGAGACTTTAACTGTTTAACTGATTGTTTATACTTTGCACGTGTCGACCGTCTGATACCTGCAATGATACCTTGTGGAGGGCGACCACTTTGGACCCATATATTGTGCCAGAACATGGCCTCTTCCCTGATTGGACGCACACTGTCATTCCATCCAGCGAGACCACGCTTTGTGGTGTGCGGAATACATTGGTCAGTTGCTTTTTGGCAGGCCACAACTAGACTTGTACAATACATGTCTATATCACTCAAGTGATCATTACAACTATAATCTTTACAGTAGATACCAGATGGTATACGAATTTGTTTTAACAAAGAGCTTAATTTACCTTTGTACAATGTAATATCAGTATTTGTGGCCCTTGCCCAAGAAGACTTAGGTACAAATTGCCGCGTGTTGTCAGAACAGCGGCTCACTGTAATTGACATTGTTAACGAAACAGGGCAATGATCTGATAGATTATCACCATCGTGAATTGAGCAATATTTAGTGATACACTTGCATATATTATTTGATACAATGAAATGATCCAATGGCGACATTGTTCCACTGGAAGGGTGTTCAAATGTGTGTTTTATGTCAGAGCAATCTAACATGCAACAGAACGACATATTATTTGTGGTGACGAAGTCACATAGCTCTCGAGTATGAAGTGAATTTGATCTGGATAGATCAGTATTAAAATCACCAGCAATAATCAAACAATTTACGTCACTGTATTGATTATATGTAACAAGAATATCTGACAATATAGACATATAGAGGTCAATGTTGTCAACATCGTGAGTTGTATCACAAGGCATATATGTATTTAGTACCATGATATTGAACCCAGTAAATTCCACTAGACCACCAAAGAGCCTTCTGTTTACCGGTAGAGGAGTGAATTTACATTGCAAACAGTTATTCACCAATATTGCACATCCGCCATAAGGCCGCCCGTTCAACAATTCAGCTTGATCCATTCCTGACACACCATGAACTTGCACATTATTTAGATGATTTTGCATGGATGGGAGTTCACTGTCATGATACCAGTGTTCTTGTAAAAGTACAATATCATATTTACTACATAACTGGCTGATGTATGCAAGTCTGTCACTTCCGTGACCTTTACAATTAAAACTTGTAAAAGACAAATCCATAATTACATAGGTGAGACATATAAATAAAACCCTTAATCCCATGATTGTGGATTCTTAGTTTTAGGCTGCCAGAACCGCCTCACGTTGATACCGACAGGCCAAAAATCAGCCTGCAACACCTTATTCATATCTGACAATTTAATACTGACTTTGAAACTCTGATATCTTGAACCCTCCTTAGACATTTGTTCAATCTCACGGACCTCAACATCGTTCTCGAGCATGTAACATTTAATAACGTCACTCACAACATCCTTCGCCACTCTGTACACAAAGATATCTCTGCTTGGTTCCGGCGCGCCGCGTAGTGTGTCAGACGTCACCGTGCCCACGATCGCTTTGGCTCGTCGTCATAGTCGTCGTCTTTGGTGGCTTGGGAGCTCAAAGTCTGAGAACCTACCAGTAGCGTCGGAAGCCACTGTAAGGAGGCTTGTCGTTCTCGCGAGAGGAGGATCACTACGGATGGTTCCGTCAGTCTGCGGCGTGTAGACCCGCTCGGGTTGAGAGTTCGAGGGACGGGATGTCTCACCAGTTGTGACTCTGGGCAGTTGTTCTCGGGTGTCTGACACTCGTGTCCGTGATTGATCAACGGTCGCAGGAGTCGTCGGCATCATGGATACACGCGGAGGTGGCATCTTTGGAGGGGGCATACTTCGAGATGCAGCGCTGGCGTAGCTAGTCATCTTGGCGACCTTATCTTCAACAGATAAAGTTCTACAAGGCCTCAGCCTCGGACCTGGTGGAGCTGTCCCTACGGCGAACATACGGCCCTATAATGTTCAAGTCAGCATTGTCCCACATCACTGGCTGTGCAACCTTGAGTTCGTCGCTAGTGTAAAACTGCAGGCAGCACGAGGCTATCTGGTCTACTGTGGAATTGTCCAGAGCATAAGCTACGTAAGTCAGAAGAGGGTTCATGATCACCTTGTCTGTATGCTGCCCGTTGGTCGGCTCCTTCACGGATGTTTCCTCGTCATGAATCTGTTCATTGGGTTCAATACAAGATGGCTCCTGTGCTTGGCACTCATCACGAAATACACTGAGGGGACGTCCTTTCCCGCGGCCGTCGTACACAACAATGGTTGATTCCGATGCGTCGCTGTGGCCTAGCATGAACTCAATACATTCCGTCAGCTCATGGTAGCCTTTATATAAGTTACCAGGAAATTTATTGACTTGTTTGTGTGTTAGAGACCACGTCGTGTAGATACCTGGCTTTCGCCCAACAACCACGCCATAGTAACTAAACTGCTCAATCTCGTTTGTCCCCATGTTGAAGTCGGCAACCAAGACAAATGACTCAACACTCCATTCCACTGGCGAGATTATATTTAATCCAGCAATGGCCAGCAGAAATATGGGCGATATTTGCCAATGTTATTCAATTGCAGTCCCAAATATGTCCAATATGCATGAGAGGAATGATGTATTCCAAGAAATGAATATCCCTTCTCTGTACTTGAGAGAGTCACACACACTATGATACAAAATACATACGTCCTGATGATCTGTAATGATATATATCAGCAGTTCAAAAGGCAACTTTTTCCAGTTTCACATCAACCGAAAATGCTTTATAGCTTGATTAGTGCATACGTGATGGTTTAGGCAGGTGTAGGACAAGTTATGAACTTATATTTGTGTTCAGATGCAGGTTCAGTAGGCGATGTTCATGGTTTGAAATCTGAGTCTCGAATGCAAAATTCGCGCCAAATTGTTTGGTCATGTGATGTGTGATTTTCAATATTATTGGTCAAGTTATTCAGCCATAAGGCTATGGAAAGGTGAAATGGAACTGATAATTACGACATTTAAATACATGTACAAAACCATATAGTTTGCATTATAGAACTGCAAAATTCACATATATGAACATGATAATGACTGGATATGATATTTATATTACAACTATATTGCATAGGCCAGATTGACTACCACTGAGAGCAAATTTAAAACTTAAATGATTGTTTTAATCTTATTTTAATCCCAAGGGACAAACTCCAAAATCGAGAAAGTGCACGAATTGTATACTGAACCATATTTCCATGGTGGGGCAAAAATTAACATTGGAGTGAATCGCCAAATGGACTAGTTCACAGAAATTCCCGCCAAATTTGCCGAACGCCCGACCAATCAGAGACTGGTCTCACTAACGGCGATAAACAACTTGGCAAAATGCGGTTGTTTTGCGTTGCTTGAAGAAATTAATACAAGTTATTGCATGAACGTTCATACTCCTGCTAATATATTAGTATTAAGGCGTGTAACCCTAGCTATTTTCTGACTGTGAAATGCATGAAACACTGATATTTCCGTAAAACCACCCCGGCCACGGGAACCCATCTCAAAACCACCAGTGTTTGTTGATGTTGAATGTGGAGGGACCGCTTAATGTTTCAGTTTGGCATGGGGCCACCACATCGAACAGATAAATTCGTCATTGAAAATTAGTGATGAACATTTTTACATAACATTTCTATTCTACAATAGAAATGATCTCAGTATTGTCAATAACGTACACAATTGCCATAGGCATAACTCGTAGATGGCTGCAAATGATACTACACTGGAATGAATAACTAAATTCACCAACACGAGTCCAATGACCTTCATCAGTCATATACACGTAGGCCTACCTATCTTATCTCGAATTGAACTATTATAATAAACTGAACAAGGGAACATATCGATAGGCCTAAGTTGTCTGAAATTTCATGATAGATGTAGTGTGATAATGACAGCACATTACCAGAATTGATGATACCTCGGTAATCCCATTAAATATGACAACTGGACCATATTTACGGATGGCAGTATTACAGGCTAGCGAGTATACAAATGACAGCTGAGAACGCACCCTTTCTATCCGGAATATTAGGGAAGGGGTAAATCTCACGGAATACAATTTTACATGCATGTTGTCCTTGCTCAGGTGATCCCCAACCCATCTGTGTCCGATGTTCCCAGAATTGGGGAATTACTTTTTTTTTGGAGGGGGGGGGGGGGGGGAGGTGGTTACCTGTGGATCGAGGACTGGAAGAAATACATCCGCTATGAAATTATAGGCCCTACCTGACTGAAAGGAGTCAGGTACACTGTCTAAACACTATGAAATAATCAGTGCGTTTCCATACATCAGACCTACTGTATGTAGATTATTTGTTCTGCATGTAAAAACCCGTATCCCGAACCAGCATAATATGTACCCAGCAAAATACCTCTACACCACGATAATCATCGTTAGAAAAACTAACTGGTCCCTCCCAGTTTTCTATCCTTGGAACCTTCATCAGCTGTTCATGAAAATGGGCCCCGCATATAAACGTGAATTTGGAGAACAACGTGTACGCAATCATGTATGTTGTAAAATGTAAACCATATTACATTGTTTCTTGCCGAAATACGTCGACAAGGCAGTGTCTGTGATTCACTGTTGAGGACAACGCACATTTTGTGGTTTCCCGCCATTTCTTTTCGCAAATGGTTATATCAGTAGTCGGCATCAGATACCCGTATGTGAGACCAGCGATTCAGTGGTCCGTTTGAATTACGGAAAAGTCTGAATATGCATGAGATGGCGAGAAATTAAGTCTAACAATTGGTCCATTCCTCACCTTTTGAGATGGATACCTGGAACTTAGTACAAGATAACCGTTTGAGTCTCAGGTGTGTAAAATGTCATAAATATAGTTTCCAGTATACCTACATGATTTCTAAAATATATTACATGGTGTGAAAGCTGATATCGTAATGTACACGTAATTTGTGCTGGAGCTGGTTGCATGCAACCACCTCTGTGGCCGAGTGGATTGGACTGGTGGCTCTTGAAGCAAAGAAGCTCAGAGGTAGTAAGTGACGTGGGTTCGAACCCCGTCACCGGCACAATTTAGGTGGAGTTTTCATATTGGCAACGCAAAGGTTTCTCCATTTGAATGTGCTTTCCAATTTCAAAATTGTCACCCGACGGGGGATGGGGAAGACAGGCAGAATTGCCTATCACCATGGACCGTCGTTAGGCAAATCAGATTATTATTATTATTATTATTATTATTATTATTATTATTATTATTATTATTATGCTGAGGCATGTGCATTTGTGGTTGAGTAATCGCCATCACGGTGAGGTATTCAGCAGTTCAGTCATCAGGAATGGGAGTCAAGCTTCAAGGTATCAAAAGGAGACTCGGTGTTGAGGATCCGTCTGCCACTAACAGCTCACTACATTGCAAGATATCAGGAGGATCTCATGGCCCAGGTTTCCAAAGGAGACCGTATCTGGGCACCTTTTGAATGTTCTCTAAAACACAGACAGCGCAATTCATGTTCGTTTTCTCACAATTGAATATATTGTGAATAAGCAAGATTTTGCATGATGATATACATCCACTATTCGTTGAAAATACCAACTACGAATATGCCTACAAATGATTTTACAACACTACAGGTTCAAACCCATATACAATTTCTATATAACCTTCACAATATTTGATGAAATTATGTTATTTTCCAAGTTATGAAAAATATCATATATATTTATTCTGCAATGTTGTTCTAGTAACTAAAACGACGACTGGCACTAGTGAATCCTAGGTACAATACAATCATTCTATCAATTTCAGAACCATAGTTACCTCTCATTGACCAAGCCGAGTGCGGTATCCTTGACATGTATTATGACATATTTTATTCCACATACATGCAATTTCTCATGCACACAACGTTGCCTCGGGAATTTGATCAAACTAGTCGGGAGATTTGATTGAAGTATATTCTTATCTCCAGAGTCGTACTCACCATACACTGTCAATAATTCACATCATACGAGAAGCAGCTGAAAACATAATGTATGATCACATAGATCTTTCAGTTTTGGTTCCATTCACAATAATCATATTAACACACGATAATGAGTTTGATGCTGTTGACGATTCATACAAGTTACGGTATATCTAAACCTCAAATAATGTTGAATATGTCTCGGTGGCAATATCTCTGGGTTTTAATATCAATCTGTTTTTACTCAAAGTTGTGGTCAGTTTGAAATATGTTAGGGTTTGATTCAATGTAAGAATCAATCTATAACCACCAATAGTCAGATTTTGCTGATGCCAATAACAAACGTAATATACAACATTTTGCGATAGAAAATGTTGTGTCAAGGTCAGTTTGGAATGCATGATCCGCAATCTGATCCAGTGATTTTCTGAATCAAAACAAAATACCCCCCTGCCTTCATTAACAATTTATTATGTATTTATCAATGATTATGATGTACACATTATAACTATAGTCTACAATTTGGTCTAGTTGACAGCCATGACTCAACAGATCAAGCATATTAGTACCCCGTAATCATGTTAGGCATTATTCAAGATGTAAGATCAAATACAATATATTTATACGTTGTACCGAACATTCATCCACAAAGACATACATGATATTTACGATGAATAAGATAAGTTACAATCACTATGAAAAAGTTATATGTTTTCATGACCAGCACGGGGGTCAATATAATATTTGTATGTCTGACTGAGTGCATACCATGAAACGTCTATTACTTAAAACAATTGTGCATTAAATTTATTATCATGTATACGTTCATTTGCAAGTGGATGAATAGTGTATAATGCTGATATCTTATGTATCAAGATAGCTGAATTTTTATATTTTAGTCCATTTGTACATTGTAAGGTTTGCTAAAATGTGAGTATACTTTGAATTGTAAACACGTTTGTATGCACTTGTGTAGCATAATAAACGTAGACGCCCACTACTATGTTGAATAAACCAATATCACTTAACCATGTGATATTTGTGGCTTGTATTTTTATCGACAAAGAGTTTAGATCCACGAACAATTCGTCTTTTAGTTCTGTTGGATGTCCGTGTAACTTAGTGTCTCATGTGCCTGAAATCGAATACATATTAGATAGCCAGTTCATATGCCATAAATGTTCATGTTATAAGCGTAATTGTGATTATACGTATATCAGACTGTGTTGATTGAACAAAAAAAAAATACGTACCACATCAGTGTCCCTTGTGTGCCTTACCAGTCTGTACTGTTTTATACATGGATTGCAAATGCTGCATGAGTGTCACAAAATGGGTCTTGAACTCGTTAAATAAGTAAGTTAAGGATGCTTATCAGTCAGGATCCATGCCTTATCAGCAGAATTCCGGTATGTTTTGTTTGGCCTATAACTCTACCGTTTGGTAATGGATTGCGTTGAAAATTGTTGTGTAGGTTCTATCCACGACTACAATGCTTGTCCAATGGCCATATTGAAGACCCAGTCGATATTCATACAGATCCTGAACGTTATACACCGCCAATCAAATGTAACTTACATAGAAAACTGACAGCGTTTTAGGGTACAGTTTCTTGACTATGGTTAGATTACCTATCATAGAACAATAACCTACTGCCCGATTTGGGATTTTCCTAAACACTTGATGGGAGTTTGATGGTCAAAATAGCATGTTATATATCATCCGCATTGAAAATACACTGGGCAAAAGAAATTGATTGACAATCGCATTAATAACGTCTATATCCGTTGGCATTGCAAACTCAACCGCAAACTACATCAAGAATTCAGCGACTCTAATATTTTCTAAGTGCAGTATAGAACCAAAATCACAACAACATTCAACTCCATTTATATAATAATTTATCAATTAAATCTTCAATCTCTTATTCACATCAGCTTCACAGATATATACAGAATATATACTCCAAATTTCATGTAAGTTTGTTATGAAACGGCCGAGATATGAACCAAAATTGCACGTGGTATGAAACTATTGAAATTACGTGGATCGTGCTCGATGTCTTCTAAACGCTGATACACTGGTATGCTGGTACAAGCATTGCAAGGTGCATGAACTCAACAATACTGCTCATTTCGTGTATGCCTCAATAAGCCTCACAATGCTTGTACCAGTATACCAGCGTACCAGCGTTTAGAAGACATCGGATCGTGCTCGATACTCAATCTTAAAGCTGGACTAATAGTATTTAAGGAGATAAAACAGATTTTAAAAAAATATATGTCGGCACATGTACCGCATGTGTCCATACGGTACAGCACCCGTGACATTACCGAACCTTTCCGAACTATCATCGGCTACTTTCGGGTGCGCTCGGCGTTTGCTCCCAAGAGCTCCGCCCACTCAGTGCTTTCGGTCGATATAAAACTCGTGTGAGCTGTGTGGTGCGGTCCAGTTGAGCTCAGAATGGCCCAGGCTGCAGCACCACGCTCCCCGGTAAATGTACATGTGTTCGTCTATCAGCGCATACGGCATGTGATTGTGCAAATGCATTACATGTTATATACATCAATACAACACAAACACTGTAAGATAACATGAAAACCAAAATATTTACGATTTACATACAAACTGTAGGTATTTTTGTTCATATCAACAGGCTTGCTGTGCGTGTGGCAGGAAATCGAAATGCAAGAGATGTGCGTGCAGTCACCGTGATGGTGGCTGCACGAACTGTTCTTCCCCAGAGTGTCAATTCCGACAGGTATTACTGCAAGCAGCATATTTCCCTCACATCACTTACAAATATGGAGAAATAATTATATCACGTATAAATTATAACGTTACATCACATAGTTGTATTTTTGTTATTTTCTTGTTTACAAACTTTGTTCTCGTGTATAACAGTAGTTGTTGCTGCAAAACATTAGATTTCCTACATTACAACATTACATAATTTACATGCGTTAGCAACTGAGAGTGTTCCTATTGCACAGCGTTAGGTACTTTTACTTTTTCATTATCGTAATCAAACCAATTTATGAAAAAAATGTATGTAAATGTACGTTCACGTTGGCCAATAAATGTAGAAATGTCATGATATGAACCAACAGTATGTTTTTCGCGTTTGAAACCTGACAAAATCGCAACTAAATCTATTATGTTCAATTGTTCATTCATGAATCATGCATGAGAATTTATTAGGAATTTGACGTGTATTGAAATATAAATTATTCACACAAAAATCGTTCCGTATATACATCACGTCAGCATATATTTCATCATATTATTTCCATGACAAAATACGCATACAATGTAATGTAAGTGTGCAACTGATATATTGTAAACTATTACAATGCATCGCAAAACAAAAACTTACTAACATTTGAATCATCATACACCATCTATTGCCAGCATTTACATGTGATGGCAATCATCAACGTAATATCGGTAGACATTTGACATAGTGAGCAAGGTTATTTCAGCGACATGAGAGTGAAACACAAACAATAACGTCACATGTATACATACATAATTCAATTCGGCTATTCTGGTGATAAAACAGTAACTAAGTAACTTTTTTCCTGACAAACGCTAGACAATGATATGTTTCTCACAATGTGGTATCTTACATGAAATTTCACTAGATTGGACCAAACACATCTACTGTTACGGCACCGGCCAGAACGGCGCCATATAACAACAATCAACCAAGACGTAATGTACGAACCCCAGGAGGTTCTGACGGACATCACACGCTATCCCCAAACGAATTGGCAGCTCAAAGGATGGCTCCATTGAGACAGGCAGAAACTGTGATTGTTTCCAATAATCTGGTACGATTTGACAATTATGTTCTGACACGAATACATGCAAAATACATATTGATACAAATGACTTCATTTACATTGTGTACAGACAGTCATCCAGTCATTGACATTGGACGAGGCGAGGAATCTCCTGCAGGCAATCAGTACCCACTCCCCAAGACTGGTCGCAGGATTGCTGGGATCTGGAACGTCAACTGAGTTTCCTCGACGTGTGATGCCGTGCCCGTCGCCGCAATGGTGTGAATGTGGCTGCTGCATTTCTATGGAAAACACGAAAATGAACACTTGTTGTATGCCCAATGTATTAGGACAGTGTTTGTCACTGACACCTGATTTCGTGGACTTATGTCTCAGGCCACTGGTTGTTGAGGTGACAGGGGTCCTAAATTACTGCTGTCATTTTCACGAAACACCTACGTTCCAAAACAGCCACTACAGGCACCAGGCCTATCGTTTTTTTGTTCTCTGGCAACATGGTCACTTGGGTATGGGAGAAAGAAGGAGAATCCCTTCCTGTATAGTCTCCAAGATTAGATGGATGTACCCAGATTCTAACAACAACTACACAGGCTATCTCAGTTCATCTGATATAGATGAATAAATGTATATAGGTATATGCATGTGATTGTATTGTACTAAACAAAATTTTGAAAAAAAATATATAAATAAATATCAGATCTACATGCAGTTCACAACAATTATGATACTCACTGAATAGGATTTATGTGTGACTATTTCTATTCAGCAAAATCCATAAAAAACGGTAAACGTACAATCAGCGCACATGTTGTGTCGAGATTTCTTGTTTCGCCTGATGTTCTCAATATCTGGGACGTCATCTCTAGCGCGTTCAAGTGTTGTCAGATGCCTTGCTCTTTCACTGTCAGTTTGCTCAGTTAGAACACTTTGATAGCGCCAATGTAAGCACTCGGCCATCAAATCTGATAAATAAAGGGTTTACGTCTTCGCCAAATCCACAGAGTAAAAACGAATTAAAAATCGAAAAATATCAAAAGCAATGTCATCAATATCATGAATACATCCAATATATATCATTCCTGGCATATATACCTGGCACGTAGGAGTATTGTTTTTGGGCCAGCTTCTGATATGCCACCCATTCCTTGCTACGGCGGCTTCTCCAAACAGAAAGCGGGACAGCGTCACCCGAACTTGTCCAATAGCTACAGAGTTGCCCCTCTGCTCCGGTGGTAGTTGTTGTCTAGGACGGCTAGCTGACATCGCATCTTGAAAGCATCATATCCAAAATGTAGTCGCTTCGGTGCGTAATGTAGTAGTGTATGACTGAAGAAATTTTCCAAGTCCGATGTTGTTTGAGCGTTCACGAAATATGGGAGGCTCTTTAGCATGTCAGGGCTGCAGATAATTTTCCTGGAATTAGATTGCAAACATCATCAATGATAATTATTATATGTCACCAATACTAATTATCACATGAGCGTATTCAATGAAACCGCGATAAAAATGACTGTACGTTTATGTTTTGATACTCACCTCAATGATTTGTATGCTGAGTTGTCTGATGTCAACCATGTTTTCTTTCCCTCGGGTTCCTTGGGCGGCATGGAATGTTGTCATTTCCAAGGCGGGAAAGAGTGCACATTCCGGATGTGGTCGAGCACACCCAACCATGTGCGACGAAGGGCCCGAACGTTCCCACTGCAAGAAGTGCAGCTGAACCAAAAATGGTTGCATATATCTTTGATCCATGCCAGTAGACCGCTGCAGCCCTTGGTCCTCGATTCCACAAGCAGCAGTTGTCTGAGGTTTTTAGTTTTGTGCCACAAATCCAGACTGTGCCGAAACATTGACCAACGAGACTGACCTGGATAAAAATGTATATTTATGTGATTATTCATTCACAAACGTATTCATAAAATCGAATGAGTTGAGAAATGTTTACATGATTTGTAATAATTTTTTCCATGGTGTACATACTAATGTTTTCTTTTGTAATAGATGCACTGTACACTTCGTTTGCTAACGCACGTTCAAATGGTGAAGTTGTTGATACAAACCTAAAATTTTGATGAGCGTTTTGCTGGCATCTGTCACGATTTCCGTCACACCCCAACCAGTAAGAGCCTGCATAGATCGCTCAGTGAGAAGGCCCTCTAATCGGCCAGAGACACGCTCGGTCTCCCGGTTGTCTCCCACTTCCATATGGATTATCTTTCTGGACGTCTTATCCATGACCGCAGCAGTGGCCTTGCGTGCACAAAAACCTATAATGGATTGTATATATATATATATATATATATATATATATATATATATATATATATATATATATATATGTATATATATATATATATATATATATATATATATATATATATTGGTATTCAAATGGTATTTGGAACACCACTCTCTCCCCACATGGTATATGCAAATGTTTCAGTCAGGCATATATAAAACATATGGGTATCTGGACATATACGTGTACTCCTTTCTTCTCGTTGCATCTACCATATTCACTCCGGAATTGCTGACTCAAAATTATTTTACCTGGGGTGTCATATCGCACGTCGAATAGACAACTAAGTGATTGACCAGACATCTCCGTCCTCAGCTGATCCATATGCTTGTGGTAGAACGCATCAATCGCCTTGGCGTACACTTTTTGAGCCTTATAAAAGTTTGTTGCCGTCGTTATGTGGATGCCAATGAATCTCATCAGAAGAGCTACAGAGCCATAAGTCAGGCCGGACATTAGCGTCGCAATCTGGAATCACAGGATACATTTTATGATAATATCTAAATATGCATCTAATCATCCAAATATAGATCATATAACATCATCCTGGTGTGTAAACATGGTAAATAAGTATATGAAGATTTTGGGAGGAGGGATAAAGTGAGCAATACGCGAAGTACATAAACTTACCTGAATCAATACACCCGATTCATATTCCTGGTACGATAAGATGGGTACCAGGTCAAAACCTGGTCCCCATGATAATGGGTACCAGATCGTCTTATGCGTATACTGTAATATATCTGGTGTCCATACAGTCGTACCAGGTGGGCATCATCAGTGCTGCTCTCTGGTGATTGGTCTACTTGTGATTATTCTGGGATGTAATAAATTTCGGAAAATAATATTATATTCACTTCGATTCACACACCCATAAATGAGCCCATTAGTCATGATTAAAAGTCAATAAATGCTAGTTTCTGCGTCTACGTGTATGGTCAAGCATCAATATTATCTGTGCCGTTCAAAAATACGTGTAATGCGATGGTCGAGTGTAACTAAGCATGTGTTTCAATCAGGGTTGCGTAACACACATTTCATCGTAATGACAGGTTATTGCTCAATATTTTGTTGATAATGATACACCTGAATGTTCTAAAACGCAATTTTATCGAGTTACTTTATTATAACACATTTTACTATTTCAGAAAATTCCAGACCTAACCGTCCAAACTGGTTGATAACTATCGGTGGCCTGGGTACCTACATGTATATGTTTTAAAAAATCGATGTTATAAACTCTTATCACTCGACGTATGCCCTGCCAGCGATGCATTAACATTTGAGGGGTCGTTAATTTATCAAAATATAGACTGCTAGTATATTTCCCACGTAACTAGATAATTGACAACGCTTATCACAGCTCATTTTCCCAAGACATTCTCTCTAGAAGATATACATGACGATATCAACAGGTAGCGCACGCACATTATAATCAGTGTAGCCGTGCTATTGATGATTAGATCTATGGCAGTCCAGAAGGTTTTACGATACCCACAGATGTTTTATATGATACCGCTGCCAAGATATTCGTTTGTCTACACCCCGTTCACAAAAGAGTCATATCATTTCCGCGGACAAACTAGCAACTTTGATGTGGTGATTTATCTGTTAATATGTAAAAATACTCCCGGAATATAAATTAGGGATACCCACTGAATATATTAAGTGAGGGAACATATAATTATAATATGTTATAACGATTTCTGACGAGAAGTCCGTATAGCTACTCTAGTACTACTAAAGTAGCTATGTATAAGATAATTCGAAGAAGCGGATCTTATTTTAATAAAAATGCACTTTATGCTGCTTATCTCAAACCATCGAGGCTCAGGTCACGTGACATAGTGAAATATCCCAAAGTTCTGAGGATTCGTGACTGCGGTTCCTCTTTGCGTTCTAATTGCCTTGTTCTCATCTAATTGCCTTGTTCTCATTGAACAGACGCTAGGTAAGTTCTATATTTCCGTGTACTTTAAAATGTTCAGCTAGAAAAAACAAAGAACATAACGTACGAACAAAATCGATCTATTTCAGAAAAATGTGGTGTTGTTTATATCAGAATCATAGGTAGATCGACACCGTTTCATCACAAACATATGATTAGTCCCGTAGTGGACACCTAGACATGCAATACTTTGTTTAATTTCATGACATTTTATACAAAAAATGCAAGATTTTTATTTAATATTCATATTTTCTACCAGTACTGAGAGCCCATTATGATGATCACACTCATTCTCCAAATTCTTGGAAGCATAATTGAAACGATTGCTTTTTTTTAAAAAAAATATATATATATATATAATAAGTATAGATTATTGTATTATGTCTCGAACTTTCGCTTACTAGTGCGAGCCGCTAGGCGAGCACAATTAGTAAGCGAAAGACATAGAACAATAACTCGTTTATTTACAATTCACTCCAGTCTGAATGCAGACTGTGCGATATTGGTCACCCAGACAGAACAGTATTAGATTTATTGTACTCTGGACACTATTGTGTTCGGTATCTGTGTGTAAATAGTTGGTTTAATAATTGTGCTTGTTTTTCAGTGATGAGAGTCCGTTATGATAATTCAAAATTCCGAATCCTAATTGTCAGTGTGTCCGAATTTTGGTCTAATTTTGACAGTATATCCGACCTATTGACCTAATATTGTTAGGTTCAGTTTGTCCTGCTCTTGGCTCGTATATTGTCAGTATATCCTACTTGTGGATTGTTAATCGGTACTTCCTACTTTTGGCCTAATATTATTAGTGTGTCTTGCCTCTGGCCTAAATTTTTATTGCCTAATATTGTGCGTGTGTACGGAGCCGTATTGCTGCCAAGGGAGAAATTTATTTAACTCAAAATTTCGAGATAATAACTCGAAATTTCGAGATAATAACTAAAAATTTTGAGATAATAACTCAAAACTTCAAGATAGTAACTTAAATTTTCTAGATAATAACTCAAGATGAACTAAAAGTTACGAAATAAATCATATAGTAGTATCTCAAAATTTTGGGTTAATACCCCGAAATTTCGAGTTGCATCTCGAAATTGTGTGTCCTACCTTGAGCTGATATTGCCAGTGTGACCTACTAATCATAGACATAGAATATACACTCCTCTATTCTATGTTTATGCTACTAATATTGTCAGTGTCCTATCGTATTATTGCCTACTTTTGGCATATTAATGTCGATGCATCCTACTTTCGGTCTTATGTTGTCAGTGTGGCCTGTGATTGCAGTAAATGTTGTTCATATGGTTTACAATTGCCCAACTATTGTTGAAGTGGTCTACATTTGGCCTAATAACAGAGGAAAAGAACAACACACATTAGGAGATAACACGACTGCTAATTCATAGAAGAGAGTGTCGGTAATAAAACACTGTATCGGCTACAGAAAGACGACGTTGTCGTCATAAAAATAATAAAGTCTGCGTGGGATAAATCCAGTATTTGCCTGACCCCATGGAAAATATGTTGCACGTGCTGGAGTATCTGGCCTACTAGTTGCAAGGGGAAGGGGAGGATAGCGCACCTGGTAATTAAATGAAGCCGGTCGCACGGGGCGCGCCTGCCTAGAGATGTTGCTGGAGCGAGAGCCCCTGGGTATCTCCGTCCGCTAGTGCATAGCGGTCCCTTCATTGGCCCATATAGTGGCCCCGCCCATAGCTTGGAATACGAGCAGTTTATAATAATGGTAGTGTTTAGTTTTGGCCTATTGAGTTTTGACTATCGAAGTCTTCTAGAAAATCTAGTAAGCCTTTCTTCAGATTATTGATTTCGAAGGTATTGAATTTAAATAACTGCCCTCAAGTGGAAATCCAGCAAAACTGATATAAACAGCCGTTGATGATTAGTATGAAATTATGGGTAATTATAAATAATAATTTTTGAATTTTTTACCTATATTTTTTTTACCTACAGTCACCTTTTATTTTTCGACTATACGAGGCATCGGTCCCATGTTCCAATGTAAAACAATGGCTGAATTTAAAGCATTCCACAAGCAGAAATATTTTATAGATATCCTGTGCACGTTTATGTGCTTCTCTCTTTCAAACTTCGTGTGTGTTTCATTGCTTTGCGCGATGTAAATGTAATAATGTATACTCATATATATGCTTGGTTGTATCTTGTCACATAGGCTACATGTGTGTACATCTATAACTGCCTTATATGCGATGTAAAATAAACAATATTAATTAATTAATTCATTCAAAATGTTTCAGGCCGCTGTGTATTCCGGTAAGATATACGGCTACATGTGCTGACGAAATAGTCTTCTTACTGGAAGCCATCGAATCCGACCACACACTCACACGTAACCAATTGCGTCAGAGACACGACAGCGAACACGTGACTGGGGCTTGTACGCAAGCCGCACACCGGGAGGAACAGTACATAGTGTGCGACAAAGTTATTACATCGATGCCCATATCACTATGTGGACATTGGAAGCTTTGATCTGTGGACAGTGGAAGCTTTGATCTGTCTGGCAGAATGATTTCTAATCATATGATTGCGCTTCACTGCTGAGTAAATTACTTATAAAAAAAGTTGTTTGATTATGTCTTGAGTTTGCCTTGTTATCATATTTATGAACATTTACTGTCCAATGATAATTTTTATTGTATGAACTAAGTTGTCAATTGATGGATATAAGTTGAGAAATAGAACCACCCCTGTATTCATGTATTTTTCATAAATCAGTCTGTGTATGAATAGAACATACATATGATGTATTACATATACATAATCTGATTAAGTGATTAGTATCAGCATAACAAAGCCATGGGTCACCAGTTTTTTTTTATCTGTCCCGGCTAGTTATCTGTGCTTGTATCATCGATATTCACACGATAGTTGTTATCAAGAGATGTATGCACCCACCTGCTATTCATCCCATATTTACCCACCCGCTGATGTAGTAATGTAGCAGTTATGTAAGGCTCGCTGACTTGAGCATGTTCATCTGTGTATATAATTATTGTATATAATTAAAGATTATTGTTAATGCATGGTATGGCATGAACTATATTGCAATCCTGGATATCTCCGTCCGCTAGTGTATAGCTTTTATTGATTATCATTCAACGATGGTATTTTTTCACTTGATGGCAAATGCATGATGGACGTGAATAAATGCTTTCACAATGGAAATGTTATGAATTTTAATTTACAGGAGTATCAGGCCTGGATTCCGCCCCGAATTATTGCATTCATGCAACTGAACACTGGCTGGAGATTGTGCTACAAAACATATCTAGCATTGTTACCCAGTGCATAAAAATGCTGGCACGCATTACCAATAGCGAATATTAATCATGCGTAAATAATAGATGAATACATATTAGTGAACACATATAAATTTATGTAATATCAAGAAGCCATCGAAGAAATAAAGTGAATGTAAGTATCAATCTATCACCACCAATAGTCAGATGTTTTACCACCAATGCGTGCTCAATCCTGATATCTCGAACAGAATCGAGCTCAAACCCTGAAAAGCTTGATCACGATCTGTCGTTTGTAAATCCAAAAAATGACTATGTCCTTACATACTGTAGTGTACAAAACTTGTTCCATACCATTATGTTTATATTGTATTGGAAGTAAGGAGTCTGAGTGATCATCTTGCTTATATGTGCTTTCACTGGGAAACGTCGGATAAAATACATAACATAGCTGAATTCAGCTATTGATGGACATGACAGGATATACAAAGAGAATCGAAATATCTTTGATATCATTTTCAAGTGAATTCCAAAGTTTACTTGCCTGATACCAAAAATGCATTCTGCTGATACATAATCGTCTCTTTGCTGCCTGTTCTAAATTTCTGTTGTTGCAGAATACCTGGGTCCTAACTTATACATTTATATACTTCCAGTAAAATACATCTCAATCTTCTTACGTATACATGAGTTGGATAAACCTATAATTTATGTCTTAGATTACTATAGTCAGAATCATGATCACTGTACACAAATATTGAAGCCTGCCTTTGCAGTTCCATTCTTTGTCATACTACCCCTATACTACAGAAGTGTCACACAGTAGAGCAATAGTCAAAGTTAAAGATAAGATGCTATTTCTTTCCTGTTTTTCTTTCTTTTCCCACGATATTCAAAATTCAGATTTACATCAAAATATACAGCCAAATGCATGAATGTTGGAAGAGGGGCGAATCTCAACAAAATATTCATATCCGCATTATCTTCTCCAGGGCAGACAATGTGAGAAATTTAGTTACACTGTACACCAACAGAATCAGCATAAAGTAGTCAACAACCGAAAAAGAACATTTTGAAACGAAAAATGTCACCATCATTAAATTGTAGATATACACTGGACAAATAATGGCGAGAATCACCTTCATAATAATATTCTACTGGGAATATACGTGTGTTTATTTTGCAATAATGTGACTGTGTTATGTTTATCCATATCCATATATTATCCATATATTTTTGATATAATAAATATGTAGGATTTAATATTTGATCATTCGTAATAACATAAAATACTTTATTCACTATGGGAAAGCTGTTTTATGTACACATGTATTGTAGAAAGGTCAGTTCTATGCATCCAGAGCTGAACATGCAAGAGTTTTCCCATGATTGATGGTTGGTAAGTCATGCAAATTTCGAATTAGACATTTAGAAATTTTTCAAGTGGAGTAGGTGTGTGACAAACACCAAGTCAGAACCAAATCTCACAACCCAATAGGATACTGAGTTCATGATTTGAGTTTATGCTAAATTTATCGTCCACCAGCAGTACCAGCGGCTCAATAGTAATAAAATATATCTAGCTATTATCACCAAAACAACAACACGGTGATGATGGTAAAATATAACAGATCATTTTAGATCTATATAACAGATCATAAAATATAACAGATCATTTGCATACATGCCATATTTTATTGACAATAATATAGAGTGGTATTGATGGGAAAGAAATAATTAATACAAGCATCATCTTGTGAAAACATTGATATCTTAACACAATGTGGTAAGCACGTGTGTGCTGCGTTTGCCTGTACGTATGTGTGTTGCAATCATACATGTAAATCCACGCGAATAGATCAAGGTTCCGTTTCGAACGTGTTTCTTAAGTTTATAGAAGAATCGTCGCCGTTAAATCGCCAAAGTCATGACTTAAATATCGCATACATCACAATACAACTATTATACTTTGAACAATACATTTACGATGATGTATTGTTGCCTGATTTAGTTGTCAGACTATAAACTAATAATTCAAAGGATAGAAGAACAAATATGCGAATGATGTATGTGGTGTACAATCGCTAGCAGACAACGGAAGCACATGGTGATATATGATCTAATTCTTTATTGTGATATATGTAGATATATGTCAGCAAATTGACTTTCTGTAGCGATTGGCGTCATATGTTCAGCCTTTTGTATTCTACTTTCGGAATTGGACCCATACCTGTATGTATATTTACCCATTTATATATTTTTCTGATCATTGAACGGACATGATCTCGCTGCCGCTGTGTCCTTATCACTTTCTTCGTAACATTTCAATTGTCATGAAACAAATGAAATGACTATTGAGCAAACTTATATTTCTTTTTTGAACACTTATATTTCTTATTTGACTATTCTAATGATTCAATGTCGATAAATACAGTTGCTCGATTGGGAACTTCAAATATTTATGGCAAACTGTGACCTGACCGAGCGAGTTGCCAATGGTTATAAACAGACTTCATGTGCCCAAGCAACCAGAGAGGGTAAGGCGCTAGTGTTTGGTGAGCGAGTAATTAGGGGTCACTGGTACATCAAAATACAGGCCTAAATGCATGTATAAAACTATGTGAATATACACTCAATGTACATGCATCTACATGAATTTTCAACAAGTGGTATGTGTCGGACCTACAGCGCTGGACAAATCGACTGCTATAGCGGGTAAGGACTTGTGAACTTGTTCCGGAACAAAACCTGTCTTCAATGAATAAACATGAAATACACACAAATTCTTCCTAACATAATTGTTCCCAACGGTTAATGTCAGTTACAAATTGATCCCTCGTATAGACAGGGTGCAACATATTCCCAAAGTCCCAAAAGTCAGATTGTTAAATTTAAAGTACTAGTAAAGTGAAAATATGCTGTTTTGTTATATCGAAGATCTCACTGGTCTGAGCAAAATGGTCTTTACGGTATATCAATATCTCTATCCGTTCAAAAGTTACAGCCATTTGAAACTGCCATTCCGGCACTACATTACAGAAGCCACTTGAAAAGTTTTAGCAACTCATTAATATGCAAATTAGATGCTAATGAGAATTCATGACGTCACGAGGGGAACAAATTTTAATTAGGATATTTCAAGCCATGATATAATGATTATTATTGAAGGTTCTGACGACCTGACTAATGCATATTATTATGTACCATACATAATCAATATCCACACAAACTGTACTGTTGCTATGGTTACCAGTCGTTCCTTATACCCGTAGTTACCAATGGTTGCCATGGCCATTAACTGCCAAGTCAGTCTATCCACAGACTTTCTGTCGATTATTAATGAAATAAATTATTATAAAGCTCAAGTTGGCACCATTTTTATTTGTGCATACCATGTTCTAAGTGGGTTTCTGGCCCTAGCAACCATGGTTGCTATGAGCCATACCAGGTCACTGGTTACCTTAACAACAACAGAAAAAGTAAAAACACTGATTATTCATATTAAAATCTGTATAAAATGGGTTATGATGAATAATCATAACATTAAATGAATGAATAATACATATCGAAGTGCCTAATTAAAACAGCTTCCCCCGATGACGTCATGAATATCTCATTTGCATACTAATTAGCTAAATTGTTTTGAAAAAGCAAATTTGCCGATTTCAGTCTTCAAAGTGCTATAACTTTTGAACGGATTGTGATATTTACATGCCGTAAAAACCATTTTGCTCAGATCAATGAGATCTTTCATATTAGTTCACATCATATTTTCACTATACTAGTACTTTAAAGGGGACATGCTACACTGCTAATAAACTTGTATAGAGTACTGACATACACTGTAAACAAAGATTAACACTTTCAGATAGAGTGATAAGACCCCCTCTATTGTATACAGCTGTTTTTAATTAGGCCAGCACAGCCCAGGCAGAGCCTGGAGCGCGCCATCTTGTGTACTCTGTCCAGTGACGTCACTGGTTGGGTCAATTCTCAGGCTCCAGACATTCTCTGGCACACTGCCTAGTGTTGTTATACACAGTAGCCTATATTCATGATACTAGCGGCTCTGCCCTACATGTTGTCGTAAAATGAACACCAGTAATGTATGTGATGGATTCATCGGATAATGAAAGGGAACTTATTGATGAAATTGTTCCGATGAATCAACTGGCTAATGCTTTTGAGCCTGTTATGTTCAGGTGGATAATGCAGGAGACACTGACAGTTCTAGTGACATACATGTAGAACACGATGAACATCAGGAGCCAGGGCCTAATGCTACAAACACCAAATCTTGTTGTTGTCAAGAACTGTGGTGCGTAAGAATAGATAAATGGGCCTGATTTGTGGAATCGGAGTGGATAATGCAGAAATGGGCCATTAACTACACAAAACCATGTTATTTCAATATATTATTGGTGTAAAGGTATCGTCAGAAAATTTCAGAACATCGCTGTTGGCTCAATGGCGTCGACATTTCTTTGTTAGATGTCCCGTCATTCACCAGCCTTTGACCATGTGGGTCATTGTCTCTGTGGCGGCCCATCGCGCATCAGTGAATGTTAGCCTGCTCTGTCATTCAACAGATGCCATCTTAACCATTATATTTATTTCGTATACAAGTACATAAAAATAAATAAAACCACAGACATACATTCATGCATGATTGCATCATTCATACCAAGGTTTTTATGACTGGCAGCAATACTGCATGTAACTGCAATACAATTCAATTTTGCTAACAACAACACAATATATGGAGGATCATATACCGTTCTGTTCTATTTAATACTGATTAAATACAACAGACGTGGCCTTCACCTATTGACCAATAAAGCATGACCCATCATTCTTTTGACCCCACTGATTTCAAATAAACTGTGAATAACTGGCACGCACTTGGGATAATTGTCCAAGGTTTTCTTTTTATCATTTTTCCTTTTTAATTAATACAATTGGGTTTTTTTGCCATTAATGTTAATATGTGTAGGCCTATATTTCATTGCGACCCTGCAGCGACCTGTCAACAGCGAGTAAGTATAAATTTCAGCCTCACTGGCCAGCATGGAATTTCAGAATCTGCACAAAAACATCAACTTTTATTCGATGTATATATGTTGCTTCAGTATATACATATTCAATATAAACCGATTATGCCATCTGACTCGATATTAAATATTATATATCTAATAAACACGATATTAGCCCTGAATAAATTGTTGAAATTTACTTGATCTCATTCCAGGTTGAAAATTAAACATTGGGTTAGTTTGACAACTTTTTAATTTTTGAGATAGAATTCTGAAATTTGGAGAAAAATTACGGCATGTTACCCAATTGACACACACAACATTTAAAGTTGATCCGATTATCCCAAACAAAACTAAGGCCAAAAAGCGTGATTCACTGAAGGATGAACTTTTTTAGTACAGTTAAGGTATACTCATTTATCATTAAAATGTGTACAGCATTGACTATAACCTGATCCAGATATGACAATATGTATAATGACATGTAGGTACAGGGGCATATAGACATGATAGATGAGAGAATAAATATGAGAAAAAGTCAGGTGCTATTATTATCTTGTTATGAGACACTTCTCAACTAGCACTATTCACGGGCAGTGTTATTGAACTACTTCTCAACTGATGTAATATTCATGACAAACACTAGTTTTCACTACACATGGACGTATGGATGATGAAAATGGACACGGTCATTTGCTTTCTTATAGAAAATATTTGTGCATCCTGGGACAATGCAAGGCAACTTGTGCTTTTTCTCCTCATTTTTCCGAAAACCAGAAGGTACGGCACCAATGTAGGGTTCGGCGACCCCACGATAAAGAGGTATACCCCATTACTGGAGTGTCGCCGAATGTCTCATAAACCTGTCTGCACGTTCACGCTATAACCGTGGTGTCTCTACTATGTAGCCACCACGTCACAACGCTACACTATGTCAAGGAATCTGATTCTTATATTGTTTCGATGACTAAACCGCAATCATACCCATCTATGTAATTCAAAAGGCTATTTGGGGTCAAGTATCATGTTTAGATACTGTCATTTGGGACTGATGTTCAAATATGATTATGCTATCAAAATGAACGGATCGAGTGGTTGAGGCGAGTTCAAATAGTCTTTTTCATTGAATGGATAATTTAAATGAACCAACTATTTATTATTTTATTGTATGTTCGGATAAAATGTCTGAATGATATGGTATTCACCACTTTACCGCCATGTCCATGCAGTAACAGTGTTGTTGGTGGGGGGGGGGGGGGATGGCGGACGGCACTTGTTCTCAGTGCCATGACTAAATTTGCTCAAAATTATAAAATGGGGTTAGAACAGAATGTGGATAGGGGCTTTGGTAATATTGATCTCAAATAGGAAGTATATTTACTTTGAAATGATGATTATGAATTTGGCATTAGGCCTAAAAAAATAATTCTCTGTTCCTCGTCCTCTTATTTTTCCAAAACTGGGTAGAGATGGACTTGCAAAAAAATACCGTCCTCAGTTCAAGAGAAAATTGGGTAGGGGGGCACTTCTTATTTTTTCTATTTTTGGTGGGACGACATTTTACACTATGACATGAAAATAAATTTGATTATTGATTCATTAAATAAACACTTGCGCACAGACGCATTCAAGCTCAAATAAATCAAGCATTTAGAATTGAATTCATGTGTGACACACTTGACCTACTTTACGATCGATTTGCTCGAACATTTACGAGTAAGCTGGAATCGCATTGCATCAAGGGAAAGCACCGATAATATGGCGGTAATGTCAACACACTCAAGCAATCTCCACCAGACACTCGCAACGGAATCAATGAGAAAGGGACATCTGTTTTTGGCATACAAATTCCGATATATGTTTTCTTCTTTCGGTCAGAAATGTATGACAAAATCCATAACTTTCAGTCGATATCACTATAGCCCCAAACCCTGACAAATCGTTGTCACGTTTCATAAGGTTGCTTAATTATTCCACATTTACGGACAATTTCTTAGGATTTCCCCATCTGTTTTCACTTTCTTCTTCCGGTCGGGATCTCTCTGATCACGCTGGTCAATCATGACGCACCCGAACATGATTGACCGTGTTCATACGATTAGAAATTTCCACCTTTTTTTAAAACTACCCTTGTTTGTGATGAACACTGTAATTACGCATGCAGCATTTAGCTTGCTACGCACAGCAGATTCCTTCATTGAAAAATATTTTCTAACAATAGGGCCTGTAAGTCTCGTTTCTCATATGTCGTAAAATGACCTATTCAGGTACGTAGTGGTGACAAACAATGCCAGGTGGTCATTTTAGCTGATTTGCTTGAAGCACCATTCAAAAATATTATTAAGAATATTGTTACAATTAATTTTTTTTCTTAATTACACTTGCTCCGAACTACAACATACCACTGTGTATAATAATGAATGGATATTTTTTCATGGTCAGTTTGCCCCCGATCTATGTTCTGTTTCACAGCATGTTTTTGGAATCCATATTCCAATATAACGAGATTATTTTTGTGATGTTATAACGAAAAGTGCACAGAATATTACTGTCGTATAGGTAAGGCTATAGCAGCCACGTATCCCTAACACAGTTTACAGACACGAAGAACAATCTTTATTGAGCACCCCGACATTTATACAATAGTGGACAGTGACACACGTTCTCAGATGAGTGAACACGACACTACTCAGACTGACCGAGTGATACATGGCACGTACCGAGTTAGGCCAATACAATTAATTAATGTGTTACAATACCACAATTACCACATCATATATATTCACAAACACCACCGACGGTTTGGATACTAGTCACGTAGTTTCAAGAGAATGAGCTTTTTTCTCCCGTCAAGGTCATGACCTTGGAACATAAAAACATACGTTTTTCATCCCTTTTAAATGGAATGAAATGCTTATGAAAAATGCATATTTAGACCGTTAGCGATCGTAGGAACGGGTCATGATCAAAGTACGAACATGCGATAACTTTCCGATATTTTCCGTGTAAGTTGCAGGAGCTCGAACATGTAGAATTTTACGAATTGGCCCAAAAATTCGGCTGGAAAATCAAATGTCACCAGAAAGGTCAAATCACGTAAAATAACGTGGCGTTTCAAATCTCACTCACACGCCCTATTGTCACATCGAAACTGTTTATTTTATGTCAGAGACAAAATAAGCTACCGTACTTTAAAGCATAGTATGTGTTGATATTTGTTGATAACACCCGCCCAGGCCCAACCCCCGCAAACAATCTCTAAGTATAACCGATTAATGCATGAACCGATTAATGCATGAACCGATTAATGCATGAATATTTTTTGACAACCTTTTCCTCCGACAATTTGAATGGTGGGCAATACGTTCTCATTCAAGAATAACATTTGGAACAATTTTGGAACAGTGTTCAGGCAATGATGAAAATTTGAGAACGTTTCACAATCAAACTGGAATATATTTTTTAGTGATTGTCTCCATCTGCTTGTTGACACTAAAAATTTTGAAACAAATGCTGCGGTACTATTGCAGGACCGGACCAACGCATCTATCCATGGGCCGTTTTAATCGTATTTGAGTATGTCGCCTCCTGATGGAGGCGACAATAAGCTACCGTACTTTCAAGCATACTGCATGTTGATATTTGAAGATAACACCCGCCCAGGCCCAAACCCCCCAAACAATATCTAACTGTAACTACTGTATGAACCCACAGTGTTGTTCTAACCATGTCTAACCATACAGACGCCTGATGTATTCCTAGTTGTGTGAAATTAGTTCATGTGGAAGATACAACTACAAAAACATGACCCGGGCAAGGAACATTATGTACACATTTCCATCCCGAGTATCCCTGATAATAATAGGAAATGTTAACCCCATGCTGTTTGTTCCAATCATATTCATGTCTTGTTCTTTCATACCATTGAGCTATCTGTCAGGTCATATTTTTTTAATAAGTGCTTCACAACGAAGAATAATGATCACAATCCATTGAGAATTGGCCTAATTAATATATGTAATAATATATAATATATATAATATTATATATGTTATTATACTTTTAAAATTTCGTGCATATCGTTACAGGGCCTTGCATTCAGAGTGAATGTTCGCTGAGGCAATGATAATAGACATATTATCCTAGATGTCATGCAAGTAAGCGAGCGCCCCAAGACATTTCTTTATAGTTGTGCATCATGAGTGTTTGGTTTACTCCATTTGACAGAGTGGAGACGACGGTATTACCATTGCCAATGTCAGAATCACACAAGAGTCTCTTAGGCGTTTCCAGTTATGTGTATAGAGAATAATGCTGTAGAACTGCCTGAAGCATCGTTTGTTGATTGAGTAGTTAGTTGTGCTGTCAATTTGTGTACATAATATTTCAGTAAATGGGCGTGTGTGTCGACGGGGGGCGGAGGGACTACGTAAAATCTCAATATCTGGTGAGGCCCCAGGACGGTGAAACTTACATGACGTCATTCAAATCTTATATAGCCTTTCTTTGTTCGCTGGTGTACCATCACTGAGGACCATGTAAAATAATAAACTAGGCCAACCATAAATTAGGTCAGTAAACACTCCACGGTCAGCCTAGTTTATCGGTGTACACGAGCCTGTCGCCTGAGCAAGGATATGTGATTTTGCGGACATTATAAGGGCACCCATGCAATGGGGCGATAATTTATGCCCTTCGAGATAATGCTCAGATTACCAATAAACACTCATGTTCCATCCCACGGACAAAAACAAACAACCAAAATAACCAAATACAATTATACATGAGAAAACTGTATAAATATTAAACTGGTCAAAATGTCCTGAATTCGCATCAGCATCGGCAAAAATAACACACAAATTGGCAAAAAATGCACATCAAATAATAGCGTTTTCAAATAATACTGACAGCATGTATATTTTGTCAAAATATTGCATAAAATTGTTGAATAACTGTACAATGTGTACATGTACTTCATTTTTATGACAGATATGTTTGCCAGTTACCAGGATTACATATCAATCATGTGGCGATATTGCCCAAAGATCGCGGCAGGTGACTTTGAAAACACTACTTGTTTTACGGCCTTTGTTTTGACAGCTCTGGTTCAGAGCGTGCGTTGCCTCGGCAACGCTCAGTAATACTCTCGCGCCCAGTGAACTATAACAATGGTTTGACTTAGTTTCTCTTCGTGTCTCGTGATTCTGGTGTAATATATACACTGGAAGCGGTTTGATCTGGGAGATGGTCCCAGAGAGAGCTAGAGGCAGGACGAGGAACTCACCATGAGTTCTACGTCCCTGCGTGTGGGGTAAAGCCCTTCTGGGCTCTGGGGGCATTTCCATAGGGGGCCCCGGGCTGGGGAAGACTAGTTGCTGACTCGGGGGCGCAAGCCCTGTGGATCGCCGGTCTCTTCCCGTTCGGGGTTGATGCGACACAGGCTCTAGCGAGTTGTCGGGCTGCCAGGGGTTCCGTCCCCCATGCGGACCGCAGCGAGCTGGCCTTGACAGTTAACGCCACAGGGATGATCCTGTACCTGAGTGGCGTCCGTACGTGCGGGCTCGCTGGGTGGGCAGTTTCCTGGTTACAGTTAAATGTTTAAGTAGTTACCGTATCCGCAGTGACCTCCGGGGAGCGGCGCCGCCGCAAGGATCCAGAATAGCGGATGCGCGTCCGCAAGGACTCGCGGTGAGAGGACTATCCTCGAGGATCCCGAAGAGAGGACGATAGTCAATAACTTTACAATCATATGCGTGCAATGCAAACCATACTTCTATTACGTGCTAAACATGACTTTTGCCCAATAGAAATTTTTCAGAGAGAGCCTGTTCGGATTTGTGCTGCACCTGCTGAGTTCCTATTCGTAATGGCACCCCCTCCTATGGATAAACAGGAGCATAAAAATTCATATCAATTTGGGAAATTCGGCATTTCAAAGCCTACTCATTACAAATTATTTCATGCTTATTTCACCAATTATGCCAAATCTGTGATTAGTATGCAGCAGGACTTGTTTTCATAACATATTTTTTTTCGGAATTCATGATGGGTGCCACATGTGAGGCAGGAACTCTTTCCGGAACACCTGATGCCACCCTCTAATGACCATATATTGGGGTTCATGAAGTCCATAATCGATTTTTCTGACACCAAACTTTGAGATTGGAAATCGGAATGTTTGCTCGAATACTTTATAATTCGATATTGATTCCATGTTTATGAACAATAGAGCAAATTGAAATATTGAGTTTTCAGAGGTCTTGTGAGATTGAACGTCTCTGTCTGTCTGCTGTATTGAGGCGGTTGATTGGAGGCAAAGTGTAAAGTTCAGCCATGCAGACCAACTGCTTTTGGTGATCATTTGCCTTAACTGGATAATCGTTGGACGTTGCTAAACATTGCTGGACCAATCACTGACCCCTGAGGTACACTCAAAACTAGTTTGCTGGAGGATGAAGTTCTGATTTCAGAAATGTGAAACAAGTATGTGTGAAAGGCAGGACGAGGTTCTATCCTTGACTCCGAATTCATGGCTCATCTGTTAGAGAAATCTTTCTTGGTCCATGGTGTCAAAGACAGTTGAAAGTTCCAGCATGACGAAGAAAACTGTCAGGATTTTATATAGTGTTATGATCACTGCTGGCCTCGGAATACTTCCATAAATAATTTACAACGAGATTCTCGATGGCTTTGCGGAGCTATGGAACGTCTGATAGGGCCAGTAATTCTGCAGCAGATCACAGACAATAGTCTCTTTCTTGAGTACGAGTCCAATTACTGCTGATATGCCTTCTGGAAACATTTCTTACTCAAAACTTATGTTGACTATTGCTAGCTGTCTCGAGGGTGCTTCTTGAAGAGCTATGTTGGCACTGCGTCTAAAAAGCACAGCTTGTAAGCATGTCATGGTGATTGATTTCAGCTAACCAGACGTCGTTGGTGACAAGACAATGATGGTGGCTGATGTTCATGGGCAACTTCTTTGACCATTTGCAGCTTAACCTGTTTCTGGATCTCTCAGTTTGCTGAAAAAAAGATTCAGCATGATCCAGCTATCTTTGTATCACATCGTAGATTTTGCTGTTTCCCTGATGTCTCACTTGACAGTGTTTGTTTGAAGCAAGTCTTTGTGTCACCTGTTGACAGTCATTCAGTGAGCAAAAATAAATTGTCCGAAATAAGGAAAGGTCTAGCACGTTCGTCTGATCATTGTGACAGCTATGGATTTAAATTGTTCCCATAGCATCGCAACACAATTCTCCTTACGAGGTCTTTGATATCGTGTATACTAACACCCCCAGAGTGACTCGCTAGGAATGATAGGACATTAGGGGGGTACATCTAGTTTGTGTTGTAGGATGATGACAATTAGTATCATTATGAAATCACTGGCTTATATGACGTTTTTATGTGCTTCTTCCAGCCCCATTGGCAAGTTCTAGAAAAGTTAGTGTGGAGGTCGTTAGATCATCAATGCTCAAACGTCCAAGTCGCATCCGAAATAAGTGAATACTTTTCATTTGTTGAATGACATAATAAAATTATACTCTCCAAAAATATATATACTTATGCATTTTCCATGTTACATGTGTCTTTGACGTCATCAAAAAGGGGGAAAACTCAAAACCAAGCTATCTTTTCAATGGAATGGGATGGTGGAAGTTATATCATTCTTGTTTGACCAGGAATATATAGACATTCTTGCATGACCAGGAATAAATATTGCACTCTTCATCATTACACACGTAGAAAATATCTCGCTATGCATCGTAAACATTTGCTATGCATATAGCAGAGGTTCTCTTCATGAAATACGTAGTTGCCAACTCTTTCTGCATGTCGGAAGCTCTGCTTTTATGCACTCGAATTCAAGCAACGTAGATTCAAGCATTCCATACACCGCCACGCATCCCCCGCCCCCCCCCCCCCCCCACACACACACACCGACCAAATTCTCTTTGAGCATAACTAACGCCTGAACAACGGGTTTCGTTCTACGTGTAACTATGTCAAGTCAGTCAACGTAATTTAACATTGATACAGAAATCCCCCCTTCCAGCCATGTTTCATTCTTACTATCTCAAAGCAGTCGACGTTCTTTATGATTCGTATAGAAGTACCCCCACCCCCCTCCCGGCCAAAAGCTATAAATATAACTACTGCATGAAGAACGGTTTCATTCTAACTATGTCAAAGCAGTCGAAGTTTTTTTTAACATTGATGCAGTAATACGTATACTGGGCATCACTGCCGTGTTTAGAGCGAGGCACAGCCGTCAAGTGCCCCCTCTTTCCATGAGATAGGTACCTTTGTGCCCCCTCTTTCCATGAGATAGGTACCTTTGTGCCCCCTCTTTCCATGAGATAGGTACCTTTGTGTCCCCTCTTTCCATGAGATAGGTACCTTTGTGCCCCCTCTTTCCATGAGATAGGTACCTTTGTGCCCCCTCTTTCCATGAGATAGGTACCTTTGTGCCCCCTCTTTCCATGAGATAGGTACCTTTGTGCCCCCTCTTTCCATGAGATAGGTACCTTTGTGCCCCCTCTTTCCATGAGATAGGTACCTTTGTGCCCCCTCTTTCCATGAGATAGGTACCTTTGTGCCCCCTCTTTCCGTGAGATAGGTACCTTTGAGCCCCCTCTTTCCATGAGATAGGTACCTTTGTGCCCCCTCTTTCCATGAGATAGGTACCTTTGTGCCCCCTCTTTCACAAAATCGTGCCCTCACTGGGCGTTTTGGAAATTGAATAAAATTAAATGATTTTCTTTATTTTTATTGCCTTTTTCTGAAATCATAAGCTCTGAATCTGGACACTCGGGCACGTCAAAGAATATGTCAGTCATTGTGTCTGGCGTGCGATCAGCTGATGATAGTCATCCATCCAGTTGGTGTGTTCGAAGCCTTGAATATTACAATCTTCATCAGCGCTCGAACATTTTCTTTCACGAGTACGGCATAACAATGTTCCCATAATGCTTGTTAACACGGACGTGATCAGCGGTCACATCATGCATACATTTTCTCTTTGAAATTAAAGTGATAATGCCAGAACTTCCTATATACCCCACCCAACCCCTTCGTGCTCTGGTTGATGGAAGGGGGGGGGGGGGGTTAAAGATGGTCCCACTGCAATTTTGCCATCGAAATGGGTATGACATAGACAACAATATGAAACAAGTCGAGCTGTCGAGGCGGATGGCGAGCCCCAATTGGATGTCAAATTATTGGCAATAATATTTTATTATAAAATTCGTTTTATACCTTCATGTTACTCGGTTAATTGAAACATTTTGTTGTAATCTAGGTTTGTATAGGATGGGATAGGTCTCTGAATCGATCGATTGTCGATGGACTGCAACATCATGTGCTAAAGATTAAAATTAGTTAAAATTTTTATCCCAGTAAATCCTCGGATATGAAGATTATGATAGGTAAGCTTGAAAGCGCCCGGAGTTAACCAAAGAACATCTTAGCACCTTCAGCGGCCTATTCCATGGAACTTTATGTCGCATTTGTTTGCCACGAAGGCGATTCTCGTCCCGCACCGCCACCAACCCCAACCACGAGAGGGGCAAGTAGGCATATGCTGGAATTTACAAATTATTGTATTATATACATCATATTTGGCTGTGGGACTGGAGGAAAAAAATCCAGAATCATTCACTTGTGTCATGTGTCTCCACTGCCAGTGCATTCAGTGCAACATAATTATACTGAACCCAATGATGAAAGATACTATTATCATAGATGACACACAAGTGAGAAAGCGCCACATAACTTTTTCTACTTACATTTTGTGAATGCCCATACACTGCATGGCGACACTCGGTCTAGAGAGGCTCGCCTGGTGTAGCCCAATTAAACATTCCTCTCAAGCATATTCAAAGTCGTCAACGTGCGCACAGTATCCCTGTAATCCCTGTAAGCCGATATGCTTGTACTGGAGAAGTACAATGCACAATCCATGAATCTGACCTTTGTATGTGTTTATATTGATGTGTACAAAGGTAATGTAGTGGAAAGATATACTTTCCAATTTTACATATAGTGTTATAGTGTCACGTAATAGGCGCCTCAGTATTCTCAGAGTTATGAGATAAGACATTTACCTCCAAAAAATTTAGTGAAAATTGAGTACTGCAATGATATCACAACGGTTCTCATGCCGGCAGTTTTTATGAGATTTCCTTGGAAACGAGATGTTTCCGAGGCATTGGATGATGCTTCTCAATCCTAAATTTTTGGAAAAAAATGAATTGAAACTTTTTACATTATTGACATGGATGTGCTAAAAAATATGCATACAGACATGCACGCGCTTGGACCACATCAAAAATATCTTCGCGGGGAGAAAGAAAAACTGTGGACGACAATGAAGCTCCATCCCGTAAGCGTGCTCTCCAAAATCACTGAGCTCAATCCCTGGGTCCAATACTGCATGATCTCATTATGAGCAAAGTGATAAGCAGTATGAAAACCTCAATTTCGAGTACCTGTCACTGTTTTGACACGCTCAAATGAGATTTCGTCATTTTACGTAATCACGTTTTTTTATATCCACATTGAGCAGAGTTGGACATCCTATTATAGAGAATCCTTGGTTTCATGCCAACCTATCGACGGCCGTTTGGCATGTGAACGTTTGGACACCTACTTCTAATGATATTTTTTTTTTGTCCTTGACATAAAATCTCTCGAATTGATGGCAAACTTCCATCCATGGCAAATATTCCACAGATGCATAATGCACAAATCGATGTGTTAGGTTTGAGAAAATTACGTAGAATGCTGAGTTTGTCTTGAAAACATCAAAATGGCGGAGACGTTGGAAATTGACGTTCCCAGAATGCAAAGCGAATTTTACCGTAATGACGCGTATTTTGGAAGACACAATTTTCTGTGCAGCAATTCGTGCATGCATATATGTACATGTAAGCTTGCGTGTGGCATTCTTCGGTGTTATGAAGTAAACAAAACGATTCGTCTGCGATGCCACGACTACATTTACCATAACTTGACGTATTTTATGACATGACAAGGTGTTCCATGTTGGGTTTGCGAAGCTTTCATTTTTGAAACTGGTCTTCTAATTAGCCTAGTAGGCATATATGTTAGGCTATATCATAAATATGCAGATATTATTCATAGTTTCCAATATTTTAAGGATGTTATAGTGAGGTTCAATATCAATTTAGGAGGCGTCTCTGTTTCATTGAGTTCAAGATAAATGATTACTTATTGGGAATATGAATGAAGTAGGCCTATGCTTTCATAATAATATACGGGAATGAATTGGAATCATGTGGGGGACGATATGGGTAGCAATTTTTTGAGAGGGGGTGGGGAGGGGTAACGTTGAGTAGGATACATTCAGCAGTCTTGGTTCTCATGATATGCTCGAGCTCTAATGTTGAATCTCGTAGATAGCTGCATTTTCTTGTTTGCTGAGTCGCCATTTTCGTTTTCATCGATATCTGGGAAACGGTGCATTGTAGAGTGGAACCGACGTTATTTTCAGACCCCCCCCCCCCCCCCTAGACAAACATGTTCGAGGGATATCATGGATGAACTTCGACCTTGACCTCAATTTTTTTTTGCCGAGTCTGCATTTTTCGTGTTCGTCGATATATCGGAAACGGTGCATGGTAGAGTGAAGCGGACATTATTTTCGTACTCGTCGCCCTGGACAAGCCTTAACAAAAATACGACCAAAAGCCCTTCTCACTGACAGGTGTACTTGACTTTGAAAACATGTCTAGAGGATATTATAGATGAACATGTCTAAGGGGTATTAAGATTAACTTTGACCTTGACCTAATTTCAGCCGAAATGCCCCAAGGCATCTTTAGGCATCTTTGGGTATTTGCGTTTATTCTCAAAATGAAAATGTAAATCCTCATTGAAACAATCAGAAATATTATTTTTGAAAGTGATGTGATCCTTTTGTTGAGATTACTTTATTTAAAACAAATAATAGCAGGACCGGGGCCCCCAGGCCTACCCTCCGTGGGTCTGTTTTTACCCAACTTAGAAGACCAGCGCAACGCGCTGGCCAATAAATAGATGGTTTGCATGTGTTTACCGGTGAGGTAGGGCGGGGAAGGGGGGGCACTCTGGACGTAAACTTCAGAATATATTCTTGCCCAGGACGTTGAATCTTACACAACATTATTTGGATGTTTTATAGCCTTTATTCGCTGGGGCATAAGTCTCCGAGGGTGTGTCGCATCTCTGACTTGGGCGTAGCGGCTTCTTGCCTCCACTCCGAGCTCGAGTTTGACTCTGGCTCATGTCACTTTTACTTGAGACATGGACGGGTGTAGATCACACAGTAATGACTCTTGGACAGCCAAACACAGGTAAGTGATTATTCCCCTTCGGAATATCATTGTAATTTCCAGGTATATAATTTGTAGCGCTGAAAGGAACCAAAATACTCTGAGAGATCTGACTCATTGAGATTAATGATCACTATTTGTCTTTTGGAACTCTCTATGTTTCCCTATGATAATATTGAGGTAATCAAGATAAAAAAAATGAAGACAACTGGAATTGTTAATGATTTTCCGTTGTAAAGAATTATTCATCAACCCAATTGCTCTTTTGGGCTATAAATTATTAGAGCTAAAATTGCCCTCGGGAATCAAGTGAAAATGTATGCATGTGAAATGATGTAGAAGTAGAAATTTGAAATTTTCAGAAGAATTGGTTCTATTCTGTGGTCTATCGACCTGCATATGCACGAAGAAAGCAGTTTTTCATTCCCCATATTCTTCAAGCTGCCGGTAATTACTCGTAAGGCAACTTCTCATTGTAATGGACGAAAAATCGTTACTCTACATGTATGTTTGTTTAAAAACAAATATCAACACTACTTGAAACAATGAATATTCAATTACGTCACATGCATGTTGTGTCATGAACATATGCCATAAAACGGCAAGTTACAGTCACAAATGACTGTTGCAATAACTATCTAGTCTAATGAAATGTAAATATGTGGTCACTTTTTCACATAAACAAATTGCAAAAACACATATGGAAATATGTGTAAAATGTATGACACATGCTTAATCAGTACAATGCTCAATCAATACAATCAAGTATGTCTATAAATTGTGCACAATGATCATCACTATGTTGAATTCAGCAATTGAGTAAAACTATCATGCTCAATCATAAACCAAACATACCAAACAAATAGGGCTGAAATGGAATTTTCACTAAATAGCTGTGATATAAAATACTGGTTCTCGATGAATGTGATAATTTGTGTTGGTTTTATCTGAATTTATTCCGAGTCTATTATTGGCTGTTCCAACTTTTTCGAAATGTTGTATTATTTTGTAAGAGCTAACAAGATTTTAATTGATAAATATTTCATTCGAGGTTAGTAATCATGATGCATACATTAAATAATCAACTCTAGAAGATACCCAATAGTCTGATATGGAGACCTCTATGAATTCGGTTTAATCAGCTCAGTCACAGCCTGATCACATATTCATAAACAAATATAGTAGGTATCTGCCATGTACCAACTGGTAACAAACTACGTGTTTATTCTTGTCATTAGGTAACGAACGTATGAATAGTTACACGTATCTATCTCTGTGAAATTAATTCATGAATATTGTTCATCTACCACAAGGCGTTCCATAAGTTATTGTTCCACGATGGCCACTATGTTTATAGGTTTTGGCTTAGGTCACTCAATAAGGTTGTCCATTCTAATGCTTATTTATCTCTGTGATCATGTCAGCGGGAATTTATTTCTATTTTGAAAAAAAAAATCGTGCAACTGTTCAGGCTTCCAGTAATATTTGGAAGCCTACATAGTTTGATAACATCACAGCACTTTGATAACATAGCTAAAAGTTAGAGACTGTGGCGGAAGACGAACCAATATCGAGACATAGCAAACATTTCTTCATGAAATAAGAACTTCCCAATTTTTTTCACTTCGGAAACTATTCATATGGAATTCCAGATATTTAATGACCACAAAAATCTAAATATAACTACTATATGAAAGGCAGGAATCGTTCTATCTATTCCAATGAAGTCCATGTTTGCTGAATACACATTAGGCAAAAAATGTATTATGGCTCTGGTGAGGTGCTCGTGTCAATTAAAACCCTGGGCATCACTCGCTTAAAGAAAAACAAAATTGCGCTCATCACCTCCTGAAAGACAATTTCATTTTTTGACACCCGTACACCGTTTCCTGTGAGATATTGATAGAATCTAGTGAGTCCAGCATGTCTTCAAGCAAAATTTGTTGTATGATTGGTCAAATGGGCTAGATTCGACCGAGTAACTCACAGCAGCCCATTGTAGGGGAAAAGGTTGGCCACATGGGCTACATATGACCGAATCATTCATAAGCTGCAGCCAAGTTCAGGGCGGAGAAGGATATAAAAGAAGAAAAATGAAGAAGAGGCTCCACCTGGCGATTGTGTCATGTTTGAAACTCTTCAAAAAGGGTTCAATAAATTTTGAAATCCTCATATCACGCTCACAACAAAATTCACGAATACCCATTGATGAAAATCCAAATCTACTTCATGTAATTAATGTATTGAATATATAGGCCCTTTCAGAATTATGACAGAAAAGCCAAAAAAACAGTGCCAGAAGACTGACCTGGGGATTCCACAAATGCCCAGTGCATTTTATGTGCATCAGCCAATAAATATATCCAAAGTTATCTATAAACAGTATAGAACAATGTACCACTGTGTAATTATGCTCATACTTCATCATACTCCGTGCATAAGGGTCCAAAATGGGCACTGTTTGGCCAAGAACTGAAATAAAAAATCAATATGGCCGACTATAATGTTATTGGAACTACTTTTTGTGCTAGGAATTAACCCTTGGCTTGTCACATTATTGGTGCTCATTCAGGGAGAACTCATTTTCTGAACAAGACAATAAATATGAACATGGCATGTGAAATGTAAATATTTTATTTTGTCAACATTTCATGAAAAGAAGATCAATTTCATAATGCGTAACATCAATGAGAAAGTCGAAAATCATAACGTGTACATTTTCATGGAAGTTACCTGTATCTGTGAGGATCATGTTCTACATGCAATATATATCACAGCAAGATGGTAGGAGGTATTGTTAGTTTCGTTACAAACATGAACAATACATACATTCTAAAAATGTGTAACTATGGTAACATACACAGGTAAATTGATTGCATTTAAGGTTAATAAGTGTAATAAATCCAAATTACCGAAAAATTTAATATGAAGTATGCACCGTATGCTTACTGCAGGTGGGTTGATTATATCTTTTTTATGGTGGTTAACATATTACAAATCAATATATATCCCGGCTTAAGTGAGCACAGATCATAGATAAATATAACCTGCAGTGATATGGAATAGCAGTTTGATAATGTGAGGTTTCTTTACAATGAAACCATGATGTGGAAGGGAAATATTTCCGATTATTCACCCAAACCACCACATTGGAATAAGGCATGTGCATTTATAAATGTAATATTTCGAATCAGCATACATAGTCGCCTCATCTCTCCCCTAACAAATGAAGTATATGTAAAGGTTGTTGTGAATGTACACATTTCATTTCGCAGTATTTTAATAATTAATTTACTAAGGAATGACATAATATTACACATAATATTTTGTGGGAGCTGTGTTGGAGATGATCACCGAGTTGTGGGGAACACTTCGAGGAAGCTCTGTTGCAGATGTTCAAGAGTGTTGAAGAGCAGTTCGAGTAGCTGTCTTATAGATGTTCACCGAGTGTTGAAGAACAGTTCGAGTGTGCTGTCTTGGAGATGTTCACTGAGTGTTGAAGAATAGTTGAAAGAAAAAAAAACGAAACTGAAGAAGTCTGAAAAAAGCCGTAAAAATATTTATAATTTTCGTTTGTAGTAAATGACAGGTTTGTTGAGCTCGGTTTGAAGTCCAGATAGTGTTTGCCGTTAGGGAATCCAGTTAAACAATCTTTAGTTTGTTAAGAACTGTACCCTGAAATGGGTTGAAGTTATGTGATAACCTTTTACTAATGGACTGAAAAGGTGTGGACATGTAACAAACCGCCGAACTGATAACGAGGCTGGGAGAGTTCATGACCTGACCCTGATTGATAATCGAGGCAAGGTTATGACCCTTGGTGGCCCACATAGAAACCGGGAAATGAATGTTTACACCGTAACCCTACACGGCCGGGAGCCAACTCAATTCTAAATACAATTAAGTCGTTATTCTTAATTGTTTATATATTTTACATGCATAGATATATTTATATGAAAAAAAAACCAGGAGAAATCGAAACATTTGAAATTCATAATAAAATGGCCTTCATGAAAAAATACCTTGTTTTAGGTTATGTAGTATGGTGCTGGGGATGTTCCTGTGCATTGTGCATGGCTGGCCTGATATGGTGCAATGGTGACAAACTGTAAAATAAAGTAAGAGTAGAACACCTCAAATTTCATTCTCAGGTGTTGTTGTTTCCCACAACAAACCAAGATAAACTAGACGTCAAGGCCTAAAGGCCTTGGAGGCATTTCAGGGTGATGCATGAAAAAAGACAAAATGTTTGTTTTTATATGTTTGTCTAGGACCACGAGTCTGAAAATCACAGGGCTCTACGATGTACCATTTCTGAGATATCGACGGAAATGAAAAATTTCAGGTCAAGGTCGAAGTTCATTCCTAGTACCACTCAGATATGTTTGTCTAGGGCCACGAGTCCGAAAATAACATCCGTTTCCCTCTACGATGCAGCGTTTCCAAGATATCGATGTAAACGAAAAATGCCGACTTGGCAAAAAAATTTCGGGTCAAGGTCAAAGTTCATCCATAACACCCCTTAGACATGTTTGTTTAGGATGACGAGTCCGAAAATTACGTCCGTTTCGCTCTACGACGCACCGTATATATGAACCTCCATACAAAGTTCCACAATCATTGGCAAAATACTTTTTGAGTTATCGTGCGGAAACCAGAAACATTAATTTCATCCTCACGGACCTCACAGACCTCGGGAGCCGGCAAAAAAACAATAGGCTTCTTCTACACAACATTTCTGACCAGCGTTGAAAATTTGGCGAAGATTCATCGAGGCAAACTGAAGTTATCGTGCGGAAACCAAAAAGTGAAAAAAAAAAAAAAATTCTGCTGAAATGCCTTAATTAGAACATGGAGACTGTAGTTTTTTGTCCATATCTTTATAGTTCATATTATCATTCTATTATGAGCATATACTCAGCACAAAAGATGCTACTCACATTAAACTCAAATCATTTGAACATCCCCAGCATGGAAGTCCTCCACAAGATGAGTGACATCACAGATCTCGGACTCGGATCCACTCCCGTCATACTCCACCTGATAAACAGCAGAAGTGGTGCCCGCTCTTCCTTTGAGAAGCTTTGAAACTTTCCCTGTAAACATGGTAAAATTATATATAAATGGAATAGACAAATGGAGAATATTGGTCAGTTCAATGGAACAATGTGGAATAGACAAATGGAGAATATTGGTCAGTTCCGGTTCAGAGTGTACATACGAGTGCTCAGTGCTTACCGGTGTACCACTTCTGCTGGCCCGGCTCGTCGAGAATCCAGCGGTGCTTGATGTGCTTCCCGACGAGCTTCGGAACCTTCCTTCGGGTGGATCTTTTCTGGGAGTAGACAGCAACCTGTGTCTGGAGCCTCGAGATGTGAGGGTGAAGGACTCCCAGGTGCAGTGGCTTTCCTATTGATACAAACATACAGACTCAATATTCATATTTCAGAATGACAAAAGCACTACAAAGACAATGTTTAATTATGTTATTTGTGTTAATTTGTATATGATGATCGAGCCTCACCTTTTGGTAGCATGGGCAGAAGCACAGGCCTCAGGGATCTGCTGAATAGGTTCCACCTGTAAAGGAGGAATCATAAAGATAAATCATATATATACAGGTATTGGCTATACACATCAGGCTAATCTTGCACTGATACATGCAATATGTAGTATTTCCCTTTCCGAGGCGCCGCCAACTTAGCCGACGTTGCTCCATTTTGAACGTTTGATATGGGGGGTTCCGTTCAAAATGTCGCGCCGTATTCCATCTCCTGAGACATCTATGAAGCGCTGCGCTCTACATGAATGTATGGCGTGCTAAAATATCAACGTTATTCAATAAAACTATAAATTATCTACCGTGGCGCTAGGTTTCTGGGTGCCGCAACAATCCACAACTCGAGTATTCTGCTCGTTTTCGCACTTGACCAGTGGAACTTCACCAACTGCCATCTTCACGACTTCATTTTAGTCACATGATCACGTACGCGCTAGGAATTAGCGAATCAGCAGAGAGTGTGGAACTCAGTGACCCGGTTGTGGCTCACCGAATTGTGTCACTCGCATGTACATGTCGTTATTCTGACGTAAGAATTTCCTGCTGATGTTTTAATATCCGCAGTGATGACTGCTGCTTTTGTGTTGGAAAATATAGTGATATAACATATAGATGGTACTAGAACCAGTAGGACTGATATTGCATAGGCGTATTGTAGGTCATATACATGTTAAGCGTAATTCTCTTAAAAAATTCATTTTTTCATTATACATTACACAATACATTCAGAGCAATATATGATTCAGGGAGGCCTAGGCTATAAATACATTTGCTATTCCCCAACTAAAAAAATACCACCCCAAAAAGTTAAGTAATTGACACCACCCATATAGGGCTTACCAGATTGAGAATTCAATTTGCAAACCGGTAGTTTATGGAAGTTAAATAACCTGCACTATGAGAAACATACAACCCACAATTGTATAATGATATCCCATGTTGTGAAAGCCATATATACCTGTAGACTATATCAGTAAATGATATTTATTTAATTTGAAAATTGAAGTGATGACCTGAGTATAAAAAGGTAGATATCGAATTTCACTTCTGTGGCATATTAAAAACATTGAGGAAAATATCTTTTAAAAATCGTAGATTTTCGCATATTCTTTATTCGATTTTCACCAGAGTTACAGAATGACCAGTGAGGAGAGCTTCGAGAGAGCAGTTAATAGTGTGGAAGATCAGCTTTCATATAAACTGAAAGACAAACAGTTGGATGCCCTAAAGCTGATAGTTTTGGAAGGTCGTAATGTTTTTGCGATGTTACCAACTGGGTACGGGAAAAGTGATATCTTTTCCCTAGCGCCCCTCATAATGAGCAAGGTGATTCTTGAAAAGTGTTAAAAAAATCAGCAATTTTTTTTAGTAGTCACCAATTAAATGACATTATTGTATATTGATCAACGAATACACTGACTTGATTGCTGTAATTATGTTTTTTTCCTTACAGATGCACTCTACTAGCACCAAGGCTGTGGTGGTGTGTCCACTTAGGGTGCTAATCATGGATCAGGTTCGGCAGAATAATCGAAGAGGCATTAAAGCAGTGTCGATGATTCATAGTGATGTTAGCAACACAAATTTTGACGGTGAACAATTAGGACATGATCAAACAGTGTTAAATAATCACAAACACCCGTAACATGATTGATACGATAGCTAGAATACACGTATATATCTTCAACACGCCACAGATATTCAATCGGGGAAATGGACACTACTTTACACAACTCCTGAGTCTTTAAAAATTGCCAAGTGGAGAGATGTTCTGCGTCGCTTTGCATCGGATATCAAAGTTTTTGCTTTGGACGAAGCACACTGCATGCTTGATTGGTTTGTTCAAGCTAACAATCAAATATATTAAGCCTCTATATATGTTACCTGGTAGCCTAAGGAATTTGGAAAGGAATTATTCCGGCATGTTTATGATGAAATATAGCAATGAATGAATGAATGTCATTAACAGCGATTGTGAATTATTGGTGAGCCAACCCTGACAAATTCTTCTATAGGACATCATAAATGTAATAGACGTAAAATCTTTACATAAACATTTATTGGATAGGGGAGAGACATTCCGACCCGATTACAGAGATGTTGGCAGAATCAGGAGTATCTTGACTGACACTGTTGTTGTATGCACAACAGCAACAGCAAACCAAAAGATGTTTGTTGACATCTGTAAACATCTCCACTTGCGCACCCAGGACTTCAGCACAGTAGTTTCCATCGCAGATCGGTATAAAACACAATAAAACTAGCAGTATTTATAGCAACATACGATGATTTGTAATCATAATCATTTACAGTTTTTCTTTTGCAGACCCAATATATTCCTTGAGGTAGATCGGGACACAAAAGTGGACATTCTGCCCAAGCTGGGCTGGTATATTGAAATGCTGAGGACAAAAACCGCATCATGTCCCAAATGCATAATATTTTGCCGGCAAGCATTACATAGTGATAAGTTATCCGAAAAGAGAAAAAAATAATGACATCTACTATTTGGAAGTGGCAGCACAATCTGCCCTTAACAAAGTTATCATAACCGTCAGTTATAATTTCTATAGCTCAATAATGATGTTACGTATGACTTAAACATGAACATCAACAAAAATTCCATTCAAATAGTGAACAAGTGCAGATGACCAACATCTTCGAAGTGTTTGTGGACGAACTTGGGGATCTGTATTGGGTTGGAGATGCCGGGAATCCAGGCGATGGTCTCGTCGAAATGTTCTACGGGCAATTAGACAGCACCTCGGAGAGTGAACTACCCTTAGCATTCACAAGAGATGACTGCAAGTGTCGCTGCATAATTGCTACCATCGCATTCGGTATGGGGATTCAGATTAATGATATCGAGTACATTCTACACTGGGGGCCATCAGGGACAATACTTGAGTACTGGCAAGAAGTGGGGCGTGCTGGTCGTGATGGTCGAAGTGGCAAAGCTATCATATATCGACCCCGATGGTCAACTGACAAGCGGCGAGTTGGGCAAGAGATGCTGGACTTAGTTAAATCTGAAGGAGTTTGTATTCGGAAGCAAATTCTGGAGGCCTTGAGGATCGACGGCGTGTCTGAGGATGACATACACAAGTGCTGTGGAGGCAACAGATGCTGCTCTTCCTGCTCCAGTGTGACACAGTCCCAGGTGACAGAGAGTTCAGAGTGATGGTATAGACAGCTGAACCTTCAGTTCTCTACAGTCAAAGTGGCGGCTTGCCTCCTTTTTGTTTGCCCTGCAACTCGGATCCATGTGTCCATCTTTTCACTGCGTGTCTTCAAAGATCTTCCAAGTTGGTATGGGTCCTTCACTTTCACATCCTTCCTCAATTTCGACTCGTCGACGCCATGCACTTCTCTTCCGGGTGAATGCTGGAACAGCTGGTCCCCTTTGAGGACATGAATGAAGCGGATGAGGTCCTCCTTATACCTTCGATCTAGGTCCTTGTTCTTGTATTTCTTCCGGAACAAATCTTCAGTCAATGTTGCCTGGAAAAGCTGGTCAACCACTTCTCCAAATGGACCGGTGAGCTTGCTGCAGCGGTCAATTTGTGTGTCGCTGTACTGGCCCTTCGAATTCCTTATCATGTCTTTGAACTCATTATTGAGATGTTCATTGCCGAGATCCATCCCTATATTGCCAGCTGGTCCTCCACCCACGTTAAGGAAGCGCTCCCAAACCAACTCATGCTGCAAGCGTTCTGGAGCGACTCCACCAACATCTACATCAATAATAAAATCATGATAGTGCCGTCGTCAAACCTTAAAAAAGGTATCAAATGATATGACCTCGTGTCTGTCGTCTAGCCGTCAAATTTTGGTACTTAAGGTTTTTGGTGGAAAATGCCAGCACATTCTTTGCCAAATGATAATCAGACCTTTCTATAAGTGTAAAATGTACCATTGTGATGTGTACATGTATTAGTTATTTGCTCTTGAACCACTGGACTGTATGATGCCACATGACTGCAGACAGACGGTAGATATTGCAACTTCCACATGGCGAATCATACATGGCGATTTGAGTGGTGACGTTTAATTTGACCTTGGATTACCTTGAAATTTCAAAATAGACACTTTTTGTTGCAAAATGCCCGAATGTAATTTTTTTTCATGTCAACACCATATTTGTCCGGAAACTATATTGATGTTCGGGCTACGTTTTTGTGACCTGGTCTAAGTAATCTTGCCCCATTGCTGTGTTACATGTGCTTGATTGTATATGTTCTCATTTGATCAAAAGTCCATGAAGTATGTGACTCACACTTTACCACTCTTTGGATGACGTTATTGGTATGAGTAAAAATTGTGTTTAAATATTGCATCGAGTGATAGCTCACATGCCAGAAACTGGTGGCCTATGACAAAGTAGTTGGTGTGACTGCGGGACCAGAACTGGAGCATGTGTATGCGCCACATGGACAGTATAGCAGTCCCATCTCCTTCCCTCAGCATATCGTGCCTGGCCTCGAGGCAAAGACCTTCCCAAAGGAGTTGAAGGTTGTGGGTCAGGAACTTATCCTCCTCGCCTCCAACTTCGCACTCCTTGCAACAGTACCACTTTTCTGTTTCAAATATATATCACCATCTGCTGTAAACATGTACATATAGCTACCACTGATTGTCATGTGTCCACTGAGTTGGAGGCAGTGTATAAATGTGTTCAACAATAAATGTGTAATCAGTAAAGTGTCCAATAAAAATCATATACGTGACCAAAATGTTTAGAGCCAATAAAACTAGTTTCACTGTTCTTACTGGGAATCTTTGACCTGGTCAGGCCAAGGCAAGCTACGTGATACCACTCATGGCGCGTGCAGGCAGACTTCTTGTGGCACTGCACCATCCGACCTCCTTTCTTCTCGTGACAAACACAGAAGATATAGGAAGAGGACTCGGCGCATGCAGGGCTGCAGTACCAGTCTGCTTTGTCAGGTGGTGCTTCTGTTAAAGGCGGAGACACACATTCCCAGTGGAAGTAGCGACCCAGACACTCCAGGTTGCAACACATCTCCATGTTGCCGCCTTTCTCTGAAGGGCAATATTAATGCCTACATCAAAACTCTTTCAAGTTACAAACTGAACATGACCACTTCTGTTCCACAAAATGGATCACACCCCGTTACATGCAGCAGATATCCAATGCTGGGGTCACCCCCCCCCCCCCCCACACACACACACCTACACACGCACACATTGACTGGGCCACATCTGTCCAATAGCCTCTCATCTGGTGAAGCAGGTTAATTTCGGGGGCTGTGAGCAGGTCAAATACATTTAGATCACCCACAGATCCAACCCTCTTATCATCAAAAATAAAACCTGGAACCCCCGAAATAGGCCCTGCGCTGCCGTCCTTGAAATAGAATTTTCCCATGTACCTTCCCGACACCAGCAGTATGGAAAGACCCCAGGATCAGTGTTTCGCTCCCTCTTGTAACCCTCTGCTGCCACGACACCGTAGTTCTCAGATGGGTTCCTCCAGATTCTATCAAGAAGGGCCTGCGATACGGTCTCTAGCCACTCTTCCTGCTGTTCAGCCGAGCCAGTCTCCGGAAAGTCGGCAGGAACGCTCTCCAGGGTTGACATACCTGTCTCCTCCATGAAGAGGCACAACAGGAACCCGCGTGTTGCAAACTATAAATGTATGATGTCATACAGAAACCATTACCAGAGGAAGATTTGAACTGTGCTCCTGTATCTAATGAGTGTTACGAATGTAATAGGCAATAATTGATTCCTGGAACGAACAGGATACCTGAAGCAAATCCCATGCATGCTGAAAGCAGTTAGACACTTTAGCATCAACACCCCTGTGGTCAAAGTACTCTTTGATCTGGAAGAGTGTTCCGCGTGTTGCTTCTGATGCCCGCGTGAAAAAGATGTCCCAGATATCCTGTAGATTATTGCATATACATGTATGTGTGAATCATGTTGTATGAAAGGTGATTACTTGAAAGACGTACACAAAGGCGTATCATGAACACAAATAGCCACTCAACCTGCATCAGAAGGCCCTCGAGATGAAATTCCTGAGGGGATGGAACGAGGCCTTCCAGACGCGAGACATCAGATGGGGTGCGACATCGACGCTCTTTCGCTGTACGCATCCTGTCGAAGGACAACCCATCCCCATTGCATGGGATGGGGTAGATGGCGCCTTCCACAGTAGGGCAGTAGGTCTGCAATTTCTCCATAATTCTCATAACTCCTTCATGGGAAGAAGGGTTGGCGTTGATTACCCCTAAATTCACCATGTTACTCGGCTGACACATCTCGTCTGAGAAACGGTGCTTGACGTGCTGTTCCACCTCGATACCATGAAGAAATGGCATGTGGAAAACTAATATCCTCCGGATACAAATGCGCATGCGGTCACGAAGGACACCCCAATCATCACTTGAGGGCAGGAACACAGAGATGTCCAGGTCCTGGGCTCGCTTGGTTGTTTGGTCCTACAGCCAAGTCAACAACAAGATAAATAATGCATCCTTGTCAAATGCATAACAGACATCATTGAAGAGTAGTATTCTCAAACGACAACCCATGCCAATCTAATTTTACAGATGTGGTGCATATGAATATACAATAGAAAAAAGAAGAATATTGCAAGAGAAACATATAAACGCCTACAGTGAGGTGGGTGGAAGGAGTTCTGTTCCTTGCACTGAAGCACAGAGCACGAAGATGGAACTTGTTGTGTTGTGTAAGGCCGTGGTGATGAGTCTTAGCAAGCCACTGAACATTGTCCCAACAGAAGCTATATCCGCACTTGGCGGTGTAGTCCAGTCTCCTAGTCGCACGACTCAATGTGCTATCGAAATTCATCTGAGTGAAGATCGATAACAATGTTAGTTTACAACGAAACATGTTTTTATCCACAATCAGTTTGAAAATCCATACGATGGAACCTTAGGAGCAAATATAAATCCATTCAAACCTGTGTGTCTCCCGCCAAACCCTCACAAAAAAGTACCCTCACCAGTAATTGTAATAGAATTTCGTTTGCTCATAACTAAACCTTACCCCGCATATTCATGTAATACCTGCACAGTATCTATCCACAAGCGAATCTCTGCATCAAACCCGACGCATAGTTTGTCTGCCAGTGCGCGGGCTGTCGACACACTCTGCGATATACCCATGAAGTTCAGGATACTGTACACTTTCTGGCTGGCTCCCTGCCTGAACATCTCCACAGAAACAATAGCCTGCCACAACTTATACCCTCTGGGATTGATTGTGAAGAGTACGATGGCTAGGATAACACCCATGCGACAGTTCCGCATGACGTTCGCCTCTGATGGAGTCAAAAGCCTGAGAACCGATATTCAACATTGGAGCCCTTTGCATTAAAAAGTGGTGTCACATGTGTGGTGAAATATTCTACATATTATATATTTGACATGTTACATATATTAAACAATGAGTAGTAGTTGCTTGCTTATTCATGCATCAGTATACTATTCTTGTCAGAACATGCACTACTTATTTTGCACTTCCACCGTCATTATCTCAAAATTATTTCTCACGTATATTCACATGTATATTTTTCTAATGAATATCTCATGTGGGACCGGATACTAGTAAGCCCACCGGGTACCACACAAGTTTTCAAGATATGGCTTTAACGATCTATTGAATAGTCATCCAAAATAAACCCACCGGTGAAATCAAAATTATGGCATTCCAATAGGGGCCTACATGTGCTACATGTACCTCTTGTCGCTTTTATTGCCCTTGCTGTAATGTCTCATGAGATTGCCAGACTTGGCCGTCACTCCATCAACAGCTGTGGAGAGCCATGGACACTTCTCTCTTGTCTCCTCGACCACATCTGCCCAGTTGAATTTTGACAGTGCCTCTAGTGTTAGTTCATGACGTAGTGACTGTAGAACAGTAGTGTTCCCTTTGATGGCGGACATTTCACATCGCAGCATCAGGATGTTTCGCATGGATCTGGCTGCTTTGGGAGACTCTTTGGCAAGAAACCTAAACAACGTCTCGTATTTGGACTCTTCCAACAAGAGCTTTGCTTTGTCCTGTGACACACAAAAATTAACGGAAATTTATAAATTTCACATACGAAGCCTCGGGAGGTGAACGTTACAGTGGTGTATGTGTACCTATCAGACACAAATTTTTATCAGAAGCCTATTTCACAAAGAGGTTAAATCTACTTTAGCTGACTAACTTTAGCATGGAAATTGGTAGGCTAAATACTAAGTTAGTTGGCTGAAGTTCTTTGTGAAATATACCCCAGGCTGATATTCTTTTTTTTACCTAGGCCTACATGTATTTGTAATATCAGTATTATATCCTACAGTATATAGATGCAGGCGCCCCCCCCCCCCCCCCAGGATGTGATTGGGACAGGCTATGTTGGCGTAGGGTCTGGGGCCTGCGCAGGGCCCCAGAAGATGGTGGTTACTAGGTGCTCTGTGATCATGATGGTGATGGTGATGTTCATATATTGGGATCCTGATTATGTCTTCTGAACCATAGGTTTTGTCAACAACATATTTTAAATATGAAGTCGGTCAAGCAAAATACTTCATAGTATATGGCAACAGGGTTCGACAGTGTTACAATTTTTGTATAGATATCACCGTTGTAGATTATCATTGTAGATAGATTGTTGTTAATCCTTGGTTACCACAATGTTCACCATGATAAAATAATTTAGCTAAATCACATACACCAGAACCTGGGAAATATTATCAATATTTGAGGAGAACCTAAACAGGAAACTATATCAGACCCTTTACATTATATAGATTCACGGATCAATTCAACTGATTTTAAATGATTTGATAAAGTGATTATTGAGATTTCATCTTCAGGGTTCATGAACAAGAGAATGCGGTTACAATAAACAATCTCTCGAGTTATTATCCACTAAATTTTTTCATTATTCGATGAAGCACCACGGTTATTTCCAGAAAGCTTAGCAGTTTTCACCATCTCATTAATCCAATCAGGAGAGCTTTCTATAATAAATAAATTTACCATAACTTTTTTCTCAAAAATTTACTGGAAGCACGTGCTTCCAGTGCTTCTATCTGCGGGCGCGCCTGTATAGATGTATAATGTTTTTGATATTATGATTTATGATCCAGGCATAATAGTATGCTGCCCTCGATCCCAAGTTACGTAACAATCCCAAGAGACAATATACTATAATTAGTACTAAAGTAGTGTATGTATGTCGTATATAATATAGCCTTCCATGATAAAAAAAATATTTTATGTACCTTGAACCCTCTACTACATTTCTCATTTTCACATGTTGCTGGTGGAAACTGGGGTTTCTGTGGTGTACATTTGATATCCTGCCGTTTAGGGGTGGATAACAAGGGTGTGCTTGGGCGTTTCCTCGGTTGATGTCCTTGGCTTAGGCCTACTACAGTGTATGTACCAGAAGTTTTCTTCCGACAAACAGACCGGAGGCGTTTGCAGCACAGGTTGCATGTGAAGCCGTTAATAGACCTGATGTCCGGGAAAATGGAACGCACTGTGTACGGGGAAGCAACCTTCAGCAACCTATATCTGTTATAGCCACCCTTCTTCTTAGAAAAATTACAGCCACATGTGGAACATGTGGGCTCCATGTTGTTACAATCAGGACAGGGCCTACGTCTACTGACGTCACATGCCTTACAAATATGATGTCATTGACTCATGGGTCTGTGTGATATTCTCCCTCAGTCATTATGTGTTAATTGATATTTTATTTCTGTGAAAATTGCGTGGAATATTGCGGAAGATTGGTTGAATTCTTCTTCTGATTTGACTGTATTATTACAAAATACATATAGTCATTGCTACGTACGTGTACATTGCATGTGCATGCGATTTTATGTCCACACGCATTTTCAATACAATTCGGTAAGCCCATACAACAAGACAGCCTGGTTGCCGCAGCAACACGTGCCACCATGAGGCGCGTACGTGATCATGTGACTAAAATGAAGTCGTGAAGATGGCAGTTGGTGAAGTTTCACTGGTCAAGTGCGAAAACGAGCAGAATACTCGAGTTGTGGATTGTTGCGGCACCCAGAAACCTAGCGCCACGGTAGATAATTTAAAGTTTTATTGAATAACGTTGATATTTTAGCACGCCATACATTCATGTAGAGCGCAGCGCTTCATAGATGTCTCAGGAGATGGAATACGGCGCGACATTTTGAACGGAACCCCCCATATCAAACGTTCAAAATGGAGCAACGTCGGCTACCGCCAACTCAGGTAGATAAGTGTCGATCCCACATGTGTGTGCATGAACAACATGTGTACTGTTATGGACAGCAAATGATATGGAACCAACCGTCTGAGCCAGGTCTGAGCACTGAGTGTTTTTGAGAAAAATAACTCTTACCAATACATGATAGCCTGGTGGTGGTGAGTCCTGCTACACTACAGCTCGTGAATCTCTGGGCGTTGTACACCATGTCACATATCAGCATATTGCGCTGTTCTTGATTCCCACCTGGGAATGCATGACGAGTGGGTCGTAATTTTGTGTTCGTGGGCAGGTGTCCACAGTACTCTAGGCCTATATTTATCTGTAAACAACAAGTGTGGATGTGTTTCTCATTTCCACTGATCCCGTACGGGAATCGATGAAGGATCTAAAACAATGTTACGCACACGTGTGTGATAGGCCTATGTACTTGAAAATATCCCATTACAACACATTAAAAAAAGGGTTAACACTCACCATTTGTATTTTGTATTGTTTTGTCGGTTCCGCTCAGCCACCCATCCGTCCACATGTCAGTCATGTGACTTATCGCACGTGGGTCTTGGTAAAGTACTGTCAAGTTCTCAAATTCAAATAAAGCCGTAAGAAACCGAGTTTGTGCAAATACGATGTTTTTTTTATATTGCGGGAAATAATATGAAATGAAATTATGTTGTAGCAACATAAAATATAAAAAAAGAATCACATAGCAAGTGCTGATTTGCCCTTGACCTTCGTGTAACATTCTCATCACATGATCTCACTTGTATGTTACCATATGTATCGTTAGCCTAAAGAAATAGTCCAACAGAATTGGGTAACTTTTGTGGTATAATACACATTGACATGAGATGTACCTTATTTATTTGGTACATATATGCTCATTCACGAACAAATATATCACTTTACTTGTACTTAACTATAAGTGATGGGAATTATGATTTCGTGTGTATTAATATCTGCAAATTGGGTCATCGTGATTAGCGTCTATGATACGGGAACTACTTTATCATCGTGAAATTGAAAATCGTTGATGCGTCAAAATATAAACAGCATCTTATGTGTTAAAATTACGGAAACAATCACCATGGATACACAAAAGGGCGATATCGTGATATAGTCCCCGCCGGGGACTATTTCCCACCCCCTTGATTTCATGCAATTTCCGTTTGTTTTTAATTCCGGCGGGGACTATTTCCCACACTATCATCGGATACACTTCTTTTTAGGCAATTTCCCTTTGGTTTTTCATCACAATAACTTCAAGTCCATTCAACAATCCATATTTGCATAAAACGATCATTTACGTCCCCTGTACCGCTGTAGGCAAATATGGCGGATTTGCACCTAAACACCGACTGTAAAAAATATACCTAGTCATTTATCATCACTATACCAATGCCGTTTATTCCGTGAACCTGATATTGACGTCATATTTGTGGTAACGCATATTACACATTTAACCAATTAATATACCTGACCCTTATCCAATTCCCGTTTCCAAACACACACACTTTCTACGAAATGTCTTTAATTTGTTATGAGCTGTACTTCAACTTACCCCATACTGCGGACACCACATTAGACGGTTGAAATAGGCTTCATGAAACGGTGGAAATAGCAGGAAAGATTCTGAACGGAATCAGCAGCAATGACTGCAAACACAAATATATATTTACACTTGTTGTTGTATTTGTAGCACATGTTATGAGGCAATTGAGGACACACTGTACGTATCATTAATTAGGTATAATATTGAATACTGTAACGAGGAGTAGGACCACAAACACTTACTGTGAATAACTGTGTATAGGTCCTGTAAAAGCCGTTGAAACAAACACATAATGATATTGGCAAGGTCGATGAAGGTGTCGGGCGGTAACGACATCTGCAACAAAATATAAATATGTATGTTACACTACATTTCGTCCTGTTTTACGTCATTTGCTTTTAACAGCATTTTAAAGAAAACCCTTGGAATTGCACTATTTATATTTTGACGATATTTCCTACATATTATTCAAGTACCATTTACACTTATTCCGTGTAAATATACCTACCAACAAACAAAATATATATATGCATAGACCCTTTCTGTATGGCTATTCGTCACGTAATTATAATTGATATGTACACTATATACAGGGCTAAATCCATGTTACTGGAAGTCCGAGTCCGAGGACGACCACACCAAAGATGGTTTTTTGGTGGGTTTCGATCCTTTCTTGGGGGGTCGACGCACAGTGACATTGCGAGAATAACCGGGTGGGCATACACCTCTCCTGCCTTTGACTTTCGGCCTAACTTGAGGCTTGGGTGTGCTGGCGTGGGAAGGTCCGGCAACAGGCTCCTCGTCAGACGCACTGCTTATTACATGTACAATGGCCTGCTCCTGCACTGCCAATGGTGCTGGTTGTGCCTCCTCATCGTCGTCTTGGTGGGCTTCAACATCACCATCACTGTCTTCTCTGAGGATGCTTATTTCGGTTGGGTTAGCGATGGTGTCTGGATCCCAAGTTGGAAACAGTGGGCTGGGGAAATCCAGGCGGGGACGATGATCCAGAGGATAGTACCTGCGTACTAGGTTGAAGAGGCGGGTCACGGGATGCTCTCTACGATCATTGGCCCTCCACATTACCTCGGCCAGGTGGGCTTCGAAATTACCAATGGAGGTCCCGTTTATGTTTTTGAAATGCCGTTTGGCATTCCCCCACGCCCCCTCTATTCTGTTGGTGTGCACCTCCACACGTTCATCCGTTTCATCATTGATGTACGTCTGTTTAAACGTGTGTTTGTGCTCCACTGTAAAGTGTTGGAACCCTTCCTGGTTGAGGGACCTGTATGCAGCCCAACCGTCGCTGAAAATGCGACTTCCAGCCTCCACATACCTTTTTATGATGGGGACCAGGGTGTCGGCGTCCCGACTGTCCACTGGCATGACGATTAAACGACCACTGTCCCTTTCAACCAGGCCAAAAATCCAGATAGGTCTTCCCAGTGGTGCTCCCCTGTGGTATTTGACCTTCCTGCCGAAGAGGGACTCGTCTATTTCGACGGTGCCTGTGAGCTTTACATCTTGGAGCATGTCGAATACATACTTCTTACACAAGTCGCGTGCAAAATTGGCCCAGTCCACAGATGTGCGCTTGTAGTCCATGCCTGCTCGGTCCGACATTCGGTGCAGAGAGGCATGTTCCGCAAAGCTTACCAGAAAGGTGACCAAATCTGGTATTGGGAAGTGGCTCCCTTCGAAGAACGAATTGGAACGAATGCTATACTCATGTTTGCGGTTAGCACATCGATAGGAATACCCGTCCTTGTTCCTAGTTCGCTTCCCGAGTGTGCATACTTGGTCACATACCTCGCAATAATACCCATTCCTTAAGAGGCCATTGTCACGCATCCAATCTTGCCATACGAGGTTTTCCTGCAGAAACAGCCAGTGCAAAGTCCATGTGTTGGACAAATCCGGGACGTTTATCTCCCCAGGATTGGATTTGCGGCAGACGAATCTTCCGTTGTTGTCTTTCGGCTGGGCCATCATCACAGAAAGGGTCTAACACTTACCTTCAATTGCCCCTATTTATATCATTCAACCACAAACAAACAACCCAATAAAAGTAACAACGCAGGGTGCGTGGACGGAATGAGTCCAAATCAGTTAACAAACATGTGTATTATATTCATAGGTCACTCAACAATAACGCACAGGATTTCATGCGTAATTAAAAGGGATGACGCGCAATATAGGTACTTACTATTGTTCACTGGCGTCTGCTCCTGTGGGTGTAGCGTCGCACGCTCCCATCCAAATACTGATATTGACCGGCAGTAACATTCCAGGCATACAGCCTGTAATTGACCCCCTGCTCAAAGCGCTGGAACAGAGCCCGAAAATGTCGATATTTGGAGTCACCCCGATTGCACAGGCCATATAATAAGGCCCAATCGATAAATATTTCCGGATTTAATCCGTTCACATATACAAATGTACAAACAAGAATCCGGCCCCAATGTTTCAAGTTTTTATCCCAGAATAGACGTCTAATTTTGTAAGGCCAAAGTGAAGCGTTTCCGATAATTTGTTGAATTTCTGTCCATTCCTGGTAAATTTGTCTATTTCGTGTAGTCATTATTGCGTAATAACCACAGGAAAATCAATATACTGTGACATGCCTCATGCCATGGTGTTAGCAATACACTAATCCCCCTCGCGGCTTCACTGCAGGCACAAACTGTTAAAACCATGCCTTCTCATGCGTATCGCAGGCTTCAGTAATATTACCTTTTCCCCCCACTTTTTACACAGTACGTGCTTATAGAGGTGTTTTTTTTTTATGTAATTGTTTTATGATATTTATAACCAATATATGTTTACATCCTGTTTATTCCGTTTGTTTTCTTATTACAACGGAATAAAGCGGTCAATATATATAAATTAATCAAGATAATTTATAACCAATATATGTATACATGCTGCTCATTCCGTTTAATTTCTTTACTGAATAAACTGCACAATTTATTGATGTAATCATTTATTTACGGAATGAAACGCACAATATATATAAGGGGTAATGGGATATATATATTTATATATATCGTCATATAATCACCGTAATAACTGATTCCCTACAACATACATAGTGTGCAAACAGTCCCCTGGGACTATCTCCACAGCCGCTCCAATGACCTACACTACCGGTATATATAGTGTGGAAACAGTCCCCGGGGAGTATTTGCACACCCTTTCAAATTACGTTTAAGGTGCGGTACGAGCACACTAGTGAGCTATAGTATATTTGAGTTGGTGCTAGGGGCCTCTCTAGCCAATGAGGGGGGTTAGATCACCATGGTGAAAGTCAAATACCTTACTCCAAATGACACCAACGACCACTCCGACGTAGAGGGCCATATATAAATCATATTAATTTATAAACAATATATATATACATGCTGCTCATTCCGTTTGATTTCCTTAATGAATAAACTGCACAATATATGGATGGATTCATTTATTTACGGAATAAAACGCACAATATATATATAAGGGGCTAATGGGATATATATAGTCCCCGCAATAAAGCATTTCCTACATCATACATAGTGTGCAAACAGTCCCCGGGGACTATTTGCACAGCCCCTGAAATGACCTAAAATATATATAGTGTGCAAACAGTCCCCGGGGACTATTTGCACAGCCCTTCAAATTACATATATACTCGTGATATAGTCCCCGCAATACTGTAATACCTACAATGTACATAGTGTGGAAACAATCCCCGGGGACTATTTCCACAGCCCTTCAAATTACAGATACGACCATTCCGACGTACATATTCCCCCCAAAAAATATCTACCAATTTTTTTACTGTAACCCCATCATATCCGTCACCCTCTTCAGGTTGTAAAGTGGAGTTAGCCCCTTATATATACTCGTGATATAGTCCCCGCAATACTGTAATACCTACAATCTACATAGTGTGGAAACAATCCCCGGGGACTATTTCCACAGCCCTTCAAATTACACACACGACCAATCCGACGTTTATATTCCCCCCAAAAAACATCTCCCCATTTTTTTACTCTAACCCCATCATATCCGTTGCCCTCTTCAGCTTCTAAAGTGCAGTTAGCCCCTTATATATACTCGTGATATAGTCCCCGCAATACTGTAATACCTACAATCTACATAGTGTGGAAACAATCCCCGGGGAGTATTTGCACAGCCCTTCAAATTACACATACGACCAATCCGACGTAGATATTCCCCCCAAAAAACATCTCCCCATTTTTTTACTCTAACCCCATCATATCCGTCGCCCTCTTCAGCGTCTAAAGTGGAGTTAGCCCCTTATATATACTCGTGAAATAGTCCCCGCAATACTGTAATACCTACAATCTACATAGTGTGGAAACAATCCCCGGGGAGTTTTTCCACAGCCCTTCAAATTACACATACGACCAATCCGACGTAGATATTCCCCCCAAAAAACATCTCCCCATTTTTTTACTCTAACCCCATCATATCCGTCGCCCTCTTCAGCTTGTAAAGTGGAGTTAGCCCCTTATATATACTCGTGATATAGTCCCCGCAATACTGTAATAGCTACAATGTACATAGTGTGGACACAATCCCCGGGGACTATTTCCACAGCCCTTCAAATTACACATACTACCAATCCGACGTAGATATCTAAACTTCAGCGTCTAAAGTGGAGTTAGCCCCTTATATATACTCGTGAAATAGTCCCCGCAATACTGTAATACGTACAATCTACATAGTGTGGAAACAATCCCCGGGGAGTATTTCCACAGCCCTTCAAATTACACATACGACCAATCCGACGTATATATTCCCCCCAGAAAAACATCTCCCCATTTTTTACTCTAACCCCATCATATCCGTCGCCCTCTTCAGCTTCTAAACTAGAGTTAGCCCCTTATATATACTCGTGATATAGTCCCCGCACCAAGCGTAAAAGTGCTGCATATGTAATGACCGGGGACTCTTTCACGAGTATATATAGGGCCCACAAAAATATTGACTTCGGTGTTTTGTCATGTTGTCATAATCACTTCCGGGACATTTTGGGAAAACGAAGACGAAAAAGGCACAGAAAAACAACGTTTCTGTCAGTTACAAATACCCCTCCCCGCTGGGGATTATATCACGATTATGCCACACAGTTTCATGCATCAACTGACATAGAATAGCTGTCGACTTCGGTGAGTAAATTCGATCGTTAATTTCGACAAACCAGACCTCTGTGCAACCCGGTGTCAACACGCGTTTGGCCGCCATTTCTGATTTTTTTCGTGCCACATAGTTCGAGGTCATAATTTGTAAAAATGTAAACAAATAGAAGATGACACTGATATCATAATTGATTGGTCGTACATTGTAGATGTTGCCCTGGTGTTGTTCTAGTATATTTTTGTGTTCATTGTTACTCCTTGCAACATGTATTTTTTTTGGAATCCAAAAGTAGGTATTTTAGTCATAGATTTTCTCATGTAAATAATGAACTGGAAAATATAATTTTTGCAGGAACATAACTGAAATTGTGTATAGATTCAGGATATATGTTGATTAACTGGATTATATCTTCATTTTATTGACACAACCAACAGATTACTTTGCCAAATATTTTCTGGCACACACACATCCAACATGGATTCTAGGATGCAGCCTCCTCTGAAGATGGGCCATGATTCATTCACCGCCTGTTTGGTGAATGACGGGTTAAAGTTTACATTGCCTTTTGAATTTCTTTTTGGTGAACATAGTGCAATACTGTGGGATCACAGACTGTATTCAAGTCATTCTCAGCTCCACTTAGTCATAATCTAATCAAGGTTTCAGAACCACTTAAGCATAATGCAAATAAGAAAACGGGTCCTCTTAATCATAACGCAACCAAGGCTTCAGGTTCACTTAATCATAATGCAGACAAGGCTATGGCTCCACTGAATGGTTACAGGTCCAAATAATCATAAAGTAATCAAGGCTACAGGTCCACTGAATCATAATGCAATCAAAACAATCATCCCTGTATTTGAATCGTCATCTTCACAATAATTACTTAGGGTGAGACATGGCATATGTTTGATGTCACATAATTAGGCATCCCGATTGAAAATCGGGAGGCCTTATGTTTTTGTCTGTTTTTTTTTTTTTTTTTCTTTTTTTTTTTTTTTTTTTTTTTTTTTTTTTTTTCTTCCGCCGTTTGGTTTCCGGATCATAACTCATGAACGCCTTGATCTATCTTTCCGAAATTTTCACAGCTCATCCGAAATACTTTGCTCCTAACCCCTATTGTTTTTCATCGAGATCCGAAATCCAAGATGGCCGCCAGCGGCCATTTTGGAAAAAAAATCGGGCGATTCCTGTCAATGTCATAATTTGATTCAGGCAATTTCCAGGGGGAAAAAATTTTTTGGGTGTATTTTTTTTTGGACTTAGAATTTTTCCCTCGCCTGCCCCCATGCACATGTAATACTGTGACTGAGCCATGCTACTGTATTCACTGACTGCAGCCTGCATGTCCAGCATGAGGCTGGGCTCTGCCCTCTCAGCCAGTGCAGTATATGAGAGCTCAGTAATGCCTTACAAGATCAGCCACTCTGTCCAGCACAGCGATAGGCTCCGCCCCTCTCAGCCAGCCCTGCTCAGTCATGCCTTACAAGATCAGCCAGTCTGTCCAGCACAGCAATATAGGCTCCGCCCTCTCAGCCAGCCCTGCTCAGTCATGCCTGACAAGTGATACAGCTAGCATGTCCAACTTGGCCCCAGGCTCATATCCATGCATAATCCCCCACTCCCCCCTCCAAAGCCTGGTTTACTAGTGTGTGTAGATGGTAAAAGAATGAAGTTCCACCCCACAGGATACAATAGTTGGTTAATAAGCCAACACACATGACACAACATGCTTGGGGGATGATTTGCCCTGTCTGCGTTTATATTGTACAAACATGTATTGTTTGAATGATTTGTTATTCAACTCTATTTCACATGCAATGACCAAATCATCATTGTTTTAGTTAGCTGGGAAATGTTTGGCTTTGGTTATAATGTGAATGCGAATATTCCGCTGTTTTGTACCAGTTTTGGAATCACAAAATTGGCCAAGATGACACAGCATTCTTTTAGTCACATATCATTTTACATTTGACAGGAGCACCTGAAAAATATCACGAACATCCTGATTAAATATACTAGTACTCTGAATATTGGCTGGGTAGTACTCTGAATATTGGCTGGGTAATTGTCCATTCATTTTGGGTGGCAAATGTCTGGTGGGCCAAGTTGTCAAGATGATAGAAAGCAGTTCTGGTAAGAAACTGTCTGATGAGCTCTCACTCTTAACCACATACAATGGCCTATGTATCCTTTTTTCTCAGTCCAGTATGACCATTTGAAATGATAAGAACAAATTGGGGGATGCCACAAAGCCTATAGGCTTTTATGTCTAGTTTTCATTGCATTGTGGTAATACATCGCCATTGTCTCTCATATTTTGAATGTTTGATGTTTACATATAAATCGTGAAATTAATACGTGATGTACGTGATATACAATGTTGTTGAATTGCTAAATAAAGTAAATTGCAGTTTCTCTCCATATCAGTAGAGCAATAAGCAAGATTGGTTGGTGAACATTGTGATTATTATGTCGTAACTCCTCTTCAATGACGTACATATAATATGCACTGTCACATTTTTCTTTCTTCAGAATCATCATAAATATGTACTTGTAATAAGAATAATCATATATACTTTATACATTGTATACATACGAATGCTAAACATTTTCACTAATTGAATAAATTTTCATCTCTTTACAACTGGTGTTTCAATTACATCGGAAATAGAATACTAGTTTGGTTATTATATTGCGTCCATGATTGTATTGTGTTGTTATATGTTGCAAATAAACGAATAAATATACTCGTATACTTAATTTCCCAGCCAGCCCAGACGGCGGACCTCAACCTCCGGTTTGACCTCATGATGAGCTATATGTGTCTTCCATGTGATGGTGTGACGAGGGCTTGTTCTGGTTGTTAGAGATTTCCCGGTTTTGTACTTCCACAACAAACACATTTGACTCTTGATCATTATTGTGGACTACCGTAAGGTACAGAAAACAAATAGTTATGATACAAAACCCCATTGTGGTAAATTCGTGACATGGGGCAATTTCACTGTAGCTTGTATATAAGCTTGAAGAATATTTCGCCCTGTTCTTTCCAGGTGTACCTGACCAAAGACGAAATGGAGTAGATGAGGAAGACAACACAGGAAAAACCCACCAGTGTGTCGCCAACAAAAGCAGATGTAGAACAAGTTGACAGGTATGTCAGCCGAGCCCAATATTACACTGCCTCTAGTTACACCCTCGAATATATGGTTTCCTAGAGCAGCCATATCACAACAAAGGGACATTAACGTGGAGCAGCAACTGAAGAACGATTATATTTCACCATAAAGCACATAACTGCAAGTGCAAAAGCTACGTGACAAAGAAGCAAGCTTAAGTTACAAAGCTGTAAAATGATGTTATGGAACTTTGTAGTCGTGACATAGCTTCTCTATACAAGCGTCAATGTGGTTTTGGGGTACGGAACCTTCGGCCTGATAACATATTGACGTGGTGTTTCTTGTGTTAGTCAGCCAGTCGTTCATCACAAATGGGTAAATGGTAACTTTTAGGATCTTTGTAATGATCCCATGTTTATAAAACTGATATGCCTGGAATCGCTCAATAGGTCAAAAATAGCCACTGTGTTTGGAAGTTTTGGCTTTTGGCTTGGCATATCTGGAATGTTTGAATGTTCAATGCTAACATACATGTACAGAGTGTAAAGTTCGACGCCCGTCGCGGTACTTTACGAGTATCCAATCAGGTTACAGTCCGTCCGGAGCGAGTCCGGCCTTCATACATCACATCATAACACATCAATTCATCATCATCAACATATACAACATGCGCAACACATCGTTATGGTCATGTAGCCATGTGTAGAGCCGGAGATACCATGGGAGCGGCACCACGGAACCCGTACACGTGGGCATGTTGCTGGCCGGCCCCGCCGACGGCACTGTCACAGGGATAGAACCCTGGGCCAGCCCGACGGTCTGCCAGAGCCTGTGTCGCACCATCCCGGGTGGGAAAAGACCGGTGATCCACAGTACGTGAGCCCCCAAGTCAGCACGGTCTCCCCCTATGGTCTCCCCCTAGGCCCGGGCCCCTTATGGAAGTGGTCCCCAGGAGTCCGTAAGGGCCTTAGCCGATCGAGGGCGTGAAGCTCATGGCTGAGCTTCTCGTCGTCTCTCTCGCCTTGCTCTGAGACAACTCCCCAGATCAAGCCGGTGCTCGAGTATATGTACCCCAGCACACGAGACACGAAGGGAAACTAGTTCAAACCATTGTTATAGTTTACTGGGCGAGAGAGGCTTAGAGGGCGTTGCTGGGCAACGCACACTTCGAGCTGAAGCAGCCAAAAATAGACCGTAATACAAGATAGTGTTTATCAAAGACATCTTTGGGCGAAATCGTCACAGGTCCCCAACAAGCTCCGCCCGTGCCCGAAACAGCCGAAACACGACGAAGGCAACGAATGCAGGAACCGGAAGAAGGCAAGATGCCGACACCTGAAAGTCACGGCGCAGAAGACTAGGACTTTAAGGGTCCCTTTTGGAAGAATGGGGAACGACCCCCTGACTTACGGAGTAAACTACAATGCGCTCCACATTTTGGAATAAACCCTAATAAACAAGATAAAATTTTGACCAAGGTAGTCCAAAAAGGATGGTGAACTTGGAAGGTCATCCGCCGAATCGGATGGTGTGTCGAGTCTTTAGAATATCTTTAAGATTAACCTTTAAATTTAGGAATTTTGTAAAACGACACACTGAGTGATCAAGATTAGTAGTACCTCTAAAAAGGGTTGCCGGCTGCCTGGCCGACCGCCTCCTCAGACCCGCAGAACGAGCCTGAGGCACGGCGAAGCCACAGAAGCGACTCCAGCATGCCGATGCACTTAATCCAGGCTACTCTCTAACCTTCCTCCTCCTCCATTGGCTGCTTGCCCGTGCCGCCCTTCCTGGGGCTTGGCGGCGGAGACGGGTCCGTACGCTGCTGTTGCTCTCTGGGCAGTAGCAGCAGAGTCGGAAGTGAGAAATCTGACTGCACGGTCGGGCGAGGCAGCCCTGGCAGCGGTTGCAGGGGCTTTACTGGGAAGCCCTGCATGCCAGGTCCTGACGAAGCCAACGAGAAGGAGGCCGGTAGAGTTGTCACGCCGAGATTTGCAACAGCGGCGAACATCTGTACCGTATCGCGGGTGCGCTGGATGCCGGCCATACGTTCTCCCCATTTCTGAACTAAAATGGGGTAGATGGCCAGTTCAAAAAGCTGTATCCGCCCGCCGGGCAGCAGACTGGTCCAAGGCGGACGACACGGGGTCATCTACGCCCTGGAACAGGAGAGTCTGAGCAGCTTCAGCTTCGCGTAAGCGACGCCATAGCTCCTCATTCTCAGCCGTCAGTCTCTGCACCTCGGCGGAAATCTCGGGGGAGATGGAGACCTGTTCGGACTCGGCAGCACGAGCGGAGGCTCTTCCTTGTTCAAAAGCCTGCTGCTCACGTTTTGCCGCCAGAGTCCGGAAGCTCTCAAAGCTCCACCGGGTACCTTCCATGAGGCCTTGGTCATGTGCCAGGTGGCACGCGACACGAGAGGCCTCTGCACGGTACCGGCTAAGCCATTCCAGAGAGTGGTCCATCTCCGCACCGAGGTACTCCACGGTCTGGGAGAGCCTACCTCTCTGGGGGTGATACCAGGGGTGCTCTTCCCTCGTACGGACCAACGCGGTTATTCCTGAGGATTCCAAGTCACCGATGGCTATAAGTACCGGCAGGTTAGCCAGCGCTGGGTCTGACGGTATACGGTCTATATCGATCGGAATAGAGGACGCGGACGTTGACCTCGAGAGAGGTGGCGCACGTCCGGAACTGCTCGCGGAGCTCGAGGAGGTGGTGATATCCGCCACCACACGTCCCTCCGACGGACCTCCAGGGACCATCACCTCCAGCAAGCCCGGATAATCCTCCGGCGTCGAGGCACCTGGAGACTGAATGGGGCGCCATCCAGGCCGGAGCAGTTCCGGAGTATTATTAGTATTATTAGTGGTCGGGCGCGATGCTTGGGGGAGGCCATGCGTGTCCGGACCACAATCTACGACATACGGACACGACCGAGGTAATCCGGGTCCGTACTTCCGCCAGGGTCTCTGCCGGGGTCTGGCCCATGGTTGCCGTCATGCGAGCTTCGTAGCTCGAGCCTGCCGACACAATACCAGACTCTCTCCAACTATAGTCCATGACGCGTTGTGCAAAGCGCCACGGGCCGTAGTGAAAGATACGATCCTTCGTTGATCCTGACGCTGTCATAATCGGCGCCATCCGAGGTGGAATGTATCCATAGTTGAATACAAGCCCCACTTCATCACCGTCGGTGTAAAGTCCCTCACAGCAGTGTTCACCGAGCGGTGAGCGTTCAAGGCCTCTAAACTGGGGAAGAATCTCTCCCGCGGGCCACGTGCGACAGAGAAACAACTTCACCCAGGGGTAGTGATAACCCGCAATATGCCGGCTCAGGTGGTCATAGGAAGGATACCTTCGATTCAAGTTGAGGGCTTCAGTCGGGTCTTCATACCCGTCCAGGGACAACGGACAGAAAAGGAAAATCACCCCGTTTTCCATCACGGGTGGCAGCCCGGCACGCTCCTCGTCCGTCAGTGGACGAGGCCTTGTGAATGGCGTGTCAGCTGGCGCGCCCGCCTCCACCGAGCGGCGAGAGTATGCATCCCTGCCATACAGTGGAACAAACAGTATGCCCTGACGCACACCAGGGAGTTTGGGGCCCATGTCGGCCCACAGCTTCTTGAGCGGAGGCTGCTCCGAGGATGATCATCGGCGTGACGATCTCCCCGAACGAGACTTCTACCCGGTGCGTCGAGGCACACTCTTCGCACGTTGGGGGGCGGCCTTTCGTTGCTCCTCAATGAATGCCTACCACCCCGCTGCCAACACGGCCGAGGATAGGTCCGTAGCCCCATCCTTTTCCGCTTGCCTGCAGAGAAGCTCCAACCAGAGATCTCCTTCCTGCAGCATGCGGCGGCCCCTGTCGACAGGTGACGACCCGCTCTCGACAGATCCGGATGACTGTTGTTTGCCGAAGGACTTGCCGGAGGAGGTTCCTTTCGGTGCCCCGGAGGGCGCCTTCTTGCCGGAACCTCCCGTACCCTTGTCGCACTTTGCGGAGGTACTGTCCGCACGGCCTCCCAAAGGATTTGGCGCTTTAGAACCTCCGGACGGGACGGAGGACCCTGTACTGCCACCCTGCTTAGGTGCGGGCGGCTTGGATCCTCTGGACTTAGGTCCGGACCCGGGCAGAGGAGCACCGTCACGCGAGCCCGAGGGCTTCAAACGCTTCGGTGATTCCTCTTCTTCTTTGCAAAAGGAGTGGATCGGTCCGGCTCCTCATCGGGACCGAACTCAGATTGCCCGCGGTTGGTGGCCTCCAATTTTAGTTGGGCCTCCCACTGCTTCTGGGCAGTCTTCTTGGCTCGAAGGCGCGAGTGCTTGGAGACAGGCGAAGTGAACCCGTCATCCAACTCTGCGTCTTCCTTCGAGCCCGGTTGCTGTGCTTCCATCAGACCCTCTCGGCATCTATAACAGCCAAGTTGCGCGGTCTTGCCATTCAATCACACTCACGGCATCACTGCCGCAGTTGGATTCCTCGGAACCCATGCCTTGGCTCTCAGAGGCGGCCTCGCGGCCGTCATCCCCAGAGCCGGTTCATCCCGAAAGCGAGTGATCACTCTCAAGGGACTCATCTCCGGACTGGATCTTCGATCACTGTCCGGAGGCTCCTTCCCTCCCTGGCCTTTCCCACTACTCTTCTCAGACATAGGTAACTATCCGAGCGTTCTAAGCCACCCAAACGGTGGGAGTCAGATCCGCAGATCTGTCTCCACCAGTGCCGAGTGCTCGAATGACCAGTAATCTCAGATTACATAGTTTTTACAGCATTAGGCCAGCAGCTATTCCGTACGCTGAGCAGTATAGCGTGTCTCCGTGGAAATGTCTATTTTTAGCATCGATCGATACGGGCTAACAAACGAATTACGTTTTCTCTATAGTCTTACGCATATACACGCATATACATCTCCCCCCAGCGACTCCTTATCACACCATGTATACGGGTGGCCGAAATACAGGCCATCCCGGGGGATCCTGCAAATTAACTTCATTAATTAAAATCAGTCACTAGCTATTGCTTCCGCACTGGCGGTCAATGACGTGAAACTAATCACTTCAGCAGGATAGAGGTTGTATACAATGTATCAGAAGTCGATCTACTTGTGGATAGTACGAATATGTCCACCTATCAGCAGCAATAAAATACACTGCTCGAACCAGCAATGAAAATAAATCCACCACCGTTCGAGTGTTTTTTCATAGATCATGGCAAAACAAGCTTCCGATACACAAAACACAATCTTCTACACCCCTCTAACGAAAGCAGAAATCTCCCGAATTCTTACTGTCTATGCACCAGGAAAAAGATATATCACTAAACATATCTCAATGTATGATCAAATGAGCAAGAATAGCGTTTCCACGGAATGCACACACCCTTGTGGTTTATATAATCCACTCAAGAAATAATAACATGAAATGGATCAATAAATATAATCACTCCCCATAGCCGCTGGTACGCTTACAAGATGATCGGCCAAGCCCATGGCAGCCCCACAGACAATTGGGCGCCCTGTGGGCGTTCATGACGCGCCCACTAGCAACCCCAACGTACCCTAGGGTCGCGTAACGAGGCCGGTCAAACCTAGAGCCCAAACAAACGACTACCGGAGCGCGGAACCAATAGATTAGACGTGATGCCGGCAGAGCGATAACCGCAACGGTTAGGGGGCCGAGCCCTTCATGCCAGCGCCCAATCTAGAGGATCCCAAACATGATGAAATCAATAGCCGGCGCTCGTCCGGAACTGCCTGCGAACAGAGTCCAGAACCAGACAAGCACCATAAAAAGGCATATTGACCTTATCCGATGATAATGACAGGGATTAAAAACCACAAAGTATGCTGCGCATGTAGAATACGACCCCCTTCTTAGAAGGAGGCCGGGGTTCAGGTCGTTTTGGCCGGACCGTGTATTGAAAGGTACGATCCGGACGAAAATGAGCGTCACCCGCTGCCGCGGTTGGTCCGCACGCGTGGACTTAACAGCCGGTCCATTAAAAATAATGGTTGAACGGTTTCCTGCTGTTAGAAACCTTATCCTACTATAAACTTAATTACAGTAGTGGCTCACGGGGGATAACGCACCGAAATGCATCATCTTAAAGCGTTCGGAGTGCCGGACGAGTCTTGCGGACGAACCGCGGACATCAGTCCTCATGTCCGGACACTACTCCCGCGTCCATATGCCAGTTCTCCAAATCCGTGGGAAGGCGTCTCTCCCGTAGCGGACGTAGATCCCAACCTCAGTCTGGCCATATCAGAGGTTGTTCCTGGACCAAGGCGCGTCCGGCAAATCCGCAAAAGTAGTCCGGCCAGCGTAGCCGCTGTGTTAAATACGCTGGACAGCAGTCCATCTGATGCGGATAGGGTAGCCGCACGTCCTTAGCACAAGAAACTACGGGAGGGCGGATGCGGATCTTTACGACGTAAAGATATCTGCAGACCTCAACTCCGGAGATAGCCACAAAGTAGCTGCTCAAGGAGTAAAGTCGTGCGGATTCCTACGGAACGACCTAAATTCCATCCCTGGTGTGATAGATGGATACCGCATATGCATCCGCATGGGCGGAACGTTAATCCCACCCATATCGGGTCGCCGCACGGGGTTTCCGGCGTGGCCTCCCATCATCCGCAGGTGTTGGAGGGATTGGGGGTACCTGTGGATTGCCGAGATCAAGTGTAATGTCGTCCGCACCGTCATCTGACGGATCAGAGAGGTCCGGAAGACCCACCATATGGCGCACACGCTCATCCGGAGTCTGCGGATGCTGACCGGAAGTGTCCAAAAGAGGAGCATCATCCAGGTCCGCATCTTGTATGAGCGGATCCATGACAAGCGGGCCCTCGTACTTCTTCAGGTTGTCGATATGGACCACCAGAACTCTGTCTGGATCAGAATCCCTCCGGATCCGGTAGTCCACGTCGGTCACCTGTTTAAGTACTGTGAACGGGCCTATCCATGGCTTAGAAAATTTATTGCCTTGCTTATGCGGCGGATAATAGTAGCACATCTTATCTCCTTCCACAAAAGCGGGCCTACCCTTGGCATGGGCATCATAGCCATGCTTCTGCCGGAGGGCAGACTTATCCAGGCGCGCTCATGTGTTCGCCAGGCACGTCGAACCCACTCAACATACTCCGGACCGCACTGGGGTACCGCACCGGTTTCTGCCGCAGTTGGATACATAATATCCATGGGCAGATTTAGCTCCCGGCCATACAACATCACATGCGGAGTGACTCTATTTCTGGTTGAAGAGTGGACCGACAACCGGTACGCCATCAAGACATACAGGAAGTGGTCATCCCAATCATTCGCACGATCATTTACAAAAGCCACCAGCGTGTTCAGGACAGATCGGTTGAAGCGCTCAACCTGTCCGTCCAACTGGGGCCTGTAAGGGGTGGTCCGCACCTTGGTACTGCCTAGCATCTGTGCTAGGTTCCGGAACAGGTTGCTTTCAAATTGTGTGCCCTGATCCGAATGTACCTGCTTAGGTACACCATGGTAAACCACCCACCTATTCACCAGCAACCGAGCTACCTCGTCCGCTGTCTGGCGGCGCAGTGGGTAGGCGTCGGTGTTTTTGGTAGAATAGTCCGAGATCACCAGGATGTACCGGAAACCATGCAAGGTGACCCGATGGGTATCCAGTATGTCCAGGGCGATCCAGGCAAAAGGCATGCCAGCCTTAACCATGGTTAAGGGGTGGCGGCCAGGAGCCGGAACCCCTTTGCGAGCTTGACACCGAGGGCAGGCTGCGCACCATCGTTGCACGTCCAGACCTCTATTAGGCCAGTGAAAGCGCTGTTGTAGCCTATGGACGGTCCTCCGGATTCCCAAGTTCCCGGTCACCCGGAGGTCATGCAACTGATGGAGCAGTTTTTTCCGCAGCTCCGCCGGAAATGCCAAATAGGAGGCAGTGGGCTCGGTGGCTCATAGCGCCGGCATAAGAGGCCATCCCTCAAGGAGAGTTTTTCCCACTGGGAGATAAACCCTGTAGGTTTTCCGCTCATTTTTGAAGGGTTTCTGGCCGGCCTCAGGGGCTTTGACCTGTCCGTCCAACTGGGGCCTGTAAGGGGTGGTCCGCACCTTGGTACTGCCTAGCATCTGTGCTAGGTTCCGGAACAGGTTGCTTTCAAATTGTGTGCCCTGATCCGAATGTACCTGCTTAGGTACACCATGGTAAACCACCCACCTATTCACCAGCAACCGAGCTACCTCGTCCGCTGTCTGGCGGCGCAGTGGGTAGGCGTCGGTGTTTTTGGTAGAATAGTCCGAGATCACCAGGATGTACCGGAAACCATGCAAGGTGACCCGATGGGTATCCAGTATGTCCAGGGCGATCCAGGCAAAAGGCATGCCAGCCTTAACCATGGTTAAGGGGTGGCGGCCAGGAGCCGGAACCCCTTTGCGAGCTTGACACCGAGGGCAGGCTGCGCACCATCGTTGCACGTCCAGACCTCTATTAGGCCAGTGAAAGCGCTGTTGTAGCCTATGGACGGTCCTCCGGATTCCCAAGTTCCCGGTCACCCGGAGGTCATGCAACTGATGGAGCAGTTTTTTCCGCAGCTCCGCCGGAAATGCCAAATAGGAGGCAGTGGGCTCGGTGGCTCATAGCGCCGGCATAAGAGGCCATCCCTCAAGGAGAGTTTTTCCCACTGGGAGATAAACCCTGTAGGTTTTCCGCTCATTTTTGAAGGGTTTCTGGCCGGCCTCAGGGGCTTTGATTACCGGTGCCAGAGCACTGTCAGCTCTCTGCTTCGCGGCCAGTTGCGCCGGAGAGTAGCCGCCTAAATAATTTGGCTCCTCATCCGGCACGTCTGACTGCGCATCAGCGGCCATCACCACAGGGGGTAAGGACCGCTTGTATTCAGACTCGCCTGAGGATGCGGAGAGTACCCACAAGGAGTACACTGCCGGACTTGAGGAAGACTCGCTGGAGCTGAGCCGCACCTCCGGTTCAAATGCGGAACGCCATCGCCGTTGCCGGCGGGTCCTCGCACGAGGGTGGACTCCTGCTGCTCGGGCCACCGTGTTGTTAGAGGGGGTGGCGGCCTGCGGTCTTCCCGGGAGGTCCAGTTCAGAATGGGGCCATCCCTGAACAATCAGGATTCTTGCACTTATGACAACGGGACAAGCTGTCCACGTTGCCGTGCAACTTTCCGGCGCGGTGCTCTATTTGCATGTCATACTCCTGGAGTTTGACGAGCCACCTTGCCACCAAACCATCGGCCTCACTATAGTTGAGGAGCCATCTCAGCGAGCTGTGATCAGTCCGCAACGGGAAATGGCGTCCCAACAAATAGTGCCAGAGTGCTTGGTCATCGTTACCACTGTGAGAAGCTCACGATGAGTGGCGCAGTAGTTCATTTGAGAGCGGCTCAAAGCTACACTCGCATAAACTACTACCCGCTCTTGCCTGTCCAAGATCTGCGAGAGGACACTGCCGAGTGCAAAGTTACTCGCATCAGTGTTCAAGATGAACTCGCAATCCGGACGAGGGTGCCGCAGCACCGGGGCAGCTACTAGAGCTTGCCGGAGTTCTGAGAAGGCGATTGCCTGACAGCTTGGTAGACAAAATCGGCGCCCTTTTCCGTGAGGATAGTAAGGGGACATGCGATCTCTGCGAAGTCTTGTATAAACTGGCGATGGTAACTCGCGAAGCCCAAGAAGGACCTCACATCTGCCACATTACAAGGCCGAGGCCAGTTTTGCACAGCCTCCATCTTTGCGGGGTCTGGTCTAACTCCGGTGCCTGTTACCATGAAGCCCAAGTACAGGATCTCCTGGGCGAAAAGTTCGCACTTACTTGGCTTCAACTTGAGGCCTGCTTCGCGGATGCAATGGAGCACCATCTGGAGGTTAGTGAGAGTTTCTTTGAACAACCGGCCATACACGATGACATCGTCGATGTAGACCATACATCGCTTCCAGAAGAACCCTTTAAGTACCATCTCCATGAGGCGCTCGAACGTCGCTGGTGCGTTGCATAGCCAGAATGACATTACCTTAAACCTTTCACCCCCCGGGTCGACTTTAGTCGACAGGGGGGTTCACTGCCAGAGGCGACTTTAGTCGACCAGAACTAGGGGAAATCAGGGCAAACTGACACATGATAAGGTAACATTAAATTTATGTTCCAGTAGTGATTTTCTGAAACTTATATTGCATACACTCTACTGAGAACAAACCCACTTGATATTTTAGTATAACTGGAAACATTTTACAGTGAATATATCATTTAAAAATTTACTTTATATTTTCTTCAAAATAGCTTGGCAACGGGAGACAGTTTCTGAAACAGTTTTTGGCAGTGAAAGGGTTAAACTGGTAGAGCACGTTGTTGGTAACAAAGGCAGTCTTCACCCTATCACTCTCGTCCATCTCGACCTGCCAATACCCGGAGGCCAGATCCACAGCACAGAAATAGTGCGATCCGGCCAAGAATCGAAGGTGTCCTCGATGTGCGGGAGAGGATATGAGTCCTTCCGCGTGGCATCGTTAAGCTTACGATAGTCCACGCAGAACCTCCACGAGCCATCCTTCTTCTTCACCATAACCACATGACTTGCCCAAGGGCTATAACTGGGTTTGATGATGTCTAGCTCGAGCATCTTTTGCACCTCCTGATCTATGACCTCTTGGTGCACTATCGCTGCTCGGCATAGACGCTGCTTTTACGCTCGTCCAGGAGGTCGATGCGGTGTTTGGTCATGTCCGTCTTGCCAACCGCACCATCCGGACTCATGAACACATCCGCATACTGCCGGAGCAGCTTGCGGAGAGCTTGATGCTGATCTTCATCCAGCTGGTCCTTCGGAACTCTAGATTCCAGATGGTCTGGCAGGGTGAACGGATCATCTCCGGCGACCGCCGCCGCGCACGCAGCACGACAGACAGGATCGTCAGGGATAACCCGGCTAGACGACGCGAGCGTAGCTGTAGCTGCCACACAACCGTGCCGCAGTACAACGGGAGCATCCGTGGGATTCACCACGAGGATGAGCATCGCCCGGGTGTTGGATGCCCGGTTCCTCGGGCAAAATTGCTCACCGGTTGCACTATACACAGATGACCATCAAGGGGCATCCGGGGACGACGCGGCCTCACCTCAATGATCATCTCGCTCAAAGGCGGCACTACCGTAGTGCGCGCCGGCCGGAGTTGGAACGAACGAGTCGACCTGCTCAGAAGAGAAAGTGGGTGTCCTCTCCCATCCGGAGTTCGCCAGAGCTGAAGTTGGCGATTACCCGGTGGAGCTGCAAAAAATTCATTCCAATGATCCCAGGCGCTCCGATATCCGCAATGATTGTCTCTGTGATATACACCTTGTCCCCGAGAGTAATAGGCAGATAGATGATACCATGGATATGGATGCTGTTGTTACCCACTTCGTAGAGCGTGTAACGCCTGGGATCCCGCAACACCATGTCGCGGAGCTCTGGCTCACGCTCAAACGTTCCAGTGGCTACGATGGTAACTTCCGAGCCAGAGTCTACGAGGAACCGGACCGGCTCCCGTCCAAAAGACAGGGGCAGGAACCAGCAAGGGTTCCTCACCAGTGCGCACGTCGGATGATCAGAATCATCCGGAACACTGGGCTCAGCTACGGAGTTAATAAAATAATAAAATAATAATAAAGTTCTCGTTATTTGCCTCGGCTGCAGAGGAGCTAGACTGATCCTCAAGGACCACTTCCGGAGAAGTTATATGTACTTGAGGGTCGTCCTGCTCGTCCGCAGAGAGGGCAGCGTCAGATGCCACAGAACAACTGTCCCCGGACGCAGTGCTGGTCACCACTACATCCGGTTTCAGTTTCCCGCACGCGGAGATCGGCCTTGCTGTCCTGAAGGACCAGACCGAAAGGAGGAATTTCTCTGGCGCGGATCAGGGAGGCCCCCCTGATATCCGCGTGCCCGCAGGCGTACCAGTAACTCGAACACTTCAGCCAAAAGTGTCCCTGTTTTCCGCAAAAGAAGCAGGGACGGTTCTGGGCTGGTCCGGACGTGAACGCACAGCATTCCACGGGTCCCGGAGCATCAATTCCTGCACAGTGCGCAATCATCTGCACCGCACAGACATGGTATTCCTCCATGTCGTACTCATCCGAGGACAAGCACGACGCGACAGCTGGTGCCGCTTGTACGGGCATCCCGGGAGGGGATGCCGGCATACCAACCCTCTGAGGGTTGGGCTCCATGGCTGGTTCCCAGGGAACCGGGGCCGACCATGGGGCCACCTGCGATGCGTGGACCAGAGAAGGTGCCACCGCTTGCGACGGAACAGCCGGGGCCGAGGCCGAGGCCGGAGGCATCTGTTTGGAACGGACAGCTACCTCTATCGCAAGGGCGGAGTTAATTGCCTCCTCCATCGATCGCTTTTCATGGGTGGCCAGCCAGTATGATAAATGGCATGGCTGGCCATTCATGAATTGATCGATTAGCATCGGTTCGAACCGACTGGCTTCCATGTCCGGATAAGCTCTCCGACCGAGTATGCGCAAGTTGAATGCGTACTCGGTAACGGATTCCGTCGGTTGGCGTATTCGAGCTTTAAACTCCTTCTCGAACATCCGCCTGTTAGTGGTTGGCGTAAACAGTAGGCGTAGTTGCTGAGCAACCTCGCCGAACGTAGCTGTTCCCACCGGCAAACACTGCTTTACTCTGAGAGCCTTTCCCTCCAGGCTCTCCGAGAGGATATGCCCAGCTTCCTCCTGGGTCCATCTTTCATACACGGCCGTCCGCCATACCTGGAGTAAGTAGTCCTCCAGATCGGTGTTATCCCCGTTGAACTTTTTCCGCCAAGACGATTGGTCTGGTCTCCGGTCGCGCGGGGAGCGTGCCCGGTTGGCGGATCCAGCTCCAGGGTCGGCTGTGTATGACGGCAGAATCCGTGTACTTCCTGCTCCCGCGGCAGAGTCCACCGGAGCGGACCCGTACGCCGCGGATGTGGGAGCTGGGAAGCTCATGCTCGCCACCGGGTACATACCCACAAATTGCCCATCATGGCTTGGTGCGGTCGGGACTCCCGCCGATCCTACTGGGTAGGTTCCAGACAGGGCGGCATAGCTCATGGCTGAGCTTCCCGTCGTCTCTCTCGCTTTGCTCTGAGACAACTCTCCAGATCATGCCGGCACACGAGACACGAAGGGAAACTAGGTCAAACCATTGTTATAGTTTACTGGACGAGAGAGGCTTAGAGGGCGTTGCTGGGCAACGCGCGCTTCGAGCTGAATCAGCCAAAAATAGACCGTAATACAAGATAGTGTTTATCAAAGACATCTGCCGCGATCTTTGGGCAAAATCGCCACAAGAGCTTGAAAGTAACACGTGATATTACCAACATTGCCACCTGCTAGAATATTATACAATGATGTTGAATTGTTATTCAATTTTAATTGCAGTTTCCTTATATCGATAGAGCAATAAACAGTATCAGTTTGCAATAATTACGATAAGGTTCTATGAATCTGATTTTATTTTTCAATGACGTACGTGAATAATGGACTATCACAATTTGTTTTGTTTTTTTCAGAATCACTATAAATATGTATTGTGTAATAAGAACCATCAAACATACTTACATCGTACATTGCTTACATATGAATAGTATATATTTTCACTACTTTCATCTCTTTATAGTTTGACTGATATATTGAGTCTATTGTATTGTTATATTGGTCTATTGTACTGTTATATTGGTCTATTGTATTGTTAATATTGGTTGTATTGTATTTTTTATACTAGCCAAAATACCTGTTAAAAATAAATCCTTTTTTCCAGCGAGCCCAAACTTCCGACCTCTACCCCAATTTGACCTCGTGATCAGCAATATTTCTATTCCATGTGATTGTGTACTGAGGGCGTGCTATGGTTGTTGGAAATCACCCAGTTCTGTAAGTACTCCAATAACAAGCACATGTGATATTTGATCATTAGTGCAAACAAATGTAGGGTATAAAAGTCAAATAGTTATGCTAAAAAACTAAATTATGGTCGCTCGTGAAAACATTTTGGGGAAATGTATACCTATTTCATTCCAGATGTATTTGAGCAAATACAAAATGGAGGAGAGGGAGGATACATCACAAGACAAATCCATCAGAGGGCAAATAGCATCAGATGTAGAACATGTTACAGGTATGTCAGCCTAGCCCAGTAGTACACTGCCTCTGGGTACACCCTCGAATGTATGGTTTCCTGGAGCAGCCATATCGTAACAAAGGGACATTAACGTGGTGCAGCAACTGAAGAACGATTCTATTGCACCATAAAGCAGCAAAACTGCAAAGGGCAAAATGTATGTGACAAAGATGCGAGGTGAAGTTACAAAGCTGCAAATGATGTTGTGAAACAAAAAAATAGCGATATACCTTCTTTATACAAACGCCAATGTGATTTGTAGGTTACTGAGCTTTGGTCTGATAACATATTGACGTGACGTTCCTTGTGTTAGCCAGCCAGTCGTTCATCACAAATGGCTATGGGACTTGTATAAATGTATTTGTGATGACATATTGTTTATAAAGCTGATATCCCTGGAATTGCTCCAAAGGTCCAAAATAGAGATAAAAAAGGCCTAAATATGTTTCATCAAGTACCTTTAATTCTTACTTCAAATATAATAATGCTCGGGATTGTTATCTTACTTGTAATATCTATGATTGTATCGCTCAAATACACCTAGAATATGGCCCAAACATATTTGTCAAAATTGGCCTTCCTGGCAAGAATGCGTATACATTGAGGTTAGGTTCATAAGGTTAATATATAGGAATATGAATGATATTTTGATGACCTTTGATATCGACCTGAGATTAACTTGCATATTAATATATTTTGAGATCACATAAGACAGCTGGAATGGGTCCGTTGTCCATTGCATGCATACAATGGTGGACAGAGCTCAACATTTTATAGTGTGCATTTTAAGACAGCGTGGATTTGTACTGATATAGACATTACAAGTCTCAAGTCATATGGTGGATCCTTGATCCTGAACCACGAGTCTCTTAAGTGCTGTGTATGTTGTGACATCGGGCGCAGGCGATTAACAGTCACTGTCACAAACATGCTGTATTGCTTATAATTCAACACTCAGTCCACTATGTGATCAGGGTTAACTCGAATATGACGCGAAATACAAGCACAATGTGAAAGTCGTTAAGCGTGTGAGTGTTCTGATTGGTGCAGGCTTGTTTGATGGCAGGGATAATGTGCATGTCATGAATACCTTTGCATATAATGTGGTCCATGATCGTGTGTTGTTAGGGTAATGTAATAGAATGGGATGGAATGGTGTAAGTATGCGTGGATATGTCATGTATGTAGTGTTTGTGGAGCACAGAACACTAAGTATTCCCAGCCAAGGTCAGGGTCCAAGTACATGACATTGTGATGTGTGCGTGTCTGTAGATGGGGATTGGTTTGGAGGAATTCCTACACATAGCATTCTGATATGTTCATGCATACGAATCCATGTGGTGCAGTTCACATTTCAAGGCCAAATTTTCGCTGGTACATTTTGATTTCAAGGTCGATTGATTGTTATTGAATTTTTTGTTTTGTAGAGAACTCCCATTGACAGGACATTTGCAACAAATGCATGACATTTCAAGACATGTGCAACACAATATATTGTTCAATTGTATTTTTTAATTATCCATTCACCTCTTTCAGATCTGTCTATGAGCGAAATCAACGACTTATACAAGAAAGCACTCAATAATGACCGACTTGCTGAGGAAATACCGGAAGGTCAAGTCATACAGAGAGATCTCAGCAAAGAGGGAATTGTCACAGAGATTGTAAAACATGGTGATCTAGAATCACGTCATAAGCGACTAGTCAACTATCACTATGATGATCCGGAAGTTGGGGAGCTAGAGAAAACAACTGACTACATCCTCCGGAAGGTTAATGAAGAAATATATCCTGGTCATCTGTACTTTGTGGGAAGCTGTGCGGACGAGTGCCGCGTGGGCAGAACATCGGAGATGGACACCTTGTATGTGATGATAGGGAATCACAATATCGTGCAAGAAGAAGGTAAAACCTCATTATGCGTCTATTCCAAAAGTGGACAAAAAATATCACCATTAGAACTTAGAGAGAAATTCGCAGAAGCCGTCGCGAGAGCAGTAGAAAGATGCCCACACATCGGAGAGGATCAGGTCTTGTCTCATGGTGGTTACAACGCTCCTCAGTTCAGTGGGGTGAGATATAGTGGTCCAGCAGTCACCATTCTCCTGCGAACTCGTGCAAAGGACCTGACAACTTCAGCAAAACTAGGGAAAAGATCAGAGAAAGAAGAAGGAAAAGACCAATTCTCAAATATATCAATTGATATCACGCCAGCCTTCAAGCTCCCAGTTGATCATAAGGTGGTACAAAATGTTCGGTGCAAGATGCAACCATTACAGAAAACACTCCCCAGAAAGTTCATCTCAAAGACAGATGTTCACCTAGTACCTGACGTCAAGAATGACACTTGGATGCTGACGACTGCTCTTCTTGAAGCTAAGCTATTTTCCAGCCTTCCTGACAACTCCTCTCTAAAAATGGCATTTGCTCTAGGCAAAATCGTCAATTATAACAGCTCCCACACTGATCACAAACCCAGAACTTCTCTGCAGAAGAGATTGATATGCACTTTGGAGCGTATGAAGAAACTGCCTTCAGATGATGACAGATACATTGAGTGGAACAGATGTATGCGGTATGCTCATAATTTCCTAGGGGAGAAAGATGCCACTGAATTTCTTGAATGTGCTAAGCCTGACGCTTCCGCAAACTCTGCCGCATTCAAACACATCCTGCTAAAGAAAGTGCTGGATAAGCCATCATTCTTCAAAGATGTCGAGGATCCGGAAAAGGGTTTCAAAGAATTGGTATTGGGCATGTTCCAATCCATCAGTACACTACAAAATTCAGCAGTACCACATGCGTTTCTAGAAGGGGGTTACCTGAGTGCATTCTCCTTGTCAAAGACTGCTCTACTCAGTGACCAGAGACTCGAGTTGAAGCAGCATGTAAGGGCTCAATACAGACTCCACGACCTATTTGACGAGGTAAGTGTTGTGCACAAAAAGACAAATACGGAGCGACCAGGTAAAATTTATCAACTTTCACATTGAGGAACTATTGCTGAACGGTGGCAATTTTCATACAATGTATTTCGAAAGTAATGCCAATACATTTTGTATGAAAACAATATAAATGGTGTTCTATTTTGTCACAAATGTATAAGATAAATTCTATCCCTATCAGACAAATAGGTGTAAGGACCTCATTTCGACTCGCAGTACGCTACTAGTAGATGCAGCTGAGTGGGGGCAACAACTGATGGTTAGATTGTTATTGCAAGCAGGTAAGAAAAATACTATGAATATAAATTGTAAATCTTTGCCTGATATTCATATAATATTTAATTTGGTGTATTCGAGCTTAAATCACCAGCATATTGCATTATTACGCCTATGTTCGATGTATGCATGACAAATCTGGTCCTTGAGTAATATCTTGACGCAGAATGATTTTATTGTTTTATTCGAACTGTGCACCGGTAGATGGGTATATATACAATTTGACTCTGTGAAAGATATAAGAGCAGATACTGTACACTGTGAAAAAATAATTGTATCAACAAATGCAAAGCAGAAATAACAGATAAATAACCAATAACCCTTATAACTATAAACCAGATTACCATGATAACATGGCAATCATGCCTTACATACACCTAACTATTCTAGCACGCATTATTAAATCTTAACCCTGTAATGCACACTTATGAATATGAACTAGCTATATATAAATACTAAATGATCAGATGATAAATATAGCTATCTAATCATGTTGCTTACCCCCAGGTAAGTATGAGGGTCTCCAAACAAGCTGAATGAGATGATGATGATGATGCTGGGATGGCTGAAATAAAGTGGCAATCAATATCAAAAGTCCATGATGATAAACACTATACAACATCAAATACTAATATGAACAAATAATACATACATGTATGCAAACAACAAATGTATGTAAACAACAAATTACACTTTATCTTCTATATATTTACCTATGATGATCCAGATTAGTTGAAGAACATACAAATCTGAGAGATGTGGACAGGTGAAAGTGAAATGGGCGAATGATAAACAACAAATATTCCCCCGCAAACAACAAATTACATTGATGAGAAGTAAACAAAACTAATAGTGACACATGGTGGATACAAACCATGATATAATGGAGTTAACACAGATGCGTTATGATGTATGGAGACCACGATCATAATGGAACCAATGAAAGTCTGTTAAACGAAACTTGATGACATAAAACCAATGAAGATTACTTATGCTACATGTGCACGGTGTTTTGCTGGATCTGTCTAGCCACCGACAATTCAAAACATTTTTGGGGAGAATGATTAATTGGCCAACTTCCAAATTGGAACCTTTGAGTAACAATAGATACATAAAGTGGTTAAATTTGTATTCTGAGCATACATGTAGAGAAATCCACAAAAAATTAATCGTTTGGTGATGTTACCTCAAATGACATTGATAAGTTAACATGACTAATTGAGATTAAACAAATTGGCCTTTGCTGGAACTAGAATGCTCAACATTCTGGCGTGACATAAAAATCTACATCTGAGAGCAATTATTATATGTACATATGATACTTGTGTTTCAAGTATGTTACAGTTACACTTGTTACTAAGTAAGTAAGTGTTTATTTTCTTCCAAAGTCAAAGATTATGCAAAAGAGATTTCAAATTATAACGAAAAGTGCCATTTGCAGCGGTATTATCCAAAAACCACAAGGATTGTGCATCTATGAACAGAATGTCGTATATATATATATATATATATATATATATATATATATATATATATATATATATATATATATATATATATACAGTATTACAGAAAAAAGAAAATATAGATGTGCATAATACCTTTAAGAAAGTGCGATGTGCAATCTTATGCACAATAAGTACTAAATTTAACATGGAACATATACAATTGACTAAAAACGCTTAACTCACATATGTTAACTCACATAAATTCTTATGTACTGCGCTGAATAGCTGCTGTTGTAAATCTGTCTGACATCAACATTGTTTTACTGTGGAATCAAACTGACTAACTGGATTATTTTTATACCAAACTGGATCGCATGTCGTGGACTATCACCACCAGAAATCTCATCTCGACTTTCGAAGTGGAAATTGTATATATTCCTTGAAAACATCTGCTATCATGGCGATATTTGAGTGATTTTTCTCTAACAAGCAAAAAAATCATGGCCCATGTATCGCAGCTTACTATTTCTTCTAAATTCAATGAAGATTAAAAATGTGCCATACGGATCAAATATGGTATACATTCAGTGGGTGAGTAGGATTAACATAGTAAGGTGCGCTACTTGGGCCAAAATGGCGACTCTCAAGTACAGTGTATTGGATTTAATCTCACTAAGCTCCAAGGGCAGAGTAACAGGCGAGGTGTGGAGAACCCTACTGGACTATGGCATCAATGCTGTAGCTCCTACCAAGCGTGGTCACAGAGGTGGATTAAAGAACAATTCATGGATTATACGGCCCAAGTATCATACACTGCGCCTTAATACAACTCGTCCACTAAATGCATGCCATTTAATCCGTCTCTCACCTTTTTAATCCTTATTGAATATAGAAGAAGGCGTAGCGTATGATACTTGGGCCGATTATACCAACGATTGCTTCTGATAGACCCAAGATGCAATCTCGTGGTAGAAATGGTGCTAATCACAACAATCTGATAAATGTGACTCTCGTGAAAAATGTTCTTACATTCACAATATTGTGTCTCTTGTTGAATTCTCGATCAGTAAGAAACAAAACAATATCCTTATGTGAACACATAATGGACAAAAAAGCATCACTTGTGATTCTGACTGAGACATGGCTACATTCTGGAGAAAGTGACATTGTAAAAGAACTTTGCCCTCCTGGTTTCAAGATACACAGCAAACCTCGCTCAAACGGCAAGCATGGTGGCTGTGTAGCCATATTACATGATTCACGTTACCAGTCCTCTGTAAAGGCTACTCGAAGTTTTGAACACCTCAGCGTGAAGTTGTGGAGTAAATCAACAACATCTTGTTTGCATGTGTTGGCTGTGTACCGGGAACCCTCATCGTCAATATCAACCATTCTTGATGAACTAGATATATTTCTCCACGAGGCATTTGCCTATCCTGGTGACATTCTCCTGGTTGGAGATGTGAACATCCACTTGAATGACTCACGAAACCATGTAACTGCAAAGTTCATGAACACAATCTCGAACAGTTTGTGACTGTACCAACACATGTTAACGGTCATGCACTGGATTTGCTCGCATCATCATCTGACGTTCTTGACCTCAACGTCTTCCCCAATGATTTATGTGTGTGGAGTGAGTGGCGCAGTGGATAAGGCGTCGGACTCGTAATCCAAAGATCATGGGTTCGAGTCTCGAGCTGGACTGCTGTGCCATTTCACTAGTGTCCTTAGGCAAGGCATTTACCACTAATGTGTCTATCTTCACCCAGGATTAAATGGGTACCGGTTGATAATGGGTGTTGTATAGAGCGCTTTGAGTGTGGCAGCTCCAAGTACAATAACTCAGACTGGGGTTAAAGTGTAAAGCGCCTTTGAAAGCGGATTTAGTTCGGCTGAAAAGAGCGCTATATCAAATCTGATAACTTTAACTTTATCCGATCATCACAGTGTTGCATGGTCTATCAAGGCCCTGGGTGACCTGGACAACAAGGAATCTCTAGTACATAAATTTCGGCAGATCAAAAATGTCGACACGACTGCATTCACATCTGATCTACGTGATGAGTTTGCCACCATTAACTACAATGTTTCCTTAGCGACACAACTGGACAACTACTCATCTGCTGTTGGCCGTCTACTTGATCACCATGCACCAGAACTGTCCAAAAACATCACATACAAGCACAGCTCCCCGTGGATTAATGAAAACATCCGAGCTGCCTGCATGCTACGACGCAAAAGCGAGTCCACGTGGCGAAAAACCCGATCGGATCTGCACAGGCTTATTTATCGTCAACATCGTCAAGATGTCAATAACCTAATCAGTCAAGCAAAAAAGCAATATTTTACTGAGCACCTTGTTGATTGTGATCAACGGTCCACTTTTCATGTTCTGAAAGAGTTACGGTAGATGATGAAGCATATCCAACAGAACCATAAGATAACCTCTGTAATGGGTTTGCAACTTTCTTCAGCAGAAAGATTGCTGACATTACCAAGTCATCGAGCACAAACTCGTTGACGAGGGAATATCCACAGACTGGCATAGTGCCAGTAACACAAATCCTCCCCTAGCTATGGATATCTTACATCCGGTAACAGAGGAAGAACTTGTCAGAGTCAGAACAGCGTCTAATGTGAAGACCTGTTCTCTTGACTCATGCCCAACCGCGCTCCCAAAGGCGACTCTGACGTCGCATCTGGAGCCTTTCCTGCACCTCTTCAACACCAGCTTCCGAGAAGGCATCTTCCCAAAACATCTTAAGGTTGCAGAAATCAAACCCTTGCTGAAGAAGCCAGGTCTGGACCACACATCATACAAAAACTTCAGGCCGGTATCGAACCTACCGATGATCTCCAAATGGCTGGAGAGATTAGCAATTCGTCGTTTGAATGAACACATCCTAGAAACACATTTGTGTGAAACATACCAGTCGACATATAAGCAAGACCACTCGACGGAAACTACCCTCCTTAAAGTCTTCAACGATGTCACACTCAAGTTGGATAAACGCCGCATCGTGCTACTCGCCATGATTGACTTGTCATCGGCGTTTGACACGATATCTCATGAAAAACTTTGCTACCTGCTGGACAAGGAGTATGGTGTCGGCGGAACTGCAATTGCCTGGTTTACTTTGCAAATCGCCGACAGTATGTCAAGATTGGCCGGTTTTAATCTGATCCTGTTCATCTCAAAACAGAGTGCCCTCAGGGATCAGTAATCGGCCCAATCGCTTACAACTTGTGCACAGCCCCATTGGCACGTATCATAGATCGTCATAAACTCATGTATCATAAATATGCGGACGATCTCCAAGTCTACGTGGATTGTACCGTCACTGCGATAGAGGAGGCTAAAGACAAGCTAGAACGCTGCCTGCATGACATCCGACAGTGGATGCTCCGCTGGCAGCTCATGATAAATGACAGTAAAACGGAATTCTTGGTGTTCCACAACAGACAGGTCACACGGACTAACCCTCCACCTTGCTGACGTTGACATTCCCTTTTCAACAATCGCTAGGAACCTGGGAGTGATTTTTGACCCCCAGCTTTTTCACGAGAAACACGTCTCTCACATCATTCGGAGCTGCAATTTCTCATTACATCAGCTCAAACGAGTACGGCAGTACATAACAAAAGATTCCTGCAAGTGTGCCGTCCGCGCACTCGTGATCAGCAGACTCTATTATTGCAATTCAGTTCTTTTGTATATTCCAGGCGTATTACTGAACAAACTGCAAAAGCTGCAAAATCGGGCAGCACGTCTCATTCTCCGCCCTTGGAGAGCCAGGGACGAGGTGGTCCACTCCTCGCCACTCCTGAGAGAACTTAGCTGGCTCCCAGTACACCTTCGCATAGCATTTAAAATGTGTTGCATCGTGCATAAATGTGTGCTTGGTCAGGCGCCACTTTACCTACGTGAACAGTTGAGTGTTGCGACAAGGCCAGCTCGTCTCCGACAACCACACAGTACTGATCTCGCAGTTTGACAACCATTTTGAAAGATTGGCAGATCTGCGTTCTCCTTCGCGGGACCGTCTGCATGGAATGCTCTGCCATCGAGTCTGAGAGAAATCAACATCCTCTACACTTTCCGGCGTCGACTAAAAATATTGCTCTGGCATCTAAGCTTGTCCTTCCATCGTTTCTGTGTTGTAAATGTATTGTATCTAGTTTTATATTATTGCATATCAAGGTTGTAAAGCGCACTGATTGCGCTCAACAAGCTCAACAAGCATCACCAATAAATTAATAAATAAATAAAATATGTAGAATATTTAGCAACTGTAACGGCGAGTCCCTCCCGCACACCACATTTCCATGACATCACCCACTCTCTACATGACTTAGCATACAGTACACGGCCACTACACGATCAATACACAATCAATATATAAACAGGTCAAACCACACACACCCTCGGCCCCGATCAATAAGCTCAGGCAACCTAGCACTGCCGACACTGCCACATACAAGCATATACTTCAACACTTGGAAACTTACAGGCACTGCTCTCTGATCACGTGAACAGACTTGTCAGAACATGCACTGGGGAAAACCCACGTTCTCGGTGAGATCAGCACATACACAGCCAATCACACGACCCCGTATTAATACTCTAGACGGGAAAATCCACCCACATGTCCCTCGGCACCGCGTAGTTTAGAAGATGTCTTCCATGACAATGGACGTGTTGAATAGTTGAATTGACATGGTTCCAATGTGAACGGCCATGATCGTATAACAAATTGGATAAATTCATACAAGAGCTCTGTGATAACTATAAGAAGAGAAGGACTAGATAACTATTAGGATATTTGTACGACCCCGGGAAATCATCCGACTTTAGAGTGTGTTTCAGCTTGCGTGAGTGGGACATTGGATTTATCATCCAAATAAACAGTATTTCAAGATTACTGCCGGCGTCTCCATTCACAAAATACTGAGGTACATTTCAACAAAAAGGCCTGATATCGGCCTGTGAACGATATTCGCCACACATATATAGTTTGTTAATACTTAATTATTACTTAAGCTTTACAATTATAATACAATTAAACATGACACAGAATCAATAGAAACACAAACATGACTAAATACACCCCATTCCGTATTCGTGGATCAATTTTCCACAATAACATAAACACAACTTGAACAAAAGCACAGAGAATTATGACAATCACTTAGCTACACATAAACGATTGAAATTGACAAAACAAATGGAACATACCCAATAGCAGCCCAAGCGATGCTGAGCGCATCCAAGATGGCCCACATTGGTGCTCGGGACGAAAACAAACAAATCATGATTTTGATCGATTTACGGGCTGGCATACAAACAATTAGTATTGTATGTATCCTGATACACAAGAGAACCTAGATTACATATGATAACTCAACTAAATACTTTGATATATTGCTCAAAATCTCCTCCAAACATCGCTAATCCTTCCTGGTAAAATTTGTGGTCGGTGACTGCTAAGGCTAAAGTCAATGTTTGGAGGGGATTTTCAACAATATTTCAGGGTATTTAAGTGCGTTGTCATACATAATTTGGGTCCTCTCGTGTATCTGAGTGAATACATAAAGACAATTTGGTGTGTCAACGCAGATAACTATCATGATTGTGATTTGTTTGTTTTCGTCCTGAGCATCAATGTGGGCCATCTTGGATGCGCTCTGCGTCGCTTGGGCTGACCCAATAGAGTCAATCTCACATATACACACTTCTCAGGGGAAAAAACTGGAGAACAAGAACAAAAACAAAACCTATTACACAAACGGATCACGCTCATTGTGGATGTTATATCCTGTTGTGCTGTTTTGACTTTCATCAGATCTTCATTTAACGTAAATTTGTAAAGATATCAAAGACACCTTTCGGAGTCTGTACACAAAAATAAATCCAGCGTGGCCAAATTTTACATGAAATCACCCTAAACCAGCCAAAAACAATCTAACACGCTTCTAAAACCCTAAAACTAGTCCATTATATATGATACAAGTCATACAACTATATGTTACCTCTGTTTTCTCGAGTAAATATACATGAAATAACAAAACATTCGAAACATTCGTTAGTTGACATCTTAGTACATATACCACTCGCTAGGTGGCTTTTCACCATGAAACTATACAGTGGCCAGAGAGCGCCATTTATCGTAATTAAAATACAAAAGAAATACTGCGACTGCTACATGGCTCCTCTAAATTTGAGCACAAGTTTAACAACAAGATAGAAAACATCAAAAGCAAAAGCAATCACTGTACACTTGGTTCCTCGACGGGGATGGACCCGTTAGTCAGACATATGAACTTGTTGATCGGCCTCCCGTAGATACTTGGCATGAATTAAGCTTCATTTTACATACTCGACCATCTGTACTAGAAGAGACTTCCATAACATGACCAAGGGGCCACTGATTTCTTGGCAGGTCACTGTCGATCAACAAGACGAAGTCATCAATGCACAGATTCCCTTCAACTTGTTTCCACTTGTTTCGTCTTTGCAAGGTTGGCAGGTATTCAGCCTTCCAGTGCGACCAAAATCGATTTGCTAGGTGTTGAACACGTCTCCATCTCTGTCGACAGTAGAGATCTTCGAGCATAAACTTCCCGGGATGTGGCAGTATCACTTTACTCTTCAGAGTGAGGATACTCATTGGAGAAACTGCTGTTGGAGAATTCACGGACCCTGTGTCAACGTAGGTTAGTGGTCTGCTGTTGACGATGGCTTCCGAATGGAGCTGTTGTCCATTCTGCTGGAGAATTGATTGGAGGGCATTTCTCACCGATCTGATCATTCTCTCCCAAGATCCCCCATATGACTTGCATGGGGAAAGTTTATCTTGAATGACGTCCACTCACAATTGTCTTTCAACACTGCATTGGTTATCTTGGAGTCATCCAACTCTTTTTTTCTGTTATTGCCTTGGTTAGTTCGTTCCTTCTATCAATGAAGTTTGTCCCTCTATCACATCGCAACTGTCGTACAGGACCGCATCTGCACACAAATCTTCTGTAGGCATTTAGAAATGAATCGGTTGTCAGAGTATTAGCTATCTCGATGTGAACTGCTCTGCAGGCCATGCAGGTGTAAAGTACTCCCCATCTCTTTACTCCCTTCCATCCTTCCTTGATCACGAATGGGCCAAAGTAATCCACCGCACTGAAGGAGAAATGGGGAGATGGATCCACTCTGTCGACAGGAAGGTCAGACATCTTTTGGCAACATGGACTTCCTCGTTATCTCCTACATGATACACACTTCAAGATATATTGCGTGATCGCTTGTCGTTCTCTTACAATCAAGTATCCCGACTGTCTGATTTAATTTAATGTCATGCCTTGTCCAGCGTGTGCTACTCTCTTATGGTGATGGTCTATCAGTAGCGTGCTCACATGGCCATTCTTTGGAAGAAGAACTGGATGTTTGATCTCATCACGCACAATAGCATGCTTGATCCGACCTCTGACTCGAACGATCTTACTTTCATCCAGGAACGGATCCAGGCAACTAACAGTACTGCTCTTGTGCACTGTCGGGGAAACTTCGCCTTTTTTGACAAGGCCTGTATTTCATAAAAGAGAAAGCATTCATCTGTAGTGTCTGTAAAATCGCTTCTTCTGCTCTCTTCAACACATCAACTGTCACAGGACTGATTGTTTTACTTGCATCTTTGTTGGGTTTCTGTGTTTGATGCTTTGTACGCCTGTACCTCGGCGCATCTTTGAATTGCAGACACAATGCTATAGCTTTCTTCAGATGGAACCAGCTTGAGAAGCATTCAAACCTCTCTGTCATGCTGGCAAGTTTGAGAGGTTCCACTGTGTTCTTCAAGATGTTGAACAAAGTCATTCAAGATGTTGAACTAAGTTGTATACTAAGTCCATCAGGTGTACAGTAGAAACAACTACATTTGACACACTGTCTGCCCCTGATGACGCCAGTGTGTCTTTGGATAAACTATTTGGTCGGGCTTTGTTTCTATTCCAAAATGTTCTATTTTACGTTTGTTTTTGGCATCATCAAAATCTGACTATTGGTGGTAATAGATTGATACTTACATTCATACCACTGAGTCGGTGTCACTGCTGGCGGACGTTGAATCTGTCCCTGAGGATACCATCAACTCAGTAGCCTTCTGGCTTGTGATTAGGTACTTATGTACTTGTCATATATCTATTCAATGAGTTTTGTTTAAGATTTATAAATTATTTTCATAGGTTGTTGGATAGTTGTATACTAAGTCCATCAGGTGTACAGTAGAAACAACTACATTTGACACACTGTCTGCCCTTGACGACGCCAGTGTGTCTTTGGATAAACTATTTGGTCGGGCTTTGTTTCTATTCCAAAATGTTCTATTTTACGTTTGTTTTTGGCATCATCAAAATTTGACTATTGGTGGTAATAGATTGATACTTACATTCATACCACTGAGTCGGTGTCACTGCTGGCGGAGGTTGAATCTGTCATTGAGGATACCATCAACTCAGTAGCCTTCTGGCTTGTGATTAGGTACTTATGTACTTGTCATATATCTATTCCATGAGGTTTGTTTCAGATTTCTAAATCATTTTCATAGGTTGTTGGGCAGTTGTATACTAAGTCCATCAGCTGTACAGTAGAAACAACTACATTTGACACACTGTCTGCCCCTAATGACGCCAGTGTGTCTTCGGATAAACTATTTGAGGGGCTTTGTTTCTATTCCAAAATGTTCTACTTTACGTTTGTTTTTGGCATCATCAAAATCTGAATATTGGTGGTAATAGATTGATACTTACATTCATACCACTGAGTCGGTGTCACTGCTGGCGGACGTTGAATCCGCCCCGATAATACCATCAACTCAGTAGCCTTCTGGCTTGTGATTAGATACTTATGTACTTGTCATATATCTATTCCATGAGGTTTGTTTCAGATTTCTAAATTATTTTCATATTTTGTGGGACAGTTGTATACTAAGTCCATCAGGTGTACAGTAGAAACAACTACATTTGACACACTGTCTGCCCCTGATGACGCAAGTGTGGCTTTGGATAAACTATTTGGTCGATCTTCGTTTCTATTCCAAAATGTTTTATTTTACATTTGTTTTTTGCGTCATCAAAATCTGACTATTGGTGGTAATAGATTGATACTTACATTCATACCACTAAGTCGGTGTCACTGCTGGCGGATGTTGAATCTGTCCCCGAGGATACCATCAACTCAGTAGCCTTCTTGCTTGTGATAAGGTACTTAAGTACTTGTCATATATCTTCCATGAGGTTTATTTCAGATTTCTAAATTATTTTCATAGGTTGTTGGGCAGTTGTATACTAAGTCCATCAGGTGTACAGTAGAAACAACTACATTTGACACACTCACTGCCCCTGATGACGCCAGTGTGTCTTTGGATAAACTTTTTGGGGGGCTTTGTTTCTATTCCAAAATGTTCTATTTTACGTTTGTTTTTGGCATCATCAAAATCTGACTATTGGTGGTAATAGATTGATACTTACGTTCATACCACTGAGTCGGTGTCACAGCTGGCGGACGTTGAATCTGTCCCGGAGGATACCATCAACTCAGTAGCCTTCTAGCTTGTGATTAGGTACTTATGTACTTGTCATATATATATTCCATGAGGTTTGTTTCAGATTTCTAAATTATTTTCATAGGTTGTTGGGCAGTTGTATACTAAGTCCATCAGGTGTACAGTAGAAACGACTACATTTGACACACTGTCTGCCCCTGATGACGCCAGTGTGTCTTTGGATAAACTATTTGGTCTGGCTTTGTTTCGATTCCAAATTGTTCTATTTTACGTTTGTTTTTGGCATCATCAAAATCTGACTATTGGTGGTAATAGATTGATACTTACATTCATACCACTAAGTCGGTGTCACTGCTGGCTGAAGTTGAATCTGTCCCGGAGGATACCATCAACTCAGTAGCCTTCTGGCTTGTGATTAGGTACTTATGTGCTTGTCATATATCTATTCCATGAGGTTTGTTTCAGATTTCTAAATTATTTTCATAGGGTGTTGGGTAATTGTATACTAAGTCCATCAGGTGTACAGTAGAAACAACTACATTTATTTTTTTTTATTTTTTATTTTTTTTAAACTTTATTTATTTTACAACAATTGACGAACAAGCATGTGCTTATATTAACATCTCTTGTTGGCTCGGATCTTGGCGTAAGGGTGGTCATTATTGTGGGAGGAAACCAGAGAACCTGGTGAAAACCCACTTGCCCGGTTTGGCGACCACATACCACCTCACATACTGCCGAGGCCGGGTATCGAACCCACGCCCAAACCGACCGCATTGGTGAGAAGTCAGCTCACATACGAACTGAGCTAACCGGGCAACCGAAGCTAACCGGGCAACCGAGCTACATTTTGACACACTGTCTGCCCCTGATGACGCCAGTGTATCTTTGGATAAATTATTTGGTCGGGCTTTGTTTCTATTCAAAAATGTTCTATTTTACGTTTGTTTTTGGTGTCATCAAAATCTGATTATTGGTGGTAATAGATTGATACTTACATTCATACCACTGAGTCGGTGTCACTGTTGGCGGACGTTGAATCTGTCCCCGAGGATACCATCAACTCAGTATCCTTCTGACTTGTTATTAGGTACTTATGTACTTGTCATGTATCTATTCCATGAGGTTTGTTTCAGATTTCTAAATTATTTTCATATTTTGTTGGGCAGTTGTATACTAAGTCCATCAGGTGTACAGTAGAAACAACTACATTTGACACACTGTCTGCCCCTGATGACGCCAGTGTGTCTTTGGATAAAATATTTAGTCCTTCACGACGCCAGTGTGTCTTTGGATAAACTATTTGGTCGGGCTTTGTTTCTATTCCAAAATGTTCCATTTTACGGGTTTTTTTTGCATCATCAAAATCTAACTATTGGTCGTAATAGATTGACACTTACATTCATACCACTGAGTCGGTGTCACTGCTGTCGGATGTTGAATCTGTCCCCGAGGATACCATCAACTCAGTAGCCTTCTGGCTTGTGATTAGGTACTTATGTACTTGTCATATATCTATTCTATGAGGTTTGTTTCAGATTTCTAAATTATATTGATATTTTGTTGGGCAGTTGTATACTGAGTCCATCAGGGGTACAGTAGAAACAACTACATTTGACACACTGTCTGCCCCTGATGACGCAAGTGTGTCTTCGGATAAACTACTTGGTCGATCTTTGTTTCTATTCAAAAATGTTCTATTTTACGTTTGTTTTTGGCATCATCAAAATCTGACTATTGGTGGTAATAGATTGATACTTACATTCATACCACTAAGTCGGTGTCACTGCTGGCGGACGTTGAATCTGTCCCGGAGGATACCATCAACTCAGTAGCCTTCTGGCTTGTGATTAGGTACTTATGTGCTTGTCATATATCTATTCCATGAGATTTGTTTCTGATTTCTAAATTATTTTCATATGTTGTTGGGCAGTTGTATACTAAGTCCATCAGCTGTACAGTAGAAACAACTATATTTTGACACACTGTCTGCCCCTGATGACGCCAGTGTGTCTTTGGATAAACTATTTGGTCGGGCTTTGTTTCTATTCCAAAATGTTCTATTTTACATTTGTTTTTGGTGTCTTCAAAATCTGACTATTGGTGGTAATAGATTGATACTTACATTCATACCACTGAGTCGGTGTCACTGCTGGCGGACGTTGAATCTGTCCCCGAGGACACCATCAATTCAGTAGCCTTCTGGCTTGTGATTAGGTACTTATGTACTTGTCATATATCTATTCCATGAGGTTTGTTTCAGATTTCTAAATTATTTTCATAGGTTGTTGGGCAGTTGTATACTAAGTCCATCAGGTGTACAGTAGAAACAACTACATTTGACACACTACATTTTATATGATGAGAGTGGTGACAGATTGCGCTTTGGTGTTGAAGGGTGGTTATATAGACGAATTCCGCTCTATCACGTTCCCATATATTTTGCTTAGGAGGAGTAAAGGCCTGGTCCGGTGCTTGCTCTGAAGACGACTATCCCTTCACCTTGTCAACGACAAATTAATCTTGCTCCCGGCAGGACTGTTGGCTGAAACATGGGTGTAATTACATGATCATGAATTTTTAGGCAGTGCGCAACAATGCGCGAAACAACACACATGCATAATACGGCAATAAGTGTGAATGCGTAATATATATACCACATCATATGACCAATATCATAATCATCATCAATTCATGACATCATATCAATAAAATATATGGAATAGTGTCTCAGTGACATCAAATACATGGGAAATATTATGAATATAAATATACAAGTTATGGTTATATGATAAACTTATTTGAAAAAAGATATGAGATCATAGTCCATTCGACATGCATAGTTCCATCATCATTGAGATCAGTCCCTCAGCACAGCCGAGGTTATTTGAACTGGGCTGGGCAGCGAATAGTCTGTTTAGGGTGACTGTACGGAGCGGGCTGGGGCGTGGCCTCACTCATTGATAAGTCCATACTGATCACTGGTTTAGATCCGCGTAGCTTTGGCGTGTGCCGTGGAGCACTAGAGTTCGATTTGCATGATTTTCTTTTTCTACGGTGGCGTCGTGGTCCTGTGTTTGGGCGATTGGACTGCGATGACGTGGCGTCCGTCTTGGTAGTCCGATCTGTCTCTGACGACTTATTCTGTACGGTGACGTTCCAAGGATGGTATAACTCTCGGATATGTTCCAGAGGTCGCTAGTACTTATTTGAGTCTCTGCTACTTGGCAACTCAGGTGGCAATATGACATTATCGTGATAGTTCGGGTGGTGTAGATCGCCTTCATATGGTTTGATGACGTCTAAATGGATGACCCGTGTGTTACGTGGGTTCGACACTAGGGCTCTCCAATAGTCTGCGTCAGTGATGCGTTCAAGAACCTTCTAGGGTCCGGTCCACGGTCGAGCAAATTTGTTGCTTTGTGTAAGGGGTAGATAATAGTATCGTACCAACTCTCCCGGTTGGAATTGAGGGTGATATTTCGTGTGGGTGCCATATTCCATTTTCTGAAGGGTCGCAGATTTTTGCAGATGTGCGGCTATGATGGCTGTACGTAAGTATTCGACATACTCAGGTCTGCATGGGGGTAGCAGTTCCGGATCATATGTCAGAAATACCAAGTCCACTGGTAAATTATGTTCGTACCCATACACCATCAGATGTGGGGTGCACCCAGTAAATGAACTGAGGTGTGATACGCAATCAGCACATAGGGTAAGTGCAAATCCCAGTCATTTCCTCGATCGCTGACGAAGGCACTTTACATATTTAGCAAAGTCTGATTAAAACGTTTGACCCGCCCGTCATTTCGTGGTCGGTATGGTGTAGTTCGTATTTTCTTCGCGCCTAGGATTCATATGACGTTTTGGGACAGTGACAACTCGAATTCAGTCCCTTGATCACTGTGGATGGCCTTGGGTACCCCGTGGTACATGATCCACCAATTCACTATAACGTCGGCGAAATTTTTAGCCGTATGATGGCGGAATGGGAATGCATCCATATACTTCGAAAAATAGTCCGAAGTCACAAGGATATATCTGTTTCCATGTCCAGTAACTTTGTGGGTGTGTAAGATATCAAATGCGATCCGAGGTGGCCTACGACCTTGATATCATGGAGTTAATGTGGGACCACCGTCCCTAATGCGGCGGGTAGTACAGTTTGTACCACTGTTCGTCCGGCTGGGTCTGGCTTCGTATCCCGAACTAGTACTCAATCCTGCAGATGTAGAAGACTCCATCGTGAGAACAGAGTCTTAGCTCCCTCTCCATGATGCACGACCTCCTTCGGAGTCGGCTCCATTCCGTCTGCTATCCACTGGCGTACCAGTCCGATGCTCGGGTCGGCCTGCTGTGTGGCGACAATGTCGGCAGTGGAATAGTCTGATAGCCATTGTTGACCACTGATTCTGGCGTCCAGGGTACGCACTCGAACCGCTTCACGTATTAAGATTATTCGAGACGAGACCAGGGATGTTATCGTATCACTGTCCAGGAGGTCTCTCTCGGGTGCGACTGGAGCAAATGTTATCCGCCTAATTGTGAGTTCGCCTGAACTCGTTTCTGGATCCGTGGAGGGTTCGATTAGGCGTTCAGGACAATCCAAATGCTTACAGCTATGACACCATGATGTTCAATACGAATGTCATATTATTGAAACTTGGCTAACCAACAGGCCAGCATTCCGTTCGTGTTGTTGTAGTTCTTTAACCATTGCAACGAGCTATGATCCGTCCATAGCAGGAATTTGCGTCCCCACAGGTAATATCTGTAGTGTTGGATCATTTCGACTACAGCCAACAGTTCACGATTTGAGGTGCAATAGTTCCGTTGCCTGTGATATAGTGTTTTACTTGTGAATCGCATCGCAATCTCTTTTCCACTGACACAATATTGTAACGGGTTCTTCACCCTTCTGTGACGTCTTGATAAACCGGTTTTCCTGGGAGGTGGGTGAGTTGTTGTTTAACCGGAGCTGAAACGGTAAAACTCCGGGAAACTGCTACTGCTGTATGGTTGAACTCCGGCTAGAAGTCTCTGAAGGTTGGTAGCGTGGTCTGGAATGGACCCCTTCACCGTTGTCCGACTGCCAATCTGCAACTGCACGTGTAAGTAAGAATCCGGAGGCGTTTCCGTCTCCGGGTGCTGCAACTGCTCCGTCGGGATACCGCTTTACTGCAACAGCTCCGTCGTTTTCCGCCTTACTGCAACTGCGACTGCACCTGGAATAGAGAATCTGGAAACGTTACCGTTTCCGAATACTGCAACCGCTCCGCCAGGTACCGCCTTACTGCAAACTGCTCCGATTGGCTCCGCCTCACCGCCACCTGCGACTGCACCTGAAATGGAGAATCTCGGAAGTGTTTCCTCTTCTGGTTACCGCAACCGCTCTCGTCAGGTACTGCCTCTGCTATTCCGTCGTCCGGTACCACCTCTGCAACTGCTTCGTCGTTCCCGTCTCTGCAACTGCTCCGTCCGGTACCGCCTCCGTAGTTGCTCCGCTGAATTCCACCTCCGTCTCCGTCTCCTTCCTTGGTGATCTGGGTTCTTGGATCACACTTAGACGTCGTTACAACTTTGTCTTAACCGACTGTGGTCTTATCTTCCTTTTCTTTGTATTACTTTCTTTTCCAGTGAACTAACTTTATCATAAATTCCAGTTCCCTAACAAACACGGAAAAACAACTCGGTTGAAGTTTTCATGTTTATTTTCTAAGTGTACAGTCGGAAGACATAACTGCTATCATCTGGTATGACCTAAGCTGGAGCAAGGGAGTACTCTGCTGTGGGAGAAGGGGTCTGCACAGGTCGACGTCAGGACACCAACTCCGCCGTCCGCTGTGAAGCGGGGGCTTTTATAGACCTCAGACCCAGGGTTACATGACCGACCATTGTGACGTCATAACTCGCGAAAACACTAAATTTTTCCGGATTTCCAAAAACACTCTAGAACCAATCCGTGGCTGCTACGTCACCTTTTAAACCGAAAATGAGGCTGATCACGTGACCTTCCGGAAATAACGTCATTACGTTTTTGTACTCCATTGTCCGGTTCCGTCTCCGGTTCCGTCTCCGTCTCCGGCTTTACCAACATTAAAATTATTCTAAGTTCCGAGATGGAAAACCTTCTAAATATCACCAATACGGAACCGAATGAACCTTTAAACACATATACATTTCAATGAACTTTTATTTAACCGTAATGTCACGAAATACTGATAGAATCACCTAGGGGAACCTTTTGGGAACACCCCAAAACCGTTACACTATGACAACGCGCTTCCCATAGCATATCTGCTTGCATCTGTATCAAGGATGAGTCGTCTGCGTCCTGTGACGGATGGGCGAGCTTGGGTGCTTTGATGAGTGCGTCTTGTAGCCTCCTAATGGCTTTCCGCTGAGGCGACCCCCAGGTGAAATGACATTCACATTGAGTTGGCCATTCCCTGATAGCCATCACTTTATTCGGGTCAACTCTGATGCCCTGTTCGCTCACAATAAATCCGAGATACAGGATTTCCTGTTGAAATAGTTCACATTTCTTGGATTGCAGACGTAACCCAGCAGCTCGTATCTGATCCATGACTGCTTCCAGATTGGCAAGCGCCTGTTCAAAAGTGTGTCCGTATGCTATCACATCGTCCAGATAACACATACACCTAGTCCATAGATATCCGCAAAGAATTGTCTCCATGAAACGCTCAAAGGTCACCGGCATGTTAATAAGTGCGAACAGCATGACCTTGAATTGGTACAGGCCTTTCCTGGTGGCAAAGGCGGTCTTTGATCCGTCAACTGGGTCTACCTCGACTTGCTAGTATCCGGAGGCAAGATCCAAGGCTGAGAAGTACATACATATCTTGGATATTTGGCATATTATGTGAATCTTTGAGTGTGACACCATTCAGTAATCTATAATCAACATAAAATCGTACCTGTTCATTCTTTTTCCATACGAGCACTACCTGTGAACTCCATGGTGAGTCTGATGGCTCCATGCATCCGAGCCGCAACATTTTGTCAACCTCCTCATCTATGTTATGTTGTTGAGCCTGAGGGACATGGCATTGCTGCTGGCGGATTGGTGCACTCGTCCCAGTGTCAATCCGTCCCAAATGTCCGTCCGGACTCATGAAAGTGTCCTTATATCTGTGCACTAAGTTGGCGCACCCGTGCTGTTGCTCGGGTGCTAGTCCGACTCTATCCACCATATTCTGTAGATATGGTGGCATGTTGCCATAGTGATTGATATCCGTAGTTAACGATGGCACGGGTTTGGCGGACGAAATTCATGCCTAGAATCATTTCATCATGAATCGCAGGCAAGCAAAACGTCACCGTTATCTCCTTGGTTCCAACCTGGATGGCGAGATTCAAAAGTCCGTCAATGGGGCTGGAGTCTCCATTGACATCGCACATCGTCGCAGTTGTCGGACACAGGGTGCGCTGTTCAGTAGGTATGCATTGAAATAGATCTCGGCGGAGCAACGAATTTTGTGCCCTCGAGTCTAGCACTACTCTAAGAGTTTGTTTACCCATGCATACTGAAAGTTTCAAGCACTCATGGGCGGCTCGACTGTTGTTGATGACGAGTGGCTCGTCGGTATTTTACCGGGGAATCCAAGCGTCATCCGATATCCATTCAATCTCGGACATACTGTCTGTGCTAGTTCCGTCTGTGGTTCGTAGTGACACCCCTTCGTGACGCTTGTGCCTGGCTTTCTTGTAAAAGAAACAAAACTCAGTTTGACCTGGCGGTATTGGACGGTCCACACGGGCCTGAGCCGGGGCTCGCAACACAGAGTACAATGCATCCTCACCAAACTGTTCAGCTTCATTGCTAATAGAGCACTGGAAGGCATCCGCTACCCATTCGTGAGAACAGGATGACACTGAATGTTCGTCACAACCCTGAAGTCCGGTGGTGTCGTTGTCTGCAGGATTATAGTATGCAGCTATCTGTTCAGGAGTTGGTGTTTCCCAATTGTCAATTTGTCCGATAGCACAAGACAGTTCTCTATCCATGCCTCCATCTTCTGTGCAGCCAGAAACCATGGCTTCAGTTCAGCGTTTTGTCCTGTGACCTTGAAAATGAGGTCAAAGGTCAATTCAAGGTCATCAGAATATTCAGCATGTATCATTTTCTATATGTCTACCATTAATTCCTAAGCTGTAAAGTCGATAATAAGCGAGATATAAGCCGCTGTTCTGAAAGCGGGAAGCCGACAACAATGGACTCAACAAGACCAACAACACGGTGCTCGCTGAACTGAAGCCATGGTTTACGGCTGCACAGAAGATGGAGGCATGGATAAAGAACTGTACAGTTTAGGATCGATAGTGAACAAATAGGGAATAATATATGCTGAATTTTTAGTGACCTTGAATTTGACCTCTAACCTCATTTTCCAGGTCAGAGAACAAAATGGCTAATATATCGCTTATTATCGACTTTACAGGTTAGGAATCAACTGTGAACAGGAAATGATATATGCTGAATATTCTCATGACCTTGAACTTGATTTTTGACCTCATTTTCAAGGTCAGATCACAAATGGCTGATATCTCACTTATTATCAACTTTACAGCTTAGGAATCCAATGTTTTGAAACTCCAAATGATATATGCTGAATATTCTTGTGACATCGACTTGACCTATTACCTTATTCAGGTCAGTTTCCTTTGACCTGATTTTCAAGGTGACCAGACAAAATGGCTAATGTCTCACTTATTGACTTCATAGTGTAGGAATCAATGGAGGACATATGGGAAATGTTATACGCCAAATATTCTGATGACCTTGAATTTCACCTTTGCATTTATTTTGAAGGCCACAGGACAAAATCGCTAATATCTCTCTGATTATTGAATTTACAGCTTAGCAATCAATAGTGGACATAATATATGCTTAATATTATATATGCTGAATATTCTCTTGACCTTGAATTTAACCAGTGACCTGGCTAACATCTGAAATATTAAATATGTATTGTCCGGTAACCTATTGTTGGTCCTTGGCCTATTTTTTTAATGCTAGTTGTCTGTGGTTAACCTGTCAATCATGCAGATCCATTGCATGCATTGGAATTCAGTGGGAATGGTATTCATTTATATGTAATGGCTCTAAACGTTGGTGATTTCTCAGGCCTGTATCGGTTTTTATGGAGTGTGTTTGAACAAATTGTTGATCAATTTCACAATATATTGTCATTATCTCGATATCTGAATTGGTTTCATACTTTTATTTCATGTTTTAACTTGTATACTAGCCTTAGCAACCACGTTGCTAAGGCCCAAATCAGCCCATTGGTTGCCATGACAACCAAGATTGGCATGCATTCACTGACTATTCCCGCTGGACAATATACCTGATGGGTGTTGGTGAGCAAATATGAACATGAAAAGCTCAATTTTGTCCTATTAAGACGTCTCATTAAAAAGTAGTCTGTCAATGACGTCACACATCTCATTTGCATACTAATTAGTGGTCAGATAATGTTGTCAGATTCTGTGATTAAGTACATGTTTGAAGTGCCATAACTTTGGAAAGAATCATGATATCAGTATGTTGTGAAGGCCGTTTTGTTTTGTTCAAATAGTGCTTATACACACACCACAAAAAAACAATAACTAATTTTCGTGACATATGCTCTCTTTAGTATAGAATAGATCATGAACACCCATGAACAGAGTACAACAAATAACCAAGACGACTCTCGAGCTTTAGCGAGAGGAATGACCAGTATCGAGTCATACCCTAGGCTGTGGCTTGTATTGTACTTCACCACAGGTGTTTTTATGTAGAATAGACTATCATTATTAAAGCTCTAAACCGTGGTACAAGAGGTTGATACATACATTCCAAATTTTTTGTTGATTGAGAGCTATGAATATATGAACCCAAATGTGTTGGAGAGTATAGCATATTAATTCATTCAAAATTGTCCGGTATCCAAATCTACACAATGAAATACCCACAAATAATAATAGATTTGCTTTTGCATTGACTAATATATTCAATTTTGCATTGACAATACATTTACTTTTACATTGACTAATAAATTTACTTTAACATTGACTGATAGATGTACTTTTACATTGACCAATAGATTTAACTTTGCATTGACTAATAAATTTACTTTTACATTGACTAATATCAGTGATGTTATAATATTGTGATGATACATAGTAATATATGCTTGCCATCCCCACTCTCACGTTCGTTAGGTGCCGATGTCAATGCCGAGGATAAGTTCGGATACACAGCAATCTCTCGTGCCTGTGAGCAAGGACACCTGGAGGTGGCAAAGCAGCTTGTGTCACAAGGAGCTCAGATAGAGAAAGGAAGATGCACAGCTCTAGGGAGAGCAGCATGGGGAGGACACATGGAAGTTGTTTTGTGGTTGTTGGCAATAGGTGAGTATTTTTGAATTCATATGATTGGTAATAATGATGTCAATCGTTAGTGGAGGAATATTAAAGGATATATTGTATTGGCACATAGACGTAGAATCAATACCCAGTATTAAGTATTCCGAGCAAATAAAACAGGGTCCGTTATCCAATCTCATAGTCCGGGGACAGAAAGTCATATCAGGCACATGAAGTGAGAGAAAACAAAATGACAGGGAAACTCATGAACCCCCAAAAATGGCCATTAGGAGGTGAAATCAGGTGTTCCAGAAAGAGTGAGCATTTCCTGCCCCACTAGTGGCACCTGTCATGAATTACCCAAAATTTACATGAAAATAGATCAAGTTGCATGGCAGTCATGGATTTGGTGTATTTATCACATGTATATCTGCATGTGATAGTATATGCTTAACATTAACGACGCTTCTAGGTGCTGAAATCAATACTGAGGACACATACGGTTTCACAGCGCTCTCTTTAGCCTGTGACCAAGGACACCTGGATTTGTCAAAAGTGCTGGTGTCCCATGGAGCTGAGATAGAGAAAGGAGGATACACAGACTTAGGAAGGGCAGCAGCAGGAGGACACATGGAGGTTGTGAAGTGGCTGTTGGAACTCGGTGAGTCTTTCTGAATTCATTTGAATCATGTCGTGATTGGTAATTATATTATCAACAATTAGATAATTCATTGTATTTGTACATGTGATAGCATACGCTTAATTTCCCCATATTTCGCAGGTGCCGAAATCAACGCTGAGGACAAGGACGATTTCACAGCCCTCTCAGTAGCTTGTGACCAGGGGCACCTGGATGTGGCCAAGGAACTAGTGTCCAAGGGAGCCGAAATAGAGATAGGAGGAAAGCTGCCTCTACGGAGAGCAGCACGGGGAGGACAGATTGAAGTTGTAAAGTGGTTGTTGGAATTGGGTAAGACTTTTGGAGTTTAGATATATCAATGTCATAATAAAAGTAATAATGATAATCTTATTCACATTGCCATATATTATTTATTTTATTAGAGACATCTCTAGGTACTTTAGTGATTGACCGATATTGCTGAATTATTCTAGATGTGTTGAGGTGTGTGATCTGCAGCACATGATTTGAGAACATCTATGTGTTGGTTGCACATCCTAAATGTATAAGAACAACTATTCTGGTTCGTTGTCATCATTGAGAGACCAAGTCCGGGAAAAATGCATAGGCCTACCACAAGCTTTTCGTCCACGTAAATTCATATGTTGTAGAATGTTGTTAAAAAGCCTTTAATTCTTCATCAGCGTGCGAGAAAATGCATCTGGAACTGTTTCGCGTATGGTATGCGTTTTCCCCACACTCATCCTTTCATCCAGGCCTCGCCTAAAGGCTCAGCCTGGATGAGGTGATTCCTACCTGGGAAAACCCATACCGCACGCAAAACAGTGCCATATGCATATCTATCTTACAGAACTAAAGTAACTGATATCAATGATGTGTTAAGGTGAACAGTACACTTTATTGTGATAATGCATATGCCGTGTTAATAGAAAAAAACAGTAACTGAGGTTTTTACCGGTATTGGGTTTGACCCTACATTCGATTTAGCGCCACGAGGTCCATATACTGGCATAGTTGGGAGCAATGTTTGGAGATACAATACATGGAAAAGGGCAGTAACTTGTTTTCACCCTCCCGGTAATGAGGAAGAAAAGCAGTAAGTGGGCCAAAAGTTTAGTTACTGCTTTTTACCTTGAAAATGTTGAAAGTTTCTCTAACAACGTCAATTCAATCCAGAGCGAGGCTCCATCTTTTCAAATTTGCTTTAACACGTGGACATCTACCGGTAATTTAAACGCAGTTCCTGCACATTTTTGTTTCTTATTGTCCTTGTATATACGTAAATTGAACATTGATAAACATACCCTCACCCCACGTAACACTGTTCGAAGTATGATTAAATGAGCAACAACACACAGCCAAACCAATTTAGGTTGTGCGATTTGCGTCTCCCCACCCAAATCTCCCATTGTGTGCATGTAGGTCTCCTCCTGCATGACTGAATTACCAGTGAACACCTCGTCAGAGTATAGTCTTGTAGAATATTTATGACTGTAGCCACCCAAAATTCTCCCTTACACGTTCTCTCACTCCACATACATGTTACAGAGCCAATACTAATCCATACTTACAGATTACGTCACCCGTACATGTGAACTACATCCACTGCACCCTCCCCGATAGCGTGCAAAGAACATGGCTCTACACCATACAACCAAACAGAACACTCCCAGACATCAATAACAAGTGAACTTAGACATGACATCACACCTGACGAATCACACACAACTTCCGCCCCACGAAGCGGGAAACTTGCAGACACCTCATGGAAAATCCCTGCGCATTCTGAGAGTTGGTTTTGAGAAGTCTATGTGCATGGACGTGTTACTGGATTATCAAAGAAGAGTTATAGAATATCTGTGATAAACTGTGGATATCGTCAACGTGATTAGCGGACTAAAGACCGGACTTATAGGGAAGTAGCGAATGTGGTCGTAATCGTATCATCGGACTATTCATACTAATAAAGTTGGATAAATTAAGACCCGCCACGGAGAGTACTACCGCGCCTGGCGCCGACCGGACTCGTACTCCACCGAGCATCACTACGAACGAATCCGCGGACCAGCGAGACGATCGCCAAGGCATCGGAGTTCCGATCTCCGATACGAGCGTCCTGACATGCAACGCATGTTCGCCTCTGCCATTAAATATCATCAGACCTGAGCTCCCTGCCGAATCAGCGAATTATGTTGTGCCCACTGTTCCTAATGGATATAACCCGCTGTATCAGGGTGTAGTACCCAATTCTGGAATAGCCACACATGCGAATGGAATACCTGCACATCATGTTGGTATTGTGTCTCATTATGGTGTTACCGTACACAATCCTGGAGTACCAGCTCAATACCTTGAAATAGCAGCTCAGTATCCCGGGATAGCAGCGTGCCCAAGTGTGTTTGCTAACAGCCCCGGATATTACGGTATGTCACCGTCGTGCCCTCCTCACTCGGATGGTGTATCGCAGGTGCTGACACTGTATGGGCCGGTCCCAGAGGCTGTACCTGTGCCAAGAAGTGTCGGATATCCACCCACGGCTCACGCCGCAACCTCAGAGGCACCAGCCGCCACTGCCATCAACGCTCCCCTGGCGGAAACTCCCGCCATGGCGTTTGTCACACCCACACCGAACATCGTTACTTCGATCTCTCCCACGGCGAATATTGGTACTCCGATCTCAACATCCACGGAATCCACGACTGAATCACCACCATTAGCTACCGGCAAGACCGCCATATGGCGAGCTACCTTTAATTGATTCACCCCGACGTACCGCTATAGCGGTATGACGTCATTGGTCCTTGTACCCGAAGTACCGCTATAGCGGTATGAGCTATTTGAATTACGTTACTTCAAAGAAACTGCAAATCTCTGTCTATTCACGTACCTATATCAAACAATAATGTGGCATACACAAATAAGGGTGACTTTCAATGATTTCTAAATTGATGTTCATTGGTTTTAATTGATTAGATACTCAATAAATAGCTAGGATCGTGAGCCATGTCAAATTGGTACCAGACACTTATGATTGTTTTGTGTAAGCCGGTGTCATACAGGATTCGGATAGTAATTACAGTGCCCCAATAGCGAACACGCATTGCAATACACATGGATAACGGCAATATTTGCTCTGGTGTAACGTCAAATTTTTTCGTCGCGTATGAAACATGCAGCTTAAAAAGAATGTGAAGGAATCAGGTTAGTGTGGGCTTTCTTTGGTTGCAGTGAATAATCATGGTAAAGCGACAATGTGCATCTACTCTCATTCGTATGAATGACGTTAGGGGGTGGAGGATTGAAAAGCCGATTGCTAGGGTAGGTTTTCTGTATAATAATATGTTTGATAGTACAACTAGCAGTAATGGCCTAAAATATATGACTAGCACGTACTTAAATGCTGCAATGCGAACAAGCTTTTTCTTCCTGATCAATATGACCTTTGATATCGCACGTATATTATTATGTTGATTTGTTTATGACAAAATCTTATTGGTTGTTGGTATAGACAGATAGCCTGTTGTATGAAACATAATTTGCCTAGAACAAAACATGTGCCTATATCATGCAGTTGCCATGGTAACCATGATCCGCATATTTTTGCATTGCACAAAGTTGTGTTTTGATGCCTCCTGTCTTTTCGATGCAAATTTTATTCTGATACACATTGACATATCAAAATAAGGCTCAATTTGTTGGATGGTATTAATTAGTGAGTTTGTCCAAATAATCCAGGGGACAGACATACACCAGATCGAGATTTTGAGGGTGAATGAGTTAAGGAAGGCAACTTGATGCAATACCTTCGCAGCTACGAATAGTTTACGTCTGCCTTCACGTACACGAACCTGAACAAGACGACGACCTTCTGCAGTACGCTACGCCGAGGCACTCACCTTGAATTTTCTGGTCAGCACCTCCTGGGAGGAGTTCCGTTGTCGTTTCCTGGAAGGATGAGAGCCTACCCCATCGCCAGTCGAAACGCAATGACTCCGTTTCTGAAAGGTGAGCAGAAAGCTGACACTTTCGCTGGTGCCTTCCTCGGATGACTCGGATGAACCAATTGTCATCACCAACAGCCGGGCCGCCCACGAATGTTGGAAACTGTCGGTATTCGTGGGTAAACGGACTCTCATAGCAGTATTAGACTCGGGAGCACAAATCTCATTGCTCCGCCGAGACCTGCTCCATTGCGTACCCCACACACAGAGCACCCTGCGCCTGATGACTACCAGCCTCATTGACGGACTCTTGGATCTCCCTATCCAAGTCGTAACTAAGGAAATAACAGTGATGTTTTGTGTGGCTGCGATTCATGACGAAATGATCTTGGGCATGAATTTCTTCTGTCAAACCCGTCCTGTTTTTAACTACGGTGAAGGAACAGTTCAAGTTAATAAGGATATACTGTTCGCCCCCAAAGACTTTGAAGCCAACGTTGTGCGTATGGCTTACGCTGTGCAGTCACTGTGCCACCATGCAGTGAAGCGGTGGTCAAACTGGTCCCAACCTCGAAGGTTAGAGCGCGCCAACACCCGTGCATTGTGCAACCCATGGTGAACTTTCCCGAGGACACAGACTTAGTAATGGGCGAAAACTGACTACACTGAGTAGAAAATGTGTGAAAGTGACAGTAGTGAACCCTGCAGATACGGACGTAACCTTGACACGTTCAGATCCCATTACCATAGCAAGCCCCGTGGATGTTATTATGGGTGCATTGCCAAAACCGGGAGAAGAACCGGACATCCTCCGGACAGACACCAATCACTATGGTGATCTGCCGACGTATCTCCGTGATATGGTAGATCGAGCTGGGTTGGCACCGGACAGCAGCGCCGTTGTGATAACCTGGTACATCGTACCGAGACACTTTCATGACTTTGTGCCCGGGCGGACAACTCAGACGAACTCAAGTCATGCAGCATTGGATTGATACCGAAACGAATGCGCCGATCTGCCAACGACAGCGCCATGTCCCTCAGACTGAGCAACACATCATTGATGAAGAGGTTGACAAAATGTTGCGGCTCGGGTGCGTTGAGCCGTCAGACTCGCTGTGGATCTCGCAAGTGGTGCTCGTATGGAAGAAGAACGGACAAGTGCGATTCTTTGTTGACTATAGGTTAGTCAATGACGTCACATGGAAAAATTCGTATCCCTTGCCGAATATCCAGGATACGCATGACTCACTCGCTTGAGCTATATACTTTTCGGCCTTGGATCTCGCCTCCGGATACTGGCAAGTCGAGGTGGACCCAATCCACCGACCGAAGATCGCCTTTGCCACCAGGAAAGGCCTGTATCAGTTCAAGGTTATGCCGTTCGGACTGAGTAACGCACTGGCGACCTTCGAACGACTCATAGAGACAATTCTTCGTGGATATCTATGGACTAGATGTATGTGCTATCTGGATGATGTGAGAGCATACGGGCGCACTTTTGATCAGGCACTTGCCAATCTGGAAGCGGTCCTAGATTGGATACGAACTGCTGCATTATGTCTACAACCCAAAAAGTGCGATCTATTCCAATGAGAAATCTTATATCTCGGATTTATTGTGAGTGGACAACGCATTAGAGTCGACCCAAACAAGGTCAAAGCTATCAAATACTGGCCGATTCCATGTGAGACCATGGACTTACGAGCCTTTTTAGAGTTCGCGAACTATCACCGAGGTTCATCAAGGACTACTAGGAAATTGCCGAACCTCTTGTCGCACTTACCAGCGGTGATTGTCATTTCACTTGGGGATCATTCCAACGGAAAGCCTTTAGGAGGATACAGGACACCCCCATTAGAGCCCCCAAGCTTTCCCATCCGTCACAAGATGCGGATGACTATTTCATCCTTGATACGGATGCGAGAGGAGCGTTGTCACAACGTGTCAACGGAAAGGAGATTCAGATCGGATTCTCGAGCAAAACTATGTCTCGCACACAACCTCACTACTGCACCACGTATCGTGAACTGTTGGCTGTAGTCAAAATGATTCAACACTACAGACATTATCTATGGGGATGGAAATTCTTGCAACGGACAGTCCATATTTCGTTGCGATGGTCAAGAAACTACAATGATGCAGACGGAATGCTAGCCCACTGGTTAGCCATATTACAACAATATGACTTCATATTGAACATCGGCCTGGAAAGCTTCATGGGAATGCTGACGGACTTTCACGGTGTCATAGCTGTAAACAATCAGATTGTCCTGGGCGTCTCATCATGCCCCCCCCCCCCCCCCAGTTAGACGGATAACTATTTTTCAAGTTGCCCCGAGAGAGACCTCCTGGACAGTGATGCGATAACATTACCGGTCTCATCTCGAATGGTCTCAATATGCCGAGCGCCCCGAGTGCGTACCTCAGATACCTAAATCAGTGGCCAACAATGTTTATTGGACATTCCACTGCTGATATTGTTGCCTCCCAACAAGCCGACCCGAGCGTCGGACTGGTACGTCAGTGGATAGCAGATGGAACGAAGCTGACCACAAAGTGAGGTCACACGACATAGAGAGGAAGTTAAGTCTCTGTTTTCGTGAGTCTTCTGGCTCTATAGGAATGAGTGTTAGTTTGGAATACCAAGCTGAACCAAACCGGACGAACAATGGTACAAACAGTACTACCTGCCACCTTGCGGACATTGGTCCTACATTAACTTCACGACCTCAAGGTCGTAGGCCACCTCGGAATACAGCAAACTATTGATAGAGTCCGATGCCGATCCTATTGGCCAGGCCTGGCACTGGATGTTGCCTGCTGGTACACCCACTGCCTGCAGTGTGTGTCACCAAAAGAAAAGCCAACACCAAAGAGATCGCCACTAACACAACTGCGGACTGGAGCCCCATTCGATCAGATCACAATAGATATCGCCAGCAAGCGATCGCCAGCAAGGTCCGCCACAACGCTGCCACAGAAAAAGAAAGTCGCGTAAATCAAACTCAAGTGCTTCACAGCTCATGCCAAAGAACATGGATCTAAACCAGTGAGCAGTCCGAACTTATCAACGAGTGAGGCTACATCCCAGCCTGCTTCGTATAGCTGCCCTAGATGGACTATTCGACGCCCAGCCCGGTTCAGATTACCCTGGCCGTGCTCTAAGAATGATCAAAATGTTGACGGAATTATACATGTCGAATGGATTATGATTTCATATCTCTCAAATAATGTATGATATAACCATAAGATAACATGTATATTTATATTCATAATATATTCCCATGTATTTGATGTCAGTGAGGCAATATTTCATATATTTCATTTGATATGATGTCATGAAATTGATATTGTTTGAAATAGTGGTCGTATCATGTAGTATATAAATTATACATTCGTATATCGCACTAAAAAGTCATAACCATGCAATTAATTAATCCATGTGTCAGCCGAACAGCCCCGTCGAGAGTAAGATCACTTAGTCGCTGACGAGGTGAAAGAATAGCCGTTTTCGGAGCAAGCACCGGATTAGGCCTCTGCTCCTCTAAGCAACATACAGGGGAACGCGATAAAGTGGAATTCGTCTATAAAACCACCTTTCCACACCAAAGTGCGATATGTCACCACTCTCATTGTATAACCATCCCAAAGTGCCTTGGTGGGGTCGACCCAGATCACCGCCCTCACCATCTCACTGCAATAACTACGTTCCCACTGCCCTAGGGACTGATGAGAATGAAAGGACTGTTGTGACTCCTGTGAGTTTGGTATTTATACTTCTGCATTTAATGAACTGAATCGTGTGCAAAAAGCAATTCGATTGACTGTTTGCTGTGTGTTAAATCATGAAGATAAGGAACGCATTTGTTGTGAAGGGTTCACACGGAGTGCATGTAATACAAGTAGACACTAAAGCCAAAATTGGCACCTTATTAATTATCCCACGTGAAAACTATAGTGTTTGGGAACACATGAAAAGTGCTATAACTTTGCATGCATGCCAGATCAACTAGCGATATGATTGGACAGTGATATTCAGGAGTTTGGATGGATCCATGGAATTTAAGAACGGTGTGCAAAATCCACCGCCTTGATTGATGGCATTTAATAGGCGTCCCTAGGTGACGGGCCCCCCTCCAGCATACACAGGCAGAGACAATCACATGAAACGAAAAGACGTGTATAGAAGATAGAGCACACACCCCTTCTGAGAATTCTAAGAAGTGATGCTGTCAGCATCTTTACGTGTACAGTGGCGGATGAAGTGGAAAGTTTTTGGGAAGTGAATCACTTGCCTGTGACCACGGAACAGTCAACACCTGTTATTAAAATAGCAGCCTCTACCTTGTGATCAAGCCTAGGATGATTTTCGAAGTGTTTGATAGAATATTTGTTGAAGGATAACAAGTCTAAACCACTTGTTGCGGAGTTGAAATAGTTTCCTGATGGATTAGAGGTTAGTTTAACTCCAAGAAGAACACGAGTCGGATATTGTGGTTGTAGCAGTCGGACTATTATCGGTGGTTGCTGACAGATAAAACTGAAACAAGTGCGGACTTAGTGAGCAGACGGACTCGTGCCTGGAGGCTGTAGTGACATGCATCAGTGTTAAAACAGCCAGGTTTGTCGTCCTCTGACAAATCCCAGGCTCAAAGGCCCATCAAAATCGACGGTGAACCGGACATTGCCGGACATGTGTCGCCGTCAAAGTAGTCGAGAAGGGAGCCGTCCATGAACACCCAATCGAGATCATGGACACGGATGATAGTCAGTCGGACAGGGCCTCGGGGATATCCCAAGACACGGATATGCCGGCAGCCGAGGAGCCCTCACTCATGCTTCAACCCAGTCTGCCACCCGAATTTCCCGCGACTCCCATTTTGAACAACTCCAGGAGGGAGGATGGATTGTCGAGCGTGCTCTTACGGCTCAGCGGCAACAGTGTACCACAGCCGTCATGGCGACCATTACCATGGCCGCCACTTTGTCATGTTAATGCCGCTACGAATGGACAATGGCCTTTCTGTACGGGAGTGGAAGAGCAGGCCGGTTTTCTGGTATGGCCCACAGTGAGCCGACTTTGCCAGATGGATATGCAGCTTAATCCGCACTACAGACCACCTCGCATACCTGCGATCGTCGTAATTTTTAGATGTACTCCGACCAGTGTTCTAACCTTTGGGATCTTGCTGATGGCTTCCGAGCTCATGGAGCAACACCCCCCGAACTTGGCGCCCCACGTCATCCTGGTCCTTCAAAGGAAAGAGCCAGCCAGTGTTGACACCCGAGCCAGAGAGGAGCACTTGGTCGCCATGGTCAACGAGATCCAGACCTCTATTGAATCCCCAAGTGTCCGGCGCGCGCATCACCCGTCCCAGTACTTACCGTACTTCGGCGATGAAGCCGGTCGAAGTGTGGAGGCCTGCCTCAGCGCCAACGGGCACCAATGGAATGCCTCCACATTCTCACCAGTCGGACCTGGTTCCTCTCAAGGCCGTAGTGGAAAGGCCCACGGCCGATAACGTTACGGACTATTGGGTTTAGGAGGGGCTAGTGCCATCCCTTGAGGAATACCATGCTCTCCTGAGTCAAACAGTCAGACCTTCGCACAAGACCGCACCACTTCCGTTAAGACATCATGCCACGGAATCGGCAGCCGCCGCGTCAGGAGCCGAGGCCCCTGCGACCCCGAAACTCTCATCCACTAGCAGATCTACTGCCTTCAAGACCACTTGGGAGCTGGACTACACCATGCCTGCCCATCTGTGGGAGATTGTACCCCAGTTCCCACTCGAACCCCATTGACCCACGTTTCGATCCCAGTATCACCAGCGGAGTCACCACGGAGACCCTCTGCATCGGCCACAGAACCTTAGCAGAGGCTCGTCCTCGTGGACTTGGGACGCGGGACGCGGACTGCGAATGTCCTCGAGTTCCCTGAGGACCCAATGCCACTCCCAAAGGACCTGGATGAGCAATTACTGTTGCTCGATTCTGGTGAATTTGTACTGTATCAACCAAGAACTTCGTTTTTGGTGTTCCAAGGAAATACATAAGAGGAGAAACATGTTTCGTCCTATTCCAAGAGTAACATCACAGAAATGTTTGTGTTATAGTCAGTTTATTCCTCAGAATAGCACTCTCAAACACGACTTGAACATGTGATGCTGTATAATACTAAGCCATCTCACACCCCCATGTAACACTGTGTAACGCTAGGTCATACCACACCCCCGTGTAACAATATGTAACGGTAGGCCATAGCACACCCCCGGTAATAATATGTAATAGTAGGCCATAGCACACCCCCATTTAACGATATGTAATAGTAGGCCATACCACACCCCCATTTAACGATATGTAATAGTAGGCCATACCACACCCCATGTAACAATGTGCAATGCTAGGGCATACCATACCTCATGTAATAATGTGTAATGCTAGGCCACACCCCTATCTAACACTGTGTAATGCTGGGCCATACCACACCCCCATGTAACACTGTGTAATTCTAGGCCATACCACACCCCATGTAACACTGTGTAATGCTAGGCCATACCACACCCCTATCTAACACTGTGTAATCTAGGCCATACCACACCCCTATCTAACACTGTGTAATGCTAGGCCATACCACACCCCCATGTAACACTCTAATTCTAGGCCATACCACACCCCCATGTAACACTGTGTAATGCTAGGCCATACCACACTCAAATGTAACACTGTGTAATGCTAGGTCATACCACAACCCCATGTAACATTGTGTAATGTTAGGCCATACCACACTCAAATGTAACACTGTGTAATGCTAGGTCATACCACATCCCCATGTAACACTCTGTTATGCTAGGCCATACCACACCCCTATTCAACACTGTGTAATGCTAGGCCATACCACACTCCCATGTAACAGCACGTAATGCTAGGCCATACCACAACCCCATGTAACAATGTGTAATGCTAGGCCATACCACAACCCCATGTAACACTGTGAAATGCTAGGCCATACCACACTCCCATGTAACAGCACATAATGCTAGGCCATACCACACCCCCGTCTAACACTGTGTAATACTAAGCCATACCACACCCCCATGTAACAGCACGTAATGCTAGGCCATACCACACCCCGTGTAACACTGTATTTCTAGGCCATACCACACCCCCATGTAACACTGTGTAAAGCTATTCCATACCACACTCCCCATGTAACAGTGTGTAATGCTAGGCCATACCACACTCCCGTGTAACACTGTGTAATGCTAGGCCATACCACACCCCCATGTAACACTGTGTAATGCTATTCCATACCACACTCCCGTGTAACACTGTGTAATGCTAGGCCATACCACACCCCCATGTAACAGTGTGTAATGCTAGGCCATACCAAACCCCCACGTAACACTGTGTAATGCTGGGCCAAAGCACACCCTCATGTAACACTGTGTAATGCTAGGCCATACCGCACCCCCATGTAACAGTGTGTAATGCTAGGCCATACCAAACCCCCACGTAACACTGTGTAATGCTGGGCCAAAGCACACCCTCATGTAACACTGTGTAATGCTAGGCCATACCACACCCCCATGTAACACTATGTAATTCTAGGCCATACCACATGCCCAAGTAATGCTGTGTAATGCTGGGCCATACCACACCCCCACGTAACACTGTGTAATGCTAGGCCATACCACACCCTCATGTAACAATATGTTATGCTAGGCCATACCACACCCCCATGTAACAGTGTGTAATGCTAGGCCATACCTAGCTAACGCTGTTCACTGCTTGGTCGTACCACACCCTTTTGTAATATTGTGTAATGCTTGGCCATACCACACCCCTATGTAATGCTGTGTAATGCTAGGTCATAACCCCACTGTTATGTAACACTGAGTAACGTCAGGCTATACCTGTCACCCCATGTAATTACCCTTGCCCCGATAGGGGGAGAGGGTATTGTAATTGGGTCTGTCAGTTTGTTACTTGCCGGAATCTACGATTTCGGCAAGTATGTTGGTTCGTTCGTGGATTTGTTTGTGTGTTTGTTTGTTTGTTTGTTTACAGCCTAGCGTCCACATTTCTCACTCGATTTCTTCCAAATTTGGTGCACATATTCTCTAGGATACTGGGCAGAAAACGTCCTATTTTGGTGTATATAGGTCAAAGGTCAAGGTCACACAAAACGTCGAAAACACGTAAGTGGCCATAATTCCGGTTCTAATTGTCGTAGAGACTTCAAATCAAGTGCATATGGTAGATATACTCGAGTTCTATCTTTTGTGACCTTGACCTTGACATTTGACCTTGACCTTGAGAAGTTCGCCTGAGGTCGAATATTTGACCTTGGAGGTCACCTCCTCCGATTTTCGATCTGATGCTTGGAAACGATGTCGGACCGGTCCCTTATGGTCAATGTCAATTTTTAGCGCGATCGGTCAATCCGTTATGACGTAATTGACGTTTCTATGGCAACGAAATCGGTCCTATTATAAGCGAAATTGCATGTTTCAAGCTGTCCATGCTGATAAAAGCGTCAATAATGTGCGTAAAAATCTAATGATACACCTGTTTATAGCCAAGGACGAGTTCTTTTGTTCCGCGAAATTTCAAGGTCAAAGGTCGGAAGTCAAGGTCAATATTGACCCGCAAGTGAAAACCGTGTAGGTCACTATATCTCAGGAAGCAAGCAAGATAGAGACACGAAAGTAAATCCACAGTATTGCACTCACTTAGCCTATCAACTTTTGTATTTACACCTAAGGCGTATGGCCGATAGCCTTTGCAAGCGCCTGAGGTCGAAGTTGACCCAAAAAATGACCTTGACCTTGACCTTTCGCGAAAATATCGAGTAGTAACTCGTTTGAAAGGTCTTCGGGAGTAGTTTCGATATATGTTCTTATTTTTGGAATCTGACGTCATATGACGTCATAATGACGTGAAACGTGATTTTATCATACTTCAATTGATTGTTTACATGAGATGCATAAACCATTTATGATTATTGTTGATCCGGTGCTCTGGTAAGTATTGGGGATACCTACTGAAGCTATTTGACAAATATCAGTTCAATAATTGCAGTGGTAATGGCCTAATTGACCTTTTTATGACGGAAAATTGGAGAAAATTTCATTTGTTTGTCTTTTCATACTCATAGCGTCCACATTTGTTGCTTGATTCTTTTCAAATTTGATGTAGATATTCTGTAGGATAATGGCTCTTGACAGAATGATTTTGAGAAAAATAGCTCTATTGATGACGTCACAAAAGATCCGAATCCTATCAGTCTTTCATGACCACAAACTGCTTATGCTAGGAAAGAAATATAATACTTTTTTCAATGTTTTCCATCAACTATACAAAATCTAGAAAAATGCCATTACTCATATTTAAAATAACCAGATGCATCAACTTTGCAAAAAATTCAAAGTCTTTGGTAAAAGTTCAAGGTCATTGCCAGCTATTCCGGCAAGTTAGTCGACTATGTCGGTTCATTTGTTTGCTTGATTGTTACTTGCCGGAATCTAAAGATTTCGGCAAGTATGTTGGTCTGTTCGTGGATGGATGGATGTGTTTGTTACTTGCCGGAATCGAAAGATTTCGGCAAGTATGTTGGTCGGTTCGTTTGTGTGTTTAGTACTTGCCGGAATCTAAAGATTTCGGCAAGTATGTTGGTCAGTTTGTGGATGTGTTTGTTTGCCTGTTTGCACTCTAGCGTCCACAGTTCTTGATTGAAAGCTTTCAAAATTCGTGTGCACAATCTGTAGTATACGGGCCAGAAAACGTCCTATTTTGGTGTGTCTAGGTCCAAGGTCAAGGTCAAGGTCAAGCAAAACGTCGAAAACACATAAGTGGCCATAACTCTGGTTCTAATTATGCTAGAGACTTCAAACCAAGTTCATATTGTAGACAAACTCGAGTTCTATCTTCCATGACCTTGACCTTGACCTTTGACCTTGACCTTGAGAAGTTCGCCCGAGGTCGAATATTTGACCTTGGAGGTCACCTCCTCCGATTTTCGATCTGATGCTTGGAAACGATGTGGGACCGGTCCCTCATGCTCAATGTCAATTTTTAGCCCGATCGGCCAATTCGTTATGACGTAATTGACGTTTCTATGGCAACGAAATCGGCCCCATTATAAGCGAAATTGCATGTTTCAAGCTGTCGATGCTGATAAAAGCGTCAATAATGTGCGTAAAAATCTGATAATACACCATTATATAGTCAAGGATAAGTTCTTTTGTTCCAGAAAATTTCAAGGTCAAAGGTCAAAAGTCAAGTTCAATATTGACCTGCAAGTGAAAACCATGTGGGTCACTATATCTCAGGAAGTAAGCATGATAAAGACACGAAAGTAAATTCACAGTATTGCACTCACTTAGCCTATCAACTTTTGTATTTACACCTAAGGTGTATGACCGATAGCCTCTGAAAGCGCCTCAGGTCGAAGTTGACCTCAAAAAGACCTTGACCTTGACCTTTTGCAAAAATATTGAGTATTAGCTCGTTTGGAAGGTCTTTGAGAGTACTGTCCAAATATGTTGTCATTTTCGGAATCGGACGTCAATTGACGTCATAATGACGTCAAACGTGATTTCAGACTGACATTTTGGCCTCTTGAGTGTCAGATGTGCAAAGTTATAACATTTACTGCATATTTAGCATATGCAAACGATGTGGAGTCGTCCTGTGATGGTCTCTGTCAATTTTTAGCACAATTGATATATCCGTTTTGACGTAATTGACGTTTTTGTGGCAACAAATCGGTAAAATTTCAAAGGAAACTCATCATTTGAAGATTTTATGATCTTGTCTGGTTATAATATAACATATATAAACACGATTATATCATGCATATTTAAAAACTCCATTCACAGTAAGTTAGCAGTATAGAATTGACGACAAATGACGTCATAATTGCGTACTTAGTCCGGCAAGTGTGTGGCCTATGGCCTCTCGTCTGTTTGTTACTTGCCGGAATCTAAAGATTTCGGCAAGTATATTCGTCGGTTGGTTTGTTACTTGCCGGAATCTAAAGATTTCGGCAAGTATATTGGTCGGTTGGTTTGTTACTTGCCGGAATCTAAAGATTTCGGCAAGTATATTGGTCGGTTGGTTACTTGCCGGAATCTTCGATTTCGGCAAGTATGTTGGTCGGTTGGTTTGCGGGGAGCCGGTCTTGTTACTTGCCGGAATCTAAAGATTTCGGCAAGTACGTTGGTCAGTTGGTTTGATTGATTGATTGATTGATTGATTGATTGTTACTTGCCGGAATCTAAAGATTTCGGCAAGTATGTTGGTCGGTTGGTTTGATTGATTGATTGTTACTTGCCGGAATCTAAAGATTTCGGCAAGTATGTTGGTCGGTTGGTTTGATTGATTGATTGATTGTTTGTTACTTGCCGGAATTGAAAATTTCGGCAAGTATGTTGGTCGGTTCGTTTGTTACTTGCCGGAATTTAAAATTCCGGCAAGTATGTTGGTCGGTTGGTTTGTGTGTTTATGTGTTTGTTTGTTTATTTGTACGCCCTCTAGCATCCACAATTCCGGTTTGATTCTTCCCAAACTTGGTGTGCATATTCTCTAGGATGATGGCTCGCGACTGCACGTTTTTGGTGATTCTAGGTCAAAGGTCAAGGTCAAGGTCATGCAAAACGTTAAAAACACATAAATGGCCATAACTCCGGTTCTAATTGTGCTAGAGACTTCAAGTTAAGTTCATATTGTAGATAAGTTAAAGTTCTATCTTCCGTGACCTTGACCTTGACATTTGACCTTGACTTTGAGAGTTCACCATGAGGTGAATGTCAAGGTCAAGTACGAAGGTCAGCGCACTATATCGAGTAGTATATCGTTGGAAATGTCTTGACGACCTGATTGCAGCGATACCTTATTTTTGGCGCTGCGACGTACACTGACGTCACAATGACGTCACAAACGTCAAATTTCCGAAATTTCAAAAGGCCATAACATCGTCAATACTGTATAGTATTTCTTGAAACTTGATTAGCATATTGACAGCAATGACCTCTACGAATTTAAGTACAAAGGTCAAAGGTCAAGGTCAAGGTCATCGAAATCCCAGAAAAACACGTTTCCGGTAATAACATCCGTTTGAATTGTCGTAGGTTCATGAAATTTAAACCATATCATTCAGAAGAGGCATAGCAATCGGACATGTATGTCAATTTCATGATTGACCTTGAACTTGGTCAGAAAAATAAGGTCATATGAGGGAAACTTCAAGGTCATATTTCAAAACTAACTGAAACATATCAAGTAGTATATCAAATGAAAGGTCTTGACTCCCTGGTACATACTTTCTCATCAGTTTTGAGATGTGACGTTTATTGACGTCACAGTGACGTCATAAAGTAAATTTTTCGAAATTTCAAATGGTCATAGTGTCCACAAATCTTGTTCGATTCTGATGAATTTATATAGGTAAAATATATGTCTTTATGCACAGGCAATGCCCGATTTTCGTGACTCAAGGTCAAAGGTCGAGGTCAATGTCAAGGGAAAGGTCAAAATCACATAAATGGTCATAACTTCGAAACTAATCATTGCAGAGAGTTCAAACTAAGACCTTATTGTTGCATATCAAAACGCCTTTCATGAGTGACCTTGAATGTGACCTTTGACCTTGACCTTGAGAAGTTCGCCACAAGTCAATATCGAGGTCAAGTACAAAGTTCAGTGCACCATATTGAATAGGCTACAGTTGGAAAGGTCTCGGTCTCCTGAGTATAGTGATGTCTTTTATTTTGGCGCTATGACGTTCAGTGATGTCACAATGACGACATAAATGTCAAATATCTGAAATTTTAAAAGGTCATTACAACATCAATACTGGAGGGAGGTCAAGGTCATCAAAATCCCAGAAAATACATTACTGGTAATAACTTCTGCTCGAATTGTTGTAAGTTCATGAAATTTGAATCATATTCAGAACCGGCATGGTACTCAAACTTATATGTTAAATCCATGAAATCACATGAGTAAATTTTCAAAATCAATTTTTTTCAAACTCATTGAAACCTGTCAAGTATCATGAGAATGCGTTCCGGCAAGTGGGTGCCCTAGGGGCTCTCGTTTATGTGTTTGTCCGTTTGTTTGGTTGTTCGCCCTCTAGCGTACACATTTCTCGCTTGATTTCTCCCAAAGTCAGTGTGCATAATCTGTAGCTTTCTCGCTTGCGACTGCACACTTTTGGTGATTTTAGGTCAAAGGTCAAGGTCAAGGTCAAGAAAAACGTCGAAAACACGTAAGTGGCCATAACTTCGGTTCTAATGGTCCTAGAGACTTCAGATCAAGTTCATATTGTAGATAAACTCGAGTTCTATCTTCTGTGACCTTGACCTTGACATTTGACCTTGACCTTGAGAAGTTCGCCATGAGGTGAATGTCAAGGTCAAGTACGAAGGTCAGCGCACTATATCGAGTAGTATATCGTTGGAAAGGTCTTGACCCCCTGATTGCAGTGATACCTTATTTTCGGCGCTGCGACGTACACTGAAGTCACAATGACGTCATAAACGTCAAATTTCCGAAATTTCAAAAGGCCATAACATCATCAATACTGTATGGAATCTTTTGAAACTTGATATGCATATTGACAGCAATGACCTCTACGAATTTAAGTACGAAGGTCAAAGGTCAAGGTCAAGGTCAAGGTCATCGAAATCCCAGAAAAACATGTTTCTGGTAATAACATCCGTTTGAAAAGTCGTAGGTTCATGAAATTTGAACCATATCATTCAGAAGAGGTATAGCAATCGGGCGTATATGTCAATTTCATGATTGACCTTGAACTTGGTCAGGAAAATAAGGTCATATGAGGGTAACTTCAAGGTCAAATTTTAAAACTAACTGAAACCTATCAAGTAGTATATCAAATGAAAGGTCTTGATTTCCTGGTACATACTTTCTCATCAGTTTTGAGATGTGACGTTTATTGACGTCACAATGACGTCATAAACGTCAAATTTCCGAAATTTCAAAAGGCCATAACATCATCAATACTGTATGGAATCTTTTGAAACTTGATATGCATATTGACAGCAATGACCTCTACGAATTTAAGTACGAAGGTCAAAGGTCAAGGACAAGGTCATCGAAATCCCAGAAAAACATGTTTCTGGTAATAACATCCGTTTGAAAAGTCGTAGGTTCATGAAATTTGAACCATATCATTCAGAAGAGGTATAGCAATCGGGCGTATATGTCAATTTCATGATTGACCTTGAACTTGGTCAGGAAAATAAGGTCATATGAGGGTAACTTCAAGGTCAAATTTTAAAACTAACTGAAACCTATCAAGTAGTATATCAAATGAAAGGTCTTGATTTCCTGGTACATACTTTCTCATCAGTTTTGAGATGTGACGTTTATTGACGTCAAAGTGACGTCATAAACGTTAATTTTTCGAAATTTCAAACGGTCATAGTGTCCACAAATCTTGCTCGATTCTGATGAAATTATACAGGTATAATATATGTTTTCATGCACAAGCAATGCACAATTTTCGTGACTCAAGGTCAAAGGTCAAGGTCAAGATCAAGGAAAAGGTCAAAATCACATAAATGGCCATAATTTTGGAACTAAACGTCATAAAGAGTTCAAACTAGGACCATGTTGTAGCATATCCAAAGGTCTTTCTTTTGTGTCTTTGAATGTGACCATTGACCTTGACCTTGAGAAGTTCATCATAGGTCAATGCCATGTACGAAGGTCAGTGCACCATATCAAGTAGCATACTATTAGAAAGGTCTTGGTCTTCTGATTCCAGTGATATCTTCTTTTAAGCACTGACATTCAGTGACGTCACAAAGACGTCATAAACGTCAGATTTTAAAAATTTCAAAAAGTCAAATCCCAGAAAAAAACACATTCTAGGTAATAACTTCTGCTTGAATCTTTGTATGCTCATGAAATTTGAATCATATCATTCAGAACAGGCATGACACTCAGACTTATATGTTAAATGCATGATATACCTTGTACTTGGTCAGAAAAATGAAGTCACGTGAGCAAACTTTCAAGGTCAAGTTTTGAAAATCATTGAAAGCTGTCAAATACACATTCCGGCAAGTGTGTGGCCTATGGCCTCTCGTTACTTGGCGAAATCTTCGATTTTCGCCAAGTATGTTGGTCACTCGCGGATGTTTGTTACTTGGCGAAATCTTCGATTTTCGCCAAGTATGTTGGTCACTCGCGGATGTTTGTCTGTTTGTTTGTTTGTCTGTGTGCGCTCTAGCGGCCACAGTTTTAACGTTAACTTCTCGAAACTTTTTCTATGGAAAGATATTCGCCCAAGGACGGAACCGCACGTTTTTGAAAAAAATCGGTCCATTGATGACGTCACCAAAAATCATTGAAAATCGAAAAATCCCTATCTCTCATCATTGGCGAATTTTAAAAAATTCGCACAGCAGTCAAATTTGAACTGATTGTTCTGAAATTTGGTACACTGATATATGTTCATATTATCCATCAACCTGCGAAGTTTCACTCGAATCAATTGAACGTCAATGACGTCACGACGTAAAACGTTAATTTTTAAAAATGGGGCTATATATCGGAAACTATTCGTCGTACAGAGAAGCGGATTGCACCACTGGAAAGCTCGTTGAATTCTGGTTCAAGAGGGTACTATCCGATACTTTGCCGCCCTGATAAATTTTCCGCTATGACGTCATAAACGTAAGGCCTGTCATAAAAAATTTTCGACTTTCCAGCAAATATTCAAACATCCACAGTGCACTCAAATTTTAAAGTTTTGAGCTGTAATTATGAGAACCTATGTGAAATATTAATATACAGCCATATACCAAGTTTCAACGCGTTACGTTCAACGTCAATGACGTCATGACGTAAAACGTCAATTCTCACAATGGAGCTATATAGCAACAGGTATTTGTCGTACATAAAAGCGGATTGCACCATTGGAAAGCACATTGAATTCTGGTTTAGGAGGGTATTGTCCGATACTTTTCCGCCATGATATATTTTCCGCTATGACGTCATAAACGTAAGGCCTGTCATACAAGTTTTTCGACTTTTCAGCAAACTTTCAAATATCCACAGTGCACTCCAATTTAAAGGTATTGAACTGTGATTATGAGAGCCTATGTGAAATATTAATATACAACGATATACCAAGATTCAATGCGCTACGTTCAACGTCAATGACGTCATGACGCAAAACGTCAATTTAAAAAAGGGGCTATATATCTGAAAGTATTTGTTGCACAGAGAAGCGGATTGCACCACTCGAAAGCTCGTTGAATTCTGGTTTAGGAGGGTACTGTCCGATTCATTTCCGCCCTGATAGATTTTCCGCTATGACGTCATAAACGTAAGGCCTGTCATAAAAAATTTTCGACTTTTCAGCAAAGTTTCAAATATCCACAGGGCACTCAAATTTAAAGGTATTGAACTGTGATTATGAGAACCTATGTGAAATATTAATATACAGCGATATACCAAGATTCAATGCGCTACGTTCAACGTCAATGACGTCATGACGCAAAACATCAATTTTCAAAATGGAGCTATATATCGAGAGATATTTGTCGTACAGAAAAGCGGATTGCTTCATTGGAAAGCTCGTTGAATTCTGGTTTAGGAGGGTACTGTCCGATACTTTTTCGCCATGATACATTTTCTGCTAGTACGTCATAAACGTAATGCCTGTCATACAAGTTTTTTGACTTCTCAGCAAACTTTCAAATATCCACAGTGCACTCAAATTTAAAGGTATTGAACTGTAATTATGAGAACCTATGTGAAATATTAATATACAGCCATATACCAAGTTTCAACGCGCTACGTTCAACGTCAATGACGTCATGACGTAAAACGTCAATTTTAAAAATGGGGTTATATATCTTAAAGTATTTGTCACACAGAGAAGCGGATTGCACCACTCGAAAGCTCGTTGAATTCTGGTTTAGGAGGATACTGTCCGATACGTTTCCGCCCTGATAGATTTTCCGCTATGACGTCATAAACGTAAGGCCTGTCATAAATGTTTTTTTCGACTTTTCAGCAAACTTTCAAATATCCACAGTGCACTCAAATTTAAAGGTATTGAACTGTAATTATGAGAACCTATGTGAAATATTAATATACAGCGATATACCAAGATTCATTCAATTATGCTTAAAGTAGGCCACGTCTGTAGAAAAAGATTTCGACAAGTTTGGCCTTTAGGCCAATGGTATCTCGTTTGTATGTTTGTTTGTTTGTTACCTCTCTAGCGGCCACAGTTTTCACGCTAACATCCCAAAACTTTTTTGGTGGATAGGTATTCGGCCAAGGACGAGACCCAACGTTTTTGAAAAAAATCAGTCCATTGATGACGTCACCAAAAATTCTTAAAAACTCGAAAAATCCCTATCTCTCATCATTGGCGAATTTTAAAAAATTCGCACAGCAGTCAAATTTGAACCGATTGTTCTGAAATTTGATACACTGATATATGTTCATATTATCCATCGAACAACAAAGTTATACGTTGATCGGTTGAACGTCAATGACGTCATGACGTAAAATGTCAATTTTTAAAATGGGGCCATATATCGGAAAGTATTTGTCGTAGAAAAAAGCGAATTGCACCATTGGAAAGCTCGTTGAATTCTGGTTCAGGAGGGTACTGTCCGATACTTTTCCGCCATGATAAATTTTCCGCTATGACGTCATAAACGTAAGGCCTGTCATACCAGTTTTTCGATTTTTCAGCAAAATTTCAAACATCCACAGTGCACCCAAATTTGAAGTTACTGGACTGTAATAATGAGAACGTATGTGGAACTTTATTACACAGCCACACACCGAGTTTCAACACGCTATGTGCAACGTCAATGACGTCATGACGTAAAACGTCAATTTTCAAAATGGAGCTATATATCGAGAGCTATTTGTCGTACAGAAAAGCGGATTGCACCATTGGAAAGCTCGTTGAATTCTGGTTTAGGAGGGTACTGTCCGATACTTTTCCGCCATGATAGATTTTCCGCTATGACGTCATAAACGTAAGGCCTGTCATACAAGTTTTTCCTCTTTTCAGCAAACATTCAAACAGCCACAGTGCATTCAATTTTGAAGGTAATAGACTGTAATTATGAGAACGTATGTGGAAATTTATTACCCAGCCACAATCCGAGTTTCAACACGCTACGTGCAACGTCAATGACGTCATGACGTAAAACGTCAATTTTTAAAATGCAGCTATATATCGAGAGCTATTTGTCGTACAGAAAAGCGGATTGCACCATTGAAAAGCTCGTTGAATTCTGGTTTAGGGGGGCACTGTCCGATACGTTTCCGCCCTGATAAATATTCCGCTATGACGTCATAAACGTAAGGCCTGTCATAAAATTTTTTCGACTTTTCAGCAAACTTTCAAATATCCACAGTGCACTCAAATTTGAAGGTATTGAACTGTAATTATGAGAACCTATGTGAAATATTGATATACAGCCATATACCAAGTTTCAACGCGCTACATTCAACGTTAATGACGTCATGACGTAAAACGTCAATTTTAAAAACGGGGTTATATATCTGAAAGTATTCGTCGCACAGAGAAGCGGATTGCACCACTAGAAAGATCGTTGAATTCTGGTTTAGTAGGGTACTGTCCGATACGTTTCCGCCCTGATAGATTTTCCGCTATGACGTCATAAACGTAAGGCCTGTCATAAAATTTGTTCGACTTTTCAGCAAACTTTCAAATATCCACAGTGCACTCAAATTTAAAGGTATTCAACTGTAATTATGAGAACCTATGTGAAATATTAATATACAGCCATATAATAAGTTTCAATGCGCTACGTGCAACGTCAATGACGTCATGACGTAAAACGTCAATTTTCACAATGGAGCTATATATCGATAGGTATTTGTCGTACAGAAAAGCGGATTGCACCATTGGAAAGCTCGTTGAATTCTGGTTTAGAAGGGTACTGTCCGATACTTTTCCGCCATGATAGATTTTCAGCTATGACGTCATAAACGTAAGGCCTGTCATACAAGTTTTTCGGCTTTTCAGCAAACTTTCAAACAACCACAGTGCACTCAATTTTGAAGGCAATAGACTGTAATCATGAGAACGTATGTGGAATTTTATCGCACAGCCATACACCGAGTTTCAACACGCCACGTGCAACGTCAATGACGTCATGACGTAAAACGTCAATTTTCAAAATGGAGCTATATATCGAGAGGTATTTGTCGTACAGAAAAGCGGATTGCACCGTTGGAAAGCTCGTTGAATTCTGGTTTAGGAGGGTACTGTCCGATACTTTTCCGCCATGATAGATTTTCCGCTATGACGTAATAAACGTAATGCCTGCCGTACCAATTTTTCGACTTTTCAGCAAACATTGAAACATCCACAGTGCACTCAAATTTGAAGTTATTAGACTGTAATTATGGGAACCTATGTCGAATATTAATACCAAGCCATGTACAGAGTTTAAACACGTTACATTCAACAACAATGACGTCATGATGTCAAACGTCCATTTTCGAAATAGGATTGTATCTGGCTAAGTATTAATCCTTAATGAAATGGATTACACCCTCGGAAACCTCATTCAATTATGCTTAAAGTAGGCCACGCATGTAGAAAAAGATTTCGACAAGTTTGGCCTTTAGGCCAATGGTATCTCGTTTGTTTGTTTATCTGTTAGTGCTCTACAGGTCGCAATTGTACAGTGATTGTTACGTTACTTGGGGTATGTAATCTGTAGGATAATAGGCAGGCACCGCACACTTTTGGTGAGTCTAGGTCAAAGGTCAAGGTCAAGGTCAAGCAAAATGTCGAAAACACATAAGTGGCCATAACTTCGGTTTTAATGGTCCTAGAGACTTCAAATCAAGTTCATATTGTAGATATACTCGAGTTCTATCCTTTGTGACCTTGACCTTGACATTTGACCTTGACCTTGAGAAGTTCGCCTGAGGTCGAATATTTGACCTTGGAGGTCACCTCCTCCGATTTTCGATCTGATGCTTGGAAACGATGTCGGACCGGTCCGTTATGGTCAATGTCAACTTTTAGCGCGATCGGTCAATCCGTTATGACGTAATTGACGTTTCTATGGCAACGAAATCGGTCCCATTATAAGCGAAATTGCATGTTTCGAGCTGTCCATGCTGATAAAAGCGTCAATAATGTGCGTAAAAATCTAATGATACACCTGTTTATAGCCAAGGACGAGTTCTTTTGTTCCGCGAAATTTCAAGGTCAAAGGTCGGAAGTCAAGGTCAATATTGACCCGCAAGTGAAAACCATGTAGGTCACTATATCTCAGGAAGTAAGCAAGATAGAGACACGAAAGTAAATCCACAGTATTGCACTCACTTAGCCTATCAACTTTTGTATTTACACCTAAGGCGTATGGCCGATAGCCTTTGCAAGCGCCTGAGGTCGAAGTTGACCCAAAAAATGACCTTGACCTTGAGCTTTCGCGAAAATATCGAGTAGTAACTCGTTTGAAAGGTCTTCGGGAGTAGTTTCGATATATGTTCTTATTTTTGGAATCTGACGTCATATGACGTCATAATGACGTGAAACGTGATTTTATCATACTTCAATTGATTGTTTACATGAGATGCATAAACCATTTATGATTATTGTTGATCCGGTGCTCTGTTAAGTATTGGGGATACCTACTGAAGCTATCTGACAAATATTAGTTCAATAATTGCAGTGGTAATGGCCTAATTGACCTTTTTATGACGGAAAATTGGAGAAAATTTCATTTGTTTGTCTTTTCATACTCATAGCGTCCACATTTGTTGCTTGATTCTTTTCAAATTTGATGTAGATATTCTGTAGGATAATGGCTCTTGACAGAATGATTTTGAGAAAAATAGCTCTATTGATGACGTCACAAAAGATCCGAATCCTATCAGTCTTTCATGACCACAAACTGCTTATGCTAGGAAAGAAATATAATACTTTTTTCAATGTTTTCCATCAACTATACAAAATCTAGAAAAATGCCATTACTCATATTTAAAATAACCAGATGCATCAACTTTGCAAAAAATTCAAAGTCTTTGGTAAAAGTTCAAGGTCATTGCCAGCTATTCCGGCAAGTTAGTCGACTATGTCGGTTCATTACTTGACGAAATGTAAATTTCGTCAAGTATGTTGGTCAGTCGCGTTTGTCTGTGTGTTTGTATGTTTGTTAGCGCTCTACAGGTCACAATTTTGATCATAAAGTCCCGAAAATTTGTCAGAAGATGTGCAATCAAATATGGATGGATGAGTTCATTCTTGGAAGAAATCTGTCAATTGATGACGTCACCAAAAATCATTGAAAAATCGAAAAATCCCTATCTCTCATCATTGGCGAATTTTCAAAAATTCACACAGCAGTCACATTTGAACCGATACCTCTGAAATTTAGCACACCGATATATGGTAATATTATCCATCATACTGCGAAGTTTGGTTTGGATCGATTGAACGTCAATGACGTCACGACGTGAAACGTCATTTTTCGAAATGGGGTTATATATCGGAAAGTATTTGTCGTACAGAGAAGCGGATTGCACCATTGGAAAGCTCGTTGAATTCTGGTTTAGGAGGGTACTGTCCGATACTTTTCCGCCATGATAGATTTTCCGCTATGACGTCATAAACGTAAGGCCTGTCATACCAATTTTTCGACTTTTCATCAAACATTCAAACATCTACAGTGCACTCAAATTTGAAGGTATTGAACTGTAATTATCAGAACGCATGTGAAATAAAGATATCCAGCCACATACCAAGTTTCAACACGCTACGTGCAACGTCAATGACGTCATGACGTAAAACGTCAATTTTCGAAATGGGGCTATATATCACAAAGTATTTGTCGTATAGAGAAGCGGATTGCACCATTGGAAAGCTCGTTGAATTCTGGTTTAGAAGGGTACTGTCCGATACTTTTCCGCCATGATAGATTTTCTGCTATGACGTCATAAACGTAAGGCCTGTCATACCAATTTTTCGACTTTTCAGCAAACTTTCAAACATCCACAGTGCACTCAAATTTGAAGGTAATGGACTGTAATTATCAGAACCTATGTGGAATAATGATAACGAGCCATATACTAAGTTTCAACACGCTACGTGCAACGTCAATGACGTCATGACGTAAAACGTCAATTTTCAAAATGGGCTATATATCAAAAAGTATTTGTCGTGCAGAGAAGCGAATTGCACCATTGGAAAGCTCGTCGAATTCTGGCTTAGAATAGTACTATCCGATACTTTTCCGCCATGATAGATTTTCCGCTATGACGTCATAAACGTATGGCCTGTCATACCAATTTTTCGACTTTTCAGCAAATTTTCAAACAAACTGAAACATATCAAGTAGTATATCAAATGGAAGGTCTTGATTCCCTGGTACATACTTTCTCATCAGTTTTGAGATGTGACATCATAAACGTTAATTTTTCGAAATTTCAAACGGTCGTAGTGTCCACAAATCTTGTTCGATACTGATGAAATTATACAGGTATAATATATGTCTTTATGCACAGGCAATGCACAATTTTTGTGACTCAAGGTCAAAGGTCAAGATCAAGATCAAGGAAAAGGTCAAAATCGAAAAATCACAATAACTCCATTTATGATCAATATTATTTTTTCTACGTATTTTTATATTTTTTTATGGTCAATTCCGCATCATATGATATATGTCTGATGGTCATATGACCCAAACTCTCGATTTCCGTTCTGGGTCGAAAATTTGAGGGTCATGACTTTATGGTTTCATATCTCATAACATTCAAACCATATTGTGGGGCCAGGTTCCAATTGATGTTGTTGATTTTTCCCCAGGAGTTGTGCTTTGTCAAATGGAACAAATCTGTCGAGTTTCTTAACACAAGGTCAAAAATTAAGGTCAAGGTCAAGTAAAAGGTCAAAATCGAAAAATCGCAATAACTCTGTTTGTACTCAATATTATTTTTTCCAAATATTTTTGTGTTTTTCTTTAGTCAGTTCTGTGTAATATGATGAATGTCCGATGGTCGTACGACCAAAACTCCCGATTATCGCCCGAGGTTGAAAATCTGGGGGTCTGGTAAGTTGCATGGCGAATGGCCCAGGTTAAACACCGTATCGTGTCATTTTACAGGGTCTCATTGGTTTCATTATGATCGAGCGATGCAGGTTTTTGTCATAGCGCGTTTGTGTTACCTCCATTCTTCATAGCCTTAAAATATGACCTAATTGCAACTGATTGTCAACATAAAAACATCGATAAAAAGCAAAGAAGCAATTATTAGGTCATATTTTAGGGCTAATTCTTCGAAGTTGTACAATCGCCACATGTCTAAGCCTCTCTTTTTGTTTCGTTTACTTGTTGTCAATGTAATTTCATATTTGTGTGGGAATATTTGCTGTTTGTCATTCACTCATTTTTATTCTACCATTTGGAACGATAACCTTTTGCCAGGGCGTTGCATCAATCGATGTCCGGCGTCATCCGTTCTGCACATGCATTTTGATCTTTAAAGTTTAGGATCGAATCTTTCTGAAATTTTGCCCAATATGTGCTTGAGCTATGAAATGGTTCGTGTAGATTTGAACGTGGATTTCTCTTGCCCAATTCTCCAACTAATATGACCTTAAAAGTTGGTTTTAGCTAGTTTATGTGATAAACTCAGTGTTATTTTTGGATCAATTTCTCGGCGCTGTCAGGCCGACATGCGTGTAGTCATAATAGTTGTTCTCAATGGGAAATGGAAATTTGTATTGCAATCGTGCATTGTATCAGTGGTCGAGTGGTTACAGCGCTGGCTATGTAATACACATGGTTTTGATTCTGCAAGTTGGATTCTACCTGCTGCTAAATATTTTTTTTACTGACATGGATTCTGTTTCTTAGAATATTTAGTACATTCATTATATATTAGGTTTTTTTTTATCCAATAACCTTTTGGTAGTGTGCTTTGAGAAATTATCATTTTGAATATACATTGTTGCATTATGATTTAATACGGTCATCCCCACTGTCCTGTAATACCAGTATGGCATGCAAAAAACGGCCATCACCGTCTGCTTGAACTCATTCGAGAGTTTTCCAAAGATGCAACACAATGATATGAAAGTTGTCAGTTTGTGTTATTGGATTTTTGCAATTTTGATATATTGTGGTTTTTTTTAGTATTGGCATTATTAAAATTTTGTGCCATTAGCATGATTAGAGGTATTATGTTGATACATACGCAAACTAGATGTTTCAAATGGTTTTGTTTCCAATGCTAACTGTTGTCAGGTGATGCCATAAATGTGTAAATTTTGTGTAAATGTTTTACATGAAAACACAAATGTGTAAATTATTTCGTCAAGTGTTGGCCTATGGCCGATTTTTTGTTTGTTTATCTGTTAGTGCTCTACAGGTCGCAATTGTACAGTGATTGTTACGTTACTTGGGGTATGTAATCTGTAGGATAATAGGCAGGCACCGCACACTTTTGGTGAGTCTAGGTCAAAGGTCAAGGTCAAGGTCAAGCAAAACGTCGAAAACACATAAGTGGCCATAACTCCAGTTCTAATTATCGTAGAGACTTCAAATCAAGTGCATATGGTAGATATACTCGAGTTCTATCTTTTGTGACCTTGACCTTGACATTTGACCTTGACCTTGAGAAGTTCGCCTGAGGTCGAATATTTGACCTTGGAGGTCACCTCCTCCGATTTTCGATCTGATGCTTGGAAACGATGTGGGACCGGTCCCTCATGCTCAATGTCAATTTTTAGCCCGATCGGCCAATTCGTTATGACGTAATTGACGTTTCTATGGCAACGAAATCGGCCCCATTATAAGCGAAATTGCATGTTTCAAGCTGTCGATGCTGATAAAAGCGTCAATAATGTGCGTAAAACTCTGATAATACACCATTTTATAGTCAAGGATATGTTCTTTTGTTCCAGAAAATTTCAAGGTCAAAGGTCGAAAGTCAAGGTCAACATTGACCTGCAAATGAAAACCATGTGGGTCACTATATCTCAGGAAGTATGCAAGATAGAGACACGAAAGTAAATCCACAGCATTGCACTCACTTAGCCTAACAACTTTTGCATTTACACCTAAGGCGTATGACCGATAGCCTTTGCAAGCGCCTGAGGTCGAAGTTGACCTCAAAAATGACCTTGACCTTGACCTTTTGCAAAAATATCGAGTAGTAGCTCGTTTGAAAGGTCTTGGAGAGTACTTTCCAAATATGTTATCATTTTCGGAATCGGACGTCAATTGACGTCATAATGACGTCAAACGTGATTTCAGACTGACATTTTGGCCTTTTGAGTGTCAGATGTGCAAAGTTATAACATCTACTGCACATTTAGCCCCTGCAAACGATATGGAGTCGTCCTGTGATGGTCTCTGTCAATTTTTAGCACAATTGATATATCCGTTTTGACGTAATTGACGTTTTTGTGGCAACAAATCGATAAAATTTCAAAGGAAACTCAGCATTTGAAGATATTATGATCTTGTCTGGTTATAACATAACATATATAAACACGATTATATCATGCATATTTAAAAACTCCATTCACAGTAAGTTAGCAGTATAGAATTGACGACAAATGACGTCATAATTGCGTACTTAGTCCGGCAAGTGTGTGGCCTGTGGCCTCTCGTTTGTTTGTTCGCACTCTAGCGTCCACAGTTCTTGATTAAAAACTTCCAAAATTCGTGTGCTGAATCTGTAGAATACCGGCCAGAAAACGTCATATTTTGGTGTGTCTAGGTCAAAGGTCAAGGTCAAACAAAACGTCGAAAACACATAAGTGGCCATAACTCCGGTTCTAATTATGCTAGAGACTTCAAACTAAGTTCATATTGTAGACAAACTCGAGTTCTATCTTCCATGACCTTGACCTTGACCTTTGACCTTGACCTTGAGAAGTTCGCCTGAGGTCGAATATTTGACCTTGGAGGTCACCTCCTCCGATTTTCGATCTGATGCTTGGAAACGATGTGGGACCGGTCCCTCATGCTCAATGTCAATATTTAGCCCGATCGGCCAATTCGTTATGACGTAATTGACGTTTCTATGGCAACGAAATCGGCCCCATTATAAGCGAAATTGCATGTTTCAAGCTGTCGATCCTGATAAAAGCGTCAATAATGTGCGTAAAAATCTGATAATACACCATTTTATAGTCAAGGATAAGTTTTTTTGTTCCAGAAAATTTCAAGGTCAAAGGTCGAAAGTCAAGGTCAATATTGACCTGCAAGTGAAAACCATGTGGGTCACTATATCTCAGGAAGTAAGCATGATAGAGACACGAAAGTAAATTCACAGTATTGCACTCACTTAGCCTAACAACTTTTGCATTACACCTAAGGCGTATGACCGATAGCCTTTGAAAGCGCCTGAGGTCGAAGTTGACCTCAAAAATGACCTTGACCTTGACCTTTTGCAAAAATATCGAGTAGTAGCTCGTTTGAAAGGTCTTCAAGAGTACTTTCCAAATGTGTTGTTATTTTCGGAATCGGACGTCAATTGACGTCATAATGACGTCAAACGTGATTTCAGACTGACATTTTGGCCTTTTGAGTGTCAGATGTGCGAATTTATAAAATTTACTGCAGATCTAACAGATGCAAACGATGTGGATTCGTCATATGATGGTCTCTATCAATTTTTAGCGCAATCGATATATCCGTTTTGACGTAATTGACGTTTTTGTGACAACAAATTGGTGAAATTTCAAAGGAAACTCATTATTTGATGATCTTATGATTTTATCCGGTTATGATATAACTCATATAAACACGATTTTATCATGCATAATCAAAAACTCCATTCACAGTAAGTTTGCAGTATAGAATTGACGACAAATGACGTCATAATTACGTAATCATTCCGGCAAGTGTGTGGCCTATGGCCTCTCGTTTGTTACTTGGCGAAATCTTCGATTTTCGCCAAGTATGTTGATCACTCGCGATGTTTGTCTGTTTGTATGTTTGTTTGTTACTTGGCGAAATGTTGGATTTTCGCCAAGTATGTTGGTCACTCGCGGTTGTAAATTTGTTTGTTTGTATGTTTGTTCACCCTCTAGCGTCCACAATTTTTGTGCTAGCATCCCTAAACTTTTTTGTTTCATAGATATTTGCCCAAGGACGGAACCGCACGTTTTCGAAAAAAATCGGTTCATTGATGACGTCACCAAAAATTCTTGAAAACTCGAAAAATCCCTATCTCTCATCATTGGCGAATTTTCAAAAATTCACACAGCAGTCACATCTGAACCGATACCTCTGAAATTCAGCACACCGATATATAGTGGTATCTTCCATCAAACTGCGATATCCATCAAACTGCTATATATCGAAAAGTATTTGTCATACAGAGAAGCGAATTGCACCATTGGAAAGCTCGTTGAATTCTGGTTTAGAAGGGTACTGTCCGATACTTTTCCGCCGTGATAGATTTTCCGCTATGACGTCATAAGAGTAAGGCCTGTCACACCAATTTTCGACTTTCAGCAAATTTTCAAACATCCACAGTGTCCTCAAATTTGGAGATATTGGACTGTAGTCATGAGGACATGTGTGGAATATTAATACCCAGGCATACCCCGATTTTCAACACGTTTCGTCAACGGCAATGACGTCACGACGTCAATCATCAATTTTTGATAAAAGGTTGTATCTCGGTAAGTATTTATCCTAGAGTGGAACTAATTACAACTTCGGAAAGCTTGCTTAATTCTGCTTGAATTAGGCCATGTGTGATTCTTTTCCGTTGTGATAAATTTTTTTGGTGTGACGCCATAAACGTAAGGCCAGTCATATTTTTCAGCAAACTTTCAAGCATCCCCCCCCCCCCCCCCCCCCCCCCGATTTCGACAAGTTTTGGCCTCTGGGCCAATGCCGTCTCATGTGTATGTCTGTTCGCCCTCTAGCGGCCACAGTTTTCACGCTAACATCCCGAAACTTTTTTGGTGGATAGGTATTCGGCCAAGGACGGGACCGCACGTTTTTGAAAAAAAATTGGTCAATTGATGACCTCACCAAAAATACTTAAAAACTCGAAAAATCCCTATCTCTCATCATTGACGAATTTTTAAAAATTCGCACAACAGTCACATTTGAACCGATTGTTCTGAAATTTGGTACACTGATATACGTTTATATTATCCATCGAACAACGAAGTTATATGTCGATCGGTTGAACGTCAATGACATCATGACGTAAAATGTCAATTTTTAAAATGGGGCCATATATCGGAAAGTATTTGTCATAGAGAGAAGCGGATTGCACCATTGAAAAGCTCGTTGAATTCTGGTTCAGGAGGGCACTGTCCGATACGTTTCCGTCCTGATAGATTTTCCGCTATGACGTCATAAACGTAAGGCCTGTCATAAAATTTTTTCGACTTTTCAGCAAACTTTCAAATATCCACAGTGTACTCAAATTTAAAGGTATTGAACTGTAATTATGAGAACCTATGTGAAATATTAATATACAGCCATATACCAAGTTTCAACGCGTTACGTTCAACGTCAATGACGTCATGACGTAAAACGTCAATTTTAAAAATGGGGCTATATATCTGAAAGTATTTGTCGCACAGAGAAGCGGATTGAACCCCTCGAAAGCTAGTTGAATTCTGGTTTAGGAGGGTACTGTCCGATACGTTTCCGCCCTGATAGATTTTCCGCTATGACGTCATAAACGTAAGGCCTGTCATAAATTTTTTTCGACTTTTCAGCAAACTTTCAAATATCCACAGTGCACTCAAATTTTTAAAGGTATTCAACTGTAATTATGAGACCCTATGTGAAATATTAATATACAGCCATATACCAAGTTTCAACGCACTACGTGCAACGTCAATGACGTCTTGACGTAAAACGTCAATTTTAAAAATGGGGCTATATATCTGAAAGTATTTGTCGCACAGAGAAGCGGATTGCACCACTCGAAAGCTCGTTGAATTCTGGTTTAGGAGGGTACAGTCCGATACGTTTTCGCCCTGATAGATTTTCCACTATGACGTCATAAACGTAAGGCCTGTCATACAAGTTTTTCGGCTTTTCAACAAATTATCAAACAACCACAGTGCACTCAATATTGAAGGTAATAGACTGTAATTATGAGAACGTATGTGGAACTTTATTACACAGCCATATACCGAGTTTCAACACGCTACGTGCAACGTCAATGACGTCATGACGTAAAACGTCAATTTTCAAAATGGAGCTATATTTCGAGAGGTATTTGTCGTACAGAAAAGCGGATTGCACCACTGGAAAGCTCGTTGAATTCTGGTTTAGGAGTGTACTGTCCGATACTTTTCCGCCATGATAGATTTTCAGCTATGACGTCATAAACGTAAGGCCTGTCATACAAGTTTTTCGGCTTTTCAGCAAACTTTCAAACAACCACAGTTCACTCAATTTTGAAGGTAATAGACTGTAATTATGAGAACGTATGTGGAACTTTATTACCCAGCCATATACCGAGTTTCAACACGCTACGTGCAACGTCAATGACGTCATGACGTAAAACGTCAATTTTCAAAATGGAGTTATATATCGAGAGGTATTTGTCGTACAGAAAAGCGGATTGCACCATTGGAAAGCTCGTTGAATTCTGGTTTAGGAGAGTAGTGTCCAATACTTTTCCGCCATGATAGATTTTCCGTTATGACGTAATAAACGTAATGCCTGCCGTACCAATTATTCGACTTTCAGCAAACATTGAAACATCCGCAGTGCACTCAAATTTGAAGTTATTAGACTGTAATTATGGGAACCTATGTCGAATATTAATACCCAGCCATGTACAGAGTTCAAACACGTTACATTCAACTACAATGACGTCATGACGTCAAACGTCCATTTTCGAAATAGGATTGTATCTGGCTAAGTATTAATCCTTAATGAAATGGATTACCCTCGGAAACCTCATTCAATTATGCTCAAATAGGCCACGCATGTAGAAAAAGATTTTGACAAGTTTGGCCTTTAGGCCAATGGTATCTCGTTTGTTTGTTTCTCTGTCCACGTGCATAACTCGAAAAAAAATGGTCAGATCGATCTGAAATTCATAGGGATGAAGCGGTATCACTATGGCTCCGGTATCACTGTGGCAAAATTGGATAAGAAGTATTGCCATGGCAACGAAAAAAGTTAAAATTCCATTATTGGCTATAACTCTAGTTCTAATCAATAATAATTTTTCAAACTAATTTTGTATTTTTCTTTGGCCAATTTCCGATCCTACGGTGTACGGCTGATGGGCGTACTACGAGAACTCTCCACCATCACGTGATGTCGATAAATTGGGGGTCACGATTTTGGTTTATTTTTTGCGAGCGACTTTTCAGAGCAAATGTCTGCGCTCAGAACTTTGAGGAAAACGGTCCGATCGATCTGAAAGTGGAGTGGCTTGGTTCCCTTCAAATTTTATCAAAATTGGATAAAAATAGTTGCCATGGCAACGAAAAAAGTTAAAATCACACAATTGGCTATAATTCGAGTTCTAATCAATATTAATTTTTCAAACTAATTCTGTATTTTTTTTGGCCAATTCCCAAATCGTATAGTGTACGACCGATGATCGTAGGATGACAAGTCTCCATTATCGCCCGAAAAATTGGGGGTCATGACGTTGGTTATTATTTTTTTATAGCGACTTTTCAGTGCATGCCTGCGCTCATAACTCGACGACACACAATCCCATGAATCTGAAATTTATAGGGCAGAAGCCCTATGGTAATGGCTTTGTCCTCCAAAAAATTTGTCAAAATCGGATGAAACAGGTTGCCATGGCAACGAAAAATGTGAAAACCACATAATTATCTATAACTTCGGTTGTACTCGATATTAATTTTTAGGTTATAACCTATTGCCATGGCGTTGCGTCTGTCGTCCGTCCATCCGTCGTCGTCCGTCCACATTTTTATCTTTAAAATGTTCGGTTCAATCTTTCTGAAAATTTGGTGGAAGATACCTTAAAATAATTCAAGAAGGAGGTAATTTTTATTTTTTTTATTTTTTTCAAAATGGCGGCGGTTTTCGTCGAAATCGTTGGAGTTTGGTGGCCATTTTCTCAAAAACTGTCTGATCAGATTTGAAATTTTTGTTTCAAAAGATTCCCCTCATGTACCTCTGTGATATGTATAAGTTTGAGTGCTCTTGAATTTCCGGTCTACATGTGGTGGCCATTTTGAATTTTTGACAAGTCGGTGAAAACATTTTTTTTTGCCCCAGATCGCATTACTATCCATTTTGGGCCATTTCCAGGCAAAAAAAAATTTACCCTTTGAAAAAAAAAATGGACTTTTTTCCTTCATAATGGAAGCTGCCAGGACTCTTCTCATACAACGCTATGATAGAGCTTAGAAATTGGCACTTTCAAATGGGAAGTCATATATGGCGATTTGTGTGGTGACCTTGAGTTTGACCTTTGATGACCTTGAATGGTCAAAACAGACATTTGGGGGTAAAAGAAAAACTGCCCAGATTAGCCTCTACAGACGAAATGCTTGTAGATAGAGCTTAAGATTGCATTATGAGCATATAAGAAGTCATATATGGAACAACTGATGATGACCTTAACTTGACCTCCGATGACCTTGAGTGCTGAATGTCCTATGTGAAATGTGTGAATTAGCCACTGAGGCTTAAACACTTGCACATACCATGCATACAGGTTGAGATTGTGTATAAGCTTACAAGAAGTCATGTATTTATGGCACATCTTTTGGTGACCTTGAACTTGACCTTGTATGTGACCTTGAAGGCCAAATCGCACAATCTGGCCTGACATGTGTAAATTGACCTCTACAGACAAAATGCTTGTTGATGGAGATTTTATGTTTGTATTATGAAGTCATATGCAGCATACCTAATGATGACATTGCAGTTCACAAAGATGACCTTGATAGGTAAATCTCAAAGTCATATGTCAGTAATGTCACCTGCAATGCTTAAAACCAAAATTGTCCGGTAACTTATCTTACCCCTTGGGCTAATTTTTCCAACTATTTTTGTATTTATCTTTGACCAATTTCCGGCCGTATGGTGTACGGTCGATGGTAGTACGACGAAAACTCTCCATTGTCGCCCAATGTTGAAAACTTGGGGATCACAATTTTAGGTTACCGGACCTTTGGTCCGATAACCTATTGCCATGGCGTTGCGTCCGGCGTCCGTCGTGCGTCGTCCGTCCGTCCGTCCGTCCGTCCGTCCGTCCGTTCACATTTTTATCTTTAAAGTTTATGATGGAATATTTCTGAAATTTTGCACAAAAATACCTAAAAATATTTCCAGGGAAGGTTTTTTTTAGTTTTCTGATTTTCCAATTTTTTTCAAAATGGCGGCCGTTTTCGTCGAAAAATGGCCAATTTTGGACTTTGACAGTCATTTTCTCAAAATCTTATCAGTAACTTTTTTTCTTATTGATGCATAACACTCCTCTTATGTGCCCCTGTGACATGTATAAATTTTGTTGCCCTTGAATCGCTTGAAGTGGGCCATTTTGGGCCCAAACTCGGCCCAAATGGGACTCTCCCATGTCAAATTCTCCTATACTTTATAATGGGACAAAATTAAGCCTAATATCTCACTTAATATTGAGATTAGAGACTAGGAATCAATTGTGCACATATAGGAAATGATATATCCTGAATATTCTGGTGACCTTGAATTTGACCTCTGACCTCGGTTTCAAGGTCAGAGGGCCATTTTCGTCGAAAAATGGCCAATTTTGGACTTTGACGGTCGTTTTCTCAGAATCCGTTCAGTAACTATTTTTCTTATCAATGCATAACACTCCTCATATGTACCCCTGTGACACGTATAAATTCCGTTGCCCTTGAATCGCTCGAAGTAGGCCATTTTGGGCCCAAACTCGGCCCAAATGGGACTTTCCCATGTTAAATTCTCCTATGCTTTACAATGGGACACATTAAGCCTAATATCTCACTTAATATTGAGATTAGAGACTAGGATTCAATTGTGCACATATAGGAAATGATATATGCTGAATATTCTCAGGGTCTTGAATTTGACCTCTGACCTCGGTTTCAAGGTCAGAGCACAAAATGTCTAATATCTTGCTTATTAACGACTTTACAGCTTAGGAACCAATTGTGGACATATAGGAAATGATATATGCCAAATATTCTGTTGACCTTGAATTTGACCTTTGACATCATTTTCAAGGTCACACCACAGAATGGCTAATATCTCCCTTATTATCGATTTTACAGCTTAGGGATCAATTGTGGACATATAGGAAATGATATATGCTGAATATTCTCGTGACCTTGAATTTGACTTCTGACCTCAGTTTCAAGGTCAGAGCACAAAATGGCTAATATCTTGCTTATTATTGACTTTACAGTGTAGGGATCAATTATAAACTTATAGGAAATGATATATGCAGATTATTGTCATGACCTTGAATTTGACCTTTGGCCTCCTTTTCAAGGTCGCAGGACAAAATAGCTAATATCTCGCTTATTATCGATTTTACAGCTTAGGAATCAATTATGAACATATAGGAAATGATATATGCTGAATATTGCTATGACCTTGAATTTGACCTTTGACCTCATTTTCAAGGTCAGAGAACGAAATGGGTAATATCTCGCTTTTTATCGACTTTACAGCTTAGCAATCCATTGGGGACATATAGAAAATGATATATTCTGAACATTGTCATGACCTTGAACTTCACCTTTGACCTAATTTCCAAGGTCACAGGACAAAATGGCTAATGGCTTGCTCATTATGGACTTTACAGCTTAGGAATCAATTATGAACATATAGGAAATGATATATGCTGAATATTGCTATGACCTTGAATTCGACCTTTGACCTCATTTTCAAGGTCACAGGACATAATGGCTAATATCTCGCTTATTATTGACTTCACAGCTTAGGAATTAATTGTGGACATACTAGAAATGACATATGCCGAATATTATCGTCTCCTTGAATTGACCAATGACGTTTTTTAAAGGTCACGGGACAAAATACTAATATCTAAAATATATATTGTCCGGTAACCTTTCTTAGCCCTTGGGCTAATTTTTATGACTTTGGGTGTTTTGACATTCAAGACCATGACATGTTGCGAAGCCATTTTCAATCTTTTTGAACCGTTTTCGCTCAGGAGAGGTGCCTTGATAATAGAAACAACATTGCGAAATTTTACAGCACAATATTGAGCGACAAGGTCAAGGTCACAGAAAAGTTATAAATCGAAAAGTCACAATAGCTCTGCTTATATTCATTATTAATATCCCTCATTAATTTTATATTTTACAATATTCCACATCATTTGCTTTATAATCGATTGTCGTACGATCCAAATTCCCTTTTATCACCCAAGGTCAACAATATAAGTGTCATCAGCTTTTATTTTAGTAACTAAATCTAAAGGGGCGAGGGTCTGCAATCTCTGATTGTCTCGTTTTTGGCATGAAATAATGTTTTTTTCTCGAAGTACGGCTTTCTCCCTCCACACACAGACCCATATTTCGTTGGGTATAATTGGGAAAGAAAGCATTTTATGTCTGGGTGGAAAGGTATTGTTTGTATAAGTGTGGCCATTTGCATGTTTATTTTATATACACATGTTTTTGAACGAATGGTGTGATACAAATTGTTTTTCGGTAATATAAAAAAAAAGTGTTTTTTCAGTGTGCTTCTAGGCACTTACGGCCTTTTACTGCCACTTACTGCCTTTTATCTTATGCTTGATAAACCCATTCCACATTTCCCAGGTGCTGACATCAATGCCGAGGACAAGGACGGTTACACTGCACTCTCTAGTGCCTGCGGGCAAGGACACCTGGATGTGGCAAAGATGTTGGTGTCTCATGAAGCTGAGATGGAGAAAGGAGGATACCCAGCTCTAGAGCTGGCATCATTGAAAGGACACATGGAAGTTGTGAAGTGGCTGCTGGAATTAGGTGAATCTTTTGACAATTGATTTCTCCAGATGATATAAATCTTGATAACAATAAAATCAGCCATCAATGATCATCATTGTATTTTAACACTATTCATTATTAGATAATTGCCTTCAGTTGATAGACATAGGTGGCATATTTCAAATGTGGTGTGAAATGTGATGTATGACATGAATGACATGTTCCATTTATGCCTGTGTGTGAACATATGACATTTTCCAATCATGCCTGTGTGTGAACATATGACAAGTTCCATTTATGCCTGTGTTTGAACATATGGCATGTTGCATTTATGCCTGTGTGTGAACATATGACGTGTTCTATTCATGCCTGTGTGTGAGAATATGACGTGTTCCATTTATGCACGTACAAGAACATGTGAAATGTTCCATTTATGCCTGTGTGTGACCATAAGACGTGTTGCATTTATGCCTGTGTGTGAACATAATTCGACGGGTGAAAACCAGAAGGTCGTAAGCGCCATTTTGATAATTTTACAGGAGCGTCATTTTTCAATCTGTAGAATAACTTGTTGCGATCCTTGAAATTTCTTCTGTCACATGCTTTGTATTAGTGATTGTTGGTGTCATTTCAATTATTTCATTCACCATAGCTATTATTTTTTATTTAATTGTCAACAGGAATGTGACTTACGATGTTCTGGCGTTACGTCTAAACAAGGCATAGCTATACTTGGTACCTGCCAGAACATCGTAAGCAACATCTTTAAATGGGAGAATCTCGGCCAATGCATGCTTTTTCTAGTTTTACTTTTAGAAACTAATATCCTCGCATCGATATCTTAGCGAATTCCTCGCTTTCAAGCAAAAACAACGCGAATGGTGTTTACGAGGTTCTGGCTCGTAACCATTCCGCAAAGACATAACATTGAAAAAACGCCAGAAGGTCGTGACTGTTTTTCACGAGGCCACTGCTCCGTTTAGTGAAAATACAACGATAACATGAGTTCATGACGCAATACATGGACAGCGGATCATACCAGGTAACTGAAATTAAAATTGGAGCAATGTAAATGGTTTAAATCGATAAAACATTAAATCGGTAAAACATTAAATCGTTTAAACAATGTTAAATCGGTAAAACATTTTACTGTATGTTTTGGCATTGTTTATCATGAATAGTGAGCATGTTACCTCGAATGATGACCATAGGTATTTAAATATTTTTTAATATTATTACGCCTTTATCATCATGACAATAACGTGATAGAATGCTGTGATTAAGGCTATGCAGCCTACATGAACCATTTACTGCATGAAGAATGAAGTTTTGCGCTCTTTCTTGGGCACCAATAGCTGTATTTAAATAGAGTAGAATATAATTTTTCGTCGTTATCATAGAAGATGCCACTGTTTTTGTGCGCCATGCAAACGGCACATAATTTTTCCTGACTCATACAAGTTATCTCCGGCATTTGCTGGTGTTGTTTTGAATTTTGATGAACAATTCCTATTCGCAGGTCCGTTTATATATCACCCTTCGTATCTGAAATTACCACGATTCATTTTGTTGAAATCCAACAAATATTTGACTCATCACAGTACGGTCAACCATTCTCCTCTTTGATAAATCCTACGAAACATCCTACATGATTTTACGGTTTCATGTGGCGCAATTCCGTATCATATTACGGAGCCAAGTTTCAATGAACACAGTCGCCGAGCGATCGCTCTATACATAGGCCTGTAGCAGCGGTTTTTTTTTAAAACGGAACCAGCTGAAATTAGTGCGTTTTTAGTATATCCGGGCCTAGCCCGGACAATAATGAGTATTGACTGACATTGTAACACACTGGTGATTTCACAAGGATATCACAGTGACCTCTCAAGTGTGACGTCGTGGCTCTTGGGTGTGATGTAGTCATACTTCTCGTGGACGAATTTAAATATTGTTTAACTGATCACCATCATGATATAGTGCAATTTGCAATTAAATGCCGCATTGGTCCTAATAGTACCATGGCGAGCCAAAGCATGATCTCCTGCAATAGCGCGCGCAAAAATAAGGTCAAAATTGAGGTCAAACAAACACTGAAACCCATAGCCTTCAATCCCCTTTATTATGATTCAAATGACATAAATATGTGGATTGGAACTCTCCAAGCTTTTATTAGACAGATATAAAGTGAAATATATGGTTACGAAAAGCGAATATTTTTGGGGAAAAGAGGGGCGTGCTATTATTATGGCGCATGCCACTATTGGGACCAATATGGTATAGGCCCCTGTATCCTAGTATGCCTACTTCGATAAGTTATTCTTTATCGTAAAGTTAAGCCTAACCAGAAAGTTGTCATGATGAATATTGTTAAATCTTGAAACAGGCAAGTTTCGATGGTGTAATCTTTAATTATAGTTTGAATGCCTAAGGACTCCTAAAATACAGAAGTGCTGCACAACCTACAAATATTCATTTGTTTTTGGAGATGGGTGGGGGGGGGGGGGCTTACATGGGTTACAGGGCTTTTGGATTTTTTAAAGCTCTATGGTCGTCATGCGGTTGCGAGTAATATCAGTTGCAAGCTGAAGATAGATTATAACGCTCGGTTGCGTGATGCCGCAATGGCCGAGTGGTTAGAGCGCTTGCGTTCGAATACAAAGGTATTTCATTCCCCAACTTCGAATCTACATGCTGTTTAATAATTATTTTTTAGATCCATGCTGCTTTTGTTTTACAAAATCCAGTAAATTCATTATAATTTATATTTGGTGATTTTATCCAAGATATATCTACATGTAGGCCTACATAAAAGTATGACTTTAGCTGAAGTTTCAGTTATTACGAGTGGGCCTAGGCCTATGGCATTCGAAAGTGTCATAATCTCAAATACTAAGAGTAGTTGTGGCATGGAATCACCTACTGCTGAAACTCATAACATATTTAATTTTCAGACCATTTTCAATTTCTTAAGCTGCAAATTGCTTAGGAGATGTTTTATTGTCTAATACCGGAAGGAGATGCATAGGGCCTAAATGTAACAATATGTGTAAATTATTTCATAGACGGCATTCGTCGAGCTATGCTCATGGCCGATTATATATAATAATGTTGTAAATAATTATAATTGTAAATACTTTAATTACAGATAATCTCACAGACTTCCTTACAATAATAGTTATTGTAAACTGAACAATCGTATACTACAGTCACCGAGCGATCGCTCTATACATAGGCCTGTAGCAGCGGGTTTTTAAAAAAATCAAATATACTCTGTTGGATTATACAGTATTGATATGCATATTTAGGAGATTGCAGATTGTACCGCGGCACGGCACATGACCAGTCCAACTGTCGACGCATACGATTCCATTTGAGAATTGAGAATGATGCTTCGTGATATGGAACGCATTAGGCCTATGATCCTACTTGTAGGCCGGGCCTACTTGGAAACACACACATGTGAGGTCTTGGCAAAGAATCTACCATAGGACATAACGATGGATATAGCTAGATCCACTGCTCAAGGCCCTTGAGCGGGTCCTAGATCCTGCCTATCATTTTGCACCCCCTCCCCTCTCCGCAATCTTCAAATTTTTGGATCCGCCCTACCTGCTGAATCTAGAGGCCTATTATATTATATGTAAAAGTCTCGACAGCATTGGTTAATGTGCAGAGGAAAAGTGCATGGTTGGTACTAACACTACACGTCATCTTTTATAGCTCATTGACTGGACAGACCAGAGGCGAAAAAACTATGAAAAACTATGGTGCATTTCCTCTCAGATTCTAAATGCATTATCGGACTCCATGAACAAAACACATTATGCAACATATACGAACCAAAATGAATGACACACCAAGTCCGCGAGAAAAAAAAATAGCCCAAAAGGCTGAGACAGGTTACCGCACAATATATTTTTCATACATTAAATATTAGTCATTCTTCCTGTGATGCTGAAAGTAAGGTCTCTGGTCAAATTCAAGATCATCAAAATATTCGGCATACATAATTCCTTATAATTGCACAACTGATTCCTTTGCTGAAAAGTCTATAATAACCAAAGTATTAGCCATCTTGTGTTGTGACCTTGAAAATGAGTTCAAAGGTCAAATTCAAGGTCATGACAATATCCAGCATATATCATTTCCTATGTGTGCAAAATTGATTCCCAAACGGTACAGTCGATAATAGGCGAGATATTAGTCATCTTGTGCTCTGTCCTCAAAAATAGGGTCAAATGTCAAGTTCAAGGTCATCAGAATATTCAGTGTATATCATTCTATATATGTCCACAATTGGTTCCCACGTTATAGAGTCGATAAGAAGCAAGATATTAGCCATAGTGTCCTGTGAGCTTGAAAATGAGATCAAAGGTCGATATCGAGATTATCGCAGTATTCAGCACAAATAATTTTCCATATGTTCACAAATGAGTCCTAAGCTGTAAAGTCAATAATAAATTAAATATTAGCCATTTTGGGCTCTGACTTTGAAATTAAGGTCAAGGGTAAACTCAAGGTCATCAGAATATTCAGTGTTTATCATTTTCTGTAGGTCCACAATTGGTTCCCAAGCTATAAAGTCAAAAGAGAGCAAGATATTAGCCATTTTGACCTTGAAAATTAGGTCAAAGGTCGAATTCAAAGTCATGACAATGTTAGCATATCATTTTCTATATCTTCAACATTGATTTCTAAGCTGTAAAGTCGATAATAAGCGAGATATCGACTTGAAATTTAGGTCAAATGTCAAATACAAGGTCACGAGAATAATATGTATATATCATTTCTTATATGTTCATAATTGATACCTAAGCAGTAAAGTCAAGAAGAAGTGAGATATCAACCATTTTGTTCTGTGATCTTGTCAAAGGTTAAATTCAAGGTCATGACAATATTCAGTATATATCATTTCCTATATGTTCACAATTGATTCCTAAGCTGTGAAGTCGATAATAACCTGGATATTAGCCACTTTGTCCTGTGACCTTGAAAATTAGGTCAATGATCAACTTCAAGATCATGACAATATTCAGAATATGTCATTTCCTATATGTTCTCATATGTTTTTAATGTTTCAGGTAACCTAAAAACTTTCCACATGTCGGGTAAAAGTCCTTGTATGTCAACGCGTGCTGGCGGTTAAGATGTTCTGGCTTTGACGCAAGTACAGTTACGAGGTTCTGGCGTCACCATTGTGAATCACACACGGGCGCTTGCGACCTTCTGGCAAAAATCGCTGGTGCTTACGACCTTTTGGCGAACACGTTTTGTGCAGTTTGGCACTTACGACTTTTTACAAATAATTAAATTTCCGGTTTTGGTTTATTGAGAGCTTGATCAATCATCAATTGGATGGTCCTGGCTTGATTTGAATGATTAACTCATTTTCACCAAAAATAGCGCTTACGACTTTCTGGTTTTCACCCGTCGAATATGGCATGTTCCATTTATGCCTGTGTGTGAACATTTGACGTGTTCCATTTATGCCTGTGCATAAACATAAAACATATTTCATTTATGCCTGTGTGTGAACATATGACAATTATGACATGTCAATGTTGAATGATGTTTCAAAATTCTTTTTTAGGAAGAGCAGAGCTCTTCCTCTATGATGTTGGTTTTTTTTGGATTTTGGAGAATTTTCCTTTGTTTACATTTCTGAAAGTCCGACTTGGAGCCAGAGCAGATCATTCAATTGTGGCTAATTAGGAGGGCCCGGGGCCAGTTGGAAAGAATATGACACCCGTGTACCCAAGTATGGTTACTGTAATAAGTTATAAGCAATAATAGCAACAGGAGACGTGTGTTCCGACCGTTTATTTTTTGTGTGTGTCACCGTTTCATCACCCATCACCACTCCCGTTTTGATCTTCTCTGAAACAGGGCTTTCTTGTATCAGATGCACTCAAAATTTCGCATAAACATTCCACACTACATAGATAGTACATAAGCTATTGCAAAAATGGAAAAACGCTTGATACGGCAACATAATAATTGAAAACTTGTGGCAAGTGCTGGTATGTCCAGTAGGCCAAATGCAAATGAGTGTGGCCCCTTCCTAGTAGTTGTTCGCGAGGCAGCCAGCCACACTCGACCGGCTTCACCCCCATTCCGCACAAGCACCCCCCCCCCTCCCATCCGACTACAACCCAATCGTGATAAATGAAAGCTGGCCCGCACCCGGGTAAAAATCAGGTCTGCTGAATGGTCCGATGAGTTTTCTGACTTTTCTCGCATGAATATATCGCTAAACTATCTGCAAGATCGCAATCGGCGATTACTGATGCATTTCAGAAATAAGATCCACCTCGATAGATCATATATGCCGATGACAACAAGTTCACTTTCTTCACTATGCCTCCCCCCTCCTCTTCCACCTAAACATCGCATCGCTGTTCGTTGGGTGAGCGTGCCTCATAGCCTAATGAATAATTAATGAGATGACATTACGAGATACTGTTAATACAAAAATATATCAATTGATCATAGCTTATCAATCATCTTTTAAAATCGATGATTTGTTGGTTGAGTCATGTTTCAATTGCTCGATTATTTTGTGCATGATAGTTTACTAGTAATTGGAATCGTACACAAATGATCAAAGCAAAAATCGCCAGTCGAGGACCGCACAGTGGACCGCACATCTTTCCTGTAGGGGCCTGCTGCATGCTTCAAGAGCGCCATCTGTTAAATGTCACGTATAATCAGATAGGCCTGTTGTTGCTACACCACTATTATTGGTTGCATGGAAATCGTGATGTGGCATTCTGAGCTGTGACATTGTTTAGACAATTAGCAAGACATAAAACATTTATTATTGGGCACAGTAAGGTAAAGGTTCTGTCCACTACATATTTCATGACTGTAACCGAACAGGTTAACATTAACTTTACTAGTTGTGTCTATTAGGGCCTATTGACCACAATAAAAAATAGTTAGGACATGTGAAAACATTGACTATTAGGTTCAAGATAAAGGTTCTGGTAAATATTAATTTGATGCTTGTAGTAGTTATGGTCATATTATGAAAATAAGTTAACATCGATTTTTGCTAGTTGAATCTATTAATAGTTTAGGGGGGGGGACTTTTTTTTTGGGTGGGGGGGGGGGGGTGATAGGGCTACGGGAGATACACTACAGCAGTCGTCAGCGACTGGAGAACATCTAGTTTGGAAGATGGGACTAGATGGAATCAGTACCTTAATAATGGTATCAATTAATTTATATTAGGCCAAATCAACAATAAGCAAATGATTGGCCAGTACAATATCATGGGCTACAGTTACAATATGGCCACAACATATATGTACCGAATAGGATACGAATAGGTTTTGAACTAGTTCTGTGCAAACATTTTCAAAGCTCTTCCTATGAGGCCAGTGGCCCTTGTTGTATTTTTTATCAATATGTTATCATTATACATATTATTGTATGTATTTGATATTCTTCGCATTCACTAGGTGCTGACGTCAATGCTGAGAACAAGGAAGGTTACACAGCGCTCTCTGCAGCCTGTGAGCGAGGACACCTGGAGGTGGGGAAAGTCTTGGTGTCCTGGGGAGCCATGATAGAGAAAGGAGAACACCCGACTCTGGGGAGAGCAGCACGGGGAGGATACATGGAGCTTGTGAAGTGGTTGTTGGAATTAGGTGAATCTTTTGACACTTAGATTGATTTCTCCAGATGATGACAATAATGATAACAATAAAATCAGCAAACAATGATCTTCATTGTATTCTATTATTCATTATCAGATAGATATAAGTGAATGGTTTCAAATGTTCAGTGGAATGTGATGTATGGCACTTGACACCTCCTATGTAACTTGTGACATGTATAAGTTTCATTGCCCTTGAATCAGCCATTTTAATTTTTTGACGGGTCAACGAAAATTTTTTTTGCCCCAAATCGCATTAGGCCTGACCAAATTCTAAAGTTGGTTTACATTTATTTTTTCTGTCTTTTGTCTTTGTTTACATACGGGCGGAAATTGTTATTTAGTTTTCCAGTTATCCGGTTTGCTTACGATCGGGTTTTGAAAAATAATATATATCACAAATATAAAAAATGCATACGAGTGGACGTTTGTATTAAATTTTTCAATTAACCATTTTGCTTACGAGTGTTTTTTTTTCAATATATTTCACGAATATTCAAGATATGCTGCCTAAACACAAGATAGTGTTTACTGCAATGGGCCATATCTCGAGATTACAATCCTGAACCGAATCTTGGACTAATGCTGATCAAGTGACTCAAGGATTAGAATGAACAGAAGGAAAAAAGTGTGTTATGGACAACTATAAGAAAAAAATCTATTTCGTAAAAAATGCTGATTTCAGTATACCGTATCTCGAGCATAAAATCGTGAGCCAACCTGGGAGTAGGACTAACTGATACTTCTAATATGTTGCTTCAAAATTATACGGGCGTTAGGTTGGCTCAAGGATTAGGATTGTGTAAGAACAAATAAAGTATACGTACATTGATAGAAAATCCAAAAAGCCTGTAGTGTTTTAAAGTTTACAGTAAAGCAAAAACATGTATTTCGTCGAGTAATAAATAAATCTGCATGATGAAGGATCCGTTAATGTGTAACTAACTTATTTTTTGTGGCATGTATGCGGTCTTGGTGGATTCTGCATAAAATTTTTGGTGTTTTGGAGCTACAAAGCTTCAAATGTCGCAGTACATGTTGTTTTGACAAACTATTGAGCAACACCAATTTGTGAACAAAACATTAAATGTCTGTTGTTCCTACGCCGAAATGTGACCATATGACGATTTCACTATTATATCACTGCCCAGTGATGTAACTCGCAGAAAAAGTAAACAATATGTTGATTTTCTTCCCTTTTATACCTTTAGAGATAAGAGGTAATGGGACAATTCAAATTGATTTACATAGAAATGCGAGTGTATGCGAGAGTATAGGCCTACTCTATAAGTTCATAAAAGCGCGTCCAGGGCACGTCAATCACTGTATTCTCCTAACAGAGAAGCGTGGGGAGTGGTCGTTTATTTTGGCGCTCTTAAAAGGGGGCGAGTGGAGACTTATATTTATTTTTATTTCGGTGCTGTCAGGTCGATACGAGCTAGATTTATTTGTTTTAATATAAAATATTTTGAAGGTTTTAGGGGAGGCGATTCCAACGACAAACATTGTAATTTGGACTGGCCTTACTATGCATTTTGGGTCATTTCTAGGCAAAAAAAATTTTTCGCCCTTTGGAAAAAATGTTCGAATTATAGAAAATTTTCGGCACTTTTTTCCTTCATAATGGGAGCTGCCAGGACTGTACTCATAGAAAGTTGAACATAGAGCTTAGATTTGTGTGGTGACCTTGAATTTGACCTTTGATGATCTTGAAAGGTCAAAACAGCCAATTTTGGGCCAAAAAATACTCAAATTTGCCTCTACAGATGAAGTGCATGTAGATAGACCTCAAGCACATTTTTTGGTGACCTTGAACTCGACCTTAAACGAACTTGAATTCTAAATCGCAAAATCTTGCCTCATCTGACATTTGTAAATTGGCATCTACAGATGAAATACTTGTTGATAGATCTTATTTGTTTGTATTATGAAGGTATATGAAGTTATATGCAGCATACCCTGCAAGTTATATGCAGGGACATTGAAGTTCACAAAGACGATCTTGACTGGTAAATCTCGAAGTCCTATGTCACGTACAATGCTTAAAACAAAAATTGTCCGGCAACCTATCGTGGCCCTTGGGCTAATTTTTGTGTTTACTATAAATATGTTTTGATGATACATGGTAATATATATGTTTGATATTCTCCACGCTCACTAGGTGTTGACATCAATGCTGAGGACAGGCTCGGTTTCACAGCACTATCAGAAGCCTGTAATAATGGGCACCTGGAGGTGGCCAAAACACTGGTGTCCAAGGGAGCCGAGATAGAGAAAGGAGGACGCCCAGCTCTAGGGAGAGCAGCATTGCCAGGACACATGGAAATTGTGAAATGGCTATTAGAATTAGGTGGGGATTTTCGAACTTAGATGTATCATGCCATGATTGATAATTATAGTCATAATAAGTAATAAATATTTTTTAATAAAAATTGTTGCAATAGTAAGACCCCCAAGTTACTCGTTCGACTGATACATATGGGTATATGATTCCAAATGTGTGGATGAGTGTTGCTCTGGCAAATTATTACCATTTACGCATGGGTGTAAACATAGATCTTGCAACGCATTCTGAATGAGACATTCTTATACCTCCATTTAACAGGTGAGAGCATTGTAATTGGGATAGTTTGATGTGCCAAATCAATAACATATATTGTATGCAATTAACCGCAACGTAAATTCGTGAAATTATGATGGTGAAAGTATCCTTATATTGGCAACCCTAGAGAAACAGCATGTTGATGTGACCTCTAAGACAGGGCAGATATTCTGAACGTGCCCCATTCACAAGAATATCAACATACAATCATTCTCATGGAAAATACTATAAACATACTATGACAAAAATATTGATAAAATCTGCCAGTCTGTTAAAGCTATAATAATATTGGCGTCTGATGAAACCGTAGGCGCTGATGTCAATGCCGTGACACAAGATGGCTACAGTGCTCTGTGCGGGGCCTGTCAGGGAGGTCATATTGACTTGGCAAAGGAGCTCGTAAAACACGGATCAGACCTCGAGCTGGGAGTGCCACTTGGCATGGCAGCGTTCAGTGGACATATGGAACTAGTGGAATGGCTGCTTCAAAAAGGTCAATTTCAAATTCTTAATTATCTTCACATCAAATATGACACAACTTAGTTTGGGATTTTGGTGGAACAGACCTGTGATGTGTGTTGTTTGTCATTTTCTGCTATTGGTCTCAGTCTACACCTGTGCTGATATTATTTTTAAAAGTTTTGTATTTCAGGAGTTACTCTAAACTCTGAGAATACATTTGGTGCAACACCCCTGTACTACGCCTCTATCACTGGGAACAAGAAAGTGGCCAAGAAGCTCATACATCATGGAGCTTTGGTGGCTGTCGGCAGTTCAAAACCATTGGGAGGTGCAGCGTGTTATACCCAGATAGACATGGTCAAATCTCTTCTGGATGCAGGTGGGATGTGTGAAATGAAATAGAATAGGAATGTTTCGCAAATACAAGTATAAATATGTGTTTAATACACTTCGTGAGATCAAACTTCACTTACAACTGCTGCATACATAACAAATATAATTCCTTGCCAGCTGGAGCAGATGTGGGTGTGGCAGACAAGGACGGGGACACGGCTCTCCACTGTGTGTGCCACACTGGACACTTTGATGTGGTGGACGAGCGGTCCTCAAAGGATGGTGTGCCAGTGAGTGTTGGCGGGAACAAGCAACTGGAGAAAAAAGACAAACCAGCTCACTTGGGAATAGTGGAAATTCTACTCGAGAAAGGTAGTCTTGCTACAGCTGCTTCTAACATTGTTGCTGGTGACAGTAATATGCACCCGCAGTGGTAATTGAATATACATATCAATATCCTTCTAACAAGAGATTCATCGAGATGCAACTCACCAGAGCTGCAAATGGTGGTATATCGACCATCCGGGTGTGACAAAATTCCAGGAAAAAATTGTGTTAAAATTATCAGGCCAGCACATTCATGTTTGTCTCCTTCTCTTGTATTGCAGGAATTAATGTGAATGCCATAAACAAAACTGGTCTGACGGCGCTATACTACGCCTGTGCCCATGGCTACCACGAGGTCGCTGAGGAGCTGGTCAAGCACGGGGCTGAGTTTGACCTCGGGGTGAACAAGCCTCTGACTGGGGCAGCTCTCGGAGGACACGTGAATACGACAACCTGGCTCCTGCAGCTTGGTAAATAATCCGTAAAATATGGCGATCAGGATCATCAGAATGCGATTTTTGATGGCCAAAAATGAAAATATGTTCTCTATCAACCCAAATATTTTGAAACATGATTAATTCCTTGAACTATGAGAACAATTGTTGAGTGATACTATGGTTGTGTGTTGGAAACTGTCCCCAGGTGCCGACGTCAATGCCGTGGATTCTGATGGCCACTCAGCTCTGTGGCATGTCACCAACAAGAAGGAAAAACTCGAAGGTCACTCCACCAAACGGGACGAACATCAGAAACTGGACCAAATTTGTGACTTACTTACTCGAGCCTCTCGAGGAGAACAATTGCTCTGGCAGTGAACACATGGATGATAAAATCACAAATTTTGCTATATCGATGAGTGAAGCAACTTTTAAACGTATTTTATCCAAATACCCAAATTATGACTTATGTATATAAAAGTCTTTGTGAGTTACATGTATTATGTCAGTGCGTCAATTATTGGACCCTCTCTCAGATGAACAGAATACATGACTTGGCATGATTTGGCACATGCTTAGGCCTAAATCGTTCGGACTTGTTTCTTATTATGTTGAGTGTGTCATGTGGACAGTATTACTTTTTTCAAATCATGTTAATTCCAGCTGACAGCATGTATGTATGGATATGATACTTGTATGGATATGATACTTGCATATGTTGATGATGTATGTAAATACAATAACACAATATGTCACTTGATTGAATGCTGCTGGAGGCTACATACTCAATGTACAGTGTGTGAGTTTGTTGAAGAAACAAAAATTGTATTCGGTAATCACCTTTTACAAATATTCTGCTTGTACAAGAGACGGTAGGATCCATGTACAGTACTAATGTGCTCTGTACAGCAAACATGGGGAACTAAATATTTGCATGTCTGGCTGCTGGTTTATGAATGTCTATTACTAGCAACAATTGGGCATTGTCCAAATTACATGTATTTCTGTTATTGTATAATATCATGTATATGTTCATTTTCAAGTGGATGAATAGCATATAATGCTGATATCTTTTGTATCAAGAAAGCTAAATTTCTTTATTTTATCCCACTTGTACCTAACAATGTATCATTAAGTAAAATATGTTGTTGTGAATATATTTTGTATCAGACTATTTTTGTTTTTATTGTAAGTTATATTATTTGATGGCCGTTTGTAGTCGAAAAAAACAGACCTCCACCTCTGTGTTGAATAGATCAAAATCACTTTGTGACCTTTGTGACTAGTTATCGTATTTGTCATGTTGACAAAGCGTTCAGTCCCACGAATGATTTCTTCATTAGTTCTGATAAATATTCATGATTGTTACTCTGTGTCTAATGTCGGAAAGGGAACAGAAGTTTGATACAAAGCTCATATGCCATGAATATTCATGTTATAAACCTAACTGTGATTATATTATATTAGACTGATCGAATAAATAATTACTTATCACATCAACCTTATATGTGTTGTGTGCCTCACCAGTCCGCGATGTTCAGACATGTTTTTTCGAATGCTATATGATTGTCAAGTACAATTTAGTGTTGAAGAGTGAAACTCGAGCTTGTTGAAGAATAGACAACCAAACGTCAAAGTCTGCCTTTTGGCACCTCAATGGAAAGATACCGTATCTTCATCATTAATGACCTGAGACATTTTATCCAAACACACAAGACTCGAAACCAACACCATCAAGATATATCGTAAACATTTTTGGCTCTAGTGGAGAGTCTTTTGTAGAAAATACAATGTATTGTAGAAAATACTCTTAGGAAAACAAGAAAAATAATCGATCATCAACTCCAACCAAGGAAAAACCGACTATGGGACATCTCTGTAGGGGAGTCTCTGTACATAGTGCCACTTTGTCGGGCTGAGCGTATCCAGATAGACAGGTATTGTCCTTGCAAAGCGAGCTGTCCCACTTGGTGAGTGCTGCTCAGCTCTTGATCTAGCGGACACCTGCCTGTCATGTGCGTTTCCTAGGCGTTCAGATTACAATAACCCTGAGCCCAACTGTCGGCTCTCCTGATACCTTGGGAGAGTGTTGAAAGACACTCTTGAAGAGTGGACAGGTAGAGGGAAGCTGAGCAAACCTATCTGACAGTAGAATAGTCTCACTCCACATCATCAGAAGTGTTGCCGTCGTGGAGCAAACGTTTTGTTTTGCTCCATGTTTAGTTACAATATTTGAGTCCCTATAGTTGATCCACAATGTTATTTTTAACCTTTAAATATCACTCATGGTCAAATTCAGTCAAAGCTGAAATCACTATGTAACTTCCCATTTGAAAATGTCAATATTTAAGGTATGTCTAGGAAGTCACTTTACAAAGCTCCCATTATGAAGACAAAAACTGACCAAATTTTCAACTTATTCAAAAATGCCAAATATTTCTCATTGGCGAAAAAAAATTCTTGGCTGAAAAAAAACACTCTAAACAGAGAATGACATTTTGGGACAGAAAGGTTTTTGGTGACTCGTCAGAAAATCAAAATGGGTTGCGCATTCAGACCGGTGGTTCAAGAACAACAATACTTATGCAATACAATCACTGATCCAATGATTTACTGAACCAAAACAAAAAGTTCCCCTCCCTTTTATTAATCAATCGATTCTCATGTAGGTATTTTCAACTATAGCCCACAATGTGGTTTATTTTGCAGCCATGACTCAACATATCAAGCATCTTATTACCCCGATAATCACTTAAGGCATTACTCAGAATATCTGATTTAAAACAAAATATTCATACGTTGCACCGAACATTCATTGACAAGGATGAATGCTTGTCCCAGGCATTCCGATGGAAAGATATAGTAGCTCCACCAATTGTGACCTGAGAAAAAAAATTATGTAAAAAAATTATATAAAAAAATTACATATGTTTTGTTTAAGACCACTGATTGCGATATATCAAAGAAAATTAGCTTAGCAAAAAAATAGAACCGAGGCCATATAACAATAATGTCCGTTTAGACCTGTGATGTACCATCTCTGAACTATTGTAGAAAATAATTTTAATGAAATGGTATTTTAGGAGGAGGTCAACGTTCGCATGTAATACATGTAAATCTAATACATAATGTTTCTTTAGGGCCATCTGGAAATAATATGTGATTTGTTTGTGTATGTACACAGGCTGCAGAATTTGAGTGCATGTACATATAGTGGGTTTGAATTTGTGCAAATAGGCAGAGGTAGATAATGTGCTGTCTTACAATAAAAGGTAAAAAGTGTAAAAACAGTGTAAAAAGTGTAAACAGTGGTGTAAGTGGTGTAAATTTGGATCTAGAAGATGGTTGTATCTTCGGTTTGAATAAGAGTGGATATTGAAACTGTATATCGAATATACATAGCATGAAACTAACGTCAAAGTAGACGGCATTGATATTTCTATGGAAATTCTTTGAAATAGGTCTTGCTACATTATGAAGGGGCTTATTCAGTTAAAACAGTAACACCATTCTAAGATATGATCAGATTTCTATATGTTGGAGAAAGCTGGAATCTGGTGATGGGTGGTGGTGGGGGTGTTGGAAGCACTCACAAAATTTATCACATGTGGAATTATTATGTATATCATGATGCGATCTAATCGTTTGATTTAGTTTATTATTCATTTAGCAACAAGCTACAGAATAGTAGGAATGGAAAGTGTTAAGAATATGTCCGGAGGAAAGGTTTCGCTGTTTTATTGATTCATGAATTAGATTAATATCTCGCCTATTATTCCCCAGTGCTCGAGTGTTCACCCCAGGTTTTTTTATGCGCATATGCCTATATCCTATTCTAAGTGCGATTCTAATATGATTCTATTACATCAGCGTTATCACTGCCTGGGCAAACCGAGTGACATTATTTGCGACCCCGCTGTACCACAAAACATCCCTGACATCTGACATGAAACATTTTGAACTACAGTTCACAGCATAGAAATACAATAGCGTGCAACGTATGTCCACCGTGGAATCACTCCCTGCCCGTCATTGCGGGAGACCTCGCAAAACGGAACCAGCTGAAATCAGTGCGTTTTTAGTATATCCGGGCCCGGGGCCCGGACAATCATGAGTTAGAGTCATCTTGGGTATTTGTAATGGATCAGCCAGATAACGGAAGTCATCAAACAGGGCATGGCAGTCTCTCCTGGAGGCACTGGGGAGGTAACACCAGACACAGGCAAGTGTCCTGTATACTCTAGTATCTGATGCAAGGCAGATATTCACTCCAGAAAAGGACCACAAGGAGAACAGACATCCAGAGGGAAGTCTTTGTAAAAAAAAGGTCATGTTAGCTGGCCAATGTAACTTTTTAGATGATTAGCGTCTACCAGGAGCGAGTTACTCCAATCAGTGAGTGTAGATGAACCACATAAACTTTTTAAATGATTGCCCAGTTGAATGATAATATTGAGAAAAATGGGTTTCTGATTCCAAATATCCCGACGTTCAGAGCATAGCGAATACAAAATGTATATGGTAATGAAAACAGTTTTTGTTCAACCTCTGTTACAATACATTATTTGTTATTACAATACAACATTAAGAGTTTATGCTAATTGCATTGATCGGAGCCATTTGTTCTTTTAGGTTACGGGACCTATGGTCTGATAACCTATTGGCATGGCGTTGCGTCCGTCGTCCGTCGTCCGTCCGTCGTCCGTCATCCGTCTGTTCACATTTTTATCTTTAAAGTATATGGTCAAATCTTTCTGAAATTTTGCACAAAAATACCTAAAAATATTTCCAGGAAAGATTTTTTTTAGTTTTCTGATTTCCGCATTTTTTCAAAATGGCGGCCATTTCTGACGAAAAATGCCTGATTTTGGACTTTGGCGGCCATTCTTTCAAAATCTCTTCAATAACGTTTTTTCTTACTGATGCATAACACTCTTCATATGAACCCCTACGATGTGTATAAGTTTCGTTGTCCTTGAATTGCTCGAAGTGGGCCATTTTGGGCCCAAACTCGGCCCAAATGGGACTTTCCCATGTTAAATACTCCTATGCTTTATAATGGGACACATTAAGCCTAATATCTCACTTAGTATTGAGATTAGAGACTAGGAATCAATTGTGGACATATAGGAAATGATATATGCTGAATATTCTTGTGACCTTGAATTTGACCTCTGACCTCGGTTTCAAGGTCAGAGCGGCCATTTTAGTCGAAAAATGGCCAATTTTGGAGTTTGACGGTCGTTTACTCAAAATCTGTTCAATAACTCTTTTTCTTATTGATGCACAACACTCCTCATATGTACCCCTGTGACATGTATAAATTTCGTCCCCCTCGAATCGCTCTAAGTGGGTCATTTCGGCCCAAACTCGGCCCAAATGGGACTTTCCCATGTTAAATTCTCCTATGCTTTATAATGGGACACATTATGCCTAATATCTCACTTAATATTGAGATTAGAGACTAGGAATCAATTGTGGACATACAGAAAATGATATATGCTGAATATTCTCGTGACCTTGAATTTGACCTCTGACCTCAGTTTCAAGGTCAGAGCACAAAATGGCTTACATCTCGCTTACTATCGACTCTACAGCTTAGGAATCAATTGTGGACATATAGGAAATGATATATGCTGAATATTCTGATGACCTTGAATTTGACCTTTGACCCCATTTTTAAGGCCATAGAACAAAATGGCTTATATTTCGCTTATTATCGACTCTACAGCTTAGGATCAATTGGGGACATATAGGAAATGATATATGCTGAATATTCTGATGACCTTACATTTGACCTTTGACCCCATTTTCAAGGTCATAGGACAAAATAGCTAATATCTCGCTTGTCATTGACTTTACGGCTTACGAATCAGTTCTGAACATATAGGAAATGATATATGCAAATTTTTGTCGTGACCTTGAATTTGACCTTTGACCTCATTTTCAAGGTCACAGGACAAATTGGCTAATATCTCACTTATTATCGATTTTACAGCTTAGGAATCAATTGTGGTCATATAGGAAATGATATATGCTGAATATTCTCGTGGCCTTGAATTTGACCTCTGACCTCATTTTCAAGGTCCAAGTACAAACTGGCTCATATCTTGCTCCTCTATTGACTGTATGGCTTGGGAATCAATTGTTGACATATAGAAAATGATATACACTGAATATTTTGATGACCTTGAATTTGACCTTTGCCTTCATTTTCAAGGCCACAGCACTGCTTATATCTCTCTGTTTCGAATTTACAACTTAGCAATCAACTGTGGACATGATATATGCTTAATATTATATATGCTGAATATTCTCTTGACCTTGAATTTAACCAGTGACCTGGCTAACATTTAAAATATTAAACATTGTCCGGTAACCTATCTTTGGCCCATGGCCTAATTTTTAAATTAGCATTCAGTGTCCAACAATTCTTGACCCATCTTGTCGTGATCTTCCAGTCAGGATGATAGCTGTGTAAAGATAGATATTAGAGAGTTTGTGACTTGACAATTATCCCCAGGCATGTGACGTCAATGACGTGGAGTTAAGTGGCCACTCAGCTCAAAAATCTCAAAAGTGACTCCCCAAAAGCAATGAATGTCAAACACTGGATAAAATATGTTGTCTATCAAAAAACTCTCAAGTCCAAGAGTAGTATATGCACTGTCTTGATAAGGGACAAACTAAACAAACTAAACTGACTAGACACTGGCACTTGGAGACCAAAAAACTGAGGGTACAATGTGATATCTATAATAATATATACAAGGCACTCAAGCCCCTGTCCGGTAAATGGTTTAAGGTGCGGTATGAGCACATTAGTGAGCTATGTTATATTTGAGTTGGTGCCAGGGGCCTATCTAGCCAATGAGGGGAGTTAGATTACCAAGGTGAAAGTCAAATACCGCACTTTGGTGGGTAAATGGGTCTTATCGGGAAATAGGTCCCGCTTATTCCGTACGTTATGATTTTTTAGTGTGTACGTCCACACACACCACCACCCCCCTTCAGGATTCTTCAAGATATAGAAGTTGACTGAAAACATTAAAATGGTGTTACTGTTTTAACTGAATAAGCCTCGTCATAATGTAGCGGGACCTATTTCACGGGAATGCCGGTAAATGTTGGTTGGACGAACACTCGAAACTTCAAAGCTTCAAAAATGCTACTTGCCCACCAGATTGACACAACTCAGCATGTCCTGTGTGGGCCGTGAAGACACTATATCCAATTTATTACAGTATTGGCACATAATCCATGGAATAAAGGTTTTCTAGCACAATTTATATCACCAATACTGCTTCCTAGACTTTGCGTGGCTGAAATATGGCTTCAAAACATCCGCTGTGCACTTGTTTGGGTAAAAAACACATGAGCTCATTAACCTATGTTCGTTTGTTTCATGGGACGGTCAGTAAAAACAGTCGTAATGAAATGAGTACAGCTCACTCTAATCGCACACTAATATACTCATATCCACCAAATATCATACACTGCGCCTTAATACTACTCGTTCACTAAATGAATGCCATTTAATCCGTCTGTCACGTTTTTAATCCTTATTGAATATAGAGAAAGGCGCAGGATATGATACTTGGGCCGAGATGGATATAGATGGTATGTCTTACTGTTCGTGATCCCCAGTGTGAGCAATGTCAAAACAACGTGTTCGGCCAACAACAATGGCACAACGGATGTTTGAATCCAAATTTCAGCCACCCAAGGTCTATCAAGTCTTAAATATGGTGTCATAATATTTTAAAGAGGTAGTTGATCATCATTCTGTAGAATATTTAGCGACTGTAATGGCCCGTCCCTCCCCGCACATTTGCATTTCCATGACATCACGTTCACGCATACTTGACACGACTCCACATGATCAATACCCTCATAACCACACTAAACCACGCGACACAATCAATACAGTTCACGTGCACCCCACGGACACAATGCACCCATGCAAGTACAAGGAAACTCGCAGACACATACTCTCATCACGTGCACCGACATGTCAGAACATGCACAGGTAATCACGCCACTTCCCATGACATCAGCAAACACAGCCCATCACACGACGTCGTATACACAAGGCGGGAGAATGTCCCACATCACACTCCGAACCGTATAACCCTACAGATATTTGTAGGGTTATAGCAAGATGGCGGAAGGTACGTTGCTTCCACGAAATGTGTGTGTATTGCAGCGATTTTGTCACGGTATTCACATAACCAGTGTTGTGTCGAAGTTCTGTGATGTTAACTGATGGATAATGCGTGGCCGGGTTATGTCTTGAATCTGTCAGAGGTTGGTAAGAGGGAGAAGAAAATATGCGTGTGCATAAACCTAACGACACAGCTCTCCGGCAGAGTTATAACCCTAACAATCAGCGCGTATAACCCTACCGATGGAGAATTTCAAAAGAAGAATAGACACAGTTATTTTTTTTGCGTGTTAAATTTTCTCATTTTATAGCATGTATAAGTGTGATTCCAACCAAAATAATTAAAATGGTGAAACAGAAGGATGCCATGTATGTTTTTAGATCTACTTTATAATATTTGTGGTTTTAACACTCTGTGGTTATTAACACTCTTGTTCGGTTACTAGTATTCATTTTGCAATTCTATCAGGCGGTCTGACGCCATGTTTTTTAAACACACATATATGTTATATAAATTTTGTTCTATTCACAAACAATAATATTCCCAAACAATAATATTATAACAACATCTATATGTAGGTATAGCAACAGAAGCAACGAATATATCGTGTTTGTCCTATAATAGTAGCACGGCGAGCCAAAGCAAGATCCTTGCAGCAGCGCGCGCAAAATGAGGTCAAACTTGAAGTGAAATGTAAGAATAACACTGAATAATTTACCTATAGCCTTCAATCCCCTTTATTATGATTCAAGTAACATGAATGTGTGGATTAAAACACTCCAAAATCTTTTTAGAAAGATATGGAGTGAATTATAAGGTTACTAAAATCGAACATTTTTGGGCGAAAGAGGGGACGCTCTGCTATATTAGGACGAGTACCACTAGTAGGAAGAATGCGGTATGCCTCTAATATTACGATGTCTGTACTTAACTGAGACGCACCAGGATTGTACACTTCAGAAGAGATTTGAATGTACCTTATATATATGTTGCCCTCGTCAGTGAGAGCAAGTGTTTACACGTGTTTGTGTTTATATTTCTGTGTACGTACATGTGCTTTTGTTTGTTTATTCTTGTATTGTATCCATGTTATTACCACTTCCTGGAAGTCACGTGAGGCTCAGGCGCGTATATATAAAGCCGAGTAGTCAGAATTGGGTTCTCTTTGTCAAGGTTTAACAGTCAACGCGGCCATGTTGTCTTTTTCGCATATTTTCAAGGTTACTTCAAGGCTAAACTGTTTACAGAGGTGAGAACATTGTTATATGTCTACTATTTGTCAGGATTTTAATCTATGTTTGGATACTGTCTCTAGTTTATTTCTTTAAAAGACATGTAGATTTTTATATTGTCCAAATGTTCAACTCGTAATATTTCCTGTGGGTGACTATCTTCGTGGGCAATAGTTTGAATATGTGCCATGAATTATCACGTTATTGAATAGTCATGCAATTGCTCTGGCACTTGTACTGTGCTTTCAGACCGCTGTATTATACCCGACTCTTTTGTCTGATGCCGAACGATTTTGTGAGTCATTTCCCTGTAGTCTTTGTAAATATTCTAATATCGATCATAGGTCATTGCAAATTAGAGGTATATGTTATTTAGCCTTTCAAATTGTGTCAAATTTGTGTCTGTGTGTTCTTTCTTGGTGTGTTTTTGTCATTTGTAGATTCACCGGATTTCTTCAATAAATCTGTGTGCATACATGAATGAGCGTCGTTCTGTCGGGCAATACAACAGTGAATAAAATCGGGCAACAACTCAACGCAAGTCGTCAAAATGCCACCAGACTTGAAAACAACTCGTTCGCGGCTGAAGGCGGGCGTCACCAGGGAGATCAACGACATCAAACGACTCATGGCTGAGGACTCAGAACGTGAACTGCTGGTCCATCGTATGGAGGGACTCAAGGCCAAGTTTAGCGACTTCAAATCGTGTCACGATGAGTATCACGACACCCTAGAATCTGAAAGTGACATTGATAGTAGTGACAATTACTGTTATGAAGTACAAGACAGATACATAGAAACACTTCAAGAAGTTAAGACATGGTTAGCTTCCTCAACAAACTCAGATGTAAAGCCTACAGTCGCTGCATCGTCACAGCCAAGTATCAGCAACGCCGACTTTCTGACATTAGTTCATCTGCCTCGTATTGAACTTGAGTGTTTTGATGGCAATCCTATGAACTATCATAGTTTCCTGGCAGTGTTTGACGAAAACATTCACAATGTTATCGATGACGACAATATGAAACTTACCCGTCTTTTGCAGTACACTACAGGCAGGGCTAAGGAGGCAATTCGCCAGTGCATCCTCGTCGGTGGTTCAGACGGCTACAAGGAGGCTCGCGAGATCCTCAGGGACAGATTCGGCGGCAGCCATCTCATCGCTGAGCACATCATACAGGGCTTGAAGTCCGGCAAGCAAGTGCGATCTCCTCCAGATATTCAACGGTTATCTGACGACTTGGTATGCGCTTTCAGCACTCTGTCTAAACTCAAACTGTTGTCAGAAGTTAGTTCACAATCCTGTATGCTAGAGATTGTCAATAGGTTTCCACAGTATGTTCGCAATCGATGTCGTAGACGTGCTTTAGAGATCAAAGAACAGAGTGACGATTATCCAAACTTCGAGCAGTTGGTTGAGTTTGTGAAAAAGGAGGCTAGACAGGCGTCTGATCCTGTATATGGCAGTAAAAGTAGCGGTAAATTCAGCAGTGATCACAAGTATAGTTCTTTCTCCACGTCTGTTAGACAGCCGTATGTGTTCAAGTGCGTTTTGTGTAACGGCGATCATCGTTTATTCTATTGTGACTCATTTAAAGCACTAAAGCCAAAGGAACGCCTTGATCAAGTCAGGAAGCACAAACTATGTGAAAATTGCTTACTAGACAATCATGTTACGGCTAACTGTCGTAAGCCAGGTGTTTGCACTGTTCCTGGATGTGGCCAGAAACATACCCGATTTATCCATATCAATGACTCTAGGACCGAATCTGTGGTCAATAATTCCACGTCAAACAAGACGTCAAATGTTCACATGCCTGTTGTAGCAGTCAAAGTTAATCACTCGGTGAATACGAGAGCTCTGTTGGACTCTGCGTCAACGAATACCTTTTGTGCAAGTTCCTTGCTTGACGCTTTGAATATCCAAGGTGTTTATAAGCCCTATCAGTTGAGCACTCTGTCAAAGAGAGACGAAAAGAAAAGCTCCAAGGTCGTCGATATCGAAGTTAGTTCTCTTAATGGTCATGAAACTCTGAAGTTAAAAAATGTCATTGTTGTACCAGAAATTCCAGTGGTGAACCAGTCTGTCAGTGGTTTAGATGCTTATCCCTATTTGCATGGTATCGATTTCACTCATTCCGTGGGCAAAATGGAGATCCTCATTGGTCAGGATAATTCCGAGGCTCTATTCCCATTTGAAGTCCGAAAAGGCGAAGTTGGTCAGCCGTTTGCCTCCCGTACTTTGTTTGGTTGGTCACTAAATGGTCCTGCTTGTGGTGGTAGCATCAGGAAATCTGTTATATCGCATTTCATCAATACTGGATTTGTTGGTGATCACGTGAATATTCTTTGGGATATGGAGAATGAAGGTATCTCAGGAGAGGAACGCTCGTTGTCACAAACTGACAAACATGTGTTAGACTTGTGGGACAAGGAATGTAAGAAAGTTGATGGCCATTACGAGATTCCCATTCCTTGGAAACCTGATGCTAAGTTGCCTAACAATATCTCGGTTGCAGAGAAAAGACTAAATTCTCTCAAGGTGAATCTGTCAAAGAGAGATTTGACGCAGAAATATGATGCTGTTCTTACTGATCTGCTGCTTAAGGGGCACGCTGAATCTGCTACTGATTGTTCTGATAAGCTTGACGGTGTGTGGTACTTGCCCCATCATGCTGTTACAAACAAGCCTGGCAAGCTTCATGTGGTGTATGATTGTGCATCTAAATACAAGGGGGAATCCCTAAATGATAAATGCTACCAAGGTCCAGACCTGAATAATAAATTGTTACCTGTTTTGTTGAGGTTTCGACAACACCCAATCGCCGTTATGGCAGACGTTGAAGCGATGTACTATCAAGTATTGATTCCTGATAATGACAGAGATGCGTTACGCTTCCTGTGGTTCAATGATAACGGCGAAGTGTTTCACTTCAGGATGACTCGTCACGTGTTTGGTGGAGCTTGGTGCGCCAGTAGTGCAACCTATGCTATGCGACGTGTTGTTAGGGATTGTGATAACGTAGATCCTTTGCTATCGGATACAGTTCTCCGTGCTTTCTATGTCGACGATTGTTTGAAATCAGTGTCTAGTAGAGATGAAGGTTATGCTGTTATTCATGGCACAAGAGAACTCTTGGAAACTGGTGGGTTTAATTTGACTAAATTCGTTGTCAATGATCAACATTTGTTGCAGAGCATTCCTTCAGAGAACCGAGCTAAGGAAGTCAAAGAAATAGGCAAGGAAATATCCAGTAAGGCGCTAGGAGTTAAATGGAATGTTTCTGAGGATGTATTTTTCTTTGAGGTCAAGTTGAGTCCTGCTATCGCCTCTGTGGTTACTAGAAGGATTGTTCTAAGCACAGTTGCATCAGTGTACGATCCTCTAGGTCTGGTTAGTCCTGTCGCTATGAAGGGTAAAATGGTACTTCAAGATGCTTCAAGGTTGAAATTGAGTTGGGATGAAAAACTTCCATCTGCTTTAGAACAGAAGTGGCACTCGTGGCTCATTGATGTGCGTGCTCTTGGTGGACTCAGTATTCCTCGGTGTATTAGGCCAGGAGAAACAGACGATATGGTTTCTGAATTGCATCACTTCTCAGACGCCAGTGAAAAAGGGTATGGTTGTTGTACGTACTTGAGATCTATCAATAAACGAGGTGAGATATCTTCTATGTTGATCATGAGCAAAGGCAGGGTAGCTCCACTCAAATCTGTTACTATTCCTCGTCTTGAGTTACAAGCTGCCGTGGTTGCTGCTAAGGTGGATGCCATGCTAAGACGAGAATTGGACATAGCTTTGCCGCCCTCATACTTCTGGGTCGATAGTGAGTTGGTGCTCAAGTATATATGCAATGAGACGAGACGGTTCCATGTATTCGTTGGTAACAGAGTATCCACGATTCGCCAGATTACTGATCCTTCCCAATGGCAGCACATTCCTGGGAATGAAAATCCTGCTGATATTGTGTCCAGAGGTACTTCCCTAGATGAGCATAACTGTGAAAAGTGGATCAAAGGTCCAGATTTCCTTCGGAAGTATAAAGCCGACTGGCCTAGCAAGAATGTTACTGCTGAACTGTCGATTGACGATCCTGAAGTCAAGGCTGAGAAGCCAGTTTGTACATATGCTACTCAGACAACTATTCATCCGCTAGATAAGCTGATATCTCACTACTCAAGTTGGCATCATCTGAAACGTGCTGTAGCCTGGTGGATGAAGCTCAAAGGAATTTTGAGATCGAAGTGTCCCATTGCAAAACATCAAGTCTTATCAATTTCAGATGTTTGTAATGCTGAGAGAGCTATTATCAAGCATGTTCAGGCTAGTGCTTATGAAAAGGAATTGTCCTCCCTCTCGATTGGCAAATCCATTCACAAAGGTAGTTCTGTACGTGATTTGTGTCCAGTTTTAGATGACCAAGGTGTATTGTGTGTAGGTGGAAGAATTAGGAATGCCAATATTTCTATGATGCAGAGACATCCGTACATCATTCCACACGATCATCCTGTGGCTCGTTTGATAGTCTGCAGTTATCATGACGTTGCTCATCTCGGTACAGAGTGGACGCTTAGTTTGCTGAGAAAAAGATTCTGGATCACAAGAGCTCGCATTTTGCTTAAGAATATTAAGACTCGTTGTGTAATATGTAAGAAGTTGTTTGGAAGTCCTTGTTGCCAAAAAATGGCGGATTTTCCTTTGGAAAGGGTTGTAGCACCTTTCGTAGTGATATTAAACGTTATGGTCTTATTTTAACATGTCTGAACACACGGGCAGTTCATTTGGAGATGCTGGAAAGCATGGACACTGATAGTTTCTTAAATGGATTCCGTAGGTTTGTTTGTCGTAGAGGTATGCCATTAAAGGTTTGGTCAGATAATGGTACCAACTTTGTTGGTGGTAGAGGCGAGTTGCTACGTCTAGACTCGGAACAAATTGAAAGATTTTCAACGGAAAAAGGTTTTGCCTGGAAGTTTCATCCTCCAGGGGCTTCGCATATGGGTGGCATATGGGAGCGGTTAATCCGTACTGTCAGAAGGGTCATGACTGCTCTACTTAAGTTTCCTGTTAAACTGTGTGATGAAAGTTTCCGCACATTGCTATGCGAAGTTGAGCATATTGTAAATAGCAGGCCTATCACCAAAGTCAGTGACAGTGTGAGTGATTGTTCTGCACTCACTCCTAATCATTTGTTATTGTTAAGAGAGTGTCCTTCTCTGGCACCAGGTGTATTTCAGGACACTGATGTATATAAGCGTAGATGGCGCTGTGTACAGCATTATGCTAACGAATTCTGGAAAAGATGGTTAAAAGAATACCTTCCTGAGCTTCAAAGGCGCCACAAATGGGTCAATGTTTGTAGAAATTTGAAGATTGGTGACATTGTTTTGATTGTTAACGAGAACACTCCAAGAGGCGTGTGGCCTATTGGTATTGTCGAAGATGTACATGCAGGCACCGATAATTTGGTTAGGTCAGCTAAGGTCAGAACCAATGTATCATCTCTTACACGTCCTGTGACTAAACTTGTCTTTTTGGAAGGTTCTGAAGAGTAAATCGTGTAGTAGAAGTTGTCATGTATAATTTATCTCATTGAATAATGTATCATAGTTGTATTGAGATAATATGTTATCTCAAGGAGAGGCAGTGTTGCCCTCGTCAGTGAGAGCAAGTGTTTACACGTGTTTGTGTTTATATTTCTGTGTACGTACATGTGCTTTTGTTTGTTTATTCTTGTATTGTATCCATGTTATTACCACTTCCTGGAAGTCACGTGAGGCTCAGGCGCGTATATATAAAGCCGAGTAGTCAGAATTGGGTTCTCTTTGTCAAGGTTTAACAGTCAACGCGGCCATGTTGTCTTTTTCGCATATTTTCAAGGTTACTTCAAGGCTAAACTGTTTACAGAGGTGAGAACATTGTTATATGTCTACTATTTGTCAGGATTTTAATCTATGTTTGGATACTGTCTCTAGTTTATTTCTTTAAAAGACATGTAGATTTCTATATTGTCCAAATGTTCAACTCGTAATATTTCCTGTGGGTGACTATCTTCGTGGGCAATAGTTTGAATATGTGCCATGAATTATCACGTTATTGAATAGTCATGCAATTGCTCTGGCACTTGTACTGTGCTTTCAGACCGCTGTATTGTACCCGACTCTTTTGTCTGATGCCGAACGATTTTGTGAGTCATTTCCCTGTAGTCTTTGTAAATATTCTAATATCGATCACAGGTCATTGCAAATTACAGGTATATGTTATTTAGCCTTTCAAATTGTGTCAAATTTGTGTCTGTGTGTTCTTTCTTGGTGTGTTTTTGTCATTTGTAGATTCACCGGATTTCTTCAATAAATCTGTGTGCATACATGAATGAGCGTCGTTCTGTCGGGCAATACAACAATATATATATACGGACGGACAGGGACGGGTCAGGCATTAACACACGTGGGAAGTTTCACATGACCAGTATTTCGGTTTCGGAAATCTTGCACCAGCTGAAACAAATATTCGGCACTAAAGAGTCTGTTATACAGCTTAGACAACAGTTTTACGGTCGTAAACAGTCTTGTTCTGAGTCGATGGACGAGTATGCTTATGCGTTAATGAATCTTGGCGCGTCTTTGCAGAAATTAGACGAAGAAAGCGTGTCTGATGTTGATAACACTCTGAAACAAACTTTTGCCGAGGGCGTCTTTGACCCCAAATTTAAACGTGAATTACGTCGTTTGAATGAAGAGCGTTCAGGCATGAAATTTTGTGAACTACGCGATCGTGCCAAGGCATGGTTAGAAAGTGACGTCGCAGACGCTTCACAGGAGTCTGTCAAAACCGCGGATAGCGCTGCCGCTGCGTTACATGGCGCGACGTCTGGTGACGTTTCTGATAAACTAGTCCAATTATTGGAAAAACACGATAAAGCGATTGATGATTTAAAACAATCTGTTCTTTCTAAAACAGCTGGGAAACAGTCGTTTCATCATTCTGACGGCAACCGAGGTAGAAATCGCGGTAGAGGACGCAGGCGTGGTTTTCACCGGTTCTCGGGATCCAGTCGTCATGATTCCAAGTCTGCTGCTGCTGCTGACGAAAACAAGAAAGACGAAGGTAATTCTTACTTGTTTTGATTGTAAGGGCCAGAATCATTTGCAGCGAGACTGTCTAAAGCGCAAATTAGTCAGAAAATCTAAAGCAGGCAAAGGTGCACAATTTGATAGGAATCAGTCAAACTAGAATCACTCGGTGTAAAGAGCCGTGCAACGAGTGGTGATGATCGAGGCTCGCCCAGAACTGAACCGCCTGTAAAACTACAGCATATTGTGGGTAGATGTCCCATCGTGACGGCCAGTATTTCTGGTGTTTTGGCCAAATGTTTGGAAGTTACAGGTTCGGAAGTAACAACAATTACAGATTTGTTTTATCGTCAGAATCTCATGCATTTGAACACGGAAAGTACCAGCGGAATTTTGGTATTGAAAGCTGCCAATGGATCTACAATGCCTTGTACTGGTTTGCTAAAACTTGACATTGATTTTACCGGTAAGCACTACGCTGATGTTTATGTACTGGTGGTACACGATCCTGAAGATCCCGTGACTAGAGAACGTAAGTTAGCAGTTCCCGTTGTTCTAGGTTGCAATTTCCTGAGGATTGTTGGTGATACTATGCCAAACCAGTCCGATGATTTGGAATTGAACAAGGTATTCAATTTGTTGCAACAGGAACAGCGTGTGAAAGAGAAACTACGTCAAAAGTTATCTACGTCTGATAATGGAGTATTAGGTCTCGTGAAGACGAGGGGTAAAAACGTGCTTTTTCCAGCAGGTACTGCTAATATCATAACGTGCACAACTCGTGCTGTATCGGATAAGTATGTGCTGGTTGAAGGGATAAGTTGCAGTTCTGTCCCAGCAGGTATTGTTGTATACCCTACGTTATCGTCGGTAAATCGAGGTACTGTCAATGTCCTTGTCATAAATTATGGCGAAAATAGCGTTGTGTTCAAATCGGTGCAAACTATTGGCAAAATTGTAGCTTGTGATGAGATGTTGCCGGATTTGGATTTCCAGGTCGATGAGTCTGTTCCGGATCAGTCTGTCGTACTAGTGGATTTTTCTTGTTCACAACAGATTGGAGATACGGGTATTGATGTTGAAGATGGCGTCAATTTGAAATCACATTTAATCCGTCTGTCACGTTTTTAATCCTTATTGAATATAGAGAAAGGCGCAGGATATGATACTTGGGCCGAGATGGATATAGATGGTATGTCTTACTGTTCGTGATCCCCAGTGTGAGCAATGTCAAAACAACGTGTTCGGCCAACAACAATTGCACAACGGATGTTTGAATCCAAATTTCAGCCACCCAAGGTCTATCAAGTCTTAAATATGGTGTCATAATATTTTAAAGAGGTAGTTGATCATCATTCTGTAGAATATTTAGCGACTGTAATGGCCCGTCCCTCCCCGCACATTTGCATTTCCATGACAACACGTTCACGCATACTTGACACGACTCCACATGATCAATACCCTCATAACCACACTAAACCACGCGACACAATCAATACAGTTCACGTGCACCCCACGGACACATGCACCCATGCAAGTACAAGGAAACTCGCAGACACATACTCTCATCACGTGCACCGACATGTCAGAACATGCACAGGTAATCACGCCACTTCCCATGTCATCAGCAAACACAGCCCATCACACGACGTCGTATACACAAGGCGGGAGAATGCCCCACATGTCCCTCGGCCCCGCACACTTGAAGAAATAGGATTGAAAAAAGAAGACGTAATCGTATAGTGAGACAGATTGAGAAATCAGAAGAAGAATTTGTGAATAATTGTATAAGGACTAAATTATACAGACGACTTGGGATATTATTCGAACTAGGTGTGTGTCGGCTGAAATACTTGCGGCATTGGATTTTTTCATCCAAATAAACAGTGAAAGTGACACTACCGGCTAATTAATTCACACGACCATCTAGCAACTATACGGCATTGAATAATGGTGTGATACCGGCCGGGAACGGTATTCGTCACAATTTACTAGTACATCAAGTAATGTGGCGATTTTGCCCTAAGATCGCGGCAGGTGATTGTAAAACTACATCTCATTTATACGGCCTTTTCTGTCTTGGCCTACTCGGTTCGAGTACGCGTTGCCACGGCGACGCTCGGTATTATTTACGTTCCCAGTAAACTATAACAATGCTTGACCTAGTTTCGCGTGCAGGCTCTAGTTTCTGGTGTATTATATATACACTGGAAGCGACTCGATCGAGGAGATTGTCCTAGACCGAGAGACGAGGCTGGACGCGAGGCTCGCCATGAGCTTTGCGTTCCCACGTTTTGAGTAGAGGCCCTTGGGGCTTGGGGACGATTTCCAAGGGGGGCCCGGGCCGGGGGAGACGAGTTGCTGACTCGGGGGCGCAAGCCCTGTGGATCGCCAGCTCTCTCCCGCCCCGGGACGGTGTGACACAGGCTCTGGCAGACCGTCGGGCTGGCTCAGAGTTCTATCTCTGTGACAGTGCCTTCGGCGAGACCGACCAGCAACATGCCCACGTGTACGTGCTCCGTGGAGCCGCTCCATGGCTCCTCGGACTCTACACACGGCTACATTACCATAACGAATGTATAATGTGCATGTTGTAGATAAGGTGATGATGATGATATGTGTTATGTTGTGATGTATGACGGCCGGACCCGTTCCGGATATGCGGAGCCCGTTCCGGATGTGCAGAGTCCCGTTCCGGATGTGCGGGACTCGTTCCGGAGCCCATTCCGGATATGCGGGACCCGTTCCGGATGTGCGGAACCCGCTCCGCATGTTCTGGATCTGATCCGGAGGTGCTGTTACCTGGTTGTAGTTGTTACCGTAGAGAGCGGCGCCCTGTAGCGGGCGCCGAACTTTACAGTAATTTACGTAAACTGTTACAACCAGTATCAGTATGTATGAGATAATGCACTGATGAGAGAGGTGTGATATCACTATCAGATCGAGGCGTTCCGGATGTGCGGAGTCCCGTTCCGGATGTGCGGGACTCGTTCCGGAGCCCATTCCGGATGTGCGGGACCCGTTCCGGATGTGCGGAACCCGCTCCGCATGTTCTGGATCTGATCCGGAGGTGCTGTTACCTGGTTGTAGTTGTTACCGTAGAGAGCGGCGCCCTGTAGCGGGCGCCGAACTTTACAGTAATTTACGTAAACTGTTACAACCAGTATCAGTATGTATGAGATAATGCACTGATGAGAGAGGTGTGATATCACTATCAGATCGAGGCGCAGCCGAGATCTGATGGTGATATCACACCGAGTATCATCAGTGTATTATCTGCCATAAATCCCGTGAACTTATCTGCAAATTTAGTAGTGATATCAACGCCGTCTTTAATCTGATATCACCCCCTAGGGGTTCATATGAGATATAGAAGATTTTGAATCCGTGCCCATTTGATATCAAATTTATCAAACGAGCCACAGACCATTTTGCTGTTTGCGAACCTTGGCGAGCAAAAAAAGAAGTTCTTGGCGAGTTTAGTAAATTTGATTTCAAATGGGCACGAATTTGAGATCCTGATTATCACAAGAAGCATCATGCGGCTTTTAACCACATTTTTACTAGTGTGTATGCTATCATAAACCTTAATATAAATCTTGATATTTTATTGTATATGCGACTGAAAATCAACCCAATAATATTCATATTTCTAGCCAGTCTTTGACCTCCGTTTTCATCTCGTGGTAATCAGCATGACTTCTGTGTGATGACCATGTAGTCAGGGAATAGTCTGGTTGTTGGACATTTCCGACTCTGTACTTCCACACAACACACACTTCACCTTTGATTATTAGATTCAATTTAACGCATGATACAGAAGACATTTATAGTCAAGAACAGCACCCACCAGTGTGACAATATACATGCTCATGACATCCGAGTGCCAGATAAGCTGATCTCAGCACGCCCGAAGTACGGGAAAGATCCAGAAAATCAACACCTTTTATTCCAAAACACAAACTGTTTTACACCACAGAGTGCGAGATATGCTGTTCTCATAACTATCCTCAATCTACTTATAATTAGACACACATTATAGTGTGCGAGAATGCTGCACATCTCTGTTCAGAACTGTTTACTTAATGGATTTGACTGGCGTGTAGGTGGAGATTGAGGCTGTTTTTTTTTTCATTTCAGATTTACGTGAATCAACACAAAATGGACGAGAAGAACACACAAGACATATCCACCTGTATGCGGGCAACATCAGATGTAAAACAGGCTACAGGTATGTCTGCCTAGCTCAGCCCTCGGGCGGCTCCGGCGAGAGAGAAGGGAGCGCGAAGACCTCCGCTAACCGGACCCCGACTACGGACATGGTCCAACCTGCAGAGTCGACTCCGGCACCCTTGACTCCGTCTCAGGACGTTGAGTCGAGTCCGGCGGGTTAGGAGCGGTTGGTGGAGCCGGGAACGACTTCACGACGTGCGCACCTACGTCTGGAAGCGGGCCGCAGCAGGTGGCACTCTCCCAGGGGGCATCTCCGGATGTCCGGGATCGAGTGAATGCCGGTGCGAGCACCTCCGGACAAGTGGACCAGCAGTACCGGATGCCTATTCCGGCCGGGTGGACTCCCGTGAGAGCCCCTCGTCCGGATTCCGAGGTGCAGTGGACCAGCTCACTAATACCTTTGGTGAGTTGGCTCCGCTGGGGCGCTACGACCATGCCCGGTCGCCCCATCAGGGACGACCTGACCGAAGGGACCGCTCACCTTCTCCGCAATCCAGGAACTCTCCGGGGTCTTTGTCAGAGAGGGAGAAGTGGCTGTTTTCCACGGCACTTGAACAGTTCAAGTTGAATCAGGCCACTCAGAGTGTTGACCCGACGGTCCCCTACGCTACGGGGATGATTGGGCCTACGGCTCCTCCCCCAGTCCTCTCAAGTCTGCAGACGTCGGTGGTCCCCGCAATGGGATCCGCACCTGCTCAGCGACTTGGCGGCACCACGCCGGCTGCAGCTCCGACCGCTCCGGCGGCCAGAGTTAGTGCTGCGAGGTCAGGCTATCCTGGCAGTCAGGGTGCACCGGGCATACAGTGGCAACCGGCGGCTCCGGCCCCGAGCTACGCCAGTTATGCCGCCCCGTATGGAGCCTACCCAGTGGGTTCGATGGGAGTTCCGGCCGCACCGAGCCAGGGTAGTATGACAGCGGGAATGTACCCGACGGCAAGTGTGAGTTACCCTGCCCCCATGCCAGCGGCGTCGATGTCTGCCCCAGCAGACTCCGCCGCGAGAGCGGGTAGTACACAGGCCTTGCCGTCGTACACTGCCGACCCCAGAGCCGGTTACGCCGGTCGAGTGCACTCTCCACGTGACAAGGCACCCTACCAGTCATCATGGCGGAAACGGTTCATCGGGGACAACGCCGATTTGGAGGATTACTTACTCCAGATATGGCGGACGGCAGTGTATGAAGGATGGACCCAGCTCGAGGCTGGACATATCCTCTCGGGGAGCTTAGAGGGTAAAGCTCTCTGTGTTATGCAGTGTCTGCCGGTGGGAGCAGTAGCTTTTGGCGAGGTTGTGCGGCAACTATGCCTACTGTTCACCGACGACCAACAGGCGGCAGTTTGAACGGGAGTTCAAATCGCGGGTCTGCCTACCGACTGAATCCGTTACTGAGTATGCTTTCAATTTGCGCATACTCGGCCAGAGGGCTTATCCGGACATGGATGCCGGTCGGCTTGAAACGATACTGATCGATCAGTTCATCGATGGTCAGCCATACCATATCGCTTACGGGTTGGCCACCCATGAAAAACGATCGATGGAGGAGGCGATCAACTCCGCCATCGCGTTAGAGGTAGCTGTCCATCCAAGACCGATGCCTCCGGCCCCGGCTACGGCCCTGGCTGTACCCACGCAAGTGGCGGCTCCGTCTTCGGCCGCAGCATCGCAGGTGACACCATGGTCGGCCCTGGCTCCCCGGGCACCCACTGTGGAGTCCAACCCTCAGTGGGTTGGTTCACCGGCACCCCCGCAAGGGATGCCTGTTCAAGCGGCACCAGCTGTCATGTCATGCCCGTCCTCAGACGAGTGTGACTATGAGGAGTATGATTTCGGCACCGCACAGATGATTGCGCACTGCACCGAAATCGACTCTCCGGGGCCCCGCCGAGTGTTGTGCGTTCGCCTCCAGACCAGCTCAGAACCATCCCTGCTATTTCTGCGGAAAACAGGGACACTTTTGGCTGAAGTGTCCAGACCTGCTGGAATGTCTGCGGGCACGCGGATATCAAGGGAATCTTCCCAATCCGCGCCGGAGCAGTTATCCTCGGGCTGGTCCCGCGGGACAGCAAGGCCGCCCCTTTCAGAAGGGAAACTGAAATCGGACGTGGTGGCGACCAACACCGCATCCGAGGACAGTAGTTCCGTGGCGCCGGACGCCTCCTCACCCGCTGATGAGCCGGACGACCCTCAAGTAGATATAACTTCTCCGGAAGTGGTCCTTGAGGATCAGTCTAGCTCCTCCGCAGCTGAGGCGGACAACGAGGACTCCGTAGCTGAGCCCAGTGTTCCGGATGATTCCGATCATCCGGTGTGCGCACTGGTGAGGGACCCCTGCTGGTACGTGCCCCTGTCTTTTGGACGGGAGCCGGTCCAGTTCCTCGTAGACTCTGGCTCGGAGGTTACCATCGTAGCCACAGGAACCTTTAAGCATGAGCCAGTGCTCCGCGACACGGTGTTGCGGGATCCCGGGCGTTACCTGCCCCACGGAGCGGGTAACAATAGCATCCGTATCCACGGTATAATCGATCTGACTATTACTCTTGGGGACAAGGTGTATATCACAGAGGCAATCGTCGTGGATATCGGAGCGCCTGGGATTATTGGGATGAACTTTCTGCGGATCCACCGGGTAATCGCTAACTTCTGTTCTGGCGAGCTCCGGATGGGAGAGGACACTCACTTTTTCTACCGCTCGGGTCCGAGCAAGTCATTCCAACTCCGGGCGGCGCATACCACTGTAGTGCCGCCTATGAGTGAGATGATCATTGAGGCGAGGCCGCATCGTCCCCGCATGCCCCTCGATGGTTGTCCATGTGTAGTACAGCCGGTGAGTAGTTTTGCCCAGGGAACCGGACTGGGTGGGGCTCTGGCCAAGTCCAATGCCTGCACGATGCCCATCCTTTTGGTAAATCCCACAGATACTCCCGTTGTACTGCGGCGCGGTTGTGTAGCGGCTACCGCAGCACCCCCATCGTCGAGTCATCCCCGACAAACTGTCTGCCGTGCTGCGGGCGCGGCGGCGGCTGTCGGAGATGATTCGTTCACCCTGCCGGACCATCTGGAATCTAGAGTTCCGAAGGACCGGCTGGATGAAGATCAGCGTCAAGCTCTCCGCAAGCTGCTCCGGCAGTATGCGGATGTGTTTATGAGTCCGGACGGTGCGGTTGTCAAGACAGACGTTGCCAAACACCGCATCGACCTCCTAGACGAGCGTCCCATTAAACAGCGTCTACGGCGAGCAGCGATCGTGATAGCCCTTGGGCGAGTCCTGTGGTTATGGTGAAGAAGAAGGACGGCTCGTGGAGGTTCTGCGTGGACTATCGGAAGTTAAACGATGCCACACGGAAGGACTCATCCTCTCCCGCACATCGAGGATACCTTCGATTCCCTGGCCGGATCGCACTACTTTTGTGCTCTGGATCTGGCCTCCGGGTATTGGCAGGTTGAGATGGAGGAGAGCGATTGGGTGAAGACTGCCTTCGTTACCAAGAACGGGCTCTACCAATTCAAGGTAATGCCGTTCGAACTCTTTATAACGCGCCAACGACGTTCGAGCGCCTCATGGAGATGGTACTCAAAGGGTTCCTCTGGAATCGATGTATGGTCTACATCGACGATGTCGTCAAGTATGGCCGGTCGTTCGAGGAAACCCTCAACAACCTCCAGATGGTGCTCCATCGCGTCCGCGAAGCAGGCCTTAAGTTGAAGCCAAGTAAGTGCGAGTTGTTCGCGCAGGAGATACTGTACTTGGGCTTCATGGTAATGGGCACCGGAGTTAGACCAGACCCTAAGAAGCTAGAGGTCGTCAATAACTGGCCTCGGCCTTGCAGCGTGGCGGACGTGAGGTCCTTTTTGGGCTTCGCGAGTTACCACCGCTGGTTTGTGCGAGGCTTTGCAGAGATCGCGCGCCCCCTTACTAGCCTCACAGAAAAGGGCGTCGATTTCGTCTGGTCGGCTGAGCAGGAAGTTGCCTTCTCGGCGCTCCAGCATGCTTTGGCAGATGCGCCGGTGCTGCTGCACCCCCGTCCGGATTGCGAGTTCATCCTGGACACTGGCTGGAGTAACTTTGCTCTCGGTGGTGTCCTCTCGCAGGTCGTGGACGGGCAGGAGTGGGTAGTAGCTTATGCAAGTGTGGCTTTGAGTTGCTCTCAAATGAACTACTGCACCACTCACCGTGAGTTGCTCGCGGTGGTAACGATGACCAAGCGGTTCCGGCACTATTTGTTGGCACGGCATTTCCGTTTGCGGACTGATCACAGTTCACTGAGATGGCTCCTCAACTATAGTGAGGCCGTTGGCTTGGTGGCGCGGTGGCTCGTCAAACTCCAGGAGTATGACATGAAAATTGAGCACTGTGCTGGTAAGTTGCACGGCAATGCGGACGGCCTGTCCTGTTGTCATAAGTGCAAGAATCCTAACTGTGCCGGGATGGTTCCGTCCCCGCACGACGTGAATTCCTCCTCGGACTCGGAATTGGACCTTCCTGGAAGGCCGCAGGCTGCCGCACCCTATAACAACACGGCGGCCGGAGTGTCCAGGGCTCATCTCCGTGCGCGAACCCGCCGGCAACGGCGAGGGCGTCCCGCATTTGAACCGGAGGTGCGGTCCAGCTCCAGCGAGTCTTCCTCGAGCCCGGCGGTGTACTCCACGTGGGTACCCTTCGCGTCCTCGGACGAGTCTGAGTATGAGCGGTCCTTACCCCCAGTGGTGATGGCCGATGCAGCGCAGTCGGACGTGCCGGATCCGGAGAAGCCTACCTACCTAGGTGGCTACTCTCCGGCACAGTTGATTGCGAAGCAGAGAGCTGACAGTGCTCTGGCACCGGTAATAAAAGCCCTTGAGGCCGGCCAGAAACCTTCTAAGGATGAGCTGAAGATCTACCGGGAGGAGACCCAGTCTCTTATCGCCCAGTGGGAAAGACTCTCCCTGAAGGATGGCCTCTTGTACCGGCGCTATGAGCCACCGAGACCACTGCCACCGGTTTGGCAGTTGGTGCTTCCGGCGGAGCTGCGGAAAGAAGTGCTCCATCAGTTGCATGACCTCCGGGTGACCGGTCACTTGGGAATCCGGAGGACCGTCCATAGGCTACAACAGCGCTTTCACTGGCCTGGTAGCAGTTTGGAGTGCAACGATGGTGCGCAGCCTGCCCTCAGTGTCAAGCTCGTAAAGGAGTTCCGGCTCCTGGACGCCACCTCTTAACCACGGTTAAGGCTGGCGCCCCTTTTGACGGGATAGCGCTGGATATACTGGATACCCATCGGATCACCCCACGTGGTTTCCGGTACATTCTGGTGATATCCGACTATTTCACCAAATACATCGACGCATACCCACTGCGCCGCCAGACTGCGGACGAGGTAGCTCGGTTGTTGGTGAATAGGTGGGTGGTGTACCATGGCGTACCTAAGCAGGTACATTCGGATCAGGGCACACAATTTGAAAGCAACCTGTTCCGGAGCCTAGCACAGATGCTAGGGAGTACCAAGGTGCGTACCACCCCTTACAGGCCCCAGTCGGACGGACAGGTTTAACGCTTTAACCGGTCTGTCCTGAACATGCTGGCGGCCTTTGTGAACGATCATGCGAATGATTGGGATGACCACCTCCCATATGTCTTAATGGCGTACAGGGCGTCGGTCCACTCTTCGACCGGAGTTACTCCGCACGCGATGTTGTACGGCCGGGAGCTAAATCTGCCCATGGATATTATGTATCCAACTGCGGCAGGGACCGGTGGGGTACCCCAGTGCGGTCCGGAGTACGTTGAGTGGGTTCGTCGCGCCCTGGCGAACGCCCATGATTTCGCGCGAGAGCGCCTGGATAAGTCTGCTATCCGGCAGAAGCGTGCCTATGATGCCCACACCAAGGCTAGGCCCGCATTTGCGGTAGGAGACAAGGTGCGTTACTATTATCCACCGCTGAAGTAAGGCAACAAGTTTGCTAAGCCGTGGATAGGCCCGCTTACGGTACTTAAGCAGGTTACGGACGTTGACTACTGGATCCGGAGGGACTCCGACCTGGAGAGGGTTCTGGTGGTTCACATAGATAACCTGAAGAATTACAAGGCCTGCTTGTCATGGATCCGCTAGTTCAAGATGCGGAACCGGATGACGCTCCCTTAGGGGATCTGTCCGGTCAGCATCCGCGGACTCCGGACGAGCGTGTGCGCCGGATGGTGGAAATATGTGTAAAATGGATGACACATGCTTAATCAATACAATGTTCAGTCAATACAATCAAGTATGTCTATAAATTGTGCACAATCATCATCACTATGTTGAATTCAGTAATTGAGTAAAACTATCATGCTCAATCATAAACCAAACATACCAATCAAATACGGCTGATATAGATTTTTTTTATTGATTACCATGATCTGTAATATGTGACAATTTGTGTTGGGTTGATATGACAGCTTTTTTATTATTGTTTTTTTGGGGGGGGGGGGGGGAGAAAAAAAAGAAGGTGAAGATGGGCCACAAATCTTTCAAAGTATGTTTGTTGAATGATGGGTTAAGGTTAAGTTTAAGTCTTTTTGGTAAACCCGATGCAATACTGTGGAGTCACTGATTGTATTTATGTATTTGTCAGCTCCACTTGATAATAATCTAATCAAGGTTACATGTCCACTTAGTCATAATGCTGTTAAGGATACTGCTGTTAAGGTCCACTTAATCATAATGCAAACAAGGATACAGTATCACTTAATCATAACGCAACCAAGGCTACAGGTCCACCTAATCACACAGGTCCAATGAATCATAATGCAATCAAGGCTACAGGTCCACTGAATCATAATGCAATCGAGGTTACAGGTCACTTAATGTTATGCAATTAAGGATTCCGGTTCACTTAATCATAACGCAACCACGGCTACAGGTCCTTAGAGTGAGACATGGCATCTGTATAATGTCATATAGTTTGTGTTGCATCGGGAGTGAGACATGGCCAGAGTCTCTCATATTCCGAGTGGTTGACTGTTTACATACAGAACCTGAAAGTAACACATGGTATCACCAACATTAGCACCTACAATACATGTATAGTGATGCTGAATTGTTGTGTAAGTTAAATTGCAGTCTCTGTATACCAATAAAACAATAAGCAGTGGTATTTTGCAATATGTACATGTGTTATGCATTATCGCAATGTGTTTTATTCAGAATCACCATAATAATTTTATGTACTGTGTAATAAGAATAATCATATATACTTTGTACATCGCATACGTAGGTATAGTATATATTTTCACTACTTCCATCTCTCTACAGCTGGTGTTTCAATCATATCTAAAAGAGATTACTATTCTGGTTGTTATATTGTATCCATGATTGTATTGTGTTGTTAAAACATGGACAAACATACCTGCTCACAAAATAAATACCTACTTTTCCAGCATGTCCAAACTTCCGACCTCAACCTCCGGTTTGACCTCGTGATAAGCAGGTCTCTTCCATGTGAGAACTGCTAGCTCCAGTTCTTGGAAATGCCTGTACTTCTTGATCATTAGTGTGAACAACAGTAAGGTATAGAAGTCAAACAGTTGGCGAAGAAAAGTATTTTGCTTCTGGTAAGCATGCACGTCACTTTAAACCCACTCATGTCATTATGCAAGCGCCAATGTGATTTTTAGGTTACCGAGCTTTTGGTCCGATAACATATTCACGTGACGTTCCTTGTGTTAGCCAGTCAGTCGTTCATCACAAATGGCTATGGGACTTGCACTGTATTTGTGATGACATATTGTTTATAAAGCTGATATCCTTGGAATCACTCCAAAGGCCCATAATAGAGATGAAAAAGGCCTAAATATGTTTCATCAAGTACCTTTAACGTAGTCCGCTACAAACAGTGAGGTAACAGAGAGTCAAAATTTAAAAGTCATTTCTTGAATATTATCTCTTCAAAATGACATTATTCTATAGGGTAAATGATCAGCATCCTAATACTGAAAAGAAAATAGGGGGTCACCCTGCTCGTTTCTTCTGGGTTGTTTCTTCGGGGTCACCCTGCACGTTTTTTTTTTGTCCATATTCACATCTTGCATCATGTTTTCCATGCGAGCGGATACGGTGACCCCCTATTTTCTTTTCAGTTTTAGGATGCTGAACAGTTACTCTATCACATATATATCATTTTGAAGCGCTAGATTATGATGATACAGGTATTTATTTTTAAAAACCCTTTAACCCCCTTCCCTGTTTGGAGCGGACTACCTTAATTCTTACTTCAAATATAATAATGCTCGGGATTGTTATCTTACTTAATATCTAATGATATCTTATCTAATTAATATCTTGATATCTATGATTGTATCGCTCAAATACACCTAGAATATGGACCAAACACATCACATTTGTCAAAATTGGCCTTGCGGGCAAGAATGCGTATACATTGAGGTTAGGTTCATAAGGTTATTATATAGGAATATGAATGATATTTTGATGACCTTTGATATCGACCTGAGATTAACTCGCATATTAATATATTTTGAGATCACATAAGACAGCTGGAATGGGTCCGTTGTCCATTGCATGCATACAATGGTGGACAGAGCTCAACATTTCATAGTGTGCATTTTAAGACAGCGTGGATTTGTACTGAATTAGACATTCCAAGACTCAAGTCATATATGGTGGATCCTTGATCCGGAACTGTGAGTCTCTTAAGTGCTGTGTATTTTGTGACATCGGGCGCGGGCGAACAGTCACTGTCACATTCATGCTGTATTGCTTATAATTCAACACTCAGTCCACTATGTGATCAAAGTTAACTCGAATATGACGCGAAAAACAAGCACAATGTGGAAGTCTTTAAGCGTGTGAGTGTTCTGATTGGTGCAGGCTTGTTTGATGGCAGGGATAATTTGCATGTCATGAATACCTTTGCATATAATGTGGCCCATGATCGTGTGTTGTTAGGGTAATGCAATAGAATGACATGGAATGGTGTAAATATGCATGGACATGTCATGTATGTAGTGTTTGTGGAGCACAGAACACTAAGTATTCCCAGCCAAGGTCAGGGTCCAAGTACATGTGATGTGTACGTGTCTGTAGATGGGGATTGGTTTGGAGAAATTCCTACACATAGCATACGAATTTATGTGGTGCAGTTCACTTTTCAAGGCAAAATTTTCGCTGGTACATTTTGATTTCAAGGTGGATTGATTGTTATTGGATTTTTTGTTTTGTAGAGAACCCCCATTGACAGGATTTTTATGGAAAGATCTCATGATAAAAGTTTTGAAAATAATCCTGTAAAATATTGAAATATAATTTGTCAAGCATTATATCAGGATCTTGTTTGTTCTTATGATCAATTATGATTCAACAAACTTAGAATTGAAATTGTACACATGTGCATCTCCTTGAAATACAGCCATCCTGGTTTTAAAAAACATTCTTAATGCATGACATTTCAGGACATGTGCAACACAATATATTTGTATATTTGCCCGAAGGGCCGAGGCTTTTCAGATCTACGAATGGACAGTTTACGAGTGCTTTCTCTGATTTAAAATACACCCCCAGACTGTCCATTCTTAGACTCAATAAGAATGGACTACATTCTTTTATTTCTGTCCATTTCTGAAAAAGAATGGAGGGAACAAACAATAGTGTGACGTCACAGGTGTATTTTAAATCGACATCACACCAGCCTTCAAACTCTCAGTTGGCCATGATGTGGTACAAAAGGTTCGGGATAAAATGCATCCACTGCAGAAAGTACTCCCCAGAAAATTCATTTCAAAGACGGATGCCCATCTGGTACCTGACGTCAGGAATGATACTTGGATGCTGACGACTGCTCTTCTTGAAGCTAAACTATTTTCCAGCCTTCCTGACAACTCCTCTCTAAAAATGGCCTTTGCTCTAGGCAAAATCGTCAATTATAACAGCTCCCACACTGATCACAAACCCTTTGCAGCAGAAATTGATCTGCACGTTGGAGAGTATGAAGAAACTGCCTCCAAAAGATGACAGATACCTTGGGTGGAACAGATGCATGCGGTATGCACATAATTTCCTTTGGGAGAAGGATGCCATTGACTTTCATGAATGTGCTAAGCCTGACGTTTCCGCAAACTCTGCGGCTTTTAAGCACATCCTGCTAAAGAAAGTACTGGATGAACCATCGTTCTTCAAAGATGCCGAGGATCTGGAAAAGGATTTCAAAGAATTGGTATTGGACATGTTCCAATCCATCAGTACACTAAAGAATTCAGCAGTGCCACATGCGTTTCTAGAAGGATGTTACCTGAGTGCATTTTCTTTGTCAAAAACGGCTCTACTAAGTGAGCAGAGGCTACAGTTGAAGCAGCATGTGAGGGCTCAATACAGACTCCACGACCTATTTGATGAGGTAAGTGTTAAATAAATGAAAACATTAATAGAAAGTACAAAGAGAGCACGTGAAATTAATTAAAATTTACAGAATGAAATTGTTGCTTATTTGTGGTAATTTTTTAGCAATGTATTTTGAAAGTTATGCTACTACATAGTGTATACAAACTTATAATATGTGTGGTATTTTGTCACAGATGTATAAGATAATTCTATTTTTATCTGTCAAGACAAATATATCCGAGGATCTCATTTCAACTCGAAGTATGCTACTTATTGATGCAGCTGCATGGGGGCAACTCTTGATGGTTACATTGTTATTGCAAGCAGGTAAGAATATAACTATACATATAGTTTGAAAACCTTCGCATGACTTTCCCATAATATTGAATTTAATGTATTTCAGCTCACCTTGAATGTATTTTAGCTCACCCGGCTACTGCATATTATGAAGTGTTTTAATTTCCAATATATGTACGCATTTCTTGCTGGATCTGTCTAGCCATTGACAATTCGAAACAATTCTTCAGAGAATGATTAGAAATTTGCCAAGTCTCAAACTGGACCCTTGAGTAAAAATAGATACATGAAGTGCTTACGTTTGTATTCTGAGCATAGAGGAAAGCACAAAACGTCAATATTTTGGAGATTTTAAACTTTACCTCGAACGACATTGAGAGGCTAACATGACTAATGTGGATTGAACAAATTGGCCTTTGCAGACACTAGAATGATCGATATACTGGTGTGAGATACAAATTTGTATCTGAGAGCAATTACTAGATGTACATATTATACTTGGGTTATGTGTGAAACCACAATCCACGTCAGACATTCAGGTATCGTTTGAAACAAAAATCTCAAAACTCTATGAACTGTTGGAGTTGAGTAAATGGCCATCAAATCCAAACTGAACATTTTTCATTGAAAATGGAAATATATTCAAGTATATTTTGTGCAAAAATTCAAAAGATTTGATTATAAACTTTGATTTACCCCCTTGTCGCATCTGCTGTAGGGAATCCTAAAACAAATAAAGTTTACATTTACATCATAAACTTTGAAGATGAGAATATAGACGGATGATGGACGGATGGGTACCGGACGCAACGTAGGCCATGCCAATAGATTATCGGACCAAAAGTATTGGACCTAAAGAATAGCTTCAGCAATTTGCGTAACTGGGACGCCAGTTGAGGTAGAATTTGCTCCAATGGCTAGCCAGATACATACGTTATTTAGCGAACAGTTCAAAGATGAAAAAAACACTCACAATGCAAACAATGCAATATGAAACATGTTGAAAACAACAAATAATGGACATCCTGCAGTCCAAGAAACCTCCCTTCCGGGAAAATAAATGATATTGATTTGAAATATCAAGACAAGAAATACCATATTGCCAGCATCTCACTGCTTCCTTTATGTTGCCAAACATACACCAGCGAAATGAATATGCGACATGCATTTTACCTTGTTGGTTAGCGTCAGAGTACTTCATCATCGACCCTCTCCCTAATCTTCGACCCCTGCAAACGGCTGGGCAAAACTTCAATAAATTAAAATGTGAAATGTGCTGAAATGTGTATTAGAAGTACTTTCAATGTGTTTTTTGTCAGATGTATGTTTTGCACAGCTGTTTGGCAGTGTTTGCAGGGGTTGATGATTAGGGACAGGGTCGATGATTAGGTACCCCGACGATACATGTACATACTCTGATTTTTCTGACTTGTTTACACCGTTTTTTTGCCTTTGGTTCAGTCAAATAACTTCAAGCGAACTATTCAACTGAATATTGCATGTCTGTGGTATAAACGGCAATTAATTTACACGAACCTGCCTTCTGGAACACAATCTGTTTCTTTCAAAACACAAATGTTTTATTTAAGGGAGGATTTGCTCGAACCATGGGCGCCGACATATTGTTTGGTTCTCGACCACTGGTGACGGAATCCAAATGGACAAATTCAAATTACTCATAATAGGGGAATCGGTTTGTCAGTTGTCGTCAAGGTGCCTGCACTTGCAAGTCATTTTGAATCAGTTTACATGCGTGGGCGGTCCTGAATCCTAACTATCGCCCCTATGCAAATCATCCGAACAGAATCGCCCATCACGTGCCAAAGGAAACCAATATTTGTTGACATGCAAAAGACAGGATTTCAGGGAAAATTTATCGTTGCAGTAGATTGCTGACTCTCACAGTTCCATGAGCAGAATTCTGAAAGTTTGCAGAAAAATGCCGTTTGATCTCCAAGTGAAGAATGCCAAGTTACAATATGGTACCATTGAACATCGCAAAAATATTGGCAAAAAACGGCGTCACCAACCACGTGAGTCAAAGTAAAATCTAGTTTCCGGCCATTCACTGAAGAAGTGTCTATTTGATTCAATCTCTCGAAATCCATTGATTCCATTGCCAAGGTAATATTCATAACTTAAAAACACTCTTCACACAGGCACTCCAGAATACAGAGTTGACCCCTTTGTATTGATTGCAGTCTTGCCAGGAATTCATACATTCATTCAGACAATAGAATACCTTCCAGAGAAATGTGAAACCAAGTATGCCAGTAACAAGCCCTGGATAATGGAACGGTATAAACATCTCATTGCAACTTGAGAGTAAACACACAAGCTTGGTCATGATACTTTTTTTTCAAATTCTATCGAAATCTCACCTCCGTGCCAACTGTTATCGTTCACAGGTCACTCAAATCATTTAAACCACCAGAGTAGTGGTCCACCAGAGTAGTCTCTCCTCCCGCTCTAATGACGAGTTCGATGAAGATGTGATCGAACTCGCTTGAGATATAAATTACTTCTTCAAGTCTGTCAGTGCTCACCTGCCTCAACTGGAGAAAATCAACCTACCGGCGTTTAAACAATGCCGTGGAAACAAAAGTGTCAAAAGCCCCAGGACCAGATGGTTTACCAAGTTTTGTTCTCAGAGAGTTAGCTGGCCATTGTGTGTCATGTTTAACACCTCAGCCCGTGATGATCACCTCCCGTAGATGTGGAGAAGTGCTAATCCTATCACCAGACAAAGCCCTATGAATTTGCACTCGGATAATCCTGGCGCAATGTGATCAGTGATCTTGACAAATAAACACACACAAACCTATCAATTATACAAAAATAGACATCAATGAAGCATATTTGTGTGACCCTGTCTCTGATTGATTAATCCATTCACGTGGTCAGACGACGACTTCCAATCTGTCAACAGACACAGCAGTGGCCGCTGAAATATCATGCTTCCTAAAGTTATTTCCAGTATTTTGTGCTTTCATTTGATTTCCAAGTCTGTAAATGTCGTGTACTGGTGAAAATAAATCAACAACGTGAAGATATGAAAAACTGAGTCGACATTTGGGGAATGTTTCAGGGAAATAATGTGGCAGCAACAATATCACTGCCATCGGTCGGGAAAAAAGGTGTGGTGATTTCCCTTAGTTGTGCGCAAGGAATTAGTTAGAGAAGTTCCAACGTCACACCAATCCCAAAGTGTAACCCTCCACGGTCCATTGAGTCGGATGTTCCTCCGATCTTGCTCACACTCCTGATTGCTAAGCACTTATAATAAGCAAAGCTAAGCACCGAGCAATAATAAGAGGTTGGATACTTGGACCAATTAGTGACAGAATCTACCCATCCAATTATAGTCGACTTAAAACATCTTTCAACGACCCATGCCCCCGTTGACCTTCTTCAAACTCGACATGATACTACCCACTTAGAGCAGAAGATCCGTCTGCTTCTACTGGACTAGAGTAATGCTTTTGTCCTTGTCGAGTTAATGTGTCAAGCTACGTCACATTCACAAGATTGATATCGCAGAGTTTCGGGCCGAGATTGCATGATCTGGACTAGCAGAATCCACTCCATCTTCTCTAGCCACTCAGAACGATTATACTCTCGGACACGTACTAGATAAGCATGCCCCCTCAACCACTAAAACTATAACTCTCCGGCCTCAGTCACCGTGGCTTAATGAGGATACTCAAGCTCTGAAAGTAGCGAAACGCCAAGCTGAACGTAAGTGGCATAGATCCGGTCTGGAGTTTCATCACCAGATGTTGCCAATCGCTCAATGTTGCCAATCATACACAAAAGGACTTAAAGCAGCTAAAACAAATTTCTACAATGACAAGATTTCTCATGCTGACACCAAGAGCCTCTTCAGACTCGTTAACACCAATTTCGGTCAGAGGATGCATCACACTGTACTGCCGTGTTAAATTGAAACGCAGTAACTGAAATTTTTTGAAATTTTTTTTTTCTTCCTAAACTCATTTTTGGTCATTATTTATCTCCCCAATTAACCGTTTTTACCAATTCCGTCCATAACTGCTCCATCTGGATACTCAAAATGCCGTAACTGACGAAGGATTTGCAGTAACTGTACCGTGTTAAATTGAAACGCAGTAACTCACGATACTGCGTTTCAATTTAACACCGCAATACAGTTACGATGGGAACGAGGCTGCAATTACTGCAGCCGTATGCGCGAATTTGAATCTACATCAACCTTGCGAACCATCTTGAAAGGTTTTCAAGAGCCAATCCTATTCTTAGCCTGGTGCTGAAGAAGAGTGAGTTAACAATAAGTTGGCATGATGGACATGTCTGCATTCAATATAAAGCGACCAAATATTTTGAAATGTATCCGATCTGCTATCATCGAATATATTGACTGACACATGCCAAATTCAACAGAGATACACGAGTGATACGATCTCGTATATTTTGTCACCCCGCACGGAACCCCCCCCCCCCACCCCACACACACACACACACACACACACACACACACACACACACACACACACACAATTGCCCTATAACCGCGACCCCCCCCCCCCCTCCCCCACTGGGGTCAGAGTTTTAGGTTGAAAATTGTGTTTCCAGAAACACTGTTACAGTAGGCCTATTGTAAAAGTATATATGATCAGTCATGTTTCACTATAGTTTTTCATGCATGCAGTAGTATTTTGATAAATATTCATAAAGAAGAAGCACCTCAACGCTAACGTCCAAGGCATTAAAGTGCGAGTGAAGTGTAAATATGATGTGAACTTCTATGAAAGATCTCTTGATATGAGCAAAATGGTCTTTACGGTAGGCCTAAGTTACAACCGTTTGACAGCAATTTTGGTATATTTTGTCAATGATGTTTTTAGTTGGAAACAAGCATAAAATGGTTTCTAATCGATACCAAAATATAGCCCACGCTAGGTAAATATGTCTACAGCAGGAATTGGACATGTGTTATTAATATATAGAACCAGATTTGAAACAAAGGCTGACGCGTGGCTCCCTCAACCGCCCCACTGATTTCCCTCGCCCTGAAAGGGGGAAAAGGTTATTGCATTTGAGTCTCTCTGTTTATCAACAACAAATGGTCCGATTGACTTGAAAGTTATGGAGATTAAGCACTAAGGCTGTGGCTCGGCCTTTCTTAATTTTGGCAAAATCAACACAAAATGCAACCGAAGAAGTGAAAATAACATAATTGGCTATTACTCAGATTTTAATAAATAGTTATTATTGTTTCAAACTATTTTTGTATTTGCTTTGGAAAATTCCTTATCGTATGGTTTACAACTGATGGTCCTAAGACCAAAACTCCCCATTATCTCCCGGTGCCGAAAATTGGGGGGGGGGGGGGGGGGGTTAGTATTTTATGATGTTTGAGTGTTCTGAGATTCGAGACCACATTGTAAAGCCCGTGCTTAAAAATCGTTTTTGTTCACAAACCATGCCTTGATAATGGAAATAACACTGTGGAATTTTAAAGCTCAATAATTGAATGACAAGGTCAAGGTCAGAGAAAAGAAAAAAATCGAAAAGTTGTAATACTCTGCTTATATTCATGATTCATTTTCCTGTTAATTTTGTATTTTTCTATGGTCAATTCCATTTTATTTGCCCTAAGATCGATGGTCATATGGTCAACATTCCTCATCATCGCCCAAGGCCGGTCATCATCGTAATGGTCATCATGACAGCTGAAACCTTTAATTCATATTATTTCAAGTAATAGTAATTCAAAAACCAGCCGAGCACCGAGAACAGCTACCGGATAACAATCAGCATCAGCACAACAGAAATATCGGACCTTTGAGTCGGTGACCTTATATGGGGTTGTGATCAGGTAACCTTATATGTTTGGTAAAAGAGACGGTAATAAAAGGATAAGAAAATTATTTTGTGCAAAATATAGTGATGATTCGACTTATAAGAATAATATAAAACTAGTTGGATGGCCGCATGATGGACGCATGCAATGCCACGGTAGTTTCGGACCTTTAAATCAGTGAACTAATATGGGGTTGTGGTCCAGTAATTCAATTATTGGGACCTTGGTTCGGTAACCCGATAAATAATAAACGATAAATGATAAATCTTTTTGTGCAAAATGTAATGATGATTTCACAAGAAATATGAAACTAGTTGGACCGCCGCATATGAGCGGATAAAATGCCACGATAATTTAGGCTGGTTCATTAATATGGGGCTGTGATCCGGTAACCTGATATTTCGGGTCCTTTGGTCGGTAACCTAATAAATAATAAATGATGACTATTATCTGTAAAATATAACGATGATTGGACTTATAAGAAAATATAGCACTAAAGTTGGATGGCCGCATACAGACGAATGCAATGCCATGGTGATATCGCATCTTTGGGTTGGTAACCTAATTTCATGGGGCTGTGGTCGGTAACCTAATATTTCGGGTCATTTGGTCGGTAACCTAATGAATAATAAATGATGACTATTATCTGTAAATTATAATGATGATTGGACTTATAAGAAAATATAACACTATAGTTGGATGGCCGCATACAGACGAATGCAATGCCATCGTGATATCGCACCTTTGGGTAGGTAACCTAATTTCATGGGGCTGTGGTCCGGTAACCTAATATTTCGGGTCCTTTGGTCGGTAGCCTAATAAATAATAATGATGACTAATATCTGTAAAAAATAATGATGATTGGACTTATAAGAAAATATAATACTATAGTTGGATGGCCGCATACAGACGAATGCAATGCCATGGTGATATCGCACCTTTGGGTTGGTAACCTAATTTCATGGGGCTGTGGTCCGGTAACCTAATATTTCGGAATCTTGGGTCGGTAACCTATTAAGATAATAATGATAGGGAGAGTAACAGTGTATTATTCTTATTAAATTTTCCGATTAAAAACAAGTTTAAAAACAGCTAAGTACTGCAATCATGATTACAAATTAAAATCGCATTATTGTTAGATTGAAACGCAGTAACTGACACAGAGGTCATGTTATGTTAGAACGAAACGCAGTAACTGACACAGAGGTCACGTGATACGCGAAAATGCAATTCTGTTCAATCTCGTACATAAGTACACCAAAGACATGTTCATCGACATTAACATATATTTCGTACAATAATTCAAACAAAAATGGCACCAACTTGAAGTTAATGTGTTTTTCTCAAGTTTTAGCTTCATTCAGTTACTGCGTTTCAATTTAACAGGGCAGTGTACCATCGGAGTTCACAGCTGAGCAATTCATGGCGCACTTCGTAGGGAAGATCAATACAATACAGGCTCATATCGACTCTGAGTCGCTGCCGAGTCGCTCAGTCTCTCTCATTGATTCATGTTCCTCTATTCTCTCCGAATGGCGTCAAGTATCCACTGACATTGTAATAAAGATGATCAACAATGCAGCTGTCAAATCGTCCACATTAGATCCAATCCCTGCTATTCTCTTCAAGTCGTGTTTCGACGTCCTCCTTCCAGTAATCACAGAAATCATTAACCAGTCCATTAGGAGTGGCGTCGTTCCAGATCACTACAAGCATGCAATCATCTCTCCTCTGTTGAAAAAGTCATCTCTCGCTAGTGATGTGTTAGCAAATCCAGTGTCAAATCTATGCTACCTTTCTAAATGCCTGGAACGGGTAATTGCAAGACAACTACGCCCTTATCTAGACGACAATAGCCTGCTTGACACTTACCAATCAGTCTAAAGAGCAGACCATTCCACCGAAACCACCCTCTTGAGAGTGTACAACGATATTTTTCTCGCAGTTGATGGCGGTGCTGAGGTCGTGCTTCTGATGCTTGACCTCAGTGCTGCTTTTGATACTTTTGATCACAGCATACTCCTTCGCCGCCTATCCGAGCGTTTCGGCACGGCATATCACTGGTGCGAGTCCTACCTGTCAAATCGGACCCAGACTGTAATAATAATAATAATAATAATAATAATAATATATCAAACTTTTATAGCGCTTAATTTCGTATAACGAATTCTAAGGCGCAACAGTCCTGATTAACAACCAATATCATAAAACGTGGTCAGAAATAGTTCGTGATCGAGATGACAACCGGCTGTGTTGAGAAGGTTAAGGGGGATAGGCATCCTGAAATAGATGCGTCTTAAGCTGATGCCTGAAACTAGACAGGGTTGGAGCAGAACGAATATCATTTGGTAGGGAATTCCAAAGTGAGGGGCCGTCATAACTCAAACTGTTTTGAAATTGAACCTTTGATTTATTAATGGAAGGTTTATAAAGTGGGACATGGAGGAAGAGTTTATCAGGATTGCCACGCCTCGTGTTCACTTTACATGTGTAGCGAGTTAGGTGATCGTTGAAATATGCAGGTAGTCCCGTATGCAATGATTTATAAATAATTGTTGCGGTTTTAAACTCTATTCTGTGCCTAATGGGCAACCAATGTAGTGACCTGAGAACAGGGGTAATATGAGAGAACTTAGATGTCCGAGTGACAATGCGGGCCAAAGTATTCTGAACACATTGTAACTTATTCAAATCCCGACTGGATAAAGACCTATACAATGAATTACAATAATCAAGTCTACTACTAACTAGTGCATTAGCCAATGTAATTGTATTGCTTTTCGAAAGATTACGCCTGATCCTTCTTAGGTCACGAAGACCCACAAAACATGATTTACAAACAGAAACAACCTGATTGGAGAATGAAAAATCAGAATCAAAAACAACACCTAAATTGCGTGCTTTTTCCGTAGGACTGATTTCATTTCCAAGAATATCCACTGGAAAACAATCTGCCATATTAGCCCTTTGAGACTTGGTACCAAACAGGATGAACTCAGTTTTATCTGGATTGAGCTTAAGCTTGTTTGCATTCATCCAGTTTTGGACATCTTTGAGACATTCCTGGAGCGTGACTAGATCCGTAGCACAATTTGTTTGTGAGAGTGGCATATAAAGCTGAGTATCATCAGCATAGAAATGATAGTTAACCGTATTATGTGCAGAGATTATTTTATGTAGAGGTGTTGTGTACATGGAAAACAAAATGGGACCAAGAACTGATCCCTGTGGAACACCAAATTTTATATCTGCGGGCTCTGAAAGACTGTCGCCAACCTTAACTGATTGGACCCTACCAGACAAATAGGACGAGAACCACTTGCGTGCAGTCCCACCAAAGCCAAACCAAGATGATAGACATTCTAAGAGAACTGAATGGTCGATCGTGTCGAAAGCAGCCGAAAGATCAAGTAATACCAGAGCAGTCGGCATGCTTTTTGACAACGAAATGTGTATGTCATTCTTTATATTTAACAACGCAGTTTCTGTTGAGTGGCCGCTCTTGTAGGCAGACTGGAGTGGATTACCCAAATTGTTTTCATCCAAGTGTTGTTTAATCTGGGATGCAACCACTCGTTCAACCAGTTTGGAGATGAAACATAGACCCGATACTCATCTCTTCCTTGGATAACGAGGGATTTTTAAGCAATGGAGTAATTACAGCCTGTTTTAATCTACTAGGCACTAAACCTTCCATCATGGAGCAGTTAACCAATTTAGTGATAGATGGTACCAAAATGTCAACAAAATCTTTAACCAGGAAAGTGGGCCAAGGGTCGAGAATACATGATTTAGTAGGAGAATCAAGAATGACTTTCCGAATAAGCTGTTCAGATGCAGGCTCGAAGTGATTGAACTCAACAGGTGATATCGCTGGTGAAGTGGTCTGTTTAGGCTGCTTTGTGAAATTGTTTCGTATACGTGTGATTTTTTCTGTGAAGAAAGAACCAAACATATTGGCAAGGAGCGTGTCATCTTTGCTTCCGGGCAAAGCAGTCTGATGTTTCCTATGCAAAATATTGTTCATTTCTTTCCATAGTTTTTTTGGATCATCAGAATTGTTCTTAATAATATTAGTGTAATGATCTCGTTTTGAGTTGTTTATGATTGAGTTGCATTTACTGATCTGTCGTCGTAGTTTCGATCTATTCAGCACAGATGGGACTTTTCTCCAAGTTCTTTCAAACTGTCTACGTAACCGTTTGGCCTCACGATATTCCGGAGTTATCAAAACTGGAGTGGGTTTGTCCACACATTTCGTTTTTAGTGGTGCATGAGCATCAATTACAGAGGAAAGGCTGTTCATATATTGGTCGTAAAGTTCGGTAACGTTGTCAGAAGGCGATACAATGAAGGCAGTATTTTGCAGATCTTGTTTTAGTTTTTCGTGATTTATCTTGTGATACTGACGAAATGTTATGTATTTACTAGGTGGTTTAGGGGCTGAATCGATATCCAGTGTGCAACTGATGCAGAAATGGTCGCTTAAACAACCCAGCCTACACAAATTTTCCACTGTGAAATCCGATGGGGTGATAAGTAAATCAAGAGTGTGGCCATGGATATGAGTAGGGAAGTTTATGTGGCGATTTTGCCCTAAGCACGCGGCAGGTGATTGTAAACATAAAAGCCATTTATGTGGCCTTTCTGTACTTGGCCTTGTTTTGACATGCTCCGTTCGAGCGTGCGTTGCCACGGCGACGTATTGTAATTTACGTTCCAGTAAACTATAACAATGGATCGATTTAACCTCGCGTGCGTCCTACAGTTTGTGGTGTATTATATATACACTGGAAGCGACTCGTTCGAGGAGATTGTCCAAGATCGAGACTAGGACGCACACGAGGCTCGCCATGAGCTTTGTGTTCCCTGGGTCTGAGTAGTGGGCTCCTAGAGCCCTGGGGACGATTTCCGTGGGGAGGCCCGGGCTGGGAGAGACGAGTTGCTGACTCGGGGGCCTTCGGCCCTGTGGATCGCCAGCTCTCTCCCTTCCCGGGACATGTGACAGAGGCTCTGGCTAGCATGTCGGACTGTACGGGGTTCCGTCCCCGAGGCAGACCGCGGCTCGCCAGGCCCCGCCAGTTAACACCGTGGTGATGAACCAGTTTCTGAACGGTGTCCGTAGGCCTGGGAGTGTCGGGTGGGCTGTTACCTGGTTACCGTTAATGATGAAGTAGTTACCGTGTCCGCCGCGACCTCCGGTGAGCGGCCCTGCCGCGAGGATCCGGAATAGCGGATGCGCGTCCGCAAGGACTCGGATGAGAGAGGACTATCCTCGAGGATCCCGAAGAGCGGACGGTAGTCAATAACTTTACATTGGTGCCGTGACCAGGATCAGTCCGACAGTGTTCCATCGCAGCCTACCGTCACAGTGTTGTCGCCTCCTTAGTCCCTGGGGATCGCCCGCTCCTCAAGGACGTCTCGAAAAAATGACGAGAGCGAAAGAGAAGGCCAAAGATAAGGCCGATGAATCCAAGGGGAGGGATAAGGGTGGAAGTGTCGCGGACCACACCCGGTCACGCGACAGCCCCCGTGAGACGTCTCCGGACGACTCCGGCGGCCGCAAGGAACGCGCGGAAACCTCCGTGGACAAGACCCCGTCCGCGGAGACGACTCCGGCGTCCCTGGCTCCGTCTTCGGACGTAGAGTCGGGCCCCGCGGGGCCGCAGCAGGAGTTGCCGTCAAGGCCGGACCTTGACGTGTTAGGCGCGGTGGGTGGAGCTGGCAACGGCTCTACGCCGCGCCCGCCCGCGCCCAGAACAGATTCGTGGCAATCGGCACCCTTCCATAAGACGCCTTCGAGCGTCCGGAATCGAGCGCCGATGCATGCGGGTCCTTCTGGACGAGCGGACCAGTCCTACCAGATGCCGCACCCGGCCGGGTGGGCTCCCTCGCGGGCCTCTGGCATGGGTTCTGGTCGGTCCGCACCGGGCAGTGTGGTGGATCAGCTCACCGACGCACTTGGTGAGCTGGCTCCCCTCGGGCGCTATGACCGCGCCCGGTCGCCCCATCAGGGACGATCAGACCGGCGGAACCGCTCCCCTTCTCCGCTGTCACAAGGCAACTCGGGGCCTTTGACGGAGAGGGAGAGGTGGCTGATTTCCGAGGCGCTTGTACTGTTCAAGCGGAATCAGCTGCATTCGAGCGTTGACCCGTCGGTCACCCTAAGTCCGGGGATGTCTGGGCCAGTAGCCCCTCCCCAAGTCCTGCCGAGTCCGCAGGCGCCAGTGGCCCCCGCAATGGGACCCGCGCCTGCCCCGCGGCTCGGAGGCACCACGTTGGCGACCGCGTCGACCGTTCCGACGGTTGGAGCGCAAGCCGCGTGGTCGACTTACCCTGGCACGTACAGTGTGTCGGACGGGCAGTGGCAACAGGCGGCTTCGGCCCCAAGCTTTGCCGCCCCTTCTGGAGCCTACCCAGTAGGTTCGATGGGAGCCCCGCCCGCACCTAGCCAGAGTGGGTTTTCAGCGGGAATGATCCCGGCGGCAAACGTGAGCTTCCCTGCTCCTATGTCCGCGGCGTCGATGTTTGCTCCGGCAGACTCCGCCGCAGGCGCGGGAAGCGCGCGGAACTTGCCGCAGTACACGGACGACCCCGGAGCCGGGACCGCACGTCGGGCGCGTAACAAACGCGATGACGGGCCCGACCACTCTTCGTGGCGGAAACGGTTCAACGGGGATAACGCCGACTTGGAGGACTACTTGCTCCAGGTATGGCGTACCGCCGTGTACGAAGGATGGTCCCAGCCTGAGGCTGGACACGTCCTCGCGGGGAGCCTGGAAGGGAAAGCTCTCCGCGTGATGCCGTGTCTGCCGGTAGGAACAGTGACGTTCGGCGAGGTTGCTCGTCAACTTCGCCTGCTGTTCCCGCCGACGACCAATCGGCGGCAGTCTGAACGAGAGTTCAAGGCGCGTATCCGCCAGCCGACTGAGTCCGTGACAGACTATGCGTACAGCTTACGCATACTCGGCCGGAGAGCTTTTCCGGACATGGACTCTAGACGGTTTGAGACGATGCTGATCGATCAGTTCATCGATGGCCAGCCTTACCACCTAGCGTACGGGCTGGCCACCCATGAAAAGCGATCGATGGAGGAGGCGATAGACTCCGCGCTTGCGCTTGAGATGGCTGTCCGTCCTAGACAGTTGCCTCCAGCCTCGGCTCCGGCCCCGGCTGTACCCGCGCAGGTGGCGACTCCTCCTCCGGTCAAGGCATCGCAGGTAACCCCGTGGCAGGACCCGGTCGTCCGGGAACCCGCCAGGGAACCTACCCAGCAGTGGGTTAGTGCGCCGGCACCCTCTACAGGGGCGCCCGCACCTGCGGCACCGGTCGCCGCGCCGCACTCGCCTTCGGACGAGTGCGACATAGAGGAATATGACCTCGGCGCCGCGCAGATGATTGCGCACTGCGCCGGGCTCGAAGCTCCGGGAGCCGCAGAATGTTGCGCGTTCACCTCCGGACCAGCTCAGAACCGTCCCTGCTACTTCTGCGGAAAGCAGGGACACTTTTGGCTGAAGTGTCCGGAGTTGTTGGAACGCCTGCGGTCGCGCGGATACCAGGGAGCTCTCCCTGGCCCGCAACGGAGGAATTCCTTCCGGTCTGGTCCTCCGGGACAGCAGAATCGGAACCCGCGGCAGGGAAACTAGATCCGGACGTGGTGGCGACCAACACTGCGTCCGGGGATAGTTGTTCGGTGGCAAACGATGCCGCCCCACCCGCTGATGAGCAGGACGGACCCCAAGTGGATATGACTTCTCCGGAAGTAGTCCTTGGAGACCAGTCTAGCTCCTCCGCGGCTGAGGCGGATGGCGAGGACTCCGTAGATGAGCCCAGCGCGTGCGAAAGGTATCGCCCGACCTGCGCGCTGGTGAGGGACCCCTGCTGGTACCTGCCCCTGTCCTTCGGACGGGAGCCGGTCCGGTTCCTCATAGACTCAGGCTCGGAGGTGACCCTCGTGGCCGCCGGAACGTTTAGGAAGGAGCCCGCACTCCGCAACCTTGAGTTGCGAGATCCCGGACCATACAAGCTCTACGGAGCGGGAGACAACCGCATCCGTATCCATGGCATCATCGATCTGCCTATTACCCTTGGGGACAAGGTGTATCTGACAGAGGCGATCGTGGCGGATATCGGAGCGGCCGGGATAATTGGGATGAATTTCCTACGGGTCCACCGGGTGATTGCCAACTTTAGCGCTGGCGAGTTCCGGATGGGAGAGGACACACACTTCCTCTTCCGCTCGGGCCCGATGCATTCATTCCAGATGCGGACATCGCGCACTGTAGTAGTGCCGCCGATGAGTGAGATGATCATCGAGACGAGGCCGCGGCGTCCCCGCATGCCCCTCGATGGTCGTCCGTGTATAGTGCAACCCGTGAGCAGTTTCGCCGCAGGAACTGGGCTCGTGCTGGGTGGGGCCCTGGTCATGTCCAACCCCCGCGCGATGCCCATCCTCGTGGTGAATCCTACGGATGCTCCGATTGTACTGAAGCGCGGATGCATAGCAGCTACTGCTATTCCCGCGGCTTCGAGTCGTGTCATCCCCGACGATCCGGTCTGCCGCGCTGCGTGCGCGGCGGCGGCCGCCGGAGATGATCCGTTCACCCTGCCGGACCATTTGGAATCTCGGGTTCCGAAGGACCGGCTGGATGAAGAGCAGCGCCAAGCGCTCCGCAGACTGCTACGGCAGTATGCGGATGTGTTCATGGGTCCTGATGGTGCGGTTGGCAAGACTGACGTCGCCAAGCACCGCATCGACCTCGTGGACGAGCGTCCTCTCAAGCAGCGTCTTCGTCGGGCAGCAATAGTGCACCAAGAGGTCATAGACCAGGAGGTGCAAAAGATGCTCGACTTGGACATCATCGAACCCAGTGACAGCCCTTGGGCCAGTCCGGTGGTTATGGTGAAGAAGAAGGACGGCTCGTGGAGGTTCTGCGTGGACTATCGGAAACTCAACGATGCCACGCGGAAGGACTCATATCCTCTCCCGCACATTGAGGATACCTTCGATGCCCTGGCCGGGTCGCACTATTTCTGTGCTCTGGATCTGGCCTCCGGGTATTGGCAGGTGGAGATGGAGGAGAGTGATCGGGCGAAGACTGCCTTCGTTACCAAGAACGGGCTCTACCAATTCAAGGTAATGCCGTTCGGGCTCTGTAACGCACCAGCGACGTTCGAGCGCCTCATGGAGATGGTACTCAAAGGGTTCCTCTGGAAGCGATGTATGGTCTACATCGACGATGTCGTCGTGTATGGCCGGTCGTTCGAGGAAACCCTCACCAACCTCCAGATGGTGCTCCATCGCATCCGCGGAGCAGGGCTTAAATTGAAGCCAAGTAAGTGCGAGCTATTCGCGCAGGAAATCCTGTACTTGGGCTTCATGGTAACGGGCACCGGAGTGAGACCAGACCCCGCAAAGGTGGCGGCCGTGCAGAAATGGCCTCCGCCATGTAACGTGGCGGACGTGAGGTCCTTCTTGGGCTTCGCGAGCTACCACCGCAGGTTTATTCGCGGCTTTGCGGAGATCGCGCGTCCCCTTACTATCCTCACGGAAAAGGGCGCCGATTTTGTTTGGTCCGCCGAGCAGGCTAACGCCTTCTCGGGACTCCGGCAGGCCTTGGTAGTGGCCCCGGTGCTGCGGCACCCTCGTCCGGACTGCGAGTTCATCTTGGACACCGACGCGAGTAACTTCGCACTCGGCGGTGTCCTCTCGCAGATCGTGGACGGGCAAGAGCGGGTAGTAGCTTATGCGAGTGTGGCCTTGAGCCGCTCTCAAATGAACTACTGTACCACTCATCGCGAGTTGCTCGCGGTGGTTACGATGACCAAGCGCTTCCGGCACTATTTGTTGGGACGCCATTTCCGTTTGCGGACTGATCATAGTTCGCTGAGATGGCTCCTCAACTATAGTGAGGCCGATGGCTTGGTGGCGCGGTGGCTCGTCAAACTCCAAGAGTATGACATGCAGATAGAGCACCGCGCTGGTAAGTTGCACGGCAACGCGGACGGCCTGTCCCGTTGTCATAAATGCAAGAATCCGGGTTGTGCAGGGATGGCACCATTCCAGCAAGCCGCGGATTCGTCCTCAGACTCGGAATTGGACGTTCCGGGGAGACCGCAGGCCGCCGCCCCCTCTAACAACACGGCGGCCGGAGCGTCTAGGGCTCATCTCCGCGCGCGGACCCGCCGATATCGGCGAGGGCGTCCCGCATATGAAGCGGAGGTGCGGCTCAGCTCCAGCGAGTCTTCCTCGAGTCCAGCGGTGTACTCCTCGTGGGTACCCTCGTCCTCTGGAGAGTCTGAGTATGAGCGGTCCTTGCCCCCTGTGGTGATGGCCGCTGCGGCGCAGCCGGACGCGACGGATGAGGAGCCTAATTACTTGGGTGGCTACTCTCCGGCGCAGATAGCTGCGGCGCAGAGAGCTGACAGAGCTCTGGCACCGGTAATCACAGCCCTTGAGGCCGGCCAGAAGCCCTCGAAGGATGAGCGGAAGACCTACAGGGAGGAGACCTTGTCTCTAGTATCTCAGTGGGAACGACTCTCCTTGAGGGATGGCCTCTTATACCGGCGCTATGAGCCACCGACCCCACTGCCTCCAATATGGCAGTTAGTGCTTCCGGCGGAGCTGCGGAAAGAAGTACTCCACCAGTTGCATGACCTCCGGGTGACCGGTCACTTGGGAATCCGGAGGACCGTCCATAGGCTACAACAGCGCTTTCATTGGCCTGGTAGCGGCTTGGACGTGCAACGGTGGTGCGCAGCCTGCCCTCGGTGTCAAGCTCGCAAAGGAGTCCCGACTCCTGGCCGCCACCCCTTAACCACGGTTAAGGCGGGCGCGCCGTTTGATCGGATAGCTCTGGATATACTGGATACCCACCGGGTCACCCCGCGCGGTTTCCGGTACATCCTGGTGATATCCGACTATTTTACCAAGTATACCGACGCCTACCCACTGCGCCGCCAGACTGCGGACGAGGTAGCTCGGTTATTGGTGAATAGATGGGTGGTGTACCATGGGGTACCTAAACAGGTACATTCGGATCAGGGCACGCAATTTGAGAGCAACCTGTTCCGGAACCTAGCACAGATGCTAGGGAGTACCAAGGTGCGTACCACCCCCTATAGGCCCCAGTCTGATGGCCAGGTCGAACGTTTTAATCGATCGGTCCTCAACATGCTGGCGGCCTTTGTGAATGATCGTGCGAATGATTGGGATGACCACCTCCCGTATGTCTTAATGGCGTACAGGTCGTCGGTCCACTCTTCGACCGGAGTTACTCCGCACGCGATGTTGTACGGCCGGGAGCTAAATTTGCCCGTGGATATTATGTATCCAACTGCGGCAGAGACCGGCGCAGTACCCCAGTGCGGTCCGGAGTACGTGGAGTGGATTCGCCGCGCCCTGGCGAACGCCCATGATTTCGCGCGCGCGCGCCTGGACAAGTCTGCCCTCCGGCAGAAGCGAGGCTATGACGCCCATGCTAAGGGTAGGCCAGCTTTTGCGGAAGGCGACAAGGTGCGCTACTATTATCCGCCGCTTAAGCAAGGCAATAAATTTGCTAAGCCGTGGATAGGCCCGTTTACCGTACTGAAACAGGTGACAGATGTGGACTACCGGATCCGGAGGGATTCCGATCCGGACAGGGTTCTGGTTGTCCATATCGATAATCTGAAGAAGTACGAGGGCCCGCTTGTCATGGATCCGCTAATTCAAGATGCGGAACCGGATGACGCTCCCGTATGGGATCCGTCCGGTCAGCATCCGCGGACTCCGGACGAGCGTGTGCGCCGTATGGTGGGCCTCCCGGACCTCTCTGACCCGTCAGATGATGGACTGGGCGGCTATCAGCCAGATGACGGCGATCCGCAGGTACCTCCACTCCCTCCAGTACCTGCGGATGACGGGCGGCCACGCCGGAAACCACGTGCGCCAGCCCGGTATGGGTGGGAATAACCTTCCGCCCATGCGGATGCGTCTGCGGTACCCGTCTATCATACTATGGATGGGTTTTAGGTCGTTCCGTGAGAGTCCACACGACTTACCTCCGCGGGTGGCTACTTTGTGGCCATCTTCGGAGTTGAGGTCCGCGGAGACTTTCATGTCGTAACGCCGCCGCTCCGCATCCGCCCTCCTGTAGTTTCTAGCGCCAGGGACGTGCGGATGGCCAGTCCGCACCTTGTGGACGGCTGTCCGGCGTAATCCGTACAACGGTTACGCTGGCCGGACGAATTTACTGATTCGGCCGGACGCCCCTGGTCCCGGGACAACCTCTTATATGGCCAGACTGAGGTTGGGATTTACGTCCGCTACGGGAGAAGCGTCTTCCCACGGATTTGGGGAACTGGCTCTGGACGCGGGGATAGTGTCCGCCGATGAGGGCTGATGTCCGCGGTTCGTCCGCGTGACTCGTCCGGCGTCCGCGGCGCTTTAAGATGACGCACTTCAGTGTAGTTATCCCCCGTGAGCCACTACTGTAATTGCGGTTATAGTAGGTTAAGGTTTCTTACGGCAGGAAACCGACTATCCATTATGATAATGGAGCGGTTGTTAAGTCCGCGTGTGCGGACCAGCCGCGGCAGCGGGTGACGCTCGTTCTCGTCCGGATCGTACCTTATAATACGCGGTCCGGCCGGAATGACCGGAACCCCGGCCTCCTTCTAAGAAGGGGGTCGTATATTACATGCGCAACACTTGTGGTGGCTTCTAATTCCAATTTCATCTTCATTGGATAAGGGCAATACGCCGTACAATGGTAGACGTCCGGCCTGGACTCCGTCCGCGGGCAGCCCCGGACGTCCGCCGGCTATTGCTTTCACCATCTTTGGGCGCCTCTAGATTGGGCGCCGGTATGAAGGGTTCGCCCCCTAACCAGTGCGGTTATGGACCATGCCGGCTCCGCGTCTAAATCTATTGGCTCCGCGCTCCGGTAGTCGTTTGAGGAGGCTCTGGGCTGGACCGGGCACCGCTCCGCGGCCGGGCTGTACGTCGGGGTTGCTAGTGGGCGCTTTGCAAACGCCCATAGGGCGCCCGATTGTCTGTCCGGACGTCATGGGTATGTCCGATCGCCCTGTAAGCGTGCCAGCGGCTATGGGGAGTGATTTTGTTTATTTTCCATCTCAGTTATTATTTATTGGGAGGATTATAAGCCACAAGTGTGCGGCATGTCTCTGGAGAATTCTGTTCTTGCTCATTTACTGATACAAAGTGAGTCAAGTATGTGAAATTTCCTTTCCGGTGCAATAGAGAGTAAGAAATCGGGAGATTTCTGCTTTCGCGAGAGGGGTGTAAGGAGTTGCGCTAATCTTGACAGTGACGGATTGCTGTGATATTTGAAAAGACTGGAGAATGACGATTTATTGTTGTTTTCGTCTGACATATTCGTACAAGCCACAAGTTAGTGGTTACTGTCAATTTTATGCCCAATTTCTACCTTGCTTTGGTGATTAGTTTCACGTCATTTACCGCCAGTGCGGAAGCTTTAGCTAATGACTGATCTTAATTACTGTAGTTATTTGCGAGGTCCCCCGGGATAGAAATGCGTTTCTACCCGTATACATGGTTTGATTTGGAGTCACCGGAGGGAAATGACTGCCTCCGCATGAGTTTTATGGTGTTTGTATGTTGGTACGGCAGTGTGTCAGTATGACCGGGGACAGAGTTTTGCAGCGACACCGCGTGCATTGCTGCACGTGTAGTATAGCTGTCATTTGTTACATGTATATATATGTAAAAATGTCGTTCTCGGATTTTTATTAATCTCCAGATGTGTAGCACATGTGTTTTGTGCCACTCGCATTTCGTCCGCTGATGCCGCGCTGGATCCGGCGGGATCCGCGTGTCCGGTGTTCGAGATGCGGGTGATTATGCCAGTTGTAAATTCCCCAGGCGGGCCGTGCTGGAGATGTGCGGGCGGGCGGGCGGCTGCATGTTAGTGCAGACGTCCGTCCATCTGCGTGTCTTTACACAGGCCTGTGCGGGTTGCAGTATACAGGTACTGGCAGTCGATGCGGCTTGCCGCGTTGGCTCTGATAGCTGTCTGCGACAGCTGTCCGCAGGTGTATGTGTGTCTGCTAGATGTACATATGTCATGCGGGTGTGCCGGAGTCGCTCCCGCGGCTCCGCCCTGCCTCAGACCCGTTCTGCGGATCTGAGGAGCCGGCCGGCAGGGCGGTCGGCAACATTTTTAGAGGTACTATTACTTTTGATCACTCGGTGTGTCGTTTTACAAAATTTCTAAATTTAAAGTCTAACCTTAAAGATATTCCAAAGACTCGACACACCGTCCTTTTATAATGGATGACCTTTCAAGGTCATCACACGGTTTTGGACCACCTCGGTCAAAATTTTAGCTTGTTTATTAGGATTTATTCAAAATTGCAAAGCGCGTTATAGTTTACTCCATAAGTCCGGGGGTAGTTCCCCATTCTTCCAAAAGGGACTCTTAAAGTCCTAGTGTTTGCGCCGTGACTTCCGGGCGTTGCCATCGTGCCTTCTTCCGGCCCCCGCCATGCGAAGCCTTCGTCGGGTTTCGAGCATTTTGGGCGCGGGCGGAACATGTTGGGGACCAACATTGTAAGAAGGGGGTAATGTGGCGATTTTGCCCTAAGCACGCGGCAGGTGATTGTAAACATAAAAGCCATTTATGTGGCCTTTCTGTACTTGGCCTTGTTTTGACATGCTCCGTTCGAGCGTGCGTTGCCACGGCGACGTATTGTAATTTACGTTCCAGTAAACTATAACAATGGATCGATTTAACCTCGCGTGCGTCCTACAGTTTGTGGTGTATTATATATACACTGGAAGCGACTCGTTCGAGGAGATTGTCCAAGATCGAGACTAGGACGCACACGAGGCTCGCCATGAGCTTTGTGTTCCCTGGGTCTGAGTAGTGGGCCCCTAGAGCCCTGGGGACGATTTCCGTGGGGAGGCCCGGGCTGGGAGAGACGAGTTGCTGACTCGGGGGCCTTCGGCCCTGTGGATCGCCAGCTCTCTCCCTTCCCGGGACATGTGACAGAGGCTCTGGCTAGCATGTCGGACTGTACGGGGTTCCGTCCCCGAGGCAGACCGCGGCTCGCCAGGCCCCGCCAGTTAACACCGTGGTGATGAACCAGTTTCTGAACGGTGTCCGTAGGCCTGGGAGTGTCGGGTGGGCTGTTACCTGGTTACCGTTAATGATGAAGTAGTTACCGTGTCCGCCGCGACCTCCGGTGAGCGGCCCTGCCGCGAGGATCCGGAATAGCGGATGCGCGTCCGCAAGGACTCGGATGAGAGAGGACTATCCTCGAGGATCCCGAAGAGCGGACGGTAGTCAATAACTTTACATTTATATATTGAACAAAATTACAGGAATCAAGCATCAATTTGAAATCACAACTGGTGTTTGAAACGGTATCAATGTGGATGTTGAAATCACCGCTGATTATAGTTGAGGCAGACAGGGACGATATGAAACCAGAAAATGACATAAATTCTTCCAGGAAAACTGCGATACCAGAACCAGGGGGTCTATAGATTGAAGCAAAATTCAATGTGTTATCACGCCATCGTACAGAAACGACAATGTTCTCAAAAGAACCAAAACTAGGTGCTGCAACCAGGGAGACATCCAGAGTTTGTTTTACCAGGAAACCAACACCACCGCCCGTCTTTCCAACGCGAGGGGAATGGAAGAGTTTATATCCACTAGGGGTTAGTTCACTGAGAAATGATGCAGTGTCATTAGTCCTGATGTGCGTCTCGGTTATTCCAAAAATGTCACATTTGGCAGAGGTGACCAAGTCCGCGATGGCCAGACCTTTGTTCCTGATGGACCGACAATTTCCACATGCAAAGTTAACAGGGCCGGGATTTGAGGCGATGTCACCTGCCAGAATCAACAATGCGGACAATCCAAACAAACGTACACTACTAGGGAACTGTATGCAGTTTGTCCTAGAATAACGGGCAAGCACAAACCAGTTAATGGGCATTGGTTCACCAGTTACCTCAGATTTGGCATTATCCAGGTGTTCATTTTGCAGGTGATTGTTCCTGGCAATGAAGAAAACTAATAACAGGGTAATAATTTTTGTAAAGCGAAAATCCATTTTAAAGCAAACAACCAGAGTATAAAGTGAAATATAGAAAGACGCAACGCAGGTGTATTGTACAATTGTACAATAACACTTCACATTGCGAACGCTACCACACACGACTATGAAGAATGTTGTATTGCTAGACCGACAACCATAATGAACTCAGACAGAAGAAGCATAAAACAGGTATTGTCCGAAGGCACGCTCACACAAACTGTATAACATGCGTACAACCGCCAGGTTGCTGGCCGTGAAGGCCAAACGGAGAAAAATCGATAAACCTGGTACGCCGTTAACCAAACTGACGACAACAAGTGTGTTCGTTGATGCGTGACACAAAATTGACAACCATTCAGTTTAAAATCCTGATAAAAACATACATTATCCACCGTATCCTGATATATGATACAGTGAATGCGTTTCTTGTTACCTTACCGACAAAATGGTGTAAAAAAATAGTTTTTCTGCCCCAGATAAACCTGGTAAAAAATAGCTGAAAAGCTTTAGCAATTTCCAACGTGACTGCCTTCTCAAACGCCAACATTGCCGATGTATCCCTCCATCGGAACACCTCCCATGCCAGACCACTCAAGTGCGGCGTTCCTCAGGGGTCCGTCTTAGGCCCTATTCTGTTTTGTATGTGCATGACACCAGTGGGAGACATCATGACCAGCCATGGCATAAGTCATATATTGTATGCAGATGACACCCAGCTCTATCTGACTCTAAATGATAATACATCTCTTGCCAAGCTCCAGTTGTGCGTAGCGGATATCCGATCCTGGATGTTAAAGAATCGATTAAAGCTGAATGACAATAAGTCTGAGATAGTGAAATTTTCGTCACGTTTTCACTCTTCCAATGCACTGGACCCTTTTGAGGTAGGATCGGTTGCAGTCCAAGCCTCTCAAGCAGTGGTTAACCTTGGTACCATTTTTGACAGTACATTGTCCCTGAAGCCACATATCGATCGTCTATGTGCCTCAATCTCATTCGGTCTGTATTTCATCAGTCGCATCCGCAACTTTCTGACTCAGGGCGCATGTGAAACCCTTTTCCATGCTCACATCTCGTCAAAGTTCGACTACTGCAATGGTCTACTCTACGGCCTACCGAAGCAACTCCTTCAATCCCTTCAATGCTGTCAAAACACCGCCGCCAGAATTGTAACCAGAACTCGCAAATCTGATAGGATATCTCCAATACTTCAGCAGTTACACTGACTTCCGATTGAGCAGAGGATTAAGCTCAAAATTATTATCACCATTTACAAGCCCCTCCACCTTCATTCACCAGCATACATCTCCTCACTTCTTCACACGAAAGTTCCCGGTCGAACTCTCATATCCACCAGCTGCAACATGCTCGTTATCCCACGCACCAAGACCAGGACCTACGGCCATCGCGCCCTCGCACCTGTGACAACATCACTTATTTCAAAACGAGACTCAAAACTCATCTGTTCCGTGAAGCTTATTATGACTCTCGATAAATACCTCAACTTTCCCATTTTTATTCCTGTACTTAATTGTTTTTATTGTTCATCACTACTAGATTATCTGTGATTATTTTACACGCTATAAAAGAATACACACATATATATATATATATATATTCTCATTATTAGAATAATATATTTGCAGCAATATTACAATTACATACAAGTGCTGAACAATGACCGTGTGGTTATAGAATAAAGTGATTCAATAGACCATATACCTGACTATTAGCCACCAGGAATTCTAAATGACAACTACATTTGACAAGATATGCAGGTCATGTGCAAAATCATCTACACATCATTGAAAATGTTAAAAGAGAACCCATTTTACTGGTATTTTGGGGTTGAAATTACCCAACATACCACACTGATATAATATTTTATCCCAATTTTCTGTTTTTGGATGCCAAATATATTGATGACTGTTCAATAGGGCATGTGAGTCACCTTCCGTCACGGTGTGATTCTGGTGACCAACAAACATACACTTTTAGTTCAATATCAGTAGAACTCAAATTAAAATTTAAATTACTCAGGTAAAACAAAAGGTGTTGTTACCCTGACTTTGGTTTAACTGAACTTTGCTAATGTCAGTAATTGTCTAGTTGGTTTCAAACAAGAGGGACTGATGTCCCCCTGTAGGACTTCTCCAATGTTTTATGTTTCTAACAGATATAAACATGATGAAGAGATATGAATATTTGATACTATGAGAGAAGAGGTACCTTGCTAAACAGGAATCCTTTGGTATGCAGTATCAATATGTATGTATAGCACATTCACTTGTTATGTCATTCACTTGTTATTTACCTAGTTAAATTGTAAGAAATTTTGCGTTTGCAATGTCTGTTATTTTCATATAATGTAGATATGGCATAACTAAATTCTTCACAATTTGCTTCAAAATTGTTCATTTATGTCTTAGGAATATAAGTCAGCATATAAGGCAAATCTTAGACCAGTGATTTTACTGTATTCTACATGTAGCTAATCTCGCAGTATATCATCATTAAAGTCATAGTAGCAAGGTACCATTATATGGTTTTTTTCCTGTTCAGATAAAGATATTGTGGACATGTGGACATTTAGTGGTAAAAAATATGTTCGCGGTAATTGGTGGTTAATAACATCCACATGTAATTGGGTATATTGAGCCAGTATTACATTAGCCTTCTCATGCCGATGGGGAAAATAGCTTCGGCAGTTTCCGCAATCGTGACGTCAGTTGAGGCAAAATGTGCTTTGATGGCTGGCAATTTGGTGGACATGGAACTGTGACATGGCTCTTGATAATTCTGAAATTACCTGCATTCAAGTTTCTACCTGGAGGTAAACATGGTACATGTCCATAACTCTTACAAGTTTCACCAAGTCCTGGAAACTCACATGAACATTGTTATGGTACCATTGGATATGGACATTGGGGATCTGATATTCTTTGGTTTTTATGTTAGGTGTATAAAGAGAGTAAAAAAAGTCAGAAGTTATTTGTCACATGTAGCATTGGTCGAGAATAAGTGCTTATCAGGTGTGGAACTGTTCGTGTGGATATGACATACAGTCTATGACACATTCCACTAATGAGATACATATGGATGTATTGTGATGATGCATGGTGTATTATATGCTGGATAACCACACTCCATGTTCCACAGGTGCTGACATCAATGCAGAGGACATGAACGGATACACTGCACTCTCTCAAGCCAGTGACCGAGGACACCTGGATGTTGCAGAGACGTTGGTGTCCCAGGGAGCTGAGATAGAGAGAGGAGGAGAGCTGCCTCTACGGAGAGCAGCACTTGGAGGACACATGGAAGTTGTGAAGTGGCTGTTGGAATTAGGTGAGGCTTTCGGAACTTAGATGTATCATGTCGTGATTAGTGATAAATATAGTAATAATAATATTTACATTGCAATGAAATATTTATTTTATCACATACATTTCTGTATAATATACTGTTTGATAGATATTGGCGAATGATTCTGAATGTGTTGAACAGTGTAATGTGCAGCTTATGACTTACGATCATGTGTCTATCTATGTATTTTCTGGATAGAGTAACACATCCTAAATCTAAACGAACAAATATATTTTACACAACTCAGGTAAATGATATCAATGGTGTGTAATGTTGAACATTACACTTATGAGATACAGTTGAATATGTTGTGATGATGCATGGTGTAGCATATGCTTGATAACCCCGCTCCACGTTCCCTAGGTGCTGACAGCAATGCTGAGAACAAGGATGGTTTCACAGCGCTCTCTGTAGCATGTCAGCAAGGACACATGGAGGTGGGGAAAGTGTTGTTCTCGCGAGGAGCTGAGATAGAGAAAGGAGGATACCCGGCTCTAGAGAGAGCAGCACTCAGAGGACACATGGAAGTTGTGCAGTGGCTGTTGGAGTTAGGTGAATTTCCCGGGATGATTATAATAATGAAAACAATAACATCAAGAAAAATAGTCATCATTATATATTCCAACATTATTAGTCAATAGAGACAAACCTTCTTATGATAGGTACAGTTTTATGTGATGTAGAATGTGATATATGGCTATTGATGCGTATTCCATTCATGCATGTGTGTGAATATCGCTGAACAGCCTGAATCTTTTAAAATAATGACATGTGTGGATATGTGTTTTAGAAAGAGTGGCTGTTGAAATTATTCTGATTCTGAATGTGTTGAACAGTGTAATGTGCAGCTTATGACTTACGATCATGTATCTATCTATGTATTTTCTGAATAGAGTAACACATCCTAAATCAAAACGTACAAATATATTTTACACAACTCAGGTAAATGATATCAATGATGTGTTATGTTGAACATTACACTTATGAGATACAGTTGAATATGTTGTGATGATGCATGGTGTAGCATATGCTTGATAACCTCACTCCATGTTCCACAGGTGCTGACATCAATGCTGAAGACAAGAATGGTTTCACAGCGCTCTCTGTAGCTTGCGAGGGAGGACACCTGGAGGTGGGGAAAGTGTTGGTATCTGAAGGAGCTGAGATAGAGAAAGGAGGATACCCGGCTCTAGAGAGAGCAGCATGGGGAGGACACATGTAAGTTGTGCAGTGGCTGTTGGAATTAGGTGAGGCTTTTAACACCTTATTTCTAGCTAAAATATAAATAATAATAACAATAATATCAAAAGAAATAACCATCAAAATATTCTATTATTGTTAGTCATGAAAGTTATATCATCTACTGATAATATAAGTAAATGATTTCGAATGTGTTGAGGAGTGTGATATATGCCATATGATATCGATTTTGTGTGGTACATATATATATATCTTTTGATGATACATGGTATTGGATGTGTTTCATATTTTATATGGAATAATATAAATAATGATAACTATAATATCAACAAAAATGATCTTCAACTGATAGATATAAGTGAACGATTCCAAATGTGCTGAGGAGTGTGATGTATGCCATATGATATCGATTTTGTGCTTGTTATAATCTTTTGATGATACATGTTATTGTATGTGTTTGATATTCTCCACTTTCACTAGGTGCTGACATCAATGCTGAGGACAAGGACGGTTACACAGCGCTCTCCACAGCCTGTCAGCGAGGACACCTGGAGGTGGGGAAAGTGTTGGTGTCTGAAGGAGCTGAGATAGAGAAAGGAGGATACCCGGCTCTAGAGAGAGCAGCACGGGGAGGACACATGGAAGTTGTGCAATGGCTGTTGGAATTAGGTGAGGCTTTTTACACCTTATTTCTAGCCAAAATATAAATAATGATAACAATAATATCAACAAAAATAACCATCAAAATGTTATGTTGTTGTTAGTCATGAAAGATATATCCTCTACTGATAATATAAGTAAATGATTTCGAATGTGTTGAGGAGTGTGATATATGCCATATGATATCGATTTTGTGTGGTACATATATATATATCTTTTGATGATACATGGTATTGGATGTGTTTCATATTCTATATGGAAAAATAAAAATATAATAACTATAATATCAACAAAAATGATCTTCGACTGATAGATATAAGTGAATGATTCCAAATGTGCTGAGGTGTGTGATGTATGCCATGTGATATCGATTTCGTGTTTGTTATCATTCTGTTGATGATACATGGTATTGTATGTGTTTCATATTCTCCACGTTCACTAGATGCTGACATCAATGCTGAGAACAAGCAAGGTTTCACAGCGCTCTCTGTGGCCTGTCAGCGAGGACACCTGGAGGTGGGGAAAGTGTTGGTGTCGCAGGGAGCTGAGATGGAGAAAGGAGGATACCCGGCTCTAGAGAGAGCAGCATTGGGAGGACACATGGAAGTTGTGCAATGGCTGTTGGAATTAGGTGAGGCTTTTGACACCTTATTTCTAGCTAAAATATAAATAATATTAACAATAATATCAAAAGAAATAACCATCAAAATATTCTATTATTGTTAGTCATGAAAGATATATCCTCTACTGATAATATAAGTAAATGATTTCGAATGTGTTGAGGAGTGTGATATATGCCATATGATATCGATTTTGTGTGGTACATATATGTATATATCTTTCGATGATACATGGTATTGGATGTGTTTCATATTCTATATGGAATAATATAAATAATGATAACTATAATATCAACAAAAATGATCTTCAACTGATCGATATAAGTGAACGATTCCAAATGTGCTGAGGAGTGTGATGTATGCCATATGATATCGATTTTGTGCTTGTTATAATCTTTTGATGATACATGTTATTGTATGTGTTTGATATTCTCCACTTTCACTAGGTGCTGGCATCAATGCTGAGAACAAAAATGGTTACACAGCGCTCTCCACAGCCTGTCAGCAGGGACACCTGGAGGTGGGGAAAGTGTTGGTGTCTGAAGGAGCTGAGATAGAGAAAGGAGGATACCTGGCTCTAGAGAGAGCAGCACGGGGAGGACACATGGAAGTTGTGCAATGGCTGTTGGAATTATGTGAGGCTTTTTACACCTTATTTCTAGCTAAAATATAAATAATGATAACAATAATATCAACAAAAATAACCATCAAAATGTTATGTTGTTGTTAGTCATGAAAGATATATCCTCTACTGATAATATAAGTAAATGATTTCGAATGTGTTGAGGAGTGTGATATATGCCATATGATATCGATTTTGTGTGGTACATATATATATATATCTTTTGATGATACATGGTATTGGATGTGTTTCATATTCTATATGGAATAATGTAAATAATGATAACTATAATATCAACAAAAATGATCTTCAACTGATAGATATAAGTGAACGATTCCAAATGTGCTGAAGTGTGTGATGTATATCATATGATATCGATTTTGTGTTTGTTATCAATCTTCTGATGATACATGGTATTGTATGTGTTTGATATTCTCCACGTTCACTAGGTGCTGACATCAATGCTGAGAACAAGCAAGGTTTCACAGCGCTCTCTGTAGCATGTCATCAAGGACACCTGGAGGTGGGGAAAGTGTTTGTCTCGCGAGGAGCTGAGATAGAGAAAGGAGGATGCCCGCCTCTAGAGAGCGCAGCATGGGGAGGACACATGGAAGTTGTTCATTGGCTGATGGATTCAGGTAAATCTTTTGACATTTGCATTGTTTGCTCGAGATGATAATAATAATGATAACAATAAAATCAATGATAATCAAACAACGATCATCATTGTAGTCTATTATTATCAGTTTTTAGAGACATATCTTCAACTGATATGTGAATGTTTCGAATGTGCTGAATAGTTTTATGTGTAGCACTTGACGTGTGTATTATTACAACATATGTGTGAAGACAGTTGAACAGCCTAAATCTTAAGAATAACGACATTTATACTAAAGCATAGGCGTTGATATCAATCTTGAGTTATATATTCAAAATTTTCTTATATTCATCATCAATATGCCTTGATGATGCATGTTATTGTATGTGTTTTGATATTATCCACGTTCACTAGGTGCTGACATCAATGCTGAGAACAAGAATGGTTCCACGGCGCTCTCTGTAGCCTGTCAGCAAGGACACATGGAGGTGGGGAAAGTGTTGGTCTCCCATGGATCCGATATAAAGAAGGGAGGATATCCAGCTCTGATTAGAGCAGCATTTGGGGGACATATGGAAGTTGTCAAGTGGCTCTTGGAATTAGGTGAGAATTTTGGAACTTACATTTATACGTGTTGTGATTGATAATTTTAATATTACGATTATAGAATTACGATTATAGATTACATCCAAGTCATTCGTCGCTTGATACATGATTATCTGTAAAGGATTTCAAATGTGTGGAGGAGTGTTGTTTCGATGAGTTGCTTGAATACCATTGATGCATGTGTTTAAACATACATGTAGACTAGTAACACATCATGAATGGGGCATGTTTATACCTTTGTTTAACGGGAGACAGCATCGTATTCAGGGTAAAGTTTGGCGACAATTATCGACTGTAATAAACAATGCGTACATTATGGTAGTAGAAAGTTTGTTTCTTTTGGTAACGGAAGAACAACAGTATAATATGACGTCATGTGAGCCCCTCAAACAGTGCTGACAGCTGGCGTTTATATATCCTGGAACATGCCCCATTCGCATGAATATTGATGTGGAATCATTGTTTAATATGACTAGATGCATATATTGTCTGACAGTATTAATGACAAAAAATGCCTGTGTGTTGAGTCTTAGAATAGCGATATCCCATGAAAACATAGGAGCTGATATCAATGCTGTGACACGAGATAGTGGTGACACAGCTCTCAGTTTGGCGTGTCAGGAAGGTCACACCGAGGTAGCACATGAGCTGATAAAACACTGAGCAGACCTCGAGCTGGGAGTACCGCTTGGGATGGCTGCGTGGAGTGGACATATGGAACTAATGGAATGGCTGCTTCAAAAAAGTCAGTTCCAAATGGTTGATTACCTTCGAATCAAACATGACACAATTTCCGAATCGGGTGGCCGGTGTTATATATGTCATTCAAGTTGACCTGCATCACTTTGAAAACTGATTATTTCCTAAGGAGTCAAATTGGATTTTGGGGATAAGTTTGGTGCAACACCCCTGTACTACGCCTCTATCGCTGGTAACATTGGAGTGGCCAAGACGCTCGTTCATCACGGAGCACTCGTGGACGTCGGCAAACTAAAACCATTGGGAGGTGCAGCATGTTATACCCAGCTAGACATTGTCAAATGGCTTCTGGATACAGGTGAGATGTGTGTTATTGAATAAATTACAAATGTTCTACAAATGAAAGTATAATTATGTGTTTTGTATGCTTAGTGATATCAAACTTCACTTTCAACTGCTGCATGCATACCAACTATATGTCCTTGCCAGCGGGAGCAGATGTGGGTGTGTCAAACAAGGATGGAGACACCGCTCTCCACTGTGTGTGCCGCACTGGTCAATTCAGTGTGGTGGACAGGCGATCATCGAAGGATGGTTGGCCAGTCAGTATCGGCGGGAACAAGAAACTGCAGGAAAAAGACAAACCAAATCACTTGGGAATAGTGAAAATTCTACTCAGGAAAGGTAGCCTTGCTACAGCTGCTTCTGGCATTTTTGATGGTGACAGTAATATACACCCGCAGTGGTAATTGAATACACATATCAATATCCTTCCAACAAGAGATGCATCGAGATGCAACTCAACAGAGCTGCAGATGGTGATATATCGACCATCAGCGTGTGACAAAATTCCAGGAACAAATTGTGTTCAAATTATCGGGCCAGCACATTTATGTTTGCCTCCTTCTCTTGTATTGCAGGAATTAATGTGAATGCCATAAACAACGCTGGTCTGACGGCGCTATACTACGCCTGTGCTCATGGGTACCACGAGGTGGCTGAGGAGTTGGTCAAGCATGGGGCTAAGGTTGACCTCGGGGTGAACAAGCCTCTGATTGGGGCAGCTCTCGGAGGACACGTGAAGACCACAACCTGGCTTCTAGAGCTCGGTGAGTAATCTGTAAAATATGATGATCAGGGTCATCAGAATGAAATTTTTGATGGACCAAAGGGAAAAAATATTCTCTATCAACCCAAATACTTTGAAACACGATTAAACCACTCAATGAGAACAATTGTTGAGACAATCAGTGACACTATGGTCGTGTGTTGGAAACTGTCCCCAGGTGCGGACGTCAATGCTGTGGATTCTGATGGCCACTCAGCTCTGTGGCACATCACCAACAAGAAGGAAAAACTCGACACTGACTCCACCAGAAGTGACGAACATCGGAAACTAGACGAAATCTGTAACTTACTGAAGAAACTGTAGGGCAGCTCTCGAGTGTAAACCTCTCGAGGAGAACAAGTGCTCTGGCAGTGAACAAACAATGTTCCCGGTAGGTCACCACATGGATGATAAAATCGCAAATTTTGCTATATCGATGAGTGAAGAAACTTTTAAAAGTATTTTGTCCAAATTTTACCCAAATTAGTGCTCATGTATATACAGGGCCCAATACATCAACTGGGTCCCTGTCAGATGAACAGAATTCATGACTTGGCATGACTTGGCATGGCCTAAAGTGGTCGGACTTGTTACTTATTACCTTGAGTCTGTCAAGTGGACAGTATACCATATTTTTTTCAAATCATGTTAACTCCAGCTGACAGCATATTTGCATATGTTTATGATGTATGTGAATACAATAACACATTCACTTGATTGAATGATGCTGGAGGCTACATCATCAATACACAGTGTGTGAGTTTGCTGAAGAAAGAAGAACTGTATTATGTAATCACCCTTTACATATATGCTGCTTGTACAAGAGACAATGGAATCCATGTACAGAACTCATGTGCTTTGTATAGCAGGCATGAGATACAAAATATTTTCGTGTTTAGCTGCGGGCATCTCATGAATGTCTATTACTAGCAACAATTGGGCATTGTCAAAATTACATGTATGTATGTTATTGTATGTAAGAATCAATCTATTACCACCAATACAGCCAAAGTTTGATTATTCCAATAACAAACGTAAAACACAATATTTTGCAATAGAAACAAAGCCCGACCAAATACTTTATCAAAAGACACACTGACGTCATCAGGGGCAGACAGTGTGGTGAGTGTAGTTGTTTCTACTGTACATCTGATGGAATTAATATACAACTACCCAACAACCTATGAAAATAATTTAGAAATCCGAAACAAACCCCATGGAATAGATATATGACAAGTACAAAAGTACCTGATCGCGAGCCAAATAGTATCATGTATATGATCATTTTCAAGTGGATGGATAGCGTGTGATGCTGATATCTTGTGCACCAAGATAGCTAAATTTCTTTATTGTATTCCATTTGTACCTAACAATCTATGATTGAGTAAAATTTGTTGTTGTGAATATATTTTGTTCAAGACTATTTTTGTTTGTATTGTAAGTTATATTATTTGATGGGCGTCCGTTGTCGAATAAATGGACGTCCACCTCTGTGTTGAATAGATCAAAATCACTTTTCGACTTTCGTGACTAGTTACTGTATTTGTCATGTTGACAAAGCGTTCAGACCCACGAATAATTTCTTCATTAGTTCTGATAAATATCCATAATTGCAACTCTGTGTGTAATGTCTGAAATGGAACAGACGTTTGATAAAAAATTCATATGTCATGAATATCCATATTATGAACCTAACTGTGATTACATGTATATTAGACTGTGTTGATTGAATAAATGAGTATTTATCACATGAAACTTATCTGTGTTGTTGGCCTCACCAGTCCGCATTGTTCAGACACTGATTTCAAATGCCTGTGAGTCTCAAGTACAATTTAATGTTAAAGAGTGAAACTCGAACTTGTTGAAGAATAGACAATGAAACGTGAAAGTCTCCCTTCTGGCATCAAAATGGAAAGATAGAGTATCTTCACCATTAGCGACCCGAGACATGTAATCCGAGGTCACAAGGCTCGGTTCAGATATATAAAAGTAAACTACTCAGAAAAAAAGACTCAATTCAAGGCGATACCTATAACAGAATTTCGGCTATTGTGATGAGTTAAAAAAATAATGTCCATATTGCTCTACGATGCGAACCATGATTGTAGAAAACACTCTTGGGAAAACGACCATCCACTCCAGCCAAGGACGAGTAGGCTATGAGACATCTCGAGCAGGGTCTGTAAATGGTGCAATCTTTGCTGGCTGAGCGTACCCCGATAGATGGGTATTGTCCTTGCATAGCGATCTGTTCCACTTGGTGAGTAATACTGCTTAGCTTTTGACAGTTTGACAAAGTGGTCACCTGCCAGCGATGTGCATCTCCCACAAGTCCAGATTACTAGTAACCCTGAGTCTAACTGTCGGTTGCTCCTTGGGAGAGTGTTGGAAGACAGAGTGGACAGATAGAGGGAAGCTGAGCAAACCTATCTGGCAGTAGACTAGTCTCGCTCTACATCATCATAACTATTGTCGTCCAGGAGGAAACGTTTTACTCCATGTTTAGTTACAATATTCGAATTATAATATGAAATAAATGTGACAGAAATAGGCCGCCATATATTCCGAATAATCCACATATTTATGTATTTGACATAATTTATGTCAGAGGACTGTGCAGTGAGTGCTATGTTCTAGGCCCAGTGTGATTATGATTGTTTGAAGCCAGGAATAGACTTCGGGATGTGGGACACATTTGGGATTTCATATGAAATGACATAATATCCCTAGACCTATGGTTGCCTGTGGGAATCTTGCGCAGTGATAGGCCTATCGATTCACATGTTGGTTTATTTCGTGCCTGTGTAAATCAAGTGTTGGGGAAAAAATCAGCCCAATGGCTAAGGAAGAAATTTATAGTGTTGAACCACAACTTTTCTTTTTTTTTACATTTAAAGGTCAGTCAAGGTCATCAGTTTTCACGGAATTGACTATGTGGCTTCCCATTTGAATTTGTCAATAATAATGTATCAGTGGCCTATTTCTCTCACGTTTACCGTCAGTTTCCATACATTAATTACGATACGAAGACACGCGGCAAACAGCCTGCTACGTGTAGCGAACATTTTCTAGGCATAATAGACACATCCTTTATAGAATAATTAGTTTTTAATTTTTTTTTTTTTTTAACGAGAAAATCAGTTGCCGTATATTCAAACATAGCATGTGTTGATATTTGATGACCCCACCCACCATCCTGCGCATCCCTATACCGAAAACAAAATCATCTAAGCAGCCTATAAAAACATGTACTGTATGAACTCACGGTGCCGTTCTAACTATGTCAATGTGGTGTTTTTTAGGTTACCGAACCTATGGTCTTATAACCTATTGGCATGACGTTGCGTCCATCGTCCGTCGGTGTCGGCGTCGTCGGCGTCGTCCGTCCACATTTTTATCTTTAAAGTTTCCAATCGGATCTTTCTGAAATTTTGCACAAAAATACCTAAAAATATTTCAAAAGGGGGTCATTTTTTTGTTTTTTGATTTTCGCATTTTATCAAAATGGCGGCCATTTTCGCTGAAACGCGGCCAATTTCTGACTTTGGCGGCCATTTTCTCAAAAACTGTTCAGACAGTTTTGAGATTTTAACTTCAAGAGATTGCTCTCACATACCTCTGTGATGTGTATAGGTTTCGTTGCCCCTGAATCGCCGGTCGGCGTGTAGCGGCCATTTTCATTTTCTCAACGGGTTCCAAATGGGAATTTTCCATGTTAAATTCTCCTATGCTTTATAATGGGACACATTATGCCTAATATCTCACTTATTATTGAGATTAGAGACCAGGAATCAATTATGAACACATAGGAAATGATATATGCTGATTATTGTCATGACCTTGAATTTGACCTTTGACCTCATTTTCAAGGTTAGAGCACAAAATGGCTAATATCTTGCTTATTATCGACTTTACATCTTAGGAATCAATTGTGCACATATAGGAAATGATATAATCCGAATATTCTGATGACCTTGAATTTGACCTTTGACCTCATCTTCAAGGTCAAAGAACTAAACAGCTAATATCTCGCTTATTATCGACTTTACAGCTTAGGAATCAATTGTGCACATATAGGAAAAGATATAGTCCGAATATTTTGATGACCTTGAATTTGACCTTTGACCTCATCTTCAAGGTCAAAGCACAAAATGGCTAATATCTTGCTTATTATCGACTTTACAGCTCAGGAATCAATTGTGAACCTATAGGAAATAATATATGCTGCACATTGTTGTGACCTTGAATTTGACCTTTGACCTTATTTTCAAGGTCAGAGCACAAAATTACTAATATTTTGTTTATTATCGACTCTATAGTTTGGGAATAGGTTGTGTACATGTAGAAAATTATATATGCTGAGTATTCTCATGACCTTGAACTTGACCTTTGACCTTATTTTCAAGGTCGGAGCACAAAATGGCTAATATTTTGTTTGTTATCAACTTAACGCACTTGGGAATCATTTATGAACATGAATGAATTAATATATGGTGAATGTTGTTATGACCTTGAATTTGACCTTTGACCTCATTTTTCCTCCATGATCGGCCAGTTCGGAAATGTCTCTAGGTCAGGTCAAGTGGTATAAACAAAACGTTCGTACGTGCCATGTTCAAACGTGAGTGACGCGGTGAACTCGAAGTAAACAAAGTATTTAGTATTGTACGAGCAAAATCTAGTAATGTGTTGATGACAGTGACTCGACAATGGTAGCAAAACAACCTAAATTGGCTATGTTTATACCAATTGACCCTGACCCAATTCCACTTACCTAACCTGAAAACATTTCAGAACTCACGTATGGGAGCTGTATGGGGTAAACTCGTAAAATACTTCAGGATAGACCTCAAATATTGGCAGTATCAAATGGGAAATCATAAACCCAATAGATTTACTCCGGAACCTTGTTGGACTCTAGGGGATGTTCCCATTGAAACTGTCCATCCATGGAACGCGGCAGGGCTCATGGGTTTGGCGTCTGCTCATGCCGAACCAAAGTCCTCGTCCCACTGAAGTTGCTGGAAGTCGGTCTTCCTGCTGGCTCTGGCTTCCGGACGTCACAGGGAAGAATCCGTTGGATCTTCCCAAGGTTTGCCATAAATTGGCTATGTTTATACCAATTGACCCTGACCCAATTCCACTTACCTAACCTGAAAACATTTCCGAACTCACGTATGGGAGCTGTATGGGGTAAACTCGTAAAATACTTCAGGATAGACCTCAAATAATGGCAGTATCAAATGGGAAATCATATTGCAGTGTCAATGGTAATCTTAAATTTCACCTTCAATGACCACGGAAGGTCAATATGACAATTTGAATAAAAAATGATATGTTTTAAAACTGATCATTTCTCCGGTAACCTTCCTTAGCCCTTGGGCTAATTTTTTTTACATACATGTACATTAGCTTTCAGACGCCTGCTGCGTTCCTCGTTATGTGAAATTAAATATGAATAAAGTGGGCCCAAGTATCATACACTGCGCCTTAATACTACTCGTTCACTAAATGAATGCCATTTAATCCGTCTTCCACCTTTTTAATCCTCATTGAATATAGAGGAAGGCGCAGGATATGGGCCGTAAAGTGTTTCGATACAGTTTGGCATAATGGTCTGTTCTTTAAACTCTTGAATATTTTACCTCGTCATATATGGTGGTTCCTATACATCTGGTACAAATCACTCCGGGCAGTCATGAAATGGAATGGTACAGTTCATCCTACAACATACATTAGTGTCTCCAGAGGGATTAGACAAGGCAGCATTATTTATCTCGTGTTGTTTAACATTTTTGTTCATGATCTTATATGTGAGCTTAGTGAGTCCAGTCATGGTCTCCGAATCGGTGAGGAAAAGTATGATGTGTTTGCTTATGCTGATGACATCTCTCTTGTTAGTGCTACTAAGCCTGGTCTCAAACAATTGATAAATATTTGTTCCTGATATGCTAATATGTGGAAACTTAAATTCGGTGTACCGAAGAGTAAATGTGTGGTCAGTGGTCACTGGTTATAAACCCAATAGATTTACTCCGGAATCTTGTTGGACTCTAGGGGATGTTCCCATTGAAACTGTCCATCCATGGAACGCGGCAGGGCTCATGGGTTTGGCGTCTGCTCATACCGAACCAAAGTCCTCGTCCCACTGAAGTTACTGGAAGTCGGTCTTCCTGCTGGCTCTGGCTTCCGGACGTCACAGGGAAGAATCCGTTGGATCTTCCCAAGGTTTTCTGGTTGGAGAATGACCTCAAAGTTTCCTTGCATGTCATCCCTTCCTTCCTAGTAAAAACTCAGCTTGCCTTCTTTCCATCGTTGGCCTTCACGATCCCTGCGTTGGCTTCGTCCTTAGGCCCGAATCTGGAGAAAGACTGTCTTCTATGCCCGGTGCGGGGTTTGCGCTTGTAACTTAAGTGAACAGAAAGTCTTCATGCTAGCGAACGTCTGTTGTTCATATCGCATCAGTCGTTATTCCACCGAGACATGCGTTCTGCTTCCTACTCGTCCTGGATTCAAAAGTGTATCCAAATTTGTTATGACCAGTCCGAGCAGGACTCCACTTGTTCGTTTGAGGTAAGTGCCCATGACGTTAGAGCCATGGCAGCCTCCCTATATGGGATGTGTTCTCCTTGATCACGTGATGGTCATGGCAATCCCATAACACCTTTACCTCTTTGAACCTTAGGGACTTGATATGGACGAGATGTGAGGGTTACCACCTCGAGCCCGTGGTAGGCGTGCATGGTGTCGTCACCCTGTGAGGTGGATGTGGCCCACCTGATACGTTACGTTCACTTGTACAAATGTTGCTGTTCCAGGGTTTCGAGTTAAGGTTCCTGAGGTAACCCGCTGGAACCTGTTTTTCTAAGAGTGAATAATATTTATCTTGCTGTGCAGAAAAGTCGCAGATTTCATCAGAGCGACATTGTGAAAGCTGCAACTAGATATTAGATGCATAAATATCAGTGACCTGGAAAGAATACTCATGATTTAGTGCTCCAGTACTGAATTAGTGGCACACATGTAACTTGAGTGCATAAATGGCGTATCTCATACCAACGTAAGGCATTTCAGGCGTTATTCGTGTTGTTCCGTATTTGAATGCGCAACCCGATCTCAATTTGTCAGGAGTGACCAGGTTAGATTTCGCATAATACTCTATAATTATCTCAAACACACACTTTGGGAGGGGGTGTCGAAATTTGACATTCTCGTAGAGTTACTTCTTTTCTCCATCCACATAGATCTATATTCAATATTTCTGGAAAACGTCAGTTGTCGTGTCTAGGCATTGCTCAACCAACTCGTTAACAATTCCAGCGATTCAATGGAAATTGTCATCCCTAGAGCGCATACAACCATGCGTGTTAAGAGGGTTGATTTCATCATCATTTCATCATCAACTCATTAGAAATTGATAGGTGTATACATCAAATGTGTATGCAACAATCATCAAAATCGGATGAGAAATGGGACCTGTAGAACGCTCTACACAAATACATATTTGGGGTGGGGTGAATCCATAGTATCTGCCGACCTCCGTTTGGGGAATACAATGACACACCAACGGCGAGATAGTAACTCGCCACAGCGAGATAGCTAACTCGCCACGGCAAGATAGTAACTTGCCACAGCGAGATAGCTAATTCAACCACGGCGAGATAGCTAACTCGCCACGGCGAGGTAGTTACTCGCCACAGCAAGATAGCTAACTCGCCACGGCGAGATAGTAACTCGCCACGGCAAGATAGCTAACTCGCCACGGTGAGATAAAAAAAAATTGCATGGCGGTAATACGCTTCTGTAGTTTCCAGTTATGTGTATATAATATAATTTTGTGGAACCGCCTGAAGCATCGTTTTTTGTTGTATAGATTCCATGTTGTGCTTTCACTTTGTTTATATCATTTCAGCAAGAAATTTGGGTGTGTCTGTCGAAGAAGGGGGGGGGGGCTATGTAGAATCTCAATATCTCTGAGGCCCAGGGCGATGGCATTCGCATGACGTCATTCAGATGGTTCATCATCTATATTAACTGCAGTGTACAATTACTGAGGCCGATGTGAACCAATCAACTAGGCCAACCATGAACTGGGCCTGTAAACACTCCACACTGGCTTATTTTATCGGCGAACACCAGCTTGAGCAATTTAAGATGATTTGTCAGGCCACCAATGCACTGGGGTGATATTCTCATCGAAAAAATTGTTCATACTGCCAAAAAACGCTCCTCTTCCACCTCACTGACGAAAGCAAGCAAAACATAATCATATATTATTATACATCAGAAAAAAACGTACAAAATAAGGTATGAGGTACAGGTAACTCGGAGAAAATATAACTTTTGAAGTGAAGACGAGAAAGTTCTTATGATCTCCGATAGAATGTGTGCCGAGGACCTTTTCTGACTTTAATGGATAATTGCTCAACTGATTATTTAAAGACAGTCTGCTCAATATTTGGTGACGATAATCCGCCAGTTTCTCAAATAAACAATTTTCTCATTTGTGCTGGCATTTTCCTAACAATAGGATCACTGAGATATGAATAGATTGTCATGGCTCTTGAATCGCCTGTCTGCATATGGCGGCCCCATTAATTTCACAACTGATCAACATTGTGTTTATTATGTGTTCTGAGCAAATTTCACCTTCTAAAAATGTTCCTAACAAAAATTTATTGTCGACTCAGGAGCAGTCATGTCCCGTTCTCCATCTTCATTCAGTTATCGACAATATTGAATATACATGTATTGATTCAATCGCCGTGGTTACATCGGAGGTATTTCAATTTTGAACTTGAATGTGACCCAGTTCATTTTGACAATGGTTCAGTCTTAAAAAAACAGTACTCACACTTTGTCCTTCTAACACAATATATTTCTTAGTTATTTCTCCAGCACCTGGGCTATTATGTTTCTTTTCGAATAAATGTGTTTTTAATATTGCGTGCATATTTCCGTTTTATGGCTAACGAATCAACGCCATTTTATTCCTTTTTATTTCTTCATACCCATTACTGGATACAGCGTTAACTTATCAGCAGACGCTGAGTTTTCACGGCAATCTTTGAACACTCTATATAGCTACATTATAAGTTTGATAACGTTATAAAAAGTACTGGAGTAGACATAGCTGAAAGCTGGAGACCATGGCGAGATATGATAAAGTAATTGGTCGGGCTTTGTTTCTATCGCAAAATGTATGTTTGTTATTGGAATCATCAAAATTTGACTGTATTGGTGGTAATAGATCGATACTTACATTCATACCACTGAGCCGGTGTCACTGCTGGCGGACGTTAAATATGTCCCCGAGGATACCATCAACTCAGTAGCCTTTTGGCTTGTGATTAGGTACTTATGTACCCGTCATATATCTATTCCACGGGGTTTGTTTCGGATTTCTAAATTCTTTTGATAGGTTGTTGGGCAGTTGTATACTAATTCCATCAGGTGTACAGTAGAAACAACTACATTTACTACACTGTCTGCCCCTGATGACGCCAGTGTGTCTTTTGATAAAATAATTGGTCGGGCTTTGTACATACATACATCTATTGCAAAATGTATGTTTGTTATTGGAATCATCAAAATTTGGCTGTATTGGTGGTAATAGAGTGATACTTACATCCAGACTCGGACGCCAGCCAACTCAAAACTCTGGCAAATCGTAATCGTTTCATATGGTGGCTTATTTCTGCCACATCTATATACAGTTTAATCTTATTAAAATATTATAATTACACACGCAGCAAAAAAACTCGCTACATGTAAGGATAGCAGACATTTCATTCCTGGTATAGCCAGTTGCAATTTTTTCACATCAAAAATGTTTAATTTGAAGTATGTGGAAATTCAGTTACCGTAGTTTCAAGCATTCTATGGGATATTTGATGATCACCCTACAGTGGCTGATAAGTGACATTGTGAAAAAAAGTTATTTATTTCTGGAAGTAATCCTGACTGATACATAATCAACATAATCTACCCATAAATAATGTTATTTCTGCGTAAATAAAGTTATTTACGCCTAAATAAAGTTATTTACACGTAAGTAACGTTTTTCCACATAAATAAAGTTTTTTACGCGGAAAAAACATTTTGGGGTAAATAATGTTATTCCTGCCTAAAAAACTTTATTTATACGGAAATAACTTTATTTACGCATAAATAACATTACTTACATGTAAATAACATTATTTACATAGAAATAACATTATTTATGTGTAAATAACAATATTTACACGGAAATTAGGTCAACTATGAACAGGTCAAGATTACTCCGAAAAATAAATAAATATTTTTTCGCAGTGTCACTTATCAGCCACTGTATCACCCTGCCCATCGAGAGTTGTTCCCCCCTCCCCCTAACAAAAACTCTCATGTGTAACTCATGTATGAACCAATGGTGTCATTTTAACGCTGTCATGCAGCTAATTACGGTGGCCCTATGCTGCCAAGTAGTTTATGAACCAATCCGCCAAGTTTGAATTCCAGAAAGAGTTACCCCCGAGTTTGTTAACCAATCCGCCAAGTTTGAATTCTAAACAATAGTTTTCAGTGAGTTAACCATTACGCCGAGTTTTTAGCATGGCGGAAACCTTCTTAGCATGGCGACAAGCCATGCTAAGGAGGTTTCTGTCATGCTTTAAACGTTCCCGCCATGCTAGAAAGGTTAATTCCGTGCTAGAAAGGTTTGTGCTGTTCTAAAGACGTTTATACGGGCTAAAAAAATTCTGCCATGCTGAGAAGGTTTTCGCCATGCTAAGAAGGTTTCTGCAATGCTATAAACGTTCCTGCCGTGTTAGGAAGGTTAATTCCATGCCAGAAAGGTTTGTGCCGTTCTAAAAACGTTCATGCCGTGCTAAAAAGTTTCTGCCATGCTAAGAAGGTTTTCGCCATGCTAAGAAGGTTTCTGCCATGCTATAAACGTTCCCACCGTGCTAGAAAGGTTAATTCCATGCTAGAACGGATTGTGCCATTCTTATAACGTTTTTGCCGTGTTAAAACATTTCTGCCATGCTAAGAAGGTTTTTGCCATGCTATAAACGTTCCTGCCATGATAGAAAGGTTAATTCCGTGCTAGAGAGGTTTGTGCCTTGTTAAAAAGGTTTGTGGCGTTCTAGAAATGTTTTTTCCATGCTAAAAAAAGGTTTGAACCATCCTAAGAAGGTTTCCGCCATGCTAAGAAGCTTCCCGCCATGCTGAAAACGTTTCCGCCCGTGCTAAACCTTGGCGTAATGGTTAATAATAAACTCGCTGAAACCTATTGTTTTGAATTCAAACTTTGCGGATTGGTTTACAAACTGGGCGCAATGGTTTACAAACTCGGTGGTAACTCTTTCTGCAATTCAAACTCCTCGGAATGGTTAACAAACTCACTGAAAACTACTGTTTTGAATTCAAACTTGGCGGATTGGTTTACAAACTGGGCGTAAACTCGGTGGATTGGTTCATAAACTACTTGGCAGCATAGGGCCACCGTAGCTAATGGTTTTTTTTTCTCAACACACATTAGTTAATAGTGGCTGATAAGTGACATTGTAAAAAAGTTTTTTATTTCCCGAAGTAATCCTGACTGATACACAATCAACATAATTTATGCATAAATAATGTTATTCCCGCATAAATAAAGTTATTTACACTCAAATAAAGTTATTTGCATGTGTGTAACGTTGTTTATGTGTAGATAAAGTTTTTTTATGCCGAAAACATGTTATTTACGAGGAAAAAACATTATTACTTCTGCCGTGTGTGATATACTAACCAAATACTGCCTGCATGTTCATTTATGTTTCCCTTGGTCGATGGGGCAAATAACGTTATTTCCATGTAGATAATGTTATTTACGCATGAATAATGTTATTTATGCATGAATGACGTTATTTATGCATAACATGGAAATAACGTTATCTATGCGGAAATGATGTTATTTACACAGAAAAAAACATTATTTACTTCTGTTGTGTGTGATATACTGACCAAAAACTGCCTGCATTTGCATATATCTTTCCCTTTGTCGATGGGGTAAATAATGTTATTTCCACTTAAATAATGTTATTTACGCATACATAATGTTATTTACGTGTGAATGGAGTTATTCACAGTTAAGTAACGTTTTTCTATGTGTAAACAATTTTTTTTACGTGGAAATAATGTTATTTATGCGGACATTATTCACTTCTGCCGTTTGTGATATACTAACCAAATACTGCCTGCACGTGCATTTATCTCTCCCTTGGTCGATGGGGTAAATAAGATTATTTCTGCATAAATAACGTTATTTCAGTTTCAAAAAGTTTATTTAAGTGGGCAAAAAACATCATTTACGCATTAATAACATTATTTACACGGAAATTATGTCAGCTATGAACAAGTCAAGATTACTCCGAAAAATAAATAAGTTCTTTTTCGCAGTGTCACTTATCAGCCAATGTAGCTAACAGATGTCTGCTGCATTCGTTGTGGGAAATTATTTCATGTCAATGATACCACTAGAAATACATAATAGGACAAGCAACATTTTTTTCACATTTCCATCCCGATCACCACTAGGAAATGTCAGTGTCAAGTCCAGGAACCCATGCTGTTTATTCCAATCATATACGTGTAACTTTCTTTCATACCATGGAGTTAAAAAATATTTGCCAGATAAATATTTTGACCAAGTACTTCAAAAGGAAACCATACTATTTAATGAGTGACAATGAAACTATGATCATTACCCATTGAGAGTTGTTCATATCGAACTATTATATTATTCACTGATGGTTGGAGTTTCCTGCTAAAAAGGGGTTTACATGCCTGGATTTGGTATAATATTTAGCATGTTTAGTTAATCAACAATATTGACAATATAATCGAAATATAATGAACTGTTACAGTTTCTTGTGAGGGTTTAAAAATTATGTTATTATTCATTGAAAATATTCTGCATATCGTTGCAGGGCCTTGCATTCAGTGTAAATGCTCGCTGAAGCAATAATGACAGATATATTAAAGATGATTTGTATGCTAGCGAGCGCCCTAGAACATTTCTCGTTAGTTGTGCATCATAATATTTTGGAATCATTCAATGCTACTACCACTGGTGACATTCGGCCTTACGGGGCTGCAGTAGTGTAGCTCCATAAACTTATTTCGCCTATATCAAATAATTTGTGGTATGTGTGTGGGTGTGCGTCAGTCGCGGTTGGAGGCAAAGCTCAATATCTCTTACATCTCAGAACATTAAGTGCTTTTCGACGTTATTCAGATGTTTTATAGCCTGTGTTCACTGGAGTCTACAATCTTCGAGGCCCATGTCAAATAAGTAACTAGGCCAACCATGAAGTAGGCCCGTAAACACTCCATTGTCAGCCTAATTTATCGGTGCACACGATAGGCCTGTCGCCTGAGTAATGATGGATAATTTTGCGGACATTTTTCAGGCCACTCATGCACTGGACGATATTCTCATTGGAAAGTTATCCATGCTGTCAATAAACGCTCCTGTTCCTTTCTACAAACAAAAGCAAACAACCAAAATATCTATATACATGACGAAAGTTTACATGTATATTAATATGTTCATATTGCCCAGAATTTGAATAAACTTTGTTAAAGCTATAGTAGAATTGAAACAAAAATTATTCATTCTGTGGTAGCTTTGTTTTGTCTATAGAATGAAAAATCGTACAAATTTGGGTCTTAAATTGTGTGTATAACGTGCCTAAATTTAGTTGCCAAATCAAGATTCAAATTCGGGCCAGTCAATCCCGCATCACCTTGGGGTGCGGGCGAGTTTTACACACAGTCTCATGACGTCATTGGTATTTGTCTAGATACTGTGGCAACCGGCAATGTGACAGGTTCTCTATTTTTCTGTTTTCATGCACGATTAACGGCAATTTTCTAAGTATCTGTTGTCGAACTGTGCATATTTCCTAAATATTTCCGACTATCTCGATATGTATTTTCAAGTTTGCGTGACAAACGAGAATGCTAAATTTGGCTGAATTGATTCCAAATTTAACAAAAAATAACAAAACACACCTGTCAAGCCAGTGTAATGATGAAATGATAAGAAATAGAAGTAATAATGATGTATGCGGATCTGTATTTTGTTTGAGCATTGCACTGAAAATTGCTGAACGAATGTACGTGCACTTCATTTTGTTTAAGACATATTTGATAGTGAACAAGATCACCTATCAGTCTCACATGTGCACTTCAAAACATACTCAAAATGTATGATTTTGTACCCAATGAAAGTAATTGAAGAGCTGATTCTTGTATTTGCGCTGTACCTGCTAAGCTCCTGTTCGTAATGGCATCTGCTCCTGCGGATGAACAGGAGCATCAAATTTCATATCAATTGGGGAAATTTGGTAAATATATAATAATTTTATACTATATTATAGAAAATCAAACAAAATGGCAAGCAATAGAATCGAAATAAAACAAACTGTGCCGTTATGAGGGTTTTATATTTTCACACTTTGTATGATACATTGGAAATGTTGTGCATATCGTTACAGGACCTGACATTCAGTGTAAAGGTTCACTGAGGCAATGAAAAAAAAACATATTATAATATATGTAATGTAAGTTAGCGAGCTCCCTAAAAACATGTCTTTATAGTTCTGCATCATAGCATGTTGGAACCATTCTTCTACCATCGATGACATTCCGCCTTGTGGGGCTGCAGTGGTGTAGCTCTATAACTTTGATTCACCTATAGTGATTCATCAAATAATTTGTGGTGTGGGTGTGTGTCAGTCCGGGATGGAGTCACTCTGTAGCCCCTCCTCTGTAGCAAGCTTGATATATGTCTCTCAGGGCTCAGAACATTCCAACTTGCATGATGTCATTCAGATGCTTTATAGCCTGTGTTCACTAGAGTGTACAATCTCTGAGGCCCGTGTGAACTGATCAACTAGGCCAACCGAGAACTCGGCCTGTAAACACTCCATGGATGGCCTTGTTTATTGGTGCACACGGGCCTGTTGTCGAAACAATGATAGTAGATGATTTTGCATACATTTGTCAGGTCACTCATGCATTGGGGTGATATGTTATTCGAGATTTTTTCGGACTGCAAATAAACACTCCTGTTCCACCCCATGGACAAAAAGCAAGCAGCCAAAATTACCATACCCAATTATACATAAGGAAAATATATAAATATTAAAACTGGTCGAAATGTCCTGAATTTGAATCAACATTTGTAAAAAAAAAATAAAACAAATTGCACATCTGTCAATTTAGTAATATATACAAATGATAACATTTTCTAATAATGATGAATGTGTGTATATTTTGTTCAAATATTGCACACAATTGTTGAATAACTACATTGTGTACATGTACTTCATTTGTATATCAGATATGCTTACCAGTGAACAGTGAACTGATATCAGTCATATGCATGTGATGAAAATCATATTTCTATGACGTGCTAAACATTACTTTTTGCACAATGGAAGTTTTTCAGAGAGCTCTTATTCGGATTTGTGCTGCACCTGCTAGGCTCCTATTTGCAATGGCATGTGCTCTTATGGAGCGATTATGGCATATCCATTTTAATAATATTATTGCAATAAACCATTTTCCCTCATCTGTGATATTGCAATAATAATAGACTCCCCGTGGGTATCGCTGAGAAACTGATAGATATCTTTCCTCTTGAATTACCATTCTGAACATGGCGACCACATTCATTTCACAAAACGGATGGGCAAAAGTGAGTTTCTATGCGCCAATTCCAGCCTTTAAAAAATTTCAAAGTGAAGAATGAAAATGTCAGAAGGAGAATAAGGGCGTTCTATATCTTCATTACAGAAGTTATTGACAATATTGGAAATAATACTAACAACATGATTACACGGAAGGTATACAGGTATATTCCACGTGTGACCTGGAGTGTGACCAAGGATGTACTGACATCGGTTCAGTCGAAAAAAAAATTGAATTAATCTGTCCAACACCTTATATTCTCCAGTAGATATTGTAGCATGCGGTTAAATGTTTTTTTCAATCATGATTTCAAGATTGCATGCATATATTGGATTCAGGGTTATTCAATAAAAACACCACTATATTCCATTTCATTCCGTCATACTACTACTTTAAATATATTAGCAAACTCAACTCAAACTCTAGCCAATTCAACTGCAAATATACATGTAGTCTCAGAAAATAGGTTAAAAATGAAGCTATGCTTGATCAGATGGAAAATCAAGCATAAGACAGTACTAGCAGCCGCTTTTCGTTTGTTTTGTGCGCCACTCAGAGTAACCTTTGCCTTGACCTAGTTTACGCTCGATTGGCTCGAACATATATGAGTAAGCTGAAATCGCATTGCTTCAAGAGAAAGCACTGATAATATGGCGGTAATGTATAAAAACTGAAACAATTTCCACCAGACACTCGCAACGGAATCAATTAGAAATTGACATCTGCTTTGGCATACAAGTTCAGATATATGTTTTCTTCTTTCGGTCAGAAATGTATGGCAAAATCCATAACTTTCCGCCAATATCACTGAAGCCCCAAACCCTGACAAGTAAATCCTTGTCACGTTTTATACGGTGACTTAATAATCCCACAATTGACAATTGTTTGGGGTTGCCCTATCTGTTTTCACTTTCTCCTTCCGGTCGGGAAATTCTCTGATCACGCCGGTCAATCATGACGCATGATTGAACATGTTCATATGATTAGTAATTTACACCTTTCTTTTTGTTTGCAATGAACACTGTAACTACACATGCAGCAATTAGATTGCTACGCACAGCAGATTCCTTCATCGAAAATCATTTTCTAACAATTGTCACATCGAAACTGTTTATTTTATGTCAGAGACAAAATAAGCTACCGTACTTTCAAGCATACTATGTGTTGATATTTGACGATAACACCCGCCCAGGCCCCAACCCCAGCAAACAATATTACTACTACAGTATAACTACTGTAGCCACGGTGAAAATATATGTATAGGGCAAGCAACATTATGTGCATCTCCATCCATTTCCATCCCGAGCACCCCTGTGATAATAGTAATGTCAGTGTCAACCCCATGCTGTTTATTCAAATCATATTCATGCCTCGTTTTTCCATACTATTGAGTTATCTGTCAGGTCATATATTTTGGACAAGTGTTTCACAACGAAACCATGCTGTGCAGTCAGCGACAATAAGAACAATGATCCATTGAGAATTGACCATATTAACATTAACAGAATCACACAAGAGTCTCTCATGCGTTTCTAGTTTATGCGTATAGAGTATGTTGTTGTAGAATTGCCTAAAGCATTGTCATTGTTGTATGAGTTCTAAGTTGTGCTTTCAATTCGTGTTTTTTTTATTTCAGTAAATAACTTGGGTGTGTATGTCGACAGGGGGGGGGGACTCCTTAGAAACTCAATATCTAGTGAGGCCCCAGGACGGTGAAACTTCAATGACATCATTCAAATCTTATATAGCATTTGTTCGCTTGCAGGACCATGTAAAATAATAAACCAGGCCAACCATGAATTAGGTCGGTAAACACTCCACGGTCGGCCTAGTATATCGGTGTACACGGGCCTGTCGCCCGTGCAGAGATAGATGTTTTTGAGGTCAATTTGTCAGGCCACCCATGCATTGGGGCGATATGCTCTTCGTGAAATTGCCGATAAGCACTCCTGTTCCACCCCACGGATGAAAGCAAAGAACCAAAATAACCACATACATGAAGAAAATATATAATTGTATATTTAAAACTGGTCATAATGTCCCGATTTTGAATTACCCTTGTCAAAAATAGCAAAACAAACACATGTCAAACTGGTGTAAATAACAAATGATAAGAAATTCGTCATGAAAGAATAATGAATGCATCTTTTGTTTAAACATTGAACTAAAACTTGTTGAATGACTGTACGGGTACTTCGTTTTATATGAAATATACATTCTGCCTTGTGGTACCGGTGCTGCAGTGGTGTAGAACCATGAATTTATTTCACCTATAATGATTCGCCAAATAACTTGCTCTGTGTTTGTGTCTCAACCACAAAAGCGCATTAGGGCCACGACAAAGAGAGGAATATACACTCTATATCTCGAAATTAATTTTGTCATCTCGAATTCAAATTCGTTATCTCGAATTCAAAAATTCTATATCTCGAAACAAAAACTCGTTATTGCGAGATGAAAAAATCGTATCTTGAAAAGAAAACTCGTTGTTTCGAGATAAAAACTCGCTATATCGAAACAAAAATTCATTATCCTGAGAAAAAGTCATTACTTCAAATTAAAAACTCGTTACCTCGAAATTATAATTCGTTATCTCGCCTATTAATGTCGTTACTCGAGATCGAGATCGAGATCTCGAATTAAAAAGTTTTAATTTAAAATAACTATTTCTTAATTTGAGTTCATTTAAGTTCAGATAATATGACTATTATGTTTTCTTCCTTCGGTCAGAAATGTATGGCAAAATCCATACCTTCCTGCCAATATCACTATAGCCCCAACCCTAAAAAAGTAAATCGTTGTGACGTTTCATACGGTGGCTTAATTATCCCACATTCACTGAAAATTCTTTGCAATGAGCACTGTAATTACACATGCAGCAATTACTTTGCTACGAACAACATATTCTTTTATCGAAAAATATTTTCTAACTATTGTTAAATAAAAAATGTTTATTTTATGTCAGAGACAAAATAAACTACCGTCCTTTCAGGCATATCATGTGTTGATATTTGATGATAACACCTGCCCAGGCCTCAACCCCTGCAAACAATTGCTAAGTATAACTACTGTATTAACCCACAGTGTCGTTCTAACCATGTCTAACCATAGAGATGCCTGATGCATTCCTGGTTGTGTGAAATTAGTTCATGTGGAAGATACAATTAGAATTACATGTATAGGGAAAGCAACATTGTGTCCACATTTCCATCCCGAGCACCCCTGATAATAATGGAAAACGTCAGTGCCAACCCAATGCTGTTTGTTCCAATCACATTCATGTCTCGTTCCATACCAGTTATCTGAGTTATCTGTCTGAGTTACCAGTTATCTGAGTTAAACAGTTTGAACAAGTTCTCCACAAGGAAGCCATACTGTTCAGTCAGTGACAATAAGAATTATGATCACAATTCATTGAGAATTGACAATATCAACATACGTTATCATACATTTAAAAATTCATGCATATCGTTACAGGGGCGACATTCAGTGTGAATGTTCGCTTAGGCAATGATAATAGACATATTAGAGAGGTTTAGATCCCACGTTCCGTATACGTATACGTAGGGGAAACCCTGGGGAAGCCCATGTATTTATTGCGTCATAACGTTTTTTGACAACGGTCATTAGCAGGTTATATTTACTAGTAGATTTTCATAACTACTGTACGTGGATATGACCAGAAATACATAACGAGAGACATGCCCTTGTTAGGACATTAACTTCGAGCACACCAAAGGGTAGAAAATAACCGCGCGTCGATGATTACTCCCACTATGTGATTACACGTCAGGTAGGCCCTACGGAATTGTATTAAATAACAATTATTACATAAAATATTACGATGCTCAGCTATTAGATTAAATTAGAGTCGAGATTTACTAGATCTACATTAAGTTATGGAGTGTTTCTGAATGTCAAGCACTAATTTTGCATGGTATTGTCTTAGTGAACTGTGTCATGAAGCGCACCATTGAATAGAATATAGTATTCATTTAAAGAACATTTACTCTAGATATAAGCCCACACGCATTTCAGTTCACATGATGAATCCCGTCCTGTATGGAGAATTGGCTGACGAGGAGCTTCTGCTTTTATGTTTGCGTCAGAAGAGTCGAGAGGAACCCGCGCACAACAAGCACGCACCGTTCAGTCTAGACTCAGTGTCAGAGGAAGATTGTTTGTCGTTTTTCCGGTTTTCAAAAAACGACATCCCAAGACTGGCAACGGCCCTGGGTATACGAGAAAGTGTGCGGTGCCCAAACGGCACCAAGGCCGATCGTATTGAAGCTTTGTGTATCGTGTTGCGGAGACTATCATATCCGAACAGACTGCACGACCTAGTGTCCTTCTTTGGTAGATCTACCTCAGAAATAAGCCTGATTTTCAATGAAACAATCGACTTAATGTACAATAATAAATCTGATTTGTTAACTAATTTGAACCAGCCATGGTTAACGGACAATCTGGATAACTTTGCTGCAGCAGTTCATAGCAAAGGAGCACCTCTACGCAACTGTTTCGGTTTCCTGGATGGAACAGTAAGAGCTATGTGTAGGCCCGGACAAAACCAAAGAATTTCATTCAACGGTCACAAGAGATTTCATGGATTGAAATACCAGTCTGTCGTGTGTCCAAACGGTCTCATCGCACACATGGCCGGTCCATTTGAAGGTCGCAAACACGACGCTGCATTGCTAACAGAAAGTGGGTTGATGGAGGAACTGGATCGTCTTCCGACAGTGAACGGAATGAAGTACTGTGTGTTTGGTGACCTAGCTTACCCCCTCAGGGAGGTATTGATGGTGCCGTTCAAGGGTGCGAACCTCACACGCGAACAGGAGGCCTTTAACAAAGACATGAGCTCATCTCGCCAAGCGGTAGAGTGGGGATTTAACTCCGTCATCAAGCTATTCGCATTTCTTGATTATAAAAGAAACCTCAAACTGTACCTGCAACCAGTTGCAAAGTACTACCTAGTCGGGACATTGTTAAGCAATTGTCATGCATGTTTATATCAGAATCAAATTGGTGAATATTTTGACATTGCAGCCCCGACCCTAGAGGCATACATGGGTCAATAATCATGTAAGCATAAAAGCATCTATTCATATTGTACACTATTCACATATCGTATACGTTGTACAAGCAGTGAGTAAATCAGATTTATGTATATGATTGAGACAAGATGGTATACGATACTGCGCGAAATACAACTTCTTATACCAGTTTATTTATACTTGAAGTGCTATTTTGAAATGCCATGAAACCAAGAATAACGATTAGTGTCAACCACGTGCATGTGATATATTTCAACAATCATTTGTTGGTAAGATTCTTCAACACTTCAATAAATTGCAGTCGCTCCTCTCGCTCCAACTGCATTCTTTCTCTCCGTTCTTTAGCTTCCAAATCAAATCTGTCACGCTCCAACTTCAACCTGTCCTGTTGCAACTGCAGTTCGGCTTTTCTCACCATTTGCTCATTTTCATGCTTTTCTTTTAAATATTTGATTACATCTTCTTGGTTTTGGGAGTTACTCCTTTTTCTCTTCCTCGTTGTCTCTGGAATAGTTTCATTAATAACAGCACCAAAATCGAAATGACATAGAAATAGCCTATGATTATGATGTATTTTCTGCAAATTAATTGATGTTAATTGATGGACTAACCAGTAGCATAAGATGTACTTGGCGATACACTTTCACTTTCGCTGGCGTCACCAGATTCTGGCGTTCGGCGATTCGGCCGCATCCGTTGCATTGCCGCCTCTCGGATTCCAGCGGCCTTTTCCCGATCGGCATCCTTCGTCGCGGCTTTGGAGGCTTTCGCGCGCGACACACTGCTGCTTGCTTCGCGCTGCAACTCGCTCACCTCACGCAGTAAAATTTCTTTCTCCCCGTACTCTTCATCCGTGCCGGATCTATATACAAGTAACAGTGTAATACCGTAGAAATGATATACTAGTAGATGTGCTTGGGTATTGTGCATCAATGTGATGATTATTACCCTAATCAATATTATCAGCTCTTTATATAGATATACATTTAGTGTTTCAATGGACATGTTCTTACTTTCGTAAATTGGCCGTATCATTTTTCCGGAACTGGTCCACGAGGAGCGCCGTGCGATCCTTGCACGTCCTAGTTTTCGCGAATATACCACTCTCCTCGAGAGCTGTGGATACCGCATCCCAATTTCCCGTATCGAATGGATTTTCGGAAACAACTTCCTTCAATAATGAATTGTCCATCCAGCAACTGAAGATTGTTCGTGTCTTTTTAGTCGTAGGCATACTGTTCTCACTTGTCATGATTCAGTCACTAAAAACTATGGAAATATTTCAAATAGACCTCATATATAGATCTATGTGTACTTACTAGATCTACATCAATTTATACGAAAGCTATACAGTACTATATATTTATTCTTATCATAAACACTATAATAGATATATTGTAGTGTGTTTTAAAATGACCATAAGGAATTCGTGGAAATGTAGGCTAATTCCTGTTTAACATAAGTCAAGACGATTTAATTTCGTGGCACTTTCGGAATAGACATCCATTACATATACAGTATTCATTGGAGCGAGCATTAAAATACTTGTAGGCCTACCTACATTCCTACTGCCCCGTAAGTAGATCCGTGCAGAATGAACGTGGAGACGGATTCTCCTTGTTATCAAAACGTTATGACGCATTTGTGGGATACCTCCCCTACGTTACGTAAATGGCTACGTTGGGGGATCTAAACCTCTCTATTATCCTAGATGTCCCGTAAGTTAGCGAACGCCCAAGACATTTCTTTATATGTGATGTTTCTTCTGACAATAGAGCAGGATATTGTTTTGTTTTCACACATAATGATAATGTGAAATTTTTATATAGCGCTTTCCCAGGAACCTGCTCAAAGCGCTTCACAATTATTACCACTGATATATGGCCAGGTACCACTTTCCGACTCCGTGGGGTCCATAGACAATCACCTATTTGTCAGAGACTTTTTGCTGCCATATTGGCGCAAGGTGATTAGGACACACGTACAATTTCCAACACTGCCAATCAGGTACTCAATTATACGACTGAGTGAAACGAGACACATTGTGGTACACACCTTGCCCAAGGGTCTTGGACAGCCAACACAGCAGCGCCAGCGCAGCAGCTCGAACCAACAACCTGCTGGTCATGAGACGAGCGCCCTAGCTGACTGCGCCAACTGCCCCCACGATTACACATGGGTGTAATCCTGTTATTGTTGGTCATAATCATACTTCTATGGTAGTATATGCTCATTTCTTACCATTTTGAACACAGGTGTATTCTGTTGTGCCTTAAATCCCCATGTGTTTGTTTCCAAGGGACCACACTGGCGCGCTGGATGCCTTTTTGGCAGTTGAAACAACTTCTAGAGGAACATATCTCCCAGTGCCTTGGCAATACTAAATTAGCTAGCTGGCTTGCTTTATCCTGTCCGATAACAAATTCCGGTGACTAATGAGTGCTAGTGAGGAAAACAAATAGATATGGATTCAATTTGTCCTTATTATATTATCACACAATTCTTTTTATATGGTCGCTTTTATCGTTTATACAACACTCAAACTGAGTCGAAAAAAGACTAGTAGCAGCTAGGGATGATATGACATCAAAGGTATACACCCTTGTGATCGTTAACGATTGAAGTCAGGAGAACTTCTAGTTTGTATTATAGAATGATGGCCTTACCCTATTCCATTGGAACATACTTTAGCTTTTGTGACGACATTACATGAAGACACATGTGACATGGGAGATATATGAGTATATATATGAGTGTATATCCCACCATCCTTGACGAGTCCACTGCCTCCTACAAATAACAATACTAGATCTAGCATCTTAATATGATATTAAGTTATCATTATATTAAATATGCCACATTTTAAGTCATTATTAGACCCCTTTATTAAATTTCCACATTTTCTGAACGTCTGCAACACATGCATCACATCGCATCTACAAGTAATAGCATAGGTATCGTATTTGTCATGCAATCTTCTCCATGATACAGTAATCGGTTCCGTGTATTTATTTTCACGTTTCTGTAATCATCAGTACACGTTACGGTAATCAACAAATGGATATTAGAACAGCTTAATGTGATCAATACAATTATTTTGTAATTGGTGGCAGAAGCAACATCATGGACCGTATAGTCCTCACTCGCCTAGTTCTGATACCATCAGAGTATCCTAATCTAGGTGAACTTAGATTCGAATCGCATCATCTTCGGCCATTTTTACGACTACCGTAATGTACGTTACGGTAATCGACGGTGATCGGAGTATCTACAGTGAATATGGGGATAGCACTAGAGCTTGTACTTAGCTACTACGTGAACAACGGGTTTCATTCTACTGCATCAAAGGAGTGGACGTTCTTTAACATTGATACAGAAGTACACTCTCCCCCCTTCACCGGCTAAAACCTCTAAGCACAATAACTAAAGCGTGAACAACGGGTTTCATCCTACTATGCCAAAGGAGTGGACGTTCTTTAACATTGATTCAGAAGTACATACCGAGGCACATGTACTGGGCATGTATTGTATTGTACAGTGATTGGGTACACTAATCCCACATTTCCAACTGGATGACCACTTGTATTAAAAGAAAACTTAAATATCAAGTCCTGAATCCAAGCTTCAACGCCTTTATCATACAACATGTCATAAAATCATCCTCCACATCTAGACATTGTTTTCAAAACAAGTGATTCACAACGAAATGATATAAATAAGTCAGTGGCAATGGCAATAGTGATCAATGTGAATTGTTATTCGTTTGATTTAACTTACTGAAACAGTCACCCCTTGTGACTGAAACAAATTTACTCCCTGGCCAACAGTAGAAGTTCCTTGAGGAAAAGTGACGTACATGTATCCCTCAGAATTTTTCAAATCATCACATACAATGGCAATGTATGCAGAATGCATACAGATGTGAGCGTTTTATCTATATATATGATTATTAGTATGCCATTGGTTATTACAAAATTAATACTGATGTCAGTCGTTTGTGACATCTGTATGGTTACCGCCAGTGTATTCAGTGCAACGTTTGCGGAGTCCAATGATGAAAGATACTATTATCATAGATGACACATAGTGAGAAGGCACCACATAAGATTTTTCTACATGTGGTTGCATTTTGTGAATGCCCATACTTTGAATGGCCACACTCAGTCAGTGTATATCATTGTATTTAACTTTCGGAAAACCATGAAGCACAATGTGTGTTGTATGAATAGATAGTTTTCCGTTCAGGTAGGGCGGGGTAGAGGGGGAGGGCATCTGGACGTAAACTTCAGAATATTTCCTGGCCTAGGACATTGACGCCATTTGGATGTTTTATAGCCTGTGTTCACTGGAGCATAAGTCTCAGAGTGTATGTCGTGTTTTTTACCTGGGTGTATTGCCTACTTGCTTTCACTCCGAGGTTGACTCTGGCTCATGTCACTTCAACACGAGACATGGAAGGGTGTGAATCGCACATGAGTGAGACATGGACTGCAAAATAGAGGTCAGTGATTATTCACCTTTTAGTAATTATTGTAATTTCCATATATATAATAAGTAGCACTGAAAGGAACCAAACTACCTGGAGAGATCTGACAGAGTAAGACTATTGAGCACCTTTGGAACTCTCTATGTTTCCCTATGATACATGTACGGTGGCGCATTACCGCTAATTACGTTCGTGTATTTCTCACCCCATTCATAATTACCACCTCATAATATTCACCGCGTTTATAATTTCCACCCCATTCATAATTATCACCTCCGAATTATCACCGCGTTTATAATTTCCACCCCGTTTATAATTATCACCTCACAATTTTCACCCCGTTTATAATTTACACCCTGTTCATAATTATCACCTCAGAATTATCACCGCATTTATAATTTCCACCCCGTTTATAATCATCACCTCACAATTTTCACTCCATTTACAATTTACACCCCATTCATCACCCCTGAAAAGGTGATAATTATAGATGGGGTGGAAATTATAAACGTGGTGAATATTGTGAGGTGATAATTATAAACGGAGTGAGAAATGCACGAATATAAGCAGCGGTAATAAGCCACCGTATACATGTAATGTTGAGTTACTCAAGATAAAAAATGAAGACAACTGAAATTGTGAATGAATATCCGTTATAAATAATTATTCACCAATTCAATTGCTCTTTTGGGTTATAAATTACTAGGGCTTAAATTGCCCATGGAAATCAAGTGACATTGTATACGTAGACATCTATTTTTTTGCCGAGTCGACATTTTTCGTTTTTGGCAATATCTCAAAAACGGTGCATCGTAGAGCGAAGCGGGCGTTATTTTTGGATTCGTCGCCCTAAACATTTCTAAGGGGTATGGATGAACTTTGACCGTGACCTGAAATTTGTTTGCTGAGTCAGTATTTTTCGTTTTCCGTGATATCTCGGAAACGATACTTCGTAGAGTGGAACGGTCATTATTTTCGGATTCGTCCCCCTAGACAAACATGTCCGAAGGACATTTTGGGTGAACTTTGACCTGAAACTTTTTTGCTAAGTCGGCAATTTTCATTTTCCACGATATCTTGGAAACAGTGCATTGAAGAGTGAAACTAACGTTATTTTCGACTATTCACTCTAGACAAACATGTGTAAGGGGTATTATGGATGAACTTTTTTTGCTGAGTCAACATTTTTCTGTTTTCGTCGATATCTGGGAAACGGTGTGTCGCAGAGCGGAACGAACGTTATTTTCGGACTCATCTGGATGAACTTTGACCTTGACCTGGATATTTTTTGCCAAGTCAGCACTTTTCGTTTTCGTCGATATCTCAGAAACGGTATGTCGTAGAGCGAAACGTGAGCGAAACGCCGCCCTAGACAAACATGTCTGAGGGGTATTATGGATGAACTTTGACCGTGGCCCAATTTCAGTCGAAATGCCCCAAGGCATCTTTAGGCCTTGACGTATTTTTATCTTCTGCCATTTTCGTTTCCGCATGATAACTCAAAAACGCCTGGACGGATTGACTTGAAACTTTCACCACTCCTCAAGCATATTGTGCTGATATGCTGTATACTTTTTGAGTCAGATCCGAGGTCCATGAGGATGAAATCCATGTCAGTTTTTGGACTATGTTTCCGCCTGATGTATACAGGCAATGACTGCAGAACTTGGAGGTTCATATACCATCAGGAAATAACCCTATTGATTTTGGGATCAATCCTTCCAAGGACCTTTCACCTAGAGGTCTATGTGTCGTTAAGCAAAATTTGGTGTGTGATTGGCAAATGGGCCAGATTCGACCGGGTCAGTCATCAGCAGCCAATTGTGGTCGGAAACGTCGGCAAATGGGCTACACTTGACCCCATCATTATTTGCAACTAATTTTGCGGTGGGGGGAGGGGGTGAGGAGAAAAAAGAAGAAGATGAAGATGGGCCAGGAATCATTCAAAGCATGTTCGTTGAATGATAGGTCAAGGTTTGCAATTCCTTTTTGGTGAACACGATGCAATACGGTGGGATCATCGATTGTATTCAGGTCTTTGTCAGCTCCAATTAATAATAATCTGATCAAGGTTACAGGTCCACTCAGTCATAATGCTGTTGAGGATACAGGTTAACTAAATCATAACGCAACCAAGGCTACAGGTCCACTTAATCATGATGCAAACAAGGATACAGTATCACTTAATCATAACGCAACCAAGGCTACAGGTCCACTTAATCATAATGCAAACAAAGATACAGGTTACCAAGGCTACAAGTCCACCTAATCATACAGGTCCACTGAATCATAATGCAATCAAGGTTACAGGTCACTTAATATTATGCAATCAGGCAAAAAAAAAGTATTATGGTTCTGGTTATGTGCGCGCGTCAGTTTAACCCTGCACTTCACTCGTTTTTTTTTTTAAACCAAAAAAACAATCACGCGCATCACTTTTTGAGAGATTAATTTCTTTTGTTTTTTAGTAAATTGACATCGTACACTGATTTTTGGGAGATATTGATCAAGTGAAATGGTCCCGAGTGTCTTTGACATTGCAAAACATGGTGTATGGCTAGCCATATAGGGCAAATTCAACCGGGTCGCTTATCAATAGCCAATTTTAGGGGAAAATGGTTGGCGAAATGGGCCATATTTGACCGGATAAGTCATCGGCCACCAATTTTAGCAAAAAAACGAAAAAAAAAGAAAAATGGGTCATCGCATCACTTTTCGAAGACCCCAATAACCAGAACCATAATTCTTTTTTTTTTTTGGCCTTAAGGATACCGGTTCACTTAATCATAACGCAACCACGGCTACAGGTCCTTAGGGTGAGACATGGCATCTGTATAATGTCATATAATTTGCGTTTCATCGGGGGTGAGACATGGCCAGAGTCTCTCATATTTCGAGGGGTTGATTGTTCACATAAAGACCCTGAAAGTAACACATGGTATCACCAACATTGGCACCGGCAATACATGTATAGTGATGCTGAATTGTTGTGTAAGTTAAATTGCAGTCTCTGTATACCAATAAAACAATAAGCAGTGGTATTTTGCAATATGTACATGTATTATGCATTATCGCAATGTGTTTTATTCAGAATCACCATAATAATTTTATGTACTGTGTAATAAGAATAATCATATATACTTTGTACATCGCATACATAGGTATAGTATATATTTTCACTACTTCCATCTCTCTACAGCTGGTGTTTCAATCATATCTAAAAGAGATTACTATTCTAGTTGTTATATTGTATCCATGATTGTATTATGTTGTTAAAACATGGACAAACATACCTGCTCACAAAATAAATACCTACTTTTCCAGCATGTCCAAACTTCCGACCTCAACCTCCGGTTTGACCTCGTGATAAGCAGGCCTCTTCCATGTGAGAACTGCTAGCTCCAGTTCTTGGAAATGCCTGTACTTCTTGATCATTAGTGTGAACAACAGTAAGGTATAGAAGTCAAACAGTTGGCGAAGAAAAGTATTTTGCTTCTGGTAAGCATGCACGTCACTTTAAACCCACTCATGGCTATTTTTTTTTGCTCCCCCCCCCCTCCACCCCCCAAAAAAATCGTGTGCATCACTTTCTGAGAGCCGATTTTCTTTTTTTTAGTAAATTGACACCCATACGCCGATTTTGGCGAGATAATGATCGAGTCAAATGTCCCCGAGTGTCTTGATATTGCAAAATTTGGTGAATGGCTGGCCAAATAGGCCAAATTCGACCGAGTCAGTCATCAGCAACAAATTTTAGGGGAAAATGGTTGGCCAAATGGGCCCTATTTGAACTGGATTTTTCATCGGCAGACAATTTTATGGGAAAAAAAATAAAAAATCACGTTGTCACAACACTTTTTCAGGAACCCCAAAAACCAGAACCATAATACCTTTTTTGGGCCTTTTGATAAAAACCTCCATTGTGGTCAAACTTGACATGGTGAATTTCACTGTCGCTTGTGTATAAATTTTGGTGAAATGTACGTATATACCTATTTCATTCCAGGTGTGCTTGAGCAAAGTCAATATGGAGGGGTGGGAGAAGACATCACAAGACAAGCCCATCAGTGGGCAAACATCATCAGATGTAGAACAGGTTACAGGTATGTCAGCCTAGCCCAGTAATACACTGCCTCTGGTTACACCCTCGAATATATGGTTCTCTTGAGCAACCATATCATAATATATGACGCGAAGCAGCAACTGAAGAATTAATTTTTAACACCATAAAGCTGCAAAACTGCTAAATGTATGTGACAAAGATACGAGGTGAAGTTACGAAGCTGCGAGTGATGTTGTGAAACAATGAAATCGACGGGTGAAAACCAGAAGGTCGTAAGCGCCATTTTGACGATTTTACAGCAGCATCATTTTTCAATCTGTAGAATTACTTGTTGCGATCCTTAAAATTTTTTCGTCCACATGCTTTGTATTAGGGTTTGTTGTTTTCATTTCACTTATTTCATTCACCATAGCTATTATTTTTATTCAATCATCCAAAGAAATGTGACTTACGATGTTCTGGCGTTACGTCTAAACAAGGCATAGCTATGCTTGGTACCAGCCAGAACATCGTAAGCGACAACTTTAAATGGGAGAATCTCTGCCAATGCATGCTTATTCTAGTTTTACTTTTGGAAACTAACAACCTCGCATCGATATCTTAGCGAAATCCACGCTTTCAAGCATGGACAACGCAAATGGTGTTTACGAGGTTCTGGCTCGTCACTATCCCGCAAAGACCCAACACTGACGAAACGCCAGAAGGTCGTAACTGTTTTTCGCGAGGCCACAACTCCGTTCTATTTCAAAATACAACAATGACACGAGTTCATGGCGCAATACATGGATAGCGGATCATACCCGGTAAACGAAATTAAAATTGGAGCAATGTAAATGGGTTAAATCGATAAAACATCGTAACCGCCACACGATTTCGCCAGAACATCGTAAGTGCCAGTGGCTGTGAAAGAACGTCAGCCCAGAAAAAACATTTTACTGTATCTTTTGGTATTGTTTATCCTGAATAGTGAGCGTGTTATACCTCGAATGATGACCATAGGTATTTATTTTTTTTTTGTATTATTATGAAGCCTTCATCATCATGACAATAACGTGATAGAATACCAAAACAAAATGCTGTGATTTAGGCTATGAAACCCACATGAACCTTTTACTGGATAAGGAATGAAGTTTTGCGCTCTTCCACGGGCACCAATTGTTGTATTCATAATAGAGTAGAATATAATTTTTCGGCGTTCTCATAGAAGATGCCACTATTCTTGTGCGCCATACAAACGGCACATAACTTCTCCCGACTCATCCAAGTTATCTCCGGCATTTGCTGGTGTTATTTTGAATTTTGATGAAAATATATAATCTCAGGTACGTTATATCATACTTCGTGTCTGAAATTACCACGTTTCATTTTATTGAAATCCAACAAATATTTGACTCATTACAGTACGGTAAACCATTTTCCTCTTCGATAACAACCCACAAATTGGCACCGAATCTACTGTACATGTATCCAAGAAATAAGTACCTAGGCGGGTGTATCGTGTTTTAGGTACTAGTAACTAGGAAATGTGATGGCCTAATGACTATGGTAAATAAAAAAGTCACGTTCAAGCAAAAGGTCCAACTCTTGTGAATAAGACTTGTGTTTTCAGACTAGTCTTCTGAATAAGACTTGTGTCCTTTCCTGCGTGTCCGTATTCAGAAGCAAGATCTCCTGCATCAGCGCGCGCAAAAATAAGGTCAAAATCGAGGTCAAAAATAAGACAAACACTGAATAATACACCAATAGCCTTCAATTCCCCTTTATTATGATTCAAATGTCATAAATATGTTGATTGAAATTTCCCAAGATGTTATTAGAAAGATATGACGTGAAATATAGGGCTACGAAAAGCGAATTTCGGGGGAAAAGAGGGGGCGTGCTTCTATTAGGGCGCGTGTCACTATTGGGACCGATATGATATATATCCTAGTATACCTAAATTGATAAGTTATACCTACATTGATAAGTTATTAAGCCTAACTAGAAAGTTGTCATGATGAATATTGTCAAATCTTGAAGCAGGCAAGTTTCAGTGGTGTCATCTTCAATTATAGTTCCAATGCCTAAAGACTCCTAAAGTACATACCAGAAGTGCTACACAGCCTACAAATATTCATTTGTTTTTGGAGGGTGGGTGGGGGGGGGGGGGAGGGGGGCTTACATTGGTTTGGGATTTCTTAACGTTCTCTGGTCGTCATGCTGTTGTAAGTAATCAGTTGCTAGTTGAAGAGAGACAATTAAACGTCAGGGATCCAGATCAGCAAAAGTGGTCGCCGCATGAAACAAATGCGTTGGCCAAAATTCTTGCTGTGAGATCGTCAGTCAAATAAACTGATAAAATTTAATGATGTTTGTGCTAGAATATCAGTTCGTGCGCTGAGCGGCAGGTGGAAAAAGGTGCACTGTGCTAAGCGGCGCTGATGCAGCGACCAATTATAACGCTCGGTTGCGTGATGCCGCAGTGGCCGAGTGGTTAGAGCGCTCGCTTTCGAATACAAAGGTATTTCATTCCCCGGCTACATTCTGTTCAATATTTATTTTCTAGATATATGTTGTTTTTGTTTTACAATATCCGATAAATTCATTATAATTAATATTTGTGTTTTTTTTCCAAGATATGCTTTTTACAGTGTGTTTTGATATACAGATCTACATGTAGGCCCACATGAAAATATGACTTTAGTTGAAGTTTCAGTTGTATTATGAGTGGGCCTAGGCCTATGGCATGCGAAAGGGGCCACCGCCAAGTGTCATAATCTCAAATACTAAGAGTAGTCCTTTGGCATGCAATCACCAACTGCTGAAATTCATTCAAACCATTTTCAATTTCTTATGCTGAAAATTGCTCGGGAGATTTTTATTTTCTAATACCGGACATTGTTCAGGAGATATGTTAGGGCCTAAATGTAAAAATATGCGTAAATTAATTCATAGAAGGTAGGCCTATGCGTCGAGCTTGACTCATGGCCGATTATATGTATTGGTGTTGTAAATAATTATAATTGTAAATAATTGAATAATTATAATCTTACAGACTTCCTCAGCATAATAGTTATTGTAACTTTGTAAGCTGAATCGATCGATCGTATACTACAGTCGCCGAACGATCGCTTTATACATAGGCCTGCAGCAGCGGATTTTTTTCAAACAATCATATTATATACTATGTTGAATTATACAGTATTGATATCATGATATGCATATTGAGAAGATTGCCGATTGTACATCGACACGGCACATGGCCAGTCCAACGTTCCATATATGGAACGCATTAGGCCTATACGATCCTAAACTCATGTTCATCCATCAGCATGATCAGTGAAACACGCTTTTTGGCGGTAGTGTTGTTTTGGATAACCGGATCAACTTGAAATTTTGTGTGTATCAATTGGGCATCATGCCGTAATTTTTCACCAAGTTTCGAGTAAGGTGCGGTATTCGACTTTCACCATGGTGATCTAACCCCCCTCATTGGTTAGATAGGCCCCGAGCACCAACTCAAATATACTATAGCTCACTAATGTGCTCATACCGCACCTTAAACCAAGTTTCAGAATTCTATCTCAAAAATTTTAAAAGTTGGCAATCTAACCCAATGTTGAACATGGAACATGGAATTTCAGAGTCTGCACAAAAAACAACAACTTTTATTCAATGTACGAGTTATATATTGCTTCAGAATAAACATATTTACTTAATATACACCCGACTATGCCTTCCGACTCTAAATCAACACATTAGACTTTTTTCGTGTCGGGGTTATTTCGAGGGTGTTTCGGGGTGAAGTACCACAATAATCCCCTCTTCTCGTCACCCAGGGGTTTATTCAGTGATGCGTGCAGCTTAAAGCAAACTAATCCCACAAGAGCGATTTCCAGTCGACACTCCACAGAGATTGAGGCCAAACAAAATTATAAACCAGTTTATAGTGTCTAACTAATTTACCACTATTACTGTTCATTGTATTACAATCTCCGTGTGTGACTTATGCAAGGATTTTTGTTTCATCGGGTCTCAGTAGCTCAATGGTCCAGTGTTCACCTCACACATGTTTTGGCAAGAACGTGTAGTGTGTCACCGTCGAGATTTGAGTCGTTTGTTATAATTCGGATTCAAATTAGAAGAGTTTGATATGCGAAAGCATGTTTATATTTATATATGAAACGAATCATGTTCTATACACGTCGGGAGGAGTAGTCTGTTTTATATTCGCATAATGTTTCATTGGAAGTACAGACAGCTATATGCTATTCCTACGATAAATGTTGCATATCAGAGCAGTAAATGTCATTCGAATTAAAAAGCGCCGGTCAGCTTGTTTTTGATCCTTTTTTAGGGGGGGGGGGGACCTTTGGGGATCACTGATTTCTTTGGTCTCACGTTACATATGTATAGGCCTACTGACGAATGGATATCGATATAGACAAATCCATATTTTAGGAGTGATTCATGAATGATACTTACAAAATCAGTGTCATGAACGGTCAAATTCGATGAGTGATAAACCTATAGGCCTAATGATAGCCCTGTTAAAACCACAGACACATAACTTTAATGACCGCAGTGTCATTGATTTTGCTCCAGGTTACACTTTTCACACACAAATCATGAAACTGGCCGATTGCTTACTAGCCAAACACTGACGATATTACCTAAGGAGGATGCCTGTGGCATTTTGTTACAATTCACCCATTATAACAGAACCCAGCTATACAATGGATCCGAAAGTCTAAGACTGAGAAACACGAGAGTCGTACAATCATGAAAATAGAAATGTCGTAAGAAATGTGTTTATTACTGGCGGTCTATAATAGTGAATCCCCTGTCTTTACTTTATAGACAAGTATCTCAAAATCACACCAGAAGGTTTATTCTGGTGAAATCGACAAATTATACCAACAAACTTAAATACATATGTCACCAACTCGTGTTACATTGGTGAAACACATGAAAGTAACTGGTTGCAATGGAACTGATGTTGACCAATATACAATCACCAACCATATTTCACCATTGTCATGTTAATTTTCACACTCCATTATTTTTCCCCTGCAGATAAAATTTAGCGTGTTTCGCCCAATATTAATAAAGTATTCTGATGTTGCACGATTTCTGAATGTCTGATGTTATTTGTGCATACAAAGATGAGAGTGACTGATAGAGCAAATAACAGATACCTTAGGTGAAATATATCATATTTTAGCAATAAAATTTACAAAAGGTGATATGTTCAGGGTTGTCTAAGCCTGTAGGGCCCAATCTATTAATACTACTCACCTATTTGATGTATACCATATTTAATCAATCTGGCACATTTTTAATCTTCATTGAATTTAGAAGAAAAAGTAAGCTGCGCTACATGCGCCCAAGTATCAAATCCTGCGCCTTCCTCTGTATTCAATAAGGATTGAAAAGGTGCGAGACGGATTAAATGGTATGTTTTCATTGGACGAGTAGTATTAAGGAATAATGTACGGTATTTGGGCCGACTTTAGTATGCTTCCCGTGAACACTGCGCGACAACGGGAAACATCTCATTTAATCAGTCTGACACCCTTTTAATCCTGATTAGAGATAAAAGAAAATTCAGTATAGCATACCTCTGCTAGAGTTCGGTTCTATTTTGTGTGGCCTAACAGGCGCTGATTAATGAATCTGAGTTATATTCACCACGCTTCAATGCGCAAAAACCCCTACTCACTTGACCGCGGTACTTCACCCCGAAGTACCCCCGAAACACCCTCGAAATAACCCCGACACGAAAAAAGTCTAATAGGTTCATTCTGTATGGGCATAAACATGATAAAAGACCTGACTTTGTTGAAATTTACTTGATCACATTTCCGACTGAAATTTAACATTGGGTTAGATTGCCAACTTTTTTTAATTTTTGAGATAGAATTCTGAAATTTTGTGAAAAATTACGGCATGATACCCAATTCAGAAACACAAAATTTCAAGTTGATCCGATCATCCAAAACCAAACTACGGCCATAAAGCGTGTTTCACTGATGGATGAACATGAGTTTATCTTTATGCCGGGCTTACTTCTAAGCCTACATGTGAGGTTTTGGAATTTTTTACGAAGCAGTAGCCAAGAATCTACCACAGGACATAACAATGGATATGGCTAGATCTACTGCTCAAGGCCCTTGAGCGTGTCTCCGACCCTTGTCTATCAACATATACGAACCAAGATGAATGGCACATCAAGTCCGCGAAAAGGAAAACAAATAGCCCAAAGGCTAAGACAGGTTACCGGACAACATATGTTTCATACATTAAATATTCCCGTGACTTTGAAAATAAGGTCTCTGGTCAAATTCAAGGTCCTCAAAATATTCAGCATACATGATTCCTTATATATGCACACTTGATTCCTATGCTGAAACGTCGGTAATAAGCAAAATATTATAGCATCTTGTTGTGTGACCTTGAAAATGAGTTCAAAGGTCACATTCAAGGCCATGACAATATCCAGCATTTATATCATTTCCTATATGTGCACAATTGATACCTAAGCGGTACACAGTCGATAATAAGCGAAATATTAGCCATTTTGTACTCTATTCTTAAATATAGGGTCGAATGTCAAGTTCAAGGTCATCAGAATATTCAGCGTATATAATTTTCTGTATGTCCACAATTGGTTCCCACGCTATAAAGTCGATAAGAAGCAAGATATTGGACATTTTGTCCCGTGTGCTTGAAAATGAGATCAAATGTCGAATTTTGTTTGTCCAAAATTGACTCCTAAGCTGTAAAGTCAATAAGAAGCGAGACATTAACCATTTTGTCCTGTAACTTCGAAAATGAGGTCAAAGGTCACATATTCAGTATATATCATTTCCTTTATGTTCACAATTGATTTCTAAGCTGTAAAATCGGTATAATGTATCAATCTATTACCACCGATACAGTCAGATTTTGATGATGCCAATAACAAACGTAAATACAACATTTTTCAATGGACACAAAGCCCGACCAAATAATTTATCTGAATGGATAAGATGGCCGAGTGTTTACGTGCGAGCGCTTAGTCGCTCAATTTGAACCAATAGCTATCGCCGGCGTGGGTTCGATCCTACGTCGGGCCGCATGTGCGGTCATTGTACGGGGATTTTCTCCCTGTGCTCACAACTGGCAGTGTGTCCGTGACTCGCATATTTCATATTTCCCATCTTTTAAAAATGTTGAAAAGGGATGTAAAAGACATGTACCCTGGCAGTGTCCACTCTCAGATGACTAAATTCCAAACTATGGTGCACTTTGAGAATGTGTGTAGATTGATAAAGCGCTATATGACACATGTATAAGAACCGATTATTATTATGAGTACCTAATCACAAGCCAAAAGGCTACTTAGTTGATGGTATCCTCGGGGACAGATTTAACGTCCACCAGCAGTGACACCGGCTCAGTGGTATAAATGTAAGTATCAATCTATTACCACCGATACAGTCAGATTTTGATGATACCAATAACAAACGTAAAACACAACATTTTGCAATAGAAACAAAGCCCGACCAAATAATTTATCCAAAGACATAGCTAGATACGATTTAGCCATTTTGTCCTGTGGCCTTGAAAATTGGGTCAATGATCAACTTCAGGTCATGACAATATTCGGAATACATCCTTTCCTATTTGTTCACGTATGTTTTATATGTTTTAGGAAACCTATTACCCTTCCACATGTCGGGTAAAAGTCCTCGTATATCAACACGTGTTGGCGGTTACGATGTTCTGGCTTTGACGCTAGTGCACTTACGAGGTTCTGGCGTTACCATTGTGAATCACACACGGGCGCTTGCGACCTTCTGGCAAAAATCGCTGGTGCTTACGACCTTTTGGCGAACACGTTTTGTGCATTTTGGCGCTTACGACTTTTTAGAAAAATACGAATTTCCGGTTTCGGTTTATTGAGAGCGCGATCAGTCATCGATTGGATGATGCCAAAGAAGCTCCAGGCTTGATTTGACTGATTAACTCATTTTCGCCAAAAATGGCGCTTACGACCTTCTGGCTTTTACCCGTCGAAATAGTGATATACCTTCTTTATGCAAGCGCCAATGTGATTTTTAGGTTACCGAGCTTTTGGTCTGATAACATATTCACGTGACGTTCCTTGTGTTAGCCAGTCAGTCGTTCATCACAAATGGCTATGGGACTTGCACTGTATTTGTGATGACATATTATAAAGCTGATATCCTTGGAGTCACTCCAAAGGCCCATAATAGAGATGAAAAAGGCCTAAATATGTTTCATCAAGTACCTTTAACGTAGTCCGCTACAAACAGTGAGGTAACAGAGAGTCAAAATTCAAAAGTCATTTCTGGAATATTATCTCTTCAAAGTGACATTATTCTATAGGGTAAATGATCAGCATCCTAATACTGAAAAGAAAATAGGGGGTCACCCTGCTCGTTTCTTCTACATATCCAATCAAAATCACACATATTTACCTAAAATGATATAAATTTTGGCACTTTTGCACGTTTTTTTTTGTCCATATTCACATCTTGCATGGTGTTTTCCATGCGAGCGGATATGGTGACCCCCTATTTTCTTTTCAGTTTTAGGATGCTGAACAGTTACTCTATCAAATATATATCATTTTGAAGCGCTAGATTATGATGATACAGGTATTTATTTTTAAAAACCCTTTAACCCCCTTCCCTCACTGTTTGGAGCGAACTACCTTAACTCTTACTTCAAATATAATAATGCTCGGGATTGTTATCTTACTTAATATCTAATGATATCTTATCTAATTAATATCTTGATATCTATGATTGTATCGCTCAAATACACCTAGAATATGGACCAAACACATCGCATTTGTCAAAATTGGCCTTGCGGGCAAGAATGCGTATACATTGAGGTTAGGTTCATAAGGTTATTATATAGGAATATGAATGATATTGTGATGACCTTTGATATCGACCTGAGAATAACTCGCATACTAATATATTTTGAGATCACATAAGACAGCTGGAATGGGTCCGTTGTCCATTGCATGCATACAATGGTGGACAGAGCTCAACATTTCATAGTGTGCATTTTAAGACAGCGTGGATTTGTACTGAATTAGACATTCCAAGACTCAAGTCATATATGGTGGATCCTTGATCCGGAACTGCGAGTCTCTTAAGTGCTGTGTATGTTGTGACATCGGGCGCGGGCGAACAGTCACTGTCACATTCATGCTGTATTGCTTATAATTCAACACTCAGTCCACTGTGTGATCAGGGTTAACTCGAATATGACGCGAACAACAAGCACAATGTGGAAGTCTTTGGGCGTGTGAGTGTTCTGATTGGTGCAGGCTTGTTTGATGGCAGGGATAATTTGCATGTCATGAATACCTTTGCATATAATGTGGCCCATGATCGTGTGTTGTTAGGGTAATGCAATAGAATGACATGGAATGGTGTAAATATGCATGGACATGTCATGTATGTAGTGTTTGTGGAGCACAGAACACTAAGTATTCCCAGCCAAGGTCAGGGTCCAAGTACATGTGATGTGTACGTGTCTGTAGATGGGGATTGGTTTGGAGGAATTCCTACACATAGCATTCTAATATGTTTATGCATACGAATTCATGTGGTGCAGTTCACTTTTCAAGGCAAAATTTTCGCTGGTACATTTTGATTTCAAGGTGGATTGATTGTTATTGGATTTTTTGTTTTGTAGAGAACCCCCATTGACAGGATTTTTATGGAAAGATCTCATGATAAAAGTTTTGAAAATAATCCTGTAAAATATTGAAATATAATTTGTCAAGCATTATATCAGGATCTTGTTTGTTCTTATGATCAATTATGATTCAACAAACTTAGAATCGAAATTGTACACATGTGCATCTCCTTGAAATACAGCCATCCTGGTTTTAAAAAACATTCTTAATGCATGACATTTCAGGACATGTGCAACACAATATATTTGTTCAATTGTATTCTTTAGTTATCCATTCACCTCTTTCAGATCTGTCTATGAGCGAAATCAACGACTTATACAAGAAAGCACTCAATAATGATCGACTTGGTGAGGAAATACCGGAAGGTCAAGTCATACAGAGAGATCTCAGCAAAGAAGGAATTGTCCCGGAGATTGTAAAACATGGAGATCTAGAATCACGTCATAAGCGACTAGTCAACTATCACGATGATGATCCAGATGTCAGGGAGCTAGAAAAAACCACTGACTACATCCTGCGGGAGGTAAATGAAGAAATGTATCCTGGTCATCTGTCCTTTGTGGGAAGCTGCGCGGACGAATGCCGCGTGGGTAGGACTTCGGAGATGGACACCCTGTATGTAATGATAGGGAATTACAATATCGTGCAAGAAGAAGGCAAAACATCCTTCTGCGTCTACTCAAGAAGTGGACAACTCATCTCTCCATCAGAACTGAGAGAGAAATTTGCAGACGCCGTAGCAAGAGCAGTAGAAAGATGTCCATACATCGGAGAGGGTCATGTCTTGTCTCATGGTGGTTACAATGCTCCTCAGTTTAGTGGTGTTAGATACAGTGGACCAGCAGTCACCATTCTCCTGCGAACTCATGCAAAGAACCTGTCAGCTCCAGTGAAACCTGGGATAGAGTCAGACAGAGAAGTAAAAGATCAATTCTCAGATATATCCATCGACATCACACCAGCCTTCAAACTCCCAGTTGGCCATGATGTGGTACAAAAGGTTCGGGATAAAATGCATCCACTGCAGAAAGTACTCCCCAGAAAATTCATTTCAAAGACGGATGTCCATCTGGTACCTGACGTCAAGAATGATACTTGGATGCTGACGACTGCTCTTCTTGAAGCTAAACTATTTTCCAGCCTTCCTGACAACTCCTCTCTAAAAATGGCCTTTGCTCTAGGCAAAATCGTCAATTATAACAGCTCCCACACTGATCACAAACCCAGAACTTCTTTGCAGCAGAGATTGATCTGCACTTTGGAGAGTATGAAGAAACTGCCTCCAAAAGATGACAGATACCTTGGGTGGAACAGATGCATGCGGTATGCACATAATTTCCTTTGGGAGAAGGATGCCATTGGCTTTCATGAATGTGCTAAGCCTGACGTTTCCGCAAACTCTGCGGCTTTTAAGCACATCCTGCTAAAGAAAGTACTGGATGAACCATCGTTCTTCAAAGATGCCGAGGATCTGGAAAAGGATTTCAAAGAATTGGTATTGGACATGTTCCAATCCATCAGTACACTAAAGAATTCAGCAGTGCCACATGCGTTTCTAGAAGGATGTTACCTGAGTGCATTTTCTTTGTCAAAAACGGCTCTACTAAGTGAGCAGAGGCTACAGTTGAAGCAGCATGTGAGGGCTCAATACAGACTCCACGACCTATTTGATGAGGTAAGTGTTAAATAAATGAAAACATTAATAGAAAGTACAAAGAGAGCACGTGAAATTAATTAAAATTTACAGAATGAAATTGTTGCTTATTTGTGGTAATTTTTTAGCAATGTATTTTGAAAGTTATGCTACTACATAGTGTATACAAACTTATAATATGTGTGGTATTTTGTCACAGATGTATAAGATAATTCTATTTTTATCTGTCAAGACAAATATATCCGAGGATCTCATTTCAACTCGAAGTATCCTACTTATTCATGCAGCTGCATGGGGGCAACTCTTGATGGTTACATTGTTATTGCAAGCAGGTAAGAATATAACTATACATATAGTTTGAAAACCTTCGCATGACTTTCCCATAATATTGAATTTAATGTATTTCAGCTCACCTTGAATGTATTTTAGCTCACCCGGTTACTGCATATTATGAAGTGTTTTAATTTTCAATATATGTACGCATTTCTTGCTGGATCTGTCTAGCCATTGACAATTTGAAACAATTCTTCAGAGAATGATTAGAAATTTGCCAAGTCTCAAACTGGACACTTGAGTAAAAATAGATACATGAAGTGCTTACGTTTGTATTCTGAGCATAGAGGAAAGCACAAAACGTCAATATTTTGGAGATTTTAAACTTTACCTCGAACGACATTGAGAGGCTAACATGACTAATGTGGATTGAACAAATTGGCCTTTGCAGACACTAGAATGATCGATATACTGGTGTGAGATACAAATTTGTATCTGAGAGCAATTACTAGATGTACATATTATACTTGGGTTATGTGTAAGTATGTGATTCAAGTATGTCACAATTAGATTGGCTACCAGTAGTCTAAAATGTGACTTCCAGCAGCCCATTCCGATGATATGAGCATTCTTCACTGCAATATCTTGCTGGTAAGCTACAAGCGGATTCAAATGGAGCAACCATCGCATTCTGCACGAAAATGCTTATAAAAAAGAGGCAGTATTTTTTTAGTGTTTCGGTTATCAAACATAATTGTTCGATAATTTATTGCCATCATGTAGCGTCCATCTTTCCGTTTGTTCATTCATCATCATCGTCTAGATTTTTGTATTACCTGAAATTTTGCATAAAAGTGCCAAAAATACTGGCTGCAGTCCCAACAACCAAATGGAGCTAGCTCACCGTGTGAAACCACAATCCACGTCAGACATTCAGGTATCGTTTGAAACAAAAATCTCAAAACTCTCTGAACTGTTGGAGTTGAGTAAATGGCCATCAAATCCAAAACTGAACATTTTTCATTGAAAATGGAAATATATTCAAGTATATTTTGTGCAAAAATTCAAAAGATTCGATCATAAACTTTGATTTACCCCCCTTGTCGCATCTGCTGTAGGGAATCCTCCTAAAACAAATAAAATTTACATTTACATCATAAACCTTGAAGATGAGAATATAGACGGATGATGGACGGATGGGTACCGGACGCAACGTAGGCCATGCCAATAGATTATCGGACCAAAAGTATCGGACCTAAAGAATAGCTTCAGCAATTTGCGTAACTGGGACGCCAGTTGAGGTAGAATTTGCTCCAATGGCTAGCCAGATACATACGTTATTTAGCGAACAGTTCAAAGATGAAAAAAAAAAACCACTCACAATGCAAACAATGCAATAGGAAACATGTTGAAAACAACAAATAATGGACATCCTGCAGTCCAAGAAACCTCCCTTCCGGGAAAGTAAATGATATTGATTTGAAATATCAAGACAAGAAATACCATATTGCCAGCATCTCACTGCTTCCTTTATGTTGCCAAACATACACCAGCGAAATGAATATGCGACATGCATTTTACCTTGTTGGTTAGCGTCAGAGTACTTCATCATCGACCCTCTCCCTAATCTTCGACCCCTGCAAACGGCTGGGCAAAACTTCAATAAACTAAAATGTGAAACGTGCTGGAATGTGTATTAGAAGTACTTTCAATGTGGTTTTTGTCAGATGTATGTTTTGCACAGCTGTTTGGCAGTGTTTGCAGGGGTTGATGATTAAGGACAGGGTCGATGATTAGGTACCCCGACGATACATGTACATACTTTGATTTTTCTGACTTGTTTACACCGTTTTTTGAATTTGGTTCAGTCAAATAACTTCAAGCGAACTATTCAACTGAATATTGCATGTCTGTGGTTTAAACGGCAATTAATTTACACAAACCTGCCTTCCAGAACACAATCTGTTTCTTTCAAAACACAAATGTTTTATTTAAGCGAGGATTTGCTCGAACCATGGGCGCCAACATATTGTTTGGTTCTCGACCACTGATGACGGAATCCAAATGGACAAATTCAAATTACTCATAATAGGGGAATCGGTTTGTCAGTTGTCGTCAAGGTGCCTGCACTTGCAAGTCATTTCGAATCAGTTTACATGCGTGGGTGGTCCCGAATGCTAACTATCGCCCCTATGCAAATCATCCGAACAGAATCGCCCATCACGTGCCAAAGGAAACCAATATTTGTTGACATGCAAAAGACAGGATTTCAGGGAAAATTTATCGTTGCAGTAGATTGCTGACTCTCACAGTTCCATGAGCAGAAGTCTGAAAGTTTGCAGAAAAATGCCGTTTGATCTCCAAGTGAAGAATGCCAAGTTACAATATGGTACCATTGAACATCGCAAAAATACTTCCGGTTCTGCCTCAACTGACGTCACCAACCACGTGAGCCAAAGTAAAATCTAGTTTCCGGCCATTCATTGAAGAAGTGTCTATTTGATTCAATCTCTCGAAATCCATTGATTCCATTGCCAAGTTAATATTCATAACTTAAAAACACTCTTCACACAGGCACTCCAGAATACAGAGTTGACCCCTTTGTATCGATTGCAGTCTTGCCAGGAATTTATACATTCATTCAGACAATAGAATACCTTCCAGAGAAATGTGAAACCAAGTATGCCAGTAACAAGCCCTGGATAATGGAACGGTATAAACATCTCATTGCAACTTGAGAGTAAACACACAAGCTTGGTCATGATACTTTTTTTTCAAATTCTATCGAAATCTCACCTCCGTGCCAACTATTATCGTTCACAGGTCTAGTCACTCAAATCATTTAAACCACCAGAGTAGTGGTCCAAGACGACGCCCCTCATGGGTAAGAACAATAAGAGTATCTCCTCCCGCTCTAATGACGAGTTCGATGAAGATGTGATCAAACTCGCTGGAGATATAAATTACTTCTTCAAGTCTGTCAGTGCTCACCTGCCTCAACTGGAGAAAATCAACCTACCGGCGTTTAAACAATGCCGTGGAAACAAAAGTGTCAAAAGCCCCAGGACCAGATGGTTTACCAAATTGGCTTCTCAGAGAGTTAGCTGGCCATTGTGTGCCATGTTTAACACCTCAGCCCGAGATGATCACCTCCCATAGATGTGGAGAAGTGCTAATCCTATCACCAGACAAAGCCCTATGAATTTGCACTCGGATAATCCTGGCGCAGTGTGATCAGTGATCTTGACAAATAAACACATACAAACCTATCAATTATACAAAAATAGACATCAATGAAGCATATTGTGTGACCCTGTCTCTGATTGATTAATCCATTCACGTGGTCAGACGGCGACTTCCAATCTGTCAACAGACACAGCAGTGGCCGCTGAAATATCATGCTTCCCAACGTTATTTCCAGTATTTTGTGCTTTCATTTGATTTCCAAGTCTGTAAATGTCGTATACTGGTGGAAATAAATCAACAATGTGAAGATATGAACTTTATTAAAACTGAGTCGACATTTGGGGAATGTTTCAGGGAAATAATGTGGCAGCAACAATATCGCTGCCATCGGTCGGGAAAAAAGGTTCGGTGATTCCCCTTAGTTGTGCGCAGGGAATTAGTTAGAGAAGTTCCAACGTCACACCAATCCCAAAGTGTAACCCTCCACGGTCCATTGAGTCGGATGTTCCTCCGATCTTGCTCACACTCCTGATTGCTAAGCACTTATAATAAGCAAAGCTAAGCACCGAGCAATAATAAGAGGTTGGATACTTGGACCAATTAGTGACAGAATCTACCCATCCAATTATGGTCGACTTAAAACATCTTTCAACGATCCATGCCCCCGTTGACCTTCTTCAAACTCGACATGATGCTACCCACTTAGAGCAGAAGATCCGTCTGCTTCTACTGGACTAGAGTAAGGCTTGTGTCCTTGTCGAGTTAATGTGTAAAGCTACGTCACATTCGCAAGATTGATATCGCAGAGTTTCGGGCCGAGATTGCACGATCTGGACTAGCAGAATCCACTCCATCTTCTCTAGCCACTCAGAACGATTCCACTCTCGGACACGTACTAGATAAGCATGCCCCCTCAACCACCAAAACTATAACTCTCCGGCCTCAGTCACCGTGGCTTAATGAGGATACTCAAGCTCTGAAAGTAGCGAAATGCCAAGCTGAACGTAAGTGGCATAGATCCGGTCTGGAGTTCATCACCAGATGTTGCCAATCACTCAATGTTGCCAATCATACACAAAAGGACTTAAAGCAGCTAAAACAAATTTCTACAATGACAAGATTTCTCATGCTGACACCAAGAGCCTCTTCAGACTCGTTAACACCAATTTCGGTCAGAGGATGCATCACACTGTACCATCGGAGTTCACAGCTGAGCAATTCATGGCGCACTTCGTAGGGAAGATCAATACGATACAGGCTCATATCGACTCTGAGTCGCTGCCGAGTCGCTCAGTCTCTCTCATTGATTCATGTTCCTCCATTCTCTCTGAATGGCGTCAAGTATCCACTGACATTGTAATAAAGGTGATCAACAATGTAGCTGTCAAATCGTCCACATTAGATCCAATCCCTGCTCTTCTCTTCAAGTCGTGTTTCGACGTCCTCCTTCCAGTAATCACAGAAATCATTAACCATTCCATTAGGAGTGCCGTCGTTCCAGATCACTACAAGCATGCAATCATCTCTCTTCTGTTGAAAAAGTCATCTCTCGCTAGTGATGTGTTAGCAAATTATCGTCCAGTGTCAAATCTATGCTACCTTTCTAAATGCCTGGAACGGGTAATTGCAAGACAACTACGCCCTTATCTAGACGACAATAGCCTGCTTGACACTTACCAATCAGTCTAAAGAGCAGACCATTCCACCGAAACCACCCTCTTGAGAGTGTACAACGATATTTTTCTCGCAGTTGATGGCGGTGCTGAGGTCGTGCTTCTGATGCTTGACCTCAGTGCTGCTTTTGATACTTTTGATCACAGCATACTCCTTCGCCGCCTATCCGAGCGTTTCGGCACGGCATATCACTGGTGCGAGTCCTACCTGTCAAATCGGACCCAGACTGTATCCCTCCATCGGAACACCATGCCAGACCACTCAAGTGCGGCGTTCCTCAGGGGTCCGTCTTAGGCCCTATTCTGTTTTGTATGTGCATGACACCAGTGGGAGACATCATGACCAGCCATGGCATAAGTCATATATTGTATGCGGATGACACCCAGCTCTATCTGACTCTAAATGATAATACATCTCTTGCCAAACTCCAGTTGTGCGTAGCGGATATCCGATCCTGGATGTTAAAGAATCAATTAAAGCTGAATGACAATAAGTCTGAGATAGTGAAATTTTCGTCACGTTTTCACTCTTCCAATGCACTGGACCCTTTTGAGGTAGGATCGGTTGCAGTCCAAGCCTCTCAAGCAGTGGTTAACCTTGGTACCATTTTTGACAGTACATTGTCCCTGAAGCCACATATCGATCGTCTATGTGCCTCAATCTCATCCGGTCTGTATTTCATCAGTCGCATCCGCAACTTTCTGACTCAGGGTGCATGTGAAACCCTTTTCCATGCTCACATCTCGTCAAAGTTCGACTACTGCAATGGTCTACTCTACGGCCTACCGAAGCAACTCCTTCAATCCCTTCAACGCTGTCAAAACACCGCCGCCAGAATTCACCAGCATACATCATGCTGGTTCACCAGCATACATCTCCTCACTTCTTCACACGAAAGTTCCCGGTCGAACTCTCATATCCACCAGCTGCAACATGCTCGTTATCCCACGCACCAAGACCAGGACCTACGGCCATCGCGCCCTCGCACCTGTGACAACATCACTTATTTCAAAACGAGACTCAAAACTCATCTGTTCCGTGAAGCTTATTATGACTCGATAAATACCTCAACTTTCCCATTTTTATTCCTGTACTTAATTGTTTTTATTGTTCAGCACTACTAGATTATCTGTGATTATTTTACGCGCTATAAAAGAATACACATATATATATATATATTCTCATTATTAGAATAATATATTTGCAGCAATATTACAAGTACATACAAGTGCTGAACAATGACCGTGTGGTTATAGAATAAAGTGATTCAATAGACCATATACATGACTATTAGCCACCAGGAATTCTAAATGACCACTAAATTTGATAAGATATGCAGGTCATGTGCAAAATCATCCACACATCATTGAAAATGTTAAAAGAGAACCCATTTTACTGGTATTTTGGGGTTGAAATTACCCAACATACCACACTGATATAATATTTTATCCCAATTTTCTGTTTTTGGATGCCAAATATCATATTGATGACTGTTCAATAGGGCATGTGAGTCACCTTCCGTCACGGTGTGATTCTGGTGACCAACAAACATACACTTTTAGTTCAATATCAGTAGAACTCAAATTAAAATTTAAATTACTCAAGTAAAACAAAATGTGTTGTTACCCTGACTTTGGCTTAACTGAACTTTGCTAATGTCAGTAATTGTCTAGTTGATTTCAAACAAGAGGGACTGATGTCCCCCTGTAAGACTTATCCAATGTTTTATGTTTCTAACAGATATAAACATGATAAAGAGATATGAATATTTGATACTGTGAGAGAAGAGGTACCTTGCTAAACAGGAATGCTTTGGTATGCAGTATCAATATGTATGTATAGCACATTCACTTGTTATATCATTCATTTGTTATTTACCTAGTTAAATTGTAAGAAATTTTGCGTTTGCAATGTCTGTTATTTTCATATAATGTAGATATGGCATAACTAAATTCTTCACAATTTGCTTCAAAATTGTTCATTTATGTCTTAGGAATATAAGTCAGCATATGAGGCAAATCTTAGACCAGTGATTTTACTGTATTCTACATGTAGCTAATCTCGCAGTATATCATCATTAAAGTCATAGTAGCAAGGTACCATTATATGGTTTTTTTCCTGTTCAGATAAAGATATTGTGGACATGTGGACATTTAGTGATAAAAAATATGTTCGCGGTAATTGGTGGTTAATAACATCCACATGTAATTGGGTATATTGAGCCAGTATTACATTAGCCTTCTCATGCCGATGGAGAAAATAGCTTCGGCAGTTTCCGAAATCGTGACGTCAGTTGAGGCAAAATGTGCTTTGATGGCTGGCAATTTGGTGGACATGGAACTGTGACATGGCTCTTGATAATTCTGAAATTACCTGCATTCAAGTTTCTACCTGGAGGTAAACATGGTACATGTCCATAACTCTTCCAAGTTTCACCAAGTCCTGGAAACTCACATGAACATTGTTATGGTACCATTGGATATGGACATTGGGGATCTGATATTCTTTGGTTTTTATGTTAGCTGTATAAAGAGAGTACAAAAAATCAGAAGTTATTTGTCACATGTAGCATTGGTCGAGAATAAGTGCTTATCAGGTGTGGAACTGTTCGTGTGGATATGACATACAGTCTATGACACATTCCACTAATGAGATACATATGGATGTATTGTGATGATGCATGGTGTATTATATGCTGGATAACCACACTCCATGTTCCACAGGTGCTGACATCAATGCAGAGGACATGAGCGGATACACTGCACTCTCTCTAGCCAGTGAGCGAGGACACCTGGATGTTTCAGAGACGTTGGTGTCCCCGGGAGCTGAGATAGAGAAAGGAGGAAAGTTACCTCTAGGGAGAGCAGCACTTGGAGGACACATGGAAGTTATGAAGTGGCTGTTGGAATTAGGTGAGGCTATTGGAACTTAGATGTATCATGTCATGATTGGTGATAATAATAATGATAATCAGATTTACATTGAAATAAAATATTTATTTTATTACAGATATCGCTAAGTAGTTTAGTGATTGATAGATATTGGATAATGATTCTAAATGTATTGACGAGTATAATGTGTAGCACATGATTTACGTGCCTCAAGGGATGGGTTGAACATTGTAATATATTCTAAATCTATAAGAAGATCTACATCCTACAAAACTCCTGTAACTGATATCAATGATATCTTATGTTGAACGTTCCGCTTATGAGATACAGATGAATTTTATTGTGATGATGCCTAGTGTAGTATGCTGACAACCCCCCTCCACGTTCTCTAGGTGCTGACATCAATGCCGAGGACGAGGACGGATACACTGCACTCTCTCTAGCCAGTGAGCGAGGACACCTGGATGTTGCAGAGACGTTGGTGTCCCAGGGAGCTGAGATAGAGAAAGGAGGAAAGCTGCTTCTAGAGAGAGCAGCACTTGGAGGACACATGGAAGTTGTGAAGTGGCTGTTGGAATTAGGTGAGGCTTTCGGAACTTAGATGTATCATGTCGTGATTAGTGATAATTATAGTAATAATAATATTTACATTGCAATGAAATATTTATTTTATCACATACATTTCTGTATAATATACTGTTTGATAGATATTGGCGAATGATTCTGAATGTGTTGAACAGTGTAATGTGCAGCTTATGACTTACGATCATGTATCTATCTATGTATTTTCTGGATAGAGTAACACATCCTAAATCTAAACGAACAAATATATTTTACACAACTCAGGTAAATGATATCAATGGTGTGTAATGTTGAACATTACACTTATGAGATACAGTTGAATAATGTTGTGATGATGCATGGTGTAGCATATGCTTGATAACCTCACTCCATGTTCCACAGGTGCTGACATCAATGCTGAGAACAAGGATGGTTTCACAGCGCTCTCTGCAGCCTGTGAGCGAGGACACCTGGAGGTGGGGAAAGTGTTGGTGTCGCAGGGAGCTGAGATGGAGAAAGGAGGATACCCGGCTCTAGAGAGAGCAGCATTGGGAGGACACCTGGAAGTTGTGCAATGGCTGTTGGAATTAGGTGGGGCTTTTGACACCTTGTTTCTAGCTAAAATATAAATAATATTAACAATAATATCAAAAGAAATGTTCTATTATTGTTAGTCATGAAAGACATATCCTCTACTGATAAATATAAGTAAATGATTTCGAATGTGTTGAGGAGTGTGATATATGCCATATGATATCGATTTTGTGTGGTACATATATATATATATATCTTTTGATGATACATGGTATTGGATGTGTTTCATATTCTATATGGAATAATATAAATAATGATAACTATAATATCAACAAAAATGATCTTCAACTGATAGATATAAGTGAACGATTCCAAATGTGCTGAGGAGTGTGATGTATGCCATATGATATCGATTTTGTGCTTGTTATAATCTTTTGATGATATATGTTATTGTATGTGTTTGATATTCTCCACGTTCACTAGGTGCTGACATCAATGCTGAGAACAAGGATGGTTACACATCGCTCTCTGCAGCCTGTGAGCAAGGACACCTGGAGCTGGGGAAAGTGTTGGTGTCTGAAGGAGCTGGGATAGAGAAAGGAGGATGCCCGCCTCTAGAGAGCGCAGCACGGGGAGGACACATGGAAGTTGTTCATTGGCTGATGGATTCAGGTAAATCTTTTGACATTTGCATTGTTTGCTCGAGATGATAATAATAATGATAACAATAAAATCAATGATAATCAAACAACGGTCATCATTGTAGTCTATTATTATCAGTTTTTAGAGACATATCTTCAACTGATATGTGAATGTTTCGAATGTGCTGAATAGTTTTATGTGTAGCACTTGACGTGTGTATTATTACAACATATGTGTGAAGACAGTTGAACAGCCTAAATCTTAAGAATAACGACATTTATACTAAAGCATAGGCGTTGATATCAATCTTGAGTTATATATTCAAAATTTTCTTATATTCATCATCAATATGCCTTGATGATGCATGTTATTGTATGTGTTTTGATATTATTAACGTTCACTAGGTGCTGACATCAATGCTGAGGACAAGGAAGGTGACACAGCGCTCTCTGCAGCCTGTCTGCAAGGACACCTGGAGGTGGGGAAAGTGTTGGTGTCCCAGGGAGCTGAGATAGAGAAAGGAGGATGCCCGGCTCTAGAGAGCGCAGCATTGGGAGGACACATGGAAGTTGTTCATTGGCTGATGGATTCAGGTAAATCTTTTGAAATTTGCATTGTTTGCTCGAGATGATAATAATAATGATAACAATAAAATCAATGATAATCAAAAGACGGTCATCATTGTAGTCTATTATTATCAGTTTTTAGAGACATATCTTCAACTGATATATGAATGTTTCGAATGTGCTGAATAGTTTTATGTGTAGCACTTGACGTGTGTATTATTACAACATATGTGTGAAGACAGTTGAACAGCCTAAATCTTAAGAATAACGACATTTATACTAAAGCATAGGCGTTGATATCAATCTTGAGTGATATATTCAAAATTTTCTTATATTCATCATCAATATGCCTTGATGATGCATGTTATTGTATGTGTTTTGATATTCTCCACACTCACTAGGTGCTGACATCAATGCTGAGAACAAGGAAGGTTCCACAGCGCTCTCCACAGCCTGTAAACAAGGACATCTGGAGGTGGGGAAAGTGTTGGTGTCCCAGGGAGCTGTGATAGAGAAAGGCAGATACCCTGCTCTGGAGAGGGCAGCATTGGGAGGGCACATGGAAGTTGTTCAGTGGCTGATGGAATCAGGTAAATCTTTTGAAATTTGCATTGTTTGCTCGAGATGATAATAATAATGATAACAATAAAATCAATGATAATCAAACAACGGTCATCATTGTAGTCTATTATTATCAGTTATTAGAGACATATTTTCAACTGATATGTGAATGTTTCGAATGTGCTGAATAGTTTTATGTGTAGCACTTGACGTGTGCATTATTACAACATATGTGTGAAGACAGTTGAACAGCCTAAATCTTAAGAATAACGACATTTACACTAAAGCATAGGCGTTGATATCAATCTTGAGTTATATATTCAAAATTTTCTTATATTCATCATCAATATGCCTTGATGATGCATGTTATTGTATGTGTTTTGATATTATCCACGTTCACTAGGTGCTGACATCAATGCTGAGGACAAGGACGGTGACACAGCGCTCTCTGTAGCCTGTGAGCAAGGACACCTGGAGGTGGGGAAAGTGTTGGTGTCCCAGGGAGCTGAGATAGAGAAAGGAGGATGCCCAGCTCTAGGGAGAGCAGCATTGGGAGGACACATGGAAGTTGTTCAGTGGCTGATGGAATCAGGTAAATCTTTTGAAATTTGCATTGTTTGCCCGAGATGATAATAATAATGATAACAATAAAATCAATGATAATCAAACAACGGTCATCATTGTAGTCTATTATTATCAGTTATTAGAGACATATTTTCAACTGATATGTGAATGTTTCGAATGTGCTGAATAGTTTTATGTGTAGCACTTGACGTGTGCATTATTACAACATATGTGTGAAGACAGTTGAACAGCCTAAATCTTAAGAATAACGACACTTATACTAAAGCATAGGCGTTGATATCAATCTTGAGTTATATATTCAAAATTTTCTTATATTCATCATCAATATGCCTTGATGATGCATGTTATTGTATGTGTTTTGATATTATCCACGTTCACTAGGTGCTGACATCAATGCTGAGAACAAGAATGGTTACACAGCACTCTCATTAGCCTGTAATCAAGGACACCTGGAGGTGGGGAGAGTGTTGGTGTCTAAAGGAGCTGAGATAGAGAAAGGAGGATGCCCGCCTCTAGAGAGCGCAGTATGGGGAGGACACATGGAAATTGTTCAGTGGCTGATGGAATCAGGTAAATCTTTTGAAATTTGCATTGTTTGCTCGAGATGATAATAATAATGATAACAATAAAATCAATGATAATCAAACAACGGTCATCATTGTAGTCTATTATTATCAGTTATTAGAGACATTTTTTCAACTGATATGTGAATGTTTCGAATGTGCTGAATAGTTTTATGTGTAGCACTTGACGTGTGTATTATTACAACATATGTGTGAAGACAGTTGAACAGCCTAAATCTTAAGAATAACGACATTTATAATAAAGCATAGGCGTTGATATCAATCTTGAGTTATATATTCAAAATTTTCTTATATTCATCATCAATATGCCTTGATGATGCATGTTATTGTATGTGTTTTGATATTATCCACGTTCACTAGGTGCTGACATCAATGCTGAGGACAAGGACGGTGACACAGCGCTCTCCACAGCCTGTCAGCAAGGACACCTGGAGGTGGGGAAAGTGTTGGTGTCGCAGGGAGCTGAGATAGAGAAGGGAGGATACCTGGCTCTAGGGAGAGCAGCATTGGGAGGACACATGGAAGTTGTTCAGTGGCTGATGGAATCAGGTAAATCTTTTGAAATTTGCATTGTTTGCTCGAGATGATAATAATAATGATAACAATAAAATCAATGATAATCAAACAACGGTCATCATTGTAGTCTATTATTATCAGTTATTAGAGACATTTTTTCAACTGATATGTGAATGTTTCGAATGTGCTGAATAGTTTTATGTGTAGCACTTGACGTGTGTATTATTACAACATATGTGTGAAGACAGTTGAACAGCCTAAATCTTAAGAATAACGACATTTATAATAAAGCATAGGCGTTGATATCAATCTTGAGTTATATATTCAAAATTTTCTTATATTCATCATCAATATGCCTTGATGATGCATGTTATTGTATGTGTTTTGATATTATCCACGTTCACTAGGTGCTGACATCAATGCTGAGGACAAGGACGGTGACACAGCGCTCTCCACAGCCTGTCAGCAAGGACACCTGGAGGTGGGGAAAGTGTTGGTGTCGCAGGGAGCTGAGATAGAGAAGGGAGGATACCTGGCTCTAGGGAGAGCAGCATTGGGAGGACACATGGAAGTTGTTCAGTGGCTGATGGAATCAGGTAAATCTTTTGAAATTTGCATTGTTTGCTCGAGATGATAATAATAATGATAACAATAAAATCAATGATAATCAAACAACGGTCATCATTGTAGTCTATTATTATCAGTTATTAGAGACATTTTTTCAACTGATATGTGAATGTTTCGAATGTGCTGAATAGTTTTATGTGTAGCACTTGACGTGTGTATTATTACAACATATGTGTGAAGACAGTTGAACTGCCTAAATCTTAAGAATAACGACATTTATACTAAAGCATAGGCGTTGATATCAATCTTGAGTTATATATTCAAAATTTTCTTATATTCATCATCAATATGCCTTGATGATGCATGTTATTGTATGTGTTTTGATATTATCCACGTTCACTAGGTGCTGACATCAATGCTGAGAACAAGAGAGGTTTCACAGCGCTCTCTGCAGCCTGTCAGCAGGGACACCTGGAGGTGGGGAAAGTGTTGGTGTCTGAAGGAGCTGAGATAGAGAAAGGAGGATACCTGGCTCTAGAGATAGCAGCACGGGGAGGACACATGGAAGTTGTGCAATGGCTGTTGGAATTAGGTGAGGCTTTTAACACCTTATTTCTAGCTAAAATATAAATAATGATAACAATAATATCAACAAAAATAACCATCAAAATATTATGTTGTTGTTAGTCATGAAAGATATATCCTCTACTGATAATATAAGTAAATGATTTCGAATGTGTTGAGGAGTGTGATATATGCCATATGATATCGATTTTGTGTGGAACATATATATATATATATCTTTTGATGATACATGGTATTGGATGTGTTTCATATTCTATATGGAATAATGTAAATAATGATAACTATAATATCAACAAAAATGATCTTCAACTGATAGATATAAGTGAACGATTCCAAATGTGCTGAGGTGTGTGATGTATATCATATGATATCGATTTTGTGTTTGTTATCAATCTTTTGATGATACATGGTATTGTATGTGTTTCATATTCTCCACGTTCACTAGGTGCTGACATCAATGCTGAGAACAAGCAAGGTTACAGAGCGCTCTCCACAGCCTGTCAGCAAGGACACCTGGAGGTGGGGAAAGTGTTGATGTCTGAAGGAGCTGAGATAGAGAAAGGAGGATACCTGGCTCTAGAGAGAGCAGCACGGGGAGGACACATGGAAGTTGTGCAATGGCTGTTGGAATTAGGTGAGGCTTTTTACACCTTATTTCTAGCTAAAATATAAATAATGATAACAATAATATCAACAAAAATAACCATCAAAATGTTATGTTGTTGTTAATCATGAAAGATATATCCTCTACTGATAATATAAGTAAATGATTTCGAATGTGTTGAGGAGTGTGATATATGCCATATGATATCGATTTTGTGTGGTACATATATATATATCTTTTGATGATACATGGTATTGGATGTGTTTCATATTCTATATGGAATAATGTAAATAATGATAACTATAATATCAACAAAAATGATCTTCAACTGATAGATATAAGTGAACGATTCCAAATGTGCTGAGGTTTGTGATGTATATCATATGATATCGATTTTGTGTTTGTTATCAATCTTTTGATGATACATGGTATTGTATGTGTCTCATATTCTCCACGTTCACTAGGTGCTGACATCAATGCTGAGAACAAGCAAGGTTACACAGCGCTCTCCACAGCCTGTCAGCAGGGACACCTGGAGGAGGGGAAAGTGTTGGTGTCTAAAGGAGCTGAGATAGAGAAAGGAGGATACCTGGCTCTAGAGAGAGCAGCGCGGGGAGGACACATGGAAGTTGTGCAATGGCTGTTGGAATTAGGTGAGGCTTTTTACACCTTATTTCTAGCTAAAATATAAATAATGATAACAATAATATCAACAAAAATAACCATCAAAATGTTATGTTGTTGTTAGTCATGAAAGATATATCCTCTACTGATAATATAAGTAAATGATTTCGAATGTGTTGAGGAGTGTGATATTTGCCATATGATATCGATTTTGTGTGGTACATATATATATATATATCTTTTGATGATACATGGTATTGGATGTGTTTCATATTCTATATGGAAAAATAAAAATATAATAACTATAATATCAACAAAAATGATCTTCAACTGATAGATATAAGTGAAAGATTCCAAATGTGCTGAGGTGTGTGATGTATGCCATGTGATATCGATTTCGTGTTTGTTATCAATCTTTTGATGATACATGGTATTGTATGTGTTTCATATTCTCCACGTTCACTAGATGCTGACATCAATGCTGAGAACAAGCAAGGTTTCACAGCGCTCTCTGTGGCCTGTCAGCGAGGACACCTGGAGGTGGGGAAAGTGTTGGTGTCGCAGGGAGCTGAAATGGAGAAAGGAGGATACCCGGCTCTAGAGAGAGCAGCATTGGGAGGACACATGGAAGTTGTGCAATGGCTGTTGGAATTAGGTGAGGCTTTTGACACCTTGTTTCTAGCTAAAATATAAATAATATTACCAATAATATCAAAAGAAATAACCATCAAAATATTCTATTATTGTTAGTCATGAAAGAAATATCCTCTACTGATAATATAAGTAAATGATTTCGAATGTGTTGAGGAGTGTGATATATGCCATATGATATCGATTTTGTGTGGTACATATATATATATCTTTTGATGATACATGGTATTGGATGTGTTTCATATTCTATATGGAATAATATAAATAATGATCACTATAATATCAACAAAAATGATCTTCAACTGATAGATATAAGTGAACGATTCCAAATGTGCTGAGGAGTGTGATGTATGCCATATGATATCGATTTTGTGCTTGTTATAATCTTTTGATGATACACGTTATTGTATGTGTTTGATATTCTCCACTTTCACTAGGTGCTGGCATCAATGCTGAGAACAAGAATGGTTACACAGCGCTTTCCACAGCCTGTCAGCAGGGACACCTGGAGGTGGGGAAAGTGTTGGTGTCTGAAGGAGCTGAGATAGAGAAAGGAGGATACCTGGCTCTAGAGAGAGCAGCGCGGGGAGGACACATGGAAGTTGTGCAATGGCTGTTGGAATTAGGTGAGGCTTTTTACACCTTATTTCTAGCTATAATATAAATAATGATAACAATAATATCAACAAAAATAACCATCAAAATGTTATGTTGTTGTTAGTCATGAAAGATATATCCTCTACTGATAATATAAGTAAATGATTTCGAATGTGTTGAGGAGTGTGATATATGCCATATGATATCGATTTTGTGTGGTACATATATATATATCTTTTGATGATACATGGTATTGGATGTGTTTCATATTCTATATGGAAAAATAAAAATATAATAACTATAATATCAACAAAAATGATCTTCAACTGATAGATATAAGTGAACGATTCCAAATGTGCTGAGGTGTGTGATGTATGCCATGTGATATCGATTTCGTGTTTGTTATCAATCTTTTGATGATACATGGTATTGTATGTGTTTCATATTCTCCACGTTCACTAGATGCTGACATCAATGCTGAGAACAAGCAAGGTTTCACAGCGCTCTCTGTGGCCTGTCAGCGAGGACACCTGGAGGTGGGGAAAGTGTTGGTGTCGCAGGGAGCTGAGATGGAGAAAGGAGGATACCCGGCTCTAGAGAGAGCAGCATTCGGAGGACACATGGAAGTTGTTCAGTGGCTGATGGAATCAGGTAAATCTTTTGAAATTTGCATTGTTTGCTCGAGATGATAATAATAATGATAACAATAAAATCAATGATAATCAAACAACGGTCATCATTGTAGTCTATTATTATCAGCTATTAGAGACATATTTTCAACTGATATGTGAATGTTTCGAATGTGCTGAATAGTTTTATGTGTAGCACTTGACGTGTGTATTATTACAACATATGTGTGAAGACAGTTGAACAGCCTAAATCTTAAGAATAACGACATTTATACTAAAGCATAGGCGTTGATATCAATCTTGAGTTATATATTCAAAATTTTCTTATATTCATCATCAATATGCCTTGATGATGCATGTTATTGTATGTGTTTCGATATTATCCACGTTCACTAGGTGCTGACATCAATGCTGAGAACAAGAATGGTTACACAGCGCTCTCATTAGCCTGTAATCAAGGACACCTGGAGGTGGGGAGAGTGTTGGTGTCTAAAGGAGCTGAGATAGAGAAAGGAGGATACCCGGCTCTAGAGAGGGCAGCATTGGGAGGTTACATGGAAATTGTTCAGTGGCTGATTGAATCAGGTAAATTTTTTGACATTTTCATTGTTTGCTCGAGATGATAATAATAATGATAACAATAAAATCAATGATAATCAAACAACGGTCATCATTGTAGTCTATTATTATCAGTTATTAGAGACATATCTTCAACTGATATGTGAATGTTTCGAATGTGCTGAATAGTTTTATGTGTAGCACTTGACGTGTGTATTATTACAACATACACTGCGTGAAAAATCATCTTTACAATGTATTTACATTCGGGGAAGGTATACGAATGGCAGCATTTACATCGCCTCTAAAAACATTTACAATTCCCTGAACAAGAAAACGCAAAGGTAGTCAAGGTTGTATTTACAAGTTCATCCCAGATAGTAATGGCACAATTTACAAAATCCATACAAGGTCCGCAGATGTGACCTTTTATATATGGAAAGGTGATGGCGATGTGTATGTAAAGCCGATGGATATGTACAACGAGGTCTTGTAATGATATGTAAATGTATTGGTGGTTACTGCCTATATATGGAAAGGTGATCTTGTTTTATTACAAGGTCACATTTCATTCGTATTAAATTTACAATTATACAAGGATGGATACAAGAGTTGATCATTAATGACAACTTCAGGTCATATTTTCGCTAACGTAAATGTACAAAACGGTTGAAAGATGATATGTGGGCAATTGTAAAGGTATATACTAGATATGACAAGATGATATATCCATTCACGTAAAGGTATCTATTCATTTTGAAAATACTGTCTTTTTGGCATTTGTAATGGTACTGGCATGTTTGAATGTATGACCTGACAGTTTATGTAAAGATGCAAATCGATCAGTTCAGGTCATCATTTTATTGATGTAAATGTGTAACCAGATATGTTCATATCACATTTCCAATCACGTCAATGCATCCCTTTACTTGGCAATGTTACCTTTTATTATTTGCAAATGTATTAATTTTATAAGAATATGTGACCCTTTCTTCCATTTACATGCACCACTATATACCACTATGTCGCCTTTCCATTTTTGTAAAGAGGTCAATCTGTTTGGAAATATGATATCTTGGTATTCGTAAAGGTATCAACATGTTTGAAGGTATGACCTGATATTATATGTAAATATGTATAAATTTCAGTTCATTTCCACATTGTGTTGAATAAAATGCACAACCAGTCCTGCTCAGATCACACTGCCTTTAACTGAAATACTTCATTGTATTTGGAAATTTCATCTTTTGGAATTTGTAATGGAGTGAATATGTTTTGACCGATGACTTGAGATTATGTAGAAACGTGCAAAAAGGCTGATTCGTGTTATATTTGCATTTAATCAAATGTGGAACTGGATCCGTTCAAATCATATCTCTGCTCACGTATATGTGTAACATCTTTTGGAAATGTTAACTTTTGCTATTTTGAGTGCAGACCATCATCACATACATTCGCGAAAACATGATAACTCCGATCGGGGTGTAAACATTTATTTTCACGTGTATCATAGACCCCTGAAAACATTTGTCTCTAATTTGGATACAGAAATATCTGAGGAAGTAATATGACATGGCGTTTTCTTATATTTGGCCAGAAGCCGTAGTCCAATGTCAGCCAACATTATATTACTAGAAGACAAATATGAAAAGATAACTTTTGACAATTTATCCATGCGGCCAAGGATGCGCGCCGGCGTCGTTGGGCATCTTTTCGAGCGATGGTTGCCCTGTTCTTCTGTTGCCCTGACTTATCGAGGCCTGTTCTAGATATTCAGCATCTAAATCCACTTTCAGGCGATTGGATGTCTCGTTCTGCCAAGCAGGAAGACGATTCACCAGTACGTTGTCTCCGTCACCGTCCTCGTCGCCCAACATTAGGGCTGGAACGTGAACTGCCTCAAATGCGCGTTCGTGGCTGCGTGGTGTCGACGCTGGCTCTGAGAAATAGACAACCAATTTTGTTAGGCAAGACGGCCAGTCCGTCGCACGGCCCAAGTATCATACACTGCACTGCGCCTTAATACTACTCGTCCACTAAATGAATGCCATTTAATCCGTCTATCACCTTTTTAATCCTTATTGAATATAGAGGAAGGCGCAGTGTATGATACTTGGGCCCGTCGCACTATCGTGTCTGAGTGATGATTTGTCGTATTATCGGGATATCACCATTTCACATGTACAAGGACAATGAATACAATGAATGAAATGAAGTAATGATAATGTTATGTTTTCGATTCAATTTACTTACCCAACAGGTCAGTTGAAGACTTTATAATTTATATTATTGACATATATAAGCGCGATACATTTACTTCGCATGCAATACCCGGTACCCGGCGAATTATTTGTACTTACTTGTCCATAAGACCCACACTTCAGAATAAACGCACTCCTTTGCATCCTGGAAGGCATCGTGAACAGCGGTCTGAAAAAAAGACAAATAACGTATATACATGTCTAAGTGGTGAGACTGCTCAGTCTTATACATACAGGCTTTGATTATTTACCAGATCATTATATACAAGTGTTAAGTTTTGACACATAGCACAGACCTATACCTGTTTGAGCCTTTTCGGAGAACTTGTGCGGCGGAGGTTTGATCTGTCATTCGTTCTCTCATGTTCGGTAGTCCTATCAACTGTCGATATGCTACATTAATCGGCATTATCCCCGTACTCCATCATGGATAAGCATTCGGATTCGTTGAATCACTCATCCTTGTTTTGCAAAAAAAAAAAAAAATCGTGTCGTGCCGAAAGCACCAGCGAAAAATTTGCTGGAATTTAATGTCGAATTGTTTTCGATAGAATAAACTGAGCATACATCCCACACTCTTTGTCGCGGTGTATATGCCTGGCGACTGAACAGTCGAATAACTGGATATTGTATACACTATTTTGTTTGCCCAGTGAGACATGTAATGAGAGTTCGCAGACAACGGATACTAGATATGATATACAATGCCCTGGTTGGTTGTAGAGCTGTAGGGGGCGGAGCTCAGATGAATTTATCGCCGAAATTAGTTTTATTCCACACGCCGCTTATATTTAGGAACAAGAAAGTTAGCCTTATTAACTGTGTTCGAAATTGTAACTTGTTTATAAGTGAATGTGATTATTAGCTGTAAGATAATTGAGCTTTCTAATAATATTCATTATTGCACTCTTCATTACTCATTATATTGTTTCCAAATGTCCGTGCTTCAGCGCGTCTCCCATCTGATATACGGGATTATTGAACAGATTCTTCCTAATTTACGTACAAAGACACGTCGTGTACCTCCCCCCCCCCCCTTATTTACCTTTTGTCTTTTTGACTGATCAATTTTAAAACTAAGCTCGGTGATTTCCTATAAAAACTCCGGGCTGTGCCGTGTATCTCAGATAATTTGAAATATAACCTATCCGGGATTTAGGTGAAATATACGACTAACAAATATAGCATTATCCGGCCTATTATTGTTTTGATGATGCATAAAGGTTGTATCAAGAATGATTGAATGAATCACGCATACGAACTGTTATTCATACAGCAATTGCTGGTACATACAATAAATTTGAAAGCGCTGTGAGCTTCTTTGCGAGAATACACGTGGAAACATACATAGAAGTGCGCAATAAATTAAGTTGGGTCAATACATGTATGTGCAAAGTGATACACGAAGACACCGTAACAATATCAATTTCTAACTTGCATGATGCAATTAGCGCAAAAGATCTTGGAGATGGAAGATAAGTTAAATGACCGAATTGTTATTTGAAGATCACGGGTGGGGGAAATTTCTGATAACAATCAACTGTAGCATAATTAATTCATTTGTATCAAGTTTAATCAAAGCCTGATGACTGACCAGCCCTGAATTTTTAAAATGATAATCCCGATGAAAATCATAAGAGTACTGAAATCGTGCTTTTATAACAATTACTGTACCATTGATATGCCATTGTTTTACATTAATTTATTTCACATGACATTCATTTGATATGTGCTTATTCATGGGGACACAAGGGCTATAAGGCTGAATAGTTAGCTGGTCGATTGATTCATTGGTAGCTTCCTAATGTAAAGAAGAAAATCCTTATCATAAAACTATTCACGTTGGCATGTTCCGCCACATAGTAGAATGGCGAATCAATGTTATTTCTGTGATCAACGCGGCAATTAAGACAATGACGTAAGTGTTAATTGACTCGTCGTTGGTGTTGTGATATTACAAGATACATTCTCTATGCTACTAGTTTGTGTATTGAGAATGGTATGCGCAGGCACGTGTATAATTACATATGGTCCCAGCACTAAAGCTGTTAATTGCAATTAAGCTCGATTCAAGTATTGCCTACGAACAGAGACGAGAACAAGATACACATCAATAGTACACCGTTTGATCACGTTTGATCACGCGAGAACTCTCATATAGTATAGTTCACATTTTTATCACTAACTATCACTATCAAACTATACCTGCAATTGATTGTATTCACTCAACAAAACAAAGAACGAAAAACAGTTTACGTGTAGATGGAACGGCAGAACAGAATAATAGGTAACATTTTGTGAATAAAAAGATACTTTCAATTCGGCATGTTGTGTAAATGATGGAAGTTTGTTCCAGACTCTTGGACCCGCGAAACTGATCGCTAGAGTGATAACCTTTGTATTTGCTGAGCTCATTCGAATATTTTGGCCATTCATGACAACACGTTATGAAGGCGAAATCAGAATGTTCATATATAGATATATGCATTAAGAATGTACTGCTTATAAGCAGAAACTAAACGAATGCCATTTAATCTGTCTGTCACCTTTTTAATCCTTACTGAATACAGGGAAATATATATTGTAATATAGGGAGCGCAGAATATGATACTTGGACCGAGTACCTTGTATTGAGAAATAAATAGGAAAATGATACACCAAAATGACACATGACATTTGGTCAAAGAAGCAGTCTCGATTGGTGATCCTTGATGACCATAGCATTATGTCACTCTATAGTATATTATGGTATGGAATGGATGTGCGCAAATTCATGATTTTGTTTGCTTCATACACACTCTTTATGTGTGTATAACGATTAGATGTTATAAATTTCATATGACAGTGACACCAAGCGCCTTGTGTTCACTTTTTAAAACATGGCCATTTTCCAGGACTGCTTTCATCATTATAACTCGCCGCAGTTAGAAAGCGATTGGATCTAAATATCTCACCGCACCATGCAAAACAAAAGAACGCAGGCTGCAATTGAAGGTCTATTCCTTTAGAGTAACCAAAACTTCTTTTTTGTTGCTGGTTATTGAAAACACATGTGTGGCTCATAAATGGAGAAGCTCGTATCCCTTGCCTGATAGGCCACCTAATGCAAACAACGTGCACGTTGTATAGCAAGATATATGTTCTATATCAATATATGTATCAATATAAATGTAGTTGTCTAACTATTATGTTCCTGAAGCGGTTCCTGAATGCGCTGCAGCGGCGGCCGGGGTTCGGGGTCGGTGCAGGGGCCGGGGTGTGTGTGTGTGTGTGTGTGGGGGGGGGGGGGGGATTTCCGACCCCCGTGCTTTAGGCTGCTTTAATCAGTTAAAGTGAGATATCAAATGAACATTATGTGCTAAAAACGTTCATTGAATCAATTAACATGTCATTTCAAGACGGAAAATTACGCAAACCACAGCCAACTGTATATCTACATGTACTAGCGCTGAAACCCCTTATTATTGGCAATGTCATTTAGGAAAAAAAGCTAGCTAACAAATATACAATAGTATTAGGCAATTTAAACATATTGTGACTGATCGCGATCATTGAGGTGTATAATGGCATGAATATGACATGGACTAATAATTAACTTAGGCAACCGCCTTACGGCGTATACGAACGGTGGATGCACTGACAAACATATCAATATGTTTTTATGTGGGTGATCTCTTTGAGAAATATAGAATATTTTCTTTTTAGATGTCCACGCATGTGAAACCGTTATGATGAAAAATATCGCTATGATTAATGTATAATTATGCTAATTGTTGTATATAATGTATACAAATAACAAACTAGCACACACTCTATAATTTGTTGAGATAATACTACCCAACTGGATACACTTAATTTATAGATGTCCTATTTCCACAAATGAACAAATTTCCACAAATAGGACAAATGTCCTATTTTTCACCGATGGCACACAGTTATTTTTTCTGAGTTACTTAGGTCATATTTACTGATTACAAAAATGCAATACAAGTATACAGTCTTTGCTGATCACATTGAAGGTCGCCTACCAAGTATATATAATAGGATCTCTTTTGATCATCAAATGGCGTCACTTTCAATTTCTAACGAAAAAAGATAATTGCTAGTTTTACTGATTTCACTCTGGTACAGAACACATGCCTATTCGCCTTTACGATTCGTGTAAAGGTTAAACACATTTCCGAAAAAGGAAAGGCATAGTAAATGTATTATTATATAGTACACACTTGGTGCATAGCTTATGTTCGTTACTTTACAACAACTTTTCGATTTTTATCATTGCATTTACAATGACTTTTGTTCGCATTACATTTACTTTCATGGAAAGGTATTGAGAAAGGTCATCCATAGTTATTTACAATGTATTTACATGTACAGTGTATTTTGTAAAGATGGATTTTCGCGCAGTGATATGTGTGAAGACAGTTGAACAGCCTAAATCTTAAGAATAACGACATTTATACTAAAGCATAGGCGTTGATATCAATCTTGAGTTATATATTCAAAATTTTCTTATATTCATCATCAATATGCCTTGATGATGCATGTTATTGTATGTGTTTTGATATTATCCACGTTCACTAGGTGCTGACATCAATGCTGAGAACAAGGACGGTTCCACGGCGCTCTCTGTAGCATGTCAGCAAGGACACCTGGAGGTGGGGAAAGTGTTGGTGTCCCAGGGAGCTGAGATAGAGAAGGGAGGATTCCCGGCTCTAGGGGAAGCAGCAATTGGAGGACACATGAAAATTGTTCAGTGGCTGGTGGAATCAGGTAAATCTTTTGAAATTTGCATTGTTTGCTCGAGATGATAATAACAATGATAACAATAAAATCAATGATAATCAAACAACGGTCATCATTGTAGTCTATTATTATCAGTTATTAGAGACATATCTTCAACTGATATGTGAATGTTTCGAATGTGCTGAATAGTTTTATGTGTAGCACTTGACGTGTGTATTATTACAACATATGTGTGAAGACAGTTGAACAGCCTAAATCTTAAGAATAACGACATTTATACTAAAGCATAGGCGTTGATATCAATCTTGAGTTATATATTCAAAATTTTCTTATATTCATCATCAATATGCCTTGATGATGCATGTTATTGTATGTGTTTTGATATTATCCACGTTCACTAGGTGCTGACATCAATGCTGAGGACAAGGACGGTGACACAGCGCTCTCCACAGCCTGTCAGCAAGGACACCTGGAGGTGGGGAAAGTGTTGGTGTCGCAGGGAGCTGAGATAGAGAAGGGAGGATACCTGGCTCTAGGGAGAGCAGCATTGGGAGGACACATGGAAGTTGTTCAGTGGCTGATGGAATCAGGTAAATCTTTTGAAATTTGCATTGTTTGCTCGAGATGATAATAATAATGATAACAATAAAATCAATGATAATCAAACAACGGTCATCATTGTAGTCTATTATTATCAGTTATTAGAGACATTTTTTCAACTGATATGTGAATGTTTCGAATGTGCTGAATAGTGTTATGTGTAGCACTTGACGTGTGTATTATTACAACATATGTGTGAAGACAGTTGAACAGCCTAAATCTTAAGAATAACGACATTTATACTAAAGCATAGGCGTTGATATCAATCTTGAGTTATATATTCAAAATTTTCTTATATTCATCATCAATATGCCTTGATGATGCATGTTATTGTATGTGTTTTGATATTATCCACGTTCACTAGGTGCTGACATCAATGCTGAGGACAAGGACGGTGACACAGCGCTCTCCACAGCCTGTCAGCAAGGACACCTGGAGGTGGGGAAAGTGTTGGTGTCGCAGGGAGCTGAGATAGAGAAGGGAGGATACCTGGCTCTAGGGAGAGCAGCATTGGGAGGACACATGGAAGTTGTTCAGTGGCTGATGGAATCAGGTAAATCTTTTGAAATTTGCATTGTTTGCTCGAGATGATAATAATAATGATAACAATAAAATCAATGATAATCAAACAACGGCCATCATTGTAGTCTATTATTATCAGTTATTAGAGACATTTTTTCAACTGATATGTGAATGTTTCGAATGTGCTGAATAGTTTTATGTGTAGCACTTGACGTGTGTATTATTACAACATATGTGTGAAGACAGTTGAACTGCCTAAATCTTAAGAATAACGACATTTATACTAAAGCATAGGCGTTGATATCAATCTTGAGTTATATATTCAAAATTTTCTTATATTCATCATCAATATGCCTTGATGATGCATGTTATTGTATGTGTTTTGATATTATCCACGTTCACTAGGTGCTGACATCAATGCTGAGGACAAGGACGGTGACACAGCGCTCTCCACAGCCTGTCAGCAAGGACACCTGGAGGTGGGGAAAGTGTTGGTGTCGCAGGGAGCTGAGATAGAGAAGGGAGGATACCTGGCTCTAGGGAGAGCAGCATTGGGAGGACACATGGAAGTTGTTCAGTGGCTGATGGAATCAGGTAAATCTTTTGAAATTTGCATTGTTTGCTCGAGATGATAATAATAATGATAACAATAAAATCAATGATAATCAAACAACGGTCATCATTGTAGTCTATTATTATCAGTTATTAGAGACATTTTTTCAACTGATATGTGAATGTTTCGAATGTGCTGAATAGTTTTATGTGTAGCACTTGACGTGTGTATTATTACAACATATGTGTGAAGACAGTTGAACAGCCTAAATCTTAAGAATAACGACATTTATACTAAAGCATAGGCGTTGATATCAATCTTGAGTTATATATTCAAAATTTTCTTATATTCATCATCAATATGCCTTGATGATGCATGTTATTGTATGTGTTTTGATATTATCCACGTTCACTAGGTGCTGACATCAATGCTGAGGACAAGGACGGTGACACAGCGCTCTCCACAGCCTGTCAGCAAGGACACCTGGAGGTGGGGAAAGTGTTGGTGTCGCAGGGAGCTGAGATAGAGAAGGGAGGATACCTGGCTCTAGGGAGAGCAGCATTGGGAGGACACATGGAAGTTGTTCAGTGGCTGATGGAATCAGGTAAATCTTTTGAAATTTGCATTGTTTGCTCGAGATGATAATAATAATGATAACAATAAAATCAATGATAATCAAACAACGGTCATCATTGTAGTCTATTATTATCAGTTATTAGAGACATTTTTTCAACTGATATGTGAATGTTTCGAATGTGCTGAATAGTTTTATGTGTAGCACTTGACGTGTGTATTATTACAACATATGTGTGAAGACAGTTGAACTGCCTAAATCTTAAGAATAACGACATTTATACTAAAGCATAGGCGTTGATATCAATCTTGAGTTATATATTCAAAATTTTCTTATATTCATCATCAATATGCCTTGATGATGCATGTTATTGTATGTGTTTTGATATTATCCACGTTCACTAGGTGCTGACATCAATGCTGAGAACAAGAGAGGTTTCACAGCGCTCTCTGCAGCCTGTCAGCAGGGACACCTGGAGGTGGGGAAAGTGTTGGTGTCTGAAGGAGCTGAGATAGAGAAAGGAGGATACCTGGCTCTAGAGATAGCAGCACGGGGAGGACACATGGAAGTTGTGCAATGGCTGTTGGAATTAGGTGAGGCTTTTAACACCTTATTTCTAGCTAAAATATAAATAATGATAACAATAATATCAACAAAAATAACCATCAAAATATTATGTTGTTGTTAGTCATGAAAGATATATCCTCTACTGATAACATAAGTAAATGATTTCGAATGTGTTGAGGAGTGTGATATATGCCATATGATATCGATTTTGTGTGGTACATATATATATATATATCTTTTGATGATACATGGTATTGGATGTGTTTCATATTCTATATGGAATAATGTAAATAATGATAACTATAATATCAACAAAAATGATCTTCAACTGATAGATATAAGTGAACGATTCCAAATGTGCTGAGGTGTGTGATGTATATCATATGATATCGATTTTGTGTTTGTTATCAATCTTTTGATGATACATGGTATTGTATGTGTTTCATATTCTCCACGTTCACTAGGTGCTGACATCAATGCTGAGAACAAGCAAGGTTACAGAGCGCTCTCCACAGCCTGTCAGCAAGGACACCTGGAGGTGGGGAAAGTGTTGATGTCTGAAGGAGCTGAGATAGAGAAAGGAGGATACCTGGCTCTAGAGAGAGCAGCACGGGGAGGACACATGGAAGTTGTGCAATGGCTGTTGGAATTAGGTGAGGCTTTTTACACCTTATTTCTAGCTAAAATATAAATAATGATAACAATAATATCAACAAAAATAACCATCAAAATGTTATGTTGTTGTTAATCATGAAAGATATATCCTCTACTGATAATATAAGTAAATGATTTCGAATGTGTTGAGGAGTGTGATATATGCCATATGATATCGATTTTGTGTGGTACATATATATATATATCTTTTGATGATACATGGTATTGGATGTGTTTCATATTCTATATGGAATAATGTAAATAATGATAACTATAATATCAACAAAAATGATCTTCAACTGATAGATATAAGTGAACGATTCCAAATCGTTGTTATCAATCTTTTGATGATACATGGTATTGTATGTGTCTCATATTCTCCACGTTCACTAGGTGCTGACATCAATGCTGAGAACAAGCAAGGTTACACAGCGCTCTCCACAGCCTGTCAGCAGGGACACCTGGAGGTGGGGAAAGTGTTGGTGTCTAAAGGAGCTGAGATATAGAAAGGAGGATACCTGGCTCTAGAGAGAGCAGCGCGGGGAGGACACATGGAAGTTGTGCAATGGCTGTTGGAATTCGGTGAGGCTTTTTACACCTTATTTCTAGCTAAAATATAAATAATGATAACAATAATATCAACAAAAATAACCATCAAAATGTTATGTTGTTGTTAGTCATGAAAGATATATCCTCTACTGATAATATAAGTAAATGATTTCGAATGTGTTGAGGAGTGTGATATTTGCCATATGATATCGATTTTGTGTGGTACATATATATATATATATATATATCTTTTGATGATACATGGTATTGGATCTGTTTCATATTCTATATGGAAAAATAAAAATATAATAACTATAATATCAACAAAAATGATCTTCAACTGATAGATATAAGTGAAAGATTCCAAATGTGCTGAGGTGTGTGATGTATGCCATGTGATATCGATTTCGTGTTTGTTATCAATCTTTTGATGATACATGGTATTGTATGTGTTTCATATTCTCCACGTTCACTAGATGCTGACATCAATGCTGAGAACAAGCAAGGTTTCACAGCGCTCTCTGTGGCCTGTCAGCGAGGACACCTGGAGGTGGGGAAAGTGTTGGTGTCGCAGGGAGCTGAGATGGAGAAAGGAGGATACCCGGCTCTAGAGAGAGCAGCATTGGGAGGACACATGGAAGTTGTGCAATGGCTGTTAGAATTAGGTGAGGCTTTTGACACCTTGTTTCTAGCTAAAATATAAATAATATTAACAATAATATCAAAAGAAATAACCATCAAAATATTCTATTATTGTTAGTCATGAAAGATATATCCTCTACTGATAATATAAGTAAATGATTTCGAATGTGTTGAGGTGTGATATATGCCATATGATATCGATTTTGTGTGGTACATATATATATATCTTTTGATGATACATAGTTTTGGATGTGTTTCATATTCTATATGGAATAATATAAATAATGATAACTATAATATCAACAAAAATGATCTTCAACTGATAGATATAAGTGAACGATTCCAAATGTGCTGAGGAGTGTGATGTATGCCATATGATATCGATTTTGTGCTTGTTATAATCTTTTGATGATACATGTTATTGTATGTGTTTGATATTCTCCACTTTCACTAGGTGCTGGCATCAATGCTGAGAACAAGAATGGTTACACAGCGCTTTCCACAGCCTGTCAGCAGGGACACCTGGAGGTGGGGAAAGTGTTGGTGTCTGAAGGAGCTGAGATAGAGAAAGGAGGATACCTGGCTCTAGAGAGAGCAGCGCGGGGAGGACACATGGAAGTTGTGCAATGGCTGTTGGAATTAGGTGAGGCTTTTTACACCTTATTTCTAGCTAAAATATAAATAATGATAACAATAATATCAACAAAAATAACCATCAAAATGTTATGTTGTTGTTAGTCATGAAAGATATATCCTCTACTGATAATATAAGTAAATGATTTCGAATGTGTTGAGGAGTGTGATATATGCCATATGATATCGATTTTGTGTGGTACATATATATATATCTTTTGATGATACATGGTATTGGATGTGTTTCATATTCTATATGGAAAAATAAAAATATAATAACTATAATATCAACAAAAATGATCTTCAACTGATAGATATAAGTGAACGATTCCAAATGTGCTGAGGTGTGTGATGTATGCCATGTGATATCGATTTCGTGTTTGTTATCAATCTTTTGATGATACATGGTATTGTATGTGTTTCATATTCTCCACGTTCACTAGATGCTGACATCAATGCTGAGAACAAGCGAGGTTTCACAGCGCTCTCTGTGGCCTGTCAGCGAGGACACCTGGAGGTGGGGAAAGTGTTGGTGTCGCAGGGAGCTGAGATGGAGAAAGGAGGATACCCGGCTCTAGAGAGAGCAGCATTCGGAGGACACATGGAAGTTGTGCAATGGCTGTTGGAATTAGGTGAGGCTTTTGACACCTTGTTTCTAGCTAAAATATAAATAATATTAACAATAATATCAAAAGAAATAACCATCAAAATATTATATTATTGTTAGTCATGAAAGATATATCCTCTACTGATAATATAAGTAAATGATTTCGAATGTGTTGAGGAGTGTGATATATGCCATATGATATCGATTTTGTGTGGTACATATATATATATCTTTTGATGATACATGGTATTGGATGTGTTTCATATCCTATATGGAATAATATATATAATGATAACTATAATATCAACAAAAATGATCTTCAACTGATAGATATAAGTGAACGATTCCAAATGTGCTGAGGAGTGTGATGTATGCAATATGATATCGATTTTGTGCTTGTTATAATCTTTTGATGATACATGTTATTGTATGTGTTTGATATTCTCCACTTTCACTAGGTGCTGGCATCAATGCTGAGAACAAGAATGGTTACACAGCGCTTTCCACAGCCTGTCAGCAGGGACACCTGGAGGTGGGGAAAGTGTTGGTGTCTGAAGGAGCTGAGATAGAGAAAGGAGGATACCTGGCTCTAGAGAGAGCAGCGCGGGGAGGACACATGGAAGTTGTGCAATGGCTGTTGGAATTAGGTGAGGCTTTTTACACCTTATTTCTAGCTAAAATATAAATAATGATAACAATAATATCAACAAAAATAACCATCAAAATGTTATGTTGTTGTTAGTCATGAAAGATATATCCTCTACTGATAATATAAGTAAATGATTTCGAATGTGTTGAGGAGTGTGATATATGCCATATGATATCGATTTTGTGTGGTACATATATATATATCTTTTGATGATACATGGTATTGGATGTATTTCATATTCTATATGGAAAAATAAAAATATAATAACTATAATATCAACAAAAATGATCTTCAACTGATAGATATAAGTGAACGATTCCAAATGTGCTGAGGTGTGTGATGTATGCCATGTGATATCGATTTCGTGTTTGTTATCAATCTTTTGATGATACATGGTATTGTATGTGTTTCATATTCTCCACGTTCACTAGATGCTGACATCAATGCTGAGAACAAGCAAGGTTTCACAGCGCTCTCTGTGGCCTGTCAGCGAGGACACCTGGAGGTGGGGAAAGTGTTGGTGTCGCAGGGAGCTGAGATGGAGAAAGGAGGATACCCGGCTCTAGAGAGAGCAGCATTGGGAGGACACATGGAAGTTGTGCAATGGCTGTTGGAATTAGGTGAGGCTTTTGACACCTTGTTTCTAGCTAAAATATAAATAATATTAACAATAATATCAAAAGAAATAACCATCAAAATATTCTATTATTGTTAGTCATGAAAGATATATCCTCTACTGATAATATAAGTAAATGATTTCGAATGTGTTGAGGAGTGTGATATATGCCATATGATATCGATTTTGTGTGGTACATATATATATATCTTTTGATGATACATGGTATTGGATGTGTTTCATATTCTATATGGAAAAATAAAAATACATTAACTATAATATCAACAAAAATGATCTTCAACTGATAGATATAAGTGAACGATTCCAAATGTGCTGAGGTGTGTGATGTATGCCATGTGATATCGATTTCGTGTTTGTTATCAATCTTTTGATGATACATGGTATTGTATGTTTCATATTCTCCACGTTCACTAGGTGCTGACATCAATGCTGAGAACAAGCAAGGTTACACAGCGCTCTCCACAGCCTGTCAGCAAGGACACCTGGAGGTGGGGAAAGTGTTGGTGTCTGAAGGAGCTGAGATAGAGAAAGGAGGATACCTGGCTCTAGAGAGAGCAGCACGGGGAGGACACATGGAAGTTGTGCAATGGCTGTTGGAATTAGGTGAGGCTTTTTACAACTTATTTCTAGCCAAAATATAAATAATGATAACAATAATATCAACAAAACTAACCATCAAAATGTTATGTTGTTGTTAGTCATGAAAGATATATCCTCTACTGATAATATAAGTAAATGATTTCGAATGTATTGAGGAGTGTGATATATGCCATATGATATCGATTTTGTGTGGTACATATATATATATCTTTTGATGATACATGGTATTGGATGTGTTTCATATTCTATATGGAAAAATAAAAATATAATAACTATAATATCAACAAAAATGATCTTCAACTGATAGATATAAGTGAACGATTCCAAATGTGCTGAGGAGTGTGATGTATGCCATATGATATCGATTTTGTGCTTGTTATAATCTTTTGATGATACATGTTATTGTATGTGTTTGATATTCTCCACTTTCACTAGGTGCTGGCATCAATGCTGAGAACAAGAATGGTTACACAGCGCTCTCCACAGCCTGTCAGCAGGGACACCTGGAGGTGGGGAAAGTGTTGGTGTCCGAAGGAGCTGAGATAGAGAAAGGAGGATACCCGGCTCTAGAGAGAGCAGCACGGGGAGGACACATGGAAGCTGTGCAATGGCTGTTGGAATTAGGTGAGGCTTTTTGCACCTTATTTCTAGCTAAAATATAAATAATGATAACAATAATATCAACAAAAATAACCATCAAAATGTTATGTTGTTGTTAGTCATGAAAGATATATCCTCTACTTATAATATAAGTAAATGATTTCGAATGTGTTGAGGAGTGTGATATATGCCATATGATATCGATTTTGTGTGGTACATATATATATATATCTTTTGATGATACATGGTATTGGATGTGTTTCATATTCTATATGGAATAATGTAAATAATGATAACTATAATATCAACAAGAATGATCTTCAACTAATAGATATAAGTGAACGATTCCAAATGTGCTGAGGTGTGTGATGTATATCATATGATATCGATTTTGTGTTTGTTATCAATCTTTTGATGATACATGGTATTGTATGTGTTTCATATTCTCCACGTTCACTAGGTGCTGACATCAATGCTGAGAACAAGCAAGGTTACACAGCGCTCTCCACAGCCTGTCAGCAAGGACACCTGGAGGTGGGGAAAGTGTTGGTGTCTGAAGGAGCTGAGATAGAGAAAGGAGGATACCTGGCTCTAGAGAGAGCAGCACGGGGAGGACACATGGAAGTTGTGCAATGGCTGTTGGAATTAGGTGAGGCTTTTTACACCTTATTTCTAGCCAAAATATAAATAATGATAACGATAATATCAACAAAAATAACCATCAAAATGTTATGTTGTTGTTAGTCATGAAAGATATATCCTCTACTGATAATATAAGTAAATGATTTCGAATGTGTTGAGGAGTGTGATATTTGCCATATGATATCGATTTTGTGTGGTACATATATATATTTTGATGATATATGGTTTTGGATGTGGTTCATATTCTATATGGAATAATAAAAATAATGATAAGTATAATATCAACAAAAATGATATTCAACTGATAGATATAAGTGAACGATTCCAAATGTGCTGAGGTGTGTGATGTATATCATATGATATCGATTTTGTGTTTGTTATCATTCTGTTGATGATACATGGTATTATATGTGTTTCATATTCTCCACGTTCACTAGATGCTGACATCAATGCTGAGAACAAGCAAGGTTTCACAGCGCTCTCTGTAGCATGTCATCAAGGACACCTGGAGGTGGGGAAAGTGTTTGTCTCGCGAGGAGCTGAGATAGAGAAAGGAAGATGCCCGCCTCTAGAGAGCGCAGCATTGGGAGGACACATCAAAATTGTTCAGTGGCTGATGGAATCAGGTAAATCTTTTGAAATTTGCATTGTTTGCTCGAGATGATAATAATAATGATAACAATAAAATCAATGATAATCAAACAACGGTCATCATTGTAGTCTATTATTATCAGTTATTAGAGACATATCTTCAACTGATATGTGAATGTTTCGAATGTGCTGAATAGTTTTATGTGTAGCACTTGACGTGTGTATTATTACAACATATGTGTGAAGACAGTTGAACAGCCTAAATCTTAAGAATAACGACATTTATACTAAAGCATAGGCGTTGATATCAATCTTGAGTTATATATTCAAAATTTTCTTATATTCATCATCAATATGCCTTGATGATGCATGTTATTGTATGTGTTTTGATATTCTCCACGTTCACTAGGTGCTGACATCAATGCTGAGGACAAGGACGGTTCCACAGCGCTCTCTGTAGCCTGTCAGCGAGGACACCTGGAGGTGGGGAAAGTGTTGGTGTCCCAGGGAGCTGAGATAGAGAAGAGAGGATGCCCGGCTCTAGAGAGAGCAGCATTGGGAGGACACATGGAAGTTGTAAAGTGGCTGTTGGAATTAGGTGAGGATTACAGAACTTACATGTATCATGTTGTGATCGATAGCTAAATTGGAAGACCTCATAGGCTGATTCATGATTATTCGTAAATGATTGTAAAAATGTGTGGATGTGTGTTGCTCCGGCAAATTGTTTGAATACCATTTATGCCTGGGTATAAAAAATACATGCGGTAACCCATCCTAAATGCTCCATGTCCATATCTTCATTCAACAGGGTTGAAAACATTGATACCAGATATCAGATATCATCTGTATCAAACAATGCATAAATTATGGTGCTAAACTTTGTTGATATTGGCATCGCCAGAAAAACGATATGATGGCGTCATATGATCACCAAAAACAGTGCTGTAAGCAGCGGTTGCATATATTCCTGAACATGACCCATTTGCAAGGATATTGATATGGATTCATTCAATCATAGATACCATAAAGGCTCGATTAAGCGCCGGGACCCTTTTTTGTCACGAAAGTTTGACCTCACAGTGCTCTTTCAAGACAGGCACTCTTTCAAGGGAATCGCTTATTCGACAACACACTTTTCCAGGTTCAAATTACGACCTATAGGTTGCTAGTCAATGCTGATGGCTGGGGCAGATGACTATGAAATTTGTATATTGTTTTCGTTATCATGGTTAACGAATATGTAACGAACTCCTAACGAAAGTATAACGAATGTAACCAGAAGCACTCATTATGTAATTATTACATATTCGGTATTTAACAAAAAAGCATTTGTTACACGAAATGTACCTACATAATGGTGTAGGTGTGTGCTGACCAGTGATCCGTTAGCATATCGGCATGACTTTGTTGCATGTGATGATAACATATGGCACTGTTTTGTGTGTGTGGTATGGGCTTTCGTCGTGTGGCTTGTAAATTTTGTCGATTAATAGGCGCGATAAATGTCTTGCAAAAAAGTGTGCAGGCATAGAGTTTGTCGCCGGTGACAAAGAAAACATACAGAGAATATTCTGCAACAAATCCACTCGACATTATGCAGGATCAATGAATAGTTTCTCATATGTTTAAATAAAATAGACACAAACAGTCTGCAGCCTCCTTGAAATACAGGCATTCATATTGGGTTGAGCTTCTGGTTACTGGTCCCAGGCCTTTCGTTGGTGTTATTAGCAATTAACATACCAAATTCAATACCAAACTAATCAGTTGCTTCCCAGTGAAGAGATGTGATTGCAGCGGATGACTTCTATGCCAAGGGAGCTCGATGCGGAAAACATTTTGGAGTAATAAATATGAAACTGTGCTGTCGAGTGCCAGAAAATTTTTTACCAACACTGGGCATACTCGGCACGTAGATCAGAACTACCATGGTTTGCATTGATCGCTTATAGCCTCAATCCATGTCATTCCAGTCATACAAAGTTTTTATTGCATAAAAATCGAATATGTCCAATAGGTGTAGCCTAAGGCAAATGACTGATTGTCAATTTGAAATTTCACCTGCATTTGACAGCTAGTACTAGCGTAAATTGTTACCAGTATTCATTGTCGGTACTGTTTCCAAGTAAACTAGGCCTAGCGTATTAACAGTACATGGAACAAAAGGCAATTGAAGTGTTCTTTATTTCCACGTGGTATGTATCAGTGGTATATACGCATTTCTTGTGAAATTCCGGCGCTCTTTGGAGAAAGGCACTTATTCAAGAAAGGCGCTTATTTGTCAAAAATGTGTACCCCCTGGCGCCCATTCGAGATAGGCGCTCTTTGAGGCCAAAAAAAAAGTATTATGAATCTGGTTATGCGCGTGTGTCAGTTGTAACCCCGCACATCACTCGTTTTTTTTTAGAAACCAAAAAAAAAATCGCACACATCATACAGATAATGATCAAGTAAAATGGTCCCGAGTGTCTTTGACATTGCAAAACTTGGTGTATGGCTGGCCAAACAGGGCAAATTCAACCGGGTCCTTTATCAACAATGAAATTTTAGTGGAAAATGATTGGCAAAGTAGGCCATATTTGACCATATCACTCATCGGCCGCCAATTTTAGCAATAAAAAAAGAAAATTGCGTCGTTGCATCAATTTTTTCGGGACCCCAATAACCAGAACCATAATACTTTTTTTTTGGCCTAAGGGAGGCGAGGGAGGCTCTGTTCTTCATTCTCACGTGGCGTAAATCACCGATATAAACAGTATTCCTTGTGCAATTCTGGGAGGCGCTCTTTAAAGGACGGGTGCTCAATGGAGCCAATACAGTTTCTGTGAATTATTCGACAATATTTATACCAATAATAATACCAGAGTGTGAAATCTATAAGAATATGGACATTCCATGAAACTCTAGGTGCTGATGTCAATGCTGTCATACGAGAAGTAGATGGCTACACAGCTCTCTGCGGGGCCTGTCAGACAGGTCAAACAGAGGTGGCCAAGGAGCTGGTGAAGCGCGGAGCAGACCTTGATCTGGGAGTGCCACTTGGGATGGCTGCCTGGAGTGGACATATGGAACTAGTGGAATGGCTACTTCAAAAAGGTCAATCAAAAATGGTTGATTATTCTCGCATCAAAACTTATATGACACGAATTTCGATAGGGATTTTTCCGATCTGGTAGGACAGTCTTGTGATGTGTGTCGTTGTTAACCTGTGTTAAAGTAGAAAAATGTTTTGGTTTCCAGGAGTTCCACTAAATTCTGAGGATACATTTGGTTCAACACCCCTGTACCATGCTTCTATCACTGGGAACATGAAAGTAGCTGAGAAGCTGGTCAGGCACGGAGCGATGGCGGACGTCGGCAGTCTGAAGCCACTGGGAGGTGCAGCGTGTTATACGCAGATAACCATCTTGAAATGGCTTCTGGATATAGGTGAGATGCTTGCTATTAAATGAGATGGACATTTTTAGCATGTTGTGATAAAATTTAGATATGTGTCTAATACATTTTGTGAAATAAAACTGCTTCATGAAACTTATTCCTTGACCAGCTGGAGCAGATGTGGGTCTGTCAGACAAGGATGGAGACACGGCTCTCCACTGTGTGTGCCGCACTGGCCACTTTGATGTGGTAGACGGGCGATCATCGAAGGATGGTATATTAGTGTGTAATGGCGGGAATAAGCAACTAGAGGAAAAAGACAAAGTAGCTCACATGGAAATTGTCAAAATGCTACTTGAAAAAGGTATCCACCACTGTTTTCTATTTTTTATATTGAAGGTTGTGATATATTATTATTCACTGTGAGAACTAGAGGTCCGCAACAATCCACTGAAAAACCAATAAATGGATGTATGATTTTGAGCACAAGATAGATGATGAAATATCGATAGCCAACATCGTTTTTTGAGTTGAAACTTTATATCAACATTGCGGTAAATCATTGGGTAAATATCTTAGCACAAACGCATATCAGAATGTTTTAATCACCACATATTTCATAAATATTGTTGTAGGAGTTGACGTGAATGCCACAAACAAGGCTGATCTGACGGCACTATATTACGCCTGTGCCCATGGCTACCACGAGGTGGCTGAGGAGTTGGTCAAGCATGGGGCTAAGATTGACCTCGGGATGAGCAAGCCTCTGACTGGGGCAGCTCTGGGAGGACAGGTGAAAACCACACCCTGGCTTCTAGAGCTTGGTGAGTAATCCATAAAATTATAAGCTTTCAGATTAGAACATATTATTAGAACATGGGAAGTAGATAATAATGAAGAGTATATAAAAATGAAATTGTTGATGTACCAAATTAGAAATATACTATCTATCAATCTAGATAATTTGAAGCATGATAAAGCCATTATGGTAACCGATTATGGTCGTGTGCTGGAAACTTGTACCCAGGTGCTGACGTCAATGCTGTGGATTCTGATGGCCACTCTGCTCTTTGGCATGTCACCAACAAGAAGGAAAAACTCGACACTGATTCCACCAAAATGAACGAACGTCAGAAACTGGACAAAATCTGTAACTTACTGAAGAAACTGTAGGGCAGCTCTCAAGTGTAAACCTCTCGAGGAGAACAAGTACTCTGACAGAGAACAAATAATGCTCCCGGGAGGTCAACACATGGATGATAAAATCACAAGTTTTGGTATATCAATGAGTGAAGAAACTTTTGAAAGTATTTTATCCGGATACCCAAATTACGGCTACGTATATACAAGTCTTTCTGAGTTACATGTATCATGTCAATACATCAACTGGATCCCCTCTCAGATGAACGGAATATATGATTTGGCGTGACTTGGTATGACACGCTCAGCCCTAAAGCTTCCGGATTTATGTCCTAATACCTAGAGTGTTTCATGTGGACAGTAAGTCAGTAACATAGTTTTTCCAAATCATCTTAAATCCAGCTGACAGCATGTGTGTATGGAGTGTATGATACTTGCATATGTTTATGATGTATGTAAATACAATAACACAATATGTCACTTGATTGAATACTGCTTGAGGCTACAATCTCAATGCACAGTGTGTGAGTTTGCGGAAGAAACAAGAATTGTATTAGGTAGCCACCCTTCACATGTATTCTGCTTGTACAAGAGACATTGGGATCCATGTACAGTACTCATGTGCTTTGTACAGCAAGCATGGGGAACAAAATATATGTATGTTTGGCTTTGGGCGTCTTATGAATGTCTATTATGATGAACTGTCAATTCTTAACACAACTTTACTCTCTCGAGCGGGACACGGCAACAACAACATACAGAAAACCGAAAGAGACATAATATGGCGCTAGCAACAATTGGGCATTTGTCAGAATTACAAGTATTCATGTTATTGTGTAGTATCATGTATATGTATTTTCAAGTGGAGGGATAGCGTATTATGCTGATATCTTGTGTATCAAGATAGCTTATCTTCTTTATTTTATTCCATTTGTACTTAACAGTGTATTGGCGTCTGAAGTCAAATAAACAGACGTCCACTTCTGTGTTGAATAGATCAAAACCACTTTATGTTCTTTGTAACACATTATTGTATTTGTCATGTTGAGGAAAAGTTCATACTCACACATAATTTGTTCATTAGCTCTGATAAATATCCATATTTGTAACTCTGTGTCCAATGTCTGAAATGGAACAGAAGTTTGATACAGAGCTCATATGCCATGAATATTCATGTTATAAACCTAACTGTGATTATATGTGCTGATTGAATAAATAATTACTTTTCACATAAATCTTATCTGTGTTGTGTGCCTCACCAATCCGCGTTGTTCAAACATGGATTTACAATGCTACATGTCAAGTTCAATTTAATCAAAGTCTGCCTTTTGGCATCCCAATGGAAAGATGAGCGACCTGAGACATTTTATCCAAGGTCACAAGGCTCAAAACCGCCGCCACTAAGATATATCGAACACATTTTTGGTTATGCAGGTAGTGGTGAGTCCGAAAATAATGCCCAAGTCCAAAATCCGAACCATTGTAGGAAATACTCTTAGGGAAATAAGAAAAATTAGCCCAAGGGCTAAGGAAGGTTACCAGACAAATCATGTTTTATACTTTGGATATTAGCTGTTTTGTCCCATGACCTTGAAAATAAGGTCACTGTATGGTCAAACGAGTTCAAGATGACAAGGATCTTCAGCATATATCATTCCCTATAAGTCAACAATTAATTGTTCAGCTGTAAATGAAATAATAAAAGAGATATTAGCAATTTTGTGCTCTAACCTTGAAAATGATGTCAAAGGTCAAGGACAAGACAATATTCAGCATATATGTCCACAATTTATTTCCAAGCTGTAAACTCAAAAATAAGTGATATATTAGCCATTTTGTGCTTTGACCTTGAAAATTAGGTCGAAGGTCAAGTTCAGGGTCATGAGAATGTTCAGCGTATATCATTTCCTACATGTCCACAATTGATTCCTAAGCAGTAAAGTTGATAATAAGCGAGATATTCCCCATTTTGTTCTCTGACCTTGAATAACAGGTCAAAGGTCAAATTCAAGATCATGAGAATATTCAGCATGTATCATTCCTAATATGTCCACAATTGATTCCTAATCTATAATCTTAATATTAAGTGAGATATTGGCAATAATGTGCATGATAAAGCACAGGAGAATTTAACATGGGAAAGTGCCATTTGGGACCCGTCGAAAAACAAAATGGTCACCACACGCAGACTGGCGATTCAATTGGCCAAAGTCCAAAGTTGGCCATTTTTATTATATCGGTATGGTATTGACAGCCTCTGATTGGACAAGGAACGAAACACCCCTAAGACATCTATGTCTAGGATCACGTTCCCCAGAATCCTGGAATTATTTTTTCACTTGAAACCCCACATTTCCAAGCCCTCTTGAAAAACTCGAGAAATGGGTTGAAGGTCACTCAGTTCATTCATTAGCTCTGAAATTTGTTGGAGGAATGAAGAAAATCCATGAATCTTATTTCTTCCTTATGGACTAACTGGACCTCACAGTGAACTTGGAAAAATTATGACTCTTCCACATGATGAATCAGGCCATCCTGGTCTGATACTTTTCTAGCCTTTAATCAAATCTGTGTTGGCCACATGATGGGTTCATAATGTTCCGTGAAGATCCGCGAATGTCTATCTATGTCCTGGCCACCGAGAAAGTCAGGTATACAGATTCACTGTAGCATAATCCGGGACCATCCAGGACTATTTTGCAATCCTGGGTGGAAGGGTCCATGTTTTGTTCATAGAGGTCCAGGATCGGCAGTCCAGAGCTCATCGAGGATTATCCTCAGTGGCCGGGGTTACTGTGTTGGCAACGTGTTGAGTAGAAAATTGGTCTGTGGTTTTGACATGCTGGTTCGGGGCCATGGATGTTATTAGATGTTGGTCAGCATGGTATGGGCCAGGTGATCCCTTGTTAGTCTGTGACAGTGCCCTGCATGATGATCATCCTGGCTGGCCTCATGCTGCTGTGTTTAACTGAAGTACCATAGTTGATCCTTGGTAACAATGTTTCAGTTTGGGGATGATCCTGATTTTGGATGCTCCTGGATGGTCCTTTCTAGGATCAAATTTCGGCGGAACTATAGTTTCATTGATAATGTGACAAAAGGATGGATTCCACATGTTGTATACTCCGATTAACCACTAGTCCATGTTGAGTGAATTGTTTTCACCTAATTCACTATTTCAACATACAGATCTTCTCCAATTAACTGAAATTCAAACACATGACTAGTGTAGTGATTGATATTTTCTAGGCCATTGTGTCATTGTCTGCATTATGCAAAAACAAACTTGATAAAAATTGAATGTAACATTATTACGTTTTTGTGTGTATCTGGCACAGTAGACTGTTTCTATGGTTTATCTATACCTGAATTACACGGTGGCGATCTCGTAGTTACATCGCAACCCTGGGACAATGCCCCAGCGTTGCATGGTTGAATGCGAATCGCCGTTAGCAACCTGAATTTACTCATTTTCACTACACAGTGTGATATATGGATGTAGAATCCCTCAAAAACTCAACAAAATATGAAAATACTAATCATTAGGGGTGCAAAATTTCGATTACGTGTGACTTAGTCAAGAATTCTTAGAAAAATCGCCATCGAAGTGGTGGTTAGAATCAAGGAAGCCGCCATCATGATTATGGCGAATTTCCCACAATACGAATTCTCAACCCGGCGTGCTGTATATAGTGGACGAGATCTATCCAAGCAGTGCAGCTGCACGTACTGTAATACACCTACGAGCAGATTACAAGTATGTTTTTCTATGCGATATATCCGATCATTTGCGAACAGAATTTGCCGACAATAACGATGGAAGATGTAAATTACTTTATGGTAAATGAAATACACATGTGACAAGAAATAATTTGAGTTTGCCGCACCAATATATTGCAAAGACAATGCAACATTCTGTTCATAACATTTTAGTTGATAATGTTTTTTTGGATTGTTTCCTAAAAACGTACATGAATATTACATATTTTCAGGCTTTCGTGTTTGCATACACTAAAATTGAATCAGGGAATTGCCAAGTGATTCAGTTGAAAAATGAAACGAAATATCATGTTGTTGTATTGTTGTTAATGAAGTGACTTGCAGCAATTATTACAATATCATTAACTTCATGAAGACAAAAAAGTGAATGCGTGTGTAATGTAGTTCTTTTTATCCTATTTATATACATACCAGTAAATAAAAGCGCCCCACACCTTGGGCTCGGTCACGGCAGGCGTCGTGCTCACTTACCTATGACCAGGTACTAATCCGCCAGATGGGTTCGGCCTGATATATATATATATATATATATATATATATATATATATATATGACATCGGACATTATATCATCATAGTTATGTAGCCAGTGTATCAAGTCATAGACCTACAGTTCGCTGTAGGTCTGTCGTCGAGCCCAAGGGACATGGGAGCGGCTTCCGAAGACACAAACACATAGGCGTGTTGCTGGCCAGTGTCACCGACGGTCCACCACGGGAATAGAACCTCAGATAGCCCAACAGTCTGCCAGACGCACAATATCAGGGCGAAGGACTACCAATCCGTGAGCGCGTGAGCACCCAGATCAAAGTATCCCCCCTCCTGGGCCAGTGATTGGAATTGCCCCGGAAGTCCTAAGACATGTTGGAAGGGGACATGGAGCACATGGACGTGGCCATTGTCGACCTCTCACCTTGCCAGTCCTGAAACAACTCAAAGACAGAAAGTGGCGTGGCAGTATTTATACCTGCCAGTGCAGGAAACCAAGGGTGTGACTTCACAGGACAAAAAAGGTGCATGAATGACAATGCGTCACTAAGCAAAGCTTCAAACGTGAAGCAGCCAAAACGGTTTGGTGTACGGAAACGGCCAAACTCCTATCACAACCTTTTTGGCAAAATCACCACACTAGTATTACAGTGACCTCATTTAGGCTACAGTGATTCTTCAATTGAGTAGAACACAAGCAAGATTTAGCCTTCAAGGTCGCCTATGGTCTAGTTCGAGGTCACCAAACATTTAGCACTATGAATCATCCAAGATGGAGGTCAACGTTAGCTATATTATGTCAAATGTAGCATAAGCCTTATTCACAAGCACCTTGTCTGTAGAGGCAAATTTGGGCATTTGTACCCAAAATTGGCTGTTTTGACCTTTCAATCTCATCAAAGGTTAAATTCAAGGTCACCACACAAATCGCCACATATGATTTCCCATTTAAAAGTGCCAATATCTAAGTTGTATCTCCAGGCGTTCAATGAGTAGAATTGTTGGAGTTCCCATTTTTAAGTGAAAAGTGGTGGAAACGGCGAGAAGAAAGCAGTGAAAACGTCCAAATTTTTTTTCAAAGGGAGAAATTTTTCTAGAAATGGCCTAGAAATGGCCCAAAATGGATAGTGATGCGATTTGGGGCCAAAAATGACCGTCACACGAAGACCGGCACGTCGAGGGCAACGAATCTTATACACGCCACAAAGGTACATAAAAGGAATCTTTTGAGACGATAATCTTGAAACTGATCAGTTTTTAAATGAAATGACTGCCAAAGTTAAAAATTGAGCATTTTTCGACGAAAACGGCCACCATTTTGAGAAATTTTACGAACTCAATTTTTTTTTTTAAAAACTATATCCTTTTGAGGTATCTTAATTCTCCCAAATTTTCAGAAAGTTTTGGATTGTAAAATCTAAAGGTAAAGATGTGAACGGATGACAAAGGTATCGGATCATAGGTAACCTAAAAAATATTCGTTCTCCCAGTATATACAGGTAATGAATTGTCAAAATTTAAAAGTTATATCTTGAATATTTTCTCCTCAAAATAACATAATTATTTTATAGAGTAACTGATCAGCATTCTAATACTGAAAAGAAAATAGGGGGTCACCGTGCTGGTTTCTTCGACATATTCGATTAAAAATCACAAACATTTACTAAAAATGACTTAATTTATGGAAATGTTACACATTTTTTTGCCCATATTCACATCTTGCATCCTGTTTTCCAAGAGAACAGATACGGTGACCCCCTATTTTCTTTTTAGTTTTAGGATGCTGATCACTCACTTTATAAAATATGTCATTTTGAAGCTCTAGATTTTGTTAATACAGTCATTTATTTTGAAAAACTCTTTGACCCCCTCCCTTCACTGTTTGGAGCAGACTAACTTAAATACAATATTATTTTGACAGTTTTTGCTGGCTGATTTTTTTCTGAAGGTCGCGTTTCGAGTTGTAACAGTCAAACTACATTTACGATCGTAAGGTCCGTGTGTGCTTGCCTGGGTAACCAGGTAGCTCACTGAAAGCAGGAGCTGCACTATAATTGTTGTTTTATTTGATTTTGAATGATCTTCTATGAGGTCCCTTATTTTTGATTTTGTGCTTGCTGCCTGGATGAAGATATCTTTTTGGTGTTTTTGTGCTTGTTTCCTGGAGAGATTTTTGGCTTGGAACTTGTTTTTGGAGAGCAGGTCTTCTTTACTTATCTTGAGCTTTTGAAGACTTTTTTCAAGGTTTTTCTTCCATGGGTGTCTAGGTTTGAGCATTAGGTTTTTTAGTGTGGACGTTTCATCGTTTTGTGTTAGTTTGTGGTAATAGAGTATTTGTTTTTCTGCTCTTTGTGTTTCGATGCTTGTAATGCCGAATTCAAGTAGTAGTGCCTCTGTGGGTGTTGTCTCAGGGGCTTTGAGGATTCTCCTGATTATGTTGTCTAGCAGAGCTTGGAGTCTTTGGTCCTCTTGTTTTGTTGTTATCCATGTTTCAGCTCCGTATGTTATTATGGGCATTATGCATGATTCGACCAGTTTCCATATGGTTTCCATTTCTATTTGCAGAAATTCTTGGTTTGTTGCCAGTACCATTATCATTTGGTATGCTGCTTCTGTTTTCCCCCTGGTGTTTTTGATATGGTCGTCCCTGGTTCCATGGTTGTTCAGGGTAATTGCCAGGTACTTGTAGCTGTCGGTTTTGTCGAGGGTCATGTCTCCCAGTTGGAATGTGGGGTTTTCGGAGGGTTTTCCAATGGTTAATATTTGACGTAGCCCTAATCGTGGTGGATTAGGGCTACGTCGTCCATCCATAGTAGGCACCCTCCTGTGGTTTGTTGCCATACTTTTTGTGTGCCAGCATTTTGTTGGTTGATTTCTTTGGAGATTTCATCCATTAGGTTTGCATATTCAATCACAGACAGGACCCCTCCCTGTCTGATGCTGTCTCTGATCTGTATTTTTCTGGTCATCCCGTGGGTTGTTCGTATCCTTGCTGTCAGGTTGTTGTAATGTTCTTTATAATTCTCCAGTTTTTTTCTGTTTATTCCGTTGTTATTCAGGACATACGAGATGACGTTGAGCCAGGCTTTATCATATGCCTTTGTGACATTCAGGAATGCTATGTAGAGGGGTTGTTTACTTTTTTTGTTTTTGTTGTGGGTTTTTATGGTGTTGATAATATTGATGTGGTCGCTGGTGGATTTGTTCTTTTGTCCACCTGCTTGTGCCTCCGTCATTACCACCTTGTCCTGTATTCTGTTGTTTATTAGTCTTTTGAAGACCTTGCCTACATTACATGCGAGTGTTATTCCTCCTTCATTGCTGCATTTTCCTTTCTGGCCTTTCCCTTTGTCGATTCTGACTATTTCTCCTTCTTGCCACTCTGCCGGTATTCTTTCTTGTTCATATGTCTGGTTCATCATTTCGAGGATGATCACTCTTGTTTTTCCATTGGCTTCGATCAGTGCTTTGTTTTGGGATGTTGGGCCGTTGCTCTTCTTTCTTTTTAGCTGTTTTATTGTGTTATTGAGCTCATCCATAGTGAAAGGTGTTGTTTGCTTTTTGTTGTGGGGGGAGGTTGAGAAGCTGAGAACTGTGTCATTGATGTGTTCGGTCCATTTGGTGTGGCTGGGTTCCCCTTCCCGTGCTTGGTACAGCTCTTCAAAGTGGTTGGCTATGTGCTCCTTAGCCCGATGTGGGTTGGTGATTATGTTCCCTTCTTCATCTCGGACTTCGTATGTGTCATTTTTGTCGTGTTTCAATATTTTTTTTCCTTCTTTCCCAGAAGAGATTTGATTTTTTTCCTCCTTCCTTTATTAGTTCCTCGATTCTGTTTTTAGCTTCCTTTTTTGCTGCATTTCAATCAGTGTTCTTAGCTCTTTTTGTTGGTATATGTAGTCCTGCTTCGCTTGTGTGGTCTGTTTTCCGCTTTTGCAGGCTGATTCAAATATTTGTTTTGATATTTTTATTTTTATTTTTGTTTCTTTGATATCTGTGTTTGTTATTTTCCTTTGTAGCCCTGGCAGGCTTTTCTTATTTGGGTTGGTTTTGTCCCATGTTTTTGTCCCATCTTCTTTATTGTATTTTTCCCATTGCTCTGTGGTCCCCACTTTCCATTTCTTTATTATCTTTTCTTCAACTTTGGTTGTAATGTCTATTGTGGCGGTGACTGTGTTGTGGTCTGTTGCATTGCGTCCTCCTATGAGGAGGGCTCCATTTGTGTCTGTTTTGGATTCTATCACTCTGTTACAAAGCTGTTGGTCAACGATGATGTAGTCTATTGTGGATTTTTCGTTGTTGTTGCGTCTGTTCATCCTGGTCCATGTTCCTTCATGTAGTGGTTGGCTGTTAAGGTCTGTGGTGTTTGTGAGTTTCATGAATTGTTGTAATATTTTGCCGTTCCTTGACTGCTGTTGATCGTGGTTTTGATTGTTGAACTTCAGTTTTGCATTCAGGTTCCCCATGATGATGACGTGGTTGTTGATTAGGGCCTGATTGGTTTGTGTTGTTAGCTCCTGGTACTGTTTCTTCACTTCCTCTATTTTTGCATTTTCTTGCTTGCCATACATATTTGCTATCATTATGTTTTTGGCTTTGTTCTTGAGACTTATCCACTGGGTTTCTTCAGTGTGTTCGTTTAGGTCCTGTCTGTCTTCTACCAGGTTTTGTATGTCGTTTCTGATCAGAAAGCCTAACCCCCCCCCCCCCCGATCCGATGTTCCTGGCTTCACCTATCCACTTGTATCCTGTGATTGTCACTTCCTCATTATGAGACAAGTGTGTCTCTGAGATGGCTGCTATATGGGTTCCTGTAGAGTGGAGGGCTGAGCTTAGACTACTGATTTCACTTTTAATTCCCCTGATATTGATGGTCATTAATTTTGGGTTTTTATGATCTTGCAGGTCCGGGTTCTTCTCTTTTTCCGTGGTTTACTGGGGTTTTAGGTTGTTTGGTTTTGTTTTGGGTTCGAATAAACCATATTCTTTTCTTAATTTGCTTATCTAGTCTCACCTTCATGTTTTCCATGTTTGTCCTTGGTTTTCTGTTTCTGCTGGCGGCCATCACGTGCGTTTCTTTGCGTGCTTGCTTTTGTTGGGTTGTTGGTTTTGCTCCGGGCTTTTTTCCAGGTTTTGGTCTTGGTATTGGGTTTCGTCCGGGTTTTTGTTCTTTGTGTGGTCATCTGTGATGGATCATGTCTTCGATATTGCTCTTTATTTTACGTAGTCGGGCTTGGTCTTTGTGGTGCTGTCTTGAGGTTGTAGTTTGTTGATATCTGTCTCTGTTGCGGTCCCCGTTCCTGTCGTGTGAGTGGTCTGGTCTGGTGGGTTGGCGGGGTGGTGTGTTCGGTCTAGCTCTTTCTCTGTTTCTGTCTCGGCTTCCTTCGTTTGGGCGGTGTGGTGTTCTGTAGTAGCTAGGTGGGCTTTGGTGTCTTGTGTATTTTGCTGGTTGGTGTTTCTGTTCAATGTATTTTCTTTTAGGGGTTTTGCTCGATTCGTTCTGGTCACGGTAGCTGTGATGTGGTCTCTCTCTTCGGTCTGGAGTCTGGTGTCTCCTAATCACTTCATATTGGTCTCGGTGTCTGTGCTGCTGTCTTTCTCTCCTTTCAGATGATGGGTGTCTATTTGGTCGTGGTCTGGGTGGGCTTTCATCACTCTCTGTTTTGCGTGTGTTTTGACGTTCATCCTCATTTTTTCTTTTCAGGATGGTCACTTGTGGTTGTTTTGTGGGTTCTTTTGTGGGTTCTTGCTTTTCATCTCTTGGGTGGATGCGCCAGCAGCTATCACCAAATTAACATAGGCCCTTACTGTAGAATCTGCAGAGTTCAGAGGCTGTGTGATGACGTTCCTCCTCTATCTCCAGCTCATTGGCTGTTCGCTCACTGACTATTTCCTGCACTTCTCTTGTGGCTGCGAATGTAGCCGTGCTCGTGCCCGTCAGTATGAGTGAGGTCGTGCCGTCCTTGTTGTCCTTTGTGGTGGCCTTGATTCTATGTCGCTGCTGTAGGTCTTTTTTTCCTATAATGTGGCCACATAAGGCTTGTTGGATGATGACTGTTTGTATGCAATCTTGTTGGTTGGCATCACTTTCTTTCTTGGTTGGTTTCTAATCGTTTGGTGGTCATCGTTCTCCGCTTCTGTAGGTTGTTGTGTTGGGTGTGTGGTCATCTCTGTGAGTTTCTCAGCTGTTATCTGGGCTATTGTGCTGCCCCCTTCTGGGGTTATGTGGTATCGATCATGAGCCAGGATATTTTTCTCCTGCTTTTGTTTTTATGTGACAGTGTTCATTCTGACTGTGTGTTTGATAGTGTCGATGATCCTTTTATTAAGGAAGGTCCTGTTTGCCGCGGTTTCCTAGTACAGATCATCACCTTCCTCCCCCAGTTCTATGGGCGGGACGTTTAGGAACAGGATCGGGGGTCCTTCTGTCCTTGCCAGCTTTTCAATGGCCTGGATGGCTTGTTCAGTCATGTTAAGGCGGATGTCATGTGTACCGAGCATGATGACATTGATATCTGCCTGTGTTTCGAGGGCTTCAGTTGTTTTTTGGAGGTCTGTCAGGGTGTAGATGTCTTCACTGTGCGTTATTGTTACTTCTGGAAGTAGTTTCTTCATGTGGGGGATTAGCTGTTTATCTGTTAGAGTCGGCTATTATATGGTAGGTTTTTTTCCTCTGTTTGGGTTCCTTCTGGTTCATTCTGGTATTTAGTGTCTGGTTAAGTGTCCTGAGTTCTTCCAGTTCTGTTTGTAGTTCCTGTATAGTTTTTTTGTAGAAGGTCGTTTCTCATGGCCATTTCTTTCCGGTCGGCATTGGATTCTGCTAGGTGTATTTGCAGCATTTCATTTTTCTCTGTCAGCTGTCTGTTACTGTTCTGTAGCTCGTCAATTTCTTTGGATTGGATCAATTTCTTTGGATTGGATTGGATTTTCTTTGTGCTTTTCCAGGTCTTTGATGTTTTTGTTGCTTTTTTTGTGGGTCTGTGTTCATGCTAATTTGCCTTTTCCCACTGAGGGCTGCATAGTTTTTCTGGTCCGTTGTTCTGAGGTTTCTTTGAGGTTTTTCAGTCTGTCTACTCTCTTGGATGTATTTTCTTATCTCGTCTGGGGTGATGTTTGCGGCCATCATGAAAGATTCCGCCTCCTGGTAGGATGCACACCTTTTGTGGACAGCTTCACTTACCCCAGTTACTCTCTTTGACGTTTCCGCCCAGGTTTATTATATGCCTGTGTCGTCTGGGTTTCTTCCTTTTGTGATCACATAGAGAGATCTCCTCAGCAGCTGGGTTTTGGTTTTCAACCTCTGTCTCAGTTTTATCGTCGGATGCTGTTTGTTTGGCCAGTGTTTGATCATTCATTGTGTTTTTGTTTGGGTTTTGTTTGGGTATTTTCCACGTTTTAGTTATTGTTTATGGTGGGCGATATTCGGGTCGTTAGGGACAGCGGTCGTCAGGTTCTTTTCTGTCACTCGATAGGTCAATAGACGTTATCTCGTAAGTCCGTGGGCGTTCAGTTGTCGTTTCTATGGTATTCGATGCAGTTCTTTGCAGTATTCTCAAGCTTGGTATTCTTCCAGAAACTCTTCACTTCGAATTTTTTCCATTCGCGGGTTTGAGACCGGAAGTTGATTTGTCGTGAATCCGTATTGTGCGAGCTCCACGGCTGCAGTGGTTGTTCATACTGGCGATATCCAATGCAAAATATGTTATTGTTTTTGTTATCAGCATTATTCATGTGTTTTGTTGTCGGATTCTGATTAATATATATTCAATCATTCAAATTCCCTACTTGTGTAGGTTTTTCTCTTTCATCTTATATCAGTAAATGGCTGCTGAAATAGGACACCCCTCGAAATTCCGCTTCCGATGTAAAACCACGTCGGAAGGCTGCTAACGGAAAAACGGCATTCAGCGATGAAAATGGGTACTGTCAGTCACCCAGTTTCGTTGGAACTGTCGAATTCTTGGGCATTCGGACATTCTTTGGGATGCACAGTTTGCCCAGGACAATCTTGGAATATGAAATGTTTCTTATTAAAATGGTCCAGGGCCATTTTGGAATGCTCAAGTTTGCCCTGAACCTTCTCGAGATTGTCAAAAAAATTCCCAAGAATGACCACAACATCACTAGCGATCTCGGTGGCAAAAAGGCACCTCATTTCAATATGAAAACGGCCTACGTGGGGTTCTGCTCAGCCTAATGTGAAAAACTGGCACTGTCATGCCTATCGTATCATAGCAACCACTGAGGAGGGAGGAGTGGTGGGGGGGGGGGGTGAATGCGGGTTTAATATTGTCTAATGGTTCAAATGGGAAGCGCAATAAAATGCTGGTGTGTGTCCTTCCCCAGCTGCGACCCCTGGCGAATAACCATGAAATCCTACTGCCACCTAGTGACTGGGTGCGGCGACTGTTGATATTTTTTTTGGGAAACGATACAAAAACACAGCAAGAAAATGGCAACAATGCCAATATTGCGGCTTTCCAGAGGTGAGACACCATTCATTAGATATACCGCCTTCGATTCCACATCTTAATCTACCTACAGGCAGAAAATGAGTTCATATGACAACTGGTTTCGAGTGTAAACGTGCGAGTTCTTGTCTTGCTCGGCGCACAGTCTGAGTCGGTGAACAGGTGAATGACCTTCCGTTCAGGACACAGCTGAGCATAGCAAGATCGATTATTTATCAGGTCAGAACGTCTGGCCTCGCCGTATGTGTAATTGTGTAGTGTAAGTTCATGACAGGTCACTCACTGGCTCTTACCTGACAGTGGTCAGTGGCCTTTCATTGATTCTGGGTAGCTTTGTCTGCTTGGGGGAGGGGAGGGGGGGGGGGGGTAGCTCTGGCATGATGTGGGTAATGCAGAGCTTGAATGAAGCAGGCATTATGAGTCGTATCAGTCAGTGATGCTACAACAATGATTCAACATTGACACGCCTAATCTAGTCTTTGACAAAGAGATAGGTGTTTAATAGTAAATGAAACTTGGCATGAGTTGTCTTTCGATTGTATCGCATTGTTCATTATGAGACAGTAAATTATAATGGATTTAATTACTACAAGAACAATGTGAATTCCCATGATACTGAACAAAGGAATTCTGGATATTAGCATCGCAGGTCAGTATTTCTGGTAGGAAACGGGCAAAATTCCATAATCATAAATGGACATGAATGAGGTTGTTGGACTCCAGTAACATCATAGCCACAGATGTATAATTACATGGTTAATTAAGCATGTTGCTCATGTCATTGTCATGTCATTGGCTTTGTTGTCAGGGCAATGCCCGCTACACACAGCCAATCATCATTAAGCTAATCACTGTTTTGCCAGCCATAAATTGTGCGGTAGCACAGCGCTTCGCCCAGTATGGATTTATAGGCATTGGTGGAAACAGTAGCATCACATTGAAGTTCGTCATTTTCTGCATGTTGTGGATTTTATCTTATATATTATGTAGCATCTGAGAAATTGGAATAATAAAATTGAGAAACAAGGGATCAACTGAAAATGGATTATTAGTGTGGCATGAGAATATATTTGGGTAAACATGATGATATATTATTGATTGATTGATTGATTTTATTCGGTAAATAATGTAAAACATATAACAGAAATACATGTATATGAAAGACATTAAAAACCAGGATAACACATGAAAGTGAAAACACTTATTTCCAATGTGGTCCTAGTATAATGTATCAGTTGAGCATTGTTGGTAATACAGCTAATATAATATTATCATGAATATTTTTTCTTTAACTGCCCAGGCATGGCGCTGACTAGAACTTTCGGTGCCCACCTTCTGCCACGAACCACGAGAATCGTCTCGGCTTCGGCTATCAAACCTTTCACCACCTCGGCACTGTGCAGAAAACGCGAGTACGGCCCTTGTAAGTGTTTTACCGTGGAATCATGGCAATAATTTGTTTTACCTTATTGTTTTCTTTTCAACTTTAATAAATTGCGATGGTCAAACTCAAGCTACAATATAACCTCTGTTCTGTACACACGCTCCATGAGCAAGATAAGTGCAATATTGTGTTCATCAGTTCATGTATCTAGGTATTAGGACTGTGTGACCCTGTGCTGTGTCTGTGAATACATGTATTAATCTTAGTAATTTCATGTATTGACACAATTTTGAGTTGTTCTGTACCCATGGTCAGACTGTACCCCAGTAATTGTGAAATTTTGATGCAGAAAAATTCAATACATGTTATATGTAATCACCATTCGCTGTTCCCTGTCATACGTACAACAAATTAATTTGGAAATTAATAAAGTATGTTGTATCTATCCATACAGTACCGGAGCATGAACGCGTGGACGAGGTACAGCATTGGACAAACGAGCGATATGTTGCCATCGCATTGATTCCCATCATACCTGCAGCCCTCGCTTTCCCGAACATCGTCATGGATACAGCACTCTCCGCTGGCATCATCCTGCACTGTCATTGGTTGGTTCTACTTCCCATAGTAATGAATAAAGCTTTAGACCATTGTTTTATATGGCTGACATTATATATAAGTGTAGTATATTAATAGCAATAAGATTGACTATATCATGTATATTGCAAAGTGGAGGAAAAAGGACACAGTGTCATGTCCTCTGAACACAAATTATATCATTATCATAAAAATATTCTTTGGTTTAAGCATGTTTCGATAACTGTCAGTTGTAGCTGATTATCACTGAAGGCTTCTTCCAAAAAAAAACATTTCATCTTATATACATCAACTTTGACCAAAGTACAAATTTCAGCTAGGTTATGTTAGTTCTATACCATAATATCCATATATAATATTTTGACAGAAAGATCTATACCGTGAAATACACTCATGAATATTTTCCAGGCGGTTTACCGGCGTCACGCACGATTACATCCATGGTCGGATCTTGCCAGTGATAGCCAAGTACACGGTACTGGCCCTCTCAATTGGCGCATTTGGCAGCATGTGCTACTTCAACTATTTCGATGTGGGATTCGCGGGCGCAGCTAGAATGCTCTACAGTCAGCTGTAGGGGGCGTTTGGAGAGCTTCCTGCACCGGTTTTGACCAGTATATAAGGTGGCCCCTAAATTTGTTATTGCTTTGCTATGTAGGAGTCAATGTTTTGAAATGAATTGTTTTGAATTGGTAATATTTATTGACTGTCCATGAGGGAAAAAGAAATCTGTTTATTAATGTTAAGTATGTACAGCTAATGTTTGAACCAGTACCGTGAATTATATCATGAGTTCGGAGTTCCATGAGACAAGATCAGCGGGTTGCTTGACAACAAAATCGTTATGGTTAGAATCATGTCTCATATTTTATGAGCATTTCATGTTATTTTCTTCGTTTTATGTAATATTTTTTGTCAATCAATATCATATAAATGTCGTTGTCAAACACAAAACAAGTTACAAAAGTTTGAACCAAGTCACTTTTCTGACCAGTGAAACATGTTTCATTCTCTGTAAAGCATTTCCATGTATTTAACACCACAAAGTTATTTTCCCAATTCAGTGTTCATTATTTGATTCAAATTACGATGGTCTCTGATTAGAAGTTTGACAGGGTGTGCCAGACTGTGTAGTGCCTAGTTAAAGCGCTGCATCAACTGAAAACTAGCTCTTATTTTGATATCTTCATAAATATATTCTAATTATTGTAACTTTATATTGATCGGATGTAAATGCGACTGTTGAGAATATTTGCGGATGGTATGTATATGTATTCAGAATAATATTGATCTGTCTACATTCACTTTAGAATTCTGCCGTGCCATATTCTCGGTCTGTATATACATGGTATTGTGGTAATTGTGTGTAAATGTACTATAGGTTATGTGTAGAAATGTAAACTCGTATATCAACTGGGATTTTTACCACGTTTAGTTCAAATTTTCAAAACGAAATTGCTTCATATTTGACGTTTAGTACAGACTGCAACATGTCTGACAGATTACCGATGGTATTCTACTTAAAAACTAAAATATGTACAGTTATATGTATCAAATATTTAATCAATATTCAATAATGTAAATTGTTGCATTTAGCATGTAATTTCTCAGTCAGATTTCATTTTCTGAACTAATTATACCATAGGTACTCTACTTAAATATATCTGTATCCTACAAAAATGTAATCATGCTTTAGATATTGCTGCTTTTCGAACAATCCTAACCGCTACATTCTGTTGCTCACTCGAATTGTGGATTCTCTTACACACTCAACTTCTCTGTAGATTAGGATCTTCCCCCAAGAAAAACAACCATTTACTGTAAACCCCTTTAATTTCACGTCCGTTTAAGTTTGCATTTTCACGATATGGACATGTTGGCAGCCGATTAATTTTGCGTTTCCATTTGCAAATCAATTTGTATGGGTTGTGAAGAAAATATTCGTGTCCAGAAATTTTCGCTTCTCTTATAAAAACGTGAAAATCGTGAATATTAATTGACGCGAAAAGTTAAGGGGTTTACAGTGATGGGCTGAGTTCAAAGGCAGATACACCAAATACAGTAGTTCAGTGTTCACGTTATTCCCAGATGTAGATTGTAGCAGCTTAGCTCACTATTGTAGATAGATCGTTCAAACCAGTACCATAAAAAGTGCTCGCTTTTACTATTATTCCTATATACAGATTTTTCACTATATTTTGTATATATTTGTCCTATTTATATATATTTGTGGCACCTTTCTTGTGATAGCAGGGTTGATTTCTAGCTATATTGAACGTGAATTTGTATAGAATTATACATCGAGGAAATTTAGGGGTAGTTCAGAGGCATATCTCATGTTTGGTTTTCCTGTACCAGATGCAATTATATTCGGGAAAAAAGTGTCAAATCATCACAGAAAAGTTTTTAAGAACTATTCAAAGGAATTTGTTGTTCCTGTCATAGATTCAAGTCTTCAAACATTGCTAAACTACAGCATGTTTCAGAAACATCAAAATGCCACAAATTACCCCTTTGATTTGCCTCGAAACAACAAACGGTCCCAAGAGTGCTTACTGAAAAATGTAAATATTCTTGTCAGTGTTAATCTGGAGGTGTTAGTGTGTGGTATGATACCAGTATGCAGGCAGAGTTTAGCGTGTTCAGGACTGAGAGTGGTAAATTACATTCATGTGTTTACTGTGTGGTATTCAGCATGCTAAGTATATATCTGGGGTATATAGTTTATAACAGTGTACTCCATGTACTTACGAAATTGTATGTTTAGATTGTGCATGGATGAGCATGGAATGAACGTGAATGATAGCCAATGAGCACATTATTATGCAAGCAATGAACAGTTCAAAACCGGATTGATATACAAAGGTGTATTTTGTTAGTACAATGTGTTTGTACTAGTTTTGTGTAAAAGTGAGACAGTTCAGTGCAGTGGAATGGTGTTCATTATATTTGTTGATACTCAAAATAAGAGCAGTTTTCATTTCTAAACAAATCCAAAAAGTTGCAGCCTTTGGAGAGTTGGACATTGTATAGTTGCATGGGCGATATGAATTGAATGGCTGAATGAAACATGTTTCACCGGATAGTTACTTCGTTTGAAAATACACATGTTGAAGTTTGTACTGGGCAGCCTGTTATGATTGACGAAATTTAAATCACAGATAATAATATTGTAAATTAAACATAAATTCACAATGTGAAAATAAATCGTGAGTATTGGTGGAAATTGTCACATTTCTGTATTACCAAATTGTTGGGGTTTTTTTTTCAAATTCAGATGAATTGAAATGTTTCTAGCTTGACAGTATTGCTGAGTAATCCATGTACATTATCACCAGTTTCAAATATATTGAGAAGAACTGTGATTTATAAAAAAAAAACACTTATTGGTTTCACAGACTTTCAAACTGTATAGTTTAAGAAATTTTAAATGTATGGACAAGTTAATGAACTGTTGCAAGAGAATACTCCTACTTTTCTATTCTGGACACTGAATGGCTACAATATTCTTTTCAATAATCATTTTATTCACTTGCGAAAAGAAAGTTCATGCATACATGTATGGGCTCATTTATGTCTGTTTATAGATCACAAAAACATAGTAGTAATTGTCATTTAGTTGTATAAAGGTTTTTGATTATTTGGCACATGACATAAAATATAGTAGTAAATACAAAACACAACTGAAATCATTCTCACTATACACAAGTTCAACACAAAACCTCATATGATTTTTGGCGATAACTTTGTTTAGGATGGTCGGATCAGTTTGGCAATCTACTCCAATGTTAAATTTCACATCAAACGAGAAAATTGCAAGTTTGAACAGAATTTGGCATGTTGTTCGATGTTCACACTGCACAGTGGTTTGTAACAATGATATTCTATTAGAATACACCTGTATGATTCTTCTAACTCAAAAACTTTCCTCATATTGCATTTCTTAGTGGAATAAAGATCATGAAATCACCAAATTTGCTTGAATTCCTGTGATCCGATTAGTGCCCAACATTTAACATTGGGGTAGATTGCCAACTTTTTCAGTTTTCAAGATAGAAGTCTGAAATTTGGTGAAAAAATATGATTTTGTGCCAAATGGAAGCATATAAAATTTCAAATTGATCCGACCATCCTAAACGAAGTTATCGCCAAAAATCATATGAGGTTTTGTGTTGAACTCGAGTTTAGCAAGATATATTCACATTATCACATAGACAACCGGCACGTAAAAATCCTTGACATTTCACCACAATGGACATACTAGTATACAGGTAAACTTCAATATATCAGGTACACCGAAGTCTATTCAGGTCCTATTAGTTGATTTATACTTGTATAAAGACAAAAGATATCCCCTAAAATCACCCCCTGAACACAAAGTTAAACTGTGCAACTATATGCCATGTAACACTGACAACAAACATCGCTCAGTGTCAATATTTCCACCTATTGGAAAGATATTGTGATGCCCTATATGAGGCATACCTCTTGGCCCCAATGGTCAGCATACAAAACAAAATACTTGTCAACAAATCTAACACTAATGACACAGTGCTCAGAAAGTCCACAATTTTACTGTTTTCCAGGGATCAGATTACAACGGAGCAAAGCGTCTCCTGCTCTCTACCGTACACACCTTCAATTGTAACGGATCAAGCCTTAACAGAACAATGGGAGAAATATTTGGGCCATCCTTTGTCATCCCCTAAGAAGCAGGCTAAGCTGTATATTATCTGTAGTGTCTCAGACTCTCACACCGGTTCACCCTCCTGCGGGTTCTGCTGATCGTTGTCGTCACTGTCCGGTTGTGTGTCATCGAGAGTGGAATCGTCCCTTTCCGACGTTACGAAGCCAGGGACGTCCGGTAGCTGCCACATACAGAGTTCTCTCCGCCTTGCTTGGTACTGGAGAAACAATGACAGTAGAATTTTATTTCTTTGTCCATAACCATAGCATTCCACTATTATGGTCGCATAATAGTGTAAAAAATAATTTGAATATCTCAATAAGCGTTAAAGATGTTCTTAAATCCGGTATGTTCAACGACTTTTTTTAGAAATTCACAGGGCTCTCAAGTATTTTTTAAACCAGATCTGAGAAGTTAAAATTATATCACAGAATCCCATTCAGTACATGAAAACTGCAATGATGAAACATAAATATTTCCTCACCTGGAAGCGCCGACATTTGCTGCAGGTTTTAATCCCGCATCGGTAGCTGACAGTTTTCCCAGTGGAGTCCTTGCCCTTACAGTACTTGAGCCCGCACGGGTACCAGAGGACACAGCTGTGATAGTCGCACGCGCACGGTCGCCACGCCTCCGTCGTGTTCGTACATGACGATAGGCGCTGTATGGAGAGGCTTTTCGTAGCTCCAAGCAGCGTTGTGTAATCTCGGTTGAGTGCTGAATGTAGAATGTAGGGGTTGTATTTCGGGATCTCACAGGTTACCTTAAACATAGGCTGTGTGTGATTGGTTGAAACTGGTATTTTGTTATATTGGCACTGTGCTCAAAAATAGGTTAGGTTTTTCTCCCATTCTTTTAGCAGAATAATGTTTCAAGTGCACCCTGGCATGGATCATTCGATCTATCTAACTAAAGAAGAAAGCCCAAAACAGTGCCACATCTTATTGATACTTACATCTAGTTAGCAGTTTGAGATCTTTGTCGCGGATGTAGATCGTGTCGCGTGCATCGCTGCAGATGTGTTGTATATGAGGACTGAAGATGTAAGCGTGTTCAAACGACAATACGAGATCCATCTCGATGTCTTCTATGCCTTTGTCCTCTTCAGGGTGTCGAACTGCGCTTGGGTTTTTCTGAAGTTGTTCACATTTGTTTATTTCATTCAGTGTAAATAGATGGTACATAGTATTTCAGATTTCAATGCTGTTTGGCATTTGCATTGCTTGTAATTTGAATTTTCTGAACATACCACATAGTATCACACAAATTTTGAATTTGTGTAAAGTATCCGATGCACATGCATCAACAAGGAAGTGCTAACAAACACATAATTCTACAAACTAATTTACCTGTCTCAATTTTGACATGGCGTCAGCTGAGATAAAGTCATTTTTGCCAAAGCGAAGCAAGAAACACATGGACTGTTTCAGAGGCTGACCAAGTTCCTGTTCACCAAACACTACCATGTGGAAAATCTGCAACTCCTGCAAACAAATAAGGAAGCAAAACATTCAAGTCACAAACTGCAGAACTGAGAAAATCAAATTTTTCACGATAAATATAACTGGGGAGATTGGCACTTTTTGGACCTATTTGTTTGATCAAGACATGTGTGGTATCATTGGAAAGGTAGATTTTACAACACAAGCATCATGGAAAAAGAATGGAAAAGCTATCATTTATAGAACAGACACTACAATGGAATGAACAATGGTGCCGTATGGAAAAAGATCTGTCAAATTTTGCGTGGTTTCTCTACTTTCCAATACACACTGCAATGTCATAAAAGTAAGTCAATCTTGGGAGATTCAGATCAATCTCTTGTCACACACACTTTCGGCAAACACGCAAAAATGGCCACCCACATCAACAATTTTTCCAATATTTACTCAAGTTCACTCGGTATTTCGCATCACACACACCAAGCAAATTGGCTTCACGTAATTTTATTCTGGTAGAGTTTATTCTTATCTTCAGAATGATACCTTCCATATAACTGCCCTCTGTCCTCAGCAAATATAATAAATTAAGACCAGCCCAGGCGACGCGGAGCACGTCCAAGATGGCCCAAATTGGTGCTCGGGACGAAAACAAATGAATCACGATTATGACAGTTATCTGGGTTGACACCCCAAATTCTCTTAAATTGTATTCACTCAGATACACGAGAGGACCCAAATTATGTATGACAACGCACTTAAATAACCCGAAATACTGCTGAAAATCCCCTCCAAACATTGACTTCAGCCTTCGCAGTCACCGACCACAAATTTTACCAGGAAGGATCAGCGATGTTTGGAGGAGATTTTGAGCAATACATCGAGATGAGTTATCATATGTAATTTGGGTCCTCTCGTGTATCAGCCTACATACAATGCTAATAGTTTGTGTGTCAAAGATTTGATTGTTTTCATCCCGAGCACCAATGTGGGCCATCTTGGACGCGCTCCGCGTCGCTTGGGCTGAATTAAGGCTTGCGTTTATCATTAGGACAGACACGTTTTCTCAAAAATGGGAAACGCTGATCTCCTTATATAACAAGATAAATAGAATGAGGAAGTGTATTACACTTTTGACATAGTCCATAACGTGTAATAACACCATAACCATTGATAACGTGAGGGCATAGATCTTTTAACCATATGGCTCGTAGTCACACTGACTCAGATCTACACACTGGAGTTTACATTTTTGTAGTCAATGAATTGCGTGACGAGTGTGCCATCCGTCTTCTGAAAGTCCAGTGAAATGACATCACTTGTTATGTTCGCTTGTATGCTCTCCCTGAATATTTCACCTCCCTCGTTCTTCACATTAACAATGAGTTGTCCAAAAGTAATGTCAATCAACAACCAGGCACAGATCAACGAAAGATTGTCCATAATTTCACCACTTTTGACATTTTCTTCAGGGAAAAAAAACATAAAATTTCAACCGGAAGTACAATATTGTCAAAAGCTCAATACCGACGACATAAAACCATCATATGACACGAGTGCCAATGGAACCAAATAAAGTGTATGCTTAAAATATTGTCTTGTGTGTTTTGCACTTCACACACGTTTATGTGTTCATGGCCCTGAGCGTTCAGGTTCCCCGAGAGTGCAACAAGTCACTTGACACTAAGTGTGACGATAACAGACTGATATACAATTCAACTATGAACGTAGGAGCACAATGAATTTGAGACGTTTATACCACACAAGAGTCTGGGAAAACGTTTGCTGATTTTGGTGCATTTATCATACAAAGAACATATACGAAAATCATGTATATGAAGAGAAATACACCCTCAATAGAGAGTGTTATGAGTAATAACTGTTTTGTAATTACCTTGCCTTAAAAAACTAATCAATAATTCATTTTTCACTAAAAAGGGACAACGTCGGTACCACTATAATTGTAGTTAAATATAATACCGCTTATTTTGTTAACTGGTTAAAGGCGACTCTGATGCCCAATACAAATATACTGGAATAGATGTGGTAAATATGGTTAATTTTCTGATTTCTGATATAAGTTTCTCAACTTATACGCTATTCCAGAGCTAGTTGCAAATATGAGGACTTTGTCTATCGAAGTGCCCAGCTAGTTTCTAAACTACTGCGACAAGGATATGTTATACCAAGACTTATAGCTGCGTTTAAGAAATTCTATGGACGTAATCATGATCTGGTTGATGAATACATCGAATCCATGTCTGCCATGCAAATAGATCTATTTTCATGTTAATTTTGGGGAATTCATGACGGATGCCACTAGTGGGGCAGGAAATGCTCACTCTTTCCGGAACACCTGATTTTACCTCCTAATGGCCATTTGTGGGGCTTCATGAGTGTCACTGTCATTTTTGTTTTCTCTCACTTCGTATGCCTGATATGACTTTCTGTCCCCGGATTATGAGATTGGATAACGGACCCTGTTTTGTTTGCTCGGAATACTTAATACTGGGTATTCCATGTCTATTGTATGCGACCTGGTACCTGAAACCTGATATTCGAATCATGGAGTTTGCTATAGTGTCGCGTTTGGAGTGGTGAGGACCTATATTACATGTAAAGTGGCTCATTGGCTCATGACACCTTCAGAAGTAGTAAAGCATCACCATCATTACATTGATGCAACATTTTTGTCACATATACTTCATATGTGTATCAGTGCACATTAATTCATGCGTATTTTACATTGTCCCTATAACCGTGACCTAATTCAAAAACCCATGACGTATCTGGTGCACCAGGACAAACACAGACAATCACTGTATCAAACATTGTATCCTATAAGCATTTGCCTCATACTCACGTCAACGACATTTGTACAAATTGTTCCTCTCACTGGAGATATTATGTTTATTGTTGGTCAATCCATCTAAATATATTCACACACAACAAATAATAATTGGTAAAGCTCACCCCCCCTACCAGAGCGCGTTCATAAGATCGTTATCAAGAGCCTTGAAGTGTTATGGGCACACTTAACTGACGTTACCCTATACAAACATGCCCCTGAAACATATCCATGCATAATATAATGTTGTGCTATATATAAAAGTCTGCAACGTTATATGTGAGTTTTTTTACCCTGTGGTATTTTATAGCAAACACTGAAGTCATGACCTAAAATAACAAAATTAAAAATTGAATGACATAGACATGGTCAGGAGAAAAATAAGCTACCAGAGGGTGGAGTAACATATTGCACCCGCACAGCCTACATATATTTTGATGAGAGACTGGGGTTAAAGTCTCCACAAAGTGGCCTCACAAACAACCTGGACGAATCAATCGATAATCCAAAATGTATGGTGGCTGATTTCCTCCAGTTCTGTAACAAGCACATGTACATTGTTATCGCCTTATTACCTGATAATATCGCGTTATTACGCGATAATATCATGTTATTACCTGATAATATGATAATTGTAGCATAATCACGCATAATATTACGTTATTATACATTAATATTGCGTGTTTACATGATAATATCGCGTAATTACGTGATAAATTGTACTACAAATACATTTTCTCACCCCATACACGCCAAGGGAAGTAGCTTTTTTTGCTAGACAACTCAATGTCTTAAAAATTATCATGTGATAACGCGGTATTATTGCGTATAAACACGATAGAAACGTGGGTGTGTTTGCTACAAAATTGGCGGAAATCAGCCACCGTAAAGCTGAGACTCACTCACTTCACAAGCCATGGTTACAGTTGAAACACAAGCCTTGGCGTTAGGCTATCGACAATGTATAAACGACGCATTCTGCTTGTGAGTATAATGGAGGAAACGACAACAAATGATCATGGAATTATCAGACAGTGTTCCAGGATTCAGTACTTCAGGACTTGCCTCAACTAAATCATAAAACCTGACACTTTACCAGATATTCACGAACAATATTTGTCACTTTGCTGACTCGATGGTAATGATAGATGTGGCACCACAAGGGGAAATGGTGTCCAGGGTTAGTATCTGCTTCATTTGTCACACTGTAATATTGTGATTCTCGTAGCATTATGAAAAATGTGGCTAGCTGTGTTAGTAATTGGCTAGGATGTACAATAACGTGGGCAATTTTATTACTAACTAATTTCTCATAATTACAATCTCAAGAATGACAATTGGTTTTGATAGAAAAGTGTTTTCTATTTTAAACCAGATGCTCTTTGTATCTGTATTTATCATTTTGTGTCATTGATTAACTCATCATTTTCATTGATTATCATAGAGAAACAGGATTGCCCACTAAATTGTACATGTGCTCTTACACCTCACCACCAAATTGCAGTGTTTTTACATTTTCAGAACTACAGTAAAGATGATATTTGATATTTCATATATTTCTAATGTTGTTCCATTCACATGTTTGTTTGTCGTTCACATTTACACCATTCAATACTGACGATGCATCATATGAACAGTCGTAGTGCAGTATTTTTCAATACCATACATTTGATTATTAACTTTCGTTTTCCGAGTCCACAAAAATTGTTCCTCGAAAAAAATCGGTCGAGGTTGGTTTGTTGTATAAGACATTTCAAAGTGACCTATTAGGCTTTAGACAGAAAATTACTGATGTCTGGACAGCAATAAGGATATGGCGATATATTCGTCTCGTATAAGTCTCGTCTCCTGCCTGTCGGTTTAACTGCTTGTAAAACTACATGTATTCTCATCACAATGATATCAAGACTGTCATTTACTGACATGGGTATCGTGGTCTTTTCCTTAAGGGCATATTATTGTGGCAATTTTGCCCGAAGATCGGGGCAGGAGATTTGTTAATAACACCATTCTTGTTTTGGCCGCTTCTGTTCGAAGCTCGTGAGTTGTCATGGTGACTCAACATCCTTCTTTCTATCCACTATACTCCATCCACTATCCACTCTACTGAATACTGGTCCTACATCATCCCTTGTCTTTCATGTGCTGGCAGTATCAATACTGCCAGCCCACATTGTTGGTTCGGAGTTGTCTCAGAGCTGGCAAACGAGAGGACGATGGGTGAGCTCGGTCATGAGCTCCACGTCCCTCTCCGGCTAGAAGTGGGCCAGTAAGGACCCGGGGACGATTTTTAATGGACCATTTCACAGGGACTTCCGCCAAATATTTCGGAAGTCTGAAAACGTAAACATTTTTGGACCAATCAGGAGCGAGGGGCTTTGAATCAATTTCAACCGTTTTGCGCATAACTTCAAATGATAATTGTGCACATATATACATCGCATTTAGATAAAGTAAGCCTTTGCATCGACTCGTATGGCCTAAATATATTATACAAACACAAATGTATCTGCAAAATGTCACATTTTGTTGGTATATGCCCATTCATCCATTCTCAACGGTCTTTTTGCATATAACCATATCGCGGACTGCTTGAGCGTGCACACGCGGCTAAGCACGCGCATGCTGCTTGAGACAACTTCGGAATCTCGTGTGTGGTTTTACGCTGCCATGGAAGCGCGTGTTCTGCCCTCAGTAGCCATTGGTCTGTTTGAACTACGGAAATTACCGAGTAATGCCAGATATTCATGAGGTACGAGTGGGCTCTGTGAAATGGTCCATTGGGGGCCCAGGAGGGGGACCGTCGCTGACTCGGGCTCGTCCCTGGATCGCAGGTCCCTCGCCCTGGGATGGTGCTACACAGGATCTGACAGACCATCGGGCTGTCCGGGGTTCTATCCCGCAGCAGGGCAGTGCCCCTCTCGTGGAATCTCACTGTCCACACACGGCTACGTTACCATAACTGATGTATAACACTTTTATAAAAAAACATTTCAGCCTAACCACTATGCTAGTTTTATCAATTGACGTATTGGACATCGCGTGATAAGCATGAATATATTCGACAACAGATGGGATTTTTTGGCTATTCTGCCTAGAATGGACCCGGATTGAAAATACCCGGAATTATGGGGGCTGATGGCCACGTAAAACAACTTTGCTTCCCCAGCTCCTGAGAGGAACGATAACAAGATACTGCCTTGAAAACAGGGTCATAATTTCCTAGCAGTGTATTCCTTCAGATGAATATACACTCTACAAGAAATCTGGCACAAAAAAAATGTACGAGGTGATGTTTCACAACAGTTTCTTTTTAAATTGCCTAAGTGAGGTGAACACTCGCTGATTGACTAAACGGGTTATCGTTATGTGTTCTTAAAATAATAGATTGATTGAGTTGACGACTTGTGTATTGTGACATGGACTTGCAAAAAATAACAGATGATTCAGGAGTTTTCAACACATATTCCATAATTTTTTATTGACTGTATGAACGCCCTTTGGCATTATCATAGTCATTAAATTTCCTACAAATCACATTACCATAGTCCATAGTCTGACATTCACGTTTCTCTAGTTAGGACAAGAATTTTCACCCTCCGTTTCCACAAATATATTACCAAATGACCCATTGTACATATTCGGGAATATTAACCTACATGTATCAATTTCGCTATATTTCGAAGGTTTCCCTCAATTAATCCACGTTATATGCATATAAATTCACGAGTAAATTCGAACCGCAAGCATCTGTCGCCATTTTTGATTCTGGTATTGCACGTTACCATAGTCGGTTTCGGTACTGTGAAGAGACCTCCGCAGCATTCTCGGCGGCAGATTATACTGATTAATTGTGTGCCAAATCAGCCATCCTGAAAGTCGATATTGATCTTGATCGATAGTGTACGTGATTCTATAGTTTGCATTTCAGAACTCAAAGTTATATTTTATCAGAACTTATAAGATGCAAATATTGACCTGTCGATTGAGCGCCTTACAAACAATTCATGTGGAGTATTATATGACAAGAGTGATAAGGAAAAACAATCGCATAAAACTATGGTGTCTCGATTGTTTTGCACTTCACCATTATTGATGTTTACACTGCCCTATAGCCGGCTACCAGAAAGTGAAAAGAAACCACTTGAAATGCCAGTGACGATAAGAACTGAGTGTTGGCCATGATAAATCATTTACACTTTTAAGGAAATGTCTGATATTGTTGACATGCAAAGAATTACACATCAATAATTCAACTAGATTGTCACGAGTAATCCTCGATTACAAATTCATGCAACCTGGCATCTCCAATCTGTTAGTTGGCTTATGGAGGCTGTTGCATCGTCGAATGCAGTGTAAGGAACACACTTATTTTCGTAAAGTGGCTCCAGAGCTTTTGACACCTGAACAAGTCTTAGTTGGAATTCAGCAAATTCTCGAACATTATGCAACATTTTGCCAGGAAGATTATATGATTTTCAGTAAATTCAAATGGATGTATTTCGCAATTTCCCCCAAGTCACACACTTTGATTGGGTTGTGAACCTTCATGAGGCACTTGTTTCAATGACATACAACATATCTGGTCAAACGCATGCACTGTGGACAAAATACTCAAACGATTTAACCCATTAAAACCAATGTTAAATAGCCACACTTCCACAGTTCATATCATACTTCCATGAACGAATTTGACTCAAGTATTGTAATAATTTTAGGACACATGGAAGTGTTGGCTATATGACTCGAATGGCCTAAGGGAGAATACAATGCTTTTCTTGAATTGGGGCTATTAAAACAACCATTTGCTCTTCCAGTTCCACATACATGTACACATTCCCTCGCCATCTTCTGCTTGGAAGGCACTCTCTCGAATGACTGAACGAAAAAAATGGTTAAATGAGGAATTAAATGAGGAAAAAGCACGAATCCAACTTATTGTGTTTGCTTAAACTCATTACCCTACCAGAACACGTTCACGCCATCGTTGTCAAGAGCCTTGAAGAGTTATTTCCACACTTGTAACTGATGTTGCCTTTATTCACACAGGACACTGAGACACATCCATGCATGATTTAGGCCATGTGATGTTTTTTCTTTGTTTCCGGTCCATTTTTCTTTCGAAAAGTACCAGCCAGTCTGGAAAAAGCAGCCAGCAGAGAAAAAAAACACAGACGTCAACTACCACAATAACATCTTTATTCACAAAGGTACTTATGGCAAAAAATGTAAAATAAATGGCATTTGACAGGTATTAAATACTTTATTGATGAATAACAGAAGGCATAACAGCAGAATGAAAACCATTCCTTATCTTTTTCGATATTCGGTGTTTTTTTGAGGGGAAGAAACGTCGTTTTCTTGGATAAACGAAATTAAATTGTGTGTTGTTTTCTACAAATAATTGCTATTTTCTCCTGCCCACTGACGGGAAACAAAGAACAAAAACATGGCCTTAATGGCGTGTTGTGAATGAGTATCAGTAATGTTGTCTGTGTTATTCAATAACCTTTGGTATCTATATAGCAAACAATGCACGCTTCATAAAAAAAAATTGTAAGAAAATTGAGTGACATATTTGCCAGGTGGTCTTGAGAACGATACCAAGAGATGGAGTAGCTATTCCTTGCACAAAAACAGCCACGATATATTACTTAGACACAGGAGTCGAAGCCTCCACTATCCCAAGTACGGCATGGCTCACTAACTGATCACAAGCCTCGGTTACAGTAACACAAGTCTTCGTGGCGTTTTGCTACTGACATTGTATGAATGATTTGTTATGTTTGTAAAGATAATGAAAAAAAAACGACAACGAAAACCATGGAACGATAAGACAATGCTTGAGGATTCAGTATTCAAGGTGCGCCTAAATTAATTTATAAAATTTGAGACTTCTATTCGACAATTTGCTTGCTCAATGATTATTGATCGATGAATGTCAACATGGGGAATTGATATTCTGTGCTATCAAGGTAGGTATTTGTTTTGATCCGTATGCCATGGTGTAAGTACATTTGATACAAAACACATATAGTATATAACATGCTGATAGATGAGCAAGATCTTCGATCTTCCCATCATTTCCGTCTTCTGTTTATAATTTGACATTGGCACAAAGGATGCGGTAATTGATTTACTCCTCGATCATCTTCTTATATTCACATGTATATGCTTTGCGTAACTACATGGTGCAAACAATGTGATCAATACACTTAATAATATAGGTAGCATGTTTTTCTATCATGTGGTGAGCAGGTTTGACAGTCGAGATTGTTGCTGGAATACATCTGAAGAAAATGCCGTTTAAGATTGAGTATCGAGCACGATCCACGTAATTTCAATGGTTTCATGCCATGTGCAATTTTGGTTCATATCTCGGCCGTTTCATAACAAACTTACATGAAATTTGGAATGTATACTTTGATTTTTCTAACTCGTTTACACCGTTTTTTGCCGATATTTTTGCAATGCTAAATCGTATCGTTTTATAACTTAGCATAGCTCACCTTGGGACCAAACGACAATTTTCTGCAAACGTTCAGACTTCTACCCATGAAACTGATAAAGTTAGTAATCTACTGCAATGATAAATTCCTCCTGAAAACTTTTCGTCTGCATGTCAACAGACATTGTTTATTTTGAGCGCGTGACGGAAGAGTCTATTTGGATGGTTTATGCAGGGAGCGCGGGTTAGGAATGGGACCGTCCCAGCATGTAATTGGTAAAAAAAACTGCAGCGCACGCCCCCATAGTACCTAACTTGAACTTGTCCCCTTGTATGACGTAATGAACAGGGCAATATGGCAGCGCCCTACAACAGCGAAAATCCTCGCTTAAATTGATTTTTTTTTGTTTTGAAAGAAACATGTAGCGTTTCGGAAGCCAGGTTTGTGAAAATCTGTTGCCGTTTGCATCATAGACATGTAATATTCAGTTAAATATTTCGCTTAAAGTAACTTGACTGAAACAAAGGCAAAAAACGGTGTAAACGAGTTAGAAAAATCAGAGTATATATTCTGTATATATATATGAGGCTGACTTGAATAAGATATTGACAATTTCGTTGATTACTTAGTATATAAATGGAGTTAAATGTTGCTTGAACAAATGTAACTTACGTTACGTACACAAAGCATTACATGGTGTAGTTTCTTAACTGCAGCGAGTGCACATATCCGTGATCAAAAACCTACCCTTAAATTTTAAGTATCTCATCGATAATCATGTCAAATTGATGCGCAAATGTGTATATCCATTGCGATCCCGCAAAAATGTCTTGTGCCGCTGGTCAGTGAAGCGCTAAGTACAGATCAGCGGATTATTCGTATGGCAAATACCGTCAATGCTCAGCTGTCGAGAACGTTGTACTCAGGAGTGAGATGTTGTTGTGATTTTGGTTCTATACTGCACTTAGAAAATATTAGAGTCGCTGAATTCTTGATGTTGTTTGCGGTTTAGTTTACAATGCCAACGGATATAGACGTTATTAATACGATTGACAATCAATTTCTTTTGCCCAGTGTATTTTCAATGCGGATGATATATAACATGCTATTTTCACCATCAAACTCCCATCAAGTGTTTAGGTAAATCCCAAAACAGGCAGTAGGTTATTGTTCTATGGTATGTAATCTAACCATAGTCAAGAAACTGTATACTAAAACGCTGTCAGTTGTCTATGTAAGTTACATTTGATTGGCGGTGTATAACGTTCAGGATCTGTATGAATATCGACTGGGTCTTCAATATGGCCATTGGACAAGCATTGTAGTCGTCAATAGAACCTACACAACAATTTTCAGCGCAATCCATTACCAAACTGCAGAGTTATAGGCCAAACAAAACATACCAGAATTCTGCTGATAAGGCATGGATCCTGACTGATAAGCATCTTAAAAAGTTCATGTTTTTTTCTACATATGATTGAATCGATAACGTTCTACTGATTTTCATCTATTGCCAGTTATATTGTACATAGTTCCCAGATAACATATCACAGAATAAATAGCATTATCCGATAGAACATGACTTAGGTGACCACCGGAAACACAATCAAGTGTTATACGAGTGGTTTTGTCATATATTCGTGGTGTCACAACGTCAATGTACAACAATTTTCGAGATTAGTAAGGAAAATACTAAATATATCAGATAGGAGTGATTGTTAACTCTTAATGCATGAAAAATGCAAAGTCAATACTCATATTTTATGAGTATTGACTTTGTGCACTAAAAAAGGAGGCAATGACGCACGTGAGTATAACGGTTCATGAGTATATATTATGAGGTTATTGATGTGATAACGGGTTTGAGGCAAGAGTTTTTGTCGCTCTACATAACTCAAACCCGTTATCACTCAATAACCTTATTTTCATAAACCCCCATATAAAAACTTGTTGATTTTCATAAAATAGTGTTTATTTGTCTGAATTCAGAGGTTATTTATGGCGTTTTCAGCGCTAGCATGCCTGTTTGGAAACAAGATTTTGGCTAGGGCCCGACCACAATTACGTCATATACGTTTTGGTTTTATTAGCATTTAGGCAATTATTTTTTGATTGATTGTTTTACAAACCCGCCGACTCCACATAAAATTGGCCGATAAGAAATAAATTCAGCAGTTCTTCCTTATATTTTTATTTTACCCACCGACTGTGAAAAAATGCACAGATAAAAATATGCAGCATCAAAAGGATATGCAGCATCAAAAGGATATTCTTTGCCTTCGTGGTTATGCGAAGGAATATAGTCTCTTTTCAGCAATTCAAACCGATTATATGTAGGTCTGTCTCTCGTTGCTTTCGACTATGGTTTTGCTACAATGACTTGCTCATATTTTTTTCCAGATATCACGGATGTCCCATCTGAATATAACTGATAATCCATATAACTTAGGTTATACAAGAGTGCAATATGCGACTATCATTTCTTTGTATACTTTTATAGGTAGATCTTCAGAATTTGAGCCCGTATGTGTAATATGTGACTTTTATGTAACTTGAAAGTTGGTCTCCCAACTGTCAGCCATCATGGCCACATTGTCTCCTTGCCATGTGGTCAGTCACCAAGTGGCAGCACTGCAGCAGTTTTCTAGACCTTTGGCAAGTACATGATGAAATCTTGATTTTTATTATTTTTGATAAAAAAAATAAACTCCAACGTGGGATGGTTGGTTGTCGTTTTCCCGATGTTATCACTTTGTATTAATTTATATTATCCACAAGTAGAATTTTGATATTTTACTCACTGTCAACCAAATACATTCATTGAAGTCAAGCTGAAAATTTGGTAAATCATGTCTTAGTTTGGTTGTGACAAAACTGAATTGGGAAAAAACAAACTTTTTCCATCTCCATGTTCATACTAAAGGTGAGTTTTGACTATGTGTTTATGTCCATGCAGCGGTATTTCTGGGTCGCATAAACACGCACGTGAGTCTAGACACACAGTTGCGTTGGCAAATGAAAGTTCAAGAAATGACAAATTTTTCACTGCTGCATTTTTTTTATTAGCCCGACCACACATTTCCAGCAACTTTTATTTTTATTCCTTCTTACCGACCGACTTGAAATTTTTAGAACAAAAAAGTTTGTAAAACAATTAATTAAAAAATGATGGCCTTAGAGCCAGCGTTACTATGGACACGTAATACAATAAGTGTACCACACATGTGATATATGGCAACTTATCAGAACGATCGCGTTACCACGGGGGACTATCCTTTCCGTATAGAATGATTTACGGCGGTTTGGTTCCGATTTACGTGTGCTTGTTTGTTTCGTCAGTTAAGAGAAATTGTGGGCAAAAGTCAGCTTAACGGACAGTATGTGAGACCAGTGGGCCTATTTATATAATGTAACGCCTAGGAGTACATAAAATGTCACTTGCGTGGGGAAACTGCTAGTTTTGGTGTAGTATGGGGTATATTGGATATGTTCCGATTTACCGAAACGAGCACAGGTCACAGTTCCGATTTGCGTGGTTGCATGTTCCGATTTACAAGACTTATAAAAATATTAGATTAGACAACACTATGAAATGTTTTAAATTTACTTTGGCATAAGTTGGAAATTTTGAATTACCATCTGACCTAACGACGTTTGATGACTGAAGGAGCCTTAGATAGAAGGGAATATGACCGGTTCTGCTCTATTCTATGATATTTGCTTCAGGCCATTATACATTTTATTCATTTATTTTCTGCCATGGTTCATTAACCCAGTCCTTCTGTCGAACCGGATAATAGTGGATACGCGAATTTCCCAAATAATTCATTCTTTGTATCTCGTTTATGCTCTTTCGTTTTATTTGTTGATTTTCTGATCACTCACCCACTGCTGACAATGCTGCCGCATACAGCCAGATTTTTGGGAAATGTGTGTTTTGGGTTGAATGTGGGTTGAATGCAGGTGACACGCCCAGTAGTCGGATGTGACCTCGCAATAATTCCACTTTTGATAAGATTCCACGTTTTCACATCATGTGATGACATAAAACATGTAAAGTCGAGTTCAACACAAAACCTGAAATGATTTTTTACCATAAAATTATTTTGGTCCGTCGGATCCATTTGAATTTTTTATCTTTCCATTTGGCATAGTATTCTATCTTAAAAACTGGAAAGGTCGGCAATCTACTTCTTAAGTTTCACCCCAAACAAGATAATTGCGAGTTTGAACACAGCTTGGCAAGTTATCTGATGTTTGAATCACAAATTGCTTTGGAAAGAGATTATTTGATCAAACTACACTTGTATGTCTTCACACTAGAAGAAAAACACAATTGGTGAATTGCTCATGGTCACAAACATTATGAAATTCCCCAATTTGCGAATTCACGTGATCCTATTTGGGGCTGGAATATAACATTGAGATAGATTGTCAACTTTTTCAGTTTTGAAGATCTGAAATTTGATGAAAAAATATGCTTCAAGCAGATTCAAATTGATCCGACGGTCCAAAACAAAATCACGGGCAAAAATCAATCCAGGTTGTGTGTTGAAATTGACTTAATTTGCATACACATTTCATGTGCGGACACAGAGTATGAAGGTAAGATAGTTGTTATGTAAGATTTCGTACTTGTTAGCTTACCTGCCTTTTGGACCGATAAGCTATTATCGTGGTTTTTCGTCTGCCGTCCATCGTCCGTCCGGGTCTGTAACTTATTTTGGCATGATGAATTTCCCCATAAATTTGTCAGAACATACCTTAGGCCAATATCTAAAAAGGATTTTAATTTTTTTTTCATTGCATCGTTTTTTGCCGATTTGGCGACCAATTTTGACGAAAAATTGCCAATTTTTTACTTTGATGGCCAATTTCTCAAAAGTTGTCTGATCAGTTTGAGATTTTTGCTTTAAAACATTCGTCTCATATACCTCTTTGACGTGTATAAGTTTCGTTGCCCTTGAATTTTTATTTTTTGACGGGTCAGCGAAAAATTTTTTTTTTGGTCTCAGATCAAGTCATTATTCGTTTTGAGCCATTTCTAGCAAAAAAAAAATTTTTTTTGGCCATTGAAAATTTTTTGGTACTTGAAAAATTTCACCCAATTTTTTCTTCATAATGGGAGCTATGCAGAGTAATCTCATAGAACACTTCAAGATGGAGCCTAAGTATTGGCACATTCAAATGGGAAATCATATATTGCAGTTTGAGTGGTGACCTTGAATTTGAACTTCAATGACCTTGAAAGGTCAAAACGACCTTTTTTTTTCGGAAAAAACGATGAATTTTGCCTTTGGTGGCCATTTTCTCGAAATCTATTCTGACAGTTTTCCTCAAAATCATGTATAAGATTCTCCTTATGTACCTTTGTGATGTGTATAAGTTTTTGTTGCCTTTAAATTGACTGTCTGTGAAAAGTTGTCATTAACGAAAAAAAATATTTCAAGAGGTAACTTGATTTCGTATTATAGTCCATGCAGAAAATGTGTTTCTATCAACATTTACGAACATGTTTTAACATATAGATTTTAACATCAGTGTAACAATTATGTATTCAGTATTATACGCAATTCACATGATTGCCGGTAAGCTACAGCACCCTTGGTGCTATTTTTTTCATTGCAACAAATGATATTCTTAACTAATATCTAGACATAAAAGTGTCGGTAAATCGGAACATCAAAACATGTAAACCAACGTAAATCGGAATCACCATGACGGTAAATCGGAACATGTGATGCGACATAAAGACTTGTAGTTTTCCAGCAACATTGTGCGTGCTGCGATGAAAGTTGTTACTTATATTAAAAATATGCCTGAAAGACATAATATGTATACATTTGGTAATAAATGGCTAAATATTGAGGTAGTTATCGAAGCAAAATCGCACAGGTCGCTTTTGTTTTGACTGTCGGCAAATACACGTAAATCGGAACCAAACCGCCGTAAACCATTCTATATGGAACGGATAGTCCCCCGTGGTTACATTAGGAATAGAGAGAAACATCACTTGGGTATATAATAATATAAATTATGAGCAGGCCTTGTTGATAATCCACGTTTCTCACGTAACTCGCGTAACTCACGCCAAAAATGTAAAATAAATGGTACTAGTATTTGATCATTTGCAAAGCTATTAAGTACTTTATTGATACATAAGGCCAAAAAAAGTATTATGGTTCTGGTTATGCGTGCGCGTCAGTTTGAACCCTGTGCATCACTCATTTAAAAAAAAAAAAAAAAATTTGGGAGATAATGATTAAGTAAAATGGTCCTGACTGTCTTTGACATTGCAAAACATGGTGTGTGGCTGGCCAAACAGGGCAAATTCAACCGGGCCGCTTATCAACAGCCAATTTTAGGGGAAAATGGTTGGTCAAATGGGCCATATTTGACCGGATAAGTCATGGGCTGCCAATTTGCGTCGTCGCATCACTTTTCGGGGACCCCAATAACCAGAACCATGATACTTTTTTTGCCTAACAGAGCGGAAAGCAGCAAAATGGAAACCAGTCACAATCGTTATCGATGTTCAGTGTGTTGGGGGATGAAAAACACTGATTTTTGAGAGAAAAACGACCAAAAAGTTTGTGTTTTTTTCTCAAAATAATTGCTTTTTTCACCCGCCCGCTGACAGGAAACAAATAAACAACAACAACACAGCCTTACATTCTAAACAAAGTTTACCTTTATCAAGGCCCGAGTAGACAGAAGAATTTCATCATTGACAGCATAATGGGTATTCACAATGCACCGACATTGAATCGATCAAGGTAAGTGAATGGACCTACTTGTCCAATGAACATGAACATTGCCTTCTTTATTTAATTTTACACAATTATAACAGTATTGAGACAAGCAAGGATCTATCGCACCGCAAAAAGAGAAACTGATAATAGCTGTGTAATCTTCGAAACCTATTATTAGGTATGTCTTATATTATGTCTTATATCCTAACCTATTATTAGGTATGATTCTTACATTTGACGTAGTAAGTCATACATATTGCGATGTACTTGTGGGTAGCTGTGTAATTTGTGAACCTTATCATTTGACTTAGCAACTCACACACTTGTATGTGCGGGTAGCTGTATGCATCTGGCCCATGAGCCGGCCAGCAAACTTTCCCGGCCAAGTCAGGTGGCCTAGTTTTCGTCTCTTTGATCGTTTTGTGTCTCTGAGTGTGTGTGTATCACTGTGGCTGTGCTAGACGGAAATTTTTCACCGCTCAGCCAAGAACTGGGAGAAGGACTGCGTTGGCTGCAAGTCCAGGAATGACAAATTGGATTGCTAACCACAAATATTTAAACAGCTGTGTGGACATTTGTAGGAACCCTATCGGAAACGATATCAACAATTGTAGGTACATCTGAAATGACGTGACATTACATGGGATTTACAGCTATTTTGAAGAACTTGTCATTGTTACTTGTGGGCATCGTTACGAGTCATGAAGCAAGCCTGGAATGTGCTGTCAGGTAAAGCTGCGCACCAGCGGATTCGTGTATCTGATTTTCTAAGTTTGTGAATATCTTGTGTTGGCGTTTTGTTTTCGGGGAAGCGAAAGTATGACGTGAAACACACACTCACCACCACCAACAACAATAACAACAACCCCAGCCCATCTCTGAAGGTCGTCACATGCATATCGTCAAGAACATTAATACATTGGGGTTTTATACAAAAATGATAGGGAATTGTATTAGGGTTGCGGTCGTACGACCACTGGTCGCATACTGACCACCCATAGTGATTTCACTTGCAAAACAACTAGGAATGGTTTGCTAGTGTGTATGCTATTATAAACCTTAATATAAATCTTAATATTTTATTGTATATGCGACTGAAAATCAACCCAATAATATTCATATTTCTAGCCAGTCTTTGACCTCCGTTTTCATCTCGTGGTAATCAGCATGACTTCTGTGTGATAATCATGTAGTCAGGGAATAGTCTGGTTGTTGGACATTTCCGACTCTGTACTTCCACACAACAAACACTTCACCTTTGATTATTAGATTCAATTTAAGGCATGAGACAGAAGACATTTATAGTCAAGAACAGCACCCACCAGTGTGACAATATACATGCTTATGACATCCGAGTGCCAGATAAGCTGATCTCAGCATGCGCGAAGTACGGGAAAGATCCAGAAAATCAACACATTTAGCTCAAAAACACAAACCGTTTTGCACCACAGAGTGTGAGATATGCTGATCTCAGAATTGTCTTCAAACTACTTATAATTAGACACACATTGCAGTGTGTGAGAATGCTGCACTGATCAGAACTCGTTAGATGGTGAATTTGACTGACATGTAGATGAGCTTGAGGATTGCTTTTTTTTTAATTTCAGGTTTACTTGAGTTGACACAAAATGGAGAAGAGGAAAAAGACACAAGACAAATCCACCAGTGTGCTGTACACTTCAGATGTAGAACAGACTACAGGTATGTCTGCCTAGCTCAGTAAAACATTGTTTCTGTAAACACCCAAAATGGATTTTTATAGTTTCATATTAGGCTGGACTGCATGGTTCCCTAGAGCAGCCATCACATACATGATCGATGAGCAGGCGATATATTCAAAAACGACAGAAACGGCCCATGGATGGATGTGTTTGTCCGGTTTTGCTGTCTTGCGGCAGTATTTGTTTTAGAAATATTAGTCTCAATATTAGTCTGGAAACAATCTCTTATAAATTATTTTCGCTAGTTTGTTTAACACTCCCGAATTTATTCATGTCTGATAACTGCAAATTATTGTGAATCGTTCGATAGTTTTGACCGATCAGACAACGGCTCCCCCGGAGTTTTCCGATTCGGTAGTCCACGATACACTGAAAAAATAACTTGTCATAATCTCAACATTATGAAAATTCTGGGCTGCCTTCCCAATAAACACGTTTTTGACCAGGGTAAATTCTGCCTTGTCAAAGCAATCATCACAATTATGCATGACAGCACAATCGCTTGATACACCCACAGTAAATGGTTGCATGTGCAATGTATTGAATGCTAAGCAATCTCACGGATGTACACGCACGCAATGCACAAGGTCAGAAGGAGTTTGAGGTGATTTTTTTGTTGTATTTAGCCCACATAAGTCTATTTAGAAGGAATCAACAACGCAAGTACCTAGATTCGATGTCGATTATCACAAGTTCACTAACTATCAAACAGTTTGGGGTTCTTTCATTGTGAACATTGTGTAATTTTGTATGGAGGGTATAGATATCCCTGTACCCCTATACCCTCTCGCCCATTTAAAAGTTACAGTCCATCAATACCGTCCGATTTTTTTTTATTATACTAAACATTGTGAGCACAATTCGATCAAAGAATAAACAATGCTTTAATTTAGAATGAAATATTTAGACAAACCTTTGGGTTTGCCTGTAAATGGATAATTTTGTTGATTTACGCAGTCATTGACTTTTGTACGCACGTGATGCACAATAGAAATACACACGAGACATGAGCATTCGTGCCCCAATTTCCCAAACACCAAACCACCGATGAATTATATCTTTTGAAAACAATACATGTGACGTACTACTTGCTGGAAGAGGGTGGGATGGTTGGACGGTACAGCTCCAGTAGTATACCTATCGATATCACTGAATGATAAAACTGTACAACTGTATGATGTCCATTGAAGCATCTAGAATGGAAATC